>JASKON010000018.1:0-2400000 GCA_036010255.1 Myotis pilosus
TACTTTAGGAGTTTCAAGACAATGTGATAGTTTTCTTAGAAGTATATACAGGAAACTTCAGTATTTCAGCTGTTTTATTCAAAACACCATTCCAATTCAACCACAGTTGTTAACATAACCAGTATTCTCATAATTTAAAAGCTTTGTACACAAATTCTGAACTCTGGAAACAGGAATTCTTAATGTTTGAAAGAACTTTGTTCTGAACTCGCCAAGTAAAGTTGCCGGAATTGTAAACATTAGCAGTATTCTCCTCATGTTACTGCATTCTACCTGAAATCTCAGTGATTGAACAAGGCCGTAAAGTTAGGTACGGCTGTATATAGTTGTATTTCATGTGTTTCTTACAAGTTCTTAAACATTTCCTGGCTCCATCATTGAGTACTTTAGGAGTTTCAAGACAATGTGATAGTTTTCTTAGAAGTATATACAGGAAACTTCAGTATTTCAGCTGTTTTATTCAAAACACCATTCCAATTCAACCACAGTTGTTAACATAACCAGTATTCTCATAATTTAAAAGCTTTGTACACAAATTCTGAACTCTGGAAACAGGAATTCTTAATGTTTGAAAGAACTTTGTTCTGAACTCGCCAAGTAAAGTTGCCGGAATTGTAAACATTAGCAGTATTCTCCTCATGTTACTGCATTCTACCTGAAATCTCAGTGATTGAACAAGGCCGTAAAGTTAGGTACGGCTGTATATAGTTGTATTTCATGTGTTTCTTACAAGTTCTTAAACATTTCCTGGCTCCATCATTGAGTACTTTAGGAGTTTCAAGACAATGTGATAGTTTTCTTAGAAGTATATACAGGAAACTTCAGTATTTCAGCTGTTTTATTCAAAACACCATTCCAATTCAACCACAGTTGTTAACATAACCAGTATTCTCATAATTTAAAAGCTTTGTACACAAATTCTGAACTCTGGAAACAGGAATTCTTAATGTTTGAAAGAACTTTGTTCTGAACTCGCCAAGTAAAGTTGCCGGAATTGTAAACATTAGCAGTATTCTCCTCATGTTACTGCATTCTACCTGAAATCTCAGTGATTGAACAAGGCCGTAAAGTTAGGTACGGCTGTATATAGTTGTATTTCATGTGTTTCTTACAAGTTCTTAAACATTTCCTGGCTCCATCATTGAGTACTTTAGGAGTTTCAAGACAATGTGATAGTTTTCTTAGAAGTATATACAGGAAACTTCAGTATTTCAGCTGTTTTATTCAAAACACCATTCCAATTCAACCACAGTTGTTAACATAACCAGTATTCTCATAATTTAAAAGCTTTGTACACAAATTCTGAACTCTGGAAACAGGAATTCTTAATGTTTGAAAGAACTTTGTTCTGAACTCGCCAAGTAAAGTTGCCGGAATTGTAAACATTAGCAGTATTCTCCTCATGTTACTGCATTCTACCTGAAATCTCAGTGATTGAACAAGGCCGTAAAGTTAGGTACGGCTGTATATAGTTGTATTTCATGTGTTTCTTACAAGTTCTTAAACATTTCCTGGCTCCATCATTGAGTACTTTAGGAGTTTCAAGACAATGTGATAGTTTTCTTAGAAGTATATACAGGAAACTTCAGTATTTCAGCTGTTTTATTCAAAACACCATTCCAATTCAACCACAGTTGTTAACATAACCAGTATTCTCATAATTTAAAAGCTTTGTACACAAATTCTGAACTCTGGAAACAGGAATTCTTAATGTTTGAAAGAACTTTGTTCTGAACTCGCCAAGTAAAGTTGCCGGAATTGTAAACATTAGCAGTATTCTCCTCATGTTACTGCATTCTACCTGAAATCTCAGTGATTGAACAAGGCCGTAAAGTTAGGTACGGCTGTATATAGTTGTATTTCATGTGTTTCTTACAAGTTCTTAAACATTTCCTGGCTCCATCATTGAGTACTTTAGGAGTTTCAAGACAATGTGATAGTTTTCTTAGAAGTATATACAGGAAACTTCAGTATTTCAGCTGTTTTATTCAAAACACCATTCCAATTCAACCACAGTTGTTAACATAACCAGTATTCTCATAATTTAAAAGCTTTGTACACAAATTCTGAACTCTGGAAACAGGAATTCTTAATGTTTGAAAGAACTTTGTTCTGAACTCGCCAAGTAAAGTTGCCGGAATTGTAAACATTAGCAGTATTCTCCTCATGTTACTGCATTCTACCTGAAATCTCAGTGATTGAACAAGGCCGTAAAGTTAGGTACGGCTGTATATAGTTGTATTTCATGTGTTTCTTACAAGTTCTTAAACATTTCCTGGCTCCATCATTGAGTACTTTAGGAGTTTCAAGACAATGTGATAGTTTTCTTAGAAGTATATACAGGAAACTTCAGTATTTCAGCTGTTTTATTCAAAACACCATTCCAATTCAACCACAGTTGTTAACATAACCAGTATTCTCATAATTTAAAAGCTTTGTACACAAATTCTGAACTCTGGAAACAGGAATTCTTAATGTTTGAAAGAACTTTGTTCTGAACTCGCCAAGTAAAGTTGCCGGAATTGTAAACATTAGCAGTATTCTCCTCATGTTACTGCATTCTACCTGAAATCTCAGTGATTGAACAAGGCCGTAAAGTTAGGTACGGCTGTATATAGTTGTATTTCATGTGTTTCTTACAAGTTCTTAAACATTTCCTGGCTCCATCATTGAGTACTTTAGGAGTTTCAAGACAATGTGATAGTTTTCTTAGAAGTATATACAGGAAACTTCAGTATTTCAGCTGTTTTATTCAAAACACCATTCCAATTCAACCACAGTTGTTAACATAACCAGTATTCTCATAATTTAAAAGCTTTGTACACAAATTCTGAACTCTGGAAACAGGAATTCTTAATGTTTGAAAGAACTTTGTTCTGAACTCGCCAAGTAAAGTTGCCGGAATTGTAAACATTAGCAGTATTCTCCTCATGTTACTGCATTCTACCTGAAATCTCATTGACTGAACAAGGTCATAAAGTGGGTAAGGCTATATATAGTTGTATTTCATGTGTTTCTTACAAGTTCTTAAACATTTCCTGGCTCCATCATTGAGGACTTTAGGAGTTTCAAGACAATGTGATAGTTTTCTTAGAAGTATATACAGGAAACTTCAGTATTTCAGCTGTTTTATTCAAAACACCATTCCAATTCAACCACAGTTGTTAACATAACCAGTATTCTCATAATTTAAAAGCTTTGTACACAAATTCTGAACTCTGGAAACAGGAATTCTTAATGTTTGAAAGAACTTTGTTCTGAACTCGCCAAGTAAAGTTGCCGGAATTGTAAACATTAGCAGTATTCTCCTCATGTTACTGCATTCTACCTGAAATCTCAGTGATTGAACAAGGCCGTAAAGTTAGGTACGGCTGTATATAGTTGTATTTCATGTGTTTCTTACAAGTTCTTAAACATTTCCTGGCTCCATCATTGAGGACTTTAGGAGTTTCAAGACAATGTGATAGTTTTCTTAGAAGTATATACAGGAAACTTCAGTATTTCAGCTGTTTTATTCAAAACACCATTCCAATTCAACCACAGTTGTTAACATAACCAGTATTCTCATAATTTAAAAGCTTTGTACACAAATTCTGAACTCTGGAAACAGGAATTCTTAATGTTTGAAAGAACTTTGTTCTGAACTCGCCAAGTAAAGTTGCCGGAATTGTAAACATTAGCAGTATTCTCCTCATGTTACTGCATTCTACCTGAAATCTCAGTGATTGAACAAGGCCGTAAAGTTAGGTACGGCTGTATATAGTTGTATTTCATGTGTTTCTTACAAGTTCTTAAACATTTCCTGGCTCCATCATTGAGTACTTTAGGAGTTTCAAGACAATGTGATAGTTTTCTTAGAAGTATATACAGGAAACTTCAGTATTTCAGCTGTTTTATTCAAAACACCATTCCAATTCAACCACAGTTGTTAACATAACCAGTATTCTCATAATTTAAAAGCTTTGTACACAAATTCTGAACTCTGGAAACAGGAATTCTTAATGTTTGAAAGAACTTTGTTCTGAACTCGCCAAGTAAAGTTGCCGGAATTGTAAACATTAGCAGTATTCTCCTCATGTTACTGCATTCTACCTGAAATCTCATTGACTGAACAAGGTCGTAAATTGGGTAAGGCTATATATAGTTGTATTTCATGTGTTTCTTACAAGTTCTTAAACATTTCCTGGCTCCATCATTGAGTACTTTAGGAGTTTCAAGACAATGTGATAGTTTTCTTAGAAGTATATACAGGAAACTTCAGTATTTCAGCTGTTTTATTCAAAACACCATTCCAATTCAACCACAGTTGTTAACATAACCAGTATTCTCATAATTTAAAAGCTTTGTACACAAATTCTGAACTCTGGAAACAGGAATTCTTAATGTTTGAAAGAACTTTGTTCTGAACTCGCCAAGTAAAGTTGCCGGAATTGTAAACATTAGCAGTATTCTCCTCATGTTACTGCATTCTACCAGAAATCTCATTGACTGAACAAGGTCGTAAAGTGGGTAAGGCTATATATAGTTGTATTTCATGTGTTTCTTACAAGTTCTTAAACATTTCCTGGCTCCATCATTGAGTACTTTAGGAGTTTCAAGACAATGTGATAGTTTTCTTAGAAGTATATACAGGAAACTTCAGTATTTCAGCTGTTTTATTCAAAACACCATTCCAATTCAACCACAGTTGTTAACATAACCAGTATTCTCATAATTTAAAAGCTTTGTACACAAATTCTGAACTCTGGAAACAGGAATTCTTAATGTTTGAAAGAACTTTGTTCTGAACTCGCCAAGTAAAGTTGCCGGAATTGTAAACATTAGCAGTATTCTCCTCATGTTACTGCATTCTACCTGAAATCTCAGTGATTGAACAAAAGCCGTAAAGTTAGGTACGGCTGTATATAGTTGTATTTCATGTGTTTCTTACAAGTTCTTAAACATTTCCTGGCTCCATCATTGAGGACTTTAGGAGTTTCAAGACAATGTGATAGTTTTCTTAGAAGTATATACAGGAAACTTCAGTATTTCAGCTGTTTTATTCAAAACACCATTCCAATTCAACCACAGTTGTTAACATAACCAGTATTCTCATAATTTAAAAGCTTTGTACACAAATTCTGAACTCTGGAAACAGGAATTCTTAATGTTTGAAAGAACTTTGTTCTGAACTCGCCAAGTAAAGTTGCCGGAATTGTAAACATTAGCAGTATTCTCCTCATGTTACTGCATTCTACCTGAAATCTCAGTGATTGAACAAGGCCGTAAAGTTAGGTACGGCTGTATATAGTTGTATTTCATGTGTTTCTTACAAGTTCTTAAACATTTCCTGGCTCCATCATTGAGTACTTTAGGAGTTTCAAGACAATGTGATAGTTTTCTTAGAAGTATATACAGGAAACTTCAGTATTTCAGCTGTTTTATTCAAAACACCATTCCAATTCAACCACAGTTGTTAACATAACCAGTATTCTCATAATTTAAAAGCTTTGTACACAAATTCTGAACTCTGGAAACAGGAGTTCTTAATGTTTGAAAGAACTTTGTTCTGAACTCGCCAAGTAAAGTTGCCGGAATTGTAAACATTAGCAGTATTCTCCTCATGTTACTGCATTCTACCTGAAATCTCAGTGATTGAACAAGGTCGTAAAGTTAGGTACGGCTGTATATAGTTGTATTTCATGTGTTTCTTACAAGTTCTTAAACATTTCCTGGCTCCATCATTGAGTACTTTAGGAGTTTCAAGACAATGTGATAGTTTTCTTAGAAGTATATACAGGAAACTTCAGTATTTCAGCTGTTTTATTCAAAACACCATTCCAATTCAACCACAGTTGTTAACATAACCAGTATTCTCATAATTTAAAAGCTTTGTACACAAATTCTGAACTCTGGAAACAGGAATTCTTAATGTTTGAAAGAACTTTGTTCTGAACTCGCCAAGTAAAGTTGCCGGAATTGTAAACATTAGCAGTATTCTCCTCATGTTACTGCATTCTACCTGAAATCTCAGTGATTGAACAAGGTCGTAAAGTTAGGTACGGCTGTATATAGTTGTATTTCATGTGTTTCTTACAAGTTCTTAAACATTTCCTGGCTCCATCATTGAGTACTTTAGGAGTTTCAAGACAATGTGATAGTTTTCTTAGAAGTATATACAGGAAACTTCAGTATTTCAGCTGTTTTATTCAAAACACCATTCCAATTCAACCACAGTTGTTAACATAACCAGTATTCTCATAATTTAAAAGCTTTGTACACAAATTCTGAACTCTGGAAACAGGAATTCTTAATGTTTGAAAGAACTTTGTTCTGAACCCGCCAAGTAAAGTTGCCGGAATTGTAAACATTCGCAGTATTCTCCTCATGTTACTGCATTCTACCTGAAATCTCAGTGATTGAACAAGGCCGTAAAATTAGGTACGGCTGTATATAGTTGTATTTCATGTGTTTCTTACAAGTTCTTAAACATTTCCTGGCTCCATCATTGAGTACTTTAGGAGTTTCAAGACAATGTGATAGTGTTCTTAGAAGTATATACAAGAAACTTCAGTATTTCAGCTGTTTTATTCAAAACACCATTCCAATTCAACCACAGTTGTTAACATAACCAGTATTCTCATAATTTAAAAGCTTTGTACACAAATTCTGAACTCTGGAAACAGGAGTTCTTAATGTTTGAAAGAACTTTGTTCTGAACTCGCCAAGTAAAGTTGCCGGAATTGTAAACATTAGCAGTATTCTCCTCATGTTACTGCATTCTACCAGAAATCTCATTGACTGAACAAGGTCGAAAAGTGGGTAAGGCTATATATAGTTGTATTTCATGTGTTTCTTACAAGTTCTTAAACATTTCCTCACTCCATCATTGAGTACTTTAGGAGTTTCAAGACAATGTGATAGTTTTCTTAGAAGTATATACAGGAAACTTCAGTATTTCAGCTGTTTTATTCAAAACACCATTCCAATTCAACCACAGTTGTTAACATAACCAGTATTCTCATAATTTAAAAGCTTTGTACACAAATTCTGAACTCTGGAAACAGGAATTCTTAATGTTTGAAAGAACTTTGTTCTGAACTCGCCAAGTAAAGTTGCCGGAATTGTAAACATTAGCAGTATTCTCCTCATTTTACTGCATTCTACCTGAAATCTCAGTGATTGAACAAGGCCGTAAAGTTAGGTACGGCTGTATATAGTTGTATTTCATGTGTTTCTTACAAGTTCTTAAACATTTCCTGGCTCCATCATTGAGGACTTTAGGAGTTTCAAGACAATGTGATAGTTTTCTTAGAAGTATATACAGGAAACTTCAGTATTTCAGCTGTTTTATTCAAAACACCATTCCAATTCAACCACAGTTGTTAACATAACCAGTATTCTCATAATTTAAAAGCTTTGTACACAAATTCTGAACTCTGGAAACAGGAATTCTTAATGTTTGAAAGAACTTTGTTCTGAACTCGCCAAGTAAAGTTGCCGGAATTGTAAACATTAGCAGTATTCTCCTCATGTTACTGCATTCTACCTGAAATCTCAGTGATTGAACAAGGCCGTAAAGTTAGGTACGGCTGTATATAGTTGTATTTCATGTGTTTCTTACAAGTTCTTAAACATTTCCTGGCTCCATCATTGAGTACTTTAGGAGTTTCAAGACAATGTGATAGTGTTCTTAGAAGTATATACAAGGAACTTCAGTATTTCAGCTGTTTTATTCAAAACACCATTCCAATTCAACCACAGTTGTTAACATAACCAGTATTCTCATAATTTAAAAGCTTTGTACACAAATTCTGAACTCTGGAAACAGGAGTTCTTAATGTTTGAAAGAACTTTGTTCTGAACTCGCCAAGTAAAGTTGCCGGAATTGTAAACAATAGCAGTATTCTCCTCATGTTACTGCATTCTACCAGAAATCTCATTGACTGAACAAGGTCGAAAAGTGGGTAAGGCTATATATAGTTGTATTTCATGTGTTTCTTACAAGTTCATAACATTTCCTCACTCCATCATTGAGTACTTTAGGAGTTTCAAGACAATGTGATAGTTTCCTTAGAAGTATATACAGGAATGTTCAGTATTTCAGCTGTTTTATTCAAAACACCATTCCAATTCAACCACAGTTGTTAACATAACCAGTATTCTCATAATTTAAAAGCTTTGTACACAAATTCTGAACTCTGGAAACAGGAGTTCTTAATGTTTGAAAGAACTTTGTTCTGAACTCGCCAAGTAAAGTTGCCGGAATTGTAAACAATAGCAGTATTCTCCTCATGTTACTGCATTCTACCAGAAATCTCATTGACTGAACAAGGTCGAAAAGTGGGTAAGGCTATATATAGTTGTATTTCATGTGTTTCTTACAAGTTCATAACATTTCCTCACTCCATCATTGAGTACTTTAGGAGTTTCAAGACAATGTGATAGTTTCCTTAGAAGTATATACAGGAATGTTCAGTATTTCAGCTGTTTTATTCAAAACACCATTCCAATTCAACCACAGTTGTTAACATAACCAGTATTCTCATAATTTAAAAGCTTTGTACACAAATTCTGAACTCTGGAAACAGGAATTCTTAATGTTTGAAAGAACTTTGTTCTGAACCCGCCAAGTAAAGTTGCCGGAATTGTAAACATTCGCAGTATTCTCCTCATGTTACTGCATTCTACCTGAAATCTCAGTGATTGAACAAGGTCGAAAAGTGGGTAAGGCTGTATATAGTTGTATTTCATGTGTTTCTTACAAGTTCTTAAACATTTCCTGGCTCCATCATTGAGGACTTTAGGAGTTTCAAGACAATGTGATAGATTTCTTAGAAGTATATACAGGAAACTTCAGTATTTCAGCTGTTTTATTCAAAACACCATTCCAATTCAACCACAGTTGTTAACATAACCAGTATTCTCATAATTTAAAAGCTTTGTACACAAATTCTGAACTCTGGAAACAGGAATTCTTAATGTTTGAAAGAACTTTGTTCTGAACTCGCCAAGTAAAGTTGCCGGAATTGTAAACATTAGCAGTATTCTCCTCATGTTACTGCATTCTACCTGAAATCTCAGTGATTGAACAAGGCCGTAAAGTTAGGTACGGCTGTATATAGTTGTATTTCATGTGTTTCTTACAAGTTCTTAAACATTTCCTGGCTCCATCATTGAGGACTTTAGGAGTTTCAAGACAATGTGATAGTTTTCTTAGAAGTATATACAGGAAACTTCAGTATTTCAGCTGTTTTATTCAAAACACCATTCCAATTCAACCACAGTTGTTAACATAACCAGTATTCTCATAATTTAAAAGCTTTGTACACAAATTCTGAACTCTGGAAACAGGAATTCTTAATGTTTGAAAGAACTTTGTTCTGAACTCGCCAAGTAAAGTTGCCGGAATTGTAAACATTAGCAGTATTCTCCTCATGTTACTGCATTCTACCTGAAATCTCAGTGATTGAACAAGGCCGTAAAGTTAGGTACGGCTGTATATAGTTGTATTTCATGTGTTTCTTACAAGTTCTTAAACATTTCCTGGCTCCATCATTGAGTACTTTAGGAGTTTCAAGACAATGTGATAGTTTTCTTAGAAGTATATACAAGAAACTTCAGTATTTCAGCTGTTTTATTCAAAACACCATTCCAATTCAACCACAGTTGTTAACATAACCAGTATTCTCATAATTTAAAAGCTTTGTACACAAATTCTGAACTCTGGAAACAGGAGTTCTTAATGTTTGAAAGAACTTTGTTCTGAACTCGCCAAGTAAAGTTGCCGGAATTGTAAACATTAGCAGTATTCTCCTCATGTTACTGCATTCTACCAGAAATCTCATTGACTGAACAAGGTCGTAAAGTGGGTAAGGCTATATATAGTTGTATTTCATGTGTTTCTTACAAGTTCATAACATTTCCTCACTCCATCATTGAGTACTTTAGGAGTTTCAAGACAATGTGATAGTGTTCTTAGAAGTATATACAAGGAACTTCAGTATTTCAGCTGTTTTATTCAAAACACCATTCCAATTCAACCACAGTTGTTAACATAACCAGTATTCTCATAATTTAAAAGCTTTGTACACAAATTCTGAACTCTGGAAACAGGAATTCTTAATGTTTGAAAGAACTTTGTTCTGAACTCGCCAAGTAAAGTTGCCGGAATTGTAAACATTAGCAGTATTCTCCTCATGTTACTGCATTCTACCTGAAATCTCAGTGATTGAACAAGGTCGTAAAGTGGGTAAGGCTATATATAGTTGTATTTCATGTGTTTCTTACAAGTTCGTAAACATTTCCTGGCTCCATCATTGAGTACTTTAGGAGTTTCAAGGCAATGTGATAGTTTTCTTAGAAGTATATACAGGAAACTTCAGTATTTCAGCTGTTTTATTCAAAACACCATTCCAATTCAACCACAGTTGTTAACATAACCAGTATTCTCATAATTTAAAAGCTTTGTACACAAATTCTGAACTCTGGAAACAGGAATTCTTAATGTTTGAAAGAACTTTGTTCTGAACTCGCCAAGTAAAGTTGCCGGAATTGTAAACATTAGCGGTATTCTCCTCAATTTACTGCATTCTACCAGAAATCTCATTGACTGAACAAGGTCGTAAAGTAGGTAAGGCTATATATAGTTGTATTTCATGTGTTTCTTACAAGTTCTTAAACATTTCCTCACTCCATCATTGAGTACTTTAGGAGTTTCAAGACAATGTGATAGTTTTCTTAGAAGTATATAAAGGAAACTTCAGTATTTCAGCTGTTTTATTCAAAACACCATTCCAATTCAACCACAGTTGTTAACATAACCAGTATTCTCATAATTTAAAAGCTTTCTACACAAATTCTGAACTCTGGAAACAGGAATTCTTAATGTTTGAAAGAACTTTGTTCTGAACTCGCCAAGTAAAGTTGCCGGAATTGTAAACATTAGCAGTATTCTCCTCATGTTACTGCATTCTACCTGAAATCTCAGTGATTGAACAAGGCCGTAAAGTTAGGTACGGCTGTATATAGTTGTATTTCATGTGTTTCTTACAAGTTCTTAAACATTTCCTGGCTCCATCATTGAGGACTTTAGGAGTTTCAAGACAATGTGATAGTTTTCTTAGAAGTATATACAGGAAACTTCAGTATTTCAGCTGTTTTATTCAAAACACCATTCCAATTCAACCACAGTTGTTAACATAACCAGTATTCTCATAATTTAAAAGCTTTGTACACAAATTCTGAACTCTGGAAACAGGAATTCTTAATGTTTGAAAGAACTTTGTTCTGAACTCGCCAAGTAAAGTTGCCGGAATTGTAAACATTAGCAGTATTCTCCTCATGTTACTGCATTCTACCTGAAATCTCAGTGATTGAACAAGGCCGTAAAGTTAGGTACGGCTGTATATAGTTGTATTTCATGTGTTTCTTACAAGTTCTTAAACATTTCCTGGCTCCATCATTGAGGACTTTAGGAGTTTCAAGACAATGTGATAGTTTTCTTAGAAGTATATACAAGAAACTTCAGTATTTCAGCTGTTTTATTCAAAACACCATTCCAATTCAACCACAGTTGTTAACATAACCAGTATTCTCATAATTTAAAAGCTTTGTACACAAATTCTGAACTCTGGAAACAGGAGTTCTTAATGTTTGAAAGAACTTTGTTCTGAACTCGCCAAGTAAAGTTGCCGGAATTGTAAACATTAGCAGTATTCTCCTCATGTTACTGCATTCTACCAGAAATCTCATTGACTGAACAAGGTCGAAAAGTGGGTAAGGCTATATATAGTTGTATTTCATGTGTTTCTTACAAGTTCTTAAACATTTCCTCACTCCATCATTGAGTACTTTAGGAGTTTCAAGACAATGTGATAGTTTTCTTAGAAGTATATACAGGAAACTTCAGTATTTCAGCTGTTTTATTCAAAACACCATTCCAATTCAACCACAGTTGTTAACATAACCAGTATTCTCATAATTTAAAAGCTTTGTACACAAATTCTGAACTCTGGAAACAGGAGTTCTTAATGTTTGAAAGAACTTTGTTCTGAACTCGCCAAGTAAAGTTGCCGGAATTGTAAACATTAGCAGTATTCTCCTCATGTTACTGCATTCTACCAGAAATCTCATTGACTGAACAAGGTCGAAAAGTGGGTAAGGCTATATATAGTTGTATTTCATGTGTTTCTTACAAGTTCTTAAACATTTCCTCACTCCATCATTGAGTACTTTAGGAGTTTCAAGACAATGTGATAGTTTCCTTAGAAGTATATACAGGAAAGTTCAGTATTTCAGCTGTTTTATTCAAAACACCATTCCAATTCAACCACAGTTGTTAACATAACCAGTATTCTCATAATTTAAAAGCTTTGTACACAAATTCTGAACTCTGGAAACAGGAATTCTTAATGTTTGAAAGAACTTTGTTCTGAACTCGCCAAGTAAAGTTGCCGGAATTGTAAACATTCGCAGTATTCTCCTCATGTTACTGCATTCTACCTGAAATCTCAGTGATTGAACAAGGCCGTAAAATTAGGTACGGCTGTATATAGTTGTATTTCATGTGTTTCTTACAAGTTCTTAAACATTTCCTGGCTCCATCATTGAGTACTTTAGGAGTTTCAAGACAATGTGATAGTGTTCTTAGAAGTATATACAAGAAACTTCAGTATTTCAGCTGTTTTATTCAAAACACCATTCCAATTCAACCACAGTTGTTAACATAACCAGTATTCTCATAATTTAAAAGCTTTGTACACAAATTCTGAACTCTGGAAACAGGAATTCTTAATGTTTGAAAGAACTTTGTTCTGAACTCGCCAAGTAAAGTTGCCGGAATTGTAAACATTAGCAGTATTCTCCTCATGTTACTGCATTCTACCTGAAATCGCAGTGATTGAACAAGGCCGTAAAGTTAGGTACGGCTGTATATAGTTGTATTTCATGTGTTTCTTACAAGTTCTTAAACATTTCCTGGCTCCATCATTGAGGACTTTAGGAGTTTCAAGACAATGTGATAGTTTTCTTAGAAGTATATACAGGAAACTTCAGTATTTCAGCTGTTTTATTCAAAACACCATTCCAATTCAACCACAGTTGTTAACATAACCAGTATTCTCATAATTTAAAAGCTTTGTACACAAATTCTGAACTCTGGAAACAGGAATTCTTAATGTTTGAAAGAACTTTGTTCTGAACTCGCCAAGTAAAGTTGCCGGAATTGTAAACATTAGCAGTATTCTCCTCATGTTACTGCATTCTACCTGAAATCTCAGTGATTGAACAAGGCCGTAAAGTTAGGTACGGCTGTATATAGTTGTATTTCATGTGTTTCTTACAAGTTCTTAAACATTTCCTGGCTCCATCATTGAGGACTTTAGGAGTTTCAAGACAATGTGATAGTTTTCTTAGAAGTATATACAGGAAACTTCAGTATTTCAGCTGTTTTATTCAAAACACCATTCCAATTCAACCACAGTTGTTAACATAACCAGTATTCTCATAATTTAAAAGCTTTGTACACAAATTCTGAACTCTGGAAACAGGAATTCTTAATGTTTGAAAGAACTTTGTTCTGAACTCGCCAAGTAAAGTTGCCGGAATTGTAAACATTAGCAGTATTCTCCTCATGTTACTGCATTCTACCTGAAATCTCAGTGATTGAACAAGGCCGTAAAGTTAGGTACGGCTGTATATAGTTGTATTTCATGTGTTTCTTACAAGTTCTTAAACATTTCCTGGCTCCATCATTGAGGACTTTAGGAGTTTCAAGACAATGTGATAGTTTTCTTAGAAGTATATACAGGAAACTTCAGTATTTCAGCTGTTTTATTCAAAACACCATTCCAATTCAACCACAGTTGTTAACATAACCAGTATTCTCATAATTTAAAAGCTTTGTACACAAATTCTGAACTCTGGAAACAGGAATTCTTAATGTTTGAAAGAACTTTGTTCTGAACTCGCCAAGTAAAGTTGCCGGAATTGTAAACATTAGCAGTATTCTCCTCATGTTACTGCATTCTACCTGAAATCTCAGTGATTGAACAAGGCCGTAAAGTTAGGTACGGCTGTATATAGTTGTATTTCATGTGTTTCTTACAAGTTCTTAAACATTTCCTGGCTCCATCATTGAGTACTTTAGGAGTTTCAAGACAATGTGATAGTTTTCTTAGAAGTATATACAAGAAACTTCAGTATTTCAGCTGTTTTATTCAAAACACCATTCCAATTCAACCACAGTTGTTAACATAACCAGTATTCTCATAATTTAAAAGCTTTGTACACAAATTCTGAACTCTGGAAACAGGAGTTCTTAATGTTTGAAAGAACTTTGTTCTGAACTCGCCAAGTAAAGTTGCCGGAATTGTAAACATTAGCAGTATTCTCCTCATGTTACTGCATTCTACCAGAAATCTCATTGACTGAACAAGGTCGAAAAGTGGGTAAGGCTATATATAGTTGTATTTCATGTGTTTCTTACAAGTTCTTAAACATTTCCTCACTCCATCATTGAGTACTTTAGGAGTTTCAAGACAATGTGATAGTTTTCTTAGAAGTATATACAGGAAACTTCAGTATTTCAGCTGTTTTATTCAAAACACCATTCCAATTCAACCACAGTTGTTAACATAACCAGTATTCTCATAATTTAAAAGCTTTGTACACAACGTCTGAACTCTGGAAACAGGAATTCTTAATGTTTGAAAGAACTTTGTTCTGAACGCGCCAAGTAAAGTTGCCGGAATTGTAAACATTTGCAGTATTCTCCTCATGTTACTGCATTCTACCTGAAATCGCAGTGATTGAACAAGGCCGTAAAGTTAGGTACGGCTGTATATAGTTGTATTTCATGTGTTTCTTACAAGTTCTTAAACATTTCCTGGCTCCATCATTGAGTACTTTAGGAGTTTCAAGACAATGTGATAGTTTTCTTAGAAGTATATACAGGAAACTTCAGTATTTCAGCTGTTTTATTCAAAACACCATTCCAATTCAACCACAGTTGTTAACATAACCAGTATTCTCATAATTTAAAAGCTTTGTACACAAATTCTGAACTCTGGAAACAGGAGTTCTTAATGTTTGAAAGAACTTTGTTCTGAACTCGCCAAGTAAAGTTGCCGGAATTGTAAACATTAGCAGTATTCTCCTCATGTTACTGCATTCTACCTGAAATCTCAGTGATTGAACAAGGCCGTAAAGTTAGGTACGGCTGTATATAGTTGTATTTCATGTGTTTCTTACAAGTTCTTAAACATTTCCTGGCTCCATCATTGAGTACTTTAGGAGTTTCAAGACAATGTGATAGTTTTCTTAGAAGTATATACAGGAAACTTCAGTATTTCAGCTGTTTTATTCAAAACACCATTCCAATTCAACCACAGTTGTTAACATAACCAGTATTCTCATAATTTAAAAGCTTTGTACACAAATTCTGAACTCTGGAAACAGGAATTCTTAATGTTTGAAAGAACTTTGTTCTGAACTCGCCAAGTAAAGTTGCCGGAATTGTAAACATTAGCAGTATTCTCCTCATGTTACTGCATTCTACCTGAAATCTCAGTGATTGAACAAGGCCGTAAAGTTAGGTACGGCTGTATATAGTTGTATTTCATGTGTTTCTTACAAGTTCTTAAACATTTCCTGGCTCCATCATTGAGGACTTTAGGAGTTTCAAGACAATGTGATAGTTTTCTTAGAAGTATATACAGGAAACTTCAGTATTTCAGCTGTTTTATTCAAAACACCATTCCAATTCAACCACAGTTGTTAACATAACCAGTATTCTCATAATTTAAAAGCTTTGTACACAAATTCTGAACTCTGGAAACAGGAATTCTTAATGTTTGAAAGAACTTTGTTCTGAACTCGCCAAGTAAAGTTGCCGGAATTGTAAACATTAGCAGTATTCTCCTCATGTTACTGCATTCTACCTGAAATCTCAGTGATTGAACAAGGCCGTAAAGTTAGGTACGGCTGTATATAGTTGTATTTCATGTGTTTCTTACAAGTTCTTAAACATTTCCTGGCTCCATCATTGAGGACTTTAGGAGTTTCAAGACAATGTGATAGTTTTCTTAGAAGTATATACAGGAAACTTCAGTATTTCAGCTGTTTTATTCAAAACACCATTCCAATTCAACCACAGTTGTTAACAAAACCAGTATTCTCATAATTTAAAAGCTTTGTACACAAATTCTGAACTCTGGAAACAGGAGTTCTTAATGTTTGAAAGAACTTTGTTCTGAACTCGCCAAGTAAAGTTGCCGGAATTGTAAACATTAGCAGTATTCTCCTCATGTTACTGCATTCTACCAGAAATCTCATTGACTGAACAAGGTCGTAAAGTGGGTAAGGCTATATATAGTTGTATTTCATGTGTTTCTTACAAGTTCTTAAACATTTCCTGGTCCATCATTGAGTACTTTAGGAGTTTCAAGACAATGTGATAGTTTTCTTAGAAGTATATACAGGAAACTTCAGTATTTCAGCTGTTTTATTCAAAACACCATTCCAATTCAACCACAGTTGTTAACATAACCAGTATTCTCATAATTTAAAAGCTTTGTACACAAATTCTGAACTCTGGAAACAGGAATTCTTAATGTTTGAAAGAACTTTGTTCTGAACTCGCCAAGTAAAGTTGCCGGAATTGTAAACATTAGCAGTATTCTCCTCATGTTACTGCATTCTACCTGAAATCTCAGTGATTGAACAAGGCCGTAAAGTTAGGTACGGCTGTATATAGTTGTATTTCATGTGTTTCTTACAAGTTCTTAAACATTTCCTGGCTCCATCATTGAGGACTTTAGGAGTTTCAAGACAATGTGATAGTTTTCTTAGAAGTATATACAGGAAACTTCAGTATTTCAGCTGTTTTATTCAAAACACCATTCCAATTCAACCACAGTTGTTAACATAACCAGTATTCTCATAATTTAAAAGCTTTGTACACAAATTCTGAACTCTGGAAACAGGAATTCTTAATGTTTGAAAGAACTTTGTTCTGAACTCGCCAAGTAAAGTTGCCGGAATTGTAAACATTAGCAGTATTCTCCTCATGTTACTGCATTCTACCTGAAATCGCAGTGATTGAACAAGGCCGTAAAGTTAGGTACGGCTGTATATAGTTGTATTTCATGTGTTTCTTACAAGTTCTTAAACATTTCCTGGCTCCATCATTGAGTACTTTAGGAGTTTCAAGACAATGTGATAGTGTTCTTAGAAGTATATACAAGGAACTTCAGTATTTCAGCTGTTTTATTCAAAACACCATTCCAATTCAACCACAGTTGTTAACATAACCAGTATTCTCATAATTTAAAAGCTTTGTACACAAATTCTGAACTCTGGAAACAGGAGTTCTTAATGTTTGAAAGAACTTTGTTCTGAACTCGCCAAGTAAAGTTGCCGGAATTGTAAACATTAGCAGTATTCTCCTCATGTTACTGCATTCTACCAGAAATCTCATTGACTGAACAAGGTCGAAAAGTGGGTAAGGCTATATATAGTTGTATTTCATGTGTTTCTTACAAGTTCTTAAACATTTCCTCACTCCATCATTGAGTACTTTAGGAGTTTCAAGACAATGTGATAGTTTTCTTAGAAGTATATACAGGAAACTTCAGTATTTCAGCTGTTTTATTCAAAACACCATTCCAATTCAACCACAGTTGTTAACATAACCAGTATTCTCATAATTTAAAAGCTTTGTACACAACGTCTGAACTCTGGAAACAGGAATTCTTAATGTTTGAAAGAACTTTGTTCTGAACGCGCCAAGTAAAGTTGCCGGAATTGTAAACATTTGCAGTATTCTCCTCATGTTACTGCATTCTACCAGAAATCTCATTGACTGAACAAGGTCGTAAAGTTAGGTACGGCTGTATATAGTTGTATTTCATGTGTTTCTTACAAGTTCTTAAACATTTCCTGGCTCCATCATTGAGTACTTTAGGAGTTTCAAGACAATGTGATAGTTTTCTTAGAAGTATATACAGGAAACTTCAGTATTTCAGCTGTTTTATTCAAAACACCATTCCAATTCAACCACAGTTGTTAACATAACCAGTATTCTCATAATTTAAAAGCTTTGTACACAAATTCTGAACTCTGGAAACAGGAATTCTTAATGTTTGAAAGAACTTTGTTCTGAACTCGCCAAGTAAAGTTGCCGGAATTGTAAACATTAGCAGTATTCTCCTCATGTTACTGCATTCTACCTGAAATCTCAGTGATTGAACAAGGCCGTAAAGTTAGGTACGGCTGTATATAGTTGTATTTCATGTGTTTCTTACAAGTTCTTAAACATTTCCTGGCTCCATCATTGAGGACTTTAGGAGTTTCAAGACAATGTGATAGTTTTCTTAGAAGTATATACAGGAAACTTCAGTATTTCAGCTGTTTTATTCAAAACACCATTCCAATTCAACCACAGTTGTTAACATAACCAGTATTCTCATAATTTAAAAGCTTTGTACACAAATTCTGAACTCTGGAAACAGGAGTTCTTAATGTTTGAAAGAACTTTGTTCTGAACTCGCCAAGTAAAGTTGCCGGAATTGTAAACATTAGCAGTATTCTCCTCATGTTACTGCATTCTACCTGAAATCTCAGTGATTGAACAAGGCCGTAAAGTTAGGTACGGCTGTATATAGTTGTATTTCATGTGTTTCTTACAAGTTCTTAAACATTTCCTGGCTCCATCATTGAGGACTTTAGGAGTTTCAAGACAATGTGATAGTTTTCTTAGAAGTATATACAGGAAACTTCAGTATTTCAGCTGTTTTATTCAAAACACCATTCCAATTCAACCACAGTTGTTAACATAACCAGTATTCTCATAATTTAAAAGCTTTGTACACAAATTCTGAACTCTGGAAACAGGAATTCTTAATGTTTGAAAGAACTTTGTTCTGAACTCGCCAAGTAAAGTTGCCGGAATTGTAAACATTAGCAGTATTCTCCTCATGTTACTGCATTCTACCTGAAATCTCAGTGATTGAACAAGGCCGTAAAGTTAGGTACGGCTGTATATAGTTGTATTTCATGTGTTTCTTACAAGTTCTTAAACATTTCCTGGCTCCATCATTGAGGACTTTAGGAGTTTCAAGACAATGTGATAGTTTTCTTAGAAGTATATACAGGAAACTTCAGTATTTCAGCTGTTTTATTCAAAACACCATTCCAATTCAACCACAGTTGTTAACATAACCAGTATTCTCATAATTTAAAAGCTTTGTACACAAATTCTGAACTCTGGAAACAGGAGTTCTTAATGTTTGAAAGAACTTTGTTCTGAACTCGCCAAGTAAAGTTGCCGGAATTGTAAACATTAGCAGTATTCTCCTCATGTTACTGCATTCTACCAGAAATCTCATTGATTGAACAAGGTCGTAAAGTTGGATAAGGCTGTATATAGTTGTATTTCATGTGTTTCTTACAAGTTCTTAAACATTTCCTGGCTCCATCATTGAGTACTTTAGGAGTTTCAAGACAATGTGATAGTTTTCTTAGAAGTATATACAGGAAACTTCAGTATTTCAGCTGTTTTATTCAAAACACCATTCCAATTCAACCACAGTTGTTAACATAACCAGTATTCTCATAATTTAAAAGCTTTGTACACAAATTCTGAACTCTGGAAACAGGAGTTCTTAATGTTTGAAAGAACTTTGTTCTGAACTCGCCAAGTAAAGTTGCCGGAATTGTAAACATTAGCAGTATTCTCCTCATGTTACTGCATTCTACCTGAAATCTCAGTGATTGAACAAGGCCGTAAAGTTGGGTACGGCTGTATATAGTTGTATTTCATGTGTTTCTTACAAGTTCTTAAACATTTCCTGGCTCCATCATTGAGTACTTTAGGAGTTTCAAGACAATGTGATAGTTTTCTTAGAAGTATATACAGGAAACTTCAGTATTTCAGCTGTTTTATTCAAAACACCATTCCAATTCAACCACAGTTGTTAACATAACCAGTATTCTCATAATTTAAAAGCTTTGTACACAAATTCTGAACTCTGGAAACAGGAATTCTTAATGTTTGAAAGAACTTTGTTCTGAACTCGCCAAGTAAAGTTGCCGGAATTGTAAACATTAGCAGTATTCTCCTCATGTTACTGCATTCTACCTGAAATCTCAGTGATTGAACAAGGCCGTAAAGTTAGGTACGGCTGTATATAGTTGTATTTCATGTGTTTCTTACAAGTTCTTAAACATTTCCTGGCTCCATCATTGAGGACTTTAGGAGTTTCAAGACAATGTGATAGTTTTCTTAGAAGTATATACAGGAAACTTCAGTATTTCAGCTGTTTTATTCAAAACACCATTCCAATTCAACCACAGTTGTTAACATAACCAGTATTCTCATAATTTAAAAGCTTTGTACACAAATTCTGAACTCTGGAAACAGGAGTTCTTAATGTTTGAAAGAACTTTGTTCTGAACTCGCCAAGTAAAGTTGCCGGAATTGTAAACATTAGCAGTATTCTCCTCATGTTACTGCATTCTACCTGAAATCTCAGTGATTGAACAAGGCCGTAAAGTTAGGTACGGCTGTATATAGTTGTATTTCATGTGTTTCTTACAAGTTCTTAAACATTTCCTGGCTCCATCATTGAGTACTTTAGGAGTTTCAAGACAATGTGATAGTTTTCTTAGAAGTATATACAGGAAACTTCAGTATTTCAGCTGTTTTATTCAAAACACCATTCCAATTCAACCACAGTTGTTAACATAACCAGTATTCTCATAATTTAAAAGCTTTGTACACAAATTCTGAACTCTGGAAACAGGAATTCTTAATGTTTGAAAGAACTTTGTTCTGAACTCGCCAAGTAAAGTTGCCGGAATTGTAAACATTAGCAGTATTCTCCTCATGTTACTGCATTCTACCTGAAATCTCAGTGATTGAACAAGGCCGTAAAGTTAGGTACGGCTGTATATAGTTGTATTTCATGTGTTTCTTACAAGTTCTTAAACATTTCCTGGCTCCATCATTGAGGACTTTAGGAGTTTCAAGACAATGTGATAGTTTTCTTAGAAGTATATACAGGAAACTTCAGTATTTCAGCTGTTTTATTCAAAACACCATTCCAATTCAACCACAGTTGTTAACATAACCAGTATTCTCATAATTTAAAAGCTTTGTACACAAATTCTGAACTCTGGAAACAGGAATTCTTAATGTTTGAAAGAACTTTGTTCTGAACTCGCCAAGTAAAGTTGCCGGAATTGTAAACATTAGCAGTATTCTCCTCATGTTACTGCATTCTACCTGAAATCTCAGTGATTGAACAAGGCCGTAAAGTTAGGTACGGCTGTATATAGTTGTATTTCATGTGTTTCTTACAAGTTCTTAAACATTTCCTGGCTCCATCATTGAGGACTTTAGGAGTTTCAAGACAATGTGATAGTTTTCTTAGAAGTATATACAGGAAACTTCAGTATTTCAGCTGTTTTATTCAAAACACCATTCCAATTCAACCACAGTTGTTAACATAACCAGTATTCTCATAATTTAAAAGCTTTGTACACAAATTCTGAACTCTGGAAACAGGAATTCTTAATGTTTGAAAGAACTTTGTTCTGAACTCGCCAAGTAAAGTTGCCGGAATTGTAAACATTAGCAGTATTCTCCTCATGTTACTGCATTCTACCTGAAATCTCAGTGATTGAACAAGGCCGTAAAGTTAGGTACGGCTGTATATAGTTGTATTTCATGTGTTTCTTACAAGTTCTTAAACATTTCCTGGCTCCATCATTGAGGACTTTAGGAGTTTCAAGACAATGTGATAGTTTTCTTAGAAGTATATACAGGAAACTTCAGTATTTCAGCTGTTTTATTCAAAACACCATTCCAATTCAACCACAGTTGTTAACATAACCAGTATTCTCATAATTTAAAAGCTTTGTACACAAATTCTGAACTCTGGAAACAGGAATTCTTAATGTTTGAAAGAACTTTGTTCTGAACTCGCCAAGTAAAGTTGCCGGAATTGTAAACATTAGCAGTATTCTCCTCATGTTACTGCATTCTACCTGAAATCTCAGTGATTGAACAAGGCCGTAAAGTTAGGTACGGCTGTATATAGTTGTATTTCATGTGTTTCTTACAAGTTCTTAAACATTTCCTGGCTCCATCATTGAGGACTTTAGGAGTTTCAAGACAATGTGATAGTTTTCTTAGAAGTATATACAGGAAACTTCAGTATTTCAGCTGTTTTATTCAAAACACCATTCCAATTCAACCACAGTTGTTAACATAACCAGTATTCTCATAATTTAAAAGCTTTGTACACAAATTCTGAACTCTGGAAACAGGAATTCTTAATGTTTGAAAGAACTTTGTTCTGAACCCGCCAAGTAAAGTTGCCGGAATTGTAAACATTAGCAGTATTCTCCTCATGTTACTGCATTCTACCTGAAATCTCAGTGATTGAACAAGGCCGTAAATTTAGGTAAGGCTGTATATAGTTGTATTTCATGTGTTTCTTACAAGTTCTTAAACATTTCCTGGCTCCATCATTGAGTACTTTAGGAGTTTCAAGACAATGTGATAGTGTTCTTAGAAGTATATACAGGAAACTTCAGTATTTCAGCTGTTTTATTCAAAACACCATTCCAATTCAACCACAGTTGTTAACATAACCAGTATTCTCATAATTTAAAAGCTTTGTACACAAATTCTGAACTCTGGAAACAGGAGTTCTTAATGTTTGAAAGAACTTTGTTCTGAACTCGCCAAGTAAAGTTGCCGGAATTGTAAACATTAGCAGTATTCTCCTCATGTTACTGCATTCTACCTGAAATCTCAGTGATTGAACAAGGCCGTAAAGTTAGGTACGGCTGTATATAGTTGTATTTCATGTGTTTCTTACAAGTTCTTAAACATTTCCTGGCTCCATCATTGAGGACTTTAGGAGTTTCAAGACAATGTGATAGTTTTCTTAGAAGTATATACAGGAAACTTCAGTATTTCAGCTGTTTTATTCAAAACACCATTCCAATTCAACCACAGTTGTTAACATAACCAGTATTCTCATAATTTAAAAGCTTTGTACACAAATTCTGAACTCTGGAAACAGGAATTCTTAATGTTTGAAAGAACTTTGTTCTGAACTCGCCAAGTAAAGTTGCCGGAATTGTAAACATTAGCAGTATTCTCCTCATGTTACTGCATTCTACCTGAAATCTCAGTGATTGAACAAGGCCGTAAAGTTAGGTACGGCTGTATATAGTTGTATTTCATGTGTTTCTTACAAGTTCTTAAACATTTCCTGGCTCCATCATTGAGGACTTTAGGAGTTTCAAGACAATGTGATAGTTTTCTTAGAAGTATATACAGGAAACTTCAGTATTTCAGCTGTTTTATTCAAAACACCATTCCAATTCAACCACAGTTGTTAACATAACCAGTATTCTCATAATTTAAAAGCTTTGTACACAAATTCTGAACTCTGGAAACAGGAGTTCTTAATGTTTGAAAGAACTTTGTTCTGAACTCGCCAAGTAAAGTTGCCGGAATTGTAAACATTAGCAGTATTCTCCTCATGTTACTGCATTCTACCTGAAATCTCAGTGATTGAACAAGGCCGTAAAGTTAGGTACGGCTGTATATAGTTGTATTTCATGTGTTTCTTACAAGTTCTTAAACATTTCCTGGCTCCATCATTGAGGACTTTAGGAGTTTCAAGACAATGTGATAGTTTTCTTAGAAGTATATACAGGAAACTTCAGTATTTCAGCTGTTTTATTCAAAACACCATTCCAATTCAACCACAGTTGTTAACATAACCAGTATTCTCATAATTTAAAAGCTTTGTACACAAATTCTGAACTCTGGAAACAGGAATTCTTAATGTTTGAAAGAACTTTGTTCTGAACTCGCCAAGTAAAGTTGCCGGAATTGTAAACATTAGCAGTATTCTCCTCATGTTACTGCATTCTACCTGAAATCTCAGTGATTGAACAAGGCCGTAAAGTTAGGTACGGCTGTATATAGTTGTATTTCATGTGTTTCTTACAAGTTCTTAAACATTTCCTGGCTCCATCATTGAGGACTTTAGGAGTTTCAAGACAATGTGATAGTTTTCTTAGAAGTATATACAGGAAACTTCAGTATTTCAGCTGTTTTATTCAAAACACCATTCCAATTCAACCACAGTTGTTAACATAACCAGTATTCTCATAATTTAAAAGCTTTGTACACAAATTCTGAACTCTGGAAACAGGAATTCTTAATGTTTGAAAGAACTTTGTTCTGAACTCGCCAAGTAAAGTTGCCGGAATTGTAAACATTAGCAGTATTCTCCTCATGTTACTGCATTCTACCTGAAATCTCAGTGATTGAACAAGGCCGTAAAGTTAGGTAAGGCTGTATATAGTTGTATTTCATGTGTTTCTTACAAGTTCTTAAACATTTCCTGGCTCCATCATTGAGTACTTTAGGAGTTTCAAGACAATGTGATAGTTTTCTTAGAAGTATATACAGGAAACTTCAGTATTTCAGCTGTTTTATTCAAAACACCATTCCAATTCAACCACAGTTGTTAACATAACCAGTATTCTCATAATTTAAAAGCTTTGTACACAAATTCTGAACTCTGGAAACAGGAATTCTTAATGTTTGAAAGAACTTTGTTCTGAACTCGCCAAGTAAAGTTGCCGGAATTGTAAACATTAGCAGTATTCTCCTCATGTTACTGCATTCTACCTGAAATCTCAGTGATTGAACAAGGCCGTAAAGTTAGGTACGGCTGTATATAGTTGTATTTCATGTGTTTCTTACAAGTTCTTAAACATTTCCTGGCTCCATCATTGAGGACTTTAGGAGTTTCAAGACAATGTGATAGTTTTCTTAGAAGTATATACAGGAAACTTCAGTATTTCAGCTGTTTTATTCAAAACACCATTCCAATTCAACCACAGTTGTTAACATAACCAGTATTCTCATAATTTAAAAGCTTTGTACACAAATTCTGAACTCTGGAAACAGGAGTTCTTAATGTTTGAAAGAACTTTGTTCTGAACTCGCCAAGTAAAGTTGCCGGAATTGTAAACATTAGCAGTATTCTCCTCATGTTACTGCATTCTACCTGAAATCTCATTGACTGAACAAGGTCGTAAAGTGGGTAAGGCTATATATAGTTGTATTTCATGTGTTTCTTACAAGTTCTTAAACATTTCCTCACTCCATCATTGAGTACTTTAGGAGTTTCAAGACAATGTGATAGTTTTCTTAGAAGTATATACAGGAAACTTCAGTATTTCAGCTGTTTTATTCAAAACACCATTCCAATTCAACCACAGTTGTTAACATAACCAGTATTCTCATAATTTAAAAGCTTTGTACACAAATTCTGAACTCTGGAAACAGGAATTCTTAATGTTTGAAAGAACTTTGTTCTGAACTCGCCAAGTAAAGTTGCCGGAATTGTAAACATTAGCAGTATTCTCCTCATGTTACTGCATTCTACCTGAAATCTCAGTGATTGAACAAGGCCGTAAAGTTAGGTACGGCTGTATATAGTTGTATTTCATGTGTTTCTTACAAGTTCTTAAACATTTCCTGGCTCCATCATTGAGGACTTTAGGAGTTTCAAGACAATGTGATAGTTTTCTTAGAAGTATATACAGGAAACTTCAGTATTTCAGCTGTTTTATTCAAAACACCATTCCAATTCAACCACAGTTGTTAACATAACCAGTATTCTCATAATTTAAAAGCTTTGTACACAAATTCTGAACTCTGGAAACAGGAATTCTTAATGTTTGAAAGAACTTTGTTCTGAACTCGCCAAGTAAAGTTGCCGGAATTGTAAACATTAGCAGTATTCTCCTCATGTTACTGCATTCTACCTGAAATCTCAGTGATTGAACAAGGCCGTAAAGTTAGGTACGGCTGTATATAGTTGTATTTCATGTGTTTCTTACAAGTTCTTAAACATTTCCTGGCTCCATCATTGAGGACTTTAGGAGTTTCAAGACAATGTGATAGTTTTCTTAGAAGTATATACAGGAAACTTCAGTATTTCAGCTGTTTTATTCAAAACACCATTCCAATTCAACCACAGTTGTTAACATAACCAGTATTCTCATAATTTAAAAGCTTTGTACACAAATTCTGAACTCTGGAAACAGGAGTTCTTAATGTTTGAAAGAACTTTGTTCTGAACTCGCCAAGTAAAGTTGCCGGAATTGTAAACATTAGCAGTATTCTCCTCATGTTACTGCATTCTACCTGAAATCTCAGTGATTGAACAAGGCCGTAAAGTTAGGTAAGGCTGTATATAGTTGTATTTCATGTGTTTCTTACAAGTTCTTAAACATTTCCTGGCTCCATCATTGAGGACTTTAGGAGTTTCAAGACAATGTGATAGTTTTCTTAGAAGTATATACAGGAAACTTCAGTATTTCAGCTGTTTTATTCAAAACACCATTCCAATTCAACCACAGTTGTTAACATAACCAGTATTCTCATAATTTAAAAGCTTTGTACACAAATTCTGAACTCTGGAAACAGGAGTTCTTAATGTTTGAAAGAACTTTGTTCTGAACTCGCCAAGTAAAGTTGCCGGAATTGTAAACATTAGCAGTATTCTCCTCATGTTACTGCATTCTACCTGAAATCTCAGTGATTGAACAAGGTCGTAAAGTTAGGTACGGCTGTATATAGTTGTATTTCATGTGTTTCTTACAAGTTCTTAAACATTTCCTGGCTCCATCATTGAGGACTTTAGGAGTTTCAAGACAATGTGATAGTTTTCTTAGAAGTATATACAGGAAACTTCAGTATTTCAGCTGTTTTATTCAAAACACCATTCCAATTCAACCACAGTTGTTAACATAACCAGTATTCTCATAATTTAAAAGCTTTGTACACAAATTCTGAACTCTGGAAACAGGAATTCTTAATGTTTGAAAGAACTTTGTTCTGAACTCGCCAAGTAAAGTTGCCGGAATTGTAAACATTAGCAGTATTCTCCTCATGTTACTGCATTCTACCTGAAATCTCAGTGATTGAACAAGGCCGTAAAGTTAGGTACGGCTGTATATAGTTGTATTTCATGTGTTTCTTACAAGTTCTTAAACATTTCCTGGCTCCATCATTGAGGACTTTAGGAGTTTCAAGACAATGTGATAGTTTTCTTAGAAGTATATACAGGAAACTTCAGTATTTCAGCTGTTTTATTCAAAACACCATTCCAATTCAACCACAGTTGTTAACATAACCAGTATTCTCATAATTTAAAAGCTTTGTACACAAATTCTGAACTCTGGAAACAGGAGTTCTTAATGTTTGAAAGAACTTTGTTCTGAACTCGCCAAGTAAAGTTGCCGGAATTGTAAACATTAGCAGTATTCTCCTCATGTTACTGCATTCTACCTGAAATCTCAGTGATTGAACAAGGCCGTAAAGTTAGGTACGGCTGTATATAGTTGTATTTCATGTGTTTCTTACAAGTTCTTAAACATTTCCTGGCTCCATCATTGAGGACTTTAGGAGTTTCAAGACAATGTGATAGTTTTCTTAGAAGTATATACAGGAAACTTCAGTATTTCAGCTGTTTTATTCAAAACACCATTCCAATTCAACCACAGTTGTTAACATAACCAGTATTCTCATAATTTAAAAGCTTTGTACACAAATTCTGAACTCTGGAAACAGGAATTCTTAATGTTTGAAAGAACTTTGTTCTGAACTCGCCAAGTAAAGTTGCCGGAATTGTAAACATTAGCAGTATTCTCCTCATGTTACTGCATTCTACCTGAAATCTCAGTGATTGAACAAGGCCGTAAAGTTAGGTACGGCTGTATATAGTTGTATTTCATGTGTTTCTTACAAGTTCTTAAACATTTCCTGGCTCCATCATTGAGGACTTTAGGAGTTTCAAGACAATGTGATAGTTTTCTTAGAAGTATATACAGGAAACTTCAGTATTTCAGCTGTTTTATTCAAAACACCATTCCAATTCAACCACAGTTGTTAACATAACCAGTATTCTCATAATTTAAAAGCTTTGTACACAAATTCTGAACTCTGGAAACAGGAGTTCTTAATGTTTGAAAGAACTTTGTTCTGAACTCGCCAAGTAAAGTTGCCGGAATTGTAAACATTAGCAGTATTCTCCTCATGTTACTGCATTCTACCTGAAATCTCAGTGATTGAACAAGGCCGTAAAGTTAGGTACGGCTGTATATAGTTGTATTTCATGTGTTTCTTACAAGTTCTTAAACATTTCCTGGCTCCATCATTGAGGACTTTAGGAGTTTCAAGACAATGTGATAGTTTTCTTAGAAGTATATACAGGAAACTTCAGTATTTCAGCTGTTTTATTCAAAACACCATTCCAATTCAACCACAGTTGTTAACATAACCAGTATTCTCATAATTTAAAAGCTTTGTACACAAATTCTGAACTCTGGAAACAGGAGTTCTTAATGTTTGAAAGAACTTTGTTCTGAACTCGCCAAGTAAAGTTGCCGGAATTGTAAACATTAGCAGTATTCTCCTCATGTTACTGCATTCTACCTGAAATCTCAGTGATTGAACAAGGCCGTAAAGTTAGGTAAGGCTGTATATAGTTGTATTTCATGTGTTTCTTACAAGTTCTTAAACATTTCCTGGCTCCATCATTGAGGACTTTAGGAGTTTCAAGACAATGTGATAGTTTTCTTAGAAGTATATACAGGAAACTTCAGTATTTCAGCTGTTTTATTCAAAACACCATTCCAATTCAACCACAGTTGTTAACATAACCAGTATTCTCATAATTTAAAAGCTTTGTACACAAATTCTGAACTCTGGAAACAGGAATTCTTAATGTTTGAAAGAACTTTGTTCTGAACTCGCCAAGTAAAGTTGCCGGAATTGTAAACATTAGCAGTATTCTCCTCATGTTACTGCATTCTACCTGAAATCTCAGTGATTGAACAAGGCCGTAAAGTTAGGTACGGCTGTATATAGTTGTATTTCATGTGTTTCTTACAAGTTCTTAAACATTTCCTGGCTCCATCATTGAGGACTTTAGGAGTTTCAAGACAATGTGATAGTTTTCTTAGAAGTATATACAGGAAACTTCAGTATTTCAGCTGTTTTATTCAAAACACCATTCCAATTCAACCACAGTTGTTAACATAACCAGTATTCTCATAATTTAAAAGCTTTGTACACAAATTCTGAACTCTGGAAACAGGAGTTCTTAATGTTTGAAAGAACTTTGTTCTGAACTCGCCAAGTAAAGTTGCCGGAATTGTAAACATTAGCAGTATTCTCCTCATGTTACTGCATTCTACCTGAAATCTCAGTGATTGAACAAGGCCGTAAAGTTAGGTACGGCTGTATATAGTTGTATTTCATGTGTTTCTTACAAGTTCTTAAACATTTCCTGGCTCCATCATTGAGGACTTTAGGAGTTTCAAGACAATGTGATAGTTTTCTTAGAAGTATATACAGGAAACTTCAGTATTTCAGCTGTTTTATTCAAAACACCATTCCAATTCAACCACAGTTGTTAACATAACCAGTATTCTCATAATTTAAAAGCTTTGTACACAAATTCTGAACTCTGGAAACAGGAATTCTTAATGTTTGAAAGAACTTTGTTCTGAACTCGCCAAGTAAAGTTGCCGGAATTGTAAACATTAGCAGTATTCTCCTCATGTTACTGCATTCTACCTGAAATCTCAGTGATTGAACAAGGCCGTAAAGTTAGGTACGGCTGTATATAGTTGTATTTCATGTGTTTCTTACAAGTTCTTAAACATTTCCTGGCTCCATCATTGAGGACTTTAGGAGTTTCAAGACAATGTGATAGTTTTCTTAGAAGTATATACAGGAAACTTCAGTATTTCAGCTGTTTTATTCAAAACACCATTCCAATTCAACCACAGTTGTTAACATAACCAGTATTCTCATAATTTAAAAGCTTTGTACACAAATTCTGAACTCTGGAAACAGGAGTTCTTAATGTTTGAAAGAACTTTGTTCTGAACTCGCCAAGTAAAGTTGCCGGAATTGTAAACATTAGCAGTATTCTCCTCATGTTACTGCATTCTACCTGAAATCTCAGTGATTGAACAAGGCCGTAAAGTTAGGTACGGCTGTATATAGTTGTATTTCATGTGTTTCTTACAAGTTCTTAAACATTTCCTGGCTCCATCATTGAGGACTTTAGGAGTTTCAAGACAATGTGATAGTTTTCTTAGAAGTATATACAGGAAACTTCAGTATTTCAGCTGTTTTATTCAAAACACCATTCCAATTCAACCACAGTTGTTAACATAACCAGTATTCTCATAATTTAAAAGCTTTGTACACAAATTCTGAACTCTGGAAACAGGAGTTCTTAATGTTTGAAAGAACTTTGTTCTGAACTCGCCAAGTAAAGTTGCCGGAATTGTAAACATTAGCAGTATTCTCCTCATGTTACTGCATTCTACCTGAAATCTCAGTGATTGAACAAGGCCGTAAAGTTAGGTACGGCTGTATATAGTTGTATTTCATGTGTTTCTTACAAGTTCTTAAACATTTCCTGGCTCCATCATTGAGGACTTTAGGAGTTTCAAGACAATGTGATAGTTTTCTTAGAAGTATATACAGGAAACTTCAGTATTTCAGCTGTTTTATTCAAAACACCATTCCAATTCAACCACAGTTGTTAACATAACCAGTATTCTCATAATTTAAAAGCTTTGTACACAAATTCTGAACTCTGGAAACAGGAGTTCTTAATGTTTGAAAGAACTTTGTTCTGAACTCGCCAAGTAAAGTTGCCGGAATTGTAAACATTAGCAGTATTCTCCTCATGTTACTGCATTCTACCAGAAATCTCATTGACTGAACAAGGTTGTAAATTGGGTAAGGCTATATATAGTTGTATTTCATGTGTTTCTTACAAGTTCTTAAACATTTCCTGGCTCCATCATTGAGGACTTTAGGAGTTTCAAGACAATGTGATAGTTTTCTTAGAAGTATATACAGGAAACTTCAGTATTTCAGCTGTTTTATTCAAAACACCATTCCAATTCAACCACAGTTGTTAACATAACCAGTATTCTCATAATTTAAAAGCTTTGTACACAAATTCTGAACTCTGGAAACAGGAGTTCTTAATGTTTGAAAGAACTTTGTTCTGAACTCGCCAAGTAAAGTTGCCGGAATTGTAAACATTAGCAGTATTCTCCTCATGTTACTGCATTCTACCTGAAATCTCAGTGATTGAACAAGGCCGTAAAGTTAGGTACGGCTGTATATAGTTGTATTTCATGTGTTTCTTACAAGTTCTTAAACATTTCCTGGCTCCATCATTGAGGACTTTAGGAGTTTCAAGACAATGTGATAGTTTTCTTAGAAGTATATACAGGAAACTTCAGTATTTCAGCTGTTTTATTCAAAACACCATTCCAATTCAACCACAGTTGTTAACATAACCAGTATTCTCATAATTTAAAAGCTTTGTACACAAATTCTGAACTCTGGAAACAGGAGTTCTTAATGTTTGAAAGAACTTTGTTCTGAACTCGCCAAGTAAAGTTGCCGGAATTGTAAACATTAGCAGTATTCTCCTCATGTTACTGCATTCTACCTGAAATCTCAGTGATTGAACAAGGCCGTAAAGTTAGGTACGGCTGTATATAGTTGTATTTCATGTGTTTCTTACAAGTTCTTAAACATTTCCTGGCTCCATCATTGAGGACTTTAGGAGTTTCAAGACAATGTGATAGTTTTCTTAGAAGTATATACAGGAAACTTCAGTATTTCAGCTGTTTTATTCAAAACACCATTCCAATTCAACCACAGTTGTTAACATAACCAGTATTCTCATAATTTAAAAGCTTTGTACACAAATTCTGAACTCTGGAAACAGGAGTTCTTAATGTTTGAAAGAACTTTGTTCTGAACTCGCCAAGTAAAGTTGCCGGAATTGTAAACATTAGCAGTATTCTCCTCATGTTACTGCATTCTACCTGAAATCTCAGTGATTGAACAAGGCCGTAAAGTTAGGTACGGCTGTATATAGTTGTATTTCATGTGTTTCTTACAAGTTCTTAAACATTTCCTGGCTCCATCATTGAGGACTTTAGGAGTTTCAAGACAATGTGATAGTTTTCTTAGAAGTATATACAGGAAACTTCAGTATTTCAGCTGTTTTATTCAAAACACCATTCCAATTCAACCACAGTTGTTAACATAACCAGTATTCTCATAATTTAAAAGCTTTGTACACAAATTCTGAACTCTGGAAACAGGAGTTCTTAATGTTTGAAAGAACTTTGTTCTGAACTCGCCAAGTAAAGTTGCCGGAATTGTAAACATTAGCAGTATTCTCCTCATGTTACTGCATTCTACCTGAAATCTCAGTGATTGAACAAGGCCGTAAAGTTAGGTACGGCTGTATATAGTTGTATTTCATGTGTTTCTTACAAGTTCTTAAACATTTCCTGGCTCCATCATTGAGGACTTTAGGAGTTTCAAGACAATGTGATAGTTTTCTTAGAAGTATATACAGGAAACTTCAGTATTTCAGCTGTTTTATTCAAAACACCATTCCAATTCAACCACAGTTGTTAACATAACCAGTATTCTCATAATTTAAAAGCTTTGTACACAAATTCTGAACTCTGGAAACAGGAGTTCTTAATGTTTGAAAGAACTTTGTTCTGACACGCCAAGTAAAGTTGCCGGAATTGTAAACATTAGCAGTATTCTCCTCATGTTACTGCATTCTACCTGAAATCGCAGTGATTGAACAAGGCCGTAAAGTTAGGTACGGCTGTATATAGTTGTATTTCATGTGTTTCTTACAAGTTCTTAAACATTTCCTGGCTCCATCATTGAGGACTTTAGGAGTTTCAAGACAATGTGATAGTTTTCTTAGAAGTATATACAGGAAACTTCAGTATTTCAGCTGTTTTATTCAAAACACCATTCCAATTCAACCACAGTTGTTAACATAACCAGTATTCTCATAATTTAAAAGCTTTGTACACAAATTCTGAACTCTGGAAACAGGAGTTCTTAATGTTTGAAAGAACTTTGTTCTGAACTCGCCAAGTAAAGTTGCCGGAATTGTAAACATTAGCAGTATTCTCCTCATGTTACTGCATTCTACCTGAAATCTCAGTGATTGAACAAGGCCGTAAAGTTAGGTACGGCTGTATATAGTTGTATTTCATGTGTTTCTTACAAGTTCTTAAACATTTCCTGGCTCCATCATTGAGGACTTTAGGAGTTTCAAGACAATGTGATAGTTTTCTTAGAAGTATATACAGGAAACTTCAGTATTTCAGCTGTTTTATTCAAAACACCATTCCAATTCAACCACAGTTGTTAACATAACCAGTATTCTCATAATTTAAAAGCTTTGTACACAAATTCTGAACTCTGGAAACAGGAATTCTTAATGTTTGAAAGAACTTTGTTCTGAACTCGCCAAGTAAAGTTGCCGGAATTGTAAACATTAGCAGTATTCTCCTCATGTTACTGCATTCTACCTGAAATCTCAGTGATTGAACAAGGCCGTAAAGTTAGGTACGGCTGTATATAGTTGTATTTCATGTGTTTCTTACAAGTTCTTAAACATTTCCTGGCTCCATCATTGAGGACTTTAGGAGTTTCAAGACAATGTGATAGTTTTCTTAGAAGTATATACAGGAAACTTCAGTATTTCAGCTGTTTTATTCAAAACACCATTCCAATTCAACCACAGTTGTTAACATAACCAGTATTCTCATAATTTAAAAGCTTTGTACACAAATTCTGAACTCTGGAAACAGGAGTTCTTAATGTTTGAAAGAACTTTGTTCTGAACTCGCCAAGTAAAGTTGCCGGAATTGTAAACATTAGCAGTATTCTCCTCATGTTACTGCATTCTACCTGAAATCTCAGTGATTGAACAAGGCCGTAAAGTTAGGTACGGCTGTATATAGTTGTATTTCATGTGTTTCTTACAAGTTCTTAAACATTTCCTGGCTCCATCATTGAGGACTTTAGGAGTTTCAAGACAATGTGATAGTTTTCTTAGAAGTATATACAGGAAACTTCAGTATTTCAGCTGTTTTATTCAAAACACCATTCCAATTCAACCACAGTTGTTAACATAACCAGTATTCTCATAATTTAAAAGCTTTGTACACAAATTCTGAACTCTGGAAACAGGAGTTCTTAATGTTTGAAAGAACTTTGTTCTGAACTCGCCAAGTAAAGTTGCCGGAATTGTAAACATTAGCAGTATTCTCCTCATGTTACTGCATTCTACCTGAAATCTCAGTGATTGAACAAGGCCGTAAAGTTAGGTAAGGCTGTATATAGTTGTATTTCATGTGTTTCTTACAAGTTCTTAAACATTTCCTGGCTCCATCATTGAGGACTTTAGGAGTTTCAAGACAATGTGATAGTTTTCTTAGAAGTATATACAGGAAACTTCAGTATTTCAGCTGTTTTATTCAAAACACCATTCCAATTCAACCACAGTTGTTAACATAACCAGTATTCTCATAATTTAAAAGCTTTGTACACAAATTCTGAACTCTGGAAACAGGAGTTCTTAATGTTTGAAAGAACTTTGTTCTGAACTCGCCAAGTAAAGTTGCCGGAATTGTAAACATTAGCAGTATTCTCCTCATGTTACTGCATTCTACCTGAAATCTCAGTGATTGAACAAGGCCGTAAAGTTAGGTACGGCTGTATATAGTTGTATTTCATGTGTTTCTTACAAGTTCTTAAACATTTCCTGGCTCCATCATTGAGGACTTTAGGAGTTTCAAGACAATGTGATAGTTTTCTTAGAAGTATATACAGGAAACTTCAGTATTTCAGCTGTTTTATTCAAAACACCATTCCAATTCAACCACAGTTGTTAACATAACCAGTATTCTCATAATTTAAAAGCTTTGTACACAAATTCTGAACTCTGGAAACAGGAATTCTTAATGTTTGAAAGAACTTTGTTCTGAACTCGCCAAGTAAAGTTGCCGGAATTGTAAACATTAGCAGTATTCTCCTCATGTTACTGCATTCTACCTGAAATCTCAGTGATTGAACAAGGCCGTAAAGTTAGGTACGGCTGTATATAGTTGTATTTCATGTGTTTCTTACAAGTTCTTAAACATTTCCTGGCTCCATCATTGAGGACTTTAGGAGTTTCAAGACAATGTGATAGTTTTCTTAGAAGTATATACAGGAAACTTCAGTATTTCAGCTGTTTTATTCAAAACACCATTCCAATTCAACCACAGTTGTTAACATAACCAGTATTCTCATAATTTAAAAGCTTTGTACACAAATTCTGAACTCTGGAAACAGGAGTTCTTAATGTTTGAAAGAACTTTGTTCTGAACTCGCCAAGTAAAGTTGCCGGAATTGTAAACATTAGCAGTATTCTCCTCATGTTACTGCATTCTACCTGAAATCTCAGTGATTGAACAAGGCCGTAAAGTTAGGTACGGCTGTATATAGTGGTATTTCATGTGTTTCTTACAAGTTCTTAAACATTTCCTGGCTCCATCATTGAGGACTTTAGGAGTTTCAAGACAATGTGATAGTTTTCTTAGAAGTATATACAGGAAACTTCAGTATTTCAGCTGTTTTATTCAAAACACCATTCCAATTCAACCACAGTTGTTAACATAACCAGTATTCTCATAATTTAAAAGCTTTGTACACAAATTCTGAACTCTGGAAACAGGAGTTCTTAATGTTTGAAAGAACTTTGTTCTGACACGCCAAGTAAAGTTGCCGGAATTGTAAACAGTAGCAGTATTCTCCTCATGTTACTGCATTCTACCTGAAATCGCAGTGATTGAACAAGGCCGTAAAGTTAGGTACGGCTGTATATAGTTGTATTTCATGTGTTTCTTACAAGTTCTTAAACATTTCCTGGCTCCATCATTGAGGACTTTAGGAGTTTCAAGACAATGTGATAGTTTTCTTAGAAGTATATACAGGAAACTTCAGTATTTCAGCTGTTTTATTCAAAACACCATTCCAATTCAACCACAGTTGTTAACATAACCAGTATTCTCATAATTTAAAAGCTTTGTACACAAATTCTGAACTCTGGAAACAGGAATTCTTAATGTTTGAAAGAACTTTGTTCTGAACTCGCCAAGTAAAGTTGCCGGAATTGTAAACATTAGCAGTATTCTCCTCATGTTACTGCATTCTACCTGAAATCTCAGTGATTGAACAAGGCCGTAAAGTTAGGTACGGCTGTATATAGTTGTATTTCATGTGTTTCTTACAAGTTCTTAAACATTTCCTGGCTCCATCATTGAGGACTTTAGGAGTTTCAAGACAATGTGATAGTTTTCTTAGAAGTATATACAGGAAACTTCAGTATTTCAGCTGTTTTATTCAAAACACCATTCCAATTCAACCACAGTTGTTAACATAACCAGTATTCTCATAATTTAAAAGCTTTGTACACAAATTCTGAACTCTGGAAACAGGAGTTCTTAATGTTTGAAAGAACTTTGTTCTGAACTCGCCAAGTAAAGTTGCCGGAATTGTAAACATTAGCAGTATTCTCCTCATGTTACTGCATTCTACCTGAAATCTCAGTGATTGAACAAGGCCGTAAAGTTAGGTAAGGCTGTATATAGTTGTATTTCATGTGTTTCTTACAAGTTCTTAAACATTTCCTGGCTCCATCATTGAGGACTTTAGGAGTTTCAAGACAATGTGATAGTTTTCTTAGAAGTATATACAGGAAACTTCAGTATTTCAGCTGTTTTATTCAAAACACCATTCCAATTCAACCACAGTTGTTAACATAACCAGTATTCTCATAATTTAAAAGCTTTGTACACAAATTCTGAACTCTGGAAACAGGAGTTCTTAATGTTTGAAAGAACTTTGTTCTGAACTCGCCAAGTAAAGTTGCCGGAATTGTAAACATTAGCAGTATTCTCCTCATGTTACTGCATTCTACCTGAAATCTCAGTGATTGAACAAGGCCGTAAAGTTAGGTACGGCTGTATATAGTTGTATTTCATGTGTTTCTTACAAGTTCTTAAACATTTCCTGGCTCCATCATTGAGGACTTTAGGAGTTTCAAGACAATGTGATAGTTTTCTTAGAAGTATATACAGGAAACTTCAGTATTTCAGCTGTTTTATTCAAAACACCATTCCAATTCAACCACAGTTGTTAACATAACCAGTATTCTCATAATTTAAAAGCTTTGTACACAAATTCTGAACTCTGGAAACAGGAGTTCTTAATGTTTGAAAGAACTTTGTTCTGAACTCGCCAAGTAAAGTTGCCGGAATTGTAAACATTAGCAGTATTCTCCTCATGTTACTGCATTCTACCTGAAATCTCAGTGATTGAACAAGGCCGTAAAGTTAGGTACGGCTGTATATAGTTGTATTTCATGTGTTTCTTACAAGTTCTTAAACATTTCCTGGCTCCATCATTGAGGACTTTAGGAGTTTCAAGACAATGTGATAGTTTTCTTAGAAGTATATACAGGAAACTTCAGTATTTCAGCTGTTTTATTCAAAACACCATTCCAATTCAACCACAGTTGTTAACATAACCAGTATTCTCATAATTTAAAAGCTTTGTACACAAATTCTGAACTCTGGAAACAGGAGTTCTTAATGTTTGAAAGAACTTTGTTCTGAACTCGCCAAGTAAAGTTGCCGGAATTGTAAACATTAGCAGTATTCTCCTCATGTTACTGCATTCTACCTGAAATCTCAGTGATTGAACAAGGCCGTAAAGTTAGGTACGGCTGTATATAGTTGTATTTCATGTGTTTCTTACAAGTTCTTAAACATTTCCTGGCTCCATCATTGAGGACTTTAGGAGTTTCAAGACAATGTGATAGTTTTCTTAGAAGTATATACAGGAAACTTCAGTATTTCAGCTGTTTTATTCAAAACACCATTCCAATTCAACCACAGTTGTTAACATAACCAGTATTCTCATAATTTAAAAGCTTTGTACACAAATTCTGAACTCTGGAAACAGGAATTCTTAATGTTTGAAAGAACTTTGTTCTGAACTCGCCAAGTAAAGTTGCCGGAATTGTAAACATTAGCAGTATTCTCCTCATGTTACTGCATTCTACCTGAAATCTCAGTGATTGAACAAGGCCGTAAAGTTAGGTACGGCTGTATATAGTTGTATTTCATGTGTTTCTTACAAGTTCTTAAACATTTCCTGGCTCCATCATTGAGGACTTTAGGAGTTTCAAGACAATGTGATAGTTTTCTTAGAAGTATATACAGGAAACTTCAGTATTTCAGCTGTTTTATTCAAAACACCATTCCAATTCAACCACAGTTGTTAACATAACCAGTATTCTCATAATTTAAAAGCTTTGTACACAAATTCTGAACTCTGGAAACAGGAGTTCTTAATGTTTGAAAGAACTTTGTTCTGAACTCGCCAAGTAAAGTTGCCGGAATTGTAAACTTTAGCAGTATTCTCCTCATGTTACTGCATTCTACCTGAAATCTCAGTGATTGAACAAGGCCGTAAAGTTAGGTACGGCTGTATATAGTTGTATTTCATGTGTTTCTTACAAGTTCTTAAACATTTCCTGGCTCCATCATTGAGGACTTTAGGAGTTTCAAGACAATGTGATAGTTTTCTTAGAAGTATATACAGGAAACTTCAGTATTTCAGCTGTTTTATTCAAAACACCATTCCAATTCAACCACAGTTGTTAACATAACCAGTATTCTCATAATTTAAAAGCTTTGTACACAAATTCTGAACTCTGGAAACAGGAGTTCTTAATGTTTGAAAGAACTTTGTTCTGAACTCGCCAAGTAAAGTTGCCGGAATTGTAAACATTAGCAGTATTCTCCTCATGTTACTGCATTCTACCTGAAATCTCAGTGATTGAACAAGGTCGTAAAGTTAGGTAAGGCTGTATATAGTTGTATTTCATGTGTTTCTTACAAGTTCTTAAACATTTCCTGGCTCCATCATTGAGGACTTTAGGAGTTTCAAGACAATGTGATAGTTTTCTTAGAAGTATATACAGGAAACTTCAGTATTTCAGCTGTTTTATTCAAAACACCATTCCAATTCAACCACAGTTGTTAACATAACCAGTATTCTCATAATTTAAAAGCTTTGTACACAAATTCTGAACTCTGGAAACAGGAATTCTTAATGTTTGAAAGAACTTTGTTCTGAACTCGCCAAGTAAAGTTGCCGGAATTGTAAACATTAGCAGTATTCTCCTCATGTTACTGCATTCTACCTGAAATCTCAGTGATTGAACAAGGCCGTAAAGTTAGGTACGGCTGTATATAGTTGTATTTCATGTGTTTCTTACAAGTTCTTAAACATTTCCTGGCTCCATCATTGAGGACTTTAGGAGTTTCAAGACAATGTGATAGTTTTCTTAGAAGTATATACAGGAAACTTCAGTATTTCAGCTGTTTTATTCAAAACACCATTCCAATTCAACCACAGTTGTTAACATAACCAGTATTCTCATAATTTAAAAGCTTTGTACACAAATTCTGAACTCTGGAAACAGGAATTCTTAATGTTTGAAAGAACTTTGTTCTGAACTCGCCAAGTAAAGTTGCCGGAATTGTAAACATTAGCAGTATTCTCCTCATGTTACTGCATTCTACCTGAAATCTCAGTGATTGAACAAGGCCGTAAAGTTAGGTACGGCTGTATATAGTTGTATTTCATGTGTTTCTTACAAGTTCTTAAACATTTCCTGGCTCCATCATTGAGGACTTTAGGAGTTTCAAGACAATGTGATAGTTTTCTTAGAAGTATATACAGGAAACTTCAGTATTTCAGCTGTTTTATTCAAAACACCATTCCAATTCAACCACAGTTGTTAACATAACCAGTATTCTCATAATTTAAAAGCTTTGTACACAAATTCTGAACTCTGGAAACAGGAATTCTTAATGTTTGAAAGAACTTTGTTCTGAACTCGCCAAGTAAAGTTGCCGGAATTGTAAACATTAGCAGTATTCTCCTCATGTTACTGCATTCTACCTGAAATCTCAGTGATTGAACAAGGCCGTAAAGTTAGGTACGGCTGTATATAGTTGTATTTCATGTGTTTCTTACAAGTTCTTAAACATTTCCTGGCTCCATCATTGAGGACTTTAGGAGTTTCAAGACAATGTGATAGTTTTCTTAGAAGTATATACAGGAAACTTCAGTATTTCAGCTGTTTTATTCAAAACACCATTCCAATTCAACCACAGTTGTTAACATAACCAGTATTCTCATAATTTAAAAGCTTTGTACACAAATTCTGAACTCTGGAAACAGGAGTTCTTAATGTTTGAAAGAACTTTGTTCTGAACTCGCCAAGTAAAGTTGCCGGAATTGTAAACATTAGCAGTATTCTCCTCATGTTACTGCATTCTACCTGAAATCTCAGTGATTGAACAAGGTCGTAAAGTTAGGTAAGGCTGTATATAGTTGTATTTCATGTGTTTCTTACAAGTTCTTAAACATTTCCTGGCTCCATCATTGAGGACTTTAGGAGTTTCAAGACAATGTGATAGTTTTCTTAGAAGTATATACAGGAAACTTCAGTATTTCAGCTGTTTTATTCAAAACACCATTCCAATTCAACCACAGTTGTTAACATAACCAGTATTCTCATAATTTAAAAGCTTTGTACACAAATTCTGAACTCTGGAAACAGGAATTCTTAATGTTTGAAAGAACTTTGTTCTGAACTCGCCAAGTAAAGTTGCCGGAATTGTAAACATTAGCAGTATTCTCCTCATGTTACTGCATTCTACCTGAAATCTCAGTGATTGAACAAGGCCGTAAAGTTAGGTACGGCTGTATATAGTTGTATTTCATGTGTTTCTTACAAGTTCTTAAACATTTCCTGGCTCCATCATTGAGGACTTTAGGAGTTTCAAGACAATGTGATAGTTTTCTTAGAAGTATATACAGGAAACTTCAGTATTTCAGCTGTTTTATTCAAAACACCATTCCAATTCAACCACAGTTGTTAACATAACCAGTATTCTCATAATTTAAAAGCTTTGTACACAAATTCTGAACTCTGGAAACAGGAGTTCTTAATGTTTGAAAGAACTTTGTTCTGAACTCGCCAAGTAAAGTTGCCGGAATTGTAAACATTAGCAGTATTCTCCTCATGTTACTGCATTCTACCTGAAATCTCAGTGATTGAACAAGGCCGTAAAGTTAGGTACGGCTGTATATAGTTGTATTTCATGTGTTTCTTACAAGTTCTTAAACATTTCCTGGCTCCATCATTGAGGACTTTAGGAGTTTCAAGACAATGTGATAGTTTTCTTAGAAGTATATACAGGAAACTTCAGTATTTCAGCTGTTTTATTCAAAACACCATTCCAATTCAACCACAGTTGTTAACATAACCAGTATTCTCATAATTTAAAAGCTTTGTACACAAATTCTGAACTCTGGAAACAGGAATTCTTAATGTTTGAAAGAACTTTGTTCTGAACTCGCCAAGTAAAGTTGCCGGAATTGTAAACATTAGCAGTATTCTCCTCATGTTACTGCATTCTACCTGAAATCTCAGTGATTGAACAAGGCCGTAAAGTTAGGTACGGCTGTATATAGTTGTATTTCATGTGTTTCTTACAAGTTCTTAAACATTTCCTGGCTCCATCATTGAGGACTTTAGGAGTTTCAAGACAATGTGATAGTTTTCTTAGAAGTATATACAGGAAACTTCAGTATTTCAGCTGTTTTATTCAAAACACCATTCCAATTCAACCACAGTTGTTAACATAACCAGTATTCTCATAATTTAAAAGCTTTGTACACAAATTCTGAACTCTGGAAACAGGAATTCTTAATGTTTGAAAGAACTTTGTTCTGAACTCGCCAAGTAAAGTTGCCGGAATTGTAAACATTAGCAGTATTCTCCTCATGTTACTGCATTCTACCTGAAATCTCAGTGATTGAACAAGGCCGTAAAGTTAGGTACGGCTGTATATAGTTGTATTTCATGTGTTTCTTACAAGTTCTTAAACATTTCCTGGCTCCATCATTGAGGACTTTAGGAGTTTCAAGACAATGTGATAGTTTTCTTAGAAGTATATACAGGAAACTTCAGTATTTCAGCTGTTTTATTCAAAACACCATTCCAATTCAACCACAGTTGTTAACATAACCAGTATTCTCATAATTTAAAAGCTTTGTACACAAATTCTGAACTCTGGAAACAGGAGTTCTTAATGTTTGAAAGAACTTTGTTCTGAACTCGCCAAGTAAAGTTGCCGGAATTGTAAACATTAGCAGTATTCTCCTCATGTTACTGCATTCTACCTGAAATCTCAGTGATTGAACAAGGCCGTAAAGTTAGGTACGGCTGTATATAGTTGTATTTCATGTGTTTCTTACAAGTTCTTAAACATTTCCTGGCTCCATCATTGAGGACTTTAGGAGTTTCAAGACAATGTGATAGTTTTCTTAGAAGTATATACAGGAAACTTCAGTATTTCAGCTGTTTTATTCAAAACACCATTCCAATTCAACCACAGTTGTTAACATAACCAGTATTCTCATAATTTAAAAGCTTTGTACACAAATTCTGAACTCTGGAAACAGGAATTCTTAATGTTTGAAAGAACTTTGTTCTGAACTCGCCAAGTAAAGTTGCCGGAATTGTAAACATTAGCAGTATTCTCCTCATGTTACTGCATTCTACCTGAAATCTCAGTGATTGAACAAGGCCGTAAAGTTAGGTACGGCTGTATATAGTTGTATTTCATGTGTTTCTTACAAGTTCTTAAACATTTCCTGGCTCCATCATTGAGGACTTTAGGAGTTTCAAGACAATGTGATAGTTTTCTTAGAAGTATATACAGGAAACTTCAGTATTTCAGCTGTTTTATTCAAAACACCATTCCAATTCAACCACAGTTGTTAACATAACCAGTATTCTCATAATTTAAAAGCTTTGTACACAAATTCTGAACTCTGGAAACAGGAGTTCTTAATGTTTGAAAGAACTTTGTTCTGAACTCGCCAAGTAAAGTTGCCGGAATTGTAAACATTAGCAGTATTCTCCTCATGTTACTGCATTCTACCTGAAATCTCAGTGATTGAACAAGGCCGTAAAGTTAGGTACGGCTGTATATAGTTGTATTTCATGTGTTTCTTACAAGTTCTTAAACATTTCCTGGCTCCATCATTGAGGACTTTAGGAGTTTCAAGACAATGTGATAGTTTTCTTAGAAGTATATACAGGAAACTTCAGTATTTCAGCTGTTTTATTCAAAACACCATTCCAATTCAACCACAGTTGTTAACATAACCAGTATTCTCATAATTTAAAAGCTTTGTACACAAATTCTGAACTCTGGAAACAGGAATTCTTAATGTTTGAAAGAACTTTGTTCTGAACTCGCCAAGTAAAGTTGCCGGAATTGTAAACATTAGCAGTATTCTCCTCATGTTACTGCATTCTACCTGAAATCTCAGTGATTGAACAAGGCCGTAAAGTTAGGTACGGCTGTATATAGTTGTATTTCATGTGTTTCTTACAAGTTCTTAAACATTTCCTGGCTCCATCATTGAGGACTTTAGGAGTTTCAAGACAATGTGATAGTTTTCTTAGAAGTATATACAGGAAACTTCAGTATTTCAGCTGTTTTATTCAAAACACCATTCCAATTCAACCACAGTTGTTAACATAACCAGTATTCTCATAATTTAAAAGCTTTGTACACAAATTCTGAACTCTGGAAACAGGAATTCTTAATGTTTGAAAGAACTTTGTTCTGAACTCGCCAAGTAAAGTTGCCGGAATTGTAAACATTAGCAGTATTCTCCTCATGTTACTGCATTCTACCTGAAATCTCAGTGATTGAACAAGGCCGTAAAGTTAGGTACGGCTGTATATAGTTGTATTTCATGTGTTTCTTACAAGTTCTTAAACATTTCCTGGCTCCATCATTGAGGACTTTAGGAGTTTCAAGACAATGTGATAGTTTTCTTAGAAGTATATACAGGAAACTTCAGTATTTCAGCTGTTTTATTCAAAACACCATTCCAATTCAACCACAGTTGTTAACATAACCAGTATTCTCATAATTTAAAAGCTTTGTACACAAATTCTGAACTCTGGAAACAGGAGTTCTTAATGTTTGAAAGAACTTTGTTCTGAACTCGCCAAGTAAAGTTGCCGGAATTGTAAACATTAGCAGTATTCTCCTCATGTTACTGCATTCTACCTGAAATCTCAGTGATTGAACAAGGCCGTAAAGTTAGGTACGGCTGTATATAGTTGTATTTCATGTGTTTCTTACAAGTTCTTAAACATTTCCTGGCTCCATCATTGAGGACTTTAGGAGTTTCAAGACAATGTGATAGTTTTCTTAGAAGTATATACAGGAAACTTCAGTATTTCAGCTGTTTTATTCAAAACACCATTCCAATTCAACCACAGTTGTTAACATAACCAGTATTCTCATAATTTAAAAGCTTTGTACACAAATTCTGAACTCTGGAAACAGGAGTTCTTAATGTTTGAAAGAACTTTGTTCTGAACTCGCCAAGTAAAGTTGCCGGAATTGTAAACATTAGCAGTATTCTCCTCATGTTACTGCATTCTACCTGAAATCTCAGTGATTGAACAAGGTCGTAAAGTTAGGTACGGCTGTATATAGTTGTATTTCATGTGTTTCTTACAAGTTCTTAAACATTTCCTGGCTCCATCATTGAGGACTTTAGGAGTTTCAAGACAATGTGATAGTTTTCTTAGAAGTATATACAGGAAACTTCAGTATTTCAGCTGTTTTATTCAAAACACCATTCCAATTCAACCACAGTTGTTAACATAACCAGTATTCTCATAATTTAAAAGCTTTGTACACAAATTCTGAACTCTGGAAACAGGAATTCTTAATGTTTGAAAGAACTTTGTTCTGAACTCGCCAAGTAAAGTTGCCGGAATTGTAAACATTAGCAGTATTCTCCTCATGTTACTGCATTCTACCTGAAATCTCAGTGATTGAACAAGGCCGTAAAGTTAGGTACGGCTGTATATAGTTGTATTTCATGTGTTTCTTACAAGTTCTTAAACATTTCCTGGCTCCATCATTGAGGACTTTAGGAGTTTCAAGACAATGTGATAGTTTTCTTAGAAGTATATACAGGAAACTTCAGTATTTCAGCTGTTTTATTCAAAACACCATTCCAATTCAACCACAGTTGTTAACATAACCAGTATTCTCATAATTTAAAAGCTTTGTACACAAATTCTGAACTCTGGAAACAGGAATTCTTAATGTTTGAAAGAACTTTGTTCTGAACTCGCCAAGTAAAGTTGCCGGAATTGTAAACATTAGCAGTATTCTCCTCATGTTACTGCATTCTACCTGAAATCTCAGTGATTGAACAAGGCCGTAAAGTTAGGTACGGCTGTATATAGTTGTATTTCATGTGTTTCTTACAAGTTCTTAAACATTTCCTGGCTCCATCATTGAGTACTTTAGGAGTTTCAAGACAATGTGATAGTTTTCTTAGAAGTATATACAGGAAACTTCAGTATTTCAGCTGTTTTATTCAAAACACCATTCCAATTCAACCACAGTTGTTAACATAACCAGTATTCTCATAATTTAAAAGCTTTGTACACAAATTCTGAACTCTGGAAACAGGAGTTCTTAATGTTTGAAAGAACTTTGTTCTGAACTCGCCAAGTAAAGTTGCCGGAATTGTAAACATTAGCAGTATTCTCCTCATGTTACTGCATTCTACCTGAAATCTCAGTGATTGAACAAGGCCGTAAAGTTAGGTACGGCTGTATATAGTTGTATTTCATGTGTTTCTTACAAGTTCTTAAACATTTCCTGGCTCCATCATTGAGGACTTTAGGAGTTTCAAGACAATGTGATAGTTTTCTTAGAAGTATATACAGGAAACTTCAGTATTTCAGCTGTTTTATTCAAAACACCATTCCAATTCAACCACAGTTGTTAACATAACCAGTATTCTCATAATTTAAAAGCTTTGTACACAAATTCTGAACTCTGGAAACAGGAATTCTTAATGTTTGAAAGAACTTTGTTCTGAACTCGCCAAGTAAAGTTGCCGGAATTGTAAACATTAGCAGTATTCTCCTCATGTTACTGCATTCTACCTGAAATCTCAGTGATTGAACAAGGCCGTAAAGTTAGGTACGGCTGTATATAGTTGTATTTCATGTGTTTCTTACAAGTTCTTAAACATTTCCTGGCTCCATCATTGAGGACTTTAGGAGTTTCAAGACAATGTGATAGTTTTCTTAGAAGTATATACAGGAAACTTCAGTATTTCAGCTGTTTTATTCAAAACACCATTCCAATTCAACCACAGTTGTTAACATAACCAGTATTCTCATAATTTAAAAGCTTTGTACACAAATTCTGAACTCTGGAAACAGGAGTTCTTAATGTTTGAAAGAACTTTGTTCTGAACTCGCCAAGTAAAGTTGCCGGAATTGTAAACATTAGCAGTATTCTCCTCATGTTACTGCATTCTACCTGAAATCTCAGTGATTGAACAAGGTCGAAAAGTGGGTAAGGCTATATATAGTTGTATTTCATGTGTTTCTTACAAGTTCTTAAACATTTCCTGGCTCCATCATTGAGTACTTTAGGAGTTTCAAGACAATGTGATAGTTTTCTTAGAAGTATATACAGGAAACTTCAGTATTTCAGCTGTTTTATTCAAAACACCATTCCAATTCAACCACAGTTGTTAACATAACCAGTATTCTCATAATTTAAAAGCTTTGTACACAAATTCTGAACTCTGGAAACAGGAATTCTTAATGTTTGAAAGAACTTTGTTCTGAACTCGCCAAGTAAAGTTGCCGGAATTGTAAACATTAGCAGTATTCTCCTCATGTTACTGCATTCTACCTGAAATCTCAGTGATTGAACAAGGCCGTAAAGTTAGGTACGGCTGTATATAGTTGTATTTCATGTGTTTCTTACAAGTTCTTAAACATTTCCTGGCTCCATCATTGAGGACTTTAGGAGTTTCAAGACAATGTGATAGTTTTCTTAGAAGTATATACAGGAAACTTCAGTATTTCAGCTGTTTTATTCAAAACACCATTCCAATTCAACCACAGTTGTTAACATAACCAGTATTCTCATAATTTAAAAGCTTTGTACACAAATTCTGAACTCTGGAAACAGGAATTCTTAATGTTTGAAAGAACTTTGTTCTGAACTCGCCAAGTAAAGTTGCCGGAATTGTAAACATTAGCAGTATTCTCCTCATGTTACTGCATTCTACCTGAAATCTCAGTGATTGAACAAGGCCGTAAAGTTAGGTACGGCTGTATATAGTTGTATTTCATGTGTTTCTTACAAGTTCTTAAACATTTCCTGGCTCCATCATTGAGGACTTTAGGAGTTTCAAGACAATGTGATAGTTTTCTTAGAAGTATATACAGGAAACTTCAGTATTTCAGCTGTTTTATTCAAAACACCATTCCAATTCAACCACAGTTGTTAACATAACCAGTATTCTCATAATTTAAAAGCTTTGTACACAAATTCTGAACTCTGGAAACAGGAGTTCTTAATGTTTGAAAGAACTTTGTTCTGAACTCGCCAAGTAAAGTTGCCGGAATTGTAAACATTAGCAGTATTCTCCTCATGTTACTGCATTCTACCTGAAATCTCAGTGATTGAACAAGGCCGTAAAGTTAGGTACGGCTGTATATAGTTGTATTTCATGTGTTTCTTACAAGTTCTTAAACATTTCCTGGCTCCATCATTGAGGACTTTAGGAGTTTCAAGACAATGTGATAGTTTTCTTAGAAGTATATACAGGAAACTTCAGTATTTCAGCTGTTTTATTCAAAACACCATTCCAATTCAACCACAGTTGTTAACATAACCAGTATTCTCATAATTTAAAAGCTTTGTACACAAATTCTGAACTCTGGAAACAGGAATTCTTAATGTTTGAAAGAACTTTGTTCTGAACTCGCCAAGTAAAGTTGCCGGAATTGTAAACATTAGCAGTATTCTCCTCATGTTACTGCATTCTACCTGAAATCTCAGTGATTGAACAAGGCCGTAAAGTTAGGTACGGCTGTATATAGTTGTATTTCATGTGTTTCTTACAAGTTCTTAAACATTTCCTGGCTCCATCATTGAGGACTTTAGGAGTTTCAAGACAATGTGATAGTTTTCTTAGAAGTATATACAGGAAACTTCAGTATTTCAGCTGTTTTATTCAAAACACCATTCCAATTCAACCACAGTTGTTAACATAACCAGTATTCTCATAATTTAAAAGCTTTGTACACAAATTCTGAACTCTGGAAACAGGAGTTCTTAATGTTTGAAAGAACTTTGTTCTGAACTCGCCAAGTAAAGTTGCCGGAATTGTAAACATTAGCAGTATTCTCCTCATGTTACTGCATTCTACCTGAAATCTCAGTGATTGAACAAGGCCGTAAAGTTAGGTAAGGCTGTATATAGTTGTATTTCATGTGTTTCTTACAAGTTCTTAAACATTTCCTGGCTCCATCATTGAGGACTTTAGGAGTTTCAAGACAATGTGATAGTTTTCTTAGAAGTATATACAGGAAACTTCAGTATTTCAGCTGTTTTATTCAAAACACCATTCCAATTCAACCACAGTTGTTAACATAACCAGTATTCTCATAATTTAAAAGCTTTGTACACAAATTCTGAACTCTGGAAACAGGAGTTCTTAATGTTTGAAAGAACTTTGTTCTGAACTCGCCAAGTAAAGTTGCCGGAATTGTAAACATTAGCAGTATTCTCCTCATGTTACTGCATTCTACCTGAAATCTCAGTGATTGAACAAGGCCGTAAAGTTAGGTACGGCTGTATATAGTTGTATTTCATGTGTTTCTTACAAGTTCTTAAACATTTCCTGGCTCCATCATTGAGGACTTTAGGAGTTTCAAGACAATGTGATAGTTTTCTTAGAAGTATATACAGGAAACTTCAGTATTTCAGCTGTTTTATTCAAAACACCATTCCAATTCAACCACAGTTGTTAACATAACCAGTATTCTCATAATTTAAAAGCTTTGTACACAAATTCTGAACTCTGGAAACAGGAATTCTTAATGTTTGAAAGAACTTTGTTCTGAACTCGCCAAGTAAAGTTGCCGGAATTGTAAACATTAGCAGTATTCTCCTTATGTTACTGCATTCTACCTGAAATCTCAGTGAGTGAACAAGGCCGTAAAGTTAGGTACGGCTGTATATAGTTGTATTTCATGTGTTTCTTACAAGTTCTTAAACATTTCCTGGCTCCATCATTGAGGACTTTAGGAGTTTCAAGACAATGTGATAGTTTTCTTAGAAGTATATACAAGGAACTTCAGTATTTCAGCTGTTTTATTCAAAACACCATTCCAATTCAACCACAGTTGTTAACATAACCAGTATTCTCATAATTTAAAAGCTTTGTACACAAATTCTGAACTCTGGAAACAGGAATTCTTAATGTTTGAAAGAACTTTGTTCTGAACGCCAAGTAAAGTTGCCGGAATTGTAAACATTAGCAGTATTCTCCTCATGTTACTGCATTCTACCTGAAATCTCAGTGATTGAACAAGGCCGTAAAGTTAGGTACGGCTGTATATAGTTGTATTTCATGTGTTTCTTACAAGTTCTTAAACATTTCCTGGCTCCATCATTGAGGACTTTAGGAGTTTCAAGACAATGTGATAGTTTTCTTAGAAGTATATACAGGAAACTTCAGTATTTCAGCTGTTTTATTCAAAACACCATTCCAATTCAACCACAGTTGTTAACATAACCAGTATTCTCATAATTTAAAAGCTTTGTACACAAATTCTGAACTCTGGAAACAGGAGTTCTTAATGTTTGAAAGAACTTTGTTCTGAACTCGCCAAGTAAAGTTGCCGGAATTGTAAACATTAGCAGTATTCTCCTCATGTTACTGCATTCTACCTGAAATCTCAGTGATTGAACAAGGCCGTAAAGTTAGGTACGGCTGTATATAGTTGTATTTCATGTGTTTCTTACAAGTTCTTAAACATTTCCTGGCTCCATCATTGAGGACTTTAGGAGTTTCAAGACAATGTGATAGTTTTCTTAGAAGTATATACAGGAAACTTCAGTATTTCAGCTGTTTTATTCAAAACACCATTCCAATTCAACCACAGTTGTTAACATAACCAGTATTCTCATAATTTAAAAGCTTTGTACACAAATTCTGAACTCTGGAAACAGGAATTCTTAATGTTTGAAAGAACTTTGTTCTGAACTCGCCAAGTAAAGTTGCCGGAATTGTAAACATTAGCAGTATTCTCCTCATGTTACTGCATTCTACCTGAAATCTCAGTGATTGAACAAGGCCGTAAAGTTAGGTACGGCTGTATATAGTTGTATTTCATGTGTTTCTTACAAGTTCTTAAACATTTCCTGGCTCCATCATTGAGGACTTTAGGAGTTTCAAGACAATGTGATAGTTTTCTTAGAAGTATATACAGGAAACTTCAGTATTTCAGCTGTTTTATTCAAAACACCATTCCAATTCAACCACAGTTGTTAACATAACCAGTATTCTCATAATTTAAAAGCTTTGTACACAAATTCTGAACTCTGGAAACAGGAATTCTTAATGTTTGAAAGAACTTTGTTCTGAACTCGCCAAGTAAAGTTGCCGGAATTGTAAACATTAGCAGTATTCTCCTCATGTTACTGCATTCTACCTGAAATCTCAGTGATTGAACAAGGCCGTAAAGTTAGGTACGGCTGTATATAGTTGTATTTCATGTGTTTCTTACAAGTTCTTAAACATTTCCTGGCTCCATCATTGAGGACTTTAGGAGTTTCAAGACAATGTGATAGTTTTCTTAGAAGTATATACAGGAAACTTCAGTATTTCAGCTGTTTTATTCAAAACACCATTCCAATTCAACCACAGTTGTTAACATAACCAGTATTCTCATAATTTAAAAGCTTTGTACACAAATTCTGAACTCTGGAAACAGGAATTCTTAATGTTTGAAAGAACTTTGTTCTGAACTCGCCAAGTAAAGTTGCCGGAATTGTAAACATTAGCAGTATTCTCCTCATGTTACTGCATTCTACCTGAAATCTCAGTGATTGAACAAGGCCGTAAAGTTAGGTACGGCTGTATATAGTTGTATTTCATGTGTTTCTTACAAGTTCTTAAACATTTCCTGGCTCCATCATTGAGGACTTTAGGAGTTTCAAGACAATGTGATAGTTTTCTTAGAAGTATATACAGGAAACTTCAGTATTTCAGCTGTTTTATTCAAAACACCATTCCAATTCAACCACAGTTGTTAACATAACCAGTATTCTCATAATTTAAAAGCTTTGTACACAAATTCTGAACTCTGGAAACAGGAGTTCTTAATGTTTGAAAGAACTTTGTTCTGAACTCGCCAAGTAAAGTTGCCGGAATTGTAAACATTAGCAGTATTCTCCTCATGTTACTGCATTCTACCTGAAATCTCAGTGATTGAACAAGGCCGTAAAGTTAGGTACGGCTGTATATAGTTGTATTTCATGTGTTTCTTACAAGTTCTTAAACATTTCCTGGCTCCATCATTGAGGACTTTAGGAGTTTCAAGACAATGTGATAGTTTTCTTAGAAGTATATACAGGAAACTTCAGTATTTCAGCTGTTTTATTCAAAACACCATTCCAATTCAACCACAGTTGTTAACATAACCAGTATTCTCATAATTTAAAAGCTTTGTACACAAATTCTGAACTCTGGAAACAGGAATTCTTAATGTTTGAAAGAACTTTGTTCTGAACTCGCCAAGTAAAGTTGCCGGAATTGTAAACATTAGCAGTATTCTCCTCATGTTACTGCATTCTACCTGAAATCTCAGTGATTGAACAAGGCCGTAAAGTTAGGTACGGCTGTATATAGTTGTATTTCATGTGTTTCTTACAAGTTCTTAAACATTTCCTGGCTCCATCATTGAGGACTTTAGGAGTTTCAAGACAATGTGATAGTTTTCTTAGAAGTATATACAGGAAACTTCAGTATTTCAGCTGTTTTATTCAAAACACCATTCCAATTCAACCACAGTTGTTAACATAACCAGTATTCTCATAATTTAAAAGCTTTGTACACAAATTCTGAACTCTGGAAACAGGAGTTCTTAATGTTTGAAAGAACTTTGTTCTGAACTCGCCAAGTAAAGTTGCCGGAATTGTAAACATTAGCAGTATTCTCCTCATGTTACTGCATTCTACCTGAAATCTCAGTGATTGAACAAGGCCGTAAAGTTAGGTACGGCTGTATATAGTTGTATTTCATGTGTTTCTTACAAGTTCTTAAACATTTCCTGGCTCCATCATTGAGGACTTTAGGAGTTTCAAGACAATGTGATAGTTTTCTTAGAAGTATATACAGGAAACTTCAGTATTTCAGCTGTTTTATTCAAAACACCATTCCAATTCAACCACAGTTGTTAACATAACCAGTATTCTCATAATTTAAAAGCTTTGTACACAAATTCTGAACTCTGGAAACAGGAATTCTTAATGTTTGAAAGAACTTTGTTCTGAACTCGCCAAGTAAAGTTGCCGGAATTGTAAACATTAGCAGTATTCTCCTCATGTTACTGCATTCTACCTGAAATCTCAGTGATTGAACAAGGCCGTAAAGTTAGGTACGGCTGTATATAGTTGTATTTCATGTGTTTCTTACAAGTTCTTAAACATTTCCTGGCTCCATCATTGAGGACTTTAGGAGTTTCAAGACAATGTGATAGTTTTCTTAGAAGTATATACAGGAAACTTCAGTATTTCAGCTGTTTTATTCAAAACACCATTCCAATTCAACCACAGTTGTTAACATAACCAGTATTCTCATAATTTAAAAGCTTTGTACACAAATTCTGAACTCTGGAAACAGGAGTTCTTAATGTTTGAAAGAACTTTGTTCTGAACTCGCCAAGTAAAGTTGCCGGAATTGTAAACATTAGCAGTATTCTCCTCATGTTACTGCATTCTACCTGAAATCTCAGTGATTGAACAAGGCCGTAAAGTTAGGTACGGCTGTATATAGTTGTATTTCATGTGTTTCTTACAAGTTCTTAAACATTTCCTGGCTCCATCATTGAGGACTTTAGGAGTTTCAAGACAATGTGATAGTTTTCTTAGAAGTATATACAGGAAACTTCAGTATTTCAGCTGTTTTATTCAAAACACCATTCCAATTCAACCACAGTTGTTAACATAACCAGTATTCTCATAATTTAAAAGCTTTGTACACAAATTCTGAACTCTGGAAACAGGAGTTCTTAATGTTTGAAAGAACTTTGTTCTGAACTCGCCAAGTAAAGTTGCCGGAATTGTAAACATTAGCAGTATTCTCCTCATGTTACTGCATTCTACCTGAAATCTCAGTGATTGAACAAGGCCGTAAAGTTAGGTACGGCTGTATATAGTTGTATTTCATGTGTTTCTTACAAGTTCTTAAACATTTCCTGGCTCCATCATTGAGGACTTTAGGAGTTTCAAGACAATGTGATAGTTTTCTTAGAAGTATATACAGGAAACTTCAGTATTTCAGCTGTTTTATTCAAAACACCATTCCAATTCAACCACAGTTGTTAACATAACCAGTATTCTCATAATTTAAAAGCTTTGTACACAAATTCTGAACTCTGGAAACAGGAATTCTTAATGTTTGAAAGAACTTTGTTCTGAACTCGCCAAGTAAAGTTGCCGGAATTGTAAACATTAGCAGTATTCTCCTCATGTTACTGCATTCTACCTGAAATCTCAGTGATTGAACAAGGCCGTAAAGTTAGGTACGGCTGTATATAGTTGTATTTCATGTGTTTCTTACAAGTTCTTAAACATTTCCTGGCTCCATCATTGAGTACTTTAGGAGTTTCAAGACAATGTGATAGTTTTCTTAGAAGTATATACAGGAAACTTCAGTATTTCAGCTGTTTTATTCAAAACACCATTCCAATTCAACCACAGTTGTTAACATAACCAGTATTCTCATAATTTAAAAGCTTTGTACACAAATTCTGAACTCTGGAAACAGGAGTTCTTAATGTTTGAAAGAACTTTGTTCTGAACTCGCCAAGTAAAGTTGCCGGAATTGTAAACATTAGCAGTATTCTCCTCATGTTACTGCATTCTACCTGAAATCTCAGTGATTGAACAAGGCCGTAAAGTTAGGTACGGCTGTATATAGTTGTATTTCATGTGTTTCTTACAAGTTCTTAAACATTTCCTGGCTCCATCATTGAGGACTTTAGGAGTTTCAAGACAATGTGATAGTTTTCTTAGAAGTATATACAGGAAACTTCAGTATTTCAGCTGTTTTATTCAAAACACCATTCCAATTCAACCACAGTTGTTAACATAACCAGTATTCTCATAATTTAAAAGCTTTGTACACAAATTCTGAACTCTGGAAACAGGAGTTCTTAATGTTTGAAAGAACTTTGTTCTGAACTCGCCAAGTAAAGTTGCCGGAATTGTAAACATTAGCAGTATTCTCCTCATGTTACTGCATTCTACCTGAAATCTCAGTGATTGAACAAGGCCGTAAAGTTAGGTACGGCTGTATATAGTTGTATTTCATGTGTTTCTTACAAGTTCTTAAACATTTCCTGGCTCCATCATTGAGGACTTTAGGAGTTTCAAGACAATGTGATAGTTTTCTTAGAAGTATATACAGGAAACTTCAGTATTTCAGCTGTTTTATTCAAAACACCATTCCAATTCAACCACAGTTGTTAACATAACCAGTATTCTCATAATTTAAAAGCTTTGTACACAAATTCTGAACTCTGGAAACAGGAGTTCTTAATGTTTGAAAGAACTTTGTTCTGAACTCGCCAAGTAAAGTTGCCGGAATTGTAAACATTAGCAGTATTCTCCTCATGTTACTGCATTCTACCTGAAATCTCAGTGATTGAACAAGGCCGTAAAGTTAGGTACGGCTGTATATAGTTGTATTTCATGTGTTTCTTACAAGTTCTTAAACATTTCCTGGCTCCATCATTGAGGACTTTAGGAGTTTCAAGACAATGTGATAGTTTTCTTAGAAGTATATACAGGAAACTTCAGTATTTCAGCTGTTTTATTCAAAACACCATTCCAATTCAACCACAGTTGTTAACATAACCAGTATTCTCATAATTTAAAAGCTTTGTACACAAATTCTGAACTCTGGAAACAGGAGTTCTTAATGTTTGAAAGAACTTTGTTCTGAACTCGCCAAGTAAAGTTGCCGGAATTGTAAACATTAGCAGTATTCTCCTCATGTTACTGCATTCTACCTGAAATCTCAGTGATTGAACAAGGCCGTAAAGTTAGGTACGGCTGTATATAGTTGTATTTCATGTGTTTCTTACAAGTTCTTAAACATTTCCTGGCTCCATCATTGAGGACTTTAGGAGTTTCAAGACAATGTGATAGTTTTCTTAGAAGTATATACAGGAAACTTCAGTATTTCAGCTGTTTTATTCAAAACACCATTCCAATTCAACCACAGTTGTTAACATAACCAGTATTCTCATAATTTAAAAGCTTTGTACACAAATTCTGAACTCTGGAAACAGGAATTCTTAATGTTTGAAAGAACTTTGTTCTGAACTCGCCAAGTAAAGTTGCCGGAATTGTAAACATTAGCAGTATTCTCCTCATGTTACTGCATTCTACCTGAAATCTCAGTGATTGAACAAGGCCGTAAAGTTAGGTACGGCTGTATATAGTTGTATTTCATGTGTTTCTTACAAGTTCTTAAACATTTCCTGGCTCCATCATTGAGGACTTTAGGAGTTTCAAGACAATGTGATAGTTTTCTTAGAAGTATATACAAGAAACTTCAGTATTTCAGCTGTTTTATTCAAAACACCATTCCAATTCAACCACAGTTGTTAACATAACCAGTATTCTCATAATTTAAAAGCTTTGTACACAAATTCTGAACTCTGGAAACAGGAGTTCTTAATGTTTGAAAGAACTTTGTTCTGAACTCGCCAAGTAAAGTTGCCGGAATTGTAAACATTAGCAGTATTCTCCTCATGTTACTGCATTCTACCTGAAATCTCAGTGATTGAACAAGGCCGTAAAGTTAGGTACGGCTGTATATAGTTGTATTTCATGTGTTTCTTACAAGTTCTTAAACATTTCCTGGCTCCATCATTGAGGACTTTAGGAGTTTCAAGACAATGTGATAGTTTTCTTAGAAGTATATACAGGAAACTTCAGTATTTCAGCTGTTTTATTCAAAACACCATTCCAATTCAACCACAGTTGTTAACATAACCAGTATTCTCATAATTTAAAAGCTTTGTACACAAATTCTGAACTCTGGAAACAGGAATTCTTAATGTTTGAAAGAACTTTGTTCTGAACTCGCCAAGTAAAGTTGCCGGAATTGTAAACATTAGCAGTATTCTCCTCATGTTACTGCATTCTACCTGAAATCTCAGTGATTGAACAAGGCCGTAAAGTTAGGTACGGCTGTATATAGTTGTATTTCATGTGTTTCTTACAAGTTCTTAAACATTTCCTGGCTCCATCATTGAGGACTTTAGGAGTTTCAAGACAATGTGATAGTTTTCTTAGAAGTATATACAGGAAACTTCAGTATTTCAGCTGTTTTATTCAAAACACCATTCCAATTCAACCACAGTTGTTAACATAACCAGTATTCTCATAATTTAAAAGCTTTGTACACAAATTCTGAACTCTGGAAACAGGAATTCTTAATGTTTGAAAGAACTTTGTTCTGAACTCGCCAAGTAAAGTTGCCGGAATTGTAAACATTAGCAGTATTCTCCTCATGTTACTGCATTCTACCTGAAATCTCAGTGATTGAACAAGGCCGTAAAGTTAGGTACGGCTGTATATAGTTGTATTTCATGTGTTTCTTACAAGTTCTTAAACATTTCCTGGCTCCATCATTGAGTACTTTAGGAGTTTCAAGACAATGTGATAGTTTTCTTAGAAGTATATACAGGAAACTTCAGTATTTCAGCTGTTTTATTCAAAACACCATTCCAATTCAACCACAGTTGTTAACATAACCAGTATTCTCATAATTTAAAAGCTTTGTACACAAATTCTGAACTCTGGAAACAGGAATTCTTAATGTTTGAAAGAACTTTGTTCTGAACGCACGAAGTAAAGTTGCCGGAATTGTAAACATTTGCAGTATTCTCCTCATGTTACTACATTCTACCTGAAATCGCAGTGATTGAACAAGGCCGTAAAGTTAGGTACGGCTGTATATAGTTGTATTTCATGTGTTTCTTACAAGTTCTTAAACATTTCCTCACTCCATCAATGAGTACTTTAGGAATTTCAAGACAATCTGATAGTTTTCTTAGAAGTATATACAGGAAACTTCAGTATTTCAGCTGTTTTATTCAAAACACCATTCCATTTCAACCACAGTTGTTAACAAAACCAGTATTCTCATAATTTAAAAGCTTTGTACACAAATTCTGAACTCTGGAAACAGGAATTCTTTTTTTTTTTCTTTTTTTTTTCTTTTTTTTTATTTTAAATCTTTATTGTTCAGATTATTACAGTTATTCCTCTTTTTCCCCCATAACTCCCCTCCTCCCAGTTCCCGCCCACCCCGCCCTCACTCCCCACCCACTGTCCTCATCCATAGGTGCACAATTTTTGTCCAATCTCTTCCTGCATCTCCCACACCCCTTTCCCCCCAAGAATAGTCAGTCCATTCCCTTTCTATGTCCCTGATTCTATTATAATCACCAGTTCATTTTGTTCATCAGATTATTTATTCACTTGATTCTTAGATTCACTTGTTGATAGATGCATATTTGTTGTTCATAATTTGTATATTAACATTTTCTTCCTCTTCCTCTTCTTAAAGGTTACCTTTCAGCATTTCATATAATCCTGGTTTGGTGGTGATGAACTCCTTTAGCTTTTCCTTATCTGTGAAGCTCTTTATCTGACCTTCACTTCTGAATGATAGCTTTGCTGGATAAAGTAATCTTGGTTGTATGTTCTTGGCATTCATCACTTTGAACATTTCTTGCCACTCCCTTCTGGCCTGCAAAGTTTCTGTTGAGAAATCAGCTGACAGTCGTATGGGTATTCCCTTGTAGGTAACTGAGTTTCTTTCTCTTGCTGCTTTTAAGATTCTCTCTTTGTCTTTTGCTCTTGGCATTTTAATTATGATGTGTCTTGGTGTGGTCCTCTTTGGATTCCTTTTGTTTGGGGTTCTCCGCGCTTCTTGGACCTGTAAGTCCATTTCTTTCACCAGGTGGGGGAAGTTTTCTGTCATTATTTCTTCAAATAGGTTTTCAATTTCATGCTCTCTCTCATCTTCTGGCACCCCTATAATTCTTATGTTGGTGCGCTTGAAGCTGTCCCAGAGGCTCCTTACACTATCCTCACATTTTTGGATTCTTTTTTCATTCCGCCCCTCCGGTTGGGTGTTTTTTGCTTCCTCGGATTTCATATCATTGACTTGATTCTTGCACTCCTCTGGTCTGTGTCGGGAGTCTGTATAATATTCTTTATTTCAGTCAGTGTATGCTTAATTTCTAGTTGGTTCCCCATCATAGCATCGAGGGTCTCATTAGATTTCTCGAAGATCTCAATAGCTTTATCGGTTTCTTCTAGACAGTTCTTGAGAGACCTTAAAAGTATGGTTCTGCACTCTATATCTTCCATTGACAATTTTGTCCTGTTTCTTTGTCTCCGCATTTTGTTATGCTTTCTTGGTGCACCCCCTAGTGGTCTTTGTGAGCAGTCTTGATTGTTGTAGCTAACACCAGGGGGGATTTGACCTCCAGGCCAAGTGGCTGTGAGAACCAGCTGTGTCTGCAGTGAGAGAACTACTGTCCTCTAGGGAGGTGCTAATCTCGCCTTTGCCTGAGGCTATCGGGCAAAAGCCTCTGTGCCGGGCTTGGGCGGGGCGGGTCGCACGGGATCAACAGGGCGGGCCGGAGAGGGAGAGCAGTTATGGCTGCTCTCAGTCCTGTCCCGGGGGCTCTGCCTCTCTGAGTCCCAGCAACCGCTGCAAACCTCGGAGAGAAAGCTGCACTCGCTCTGACCGAAGCCAGACAGTCCGCTTCTCCCGTTTGAGTCTGTGCCCCTAAAGACTCGCCCGGACCTGGAGCTCAGAGTCTGCGACTCCCTCCCGATTGAAAACGCATCCGCCGCCGCCCGCTCCACGCACTCCGCACCTCAGAGTTTGACTTCAGCACTGCGCCTCCTCTGAGTGTCCGTATGCATTACTCTTTCCTCCTAGTTGTAGGACTTCCACTCAGCCAGCGTTCCTGTGGGTCTGGGTGATGTCGGTTCGGTCTTTTAGTTTCACTTTTGAAATGGTTGTTCAAGGCAGCAAACTCCGGCTTTAACCTATGCCGCCATCTTGGTTCTCCTGGAAACAGGAATTCTTAATGTTTGAAACAAATTTGTTCTGAACTTGCCAAGTAAAGTTGACGGAATTGTAAACATTAGCAGTATTCTCCTCATGTTACTGCATTCTACCAGAAATCTCAGTGATTGAACAAGGCCATTAAGTTAGGTACGGCTGTATATAGTTGTATTTCATGTGTTTCTTACAAATTCTTACATATTTCCTGGCTCCATCATTGAGTACCTTAGGAGTTTCAATACAATGTGAAAGTTTTCTTAGAAGTATATACAAGAAACATCACTATTTCAGCTGTTTTATTCAAAACACCATGACCAATTCAACCACAGTTGTTAACATAACAGTATTCTCATAATTTATAAGCTTTGTACACAAATTCTGAACTCTGGAAACAGGAATTCTTAATGTTTGAAAGAACTTTGTACTGAACTCGCCAAGTAAAGTTGCCCAAATTTTAAACATTAGCAGTATTCGCCTCATGTTACTGCATTCTACCTGAAATCTCAGTGATTGAACAAGGCCATAAAGTTAGGTACGGCTGTATATAGTGGTATTTCATGTGTTTCTTACGAGTTCTTAAACATTTCCTGGCTCCCTCATTGAGTACCTTAGGAGATTCAAGACAATGTGATAGTTTTCTTAGAATTATATACAAGAAACTTCAGTATTTCAGCTGTTTTATTCAAAACACCATAGCCAATTCAACCACAGTTGTTAACAGAACCAGTATTCTCATAATTTAAAAGCTTTGTACACAAATTCTGAACTCTGGAAACAGGAGTTCTTAATGTTTGAAAGAACTTTGTCCTGAGCTCGACAAGTAAAGCTGCCGGAATTGTAAACATTAGCAGTATTCTCCTCACTTTACTGCTTTCTACCTGAAATCTCGGTGATTGAACAAGGCCGTGAAGTTAGGTACGGCATTATATAGCTGTATTTCATGTGTTTCTTACAAGTTCTTAAACATTTCCTGGGTCCATCATTGAGTACTTTAAGAGTTCCAACACAATGTGATAGTTTTCTTAGAAGTATATAAAAGAAACTTCAGTATTTCATCTGTTTTATTCAAAACACCATAACCAATTCAACCACAGTTGTTAATATAACCAGTATTCTCATAATTTAAAAGCTTTATACACAAATTCTGAACCCTGGAAATAGGAATTCTTAATGTTTGAAAGAACTTTCTTCTGAGCTCGCCAAGTAGCCAGAATTGTAAACATTCGCAGTATTCTCCTCATGTTACTGTTTTCTACCTGAAATCTCCATGATTGAACAAGGCCGTAAAGATAGGTACGGCTGTATATAGTTGTATTTCATGTCTTTCTTACAAGTTCTTAAACATTTCCTGGGTCCATCATTGAGTGCTTTAGGTGTTTCATGACAATGTGAGAGTTTTCTTAGAATTATATACAAGAAACTTCAGTATTTCAGCTCTTTTATTCAAAACACCATAACCAATTCAACCACAGTTGTTAATATAACCAGTATTCTCCTAATTTAAAAGATTTATACACAAATTCTGAACCCTGGAAACAGGAATTCTTAATGTTTGAAAGAACTTTGTTCTGAACTCGCTCAGTATAGTAGCCCGAATGGTAAACATGAGCAGTATTCTCGTCATGTTACTACTTTCTACCTGAAATCTCGGTGATTGAACAAGGCCGTAAAGTTACATATGGCTGTATATAGTTGTATTTCATGTGTTTCTTACAAGTTCTTAAACATTTCCTTGGTCCATCATTGAGTAATTTAGGAGTTTCAAGACAATGTGATAGTTTTCTTAGAATTATATGCAAGAAACTTCAGTATTTTAGCGCATTTATGCAAAACACCATAACCAATTCAAACACAGTTGTTAATATAACCAGAATTTTCATAAGTTAAAAGCATTATACACAAATTCTGAACTCTGGACCAGGAATCCTTAGTGTTTTAAAGAACTTTGTTCTGAGCTCACAGATATAAGTACCCGGATTTGTAAACATTAGCAGTATTCTCTGCATGTTACTGCTTTCTAACTGTAAACTCCGTGATTGAAGAAGGCCGTAAAGTTACGTATGGCTGTATATGGTTGTATTTCATGAGTTTCCTACAAGTTCTTAAACATTTCCTGGCTCCATCATTGAGTACTTTAGGAGTTTCAAGACAATGTGATAGTTTTCTTAGAAGTATAACAAGAAAGTTCAGTATTTCAGCTGTTTTATTTAAAACACCATAACCAATTCAACCACAGTTGTTAATATAACCAGTATTCTCATACTTTAAAAGCTTCATACACAAATTTGGAACTCTGGAAACAGGAATTCTTAATGTGTGAAAGAACTTTTTTCTGAACCCGCCAAGTATAGTAGCCCGAATTGTAAACATTAGCAGTATTCTCATCATGTTACTGCTTTCTACCTGAAATCTCCGTGATTGAACAAGTCCGTAAAGTTAGGTACGGCTGTATATAGTTCCATTTTTTGTGTTTCTTACAAGTTCTTAATCATTTCCTGGCTCCATCATTGAGTACTTTAGGAGTTTCAAGACAATGTGATAGTATTCCACTTAGAAAACATAAGAATACATGGTAATAGAGCTCGGAACACTCTGTAAATGTGGTTACTTTTCTAAGAATTCACAATAATAAACACAGGAATTCGTCTGTGATGGATATGGAACACAAATTACAAGTAAATAGAACCGTAATAAAAAACGGGCAACATAAATACACTGAAAACACGTTGAAACATCTCTGAAATGACGAGTTTACTCTACTTTTCGATTCCCATCAATGCATTGGCCTTTTTAAGGAATCCAGTTAGAAAACATAAGAATATATCGTAAAAGAGCTCAGAACACTCTGTAAATGAGGTTACTGTTCTAAGAATTCACAATGATGAACAATGGAATCATTCTTCTATGGATATTGAACACTTGAATTTCAAGTCAATATAACCGTAATACAAAACGGGCAAAATCAATATACTAAAAACATGTTTAAATAGCTCTGAAATGACGAGTTTACTGTTTATACTTTCAATTCCCATTAATCTGTTGTCAATTTTCAGGAATCTACTTAGAAAACTTAAGAATACAAGTTACTAGAGCTCAGTACACTCTGTAAATGTGGTAACTGTTCTAAGGATTCACAATAATAAACACTGGAATTCTTCTGTGATGACATGGAACACTTGAATTACAAGTATATAGAACCGTAATACAAAACGGGCAACATAAATACACTGAAAACTCGTTCAAATAGCTGTGAAATGATGAGGTTACTGTTTACATTTTCAATTCCCATCAATCTGTTGGCGTTTATAAGGAATCTACTTAGAAAACATAAGAATACATGGTGATAGAGCTCAGAACCCTCTGTAAATGTGATTACTATTCGAAGAATTCACAATGATAAACTATGGAATTTTTCTTCTATGTATATGGAACACTTGAATTACAAGTCAATGGAACCGTAAAACAAAACAGGCAACCTAAATACTCTGAAAACACATTCAAACAGCTCTGAAATGACGAATTTACTGTTTATATTTTCAATTCCCATTAATCTGTTCTCAATTATCAGGAATCCACATAGAACACTTAAGAATACAAGTTACTAGAGCTCACAACACTCTGTAAATGTGGTAATTGTTATAAGGATTCACAATAATAAATGTGGAATTCTTTTGTGATGGATATGGAACACTTGAACTAAAAGTAAATAGAACCGTAATACAAAACGGGCAACATAAATACACAGACAACACGTTCAAACAGCTCTGAAATGACAAGTTTACTCTACTATTCGATTCCCAACAATCCATTGGCCTTTTTAAGGAATGCACTTAGAAAACATAAGAATACATGTTAATCGAGCTCAGAACACTCTGTTCATGTGGTTACTGTTTTAAGAACTCACAATGATAAACAATAAAATTGTACTTCTATGGATATGCAACACTTGAATTACAAGTCAATAGAAACGTAATAAAAAACGGTCAATATAAATACAATGAAAACACGTTCAAAAAGCTCTGAAATGACGAGTTTACTGTTTATACTGTCAATTCCCAAAAATCTGTTGTCAATTTTCAGGAATCTACTTAGAAAACTTAAGAATACAAGTCACTAGAGCTCAGTACACTCTGTAAATGTGGTAACTGTTCCAAGGATTCACAATAATAAACACTGGAATTCTTCTGTAATGGATATGAAACACTTGAATTACAAGTCAATAGAACCGTAAATCAAAACGGGCAACATAAATACTCTGAAAACACGTTCACACAGCTCTGAAATGACGAATTTACTGTTTATATTTTCAATTCTCATTAACCTGTTGTCAATTATCAGGAATCTACATTTTAAACTTAAGATAACAAGTTACTAGAGCTCAGAACACTCTGTAAATGTGGTTACTTTTCTAAGAATTGACAATAAAAAACACTGAAATTCTTCTGTGATGGACATGGAACACGAATTTCAGGTAAATAGAACCGTAATACAAAACGTTCAACATAAATACACTGAAAAAAAGTTCAAACAACTCTGAAATGACGAGTTCACTCTACTTTTCGATTCCTAACAATCCATTGGCGCTTTAAGGAGTCCACTTAAAACATAAGAAGACATGTTAAAATAGCTCAAACACTCTGAAAATGAGATTACTGTTCTAAGATTTCCCAATGATGAACAATGGAATCGTTCTTCTATGGATATGGAACACTCGAATTACAAGTCAATAGAACCGTAATACAAAACGGTCAATATAAATAGACAGAAAACACGTTCAAAGAGCTCTGAAATGACTTGTTTACTGTTTATACTTTCAATTCCCATTAATCTGTTGTCAATTTTCAGGAATCTACTTAGAAAACTTAAGAATACAAGTTACTAGAGCTTCGTACACTCTGTTAATGTGGTAAGTGTTTTAAGGATTCACAATAATAACCACTGGAATTCTTCTGTGATGGATATGGAATATTTGAACTACAAGAAAATAGAACCGTAATACAAAACGGGCCACATAAATACACTAAAAACTCGTTCAAATAGCTGTGAAATGACGAGTTTACTGTTTTCATTTTCAATTCCCATCAATCTGTTGGCGTTGTTAAGGAATCTACTTAGAAAACATAAGAATACATGTTAAAAGACCTCAGAATACTCTGTAAAAGAGGTTACTGTTCTAAGAACTCACAATGATAAACAATAAAATTGTACTTCTATCGATATGGAACACTTGAATTACAAGTCAAAAAACAGTAATACAAAACGGGCAACATAAAATCACAAAAAACACGTTTAAACAGCTCTGAAATTTCGACTTTACTCTACTTTTCGATTCCCAACAATCCATTGGCCTTTTTAAGGAATCCAATGGAAAACATAAGAAGACATGTTAAAAGAGCTCAGAATACTCTGTAAATGAGGTTACCGTTCTAAGATTTCCCAATGATGAACAATGGAATCGTTCTTCTATGGATATGGAACACTCGAATTACAAGTCAATAGAACCGTAATACAAAACGGTCAATATAAATACACTGAAAACACGTTCAAAGAGCTCTGAAATGACGAGTTTACTGTTTACATTTTCAATTCCCATCAATCTGTTGGCGTTGTTAAGGAATCTACTTAGAAAACATAAGAACACATGTTAAAAGACCTCAGAATACTCTCTAAATGAGGTTAATGTTCTAAGAAATCACAATGATAAACAATAAAATTGTACTTCTATGGATATGGAACACTTGAATTACAAGTCAATAGAACAGTAATACAAAACGGGCAACATAAAATCACAAAAAACTCGTTTAAACTGCTCTGAAATGTCGACTTTACTCTACTTTTTGATTCACAACAATACATTGGCCTTTTTAAGGAATCCACTTAGAAAACATAAGGATACATGTTAAAAGAGCTCAGAATACTCTGTAAATGAGGTTACTGTTCTAAGAATTCACAATGATGAATAATGGAATCGTTCTTCTATGGATATGGAACACTCGAATTACAAGTCAATAGATCCGTAATACAAAACGGTCAAAATAAATACACTGAAAACACGTTCAAAGAGATCTGAAATGACGAGTTTACTGTTTATACTTTCAATTCCATTTAATCTGCTGTCAATTTTCAGGAATCTACTTAGAACACTTAAGAATAAAAGTCAGTAGAGCTCAGTACACTCTTTAAATGTGGTAACTGTTCTAAGGATTCACAATAATAAACACTGGAATTCTTCAGTGATTAATATGAAACACTGGAATTACAAGTCAATAGAACCGTAAATCAAAAAGGCAACATAAATACACTGAAAACACATTCACACAGCTCTGAAATGACGAATTTACTCTTTATATTTTCAATTCCCATTAATCTGTTGCGTTTTTAAGGAATCTACTTAGAAAACATAAGAATACATGTTAAAAGACCTCAGAATACTCTGTAAATGAGGTTACTGTTCTAAGAACTCACAATGATAAACAATAAAATTGTACTTCTATGGATATGGAACCCTTGAATTAAAAGTCAATAAAATCGTAAATCAAAACATAAATACTCTGAAAACACATTCAAACATCTCTGAAATGATGAGTTTACTGTTTATACTTTCAATTCCAATTAATCTGCTGTCAATTTTCAGGAATCTACTTAGAAAACTTAAGAATACAAGTCACTAGAGCTCAGTACACTCTGTAAATGTGGTAACTGTTCTAAGGATTCACAATAATAAACACTGGAATTCTTCTGTAATGGATATGAAACACTTGAATTACAAGTCAATAGAACCGTAAATCAAAACGGGCAACATAAATACTCTGAAAACACGTTCACACAGCTCTGAAATGACGAATTTACTGTTTATATTTTCAATTCTCATTAATCTGTTGTCAATTATCAGGAATCTACATTTTAAACTTAAGATAACAAGTTACTAGAGCTCAGAACACTCTGTAAATGTGGTTACTTTTCTAAGAATTGACAATAAAAAACACTGAAATTCTTCTGTGATGGACATGGAACACGAATTTCAGGTAAATAGAACCGTAATACAAAACGGGCAACATAAATACACTGAAAAAAAGTTCAAACAACTCTGAAATGACGAGTTCACTCTACTTTTCGATTCCTAACAATCCATTGGCGCTTTCAGGAATCCACTTAAAACATAAGAAGACATGTTAAAATAGCTCAGAACACTCTGAAAATGAGGTTACTGTTCTAAGATTTCCCAATGATGAACAATGGAATCGTTCTTCTATGGATATGGAACACTCGAATTACAAGTCAATAGAACCGTAATACAAAACGGTCAATATAAATACCCAGAAAACACGTTCAAAGAGCTCTGAAATGACGAGTTTACTGTTTATACTTTCAATTCCCATTAATCTGTTGTCAATTTTCAGGACTCTACTTAGAAAACTTAAGAATACAAGTTACTAGAGCTTCGTACACTCTGTAAATGTGGTAAGTGTTTTAAGAATTCACAATAATAACCACTGGAATTCTTCTGTGATGGATATGGAATATTTGAACTACAAGAAAATAGAACCGTAATACAAAACGGGCCACATAAATACACTGAAAACTCGTTCAAATAGCTGTGAAATGATGAGTTTACTGTTTTCATTTTCAATTCCCATCAATCTGTTGGCGTTTTTAAGGAATCTACTTAGAAAACATAAGAATACATGTTAAAAGACCTCAGAATACTCTGTAAATGAGGTTACTGTTCTAAGAACTCACAATGATAAACAATAAAATTGTACTTCTTTCGATATGGAACACTTGAATTACAAGTCAAAAAACAGTAATACAAAACGGGCAACATAAAATCACAAAAAACACGTTTAAACAGCTCTGAAATTTCGACTTTACTCTACTTTTCGATTCCCAACAATCCATTGGCCTTATTAAGGAATCCACTTAGAAAACATAAGAAGACATGTTAAAAGAGCTCAGAATACTCTGTAAATGAGGTTACCGTTCTAAGAATTCACAATGATGAACAACGGAATCGTTCTTCTATGGATATGGAACACTCGAATTACAAGTCAATAGAACCGTAATACAGAAGGGTCAAAATAAATACACTGAAAACACGTTCAAAGAGATCTGAAATGACGAGTTTACTGTTTATATTTTCAATTACAATTAATCTGCTGTCAATTTTCAGGAATCTACTTAGAAAACGTAACAATACAAGTAACTAGAGCTTAGTACACTCTGTAAATGTGGTAACTATTCTAAGGATTCACAATAATAAACACTGGAATTCTTCTGTGATGGATATGAAACACTTGAATTACAAGTCAATAGAACCGTAAATCAAAACGGGCAACATAAATACTCTGAAAACACGTTCACACAGCTCTGAAATGACGAATTTACTGTTTATATTTTCAATTCTCATTAATCTGTTGTCAATTATCAGGAATCTACATAGAAAACTTAAGATAACAAGTTACTAGAGCTCAGAACACTCTGTAAATGTGGTTACTTTTCTAAGAATTGACAATAAAAAACACTTAAATTCTTCTGTGATGGACATGGAACACGAATATCAGGTAAATAGAACCGTAATACAAAACGGGCAACATAAATACACTGAAAAAAAGTTCAAACAACTCTGAAATGACGAGTTCACTCTACTTTTCGATTCCTAACAATCCATTGGTCTTTTTAAGGAATCCACTTAAAACATAAGAAGACATGTTAAAATAGCTCAGAACACTCTGAAAATGAGATTACTGTTCTAAGATTTCCCAATGATGAACAATGGAATCGTTCTTCTATGGATATGGAACACTCGAATTACAAGTCAATAGAACCGTAATACAAAATGGTCAATATAAATACACAGAAAACACATTCAAAGAGCTCTGAAATGATGAGTTTACTGTTTATACTTTCAATTCCATTTAATCTGCTGTCAATTTTCAGGAATCTACTTAGAACACTTAAGAATACAAGTCACTAGAGCTCAGTACACTCTGTAAATGTGGTAACTGTTCTAAGGATTCACAATAATAAACACTGGAATTCTTCAGTGATTAATATGAAACACTTGAATTACAAGTCAATAGAACCGTAAATCAAAAAGGCAACATAAATACACTGAAAACACATTCACACAGCTCTGAAATGACGAATTTACTATTTATATTTTCAATTCCCATTAATCTGTTGCGTTTTTAAGGAATCTACTTAGAAAACATAAGAATACATGTTAAAAGACCTCAGAATACTCTGTAAATGAGGTTACTGTTCTAAGAACTCACAATGATAAACAATAAAATTGTACTTCTATGGATATGGAACCCTTGAATTAAAAGTCAATAAAATCGTAAATCAAAACATAAATACTCTGGAAACACTTTCAAACATCTCTGAAATGATGAGTTTACTGTTTATACTTTCAATTCCAATTAATCTGCTGTCAATTTTCAGGAATCTACTTAGAAAACTTAAGAATACAAGTCACTAGAGCTCAGTACACTCTGTAAATGTGGTAACTGTTCTAAGGATTCACAATAATAAACACTGGAATTCTTCTGTAATGGATATGAAACACTTGAATTACAAGTCAATAGAACCGTAAATCAAAACGGGCAACATAAATACTCTGAAAACACGTTCACACAGCTCTGAAATGACGAATTTACTGTTTATATTTTCAATTCTCATTAACCTGTTGTCAATTATCAGGAATCTACATTTTAAACTTAAGATAACAAGTTACTAGAGCTCAGAACACTCTGTAAATGTGGTTACTTTTCTAAGAATTGACAATAAAAAACACTTAAATTCTTCTGTGATGGACATGGAACACGAATATCAGGTAAATAGAACCGTAATACAAAACGGGCAACATAAATACACTGAAAAAAAGTTCAAACAACTTTGAAATGACGAGTTCACTCTACTTTTCGATTCCTAACAATCCATTGGTCTTTTTAAGGAATCCACTTAAAACATAAGAAGACATGTTAAAATAGCTCAGAACACTCTGAAAATGAGATTACTGTTCTAAGATTTCCCAATGATGAACAATGGAATCGTTCTTCTATGGATATGGAACACTCGAACTACAAGTTAATAGAACCGTAATACAAAACGGTCAATATAAATACACAGAAAACACGTTCAAAGAGCTCTGAAATGACGAGTTTACTGTTTATACTTTCAATTCCCATTAATCTGTTGTCAATTTTCAGGAATCTACTTAGAAAACTTAAGAATACAAGTTACTAGAGCTTCGTACACTCTGTAAATGTGGTAAGTGTTTTAAGGATTCACAATAATAACCACTGGAATTCTTCTGTGATGGATATGGAATATTTGAACTACAAGAAAATAGAACCGTAATACAAAACGGGACACATAAATACACTGAAAACTCGTTCAAATAGCTGTGAAATGACGAGTTTACTGTTTTCATTTTCAATTCCCATCAATCTGTTGGCGTTGTTAAGGAATCTACTTAGAAAACATAAGAATACATGTTAAAAGACCTCAGAATACTCTGTAAATGAGGTTACTGTTCTAAGAACTCACAATGATAAACAATAAAATTGTACTTCTATCGATATGGAACACTTGAATTACAAGTCAAAAAACAGTAATACAAAACGGGCAACATAAAATCACAAAAAACACGTTTAAACAGCTCTGAAATTTCGACTTTACTCTACTTTTCGATTCCCAACAATCCATTGGCCTTTTTAAGGAATCCACTTAGAAAACATAAGAAGACATGTTAAAAGAGCTCAGAATACTCTGTAAATGAGGTTACCGTTCTAAGAATTCACAATGATGAATAATGGAATCGTTCTTCTATGGATATGGAACACTCGAATTACAAGTCAATAGATCCGTAATACAAAACGGTCAAAATAAATACACTGAAAACACATTCAAAGAGATCTGAAATGACGAGTTTACTGTTTATACTTTCAATTCCATTTAATCTGCTGTCAATTTTCAGGAATCTACTTAGAACACTTAAGAATACAAGTCACTAGAGCTCAGTACACTCTGTAAATGTGGTAACTGTTCTAAGGATTCACAATAATAAACACTGGAATTCTTCAGTGATTAATATGAAACACTTGAATTACAAGTCAATAGAACCGTAAATCAAAAAGGCAACATAAATACACTGAAAACACATTCACACAGCTCTGAAATGACGAATTTACTATTTATATTTTCAATTCCCATTAATCTGTTGCGTTTTTAAGGAATCTACTTAGAAAACATAAGAATACATGTTAAAAGACCTCAGAATACTCTGTAAATGAAGTTACTGTTTTAAGAACTCACAATGATAAACAATAAAATTGTACTTCTTTCGATATGGAACACTTGAATTACAAGTCAAAAAACAGTAATACAAAACGGGCAACATAAAATCACAAAAAACACGTTTAAACAGCTCTGAAATTTCGACTTTACTCTACTTTTCGATTCCCAACAATCCATTGCCCTTTTTAAGGAATCCACTTAGAAAACATAAGAAGACATGTTAAAAGAGCTCAGAATACTCTGTAAATGAGGTTACCGTTCTAAGAATTCACAATGATGAACAATGGAATCGTTCTTCTATGGATATGGAACACTCGAATTACAAGTCAATAGAACCGTAATACAAAAGGGTCAAAATAAATACACTGAAAACACGTTCACAGAGATCTGAAATGACGAGTTTACTGTTTATATTTTCAATTACAATTAATCTGCTGTCAGTTTTCAGGAATCTACTTAGAAAACTTAAGAATACAAGTAACTAGAGCTCAGTACACTCTGTAAATGTGGTAACTGTTCTAAGGATTCACAATAATAAACACTGGAATTCTTCTGTGATGGATATGAAACACTTGAATTACAAGTCAATAGAACCGTAAATCAAAACGGGCAACATAAATACTCTGAAAACACGTTCACAAGGCGCTGAAATGGCGAATTTACTATTTATATTTTCAATTCCCATTAATCTGTTGCGTTTTTTAAGGAATCTACTTAGAAAACATAAGAATACATGTTAAAAGACCTCAGAATACTCTGTAAATGAGGTTACTGTTCTAAGATATCACAATGATAAACAATAAAATTGTATTTCTATGGATATGGAACCCTTGAATTAAAAGTCAATAAAATCGTAAATCAAAACATAAATACTCTGAAAACACTTTCAAACAGCTCTGAAATGACAAGTTTACTGTTTATACTTTCAATTCCAATTAATCTGCTGTCAATTTTCAGGAATCTACTTAGAAAACTTAAGAATACAAGTCACTAGAGCTCAGTACACTCTGTAAATGTGGTAACTGTTCTAATGATTCACAATAATAAACACTGGAATTCTTCTGTGATGGATATGAAACACTTGAATTACAAGTCAATAGAAACGTAAATCAAAACGGGCAACATAAATACTCTGAAAACACGTTCACACAGCTCTGAAATGACGAATTTACTGTTTATATTTTCAATTCTCATTAATCTGTTGTCAATTATCAGGAATCTACATAGAAAACTTAAGATAACAAGTTACTAGAGCTCAGAACACTCTGTAAATGTGGTTACTTTTCTAAGAATTGACAATAAAAAACACTTAAATTCTTCTGTGATTTACATGGAACACGAATATCAGGTAAATAGAACCGTAATACTAAACGGGCAACATAAATACACTGAAAAAAAGTTCAAACAACTCTTAAATGACGAGTTTACTCTACTTTTCGATTCCTAACAATCCATTGGTCTTTTTAAGGAATCCACTTAAAGCATAAGAAGACATGTTAAAATAGCTCAGAACACTCTGAAAATGAGATTACTGTTCTAAGATTTCCCAATGATGAACAATGGAATCGTTCTTCTATGGATATGGAACACTCGAATTACAAGTGAATAAAACCGTAATACAAAACGGTCAATATAAATACACAGAAAACACGTTCAAAGAGCTCTGAAATGACGAGTTTACTGTTTATACTTTCAATTCCCATTAGTCTGTTATCAATTTTCAGGAATCTACTTAGAAAACTTAAGAATACAAGTTACTAGAGCTTCGTACACTCTGTAAATGTGGTAACTGTTTTAAGGATTCACAATAATAACCACTGGAATTCTTCTGTGATGGATATGGAATATTTGAACTACAAGAAAATAGAACCGTAATACAAAACGGGCCACATAAATACACTGAAAACTCGTTCAAATAGCTGTGAAATGACGAGTTTACTGTTTACATTTTCAATTCCCATCAATCTGTTGGCGTTTTTAAGGAATCTACTTAGAAAACATTAGAATACATGTTAAAAGACCTCAGAATACTCTGAAAATGAGGTTACTGTTCTAAGAACTCACAATGTTAAACAATAAAATTGTACTTCTATCGATATGGAACACTTGAATTACAAGTCAATAGAACAGTAATACAAAACGGGCAACATAAAATCACAAAAAACACGTTTAAACAGCTCTGAAATGTCGACTTTACTCTACTTTTCGATTCCCAACAATCCATTGGCCTTTTTAAGGAATCCACTTAGAAAACATAAGAAGGCATGTTAAAAGAGCTCAGAATACTCTGTAAATGAGGTTACCGTTCTAAGAATTCACAATGATGAACAATGGAATCGTTCTTCTATGGATATGGAACACTGGAATTACAAGTCAATAGAACCGTAATACAAAAGGGTCAAAATAAATACACTGAAAAAACGTTCAAAGAGATCTGAAAAGACGAGTTTACTGTTTATATTTTCAATTACAATTAATCTGCTGTCAATTTTCAGGAATCTACTTAGAAAACTTAAGAATACAAGTAACTAGAGCTCAGTACACTCTGTAAATGTGGTAACTGTTCTAAGGATTCACAATAATAAACACTGGAATTCTTCTGTGATGGATATGAAACACTTGAATTACAAGTCAATAGAACCGTAAATCAAAACGGGCAACATAAATACTCTGAAAACACGTTCACAAGGCGCTGAAATGACGAATTTACTATTTATATTTTCAATTCCCATTAATCTGTTGCGTTTTTAAGGAATCTACTTAGAAAACATAAGAATACATGTTAAAAGACCTCAGAATACTCTGTAATTGAGGTTACTGTTCTAAGATATCACAATGATAAACAATAAAATTGTACTTCTATGGATATGGAACACTTGAATTACAAGTCAATAGAACCGTAAAAAAAAAACGGGCATCAATAAACTGCAAACAAGTTCAAACAGCTCTGAAATGACGAGTTTACTGTTTATACTTTCAATTCCCATTAATCTGTTGTCAATTTTCAGGAAACTACTTAGAAAAATTAAAATACAAGTTACTAGAGCTCAGTACACTCTGTAAATATGGTAACTGTTCTAAGGATTCACCATAATAAACACTGGAATTCTTCTGTGATGGATATGAAACACTTGAATTACAAGTCAATAGAACCGTAAATCAAAACGGGCAACATAAATACTCTGAAAACACGTTCACACAGCTCTGAAATGACGAATTTTCTGTTTATATTTTCAATTCTCATTAATCTGTTGTCAATTATCAGGAATCTACATAGAAAACTTAAGATAACAAGTTACTAGAGCTCAGAACACTCTGTAAATGTGGTTACTTTTCTAAGAATTGACAATAAAAAACACTTAAATTCTTCTGTGATTTACATGGAACACGAATATCAGGTAAATAGAACCGTAATACAAAACGGGCAACATAAATACACTGAAAAAAAGTTCAAACAACTCTAAAATGACGAGTTCACTCTACTTTTCGATTCCTAACAATCCATTGGCGCTTTAAGGAATCCACTTAAAACATAAGAAGACATGTTAAAATAGCTCAGAACACTCTGAAAATGAGATTACTGTTCTAAGATTTCCCAATGATGAACAATGGAATCGTTCTTCTATGGATATGGAACACTCGAATTACAAGTCAATAGAACCGTAATACAAAACGGTCAATATAAATACACAGAAAACACGTTCAAAGAGCTCTGAAATGACGAGTTTACTGTTTATACTTTCAATTCCCATTAATCTGTTGTCAATTTTCAGGAATCTACTTAGAAAACTTAAGAACAAGTTACTAGAGCTTCGTACACTCTGTAAATGTGGTAAGTGTTTTAAGGATTCACAATAATAACCACTGGAATTCTTCTGTGATGGATATGGAATATTTGAACTACAAGAAAATAGAACCGTAATACAAAATGGGCCACATAAATACACTGAAAACTCGTTCAAATAGCTGTGAAATGACGAGTTTACTGTTTACATTTTCAATTCCCATCAATCTGTTGGCGTTTTTAAGGAATCTACATAGAAAACATAAGAATACATGTTAAAAGACCTCAGAATACTCTGAAAATGAGGTTACTGATCTAAGAACTCACAATGTTAAACAATAAAATTGTACTTCTATCGATATGGAACACTTGAATTACAAGTCAATAGAACAGTAATACAAAACGGGCAACATAAAATCACAAAAAACACGTTTAAACAGCTCTGAAATGTCGACTTTACTCTACTTTTCGATTCCCAACAATCCATTGGCCTTTTTAAGGAATCCACTTAGAAAACATAAGAAGACATGTTAAAAGAGCTCAGAATACTCTGTAAATGAGGTTACCGTTCTAAGAATTCACAATGATGAACAATGGAATCGTTCTTCTATGGATATGGAACACTGGAATTACAAGTCAATAGAACCGTAATACAAAAGGGTCAAAATAAATACACTGAAAAAACGTTCAAAGAGATCTGAAATGACGAGTTTACTGTTTATATTTTCAATTACAATTAATCTGCTGTCAATTTTCAGGAATCTACTTAGAAAACTTAAGAATACAAGTAACTAGAGCTCAGTACACTCTGTAAATGTGGTAACTGTTCTAAGGATTCACAATAATAAACACTGGAATTCTTCTGTGATGGATATGAAACACTTGAATTACAAGTCAATAGAACCGTAAATCAAAACGGGCAACATAAATACTCTGAAAACACGTTCACAAGGCGCTGAAATGATGAATTTCCTATTTATATTTTCAATTCCCATTAATCTGTTGCGTTTTTAAGGAATCTACTTAGAAAACATAAGAATACATGTTAAAAGACCTCAGAATACTCTGTAATTGAGGTTACTGTTCTAAGATATCACAATGATAAACAATAAAATTGTACTTCTATGGATATGGAACACTTGAATTACAAGTCAATAGAACCGTAAAAAAAAACGGGCATCAATAAACTGAAAACAAGTTCAAACAGCTCTGAAATGACGAGTTTACTGTTTATACTTTCAATTCCCATTAATCTGTTGTCAATTTTCAGGAAACTACTTAGAAAACTTAAGAATACAAGTTACTAGAGCTCAGTACACTCTGTAAATATGGTAACTGTTCTAAGGATTCACCATAATAAACACTGGAATTCTTCTGTGATGGATATGAAACACTTGAATTACAAGTCAATAGAACCGTAAATCAAAACGGGCAACATAAATACTCTGAAAACACGTTCACACAGCTCTGAAATGACGAATTTTCTGTTTATATTTTCAATTCTCATTAATCTGTTGTCAATTATGAGGAATCTACATAGAAAACTTAAGATAACAAGTTACTACAGCTCAGAACACTCTGTAAATGTGGTTACTTTTCTAAGAATTGACAATAAAAAACACTGAAATTCTTCTGTGATGGACATGGAACACGAATATCAGGTAAATAGAACCGTAATACAAAACGGGCAACATAAATACACTGAAAAAAAGTTCAAACAACTCTGAAATGACGAGTTCACTCTACTTTTCGATTCCTAACAATCCATTGGCGCTTTAAGAATCCACTTAAAACATAAGAAGACATGTTAAAATAGCTCAGAACACCCTGAAAATGAGATTACTGTTCTAAGATTTCACAATGATGAACAATGGAATCGTTCTGCTATGGATATGGAACACTTGATTTACAAGTCAATAGAACCGTAATACAAAACGGTCATTATAAATACACTGAAAACACGTTCAAAGAGCTCTCAAATGATGAGTTTACTGTTTATACTTTCAATTCCCATTAATCTGTTTTCAATTTTCAGGAATCTACTTAGAAAACTTAAGAATACAAGTTACTAGAGCTCAGTACACTCTGTAAATGTGGTAACTGTTTTAAGGATTCACAATAATAACCACTGGAATTCTTCTGTGATGGATATGGAATATTTGAACTACAAGAAAATAGAACCGTAATACAAAACGGGCCACATAAATACACTGAAAACTCGTTCAAATAGCTGTGAAATGACGAGTTTACTGTTTACATTTTCAATTCCCATCAATCTGTAGGGGTTTTTAAGGAATCTACTTAGAAAACATAAGAGTACATGGTAAAAGACCTCAGAATACTCTGAAAATGAGGTTACTGTTCTAAGAACTCACAATGATAAACAATAAAATTGTACTTCTATCGATATGGAACACTTGAATTACAAGTCAATAGAACAGTAATACAAAACGGGCAACATAAAATCACAAAAAACACGTTTAAACAGCTCTGAAATTTCGACTTTACTCTACTTTTCGATTCCCAACAATCCATTGGCCTTTTTAAGGAATCCACTTAGAAAACATAAGAAGACATGTTAAAAGAGCTCAGAATACTCTGTAAATGAGGTTACCGTTCTAAGAATTCACAATGATGAACAATGGAATCGTTCTTCTATGGATATGGAACACTCGAATTACAAGTCAATAGAACCGTAATACAAAAGGGTCAAAATAAATACATTGAAAACACGTTCAAAGAGATCTGAAATGACGAGTTTACTGTTTATATTTTCAATTACAATTAATCTGCTGTTAATTTTCAGGAATCTACTTAGAAAACTTAAGAATACATGTAACTAGAGCTCAGTACACTCTGTAAATGTGGTAACTGTTCTAAGGATTCACAATAATAAACACTGGAATTCTTCTGTGATGGATATGAAACACTTGAATTACAAGTCAATAGAACCGTAAATCAAAACAGGCAACATAAATACTCTGAAAACACGTTCACAAGGCGCTGAAATGATGAATTTACTATTTATATTTTCAATTCCCATTAATCTGTTGCGTTTTTAAGGAATCTACTTATAAAACATAAGAATACATGTTAAAAGACCTCAGAATACTCTGTAAATGAGGTTACTGTTCTAAGATCTCACATTGATAATAAAATTGTACTTCTATGGATATGGAACCTTTGAATTAAAAATCAATAAAATCGTAAATCAAAACATAAATGCTCTGAAAACACGTGCAAATAGCTCTGAAATGACGAGTTTACTGTTTATACTTTCAATTCCAATTAATCTGCTGTCAATTTTCAGGAATCTACTTAGAAAACTTAAGAATACAAGTCACTAGAGCTCAGTACACTCTGTAAATGTGGTAACTGTTCTAAGGATTCCCAATAATAAACACTGGAATTCTTCTGTGTTGGATATGAAACACTTGAATTACAAGTCAATAGAACCGTAAATCAAAACGGGCAACATAAATACTCTGAAAACACGTTCACACACCTCTGAAATGAAGAATTTACTGTTTGTATTTTCAATTGCCATTAATCTGTTGTCAATGATCAGGAATCTACATAGAAAACTTAAGATAACAAGTTACTAGAGCTCAGAACACTCTGTAAATGTGGTTACTTTTCTAAGAATTGACAATAATAAACACTAGAATTCTTCTGTGATGGACATGGAACACGAATTACAGGTATATAGAACCGTAATACAAAACGGGCAACATAAATACACTGAAAACACGTTCAAACAACTCTGAAATGACGAGTTCACTCTACTTTTCAATTCCTAACAATCCATTGGCCTTTTAAAAGAATCTACTTAAAACATAAGAATACATGTTAAAATAGCTCAGAACACTCTGTATATGAGGTTACTGTTCTAAGATTTCACAATGATGAACAATGGAATCGTTCTTCTATGGATATGGAACACTTGAATTACAAGTCATTAGAACCGTAACACAAAATGGTCAATATAAATACACTGAAAACACGTTCAAAGAGCTCTGAAATGACGAGTTTACTGTTTATACTTTCAATTCCCATTAATCTGTTTTCAATTTTCAGGAATCTACTTAGAAAACTTAAGAATACAAGTTACTAGAGCTTCGTACACTCTGTAAATGTCGTAAGTGTTTTAAGGATTCACAATAATAACCACTGGAATTCTTCTGTAATGGATATGGAATATTTGAACTACAAGAAAATAGAACCGTAATACAAAACGGGCCACATAAATACACTGAAAACTCGTTCAAATAGCTGTGAAATGACGAGTTTACTGTTTACATTTTCAATTCCCATCAATCTGTTGGCGTTTTTAAGGAATCTACTTAGAAAACATAAGAATACATGTTAAAAGACCTCAGAATACTCTGAAAATGAGGTTACTGTTCTAAGAACTCACAATGATAAACAATAAAATTGTACTTCTATCGATATGGAACACTTGAATTACAAGTCAATAGAACAGTAATACAAAACGGGCAACATAAAATCACAAAAAACACGTTTAAACAGCTCTGAAATGTCGACTTTACTCTACTTTTCGATTCCCAACAATCCATTGGCCTTTTTAAGGAATCCACTTAGAAAACATAAGAAGACATGTTAAAATAGCTCAGAACACTCTGAAAATGAGGGGACTGTTCTAAGATTTCCCAATGATGAACAATGGAATCGTTCTTCTATGGATATGGAACACTCGAATTACAAGTCCATAAAACCGTAATACAAAACGGTCAATATAAATACACTGAAAACACGTTCAAAGAGCTCTGAAATGACGAGTTTACTGTTTACATTTTCAATTCCCATCAATCTGTTGGCGTTGTTAAGGAATCTACTTAGAAAACATAAGAATACATGTTAAAAGACCTCAGAATACTCTCTAAATGAGGTTAATGTTCTAAGAAATCACAATGATAAACAATAAAATTGTACTTCTATGGATATGGAACACTTGAATTACAAGTCAATAGAACAGTAATACAAAACGGGCAACATAAAATCACAAAAAACTCGTTTAAACAGCTCTGAAATGTCGACTTTACTCTACTTTTCGATTCCCAACAATCCATTGGCCTTTTTAAGGAATCCACTTAGAAAACATAAGAAGACATGTTAAAAGAGCTCAGAATACTCTGTAAATGAGGTTACCGTTCTAAGATTTCCCAATGATGAACAATGGAATCGTTCTTCTATGGATATGGAACACTCGAATTACAAGTCAATAGTACCGTAATACAAAACGGTCAATATAAATACACTGAAAACACGTTCAAAGAGCTCTGAAATGACGAGTTTACTGTTTACATTTTCAATTCCCATCAATCTTTGGCGTTGTTAAGGAATCTACTTAGAAAACATAAGAATACATGTTAAAAGACCTCAGAATACTCTCTAAATGAGGTTAATGTTCTAAGAAATCACAATGATAAACAATAAAATTGTACTTCTATGAATATGGAACACTTGAATTACAAGTCAATAGAACAGTAATACAAAACGGGCAACATAAAATCACAAAAAACTCGTTTAAACAGCTCTGAAATGTCGACTTTACTCTACTTTTCGATTCCCAACAATACATTGGCCTTTTTAAGGAATCCACTTAGAAAACATAAGAATACATGTTAAAAGAGCTCAGAATACTCTGTAAATGAGGATACTGTTCTAAGAATTCACAATGATGAATAATGGAATCGTTCTTCTATGGATATGGAACACTCGAATTACAAGTCAATAGATCCGTAATACAAAACGGTCAAAATAAATACACTGAAAACACGTTCAAAGAGATCTGAAATGACGAGTTTACTGTTTATACTTTCAATTCCATTTAATCTGCTGTCATTTTTCAGGAATCTACTTAGAACACTTAAGAATACAAGTCACTAGAGCTCAGTACACTCCTTAAATGTGGTAACTGTTCTAAGGATTCACAATAATAAACACTGGAATTCTTCAGTGATTAATATGAAAAACTTGAATTACAAGTCAATAGAACCGTAAATCAAAAAGGCAACATAAATACACTGAAAACACATTCACACAGCTCTGAAATGACGAATTTACTATTTATATTTTCAATTCCCATTAATCTGTTGCGTTTTTAAGGAATCTACTTAGAAAACATAAGAATACATGTTAAAAGACCTCAGAATACTCTGTAAATGAGGTTACTGTTCTAAGAACTCACAATGATAAACAATAAAATTGTACTTCTATGGATATGGAACCCTTGAATTAAAAGTCAATAAAATCGTAAATCAAAACATAAATACTCTGAAAACACTTTCAAATATCTCTGAAATGATGAGTTTACTGTTTATACTTTCAATTCCAATTAATCTGCTGTCAATTTTCAGGAATCTACTTAGAAAACTTAAGAATACAAGTCACTAGAGCTCAGTACACTCTGTAAATGTGGTAACTGTTCTAATGATTCACAATAATAAACACTGGAATTCTTCTGTAATGGATATGAAACACTTGAATTACAAGTCAATAGAACCGTAAATCAAAACGGGCAACATAAATACTCTGAAAATACGTTCACACAGCTCTGAAATGACGAATTTACTGTTTATATTTTCAATTCTCATTAATCTGTTGTCAATTATCAGGAATCTACATTTTAAACTTAAGATAACAAGTTACTAGAGCTCAGAACACTCTGTAAATGTGGTTACTTTTCTAAGAATTGACAATAAAAAACACTGAAATTCTTCTGTGATGGACATGGAACACGAATTTCAGGTAAATAGAACCGTAATACAAAACGGGCAACATAAATACACTGAAAAAAAGTTCAAACAACTCTGAAATGACGAGTTCACTCTACTTTTCGATTCCTAACAATCCATTGGCGCTTTAAGGAATCCACTTAAAACATAGGAAGACATGTTAAAATAGCTCAGAACACTCTGAAAATGAGGTTACTGTTCTAAGATTTCCCAATGATGAACAATGGAATCGTTCTTCTATGGATATGGAACACTCGAATTACAAGTCAATAGAACCGTAATACAAAACGGTCAATATAAATACCCAGAAAACACGTTCAAAGAGCTCTGAAATGACGAGTTTACTGTTTATACTTTCAATTCCCATTAATCTGTTGTCAATTTTCAGGAATCTACTTAGAAATCTTAAGAATACAAGTTACTAGAGCTTCGTACACTCTGTAAATGTGGTAAGTGTTTTAAGGATTCACAATAATAACCACTGGAATTCTTCTGTGATGGATATGGAATATTTGAACTACAAGAAAATAGAACCGTAATACAAAATGGGCCACATAAATACACTCAAAACTCGTTCAAATAGCTGTGAAATGACGAGTTTACTGTTTTCATTTTCAATTCCCATCAATCTGTTGGCGTTTTTAAGGAATCTACTTAGAAAACATAAGAATACATGTTAAAAGACCTCAGAATACTCTGTAAATGAAGTTACTGTTCTAAGAACTCACAATGATAAACAATAAAATTGTACTTCTTTCGATATGGAACACTTGAATTACAAGTCAAAAAACAGTAATACAAAACGGGCAACATAAAATCACAAAAAACACGTTTAAACAGCTCTGAAATTTCGACTTTACTCTACTTTTCGATTCCCAACAATCCATTGGCCTTTTTAAGGAATCCACTTAGAAAACATAAGAAGACATGTTAAAAGAGCTCAGAATACTCTGTAAATGAGGTTACCGTTCTAAGAATTCACAATGATGAACAATGGAATCGTTCTTCTATGGATATGGAACACTCGAATTACAAGTCAATAGAACCGTAATACAAAAGGGTCAAAATAAATACACTGAAAACACGTTCAAAGAGATCTGAAATGACGAGTTTACTGTTTATATTTTCAATTACAATTAATCTGCTGTCAGTTTTCAGGAATCTACTTAGAAAACTTAAGAATACAAGTAACTAGAGCTCAGTACACTCTGTAAATGTGGTAACTGTTCTAAGGATTCACAATAATAAACACTGGAATTCTTCTGTGATGGATATGAAACACTTGAATTACAAGTCAATAGAACCGTAAATCAAAACGGGCAACATAAATACTCTGAAAACACGTTCACAAGGCGCTGAAATGGCGAATTTACTATTTATATTTTCAATTCCCATTAATCTGTTGCGTTTTTTAAGGAATCTACTTAGAAAACATAAGAATACATGTTAAAAGACCTCAGAATACTCTGAAAATGAGGTTACTGTTCTAAGAACTCACAATGATAAACAATAAAATTGTACTTCTATCGATATGGAACACTTGAATTACAAGTCAATAGAACAGTAATACAAAACGGGCAACATAAAATCACAAAAAACTCGTTTAAACAGCTCTGAAATGTCGACTTTACTCTACTTTTCGATTCCCAACAATCCATTGGCCTTTTTAAGGAATCCACTTAGAAAACATAAGAAGACATGTTAAAATAGCTCAGAACACTCTGTAAATGAGGTTACTGTTCTAAGATCTCACAATGATAAACAATAAAATTGTACTTCTATGGATATGGAACCCTTGAATTAAAAGTCAATAAAATCGTAAATCAAAACATAAATACTCTGAAAACACGTTCAAACAGCTCTGAAATGACGAGTTTACTGTTTATACTTTCAATTCCAATTAATCTGCTGTCAATTTTCAGGAATCTACTTAGAAAACTTAAGAATACAAGTCACTAGAGCTCAGTACACTCTGTAAATGTGGTAACTGTTCTAAGGATTCACCATAATAAACACTGGAATTCTTCTGTGATGGATATGAAACACTTGAATTACAAGTCAATAGAACCGTAAATCAAAACGGGCAACATAAATACTCTGAAAACACGTTCACACAGCTCTGAAATGACGAATTTTCTGTTTATATTTTCAATTCTCATTAATCTGTTGTCAATTATCAGGAATCTACATAGAAAACTTAAGATAACAAGTTACTAGAGCTCAGAACACTCTGTAAATGTGGTTACTTTTCTAAGAATTGACAATAAAAAACACTGAAATTCTTCTGTGATGGACATGGAACACGAATATCAGGTAAATAGAACGGTAATACAAAACGGGCAACATAAATACACTGAAATAAAGTTCAAACAACTCTGAAATGACCAGTTCACTCTACTTTTCGATTCCTAACAATCCATTGGCCTTTTTAAGGAATCCACTTAAAACATAAGAAGACATGTTAAAATAGCTCAGAACACTCTGAAAATGAGGTTACTGTTCTAAGATTTCCCAATGATGAACAATGGAATCCTTCTTCTATGGATATGGAACACTCGAATTACAAGTCAATAGAACCGTAATACAAAACGGTCAATATAAATACACAGAAAACACGTTCAAAGAGCTCTGAAATGACGAGTTTACTGTTTATACTTTCAATTCCCATTAATCTGTTGTCAATTTTCAGGAATCTACTTAGAAAACTTAAGAATGCAAGTCACTAGAACTCAGTACACTCTGTAAATGTGGTAACTGTTCTAAGGATTCACCATAATAAACACTGGAATTCTTCTGTGATGGATATGAAACACTTGATTTACAAGTCAATAGAACCGTAAATCAAAACGGGCAACATAAATACTCTGAAAACACGTTCACAAGGCTCTGAAATGACGAATTTACTATTTATATTTTCAATTCCCATTAATCTGTTGCGTTTTTTAGAAATATACTTAGAAAACATAAGAATACATGTTAAAAGACCTCAGAATACTCTGTAAATGAGGTTACCGTTCTAAGAATTCACAATGATGAACAATGGAATCGTTCTTCTATGGATATGGAACACTCGAATTACAAGTCAATAGAACCGTAATACAAAACGGTCAATATAAATACACTGAAAACACGTTCAAAGAGCACTGAAATGACGAGTTTACTGTTTATACATTCAATTCCAATTAATCTGCTGTCAATTTTCAGGAATCTACTTAGAAAACTTAAGAATGCAAGTCACTAGAGCTCAGTACACTCTGTAAATGTGGTAACTGTTCTAAGGATTCACCATAATAAACACTGGAATTCTTCTGTGATGGATATGAAACACTTGAATTACAAGTCAATAGAACCGTAAATCAAAACGGGCAACATAAATACTCTGAAAACACGTTCACACAGCTCTGAAATGACGAATTTAATGTTTATATTTTCAATTCTCATTAATCTGTTGTCAATTATCAGGAATCTACATAGAAAACTTAAGATAACAAGTTACTAGAGCTCAGAACACTCTGTAAATGTGGTTACTTTTCTAAGAATTGACAATAAAAAACACTGAAATTCTTCTGTGATGGACATGGAACACGAATATCAGGTAAATAGAACCGTAATACAAAACGGGCAACATAAATACACTGATAAAAAGTTCAAACAACTCTGAAATGACGAGTTCACTCTACTTTTCGATTCCTAACAATCCATTGGTCTTTTTAAGGAATCCACTTAAAACATAAGAAGACATGTTAAACTAGCTCAGAACACTCTGAAAATGAGATTACTGTTCTAAGATTTCCCAATGATGAACAATGGAATCGTTCTTCTATGGATATGGAACACTCGAATTACAAGTCAATAGAACCGTAATACAAAATGGTCAATATAAATACACAGAAAACACGTTCAAAGAGCTCTGAAATGACGAGTTTACTGTTTATACTTTCAATTCCCATTAATCTGTTGTCAATTTTCAGGAATCTACTTAGAAAACTTAAGAATACAAGTTACTAGAGCTTCGTACACTCTGTAAATGTGGTAACTGTTTTAAGGATTCACAATAATAACCACTGGAATTCTTCTGTGATGGATATGGAATATTTGAACTACAAGAAAATAGAACCGTAATACAAAACGGGCCACATAAATACACTGAAAACTCGTTCAAATAGCTGTGAAATGACGAGTTTACTGTTTACATTTTCAATTCCCATCAATCTGTTGGCGTTTTTAAGGAATCTACTTAGAAAACATAAGAATACATGTTAAAAGACCTCAGAATACTCTGAAAATGAGGTTACTCTTCTAAGAACTCACAATGATAAACAATAAAATTGTACTTCTATCGTTATGGAACACTTGAATTACAAGTCAATAGAACAGTAATACAAAACGGGCAACATAAAATCACAAAAAACACGTTTAAACAGCTCTGAAATGTCGACTTTACTCTACTTTTCGATTCCCAACAATCCATTGGCCTTTTTAAGGAATCCACTTAGAAAACATAAGAAGACATGTTAAAATAGCTCAGAACACTCTGTAAATGAGGTTACTGTTCTAAGATCTCACAATGATAAACAATAAAATTGTACTTCAATGGATATGGAACCCTTGAATTAAAAGTCAATAAAATCGTAAATCAAAACATAAATACTCTGAAAACACGTTCAAACAGCTCTGAAATGACGAGTTTACTGTTTATACTTTCAATTCCAATTAATCTGCTGTCAATTTTCAGGAATCTACTTAGAAAACTTAAGAATACAAGTCACTAGAGCTCAGTACACTCTGTAAATGTGGTAACTGTTCTAAGGATTCACAATAATAAACACTGGAATTCTTCTGTGATGGATAAGAAACACTTGAATTACAAGTCAATAGAACCGTAAATCAAAACGGGCAACATAAATACTCTGAAAACACGTTCACACAGCTCTGAAATGACGAATTTACTGTTTATATTTTCAATTCTCATTAATCTGTTGTCAATTATCAGGAATCTACATAGAAAACTTAAGATAACAAGTTACTAGAGCTCAGAACACTCTGTAAATGTGGTTACTTTTCTAAGAATTGACAATAAAAAACACTGAAATTCTTCTGTGATGGACATGGAACACGAATATCAGGTAAATAGAACCGTAATACAAAACGGGCAACATAAATACACTGAAAAAAAGTTCAAACAACTCTGAAATGACGAGTTCACTCTAATTTTTGATTCCTAACAATCCATTGGTCTTTTTAAGGAATCCACTTAAAACACAAGAAGACATGTTAAAATAGCTCAAACACTCTGAAAATGAGATTACTGTTCTAAGATTTCCCAATGATGAACGATGGAATCGTTCTTCTATGGATATGGAACACTCGAATTACAAGTCAATAGAACCGTAATACAAAACGGTCAATACAAATACACTGAAAACACGTTCAAAGAGCTCTGAAATGACGAGTTTACTGTTTATACTTTCAATTCCCATTAATCTGTTGTCAATTTTCAGGAATCTACTTAGAAAACTTAAGAATGCAAGTCACTAGAACTCAGTACACTCTGTAAATGTGGTAACTGTTCTAAGGATTCACCATAATAAACACTGGAATTCTTCTGTGATGGATATGAAACACTTGATTTACAAGTCAATAGAACCGTAAATCAAAACGGGCAACATAAATACTCTGAAAACACGTTCACAAGGCTCTGAAATGACGAATTTACTATTTATATTTTCAATTCCCATTAATCTGTTGCGTTTTTAAGGAATCTACTTAGAAAACATAAGAATACATGTTAAAAGACCTCAGAATACTCTGTAAATGAGGTTACCGTTCTAAGAATTCACAATGATGAACAATGGAATCGTTCTTCTATGGATATGGAACACTCGAATTACAAGTCAATAGAACCGTAATACAAAACGGTCAATATAAATACACTGAAAACACGTTCAAAGAGCTCTGAAATGACGAGTTTACTGTTTATACATTCAATTCCAATAAATCTGCTGTCAATTTTCAGGAATCTACTTAGAAAACTTAAGAATGCAAGTCACTAGAGCTCAATACACTCTGTAAATGTGGTAACTGTTCTAAGGATTCACCATAATAAACACTGGAATTCTTCTGTGATGGATATGAAACACTTGAATTACAAGTCAATAGAACCGTAAATCAAAACGGGCAACATAAATACTCTGAAAACACGTTCACACAGCTCTGAAATGACGAATTTACTGTTTATATTTTCAATTCTCATTAATCTGTTGTCAATTATCAGGAATCTACATAGAAAACTTAAGATAACAAGTTACTAGAGCTCAGAACACTCTGTTAATGTGGTTACTTTTCTAAGAATTGACAATAAAAAACACTGAAATTCTTCTGTGATGGACATGGAACACGAATATCAGGTAAATAGAACCGTAATACAAAACGGGCAACATAAATACACTGAAAAAAAGTTCAAACAACTCTGAAATGACGAGTTCACTCTACTTTTCGATTCCTAACAATCCATTGGTCTTTTTATGGAATCCACTTAAAACATAAGAAGACATGTTAAAATAGCTCAGAACACTCTGAAAATGAGATTACTGTTCTAAGATTTCCCAATGATGAACAATGGAATCGTTCTTCTATGGATATGGAACACTCGAATTACAAGTCAATAGAACCATAATACAAAACGGTCAATATAAATACACAGAAAACACGTTCAAAGAGCTCTGAAATGACGAGTTTACTGTTTATACTTTCAATTCCCATTAATCTGTTGTCAATTTTCAGGAATCTACTTAGAAAATTTAAGAATGCAAGTCACTAGAACTCAGTACACTCTGTAAATGTGGTAACTGTTCTAAGGATTCACCATAATAAACACTGGAATTCTTCTGTGATGGATATGAAACACTTGATTTACAAGTCAATAGAACCGTAAATCAAAACGGGCAACATAAATACTCTGAAAACACGTTCACAAGGCTCTGAAATGACGAATTTACTATTTATATTTTCAATTCCCATTAATATGTTGCTTTTTTAAGGAATCTACTTAGAAAACATAAGAATACATGTTAAAAGACCTCAGAATACTCTGTAAATGAGGTTACCGTTCTAAGAATTCACAATGATGAACAATGGAATCGTTCTTCTATGGATATGGAACACTCGAATTACAAGTCAATAGAACCGTAATACAAAATGGTCAATATAAATACACAGAAAACACGTTCAAAGAGCTCTGAAATGACGAGTTTACTGTTTATACTTTCAATTCCCATTAATCTGTTGTCAATTTTCAGGAATCTACTTAGAAAACTTAAGAATACAAGTTACTAGAGCTTCGTACACTCTGTAAATGTGGTAACTGTTTTAAGGATTCACAATAATAACCACTGGAATTCTTCTGTGATGGATATGGAATATTTGAACTACAAGAAAATAGAACCGTAATACAAAACGGGCCACATAAATACAATGAAAACTCGTTCAAATAGCTGTGAAATGACGAGTTTACTGTTTACATTTTCAATTCCCATCAATCTGTTGGCGTTTTTAAGGAATCTACTTAGAAAACATAAGAAGACATGTTAAAAGAGCTCAGAATACTCTGTAAATGAGGTTACTGTTCTAAGAATTCACAATGATGAACAATGTAATCGTTCTTCTATGGATATGGAACACTTGAATTACAAGTCAATAGAACCGTAAAAAAAAAAGGGCATCAATAAAATGAAAACAAGTTCAAACAGCTCTGAAATGTCGAGTTTACTGTTTATACTTTCAATTCCCATTAATCTGTTGTCAATTTTCAGGAAACTCCTTAGAAAACTTAAGAATACAAGTTACTAGAGCTCAGTACACTCTGTAAATGTGGTAACTGTTCTAAGGATTCACCATAATAAACACTGGAATTCTTCTGTGATGGATATGAAACACTTGAATTACAAGTCAATAGAACCGTAAATCAAAACGGGCAACATAAATACACTGAAAACACGTTCACACAGCTCTGAAATGACGAATTTACTGTTTATATTTTCAATTCCCATTAATCTGTTGTCAATTATCAGGAATCTACATAGAAAACTTAAGATAACAAGTTACTAGAGCTCAGAACACTCTGTAAATGTGGTTACTTTTCTAAGAATTGACAATAATAAACACTAGAATTCTTCTGTGATGGACATGGAACACGAATTACAGGTAAATAGAACCGTAATACAAAACGGGCATCATAAATAAACTGAAAACACGTTCAATCAGCTCTGAATTGACGATTTCACTCTACTTTTCGATTCCTAACAATCCTTTGGCCTTTTTAAGGAATCTACTTAAAACATAAGAATACATGTTAAAATAGCTCAGAACACTCTGTATATGAGGTTACTGTTCTAAGATTTCACAATGATGAACAATGGAATCGTTCTTCTATGGATATGGAACACTTGATTTACAAGTCAATAGAACCGTAATACAAAATGGTCAATATAAATACACTGAAAACACGTTCAAAGAGCTCTGAAATGGCGAGTTTACTGTTTATACTTTCAATTCCCATTAATCTTTTGTCAATTTTCAGGAATCTACTTAGAAAACTTAAGAATACAAGTTACTAGAGCTTCGTACACTCTGTAAATGTGGTAACTGTTTTAAGGATTCACAATAATAACCACTGGAATTCTTCTGTGATGGATATGGAATATTTGAACTACAAGAAAATAGAACCGTAATACAAAACGGGCCACATAAATACACTGAAAACTCGTTCAAATAGCTGTGAAATGACGAGTTTACTGTTTACATTTTCAATTCCCATCAATCTGTTGGCGTTTTTAAGGAATCTACTTAGAAAACATAAGAATACATGTTAAAAGACCTCAGAATACTCTGAAAATGAGGTTACTGTTCTAAGAACTCACAATGATAAACAATAAAATTGTACTTCTATCGATATGGAACACTTGAATTACAAGTCAATAGAACAGTAATACAAAACGGGCAACATAAAATCACAAACAAAATGTTTAAACAGCTCTGAAATGTCGACTTTACTCTACTTTTCGATTCCCAACAATCCATTGGCCTTTTTAAGGAATCCACTTAGAAAACATAAGAAGACATGTTAAAAGAGCTCAGAATACTCTGTAAATGAGGTTACTGTTCTAAGAATTCACAATGATGAATAATGGAATCGTTCTTCTATGGATATGGAACACTCGAATTACAAGTCCATAGAACCGTAATACAAAACGGTCAAAATAAATACACTGCAAACACGTTCAAAGAGATCTGAAATGACGAGTTTACTGTTTATACTTTCAATTACAATTAATCTGCTGTCAATTTTCAGGAATCAACTTAGAAAACTTAAGAATACAAGTTACTAGAGCTCAGTACACTCTGTAAATGTGGTAACTGTTCTAAGGATTCACCATAATAAACACTGGAATTCTTCTGTGATGGATATGAAACACTTGAATTACAAGTCAATAGAACCGTAAATCAAAACGGGCAACATAAATACACTGAAAACACGTTCACACAGCTCTGAAATGACGAATTTACTGTTTATATTTTCAATTCTCATTAATCTGTTGTCAATTATCAGGAATCTACATAGAAAACTTAAGATAACAAGTTACTAGAGCTCAGAACACTCTGTAAATGTGGTTACTTTTCTAAGAATTGACAATAAAAAACACTGAAATTCTTCTGTGATGGACATGGAACACGAATTTCAGGTAAATAGAACCGTAATACAAAACAGGCAACATAAATACAGTGAAAAAACGTTCAAACAACACTGAAATGACGAGTTCACTCTACTTTTCGATTCCTACCAACCCATTTGCCTTTTTAAGGAATCCACTTAAAACATAAGAATACATGTTAAAATAGCTCAGAACACTCTGTAAATGAGGTTACTGTTCTAAGATTTCACAATGATGAACAATGGAATCGTTCTTCTATGGATATGGAACACTCGAATTACAAGTCAATAGAACCGTAATACAAAACGGTCAATATAAATACCCAGAAAACACGTTCAAAGAGCTCTGAAATGACGAGTTTACTCTTTATACTTTCAATTCCCATTAATCTGTTGTCAATTTTCAGGAATCTACTTAGAAAACTTAAGAATACAAGTTACTAGAGCTTCGTACACTCTGTAAATGTGGTAACTGTTTTAAGGATTCACAATAATAACCACTGGAATTCTTCTGTGATGGATATGGAATATTTGAACTACAAGAAAATAGAACCGTAATACAAAACGGGACACATAAATACACTGAAAACTCGTTCAAATAGCTGTGAAATGACGAGTTTACTGTTTACATTTTCAATTCCCATCAATCTGTTGGCGTTTTTAAGGAATCTACTTAGAAAACATAAGAATACATGTTAAAAGACCTCAGAATACTCTGAAAATGAGGTTACTGTTCTAAGAACTCACAATGATAAACAATAAAATTGTACTTCTATCGATATGGAACACTTGAATTACAAGTCAATAGAACAGTAATACAAAACGGGCAACATAAAATCACAAAAAACACGTTTAAACAGCTCTGAAATGTCGACTTTACTCTACTTTTCGATTCCCAACAATCCATTGGCCTTTTTAAGGAATCCACTTAGAAAACATAAGAAGACATGTTAAAAGAGCTCAGAATACTCTGTAAATGAGGTTACTGTTCTAAGAATTCACAATGATGAATAATGGAATCGTTCTTCTATGGATATGGAACACTCGAATTACAAGTCCATAGAACCGTAATACAAAACGGTCAAAATAAATACACTGCAAACACGTTCAAAGAGATCTGAAATGACGAGTTTACTGTTTATACTTTCAATTACAATTAATCTGCTGTCAATTTTCAGGAATCAACTTAGAAAACTTAAGAATACAAGTCACTAGAGCTCAGTACACTCTAAATGTGGTAACTGTTCTAAGGATTCACCATAATAAACACTGGAATTCTTCTGTGATAGATAAGAAACACTTGAATTACAAGTCAATAGAACCGTAAATCAAAACGGGCAACATAAATACTCTGAAAACACGTTCACACAGCTCTGAAATGACGAATTTACTGTTTATATTTTCAATTCTCATTAATCTGTTGTCAATTATCAGGAATCTACATTGAAAACTTAAGATAACAAGTTACTAGAGCTCAGAACACTCTGTAAATGTGGTTACTTTTCTAAGAATTGACAATAAAAAACACTGAAATTCTTCTGTGATGGACATGGAACACGAATTTCAGGTAAATAGAACCGTAATACAAAACGGGCAACATAAATACAGTGAAAAAACGTTCAAACAACACTGAAATGACGAGTTCACTCTACTTTTCGATTCCTACCAACCCATTGGCCTTTTTAAGGAATCCACTTAAAACATAAGAATACATGTTAAAATAGCTCAGAACACTCTGTAAATGAGGTTACTGTTCTAAGATTTCACAATGATGAACAATGGCATCGTTCTTCTATGGATATGGAACACTCGAATTACAAGTCAATAGAACCGTAATACAAAACGGTCAATACAAATACACTGAAAACACGTTCAAAGAGCTCCGAAATGACGAGTTTACTGTTTATACTTTCAGTTCCCATTAATGTGTTGTCAATTTTCAGGAATCTACATAGATAACTTAAGAATACAAGTTACTAGAGCTTCGTACACTCTGTAAATGTGGTAACTGTTTTAAGGATTCACAATAATAACCACTGGAATTCTTCTGTGATGGATATGGAACACTTGAAATACAAGTATATAGAACAGTAATACAAACGGGCAACATAAATACACTGAAATCTCGTTTAAATAGCTCTGAAATGACGAGTTTCCTGTTTATATTTTCAATTCCCATCAATCTCTTGGCCTTTTTAAGGAATCTACTTAGAAAACATAAGAATACATGGTAATAGAGCTCGGAACACTCTGTGAATGTGGTTATTTTTCTAAGAATTCACAATAATGTACACTAGAATTCTTCTGTGATGGATATGGAACACGAATTACAAGTAAATAGAACCGTAATACAAAACGGGCAACAAAAATACTCTGAAAACACGTTCTAACAGCTCTGAAATGACGAGTTTAATCTACTTTTCGATTCCCAACAATCCATTGGCCTTTTTAAGGAATCCACTTAGAAAACATAACAATACATAGTAAAAGACCTCAGAACGCACTGTAAATGAGGTTACTGTTCTAAGAATTCACAATGATGAACAATGGAATCGTTCTTCGAATCGTTCTTCTATGGATATGGAACACTTGAATTACAAGTCAATGAACCGTAATAAAAACGGGAAACATCAATATACAAAAAACATGTTTAAACAGCTCTGAAATGATGAGTTTACTGTTTATACTGTCAATTCCAAAAATCCGTTGTCAATTTTCAGGAATCTACTTAGAAAACTTAAGAATACAAGTTATTAGAGCTCAGTATACTCCATAAATATGGTAACTGTTCTAAGGATTCACAATAATAAACAGTGGAATTCTTCTGTGATGGATATGGAACACTTGAACTATAAGTAAATAGAACCGTAATACAAAAAGGGCAACATAAATACACAGAAAACACGTTCCAACATCTCTGAAATGACCAGTTTACTCTACTTTTCGGTTCCTAACAATCCATTGGCCTTTTTAAGAATCCACTTAGAAAACATAAGAATACATGTTAAAAGAGCTCAGAACACTCTGTAAATGTGGTTACTGTTCTAAGAACTCACAATGATAAACAATAAAATTGTACTTCTAGGGATATGGAAAACTTGAATTACAAGTCAATAGAACCGTAAATCAAAACGGGCAACATATATAAACTCTGAAAACACGTTCAAACGGCTCAGAAATGACGAATTTACTGTTTATATTTTCAATTCCCATTAATCTGTTGTCAATTATCAGGAATCTACATAGAAAACTAAGAATACAAGTAACTAGAGCTCAGAACACTCTGTAAATGTGGTAACTGTTCTAAGGATTGACAATAATAAACACTGGAATTCTTCTGTGATGGATATGGAACACTTGAATTACAAGTCAATAGAACCGCAAAACAAAACGGGCAACGTCAATACACTGAAAAAACGTTCAAACAACTCTGAAATGACGAGTTCACTCTACTTTTCGATTCCTTACAATCCATTGGCCTTTTTAAGGAATCCACTTAAAACATAAGAATACATGTTAAAATAGCTCAGAACACTCTGTAAATGAGGTTACTGTTCTAAGATTTCACAATGCTGAACAATGTAATCGTTCTTCTATAGATATGGAACACTTGAATTACAAGTCAATAGAACCGTAATACAAAACGGTCAATAGAAATAAACTGAAAACACGTTCAAAAGCTCTGAAATGAAGAGTTTACTGTTTATACTTTGAATTCCCATTAATCTGTTGTCAATTTTCAGGAATCTACTTAGAAAACTTAAGAATACAAGTTACTAGAGCTTCGTACACTCTGTAAATGTGGTAACTGTTCTAAGGATTCACAATATTAAACACTGGAATTCTTTTGTGATGGATATGGAAAACTTGAATTACAAGTATATAGAACCGTAATACAAAACGGGCAAGATAAATACAATGAAAACACGTTCGAACAGCTCTGACGTGACGAGTTTCATGTTTATATTTTCAATTCCCATCAATCTGTTGGCGTTCTTAAGGATTCTACCTAGAAAATATAACAATACATGGTAATAGATCTCGGAACACCCTGTAAATATGGTTACTTTTCTAAAAATTCACAATAATAAACACTAGAATTCTTCTGTGATGGATATGGAACACGAATTACAAGTAAATAGAACCGTAATACAAAACGGGCAACAAAAATACTCTGAAAACACGTTCTATCAGCTCTGAAATCACGAGCTTACTCTACTTTTCGCTTCCCAACAATCCTTTGGCCTTTTTAAGGAATCCACTTAGAAAAAATAACAATACATGGTAAAAGAGCTCAGAACACACTGTAAATGAGGTTACTGTTCTAAGGATTCACAATGATGAACAATGGAATCATTCGTCTATGGGTATGGAACACTTGAATTACAAGTCAATAGAACCATAATACAAAACGAGGAACATCAATATACAAACAGCATGTTTAAACAGTTCTGAATTGACGAGTTTACTGTTTATACTTTCAATTCCCAAAAATCTGTTGTAAATTTTCAGGAATCTACTTAGAAAACTTAAGAATACAAGTTACTAGAGCTCAGTACACTCTGTAAATGTGGTAACTGTTCTAAGGATTCCCAGTAATAAACACTGGAATTCTTCTGTGATGGATATGGAACACTTGAACTACAAGTAAATAGAACCGTAATACAAAACGGGCAACATAAATACATAGAAAAGTTCAAACAGCTCTGAAATGACGAGTTTACTCTTCTTTTCGGTTCCCAACAATCCATTGGCCTTTTAAGGAATCCACTTAGAAAACATAAGAATACTTGTTAAAAGACCTCAGATTACTCTGTAAATGAGGTTACTGTTCTAAGTATTCACAATGATGAACAATGGAATCGTTCTTCTATGGATATGGAACACTTGAATTACAAGTCAATAGAACCCTAATACAAATCAGGCAACAACAATATACTAAAAACACACTCAAACAGATATGAAATGACGAGTTTACTGTTTATATTTTCAATTCCCATCAATCTGTTAGCGTTTTTAAGGAATCTACTTAGAAAACATAAGAATACATGCTAATAGAGCTCGGAACACTGTGTAAATGTGGTTACTCTTCTAAGAATTCACAATAATAAACACCAGAATTCATCTGTGATGGATATGGAACAGGAATTTGAAGTAAATAGAACCGTAATTCAAAACGGGCAACATAAATACAATGAAAACATCTTCTAACAGCTCTGCAATGATGAGATCACCTTACTTTTCGATTCCCAAAAATCCATTGGCCTTTTTAAGGAATCCAGTTATAAAACATAAGAATATATGGTAAAAGAGCTCAGAACACTCTGTAAATGAGGTTTCTGTTCTAAGAATTCACAATGGTGAACAATGGAATTGTTCTTTTATGGATATGGAACACTTGAATTACAAGTCAATAGAACCGTAATACAAAACGCGCAACATCAATATACTAAAAACATGCTTAAACAGCTCTGAATAGATGAGTTTACTGTTTATACTTTCAATTCCCAAAAATCTGTTGTCAATTTTCAGGAATCTACTTAGAAAACTTAAGAATACAAGTTACTAGAGCTCAGTACACTCTGTAAATATGGTAACTGTTTGGAGAAACTGGGATGGCGGCAGAGAGAAACACCGGGAAGTCGATGCCGCTCACAACAATTGATTAATACCTCAGAAACACAATACGGACATCATCCAGAACCACAGGAAGCCTGGCTGACTGTAAATTCTACAACTAGAAAGTAAGAAAAGCACACTGAGAGCCAGAGAAGCTGCAGAGGAGAAGCGCAGAGGTAGGGTTCTCGTGCGCGAGGAAAGGGGCCGGCACCTGAGGACGGGGCTGTCTTTTTGAATCCAGAGGGAGTCACAAGCCCGACGTCTCTGAACTCTGGTTCCGGGAAGTCTCTGGGGACCCAGGACTCATGTGGGGAGTAACTGGACTGTCTGGCAGCGGGCGATCTTGGGGGCGGCTTTCCCTCGGAGGTGCTTGCAGCCGTGGCGGGACACTGGGACTCAAGGCTCCTTAGGGCAGGGCTGAGGCTCCGCCATAGCTGCTTGCTCTGCCCTTTGATTCCTTGAGACCCCGCACACCCAGGCTGCCGCAGAGGCTTTTGCATATGAATGCCCCGGCCATTTGCATCCTGTAATTACCTAACTGCAGCCGGGTCAGAGGGACCCAGATCTTATAAAAGAAGGCTCAAGGCCCAACAGCGCTTGCATCCTTCACAGCTGAGCCTTATCAAGGCACTTCCAAACTCCAACAAAAAGGGAAGGGGAATCTGCAGCCCTCTTCGTAGTTCCTGCTGGGTAACCTCAGGCAGAGGCCAAATTAGCACCTCCTTAGACTCAAGAGCCACTGTACCCAGTGGTCAGAGGGGGACCATCCAGATCACAACTTCTCAGATCTATAAGGGACACACTCAGGGTGCAGTCTCAGTGAGCACCAAAGCCCCACTGAAGCAAGTCGCGCCCCAGAAGGTTGTCTCCAGCACAGAAGTTCTCCCACTGCAGACACAGCTGATTCTCACATCCAATTGGCCGGGTGGTCAATTCCTCACAGTGATCCTACAACAACCAAGGCATAGCTAAAACAATACTGTGCACAAAGCCCACAAGGGGGTGCACCAAGAGTGTCCACCTCAGGTAACTGGGGAGGCTGAGCCACTGGGCCCTACAGGACACCTAGCACACAAAGCCTCTCTATCAACTCAGGGAAGCAGCCAACATGCAGAGACAGAGAAACAGGTCACGAATGGCAGAAATAGAGGAAAGCAAACGATTGGATATAGAGTTCAAGGCCACATTTATAAGGTTTTTCAAGAATTTCATGGAAACCGCCGATAAATTTAGTAAGATCCTCAAAGAGTCTAGTGAGACCATGGAGGACATGAAAAAGGACCAACTAGAAATTAAGCATACACTGACTGAAATAAATAATAATTTACAGAGATCCAACAGCAGACAAGAGGATCCCAAGAATCAAGTCAAAGATTTGAAATACAAAGAAACAAAAAAAAAATACCCGACCGAAAAAGAAAAAAGAAAAGAGATTCCAAAAATATGAAGATAGTGTAAGGAGCCTCTGGGACAACTTCAAGCGTACCAACATCAGAATTATAGGGGTACCAGAAGAAGAGAGAGGGCAAGATATTGAAAACATATTTGAAGAAATAATGACAGAAAACTTCCACCACCTGGTGAAAGAAATAGACTTACAAGTCCAGGAAGCGCAGAGAACCCCAACCAGAAGGAATCCAAAGAGGACCACACGAAGACACATCATAATTAAAATGCCAAGAGCAAAAGACAAAGAGAGAATCTTAAAAGCAGCAAGAGAAAGACAGTCAGTTACCTACAAGGGAGTACCCATACGACTGTCAGCTGATTTCTCAACAGAAACCATGCAGGCCAGAAGAGAGTGGCAAGAAATATTCAAAGTGATGAATAGCAAGGACCTGCAACCAACATTACTTTATCCAGCAAAGCTATATTCAGAATAGAAGGTCAGACAAAGAGCTTCACGGATAAGAAAAAGCTAAAGAAGTTCATCACCACCAACCCAGCATTATATGAAATGCTGAAAGGTATTATTTAAGAAGAGGAAGAAGAAAAAGGAACTCTTACCATTTGCCACAACATGGATGTAACTGGAGAGCAGATAAATACCACATGAACGCACTCATTTGTGGAATATAAGGAACAATATAAACTGATGAACAAGGACTAATCCAGAGATGGAGAGGCATTGATTGGACTGTCGAGCTTTGGAGGGAGGGTAGAGAAGGGTATGGGTAAGGGGGGAAGATCAACCAAAGGACGTACATGCAGGCATATAGGCCTAACCAATGGACACGGACAATGGAGGGGAGGGCAAGAGCTGGGGGTTTGGGGGGGTAGAGGGTAACGTGGGGTAAGGACACATATGTAATATCTTAATCAATAAAAAAAAATATTAAAAAAATATATGGTAACTGTTCTAAGGATTAACAATAATAAACACTGTAATTCTTCTATGATGGATATGGAACACATGAACTACAAGTAAATAGAACCGTAATACAAAACGGGCAACATAAATACACTGAAAACGCGTTCAAAGAGCTCCGAAATGACGAGTTTACTGTTTATACTTTCAATTCCCATTAATGTGTTGTCAATTTTCAGGAATCTACTTAGATAACTTAAGAATACAAGTTACTAGAGCTTCGTACACTCTGTAAATGTGGTAACTGTTTTAAGGATTCACAATAATAACCACTGGAATTCTTCTGTGATGGATATGGAACACTTGAAATACAAGTATATAGAACAGTAATACAAACGGGCAACATAAATACACTGAAATCTCGTTTAAATAGCTCTGAAATGACGAGTTTCCTGTTTACATTTTCAATTCCCACAATCTGTTGCCCTTTTTAAGGAATCCACTTAGAAAACATAAGAATACATGTTAATAGAGCTCAGAACACTTTGTTAATGAGGTTACTATTCTAAGAATTCACAATGACAAACAATGGAATTGTTCTTCTATGGATATGGAACACTTGAATTACAAGTCAATAGAACAGTAATACAAAACGGTCAACATAAATACACTGAAAACACATTCAAATAGCTTTGAAATGAAGAATTTACTGTTTATATTTTCAATTCCCATTAATCTGTTGTCAATTATCAGGAATCTACATAGAAAACTTAAGAATACAAGTTACTAGAGCTCAGAACACTCTGTAAATGTTGTAACTGTTCTAAGGATTCACCGTAAATAAACACTGTAATTCTTCTGTGATTGATATGGAACACTTGAATCACAAGTAAATAGAACCGTAATACAAAACGGGCAAGATAAATACAATGAAAACACGTTCAAACAGCTCTGACATGACGAGTTTCCTGTTTATATTTTCAATTCCCATCAATCTGTTGGCCTTTTTAATGAATCTACTTAGAAAACATAAGAATACATGGTAATAGAGCTCGGAACACTCTGTGAATGTGGTTATTTTTCTAAGAATTCACAATAATGTACACTAGAATTCTTCTGTGATGGATATGGAACACGAATTACAAGTAAATAGAACCGTAATACAAAACGGGCAACAAAAATACTCTGAAAACACGTTCTAACAGCTCTGAAATGACGAGTTTAATCTACTTTTCGATTCCCAACAATCCATTGGCCTTTTTAAGGAATCCACTTAGAAAACATAACAATACATAGTAAAAGACCTCAGAACGCACTGTAAATGAGGTTACTGTTCTAAGAATTCACAATGATGAACAATGGAATCGTTCTTCGAATCGTTCTTCTATGGATATGGAACACTTGAATTACAAGTCAATGAACCGTAATAAAAACGGGAAACATCAATATACAAAAAACATGTTTAAACAGCTCTGAAATGATGAGTTTACTGTTTATACTGTCAATTCCAAAAATCCGTTGTCAATTTTCAGGAATCTACTTAGAAAACTTAAGAATACAAGTTATTAGAGCTCAGTATACTCCATAAATATGGTAACTGTTCTAAGGATTCACAATAATAAACAGTGGAATTCTTCTGTGATGGATATGGAACACTTGAACTATAAGTAAATAGAACCGTAATACAAAAAGGGCAACATAAATACACAGAAAACACGTTCCAACATCTCTGAAATGACCAGTTTACTCTACTTTTCGGTTCCTAACAATCCATTGGCCTTTTTAAGAATCCACTTAGAAAACATAAGAATACATGTTAAAAGAGCTCAGAACACTCTGTAAATGTGGTTACTGTTCTAAGAACTCACAATGATAAACAATAAAATTGTACTTCTAGGGATATGGAAAACTTGAATTACAAGTCAATAGAACCGTAAATCAAAACGGGCAACATATATAAACTCTGAAAACACGTTCAAACGGCTCAGAAATGACGAATTTACTGTTTATATTTTCAATTCCCATTAATCTGTTGTCAATTATCAGGAATCTACATAGAAAACTAAGAATACAAGTAACTAGAGCTCAGAACACTCTGTAAATGTGGTAACTGTTCTAAGGATTGACAATAATAAACACTGGAATTCTTCTGTGATGGATATGGAACACTTGAATTACAAGTCAATAGAACCGCAAAACAAAACGGGCAACGTCAATACACTGAAAAAACGTTCAAACAACTCTGAAATGACGAGTTCACTCTACTTTTCGATTCCTTACAATCCATTGGCCTTTTTAAGGAATCCACTTAAAACATAAGAATACATGTTAAAATAGCTCAGAACACTCTGTAAATGAGGTTACTGTTCTAAGATTTCACAATGCTGAACAATGTAATCGTTCTTCTATAGATATGGAACACTTGAATTACAAGTCAATAGAACCGTAATACAAAACGGGCAACAAAAATACTCTGAAAACACGTTCTATCAGCTCTGAAATGACGAGCTTACTCTACTTTTCGGTTCCCAACAATCCTTTGGCCTTTTTAAGGAATCCACTTAGAAAAAATAACAATACATGGTAAAAGAGCTCAGAACACACTGTAAATGAGGTTACTGTTCTAAGGATTCACAATGATGAACAATGGAATCATTCGTCTATGGATATGGAACACTTGAATTACAAGTCAATAGAAACATAATACAAAACGAGGAACATCAATATACAAACAGCATGTTTAAACAGTTCTGAATTGACGAGTTTACTGTTTATACTTTCAATTCCCAAAAATCTGTTGTAAATTTTCAGGAATCTACTTAGAAAACTTAAGAATACAAGTTACTGGAGCTCAGTACACTCTGTAAATGTGGTAACTGTTCTAAGGATTCCCAGTAATAAACACTGGAATTCTTCTGTGATGGATATGGAACACTTGAACTACAAGTAAATATAACCGAAATATAAAACGGGCAACATAAATACATAGAAAAGTTCAAACAGCTCTGAAATGACGAGTTTACTCTTCTTTTCGGTTCTCAACAATACATTGGCCTTTTAAGGAATCCACTTAGAAAACATAAGAATACTTGTTAAAAGACCTCAGATTACTCTGTAAATGAGGTTACTGTTCTAAGTATTCACAATGATGAACAATGGAATCGTTCTTCTATGGATATGGAACACTTGAATTACAAGTCAATAGAACCCTAATACAAATCGGGCAACAACAATATACTAAAAACACACTCAAACAGATATGAAATGACGAGTTTACTGTTTATATTTTCAATTCCCATCAATCTGTTAGCGTTTTTAAGGAATCTACTTAGAAAACATAAGAATACATGCTAATAGAGCTCGGAACACTGTGTAAATGTGGTTACTCTTCTAAGAATTCACAATAATAAACACCAGAATTCATCTGTGATGGATATGGAACAGGAATTTGAAGTAAATAGAACCGTAATTCAAAACGGGCAACATAAATACAATGAAAACATCTTCTAACAGCTCTGCAATGATGAGATCACTCTACTTTTCGATTCCCAAAAATCCATTGGCCTTTTTAAGGAATCCAGTTATAAAACATAAGAATATATGGTAAAAGAGCTCAGAACACTCTGTAAATGAGGTTTCTGTTCTAAGAATTCACAATGGTGAACAATGGAATTGTTCTTTTATGGATATGGAACACTTGAATTACAAGTCAATAGAACCGTAATACAAAACGCGCAACATCAATATACTAAAAACATGCTTAAACAGCTCTGAATAGATGAGTTTACTGTTTATACTTTCAATTCCCAAAAATCTGTTGTCAATTTTCAGGAATCTACTTAGAAAACTTAAGAATACAAGTTACTAGAGCTCAGTACACTCTGTAAATATGGTAACTGTTTGGAGAAACTGGGATGGCGGCAGAGAGAAACACCGGGAAGTCGATGCCGCTCACAACAATTGATTAATACCTCAGAAACACAATACGGACATCATCCAGAACCACAGGAAGCCTGGCTGACTGTAAATTCTACAACTAGAAAGTAAGAAAAGCACACTGAGAGCCAGAGAAGCTGCAGAGGAGAAGCGCAGAGGTAGGGTTCTCGTGCGCGAGGAAAGGGGCCGGCACCTGAGGACCGGGCTGTCTTTTGACTCCAGAGGGAGTCACAAGCCCGACGTCTCTGAACTCTGGTTCCGGGAAGTCTCTGGGGACCCAGGACTCATGTGGGGAGTAACTGGACTGTCTGGCAGCGGGCGATCTTGGGGGCGGCTTTCCCTCGGAGGTGCTTGCAGCCGTGGCGGGACACTGGGACTCAAGGCTCCTTAGGGCAGGGCTGAGGCTCCGCCATAGCTGCTTGCTCTGCCCTTTGATTCCTTGAGACCCCGCACACCCAGGCTGCCGCAGAGGCTTTTGCATATGAATGCCCCGGCCATTTGCATCCTGTAATTACCTAACTGCAGCCGGGTCAGAGGGACCCAGATCTTATAAAAGAAGGCTCAAGGCCCAACAGCGCTTGCATCCTTCACAGCTGAGCCTTATCAAGGCACTTCCAAACTCCAACAAAAAGGGAAGGGGAATCTGCAGCCCTCTTCGTAGTTCCTGCTGGGTAACCTCAGGCAGAGGCCAAATTAGCACCTCCTTAGACTCAAGAGCCACTGTACCCAGTGGTCAGAGGGGGACCATCCAGATCACAACTTCTCAGATCTATAAGGGACACACTCAGGGTGCAGTCTCAGTGAGCACCAAAGCCCCACTGAAGCAAGTCGCGCCCCAGAAGGTTGTCTCCAGCACAGAAGTTCTCCCACTGCAGACACAGCTGATTCTCACAGCCAATTGGCCGGGAGGTCAATTCCTCACAGTGATCCTACAACAACCAAGGCATAGCTAAAACAAGACTGTGCACAAAGCCCACAAGGGGGTGCACCAAGAGTGTCCACCTCAGGTAACTGGGGAGGCTGAGCCACTGGGCCCTACAGGACACCTAGCACACAAAGCCTCTCTATCAACTCAGGGAAGCAGCCAACATGCAGAGACAGAGAAACAGGTCACGAATGGCAGAAATAGAGGAAAGCAAACGATTGGATATAGAGTTCAAGGCCACATTTATAAGGTTTTTTAAGAATTTCATGGAAACCGCCGATAAATTTAGTAAGATCCTCAAAGAGTCTAGTGAGACCATGGAGGACATGAAAAAGGACCAACTAGAAATTAAGCATACACTGACTGAAATAAATAATAATTTACAGAGATCCAACAGCAGACAAGAGGATCCCAAGAATCAAGTCAAAGATTTGAAATACAAAGAAACAAAAAAAAAAATACCCGACCGAAAAGGAAAAAAGAAAAGAGATTCCAAAAATATGAAGATAGTGTAAGGAGCCTCTGGGACAACTTCAAGCGTACCAACATCAGAATTATAGGGGTACCAGAAGAAGAGAGAGGGCAAGATATTGAAAACATATTTGAAGAAATAATGACAGAAAACTTCCACCACCTGGTGAAAGAAATAGACTTACAAGTCCAGGAAGCGCAGAGAACCCCAACCAGAAGGAATCCAAAGAGGACCACACGAAGACACATCATAATTAAAATGCCAAGAGCAAAAGACAAAGAGAGAATCTTAAAAGCAGCAAGAGAAAGACAGTCAGTTACCTACAAGGGAGTACCCATACGACTGTCAGCTGATTTCTCAACAGAAACCATGCAGGCCAGAAGAGAGTGGCAAGAAATATTCAAAGTGATGAATAGCAAGGACCTGCAACCAACATTACTTTATCCAGCAAAGCTATATTCAGAATAGAAGGTCAGACAAAGAGCTTCACGGATAAGAAAAAGCTAAAGAAGTTCATCACCACCAACCCAGCATTATATGAAATGCTGAAAGGTATTATTTAAGAAGAGGAAGAAGAAAAAGGAACTCTTACCATTTGCCACAACATGGATGTAACTGGAGAGCAGATAAATACCACATGAACGCACTCATTTGTGGAATATAAGGAACAATATAAACTGATGAACAAGGACTGATCCAGAGATGGAGAGGCATTGATTGGACTGTCGAGCTTTGGAGGGAGGGTAGAGGAGGGTAGGGGTAAGGGGGGAAGATCAACCAAAGGACGTACATGCAGGCATATAGGCCTAACCAATGGACACGGACAATGGAGGGGAGGGCAAGAGCTGGGGGTTTGGGGGGGTAGAGGGTAACGTGGGGTAAGGACACATATGTAATATCTTAATCAATAAAAAATATATTAAAAAAATATATGGTAACTGTTCTAAGGATTAACAATAATAAACACTGTAATTCTTCTATGATGGATATGGAACACATGAACTACAAGTAAATAGAACCGTAATACAAAACGGGCAACATAAATACACAGAAAACACGTTCAAACAGCTCTGAAATGACGAGTTTACTCTAATTTTCGGTTCCCAACAATCCATTGGCCTTTTTAAGGAATCCGCTTAGAGAACATAAGAATACATGTTAAAAGAGCTCAGAATACTCTGTAAATGAGGTTACTGTTCTAAGAATTCACAATGATGAACAATGGAATTGTTCTTCTATGCATATGGAACACTGGAATTACAAGTAAAGAGATACCGAATACAAAACGGAAAACAAAAATACACTGAAATCACATTTAAACAGCTCTGAAATGACGAGTTTTCTGTATACCTATGGAATTCCCAACTATTTGCTTGCGTTTTTAAGGAATCCACTTAGAAAACTTAAGAATTCCAGGTAATAGAGTTCAGAACACTCTATAAATGTGGTAACTCTTCTAAGAATTCAAAATAATGAACTCTGGAATTCTTCTGTGATGGATATGGAACACTTGAATTACAAGTAAACAGAACCCTAATACAATACGGACCACAAAAATACACTGAAAACACGTTCATGCAGCTCTGAAATGAAGAGTTTACCGTTTACTTTTGCAATTCCCAACTATTTGCTTGCGTTTCTAAAGAATCTACTTAGAAAACTTAAGAATTCCATTTAATAGAGTTCAGAACACTCTATAAATGTGGTAACTCTTTTAAGAATTCAAAATAATGAACTCTGGAATTCGTCTGTGATCGATATGTAACACTTGATTTACAAGTAAACAGAACCGTAATACACAACGGGTAATACAAATACACTGAAAACACATTCAAACAACTCTGAAATGACGAGTTTACTGTTTATATTTTCAATTCCCATTAATCTGTTGTCAATTTTCAGGAATCTACTTAGAAAAATTAAGAATACAAGTTACTGGAGTTCAGAACACACTGTAAATGTGGTAACTGTTCTAAGGTTTCACAATAATAAACACTGTAATTCTTTAGTGATGGATATGGAACACTTGAATTACAAGTAAATAGAACCATAATAGAAAAGGGGCAACATAAATTGACTGAAAATATGTTCAAACAGCTCTGAAATGACGAGTTTACAGTTTACCTTCGCAATTCCCATCAATCTGTTGGCGTTTTTAAGGAATCCACTTAGATAACATAAGAATACATGTTAATAGAGCTCAGAACACTCTGTAAATGTCGTAACTCTTCTAAGAATTGACAATCATAAACAATGGAATTGTTCTTCTATGGATATGGAACACCTGAGTTACAAGTAAATAGAACCCTAATACAAAACGGACCACAAAAATACACTGAAAACACGTTCAAGCAGCTCTGAAATGACGAGTTTTCTGTATACCTATGCAATTCCCAACTATTTGCTTGCGTTTTTAAGGAATCCACTTAGAAAACTTAAGAATTCCAGGTAATAGAGTTCAGAACACTCTATAAATGTGGTAACTCTTCTAAGAATTCAAAATAATGAACTCTGGAATTCTTCTGTGATGGATATGGAACACTTGAATTACAAGTAAACAGAACCCTAATACAATACGGACCACAAAAATACACTGAAAACACGTTCAAGCAGCTCTGAAATGACGAGTTTACCGTTTACTTTTGCAATTCCCAACTATCTGCATGCGTTTCTAAAGAATCCACTTAGAAAACTTAAGAATTCCAGTTAATAGAGTTCAGAACACTCTGTAAATGTGGCATCTCTTCTAAGAATTGACAATCATAAACAATGGATTTGTTCTTCTATGCATATGGAACACTGGAATTACAAGTAAATAGATACCGAATACAAAACGGAAAACAAAAATACACTGAAAACACGTTTAAGCAGCTCTGAAATGACGAGTTTTCTGTATACCTATGCAATTCCTAAATATTTGCTTGCGTTTTTAAGGAATCCACTTAGAAAACTTAAGAATTCCAGTTAATAGAGTTCAGAACACTCTATAAATGTGGTAACTCTTCTAAGAATTCAAAATAATGAACTCTGGAATTCTTCTGTGATGGATATGGAACATTGAATTACAAGTAAACAGAACCCTAATACAATACGGACCACAAAAATACACTGAAAACACGTTCACGCAGCTCTGAAATGACGAGTTTACCGTTTACTTTTGCAATTCCAAACTATCTGCTTGCGTTTCTAAGGAATCTACTTAGAAAACTTAAGAATTCCATTTAATAGAGTTCAGAACACTCTATAAATGTGGTAACTCTTTAAGAATTCAAAATAATGAACTCTGGAATTCGTCTGTGATGGATATGGAACACTTGAATTACAAGTAAACAGAACCGTAATACACAACGGGTAATACAAATACACTGAAAACACATTCAAACAACTCTGAAATGACGAGTTTACTGTTTATATTTTCAACTCCCATTAATCTGTTGTCAATTTTCAGGAATCTACTTAGAAAAATTAAGAATACAAGTTACTGGAGTTCAGAACACACTGTAAATGCGGTAACTGTTCTAAGGTTTCACAATAATAAACACTGTAATTCTTTAGTGATGGATACGGAACACTTGAATTACAAGTAAATAGAACCATAATAGAAAAGGGGCAACATAAATTGACTGAAAATATGTTCAAACAGCTCTGAAATGACGAGTTTACCGTTTACTTTTGCAATTCCCAACTATTTGCTTGCGTTTCTAAGGAATCTACTTAGAAAACTTAAGAATTCCATTTAATAGAGTTCAGAACACTCTATAAATGTGGTAACTCTTTTAAGAATTCAAAATAATGAACTCTGGAGTTCTTCTATGATGGATATGGAACACTTGAATTACAAGTAAACAGAACCGTAATACACAACGGGTAATACAAATACACTGAAAACACATTCAAACAACTCTGAAATGACGAGTTTACTGTTTATATTTTCAATTCCCATTAATCTGTTGTCAGTTTTCAGGAATCTACTTAGAAAAATTAAGAATACAAGTTACTGGAGCTCAGAACACACTGTAAATGTGGTAACTGTTCTAAGGATTCACAATAATAAACACTGTAATTCTTCACTGATGGATATGGAACACTTGAATTACAAGTAAATAGAACCATAATAGAAAAGGGGCAACATAAATTGACTGAAAATATGTTCAAACAGCTCTGATATGACGAGTTTACAGTTTACCTTCGCAATTCCCATCAATCTGTTGGTGTTTTTAAGGAATCCACTTAGATAACCTAAGAATACAGGTTAATAGAGCTCAGAACACTCTGTAAATGTGGTAACTGTTCCAGGAATTGACAATCATAAACAATGGAATTATTCTTCTAAGGATATGGAATACTTGAATTACAAGTAAATAGAACCCTAATACACAACGGACAACAAAAATACACTGAAAACACGTTCAAGCGGCTCTGAAATGACGAGTTTACTGTTTACCTATGCAATTTCCAACTATTTGCTTGCGTTTTTAAGGAATCCACTTAGAAAACGTAAGAATTCAAGTTAATAGAGTTGAGAACACTCTATAAATGTGATAGCTGTTCTAAGAATTCACAATAATGATAACAGGAATTCTTCTGTGAAGGATATGGAACACTTGAATTACAAGTAAATGCAAACGTAATACAAAATGGGCAACATACGTACCCTGAAAACACGTCCAAACAGCTCTGAAATGTCGAGTTTACTCTTTACCTTTGCAATTCCCATTAATCTGTTGAGGTTTTTCAGGAATCTACATAGGAAACATAAGAACACCTGATAATAGAGGTCAAAACACTCTGTAAATGTGGTTACTATTCTAAGAATAATCAATACTATACACTGAAATTCTTCTGTGATGGATATGGAACACCTGAGTTACAAGTAAACAGAACCCTAATACAAAACGGGCAACATAAATTCACTGAAAATATGTTCAAACACCGCTGAAATGACGAGTTTACTGTTTACCTTCGCAATTCCCATCAATCTGTTGGCGTTTTTAAGGAATCCACTTAGATAACATAAGAATACATGTTAATAGAGCTCAGAACACTCTGTAAATGTGGTAACTGTTCTAAGAATTGACAATCATAAACAATGGAATTGTTCTTCTATGGATATGGAACACCTGAGTTACACGTAAATAGAACCCTAATACAAAACGGACCACAAAAATACACTGAAAACACGTTCAAGCAGCTCTGAAATGACAAGTTTACCTTTTACTTTTGCAATTCCCAACTATCTGCTTGCGTTTCTAAGGAATCCACTTAGAAAACTTAAGAATTTCAGTTAATAGAGTTCAGAACACTCTGTAAATGTGGTAACTGTTCCAAGAATTGACAATCATAAACAATGGATTTGTTCTTCTATGCATATGGAACACTGGAATTACAAGTAAAGAGATACCGAATACAAAACGGAAAACAAAAATACACTGAAAACACGTTTAAGCAGCTCTGAAATGACGAGTTTTCTGTATACCTATGCAATTCCCAACTATTTGCTTGCCTTTTTAAGGAATCCACTTAGAAAACTTAAGAATGCCAGTTAATAGAGTTCAGAACACTCTATAAATGTGGTAACTCTTCTAAGAATTCAAAATAATGAACTCTGGAATTCTTCTGTGATGGATATGGAACACTTGAATTACAAGTAAACAGAACCCTAATACAATACAAACCACAAAAATACACTGAAAGCACGTTCAAGCAGCTCTGAAATGATGAGTTTACCGTTTACTTTTCCAATTCCCAACTATCTGCTTGCGTTTCTAAGGAATCTACTTAGAAAACTTAAGAATTCCATTTAATAGAGTTCAGAACACTCTATAAATGTGGTAACTCTTCTAAGAATTCAAAATAATGAACTCTGGAATTCTTCTGTGATGGATATGGAACACTTGAATTACAAGTAAACAGAACCGTAATACACAACGGATAATACAAATACACTGAAAACACATTCAAACAACTCTGAAATGACGAGTTTTCTGTTTATATTTTCAATTCCCATTAATCTGTTGTCAATTTTCAGGAATCTACTTAGAAAAATTAAGAATACAAGTTACTGGAGTTCAGAACACACTGTAAATGTGGTAACTGTTCTAAGGATTCACAATAATGAAAACTGGAATTCTTCTGTGAAGGATATGGAACACTTGAATTACAAGTAAATACAAACGTAATACAAAATGGGCAACATACGTACCCTGAAAACACGTCCAAACAGCTCTGAAATGTCGAGTTTACTCTTTACCTTTGCAATTCCCTTTAACCTGTTGAGGTTTTTCAGGAATCTACATAGGAAACATAAGAAAACATATTAATAGAGGTCAAAACACTGTAAATGTGGTAACTATTCTAAGAATTCTCAATACTATACACTGAAATTCTTCTGTGATGGATATGGAACACTTGAGTTAAAAGGAAATAGAACCATAATACAAAACGGGCAACATAAATTCACTGAAAATATGTTCAAACAGCTCTGAAATGACGAGTTTACTGTTTACCTTCGCAATTCCCACCAATCTGTTGCCGTTTTTCAGGAATCCACTTAGATTACATAAAAATACATGTTAATAGAGCTCAGAGCACTCTGTAAATGTCATAACTGTTCTAAGAATTGACAATCATAAACAATGGAATTTTTCTTCTATGGATATGGAACACTTGAATTACAAGTAAATAGAACCCTAATACACCTCGGACAACAAAAATACACTGAAAACACATTCAAGCAGCTCTGAAATGGCGAGGTTACTGTTTACCTATGCAATTCCCAAGTATCTGCTTGCGTTTTTAAGGAATCTATTTAGAAAACTTAAGAATTCAAGTTAATAGAGTTGAGAACACTGTATAAATGTGGTAACTCTTCTAAGAATTTCACAATAATAAACACTGGAATTCTTTTGTGATGGATATAGAACACTTGAATTACAAATAAATAGAACCGTAATACAAAATCGGCAACAGAAATACACTGAAAACACGTTCAAACTACTCTGAAATGATGAGTTTACTGTTTATATTTTCAATTCTCAAGAACCTGTTTGCGTTTTTAAGGAACCCACTTATAAAACGTAAGATTTCTAGTTAATAGTGTTGAGAACACTCTTTAAATGCGATAACTGTTTTAAGAATTCACAATAGGTTTCGAGAGGAACTGAAGATGGCGGCATAGGTTAACGCCGGAGATTGCTGCCTTGAAAAACCAATTCAAATTAAGCTTGAACCAGGGAATGGACAACATCCAGAACCACAGGAGGGCTGGCTGAGTGGAAATTCTACAACTAGGAGTAAAGAGAATATCATATCCAGACTCAGAGGAGGCGCAGTGCTGAAGTGAAATTCTGAGGTACGAGTGCGCGCGGAGTGGGGCTGGTGGCGTGGTGCGGAGGGCGCGGTTGTGTTTACAATCGGGAGGGAGCTTCAGACTCTGAGCTCCAGATCCGGACGAGTCGCTAGGGACACAGACTCAAACGGGAGAGGCGGGACTGTCTGGCCTTGGTCGGAACTCGAGGGCATCTTTCTCTCCGAGGTTTGCAGCGGTTGCTGGGACTCTGTGAGGCAGAGTCCCTAGGAATGGAACTGAGAGCCGCCATAACTGCTCCCTCCCTGCAGATCCCCAGGGACCCGCTCCGCCCAAATCCTGTGTGGCAGAGCCATCTGCTGGATAGCGCAGGCAATTGCTAGATAAGCACCGCCCTAGAGATCCAGCACAGAAGCTCTCCCACTGCAGACACAGCTGATTCTCACTGCCAATTGGCCGGGAGGTCAATTCCTCCCAGTGATTCTACAGCAACCAAGGCATAGCTAAAACAAGACTGTGCACAAAGCCCACAAGGGGGTGCACCAAGAGTATCCACCTCAGGTAACTGGGGAGGCTGAGCCACTGGGCCCTACAGGACACCTAGCACACAAAGCCTCTCTATCAATACAGGGAAGCAGCCAAAATGCGGAGACAGAGAAACAGGTCACGAATGGCAGAAATAGAGGAAAGCAAACGATTGGATATAGAGTTCAAAGCCACGTTTATAAGGTTTTTCAAGAATCTTATGGAAACCGCCGATAAATTTAATGAGTCCCTCATTAACTATAATGAGACCATGAAGGACATGAAAAAGGACCAACTAGAAATTAAGCATACACTGACTGAAATAAAGAATAATTTACAGAGATCCAACAGAAGACAAGAGGATCCCAAGAATCAAGCTAAATACAAAGAAACAAAAAATACCCAACCGAAAAAGAAAAAAAAAGAAAAGAGATTCCAAAAATATGAAGATAGTGTAAGGAGCCTCTGGGACAACTTCAAGCATACCAACATCAGAATTATAGGGGTACCAGAAGAAGAGAGAGGGCAAGATATTGAAAACCTATTTGAAGATATAATGACAGAAAACTTCCCCCACCTGGTGAAAGAAATTGACTTACAAGTCCAGGAAGCACAGAGAACCCCAACCAAAAGGAATCCAAAGAGGACCACACGAAGACACATCATAATTAAAATGCCAAGAACAAAAGACAAAGAGAGAATCTTAAAAGCAGCAAGAGAAAGACAGTCAGTTACCTACAAGGGAGTACCCATACTACTGTCAGCTGATTTCTCAACAGAAACCATGCAGGCCAGAAGAGAGTGGCAAGAAATATTCAAAGTGATGAATAGCAAGAACCTGCAACCAAGATTACTTTATCCAGCAAAGCTATCATTCAGAATAGAAGGTCAGATAAAGAGCTTCACGGATAAGAAAAAGCGAAAGGAGTTCATCACCACCAAACCAGCATTATATGAAATGCTGAAAGGTATCCTTTAAGAAGAGGAAGAAGAAAAAGGAACTCTTGCCATTTGCCACAACATGGATGGAACTGGAGAGCAGATAAATACCACATGATCTCACTCATTTGTGGAATATAAGGAACAACATAATCTGATGAACAAGGACTGATCCAGAGACGGAGAGGCATTGATTGGACTGTCGGGCTTTGGAGGGAGGGTAGGAGAGGGTGGGGGTAAAAGGGAAAGAGCAACCAAAGGACTTACATGCAGGCATAGAGGCCTAACCAATGGACATGGACAACGGGGGGTGGGGGGAGTGGAGGGTGATGTGGGGACAGGGACACATATGTAATATCTTAATCAATAAAAAATATATTAAAAAAATTAAGAATTCACAATAATGAACACTGGAATTCTTGTGTGATGGAAATGGAACACTTGAATTACAAGTAAATAAAAAACGTAATACAAAACGGGCAACAGAAGTACACTGAAAACACGTTCAAACAGTTCTGAAATGACGAGTTTACTGTTTACCTTTGCAATTCCCAATAATCTGCTTGCGTTTTCTAGGAAACATGAGAATACATCTTAATAGGGGTCAAAACACTCTGTAAATGTGGTAACTGTTGTAAGAATTGACAATCATAAACAATGGATTTGATCTTCTATAGATATGGAACACTTGAATTACAAGTAAATAGAACCCTAATACAAAACGGACAACAAAAATACACTGAAAACACGTTCAAGCAGCTCTGAAATGACGAGTTTACTGTTTATATTTTCAATTCTCAAGAACCTGTTTGCGTTTTTAAGGAATCCGCTTAGAAAACTTAAGAATTCCAGTTAATAGAGTTCAGAACACTCTATAAATGTGGTAACTGTTCTAAAAATTCAAAATAATAAATACGGGAATTCTTCTGTGATGGGTATGGAACAGTTGAATTACAATTAAATAGAACCCTAATACAAAAAGGACAACAAAAATACACTGAAAACACGTTCAAGCAGCTCTGAAATGACGAGTTTAAAGTTTATATTTTCAATTTCCAACAAACTGTTTGCGTTTTTAAGGAATCCATTAGAAAACTTAACAATTCCAGTTAATAGAGTTCAGAACACTCTATAAATGTGGTAACTGTTCTAAGAATTGACAATCATAAACAATGGATTTGTTCTTCTATGGATATGGAACACTTGAATTACAAGTAAATAGAACCCTAATACAAAACGGACAACAAAAATACACTGAAAACACGTTCAACCAGCTCTGAAATGACGAGTTTACTGTTTATATTTTCAATTCCCAACACACTCGTTTTTAAGGAATCCATTATAAAACTTAAGAATTCAAGTTAATAGAGTTCAGAACACTCTATAAATGTGGTAACTGTTCCAAGAATTCACAATAATAAACACTGGAATTCTTCTGTGATGGATATGGAACACTTGAATTACACATAAATAAAACCGTAATACAAAACCGGCAACAGAAATAAAATGAAAACACGTTCAAACTACTCTGAAATGAAGAGTTTACTGTTTATATTTTCAATTCTCAAGAAGCTGTTTGCGTTTTTAAGGAATCCACTTAGAAAACTTAAGAATTCAAGCTAATAGGGTTTAGAACACTCTATAAATGTGGTAACTGTTCTAAGAATTCACAATAATAAACAATGGAATTCTTCTGTGATGGGTATGGAACACTTGAATTACAAGTAAATAGAACTGTAATACAAAACGGACAACAAAAATACACTGAAAACACGTTCAAACTACTCTGAAATGACGACTTTACTGTTTACCTTTGGAATTCCCAACTATCTGCTTGCGTTTTTAAGGAATCCACTTAGAAAACTTAAGAATTCCCGTTAATAGAGTTCAGAAAACTCTGTAAATGTGGTATCCGTTCTAAGAATTGAGAATCATAAACACTGGAATTCTTCTGTTATGGATATGGAACACTGAATTACAAGTAAATAGAACCCTAATACAAAACCGGCAACAAAAACACACTGAAAACACGTTCAAACTACTCTGAAATGACGAGTTTACTGTTTACCTTTGGAATTCCCAACTATTTGCTTGCATTTTTAAGGAATCCACTTAGAAAACTTAAGAATTCAAGTTAATAGATTTCAGAACACTCTATAAATGTGATAACTGTTCTAAGAATTCACAATAATGAACACTGGAATTCTTCTGTGATGGATATGGAACACTTGAATTAAAAGTAAATGCAAATGTAATACAAAACGGGCAACATAAATTCACTGAAAACACGTTCAAACAGCTCTGAAATGACGAGTTTACTGTTTACATTTGCAATTCCCATTAGTCTGTTGGCGTTTTTCACGAATCTACTTAGGAAACATAAGAATACATGTTAATAGACGTAAAAACACTCTGTAAATGTGGTTACTGTTCTAAGAATTCACAATACTATACACTGAAATTCTTCTGTGATGGAGAAGGAACACTTGAATTACAAGGAAATAGAACCATAATACAAAAAGGGCAACATAAATTCACTGAAAACACATTCAAAGAGCTCTGAAATGACCAGTTTACTGTTTACATTTTCATTTTCCATTAATCCGTTTGCGTTTTTAGGGAATCTACTTAGAAATCATAAGAATACATGTTAATAGCGGTCAGAACACTCTGGAAATGTGGTTACTGTTCTAAGAATTCACAATAATAATCAATGGAATTTTTCTCTGATGGATATGGAACTCTTGAATTACAAGTAAATAGAACCGTAATACAAAACAGGCAAAATAAATACACTGAAAACACGTTCAAACACCTCTCAAATGACGAGTTTTCTGTTTACATTTTCAATTCCCATCAATCTGATTGCGTTTTTAAGGAATCCATTTAGAAATCTTAAGAATACAAGTTAATAGAGTTCAGAACACTCTGTCAATGTGGCAACTGTTCTAAGAATTCACAATTATATACACTGGAATTCTTCTGTGATCGATAAGGAACACTTGAATTAAACGTAAATAGAACCTTACTACAAAACGGGCAACATAAATACCCTGAAAACACGTTCAAGCAGCTCTGAAATGACGAGTTTTCTGTTTATATTTTCAATTCTCATCAAATCTGTTGGTGTTTTTAAGGAATCAACTGAGAAAACAAGAATACAAGTTAATAGAGCGCAGAACACTCTGTAAATGTGGTTACTGTTCTAAGAATTCACAATAATAAACAATGCTATTGTTCTCTGATGGATATGGAACACTTGAATTACAAGTAAATAGAACGTTAATACAAAACGGGCAACATAAATACACTGAAAACACGTTCAAGCAGCTCTGAAATGACGAGTTTACTGTTTATATTTTCCATTCTCATCAATCTGTTGGCGCTTTTAAGGTATCTACTTAGAAAACTGAAGAATAGAAGTTAACAGAGCTCAGAACACTCTGTAAAGGTGGTTACTGTTCTAAAAATTCACAATAATAAACACTGGAATTTTTCCCTGATGGATATGGAACACTTGAATGACAAGTAAATACAAACGTAATACAAAACGGGCAACATAAATTCACTGAAAACACGTTCAAACAGCTCTGAAATGACGAGTTTACTGTTTACATTTGCAATTCCCATTAGTCTGTTGGCGTTTTTCACGAATCTACTTAGGAAACATAAGAATACATGTTAATAGACGTAAAAACACTCTGTAAATGTGGTTACTGTTCTAAGAATTCACAATACTATACACTGAAATTCTTCTGTGATGGAGAAGGAACACTTGAATTACAACGAAATAGAACCATAATACAAAAAGGGCAACATAAATTCACTGAAAACACATTCAAAGGGCTCTGAAATGACCAGTTTACTGTTTACATTTTCATTTTCCATTAATCCGTTTGCATTTTTAGGGAATCTACTTAGAAATCATAAGAATACATGTTAATAGCGGTCAGAACACTCTGTAAAGGTAGTTACTGTTCTAAGAATTCACAATAATAAACACTGGACTACTTCTGTGATGGATCTGAAACACTTGAATTACAAGTAAATAGAACCTTAATATAAAACGCACAAATAAATACACTGAAAACACGTTCAAACAGCTCTGAAATGACGTGTTTACTGTTTACCTTTGCAATTCCCATTAACCTGTTGTCAATTTTCAGGAATCTACTAAGAAAACTTAAGAATTCAAGTGACTAGAGCTCAGAACATGCTGCAAATGTGGTTACTGTTCTAAAAATTCACAATAATAAAAAATGGAATTGTTCTTCTATGGATATGGAACACTTGAATTACAAGTAAATAGAACCCTAATACAAAACGGGCAAAATAAATACATTGAAAACACATTCAAACAGCTCTGAAATTATGAGTTTACTGTTTACATTTTCAAATCCCAACTCTCTCTTTGCGTTTTTAAGGAATCCACTTAGAAAACTTAAGAATTCAAGTTTAGAGTTCAGTAGAGTCTATAAATGTGGTAACTGTTCTAAGAATTCACAATAATAAAAATGGAATTCTTCTGTGATGGATATGGAACACTTGAAATAAAAATAAATGGAACTGTAATACAAAACCGGCAACAGAAATACACTGAAAACACATTCAAAGAGCTCTGAAAAGACCAGTTTACTGTTTACATTTTCAATTCCCATCCATCTGTTGGCGTTTTTAAGGAATCCACTTAGAAAATAGAAGAATAAATGTTAATAGAGCTCAGAACACTCTGGAAATGTGGTTACTGTTCTAAGAATTCACAATAATAATCAATGGAATTTTTCTCTGATGGATATGGAACTCTTGAATTACAAGTAAATAGAACCGTAATACAAAACAGGCAAAATAAATACACTGAAAACACGTTCAAACACCTCTCAAATGACGAGTTTTCTGTTTACATTTTCAATTCCCATCAATCTGATTGCGTTTTTAAGGAATCCATTTAGAAATCTTAAGAATACAAGTTAATAGAGTTCAGAACACTCTGTCAATGTGGCAACTGTTCTAAGAATTCACAATTATATACACTGGAATTCTTCTGTGATCGATAAGGAACACTTGAATTAAACGTAAATAGAACCTTACTACAAAACGGGCAACATAAATACCCTGAAAACACGTTCAAGCAGCTCTGAAATGACGAGTTTTCTGTTTATATTTTCAATTCTCATCAAATCTGTTGGTGTTTTTAAGGAATCAACTGAGAAAACAAGAATACAAGTTAATAGAGCGCAGAACACTCTGTAAATGTGGTTACTGTTCTAAGAATTCACAATAATAAACAATGCTATTGTTCTCTGATGGATATGGAACACTTGAATTACAAGTAAATAGAACGTTAATACAAAACGGGCAACATAAATACACTGAAAACACGTTCAAGCAGCTCTGAAATGACGAGTTTACTGTTTATATTTTCCATTCTCATCAATCTGTTGGCGTTTTTAAGGTATCTACTTAGAAAACTGAAGAATAGAAGTTAACAGAGCTCAGAACACTCTGTAAAGGTGGTTACTGTTCTGAAAATTCACAATAATAAACACTGGAATTTTTCCCTGATGGATATGGAACACTTGAATGACAAGTAAATACAAACGTAATACAAAACGGGCAACATAAATTCACTGAAAACACGTTCAAACAGCTCTGAAATGACGAGTTTACTGTTTACATTTGCAATTCCCATTAGTCTGTTGGCGTTTTTCACGAATCTACTTAGAAATCATAAGAATACATGTTAATAGCGGTCAGAACACTCTGTAAAGGTAGTTACTGTTCTAAGAATTCACAATAATAAACACTGGACTACTTCTGTGATGGATCTGAAACACTTGAATTACAAGTAAATAGAACCTTAATATAAAACGCACAAATAAATACACTGAAAACACGTTCAAACAGCTCTGAAATGACGTGTTTACTGTTTACCTTTGCAATTCCCATTAACCTGTTGTCAATTTTCAGGAATCTACTAAGAAAACTTAAGAATTCAAGTGACTAGAGCTCAGAACACGCTGCAAATGTGGTTACTGTTCTAAAAATTCACAATAATAAAAAATGGAATTGTTCTTCTATGGATATGGAACACTTGAATTACAAGTAAATAGAACCCTAATACAAAACGGGCAAAATAAATACATTGAAAACACATTCAAACAGCTCTGAAATTATGAGTTTACTGTTTACATTTTCAAATCCCAACTCTCTCTTTGCGTTTTTAAGGAATCCACTTAGAAAACTTAAGAATTCAAGTTTAGAGTTCAGTAGAGTCTATAAATGTGGTAACTGTTCTAAGAATTCACAATAATAAACACTGGAATTCTTCTGTGATGGATATGGAACACTTGAAATACAAATAAATGGAACTGTAATACAAAACCGGCAACAGAAATACACTGAAAACACGTTCAAACAGCTCTGAAATGACGAGTTTACTGTTTACTTTTGCACTTCACAACTATCTGCTTGCGTTTTTAAGGAATCCACTTAGAAAACTAATGAATTCCAGTTAATAGAGTTCAGAACACTCTCTAAATGTGGTAACTGTTCTAAGAATTCACAATAATAAACACTGGAATTCTTCTGTGATGGATATGGAACACTTGAAATACAAATAAATGGAACTGTAATACAAAACCGGCAACAGAAATACACTGAAAACACATTCAAAGAGCTCTGAAAAGACCAGTTTACTGTTTACATTTTCAATTCCCATCCATCTGTTGGCGTTTTTAAGGAATCCACTTAGAAAATAGAAGAATAAATGTTAATAGAGCTCAGAACACTCTGGAAATGTGGTTACTGTTCTAAGAATTCACAATAATAATCAATGGAATTTTTCTCTGATGGATATGGAACTCTTGAATTACAAGTAAATAGAACCGTAATACAAAACAGGCAAAATAAATACACTGAAAACACGTTCAAACACCTCTCAAATGACGAGTTTTCTGTTTACATTTTCAATTCCCATCAATCTGATTGCGTTTTTAAGGAATCCATTTAGAAATCTTAAGAATACAAGTTAATAGAGTTCAGAACACTCTGTCAATGTGGCAACTGTTCTAAGAATTCACAATTATATACACTGGAATTCTTCTGTGATCGATAAGGAACACTTGAATTAAACGTAAATAGAACCTTACTACAAAACGGGCAACATAAATACCCTGAAAACACGTTCAAGCAGCTCTGAAATGACGAGTTTTCTGTTTATATTTTCAATTCTCATCAAATCTGTTGGTGTTTTTAAGGAATCAACTGAGAAAACAAGAATACAAGTTAATAGAGCGCAGAACACTCTGTAAATGTGGTTACTGTTCTAAGAATTCACAATAATAAACAATGCTATTGTTCTCTGATGGATATGGAACACTTGAATTACAAGTAAATAGAACGTTAATACAAAACGGGCAACATAAATACACTGAAAACACGTTCAAGCAGCTCTGAAATGACGAGTTTACTGTTTATATTTTCCATTCTCATCAATCTGTTGGCGTTTTTAAGGTATCTACTTAGAAAACTGAAGAATAGAAGTTAACAGAGCTCAGAACACTCTGTAAAGGTGGTTACTGTTCTGAAAATTCACAATAATAAACACTGGAATTTTTCCCTGATGGATATGGAACACTTGAATGACAAGTAATTAGAACATTAAAACAAAATGGGCAACTTAAGGACACTGAAAACATGTCAAACAGCTCTGAAATGACGAGTTTTCTGTTTATATTTTCAATTCTCATCAATCTGTTGGCTTTTTTAAGGAATCTACTTAGAAAACTTAAGAGTACATGATATTTGATCTCCAAACACTCTGTAAATGTGGTTACTCTTCTAAGAATTCACAATAATAAACAATGCTATTGTTCTCTGATGGATATGGAACACTTGAATTACAAGTAAATAGATCCTTAATACAAAATGGGCAACATCAATACACTGAAAACACGTTCAAACAGCTCTGAAATGACGAGTTTTCTGTTTATATTTTCAATTCTCATCAGCCTCTTGGCATTTTTAAGGAATCTACTTAGAAAACTTAAGAATACAAGATAATAGAGGTCAGAACACTCTGTAAATGTGGATACTCTTCTAAGAATTCACAATAATAAACAATGGAATTGTTTTCTGATGGATATGGAACACTTGAATTACACGTAAATAGAACCTTAATACAAAATGGACAACCTGAATATACTGAAAACCCGTTCAAACAGCTCTGAAATGACGAGTTTTCTGTTTATATTTTCAATTCTCATCAATCTGTTGGCGTTTTTAAGGAATCTACTTTTAAAACTTAAGAATACAAGTTAAGAGAGCTCAGAACAATCTCTAAATGGGGTTTTTGTAAATTTGGTTATTGTTCTCTGATGGATATGGAACACGTTCAAAAAGCTCTGAAATGACGAGTTTACTGTTTACATTTTCAACTCCAATTAATTTGATTGCGTTTTTAAAGAAACTTCTTAGAAAACTTAAGAATACAAGTTAGAAGAGCTCAGAACACTCTGTAAATGTGGTTATTTTTCTAAGAATTCAAAATAATAAACAATGGAATTGTTCTCTTATGGATATGGATCAGTTTAATTACAAGTAAATAGAACCTTAATACAAAAGGGGCAAAATGAATACAGGGAAAACACGTTCAAACAGCTCAGAAATGACGAGTTAATTTTTTATATTTTCAATTCTCATCAATCTGTTTGCGTTTTTAAGGAATCTATTTAGAATACTTAAGAATACAAGTTTATGACAAATACACACAACTCAATGAGAATTATAAGGAGCTGAATGAGAATGTTGCCAAAATGAAAAGGAACCAAGAGGAAATGAAGAGCAACATAGCTGTAATAAAGAACACAATGGAAGGCTTAAACAGCAGACTAGAAGAGGCTGAGGACCACATCAGCAAATTAGGAGAGAAGGTAGGAAAAAACACACACACAGGACCAATTGGAAAAAGAACTTAAAAAGCAAGAGAAGAGCCTAAGGGAGCTTTGGGACAACACAAAACAAAACAACATTCACTTAATAGGGGTACCAAAAGGAGAGGAGGAGAGGCAAGGAATAGAAAACCTGTTTGAAGAAATAATGACAGAAAACTTCCCTGATACTGGCAAGAAAAATAACTACACAAGTCCAAGAAGCACATAGAGTGCCAAACAAGATGAACCTCAAAAGACCAACACCAAAACACATCATAATTAAATTGGCAAACACCAACGACAAAGTAAGAATCTTAAAGGCTACCAGAGAGAGACAGAAAGTTACCTACAAGGGATCTCCTATTAGAATATCAGCTGACTTCTCAACAGAAACACACCAGGCAAGAAGCGCATGGAATGAAATATACAAAGTGATGCAAAGCAAGGGAATGAATCCAAGAATACTATACCCAGCAAGGCTATCATTCAAAATTGAAGGTGGAATCAGGAGCTTCACAGACAAAAAAGGGCTAAGAGAGTTTATTACCACCAAGCCAGCAATGCAAGAAATGCTAAAAGATTTGCTGTAAAAAGAAGAAACAGAAAGACAAGAAGAAACACAAACATTAAGAATAAAAATGACAACAAACAAGTACTTTTCAATAATAACATTAAATGTAAACAGAGGAAACTCCATCCACAAATGGGTCAATAACACCCCAGGCCCAACTACAGAGGCAGGAAGAAGGCAGCAGTTAGGGAGAGAGCATGAGTCAATGAGGGACCAAAAGAGGATTGTGTGGTGATGTGGGATGTGTGTGTGTGTGTGTGTGTGTGTGTGTGTGTGTGTGTGTGTGTGTGTCACAGACAGGTCCCATAGGACCTTCGGGGTTAAGCTAAATGGGCTCGCCTAACTAGGCAGCCTCTGCTACCGTGTAAGCAGTTCCAGGGGGCCAACTCATCCTCAGAAGCCTAGTATTTTTAAGGAGAGAGCTGCTGTAACTGGGAGCCAGGCCTTACCCCCACCCAGGGTGCCCTCAGATAACACCTGGGACTCTACAGACACCCCTGCCAGGGACCTGCTACTTCGGCTGTGGTCCCACAGTCAACGAGTCTCCAGCCACCCTGGGCGCAGGCTCCTGTGAGTTCTGAAGCATGCTCCCCTCTGACCAGCCCAACGCCTTAGCCTTGGGCACTGCAACCACGCAAGCAGCAGACATGTGAGCAGCCCAATCCTGTCCAAGGAGCAGCAGCCCCAAGAGCAGCCAGCCCCAAGCCTAAGAGGAGAAACCTCACATGGCCTGCCCCTCTCCAAGGAGCAGCAGCTGTCAGCTGTGTGAGTGGCCCATTCCCTTGTCCAAAGAGCAGCAACCACGTAAGCTGCCTGCCCTGTCTGAGGAGCAGCAGCCACACAAGCAGCCTTCCCATGATTGAGGAGCAGCAGCACCATGCAGCCTGCCTCCATCCAAGGAGCAGCAGCTGCGTAGCCCACACCCTCCTCCTGTCTGAGGAGCAGTAGGTGTGTGAAAAACCTGTCCCCAAGGAGCAGCATCACCACAAGCAGCCTGCTCCATTCAAGGAGCAGTAGCCACTGAGCAGACCACCCACATCTGAGGAGTGGCAGCCCTGCACAGTCCACACTGGTCTGAGGAGCAGCAGACACATGCAGCCTACACCTATCCAACGAGCAGCAGCTGGGTGAGCAGCCTACCCCCATCTGAGGAGCAGCAGACACACGTACAGCTCGCTCCCACCCAAAGAGAAGCAGCCACGCAAGCTGCCCATCCCCCATCTGAGGAGCAGCAGCCATGCGAACAGACAGCCCCTGTACGAGGAGCAGCAGCTGCACGTACAGTTCACTCCAGCCCCAGGAGCTGCAGCTGCCCTAGCAGCTTGCCCCTGTCCAAGGAGTAGCAGCCACACAAAGAGATAGACCTACCACATCTGAGGAGCGGCAGTCCTGTGCAGTCCACACTGGTCCAAGGAGCAGCAGCCACACACAGTCTGCACCTGTCCAAGGAGCAGCAGCTGGGTGAGAATCCCGCCCCCATCTGAGGAGCAGCAGCTGCACGTGCAGCTCACTCCCACCCAAGAGCAGCAGCCACACAAGCAGCCCATCTCCCATCTGAGGAGCAGCAGCTATGCGAGCAGCCTGCACCCATACAAGGAGCAGTAACACTGTAATCAACCTGCCCCTGTCTAAAGAGTGGTAGCCTCACGAGCAGCCCGCCCCATTTGAGGACCAGCACAGCGTGCAGCCAGCCCTGATCCAAGGAGCAGCAGCCACGTGAGCAGTCCACGCCCATCCAAGGAGCAGAAGCCATGTGACCAGCCCGCTCCTATCCAAGGAGCAGCAGCCACGCTCAGCCCATCTCCACCTGAAGAGCAGCAACCTCATGATCAGATCACCCCGTCCAAGGAACAGCAGCTGGGCGAGCAGCCTCACCTACCAGCCAGAGAAGACACCACTGCTGAGAAGAGCACCCACCAGAGGATCTGCTGCTACCTGAGGAGCAGCCACTACTGTGACCACTTGAGGGGCAACTGCAGCCTGAGGAACCACTGCCACCCAAGGAGCAGCCCCTGCACGACTCGACATCTAGATCAGTTGGTGAGACCAAAAATGGGTAGACAAAAAAATCCCCAAAAGAAAGAAAAGGATAAATCGCCAGAAAAGTGGCTAAGTAAAACAGAGGCATGCAATATGTCAGAAAAATAATTCAGAATAAGGGTCCTAGAGTGCATAAACCAGATGGAGGAAAAAATCAACAACTTATGCAAGAATCAAGAAGAAATGGATGAAAAAGTCAATAATTTATGTAAGAATAAAAAAAAATGAAGAGTGATATAGCTGCAATAAAAAACACCATGGAAAGTTTCAAAAGTAGACTAGGAGAAGCAGAGGGCCGAAATAGCAAATTAGATGACAGGGAAGCAAAACACACCCAAACTGAACTGCAATTGGAGAAAAAAAATTAAAAGACAGGAGGAGTGCCTAAGGGAGCTATGGGACAACATGAAACGAAGTAACATACGAAAAATAGGGATGCCAGAACAACAGGAAGAGGAACAAGGATTAGAAAACCTATTTGAAGAAATATTGTCCGAAAATGTCCCTGATGTGGGGGAGAAAAAAGACACACAAGCACAGAGAATTCAAAACAAGATGAACCTGAAAAGACCCACACCAAGACTCATCATAATTATGATGGCAAATGTTCAGGACAGAGAGAATCTTAAAGGCTGCAATAGAGAGACAGAAAGTTACATACAAGGGATCTCCCATTAGATAATCAAATGATTTCTCAACAGAAACACTTCAGGCCAGAAAAGAATGGAAAGAAATTTACAAAGTGCTGCAAAGCAAGGGAATGAATCAAGAATACTCTATCCAGCAAGGCTATCATTCAAAATTAAAGGGGAAATAAGGAGCTTCACAGAAAAAAAAAGTCTAAGGGAATTTATCACTACCAAACCAGCAGTGCAAGAAATGTTAAAGGGACTGGTGTAAAAAGAAGAAATAAAAAGGTAAGAAAGAACACAGGCACAAAAAATAGAAATGGCTAAAACAAGTACTTTTCAATAATAACTTTAAGAAAGAAATGGATGAAAAAAATCAACAACTTAAATAAGAATCAAGAAAAAATTAAGAGTGATATAGCTGCAATAAAAAACACCATGGAAATGGACTAAATGTTCCAATCAAAACACATCAAATGGCTGAATGGATAAAAAGACATGACCCACATATATATGCTGTCTATAAGAGACCCACCTCAGAACAAGGGACTCACGCAGACTGAAAGTGAAGGGATGGAAAAATATCTTTCAGGCAAATGAAAATGAAAAAAAAAAGCTGGGGTGCAATACATATATCAGACAAAATAGACCTCAAAGTGAAGGACATAACAAGAGATAAAGAAAGCCACTTCATAGTACTTAAGGGATCAATACAACATGAGGAAATAACCCTGATAAACATATATGCCCCCAATGTAGGAGTACCCGAATACATAAAAAAACTCCTGGAAGATATCAAGGGAGAGATTGACAATGATACAATCATAGTAAGGGACTTTACTACAACACTGACATCACTGGATAAATCCTCTAGAAAAAAAATCAGCAAAGAAACAGCAATCCTAAATGACTCACTAGATCAGATGGACTTAATTGACATCTTCAGAATATTTCACCCCAAAGCCACAGAATAAACATTCTTCTCAAATGCACTTGGGACATTTTCAAAAATAGACCACATACTGGGTAACAAACAGTCTCCCCAAATTCAAGAAGATTGAAATCATACCAAGCATCTTCTCAGACCACAATGGCATAATATTAGAAATAAACTACAATAAAAACAATCCAAAAACACTCAAACACTTGGAAACTAAATAGCATGTAATTAAATATTGATTGGGTTACCAATGAGATCAAAGAAGAAATTAAAAACATCCTGGAAACTAATGACAATGAAAATACAACAATCCAAAACCTATGGGACACAATGAAAGCAGTCCTGAGAGGGAAGTTTATAGCTCCACAGTATCCAGAAGGAAGGAAATAATAAAGATCAGAGCAGAAATAAAGGACATAGAGACCAAAAAAACAATACAAAAGATCAATGAAACCAAGAACTGGTTCTTTGAAAGGATTAACAAGCTTGATGAACCTCTCACCAGGCTCATCAAGAAACAAAGTGAAAGGGCCCAAATAAACAAAATCAGAAATGAAAGAGGTGAAGTAACAACAGACCCTACTGATATACAAAGGGTTGTCAAAAAATACTACGAACACTCTTCTCCAAAAAACTGGACAACCTCAATGAAATGGATACATTCCTAGAAAAATACAAGCCTCCAAAATTCAATAGAAAGAATCAAACAACCTAAATAGGCTAATAACTACTAATGAAATTGAAACAGTAATCAAAAAGCTTTCAGCAAACAAAAGCCCTGGACCAGATGGCTTCACAGGGGAGTTTTACTGAACATTCAAAGAAGAACTAAAGCCAATCATTCTCAGACTATTCCAAAAAATTCAAGAGGAAGGCACACTTCCAAGCTCTTTCTATGAAGCCAGCATTATCCTAATCCCAAAACCAGATAAAGACACCACAAAGAAAGAGAATTACAGGCCAATGTCCCTCATGAACATAGATGCCAAAATCCTCAACAAAATTCTAGCAAACCGGATCTAGCATTACATTAGAAAGATCATACACCTGACCAAGTGGGATTTATTCCAGGGATGCAAGGATGGTACAATATCCGCAAATCAATAAACATGATACATCACATAAACAAATTGAGAGAGAAGAAACACGTAATCATATCAATTGATGCAGAAAAATCATTTGACAAAATTCAACACCCATTTTTGATAAAAACTCTCAGCAAGGTGGGAATAGAAGGATCATACCTCAACATAATAAAAGCCATATATGACAAACCCACAGCCAACATCATACTCAATGGGCAAAAACTAAAACCATTTCCTTTAAGAACAGGAACAAGACAGGGATGCCCACTTTCACCCCTCCTGTTCGACATAGTACTGGAAGTGCTAGCTGAAGCGATGAGATAAGAAGAAGAAATAAAAGGCATCCAAATTGGAAAAGAAGTAAAATTGTCATTATTCGCAGATGACATGACACTTTACTTAGAAAACCCTAAAGACTCCATCAAAAAACTATTAGACCTAGTAAATGAATTTGGCAATGTAGCAGAATACAAATTATGCCAAGAAATCTATGGCATTTTTGTATGCCAGTAGTGAACTTACAGAAAGAGAAATTAAAAACAAAACAATCCCAATAGCCATTGCGATTAGACAAGAAAAAGAAATAAAAGGCATACAAATTGAAAAGGAGAAGTAAAACTGTCCTTATTTGCAGATGACATATTATACATTAAAAACCCTAAAGACTCCATCAAAAAACTATTTGTATTGTTAAATGAATTCGGCAATGTAGCAGGATACAAAATTAAGGCCAAGAAATCTATGGCATTGCTTTACACAAATAGTGAACTTACAAAGAGAGACTAAAAAAGCAATCCCATTTACCATCACACTCAAAAAGTTAAGATACCTAGGAATAAACTTAGCCAAAGAGGCAAAAGACCTCTACTCAGAAAACTACAGGATGTTGAAAAAAGAGATAGAGGAAGAAACAAACAGATGGAAAAATGTACCATGTTCATGGATTGGTAGAATCAACATCATTCAAATGTCCATACTACCTAAAGCAATCTATAAATACAATGCATTTCCCATTAAAATACCAACGGCATATTTCACAGACCTAGAACAAATGTTCCAAAAATTCATCTGGAATAAAAAAAGACCCCAAATGGCTGCAGTGATCCTGAGAAAGAAGAACAAAGTAGGTGGGATCTCAATACTAGATATCAAGCTGTATTACAAAGACACTGTTCTCAAAACTGCCTGGTACTGGCACAAGAACAGACATATAGGCCAATGGAATAAAATAGAGAACCCAGAAATCGACCCAAACCACTATGCTCAATTAATATTTGACAAAGGAGGTAAGAACATACAATGGAGTCAAGACAGCCTCTCCAATAAATGGTGCTGGGAAATTTGGTCAGACACATGCAAAGAATTAAAAAAAAAATGAAACTAGACCACCAACATACACCATACACAAAAATAAACTCAAAATGGATAAAGGACTTAAACATAAGACAAGAAACCATAAAAATATTAGAGGAATCCACAGGTAGCAAAATCTCAGATGTATGCCAAAGGAATTTCTTCACTGACACAGCTCCTAGGGCAATGGAAACTAAAAAGAAAATAAACAAATGGGACTATATCAAAATAAAAAGCTTCTGTACAGCAATAGAAACCATCAACAAAACAACAAGAAAGCCCACTGCATGGGAGAACATATTTGCCAATGATATCTCTGATAAAGGTTTAATCTCCAACATTTACAGGGAACTCATTTAACTTAACAAAAGGAAGATAAACAACCCAATCAAAAAATGGGCAACAGACCTAAATAGACACTTTTTGAAAGAAGACATACATAAGGCTGAGAGACATATGAAAACATGCTCAAAGTCACTAATCATCCAAGAGATGCAAATCAAAACGACAATGAGGTACTATCTCACACTTGTCAGAATGGCTATTATCAACAAATCTAAAAATGACAAATGCTGACGAGAATGTGGAGAAAAAGGAACCCTTATTCACTGCTGGAGGGAATGTGAACTGATGCAGCCACTGTGGAGAATAGTATGGAGTTTCCTCAAAAAACTAAAAATGGAACTCCCATTTGACCCACTGATCCCACATCTAGGAATATATCCCAAGAGAACAGAAACACCAATCAGAAAGGATATATGCACCCCTATATTCATACCAGCACAATTTACAATAGCTAAGATTTGGAATCAGCCTAAATGCCCATTAGCAGATGAATGGATTAAAAAACTTTGGCACGTCTACACAATGGAATACTATGCTTCTGTAAAAAGGAAGGAACTCCTACCATTTGCAACAGCATGGGTGGAGCTGGAGAGAATTATGCTAAGTGAGATAATTCAGTCAGAGAAAGATAAATACAACCTGATCACACTCATTTGTGGATTATAATGAACAACATAAACCGATGGGGAAAACCAAGATGGCGGCATAGGTTAACACCGGAGTTTGCTGCCTTGAACAACCACTTCAAAAAAAACACCAAAAACTAAAAGACAGAACGGACATCATCCAGAACTACAGGAAGGCAGGCTGAGTGGAAATTCTACAACTAGGAGGAAAGAGAATATCATACCCAGACTCAGAGGAGGCGCAGTGCTGAAGTGAAATACTAAGGTGCGGAGTGCATGCTGAGCGGGCTGGCAGCAGAGGGCGCAGTTGTTGTTTTCAATCCGGAGGGAGTTTCAGACTCTGAGCTCCAGATCCAGGCGAGTCTCTAGGGACCCAGACTCAAATGGGAGAAGCGGGACTGTCTGGCTTCAGTCGGAACTCGAAGGCAGCTTTCTCTCTGAGGTTTGCAGAGGTTGCTGGGACTCTGTGAGGCAGAGCCCCTGGGGACGGAACAGAGAGCAGCCATAACTGCTCACTCCGCCCACCCTGTAGATCCCCGGGGACCCGCCCCGCCCAAGCCCTGCACTGAGGCATTTGCCAGATAACCTCAGGCAAACGCTAGATTAGCACCGCCCTAGAGATCCAGCACAGAAGCTCTCCCACTGCAGACACAGCTGACTCTCATAGCAAGTTAGCCTGGAGGTCAAATCACCCCCGGTATTGCCAACAACAATCAAGGCTTAACTACAACAAGACAGTGCACAAAGACCACAAGGAGGGGCACCAAGAAAGCATAAATAATGCAGAGACAAAGAAACATGACAGAAATGGAGGATATAGAGCTAAAAAACGCACTTTTAAGGTCTTTCAATAATTTGCTAGAAACTGCCGATAAATGTAGTGAGATCCTCAAGAAATCTAATGAGACCCTCGATGTTGCGATAAAGAACCAACTAGAAATTAAGCATACACTGACTGAAATAAACTCCCAACAGCAGACCAGAGGAGCGCAAGAATCAAGTCAAAGATTTGAAATACAAAGAACCAAAAATCACCCAACTGGAAAAGCAAAATGAAAAAAGAATCCGAAAATACGAAGATAGTGTAAGGAGCCTCTGGGACAGCTTCAAGTGTACCAACATCAGAATTATAGGGGTGCCAGAAGATGAGAGACAGCAAGATATTGAAAACCTATTTGAAGAAATAATGACAGTAAACTTCCCCTACCTGGTGAAAGAAATAGACTTACAGGTCCAGGAAGCGCAGAGAACCCCAAACAAAAGGAATCCAAAGAGGACCACACCAAGACACATCATAATTAAAATGCCAAGAGCAAAAGACAAAGAGAGAATCTTAAAAGCAGCAAGAGAAAGAAACTCAGTTACCTAAAAGGGAGTGCCCATATGACTGTCAGCTGATTTCTCAACAGAAACTTTGCAGGCCAGAAGGGAATGGCAAGAAATATTCAAAGTGATGAATACTGTGCTATGAGGGACTGCAGCATGGAAGGGTTACAGAATATTACAGAATGTGCTGGGAGGGGGGACTGACGTATGGAGGATTATGTCAGGGTTAGGAACCATAGAAGAAAATTGCTAGATTGTCTTAGAAAAACACTGTGTTATGATACACTCCAGCCAGGTGTGATTCTGTTTACCCCCCCCCCTTTGTACTTATGAACTTTCTATGAACTTCTAAGGTAACACTGTTTTGCTATAAAGGATCATACTGCACCCTTGGTCTCTGCCACATGCTCCGAAGCTTCCAGAGGGGGAGATAGGCGCTGTGGTCAGCTGGCCAGCTTAATAAAAGGCTCTTAAATTTAAATTCTGAGTCAGTGGTCTATCTCATTGAGCCAACCCATAACATTTGGAGGCCCGCAGCGAGATACCTGGCAGGGAGGAGAGGGACCCTTTGTTTAGGGCTAGAGGCTCTCCCCTGGCAGGGGTGAGAGGGACCCCCTATTTAAGGCAGGAGGCTCTCCCCTGGCAGGGGTGAGAGGGACCCCTTGTTTAGTGCAGGAGGCTCTCCCCTGGCAGGGGTGAGAGGGACCCCCTATTCAAGGTTGGAGGCTCTCCCCCACTTGTCGCCGGGCACTCAGCGAGATACCCCACACCTGTGGAGAATGACTACCAAGGAGGCCTCCAGTCCACCCAAAAACTTTCAATTCAGAAACCAAGCCACCTGAACTCTCGAGAGAGAGGTAAGAGACCGGTCGTTAAACTGGAATTGGGACGTCCCACAGAAGGACCTATACAGAGGGCTGGACACAGCGGTACTCCTGGTCCTGACCCGCGGCCACGACGGTGGCCAGGATCCCTGGTTTGTGTGGCTGTAGGCTGCACTGGGTCTGTCTGTCTGGTATTTGTTTGTCTTGGTGTTTATTGTCAAAAAGTTGTCTGCTTCTGTGTACACCCTGCTGCAATGTTTTTTTGAAAATTTTCAGGACTTCAAGGAGCAAGCTGCAGGTTCCGGGCAACCTTAGGTTGCATTTGGCTGATTTATTTTGTCTTTGTTCTTTGTTGTCTTTGTCTTTGTCAAATGGGATAGGGTCAGTCATCTTCGTCGACCCCCTATCAGTCAGGCCCACTCTGGGTGAGTGGAAGGGGAGCTTGATCACCTCCTGGGAAGCTATAGAGCTCCCTCAGGAATTGGGAAATTGTTAGAAATTGGGAGGATTGTTTAAACTCTGAGTGAATGTCTGGTGAAAGTGTGTGAGTGTGGAGGGAGGGGGCCTGCCCTCTCCTCTCCTTTATGTGGCTCCACAACTTCAGTTACGGAGTCCGAGTAGGCCCCAACCTGCGGTTCCGCAATTCGTCATATGGCATAACGGTGACTCACCCCCATGTGGAGGTGACCAGTCCCGGGGTTTATACGGGTGCACCTTAGCTACGACGAATCTAAGCTCCCAAGGGATGCGGCCAGGCGGGCATCTGCGTGAGGATCTGTGAAAACAGGTCATCCCCTCCCTTGTCTGTCTCTCGCCACCGATCATCATGGGGTCGGGAAAAAGTTTGTTTGTTTGGGACTAGCCAAATTACTACAGAGAAGGAGGACTAGATACAGCTCCAGCCTGCGCTGGTCTACTAAGAAAGTGTAAATCATTATTGGTCTGTGTGAAGTAAAAGCTACTTTGATTTATTCTGCTTTCTGTTGATATGCTTGTCTGAACGTTTGGGCTGGCCCCTTAACAGTCTGCAAATAGTCTCTCGGCAGCTGCGAGAATTATTTTTCTCAGAGTCTTTTGCTCACTGTTAAAGGGAATCAGCCCACTTAGTTAATAAGAATTTCTGTCTATCAGTTGTTCTTACCTAGGTTATAATTTACTATATTAAACTAAAGTTCTAGGGTAGATTTAAAGGTTATAATGTTAATGCTTTTGATTTACAGCGATTCTGTGAACAGGAGTGGCCCACTTTCCAGGAGGGGTGGCCGGATGCAGGGTCTTTTGATCTGTCCACTGCCTACCGAGTCCATTATGTCATATATGGCCGCCCAGGGCATCCTGATCAAATTCCTTATATTCAGGTTTGGGTTGACATATTGTCCAAGAAACCCAGGTAGATGAGGTCTTGCCTCCCGAGGGAAAATTGGGACAGAGACAGACAATTCTTTTGGCCGGGTCCCAGAAGGGAAAGCCTCCCCCGGTCCTACAGGGAGAGCAGGAAGAACCCATTAGCCGGCCGCTCCCTATGGTCCCCTGGCGCCAGATCTGGGTGAGCCCTGGCCTCAGGCCCAGGCCACGCCACCAGCTCTTGACAGAGAGAGAGGGGGAGAAGCTGCAGGACCCTGCGACATCTGCCAGTCCTGCAGTTCCTATGTTGCCACTACTGCAGGCAGCCCTCTGGGGAAGCAAGGCAGACCGAGGCGCTATTCCCAGCTCCAGACCAGATTGGGAAGTAAATGATCAAAGAAGGGGGCCTGGATGCCTGAGCTGCCTGCAATGGCCCTAAAAAAAGAAGCAGCAGCAGCGAGAAAGTACTTAGGCCTTTGGCTTGCAGGCTACAGCAGTTAAGCCATAAGCCAGTGACTAGTACTAGCCTTCCTACAGCCCCAGAAATAGAGTAGCAAGCCTGAGATCTATGAAAACTGCAGATAGAGCTAGTAAAAGCTCCCTGCTTGCAAATGTACTGAAAGGGTTCAGTACCTGTTGCTACTGGAAGAGGAGGGGCTAATATCCCCTTCCAGTGCACTCCCTTGGAAGAGGCCTGGTCGCTGCTCTGCCATAAAGGGGACTGGTGGGAAGACAGGGAAAGCAGGGCCCTGTAACTAATAAACAGAGTTAAGAAAAGGGCACTCTCCCTGGACCTGGGAGCCATCAGGACTTTGAAATTCTCCAAGAGAGGAGAAGTCTGACTCAGAGACTAGCCGAAACCTCGTTGGGTTAGGAGGACCGGAGGCTGCATATTGAACTTATAGACTGCAATTTGCTAGGCAGAGGTCCGAGCCCAGTTGTATAGGGGTTAAGCTACCTATGTACAGCAAAACAACTTTCTCCTGTGCCAGAATACATTTTAAGAAAATTGGACAAACTGTATTTGTGGCCAGAAAGAAGAATTGGCCTATGTGTAAACTGTCCTGGAAGAAGGGTATGTAGGGTGAACCCAAAAAGTAAAGGGTGTCTAGCTGCTGAGAGGGCAGTTGCCCAGGTGGGCAAAAAAGAATACCCATTAAATTTTGGTCTCTATTGAGAGACAGTTGACAATTAGCAACCTGTATACTGTCTTACAGGCCTGTGCGACCATGCCCATGTAAGGGTGGCACAAAACCTCAACTGTAGGAAAGTGGGGAAGGCCTGTCTAGAACAGAGGGGGTTAATAAAGTGGTGAATACTAGCCCTCTGTTACAGGAATTACAGACCCTGTGAGGTCCTGTGACATATAAGACCCTGTAGGGAAATAAAGCTCCTTTAGTCCGTTCTGAAAGAACAAATAAAAGACAGATTAAAGGCTGTGTTTCCCTCCAAGCAACCCAACTGGAACCCCAATAGTGACAGGGGAAAGGAGGCTCTCAATCGGTATCACCAGACTCTATTGGGGGCATCCGAGCTGCTGCTTGGAGACCCACAAACCTCTCTAAGGTGACAGAGACAGTCCAGGGGCCTAACCCTGATGCCACGGAAATGGAGGGCTGTCAATGTTGCATTTGTTTCCCAGTCGGCCCCAAATATTAGGAAAAAATGACAGAAGTTAGAAGGCTTTGAGGGGAAATCAATCTCTAAGTTAGTTAAGGGAGCCCAGAAGGTTTTTGACAATCGGGAGGACCCGATGGCAGGTTTAAACACCCGGATGGCCAAGGTCCTCCTGGCCCTGAGCAAGGAGGGAGGTCCAAGGGGCTGGAGAGACAACAAGGGCAAAGAAAAGCCTCACGGAAGAAAAGGAGTCCAACCCAGGCTTGGGAAAAATCAATGTGCATTTTGCAGAAAGAAAGAACATTGAAAAAGGGAGTGCCCTGAACATGTGGGGAAACCGACTCCCTCCCATGCTGGTGGAGGAGGTGGATTGGGGTTGTCGGGGCTCAGCTGGCTCCCAGGAGCCCAGAATGACCCTGACAGTGGGGGCCCAAAAGATGGACTTCCTTATGGAACTCATAGCACTCACTCAGGCCCTCTGGTGGGGAAAGGGAAAAAGAGCAAACATTTCAGCTTCCTGAAAACAGCTGCCTTGAATCCTGCCACACTCCTCTCTGACAAGAAGGCAGAGGCCCCTTTGCATGACTGCGAGGAGACACTGACTACCCTCACTTCCCTCCGCGAGGACCTTGTGGACCAGCCCCTGCAGAATCTGGATGAGACCCTCTACACGGACGGGAGCAGCTTCGTAGAGGAAGGTACCCGGTATGCAGTATGCGGGGCGGCAGTAGTGACATGAGGAGGAGCCAGGGGAGATCTACAATCTGCCAGGATTAGAAAGAAGCCCTGGTGAGCACCCTGGCACTCATCCTGCCAGACCTACCCAGGGACTGCAAGGATATATCTCCTCACCCTGCCCTTACAGGAGGCCAAGGAAGTGGCTAAAAAAACCAGTAGGGCCCCCTAGAAGTTCTCGTAGCCCTGCCAGCACGAAGGCTCCCAGAGAAGCCTACTCATCTGCCAGAGGAGCAGAGGCTAGCTGAGAAACTAAGGGCCCGGGAAGGAGAGGCTGGATGGCTAATTCTGCCAGATGGGAGGCCTATAGTGCCAGAAGCCCTTGGGTGGACCATTGCTTCCCAGACCCACCAGAGCACCCACCTGGGGGGAATGAAGATCTCAAGAGTTGGCTAGAAGGTGCCAAGTGTGTACCCAGGTAAATCAAGGGCCCCCTGTTGTGGCCGTGCCGGGGCAGCAATTCCGAGGTCAGAACCCTGAGAACACTGGGAAGTGGACTTCACCGAGATACCAGGAGGACAAGGAGAATATAAATACTTGCTGGTTTTCATTAATACCTTCTCTGGCTGTCCTGAGGCATACCCAACCAAGGCAGAGACAGCACAGGTAGTAGTTAGAAAACTCCTCACTGAAATTGTCCCCCGGTTTAGCCTACCACTATATATGGGGTCCAATGATGGCCCGGCGTTTATTGCCAAAGTTACAATCCATAGTTAAGGCCCTAAGAGTTACTTAGAAATTACATTGTGTTTATAGACCACAGAGTTCTGGACAGGTAGAGAGGATGAATCGGACCTTAAAGGAAACATTAACTAAATTAAAATTAGAGACTGGTGAAAACTGGGTAAGTCTCCTTCCTTTTGCCCTCCTCAGAGCTAGGTGTACTCCGTATATAAAAGGACTCACCCCTTTTGAAATTATGTTTGGCAGGCCACCACCTCTTCTTCCCCGCCTAAGGGAGGAAGAAATTGCCCGGCTGTCTACCCGAAATTTGCATAAGTCCTTACAGGCTTTGCAGAGCAGCGCCATGTCGGCACGACGGGTGGTGAGAGCCATACGGGAGGAGGACATGCTGAGATCCAGTCCAACACAGCCTGCTTTCTCTCCGGGTGATCTCATCTGGGTGAAGTGCCACGACCCTAACAGCCTGGAACCTAGATGGGATGGACCCTACCAGGTGGTGGTGCTGACTGAGCACTCCAACCACCATCAAAGTTGCAGGAAAGAGGCACTGGAACCCCATCATCCTCATGCCTCTTGCCTGATGAACTCACCAATGGGAAGGAGAAAGACATGGGAACTAAGACTCTATGTCAGCGGCCGAGACCCTGGCCAATTATATCGTAGAGGAGGGTACTGAATCAAAGATTTGATTCAGGCATAAGACCAGTAGGGAATGTGCTAGGGTGAGGGACTGCAGCATGGAAGGGTTACAGAATATTACAGAATGTGCTGGGAGGGGGGACTGACGTATGAAGGATTATGTCAGGGTTAGGAACCATAGAAGAAAAATTGCTAGATTGTCTTAGAAAAACACTGTGTTATGATACACTCCAACCAGGTGTGACTCTGTTTACCCCCCGCCCCTTTGTTCTTATGAACTTTCTATGACCTTCTAAGGTAACACTGTTTTGCTATAAAGGCTCATACTGCACCCTTGGTCTCTGCCACATGCTCTGAAGCTCCCACAGGGGGAGATAGGCGCTGTGGTCAGCTGACCAGCTTAATAAAAGGCTCTTAAATTTAAATTCTGAGTCAGTGGTCTATCTCATTGAGCCAACCCATAACAAATACCAAGAACCTACAACCAAGATTACTTTATCCAGCAAAGCTACCATTCAGAACTGAAGGTCAGATAAAGAGCTTCACAGATAAGGAAAAGCTAAAGGAGTTCATCACCACCAAACCAGTATTATATGAAATGCTGAAAGGTATCCTTTAAGAAGAGGAAGAAGAAGAAAAAGGTAAAGATACAAATTATGAACAACAAACATGCATCTATCAACAAGTGAATCTAAGAATCAAGTGAAAAAATAATCTGATGAACAGAATGAACTGGTGATCATAATAGAATCAGGGACATAGAAAGGGAATGGACTGACTATTCTTGGGGGGGCGGGAAAGGGGTGTGGGAGATGCCAGAAGAGACTGGACAAAAATCGTGCACCTATGGATGAGGACAGTGGGTGGGGAGTGAGGGCGGATGGTGGGGCGGGAACTGGGAGGAGGGGAGTTATGGGGGGAAAAAGAGGAACAAATGTAATAATCTGAACAATAAAGATTTAATTAAAAAAAAACAAACAAACATAAACCAATGAACAAAAACAGATGTAGAGACAGAGAAGCATCGATCAGATGCTCAAAACCCAGATGGAAGGTAGGGGAGAATGGGGGTGAGAGGGAAAGGTCAACCAAAAGACTTGTATGCATGCATGTAAGCATAAGCGATGGATGTGAACAACAGGGGTGAGGGTGAGGGCAGGATTGGGGGGGATGAGAGGACATTGGGGGGATAAGGACACATTTATAATATCTTAATAAAGAAAAAAGAAAAAGAAAGAAAAAGGATGTCTATTTATGAAGAATTAATCCACTTAATAAATTCAGAACTATCCTTTAAAAAACTAAAATAAAATTAGGTGCGTTTTTTTCTGTTCTAAGAATATCAATGTGTCTTTTAATCCAGTCATACATTGTCTGCCTTTTTTATTTGATGATTTAGTCCACTTCTTATTTCATTTCATTTTATTTTTTAATATTCTCACCCGAGGATATGTTTACTGATTTTATTTATTTATTTATTATTTATTTATTTATTAGCAAGAGAGGGAGAAAGAGACAGAAACATTAATGTGAGGGAGAAATATGAAAGTATCGAACCCACAACCTAGGTATGTGCCCTGACCTGGAATCAAACACTCAAGCTTTTGGTGTATCAGGCGATGCTCCATCCACCTGAGCCACTGGCCCGGGTTAGCCCATTTATTTTTGATGAAATATTTGCCCATCTTAGGTTTAATTCCATCATCATTTTACAATTTGTTATTATTGGCTCACTCATTTAACTTTTTCTCTCTCAAACTCTTTCCTTTGGGCTCATGGATTATCTTTGAGCTCCATTTCATGTCCTCTGCTGACCTATTAGCAATGGCTTTATTGGTAGTATTATTGTTTTTATGATTGTTATTGTTTCAGTCATGGTCTAAGAATTATCTATTTGTCTTTAACTTATCGAAGTCTAGCTTCATATCACAGCATACCACTTCCATGCACTATTAAAAACTTACAGTACTGACTTTGCTTTCTCTTGTATGATCCTTTTATTTTAAATTTACTCAGCTGATTTGCATTTAAAAATAATAATTTTTAGTTTCCACGTTTTACTATTCTAGTGATTCACAATTTATCATTTCTGCCACTTTTATTTTTAACTTTTTCCAGTTTATCCTTGTTGTGAGAATATCACAATTAATGTGCACTCCCCATGTGTCATGTCGAGAGGGATGCAGAGAGGAGAAACCTGCCAGCGCCTCGCCCAGGGCCAGGCTGGGGCCACCACTACATCGGAGAACATTCCCTGGAATTTCCCGCTGTGGTCCAGCTGAGGAGGTGACATAACTAGAAAGGAAGAAGGAAGAAGGAGACCAGTAGGAAGGGCGAGATCGCAAGAGGGGTTGCTCAGAGGGCGCGCGCGCGCGCGCACACACACACACACACACACACACACACACACACACACACACCCTGCCTGTGACGCCCCTGGGGGACCGCCTCATCCATGCAGCAGCAAAAAGGCCGAGGCTGCTGGAGTCCACACCCATAGAAGGAGCCAGTGGGGAGAGAGCCACAGTTTTGGTTCCCCCTTTCCCTCTTTTTCTTTCTTTTATCTCTAAACCCAGAGCACAGGAGTTTCATTTGCAGCTACACACCCAGGCAGTGGAGCCCAAGGGAGTCCTGGAAAAGCAGGAGCCAGGAGTCCTGCATCGGCCGTCCATAGGCTTCCAAACAAAAGGCCATTGGCCCTGGAGGAGCTACCTGCTCCCAACACCCAGAGAGCAGGTAAAGGGGACCTCCCCATTACAGCCTGCTACACCTGCACTTTGAGGGTTACTGAGAAACAAAGGCAGAGGCCAAGCTTGCAGGTCTGAACAGTCTCAAGGAGCCTCAGGGACAGGGTGGGAAGAGGGGCCACCTGCCCACTGTTCTAGGAACCAGACTGATAAGAGCTCCAGGTCCCATCTGACCCCATTGGTCTCCATGCAAGAATCTCTGGCCAACCAAGGCCAGAGTCACATTTTGGGCCACTGGCAGAGGAGGAGCTCTGACACAGGAAAAGCACCCATCATTGTCCCTGAAATTGAAACAGCACCAACCCCTCCTAAAGCCGAGTCAGAAACAGACTCTGGAGTGATGAAGATTGACAGCTGGTGGACAGGCAAGCCTGCTGGCGGCCAAGGCCTGTGGAGACGGACACAGCAGTGGCCAGCACCTAGGTCCTCACAGGAAGCCCAGCATCCGAAGACAGAACACAGGGTGAGGCGAACGACACTTCTCTTCATTTATTTATTTTTTATTTTATTCCCATTATATTTTGCAGCTTTTTCTTCCTCTCTTCTCTTTTTTTCCTCCCATTTTTCTTCTCCTTTCTCTTATTTTGTTTTTTCTGTTTCCTTCATTTTTCCCCCTTTAAAAATTGAACTGTCTCATCTGTTTTATTGATTTGTTATTATTCTGTCTCTGTTGTTTTGTTCATATGTTAATTTTTTTCCCTGTGATTGATCACTTATCCCCCTCTCCTCCATCCCACTCTCCCTTGCCTTCCTCCTGAGGTTTAACAGTCTGTTCAATGCTTCTAAGTATATGGATCTATTTTTGTTCATCAGTTTATGTTGTTCATTATATTCCACAAATGAGTGAGATCACGTGATAGTTATCTTTCTCCAACTGGCTTATTTTGCTTAGCATAATGCTCTCCATCCATGCTGTTGTGAATGGTAAGAGTTTCTTCTTTTTTACAGCAGCATAGTGTTCCATTGTGCAGATGTACCACAGTTTTTTAATCCCCTCATCTGCTTATTAGGCTGTTTCCAAATCTTAGCTATGTTGAATTGTGCTATGAACATAGGGGTGCATAGTATATCCTTTCTGACTGGTGTTTCTGATTTCTTAGGTATATTCCTAGCAGTGGGATTACTGGGTCAAATGGGAGTTCTATACATTATTTAATTTTTTTGAGGAAACTAGATACTGTTCCCCACAGTGGCTGCACCAGTCTGCATTCCCACCAGCAGTGCACAGGGCTCCTTTTTCTCCACATCCTCGCCAGCACTTGTCATTTGTCAAATTGTTGATGATAGCCAGTCTGACAGGTATGAGATGGTACTGCATTGTTGTTTTGATTTGCATCTTTCAGATGATTAGTGACTTTGAGCATGTTTTCATATGTCTCTTGGCCTTTTGTATGTCCACTTTCAAAAGTGTCTGTTTACTAGTAGGTCCTTTGCCCATTGTTTAATTGGATTGTTTATCTTCCTTTTGTTAAGATCTATAAATTTTGAAGAGTAGACCCTTATCTGATATAACATTGGCAAATGTTCTCCCACGCAGTGGGCTTTCTTGTTGTTTTGTTGATGGTTTCTTTTGCTGAGCAGAAGCTTTTTATTTTGATGTAGTCCCATTTGTTCATTTTCTCCTTAATTTCCATTGCCCTAGGAGCTGTATCAGTAAAGGTATTGCTACGACATATGTCTGATATTTTGCTGCCTATGGATTCTTCTAAGGTTTTTACAGTTTCTGTCTTATATTTAAGTCCTTTATCCATTTTGACTTTATTTTTGTGTGACTTTATTTTTGTGTATGGTGTACATTGGTGATCTAATTACATTTTTTTTGCATGTATCTGTCCCATTTTCCCAACACCATTTTTTAAAAAGATATTTTTATTGATATCAGAGAGGAATGGAGAGGGAGAAAGAGACAAAAACATCACCGATGGGAGAAAATCATTGATTGGCTGCCTCCTGCACACACACACAACCGCTCCACTGGGGATCAAGCCTGCAACCCAGGCATGCGCCCTTGACGGGAATTGAACCCAGGACCTTTCAATCCACAGGCTGACACTCTTTCTGCAGAGCCAAGCCCACTAGGGCCCCAACACCATTTATTGAAGAGTCTTGACTCATTGTATGCTCTTGCCTCCTTTGTCAAATATTAATTGAGCATAATGGCTAGTGTCGATTTCTGGGTTCTATGTTCTGTTCGTTCTTGTACCAGTACCAAGCAGTTGTGAGAACAGCAGCTCTGAAATACAGGTTGATATCTGGTATTGTGATCCATCCAACTTTGTTCCTCTTTCTCAGGATTGCTGCAGTTATTCTGGGTCCTTTTTTATTCCATATGAATTTTTGGAGAGTTTGTTTTAGGCCTATAAAATATGTCGTTGGTATTTTAATGGAGATTGCATTGAATCTATAGATTGTTTTGGGTAGTATGGACATTTTAATGATGTTGATTCTACCAATCCATGAACACAGTATATTCTTCCATTTGTTTACATAGTCCTCTATTTCTTTTTTCAATGTCCGGTAGTTTTCCAAGCACAGGTCTTTTATCTTGTTAGTTAAGTTTATTTCTAGGAATATTAATTTTTTTGTTGCAATGGTAAATTGGATTTTTTTTATTTTCTCTTTCTGTGAGTTCATTATTGGTGTATAAAAAAGCCATACAGTTCTGGGTGTTAATTTTGTATCCTGCTATATTGCCAAATTCATTTATTAAGTCTAGTAGATTTTTGATGGAGTCTTTAGGGTTTTCTATTACAATATCATGTCATCTGTGAATAATAACAGTTTTACTTCTTCTCTGGCAACTTAGATGCCTTTTATTTTTTCTTCTTGTCTGATCACTATGGCTAGCACTTGCAGTACCATGTTGAACAGGAGTGGTAAAGTGGGTATCCCTGTCTTTTTTTAAAATATATTTTATTGATTTTTTACAGAGAGGAAGGGAGAAGGATAGAGAGTTAGAAACATCAATGAGAAAGAAGTACCGATCAGCTGCCTTCTGCACGCCCTCTACTGGGGATGTGCCCGCAAACAAGGTACATGCCCTTGACCAGATTCGAACCTGGGACCCTTCAGTACACAGGTCAACACTCTATGCACTGGGCCAAAAGGTTAGGGCAGGTATCCCTGTCTTATTCCTGTTCTTAGGGGAAATGATTTTAGTTTTTGCCCATTGAGTATGCTGTTGGCTGTAGGTTTGCCATATGGCCTTTATTATGTTGAGGTATGATCTCTCTATTCCCACTTTGCTGAGAGTTTTTATCATGAAAGGGTGTTGAATTTTGTTAAATGCTTTTTCTGCATCAATTGATATGACTGTGATTTTTGTCTCTCAATTTGTTTCCGTGATGTATCATGTTGATTGTTTTGCAGATATTATACCCGCATTGCATCCCTGGAATAAATCCCACTTGGTCATGGTGTATGATCTTTTGAGTGTAATGCTGGATTGGATTTGTGAGAATTTTGTTGAGGATTTTAGCATCTATGTTCATCAGGGATATTAGCCTGTAAATCTCTTTCTTTGGGGTGTCTTTCTCTGCTTTTGGGATTAGGGTGGTGCTGGCTACATAGAAAAAGCTTGAAAGTGTTCCTTCCTCTTTAATTTTTTGTAATAGTCTGAGGAGGGTAGGTTTTAGTTCTTTGAATGTTTGGTAAAACTCCCCTGTGAAGCTGTCCAGCTCAGGGCTTTTGTTTGCTGGAAGTTTTTTTTATTATGGCTTCAATTTCCTCCATAGTTATCGGCCTATTCAGATTTTCTTATTCTTCCTGATTGAGTTTTGGAAGATTGTATTTTTCTAGGAATATGTACATTTCTTTGAGGTTGATTAGTTTGTTGGAATAGAGTTGTTCATAGTGTTTTTTTTATATATATATAATCCTTTGGATTTCTGTGGGGTCTGTTGTTATTTTGACTCTTTCTTTTCTGATTTTGTTTATTGTGGTCCTCTCTCTTTGTTCCTAGGTGAGCCTGGCTAGAGGTTCATCAATCTTGTTTATCCTGTCAAAGAACCAGTTCTTGGTTTTATTGATCTTTTGTATTGTTTTTTGGTCTCTATGTCATTTATTTCCGCTCTGATCTTTGTTATTTCCTTCCTTCTACTTACTCTAGGCTTTTCTTATTGCTCTCTTTCTAATTCTTTAATTTGTACAGTTAGATAATTTATTTCCTGTTTTTCTTGTTTATTGAGGTATGCCTGTAGTGCTATGAACTTCCCTCTCATGATTGCTTTCACTGTGTCCCATCATTTTTGGATTGTTGTGTTTTCATTGTCATTTGTCTCCAGAATATTTTTTCTTTCTTCTTTGATCTCATTGGTACCTAACCATTGTTTAATAACATGCTATTTAGTCTCCAAGTGTTTAAATTTTTTATTGTTTTTATTGTTATTGATTTCTAACTTTATGCCATTGTGATCTGAGAAGATACTTGATATGATTTCAATCTTCTTGAATCTGGAGACTTTGCCTGTGTCCCAATATGTGATATATCTTTGAAAAAGTCCAATGTGCACTTCAGAAGAATGTATATTCTGTAGCTTTGGGATGAAATGTTCTGAAGATGTCCATTAAGTTCACCTGATCTAGTGAGTCATTTCAGATTGCTGTTTCTTTGTTTATTTTTTTTTTTTTGTCTAGAGGATTTATCCAGTGATGTCAGTGGGGTATTACAGTCCCCTACTATGTTTGTTTTGCTGTTGATCGCTCCCTTGATATCTTCCACAGTGTTTTTATGTATTTGGATGCTCCTACATTGGGTGCATATATGATTACCAGAGTTATAGCCTCTTGTTGTATCACTCCCTTTATTATTATGTAGTGGCTTTCCTTATCTCCTATTATGGCCTTAACTTTGAGATCTATTATGTCAGATATAAGTATTGCTAACCCAGCTTTTTATTTTTCCATTTGCCTAAAAGATATTTTTCCATCCCTTCACTTTTAGTCTGTGTGCGTCTTTTGTTCTGAGGTGGGTCTCTTGTAGACAGCAGAGATATGGATCATGTTTTCTTATCCATTCAGCCACTGGATATCTTTAGATTGGAGCCTTTAATCCATTTACATCTAAGGTTATTATTGACAGGTACTAGTTTGTTGCAATTTTTGATCTTTATGCCTGTTACTTCCTCTTTTTACAGCAGTTCCTTTAGCATTTCTTGCACTGCTGGCTTGGTAGTAATAAACTCCCTTAGCCTTTTTTTGTCTATGAAGCTCCTGATTTCACCTTTAATTTTGAATGATAGGCTTGCTAGATAGAGTATCCTTGGATTCATTCCTTTGCTTTGTATCTCTTTGTATACTTCATTCCATTCCCTTGTGGCCTGATGTGTTTCTGCTGAGAAATAAGTTGATAGTCTAATAGGAGATCCCTTGTAGATAACTCTCTGTCTCTCTCTCTTGCAGCCTTAAGTTTCTCTCTTTGTCATTAATGACTGTCATTGTAATTACAATGTGTCTTGGTGTGGGCCTTTTTGGATCCATCTTGTTTGGGACTCTCTGTGCTTGTGTGACTTTTTTTCTACTCCAAATCAGGGAAGTTTTCTGTCATTATTTGTTCAAATGGGTTTTATAATCTTTGCTCCTCTTCTTGCCTTTCTGGCACCCATATTATACAGATGTTATTTCATTTCATTTTGTCCCAAAACTCCTTATGCTCTCCTCCTGCTTTCTAATATTTTTCTCCAATTGCTGTTCAGATTGGGTGTGTTTCCCAACTTGTCTTCCAACTTGCTAATTGGGTCCTCCACTTCTTCTAGTATATGGTTGAAACCTTCCATTGTGTTTTTTTTTTTTTGTAGCTATATCATTCTTGATTTTCTCTTGATTCTTACATAAGTTGTTGATTTCTCATCCAGCTGGTTTAGGCACTATATGACCCTTATCCTGAAATCTTTTTCTGACATATTGCATGCCTCATTTTCATTTAGTTCCTTTTCTGCCAATTCCTCCATTTCTTTCTTTTGGGAGTTGTTTCTTTGTCTCCTCATTTTTGCTCTCATCTTAGGGTCCAGGCGTTGAGTTGCACAGGGCCTGTGGCTAAAGCAGTGGGCTTGGTGGGAGGATTGCACACCCTAAGTCTTGCCGGAAGGCCCAGGCACTGGGTCATGCAGGGCCTGCAGCTGAAGAGTTGGGCTTGGTGGGAGGGTTGGGCACTCCAGGGCTCACAGGAGCCTGCAGCTGAGCAGGCTGGTATCCCAGAGTCTGTGGGTCTGCAGATAAGGTAGCATGTCTTTGGCCAGAGTGACTTTAGGGTCTGGTATGGTGTCTGAGGCCAGTCTGGGTGGTGGTGAGGCTGGGCTCATAGTCACAGCAGCTCTCCTGGTGTGGTTTCTGTGCCTGAGCCAGCTGCCCTGAGAGTGGTTGCATTGGTAACAAAGGCTCCCCATCTAGCAGAGCTCGGTCTGCCTGCCCCCAAGACTCCTGCAGGATCTAACTGTCCCTCACTCACACACACAAACCACACACTTCACTTTCACTCCCTCACTCACACTCTCTTCCTCACTGCTGTCCTACTGGCCACCATCTTTACTCCCCTGTTCATATATTAATTTTGTCTTCTGTGCTCCTAATCAATTTCCCTTTCTCTTTTCTTTTTTTTCACTACTCAATTTTTTAAATTCTTTTCTCTATTCTCTTTCTCTTTTCTTCTCCTAATTTCTTAACTTATTTCACTTCCTAAATTTAGGGCTATCTGCTCTCTCCTCTACTCTTCTTTCAATTATTTTTCTTTCTTGTCTTCTGATTTCTTTTTTTCCTCCTTTATTTTAAACCATGGTTCTTCCCCTATTTCTCTAATTCTTTAACATTATTTTCTTTACTTAAGCTCTGCATCCACAGATTCAGACCCCCCCCCTTTTTTTCTGGGTGTTTTTTTGTTTGTGCTTTGTGGTTTATTTGTTTGTTTTATTGATTTTTCTTTCCATATTTTTCTTCTTTCACCATTCTTGCTCTCTTTTCTCTCATTCTCTTTTCTCTGGTGGTTACTGTTGTTGGGGCTATACGTATCTTGTGTATATTCATGTTCTGTATTGTGTCTTCTCATGTTGTATTTGTGTTGTTCAGTCAGTACCTCCAAAATGGCTATCACAATGTGGTAGGGAGCAAGCCACATAATTAGACACCCTAAGAGGAGACTCCATCCACAAATGGGACAATAACATTCAAGAACCAACTACATGAGAAGAACCCAAATATCTCAAGTAGGGGGCCACCTTAGAACACCCAGCCCAGAATACCTTAGAGATTGCACCATTGGGTCCCACAAAACATCTAGTACATAAGATCAATTCAAAAAATCTGGGTGGCATAGCAGTTTGATCCAGTACATAGAAACAATGACTCTAGTCTGATTGGGACATTTAAGGGTGGGGTTCACAGTTCCTCAGGGCAGAGATTTCATAGGCCCTTCCCCCTGCCTGTGAATATAGGCCAGTGTCATTGGCTTGCTGGTTAAAGGAAGACAATGGGCCTTAGACTCTGTAAAGGTGGGCGGGAATGAAGCTGGTCAAATGTACTGAAAGGGTTTGGTACCTGTTGCTGCTAGCAAAGGAGGGGCTGATACCCACTTCTAGCGTATTCCCTTGAAAGAGGCCTGGTTGCTGCTCTGCCACAGAAGTAGAAAGGCAAGAAAGCAGAGTGCTATAACTAATAAACAGGGTTACCTAGAAGCCATCAGGACTTTGAAGTTCTCCAAGAGAGGAGGAATTTGATTCAGAGACTGGTAGGGACTGGGTGGCTTTTCTTTAACAATCTCTTTCCTTGAGAGGGCTCCAGAAGGTGCACGAGGACATTTGGCCGTGCCTCCGCACCATCTACGAGACCAGCCCAACCCCAACTCCTCATCAGCACAGACCAGGAGATTGGGTCTACGTCAGAAGGCACTGCTGGGAGACCCTAGAGCCACATTGGAAGGGTCCCTACACTGTGGTGCTGACGACCCTCACTGCTCTCAAGGTAGATGGTGCCATGACTTGGGTCCATCATACTCACGTCTGGTCAGCGGATCCATCCATGACCCAGAAAGACTGCATCACCAAATGGAGCATCGATCGAGATCAACGCAACCCGCTCAAGCTCAAGCTACAGCGTGCTCGACCTGCCTGATGCTGGTAACATGGCTCGCGATCACTCCTGTCACCAGGAGCCCCACAATACTGTATAATACACTTAGATAATGCCTGCATCTTCATGGACATGGCTCCAGAGAGACAAGGACAATTTATAAGATCACATGTTTAGTAGCAGAAGATTTGGCTGCCTGAAGCGGCCACGATGCCAATATTATGTTTCATTGTATTGATATGTTATATTAACCTTTGATTCTTTTGCAGGTTTGAATGTATGTTGGCTGTTCTGGAAGGGAGCTGTGTGGGATGACCCCCAAAAGTAAAGGGTGTCTAGCTGCCAAAAGGGCAGGTTCCCAACTGGGCAGGGAAGGGTGCCCATCAGGTTTTGGTCTCTGTTGAGAGACAGCTAACAGTTGGCAGCCTGTAATACTGTCTTGCAGGCCTGAGTCACCATGCCCATGTCAGGGGTAGTAAAGCTGGAAAAAGCCTGTTTAGAATAGAAGGTCTGAGACATAGTTATTCATAGAAAGAAGATTTTATGCCAACAGTTATTGTTTTGTTTTAAATCCATGAAAAGGAATTAGCAAGGAAAGTAAGAAAATCTTACAGTAGATCGGTATCTTTTTCTCCTTATGTAATTCCTCCGAAATCTGGCAATGCTAAGTAAGTCATGGCAATACATTTCTTTGCATAGATCCAATAAGACTGGTTCCTAATAGTGGTTTTATTAATGGAAAACTTTGACTGGAGTATCATGTTTTAAAGAGCCCTGTCTGAGCTCTAAAGACTTGAAGCCAGTAAAAATGCCACGAAGAAAGCCTGGTATCCTGCTTGGGAGCCCTGAAGATGGCTGGCACTGGAGCGTCAGGCCCATGCCCTACCATCACTGGTGGTTGGTAAGAGTAGAAGGGGAGCAGTAAAGATGCCTCTGCATCCCTTCGGAACCCCCACACACTCTGGGCCGCAACAAGTAGGAGGGCTACTGAGATGGGCCTTAAAGCCTAGAGCGTGGGTTCAGGTGGAGTTGCTACAGGTGAGGGATTCACCTAACTCAGCAGATACTGCAGGCAGGCCTGATGGCAGCTGGATGGCTTGGCTTCCTGGCCCTACGGGGCACATTAAGGTTCAACCATGAAATTCCAGCAAAGGTAGTCAGTTACCATTCTTGTTGTGTTTATGCAAACATCAGGACAGTAGATAAATTAATCTTGATTTGGCTTTTTGATAGCCATGGAGGAATTTTAAGAAGAAAAATCCTATTTCAATAGAAGTTGTTAAATCTAAAATGGTTTCTTTCCCTTCCACTGGACCATTTGTTAAGCTTATAGGGATAGTTCAGTTGATAGTTCTGTGTGCCCAGTATGGGCCTCTAGCAACGGTGGAATAGAAATGCAGTCTGTCTCATGATTGAGCTGGAAGTTCCAAGACAAGGGGGGAATGAAAGGGCAAGGACTACGCCCTCCATATTACCCTGGATCCTCCATTCTTGGGAAGAGCCATGTGCTCGGCAAGGCTTCTTCCCGGAAACCCAAGCCTCTGCTAGCCACACCCAGGATTTCTCTGGACTAACCAATGATAATCAAGGGAAGTGAATGCCATGGAGATGACCACATCCTGTTTAACGAGACACCGACTTGTGCCTGGCCAATCGGCAGGACCCACAGTCACCTTTCCTGCCCTTACTCCACCCCCCTATAAAACTCCTCTTCCCATCTGGCTAGCCCTCTCTCTGCCACTTGGCTTGCCATTGTGTTGGTGAGTGTGGTGGATGGGGAGCTTGAGCTAGCTCAAATAAAGATTCTTTGCTTTTGCATCGGGGGAAAAAAGAAACAATGACAAAGGAACAGCAATAATGGTGCAACAAAGAAACAACCCTCAAATGAAGTAAAAAGAGGAATCACCAGAAAAGGAACTAAATGAAATGGAGGCAAGTAATTTGTCAGAGAAAGAATTCATAGTCATGGCTATAAGGATGCTCAAACATCTGGATGAGAAATACATGCAAATCAATGAGAATTACAAGGAGCTGAATGAGAAATGCACCCACATGAGTAAATGAAGAATGACATAGCTGCAATGAAGAACACAATGGAATATTTCAACAGTAGACTAGAAGATGTGGAGAACCAAATTAGCGAGTTAGAAAGGAAGGTATTAAAATCAAAAAAAACACCTTCCATCAGAGTAGCAACTGGAAAAAAATTAAAAAGCAGGAGATTCAAAGGGAGTTTTGGGACAAAATATGAAATGAAGCAACATCCATATAATAGGGGTGCCTATTATAGGATAGGAAGCTGAGCAAGGAATGGAAACCATATTTGAAGAAATAATTACAGAAAACTTCCCTGATTTAGGGAAGAAAAAACTCACACAATTCCAAGAAGGACAGAATCCCAATCAAGATGAATCCAAAAAGACCTACACCAAGAAACATCATAATTAAATTGACAACCATAAAAGACAAGGAAAGAATCTTAAAGGCTGCAAGGGAGAGATAGAGAGTTACCTACCAGGGATATCTCATTATACTATCAAATGATTTCTCAACAGAAACACATCAGGCCACAAAGAAATGGAATGAAGTATACTAAGTGATACAAAGTAAGGGAATTAATCCAAGAATACTCTATCCAGTGAGGCTGTCATTCAAAATTGAAGGAGAAATCAGGAACTTCGCAGACAAGAAAGGGCTAAGGAAGTTTATTACCACCAAAATAGCAATGCAAGAAATGCTAAAGGGACTGTTGTAGAAAGAAGAAACAGAAAGGAAAGAAGGAACACAGGCATAATGAATAAAAGTGGCAACAAACCAGTACCTATCAATAAGAACCTTAAATGTAAATGAATTAAATGGTCCAATCAAAAGATAGGGTAGCTGAGTGGATAAGAAAACATGAACCATAAATATATGCTGTCTACAAGAGACCCACCTCAGAACAAGAGACTCACACAGACTGAAAGTGAAGGGATGGAAAAAAAATTTTCAGGCACATGGAAATTAAAAATATGTTGGGGTAGCAATACTTATATCTGACAAAACAGACATCAAAGTGAAGGCCATAAGAAGAGGTATGAGCCCTAACCAGTTTGGCTCAGTGGATAGAGTGTTGGCCTGTGGGCTGAAGGGTCCCAGGTTCGATTCCGGTCAAGGACATGTACCTTGGTTGTAGGCACATCCCCAGTAGGGGGTGTGCAGGAGGCAGCTGATCAGTGTTTCTCTCTCATCGATGTTTCTAATTCTCTATCCCTCTCCCTTCTTCTCTGTAAAGAAATCAATAAAATATATTTTTTTAAAAAGAAAAGGTATGGGATCCCTTCATAGAACTAAAGGGATCAATACAATAAGAGAATATAACTATGGTAAACATATATGCACCCAATGCAGGAGCATCCAAATATATTTTTAAAATTCTGGAGGATATCAAGGGAGAAATCAACAACAATACAATCATAGTAAGGGACTTTAATACCCCACTGACACACTGAATAAATATTCTAGACAAAAAATCAACAAGGAAACCGCAATCCTAAATGACACTCTAGAACAGCCGTGGGCAAACTACGGCCCGCGGGCCGAATCCGGCCCATTTGAAATGAATAAAACTAAAAAAAAAAAAAAAAAGACCGTACCCTTTTATGTAATGATGTTTACTTTGAATTTATATTAGTTCACACAAACACTCCATCCATGCTTTTGTTCTGGCCCTCTGGTCCAGTTTAAGAACCCATTGTGGCCCTCGAGTCAAAAAGTTTGCCCACCCCTGCTCTAGAACCAATGGAACTAATTGACATCTTCAGAACATTTCATCCTAAAGCTATGGAACATACATTCTTCTCAAATTCACATGTGACATTTTCAAAGATAGACCTAAAGTTAGGACAGAAGCTAAGTCTCTACAAAGTCAAGAAGATTGAAATCATATCAAGCATCTTCTCAGACCACAATGGAAATTAGAAATCAGCTACAATAAAAACATTTAAACACAGTGAATCCACGTGCCCTGTCTTTGGGGGTACGTGGGTCTCCCGGGGATGCAGAATAAACTTTCCTTCCTTCCTTCAAAAAAAACCCAACATTTAAACACATGGAGGCTAAATAGAATGCTATTAAACAATGAATGGGTTACCAAATAGATAAAAGGAAATATAAAAACATCCTGGAAACAAATGAAAATGAATACACGACAACTGAAAATCTATGGGAAACAGTGAATGCAGTCCTGAGGGAAGTTCATAGCATTACAGGCCTATCTCAAAAAAATAAGAAAAACTTTTAATATGCTCTCTAACCCTACAACTTAAAGAATTAGGAAGAGAACAACACGAAAAGGCCAGAATAAGTAGAAGGTAGTAATTAATAAAGATCAGAGTGAAAATAAATGACATAGCAACTAAAAAAATACAAAAGTCAATGAATCAAGAGCTGGTTCTTTAAAGAATAAACAATATTGATGAACCTCTAGCCAGACTCATCAAGAAGCAGAGAGAGGACCCAAATAAACAAAATCAGAAATGAAGGAGGTGAAGTAACAACTGATCCCACAGAAATACAAAGGATAGTAAAAAAAAAAAAAAAAAAAAAAAGAAAAAAGAAAGAAAGAAAAGAAAATATTATCAATGACTTTATTCTGACAAATGAGAACTTGGACAAAATGGACATATTTCTAGGAAAATGCAACCTTCCAAAACTCAATCAGGAAGAATAAAAAAAACCTGAATAGGTCAATAACTATGGAGGAAATTGAAGCCATAAAAAAAAAAAAAACTTCCAGCAAACAAAAGCCCTACACCAGATAGCTTTACAGGGGAGTTTTACCAAACATTCAAAGAAGAACTAAAACCTGTTCTCCTCAAACTATTCTAAAAAATTCAAGAAGAAGGAACACTTCCAAAATCTTTCTATAAGGCCAGCATTACCCTAATTCCAAAATCAGATAAAGACATGACAAAGAAAGAGAACATCGGGCCAATATCCTTATGAACATAGACACTAAAATCCTCCACAAAATGTTAGCAAATCAGATCTAGCAATATATTAAAAAAGATCATACACCATGACCAAGTGAGGTATATTCTCAGGATGCAAGGCTGGTACAATATTCCCAAATCAATAAATGTGGCCCTCGCTGGTTTGACTCAGTGGATAGAGCATCAGCCTGCGGACTGAAGGGTCCTGGGTTCGATTCCAGTCAAGGGCACATGCCCAGGCTGCGGGTTGGATCCCTAGTAGGGGATACACAGGAGGCAGCCAATCAATGATTCTCTCTTATCATTGATGTTTCTATCTCTTTCTCCCTCTCCCTTCATCTCTAAAATCAATAAAAATATATTTTAAAAGAAAAAGAAAATGACTATTAAAAATATATAAAAAATAAATGTTGTACATCACAAACAGATTGCAAGACAAAATCATATGATCATATCAACTGATGCATAAAAAGCATTCGACAAAATCCAATACCCTTTCTTGATAAAAACTCTCAGCAAAGTGGAAATAGAGGGATCATACCTCAACATAATAAAGACCATATCTGAAAAACCTACAGTCAACATCATACTCAATCGTCAAAAACTAAAACAACTTCTCCTAAGAACAGAAACAAGATAGGGATGCCCTCTTTCACCACTCTTATTCAACATAGTACTGGAAGTCCTGGCCATAGGTATCAGACAAGAAGAAGAAATAAAAGGCATCTAGGTTAGAAAGTATGAAGTAAAACGTTCATTATTCACAGATGACATGATACTGTACATATAAAAACCAAAATACTCCATCAAAAAACTACTAGATTTAACTTAGCATAATGCTCTCCAGTTCCATCCATGCCGTTGCAAATGGTAAGAGTTCCTTCCTTTTTACAGCAGCATAGTAAATGGTTTGGAAACATAGCAGTGTATAAAATTAACACCCAGAAATCCATCGCATTTTTATACACCAATAGTGAATGCTCAGAAAGATAAACTAAAACAGCAATTCCATTTACCATTATAACAAAAAAATTAAGATACTGAGGAATAAACTTAATCAAGGAGGTAAAAAAAAAAACTACTCTGTAAACTACAGGGCATTGAAAAAAAGTGATACGAGAAAGATATAAACAAGTGGAAGAATATCCCTTTTCATGGGTTGGTTGGATCAACATCATTACAATGTCCATATAATCCAAAACAATCTATAGATTCAACGCAATCCCCATTAAAATGTCAACATGTTTCAAAATTCTAGAACAAACACTCCAAAAATTTACAAGGAACCAAAAAAAAAAAAAAAGACCCTGAATAGCTGCAGCAATCTTGAGAAAGAAGAACAAAGTTGGAGGAATTACAATACCAGGTATCAAGTTACATTACAAAGCCACTGTAATCCCAGAAATCAACCCAAGCTACTCTGCTCAATTAATATTTGACAAAGGAGGCAAGAGCATACATTGGAGGAGAGACAATCTCTTCAATAAATGGTGCTGGGAAAATTGGACAGTTACATACAAAAAATGAAACTATTCCACCAACATACACCATACACAAGAATAAACTCAAAATGGATAAAAGACTTAAATGTAAGACATGAAACCATAAAAGCCGTAGAAGAAGCCAGCGGCACCAAAATCTCAGACATCTCTCATAGCAACATGTTTACTGATACATCTAGGACAGTGGTCGGCAAACTGCGGCTCGTGAGCCACATGCAGCTCTTTGGCCCCTTGAGTGTGGCCACGAAGTTTCAATTGCACTGTATGTGTGCGTCCACACGTGGTATTTTGTGGAAGAGCCACACTCAAGGGGCCGCAGTTTGCCAACCACTGTTAAATCTAGGACAATGGAAGCTAAGGAGAAAATAAACCAATGGGACTACATCAAAACAAAAAGCTACTGCATAGCAAAAGAAATCATCAGCAAAATAACAAGAAACCCCATTACGTGGGAGAACATATTTGCTAATGATACATCCGATAAGGGGTTAATCTCTAAAATTATAGGGAACTCATACAACTTAACAAAAGGCAGACAAACAATCCAATAAAAAAATGGGTAAAGGTCCTAAATAAACACTGCTCCAAAGGGGACATACAGAAGGCCAAGAGACATATGAAAACATGCTCAAAGTCACTAATCATCTGAGAGATGCAGATCAAAATGACAATGAGGTTTCACTTCACACTTGTCAGAATGGTTACATCAGCAAATCAACAAACGACAAGTGCTGGCGAGGATGTGGAGAAAAGAGAATCCATCCAGTGATCCCACTTCTAGGAATATATTCTAAGAAACCTGAAACACTCATCAGAAAAAATATATGCACCCCTACCTACATTCATAGCAGCGTCATTTACAATAGCTAAAAGAAAAAAAATTTTGGTACATACCATTTGCAACAGCATGGACCTGGAGAGTATAATGTTGAGTGAAATAAGCCAGTCAGAGAAAGATATGTATCACATGATCTCACTCATGTGTGGAATCTAATGAACCAAATAAACTCAGGAACAAAAATAGACCCAGAGACATAGCATGAACAGACTCTTGAACCTCAGAGGGAAGGCAGGGTGGGAAGAGATCTACCAATGAACTTGTATGCATATATGCATCACCCTTGGACATAGACAATGAGGAGGTGAGGGCCTGGGGTGGGGAGGGGAGTGGCTGGAAGAGGTTAATGGGGGGAAAGGAGGACATATATAATACTTTCAACAATAAAGATTTTTTTAAAAGTGGGATACAGAGTTTGATAACTTGATAAGGTGGCTCCCACTAGATCTATACATTATTTAAAAATACTTTGAATTTGTTAATATTCTGTTCCCCAGTTAATTTGTACTCAATGATAATTCTTGCCTGAATAAATTATTATATCAATGATTGAAAAAAAGTGATTTTATAATATTATCATTAATTACACATTTTTTCACCCAACAGTCTTCTGAAAAAGAAGTTTTTCCTTTTCCCTCTCCTCTCTTTTTTTGTGTGGGTTGGTACTCTTTTCGTTGTTCAATGTGCTAAAATCCACTGTAAGCAGTTGCTTTGATGTTTAAATTCCTCGAGGTTGGACAGTAGTTTCCCTCAATGCCTCCACCAGTCTCTATGCACTTCCTTGCTTTCTGGTGCATTAACTCACCTGTGCCTTCTCTCACCCAAAGCTGTTCAGTTCTTTCTCCAAAGAGGCCAGTTCCTTTTACTGCGAAATGAATTAGGAACAGAGAATTGTCTAATTCTCTAGCATACCAGAGAAATCGCTCTACTTCCGTGTATTCTCCATCTGTATATTGCCATCCTCCTTTCTTATGTTTGGTGGTATCTAAGAAAAGGCCTTTCTGAACATCGTGTTTGTAATGAGGCTGTTGTACCATTTGGGTAGGCCATTAGCTCAAGAATATCGTGAGAGAGGGTTTGGGAACAGTGGGTTATAGCTTTTTAAAATTTTTGTCTATCTTTTGCCCTGGCCGGTGTGGTTAAATGGTTAGAGTGTCGGCCTGAGCACCAAAGAGTCACAGGTTCAATTCCCAGTCAAGGGCATGTACCTGGGTTGCAGGTTCACTCCCTGACCCCAGAAGGGGTGAGTGGGGGAGGCAACCAGTCCTTGTTTCTGTCTCACATCTTTCTCTCTCTCTCTCTCTCTCTCTCTCTCTCTCTCTCTCTCTCTCTCTCTCTCTCTCTCTCTCTCTCTCTCTCTCCTCCCTCCCTTCCACTCTGAAAAGCAATGGGAAAAAAAATATCCTCTGGTGAGGATTAACAACAAAAAATGTTTATGTTAAGTTTACTCCACACCCACCCTATTTCAAAAAGCATCGAGGCGCCTTAAAATGTACAAACAAGAGATTGTAGCACGTTCTTACACATGCAAAGCACACTGCAGGCCGAGGAGTGACGTAGAAGCCCGGACAGGTTGCTCCCTGGTGTTCACGCCCAGAGCCTTCCTCCCCCTGCAGGTCAGTGCGTCCTCCCAACTGGCTCAGAACCGTCCGGACAGAGAGGCCGGGCTCCTCAGCCCGTGTCCCAGGCAGGACACTCACAGGAGCTTAAAGACCTTCCCCAGCGCAGAGAGGCGGCGGGTCTAAGTGTCCACCTTCCGTTTCCGATGCTGGGACTCAGCGGGGCGACCCGGGAGCAGGAGCGGCTCAGGAACTCTGCTCTGACCTGAGGGCCAGCCCCCGTGCTGTTTGGGGCTCCCGGCGCCCCTGCCAGCGCCGAGACCACCCTCCCTCCCTCCCCGCACCGGTCTCCCCGAGCGGCTTCCCCTGGGCAGTCACTGGGGCCTTTGTCAGACAGAAGCGCGGAGGGTTCCAGGTCCCTGGGGGCTAATGCGGGGCCTGCGGGCGCAGAGTGGGCGCTGGGATCCTGTGTTGTTACCCAAGTGCCAGGCCAGACCTCGGGGCTTGTTCTTGGATCCAGACAGAGAAGTAACTGGGGGACAGGCGGTGAGAGGGGGCAGTGGGACCCCCGAGCGCCAGGGGAGTGGGCAGTGGGGCCCCCTCACCAGGGGAGGGGGCAGTGAGACCCCCACGTGCCAGGGGAGGGGGCAGTGGGACTCCTGTGCGCCAGGGGAAGGGGTAGTAGGGTCCCCGCCCGCTCGTCCCGGGTGGCGCCCTGTGATGCTCTCCCTCTGCACCTGCCACCAGTCCCTCCAGCCTCCAGGCCTCAGGGGCGGGTGCGGGGAGGGGGCCGCTGCGCAGGCTTTCCCAGCGCAGGTGTCATAGGAAACAGGGAAACCGGTTTGCAGGGCGGGGGAGGGAGCTGCGGGGTGGAATGGCAGCCAGCCATTCCCTGGCTGAGGGGCGCCCGGCTCCGGTCCCTCCCTCCCTCTCCTCTCTCTGCCTGGCAGGAGGGGCCGAGCCTGAGGAGGGGCGTGTTCCATTCACCGTGTGCGTGTGTGTGCGTTTGTGCATGTGTGTGCGCGTGCGTGTGCGCGTGTGTGTGCATGCATGTGCGCGCGTGTGTCTCTGTGTGTGCGTGTGCGTGTGTGTGTGCGTGTGTGTGCGTGTGTGTGTGTGTGTGTGTGTGTGTGTGTGTGTTAAGGCAAATCATGAACCAAAGGCCATATTTATAAGGAACGATGCTTTTGTCTCAATAAAATAAAACCCTTCTAATAATAGGGGTGTCTATGCCCTGAGTGGATTGGACGCGTGGGGGCGGCACAGGGGAAGGGGGAGAAGGGGGGCTCCCACTCCTGTAGCAGCCCCCAGACAGGCTGGTGCCCATGGTGCCCGCCTGCCAGGGGCGCCGCAGGCTCCTCAGCTCCACTGGCTGGTAGATGCTTGGCTGCTCCCCGGCCTCCTGATGCGGGTGGCCCTCGCGGTGCCGGCCCCTTGCAATCCTGGCTGCCGGCCCAGGAGTGGGCGCCTGTGGCCATCAGGGCGGCCAGTGGCGACAGCAGGGCCTGTGATGGTGCCGCCTGGTCTGGGCATGGCCTGTGGGCACAGCGCTGCCTCTGGCGGGGGTGCCCAGCCAGAAGCCGGAAGCTGCTCTGGACATTTAGTTCCCTTTCCCTCCAGCCTGAATGAGCATCAGCAGGGCAGCCCCCCTGGGAACATGGTCTCCTTCTGCCCCTTCCCCTCTGCTCCTCCTGGGCTTGGGCGGTAAATGCTTCCGGACTTTGGGAAGACGCTGTCTCATAGATTGCTTTGGGGGGGGGGGGGGGCAGCCTGTTTGGGTCTCATCTGTGCTGTGTGTAGACAGTTGCTATTTCCATGTCTCCCAGTCCACAAATCCTGTTTCCACAACACGGAATTTACTGTTGAGCCCATCAACAGGCATAAGGTTTTGGATTTTATCTTTTCTACACACATATTCTTCCATTTCTTTCATTTTTGTTTATTTTTATGTTTGTTATAAACACCTGAATATACTTTTTAAATGCTGGGGTTGTTTATCATCAACTATAATTTCTGTGTCAGTTTCTACTATTTTCTCTTGACGATCAGTCACACGTTTGCTTCTCCACATCTTGTATTTTGCTTGGGTGCTGGACGCCACGCTGCTCATCCTGAGGTAGCCATATGCTGATAGGGTTCAGTAGATCTAGTGCTTCGTTAGGCAACAACTTATTAAATTTCAGACAGACTTGGTCCATCCAAGGCTTGCTTTTAAAATAAGTCCAGGTGCGTCTAGAGCAGCCATGACCGATTCTGAGTTCTCTACGGGGTGACCCATCTTCAGTGAGTCTCTGCGCCCTGGTGGCCAGCGAGGAGGGCTTGCCGCGCCCGTGCGAGCTGCAGCCTCACAGGAGAGGCTCGGTCCTCAGTCGTGTCCATCCAGGCCTCCTGGGATCCCATCCAGGTACGTGCAGCTTGGTGTTCAACCAGAGAATCAAGAAGAATCTTCATGACATTTTGGAGACTCTTTTTCTGCTTAAAACCCTCCTCTCTGGTACCCACCCCTGCAAACTCCAGCCATCTCGCCATTACCACTCCTACTCCCTGCCTCCAGTATTGTTGTTGTTGTTGTTTTAACTGATTTGAGAGAGAGGAAGGGAGAGAGAAACATCGATAGAGAGAAACACAATGCGCTGCCTCCCACACACCCATACTGGGGACCGCGCCTGAAACCTGCATGTGCCCTGACCAGGAGTGGGACTGGGGCCTCCTGATGCGCAGGACGATGCCAGCCTTGGGCCACGTGGGCCAGGCTCCTCCAGGGTTGGAAAGCTGTGCTCCTGGCCCCAGCCTGTCTGCTTCTGCCCAAGCCCCTTCCTGAGGCCTCGTCTGACAAGAGCTTCCTGGCAGCTGCGAGTGGAGCCCAGGTCTTTGCGGGGCAGGGCCTGAGCCCAACAGCGCAGAGCTGGCTTCTGGCCCCACCACCTCCAGGCTGTGCGGCTTCAGACAGAGAATGGAGACTCGGTCTCCCCTGTCAGATGAGGACAACGCTCCCTCTGGGTGGCTGGGAGGACTCAGTGAGGTGGTGCCTTTGGCTGCTGCCCAGCGTGCGATCAGCACTCTCCTGTCTCCCTTCTTAGTTCTGTCCTTCCTTCGGGGCCAATAGATCCAGAGGTTAGCAAATAGTCTCCTTTCAGCAGAATGCGCTCTCCTATTGGCCAGTCCCCCTGGTACCAGCTCCCACACCCCTGCTAGCTCCATCCTCAGGTCAGTGCTGACCGCGCCTCTCTGGTCCTCACACCCTGCTTCTCTGCCAACCCCGTCCCTGCCTCAGCTCGGCCAGCACCACGCTCACCAGCCGGCCCACTGCTCGGCTTCCTGTCCCCTCTCGTCCAGTCCCACCTCCACGCTGTGACCAGCCGACCTTTCTAAGTTAGGACTGGATCCTGTCACTTGGCGTTTGTAAGAGCTGCCCACATGCCTCCCCATGCAGTCCCTGCAGTTGCACAGCACGGACCCTGGCAGCACATTTCTCCCCCCCCCGCCGCCCCCATGTCCTAGCACAGCACCCACCCAGCTGGGAGACTGGAGAGTAATTAAAAGACGTGTCAGGACTGAGACTGAGCTGGACTGTGGAGCCTAAATAACATGGAGACTTAAGTTGACAAGAATGCATCAATATTCGTTCATAACTGTAATGATTCTGTAGAAAACCAGAAAGAGGAGAAACTAAAAGTAAAATAAGAGAAACCTATGGCATCAACCTGGAAACCTGGAGGACTTGGGTGATTTCCAGTAAAAATACACGTTAATAAAACAGAACGTAAAATGAAGACACTACGAACAGACCAATTAGCTACCTGGACCAAGCTGTGTCCTCTCCCCCTTCCTCAGCTCTCACCCCCTCAGGCCTACAGGACACAGAGCGACAGGGAGCCCTCTGTATTCCCAGGGGGTGGGGGGGAGGGTATAAGCTGACCAGCCTCTGGGGTTCACCTAACACATGCCTGTGGCAGCGATGGAGGTGCGGCTGCAACCGGGAGGTACAGCCTGCTCACCGGCCCTTGAGGAACAGAGAAAACAGGCTCTACCCACAAACATACTGCACTGTCACTCTCACTCCATTTCTATTCCTTTAGAAAACATATTTTCTGAGAGGTTTTTATACCAAAGTGTCTTCTGCAACACAGAAGTTCGGTAGTGAGATTTCTCCAAGTTTACTTTATGCACATGGTGTGTCCTTAAAGAGGTCAGTGTGTGAAATGCGATGTGTGGTTGGCCATTTCTGTGAAGTCAGAGGCACAGAGGGCAGAGCAAGCCTGCATTAGTGCTACTGTCACAGTTCCTAGAGTTTTTGCACCTTTATCTCCAACTCAGGGGCAGGAAACAAAGGCAACACGGACTTCACACCCACAATAACCGCAAGAATCTGCAAAACCAAGTTCTTACAGGAGCTAAAGGTCAGGGACATGAGCAACCAGAAGGGAGGCTGGCAGCTCACCAGGAGCAGGTGCCCATGTCTGGGGCAGCCCCCTTCTCCACCTGCCAAGAACCAGCACCACCACAGCCTGCTCCCCAGTCCTGCTGTTTTAAGCCACGGCTTTGGTGTGGGTTGTTACTCAGTAGCAGGTAACTGGAACTGTAGCTTCAGTATTTAAGGAAGCAATAAGAAATATTTTACTGGCTGACACATTACCTGCTTATATTGTGCTTTTATTCTAAAAGGCATATTAGCTCATCTGAAGAGAGATGGCAAAATATCATAATCATGAATGCCTTGGATTGATGAGTATTATTTACCATGTGTTGAGTAACCATAAACTATAATATTATCTTTAAACTACAACAAAGTGATACTTATCTAATAAGCCTTTTGAAATTTTTGAAAAACTCAACATTGCTACAAATATAATTTCAGTAAACACACTACCTTTTATAGTATAAGAAGAGTAATTGTCATCAGCTGAGGTCTGAAACAGATGGAGAAGCCATAAAAAGAAGTAAAGCAAGAAAAAATGTATACTGATAATTTTACATAGACAATAAAGAAACCTTTGTTATAAAAATATAATCTATACTAATTAAAGGGTAATATGCTAATTAGACAGGGTTGACCGGACATCTTCCAGTTGTCCTGCCTTCCTTCCAAACAAAGCCACAGTGGCAAGGGCCAAGGCAGAGGCAGTTAGGGATGATCAGGCTGGCAGGGGAGAGCAGTTAGGGGTGGTCAGGCCAGCAGGGGAGGGCAATTAGGGGTGATCAGGCAGGCAGGCAGAGGGGTTAGGGGTGATCAGGCAGGCAGGCAGGTGAGCAGTTAGGAGCTAGCAGTCCCAGATTTAGGGCTGCAGGATTGAGCCTAAACCAAGAGTTGAACATCCCCAAAGGAGTCTAGATTGGAGAGGGAGCAGGCCAGGCTGAGGGACTCTCTCCCTTCTCCTTCATGCATGGATTTCATGCACCAGGCCACTAGTGAAATAATAAAACCATTGGTTAGTCACATGTCAAAACTACATCTTCATCCAAAAATCAATAAATGCTCTTAATTTTTCTTTCTTTCTTTTTTTCTTTCTTTCTTCTGCTCTTAACTTGGACAGTTCTTTTAGTGCAGCAGTTCTCAACCTGTGGGTCGCAACCCCTTTGGCGGTAGAACGACCCTTTCACAGGGGTCACCTAAGACCATCCTGCATATCGGATATTTACATTATGATTCATAACAGTAGCAACATTACAGTTATGAAGTAACAATGAAAATAATTTTATGGTTGGGTCACAACATGAGGAACTGTATTTAAAGGGCCAGAAGGTTGAGAACCACTGTTTTAGTGATATTCTACAACTGTGTGGGATTTGTTCATATACTCCTTTGCTTATTGATTTGGCAAATAGTTATTAATCACTTATTATTGTGCCAGACATTGTGTTAGGTGCTGGTGAATAGGGCATGGTTACACAGTCAAGACTGGTGGGTAATTGAAATGTGGAAATAGTTTTACCAGAGAGTGTGACTGATGACAGGACAGGACACTATCCTATATAATAAAAGAGAACATGTAAATTGACCGTTCCTCTGCTATGCTCATCAGCCAATCAGGAGTGAGTATGCAAATTAACCCAACAAAGATGGTGGGTTAATTTGCATACACAGTCACCAAGTGGAGAGTAGAGTGGGAGAGCTGGCAGCTTCAGAGGGATGTGGCTCCCTCGGTCGCTCACCCAAGCCGCCAGGCAGAGAGCAGAGAGGGAGAGCTGGTGGCTTGGAGGACTTGGCAGAGTGGGAGGCCGTGGGACAGAGACAGAGCAGGAAGGGAAAACCAAGAGCGTGGTGAGCACCAGGAATTCTGGGAATAGTAGTTCTGGTGGCATCCCCAAGACTTCAAGTGGAAGCCCAGAGCATGGGGAGCACCAGGAATACTGGGAATCGTAGTTCTGGTGGCAGACAGACCTCCTAGACCAGTGGTCGGCAAACTCATTAGTTAACAGAGCCAAATATCAACAGTACAATGATTGAAATTTCTTTTGAGAGCCAAATGTTTTAAACTTAAACTATATAGGTAAGTACATTGTTATTAACTTAATTAGGGTACTCCTAAGGCTTAGGAAGAGCCACACTCAAGGGGTCAAAGAGCCGCATGTGGCTCGCGAGCTACAGTTTGCCGACCACAGTCCTAGACACTAGAGCAGTGGTTCTCAACCTTATGGCCCTTTAAATACAGTTCCTCATGTTGTGACCCAACCATAAAATTATTTTTGTTGCTACTTCATAACTGTAATGTTGCTACTGTTATGAATTGTAATGTAAATATCTGATATGCAGGATGGTCTTAGGTGAAAGGGTTGTTTGACTGCCAAAGGGGTCGCGACCCACAGGTTGAGAACCACTGCACTAGAGCAAAGTGAGCCTGGAGCAAGTTACTGTTGCAGTGGGGGATGGAGGGAAAGCAAAGGTGAGAGACATAAGTAAAATCAGAGTGTGTAAGAAAAATTAAAGGGAAGATATCCTAAAACTTCCAGGAAATCTCCAACAATGAAGCAAAAAAAAAAAAAAAAATGCCTCTATTATTTTGTGAGCAACAAACCAAACTGGGTTGGGGGTCTCAGACAATTTGCTCATATGATTGCAAAGACAGACAGAAACTCCCAGATTGGAGAGGGCTCCCCTGAGGGCTCCCAGATTGGACAGGGTGCAGGTTGGGCTGAGGGACCCTCACACCCCCAGTGCACGAATCTTCATGCACCGGGCCCCTAGTAGTGATATGATTTTGTTGATTCTTCTTAAGTTTCTTTAGTTTAATAGATTCCAGGCTGTGACTGTTAAAACATTGCTGTTTTTTTTCTAAATCAAGCATGTTAAACTCACAGCCCACAATGAATATTTTTGTGGCCCAGCCAATATAATGGTATATAAGAAACATTTTAATGAAAATTTTGTAATTTTTACAATATCTTGTTATACATAATTAATAACAAGCTACAACATTCACTAATGACTGATTACTAGAATCGTGTTGCATTCATTTCCCTTATGTGCCTTTACACACAGGTGCACCATTTCCCTCCACTAATACTAGCAGTGAATATTTTAGCAATTGATGGCCACGTCATTAGTTTCGGACTGACTTATTTGGTGTGTGGAACAAGAAATATTTTGCTTTCAGAGAACAAGAAAAATAGGTTTATTTGTGACACACTTATTAATTTGTGCAGTTATTCAGTGTCTGGTAAGTTAATGTTCAAGAAAAAATATTAATTTTTATTAAAATGTTCTGTTATTTTATGTGAACGATGACTCATTTGTTTCAGCCCTTTGTATTCAGCATGTCACTATCAAAATGAACCTATGTTTCTATGAAAATTGAGCTTTTGTTTGTGGCCACATACACTTACACCTTCTTTTTTTGGCCCATATTAGCCTTTGAGTGTGGCATGCTCGTTCTAAATAGTTCACTTTTGCTGGGCCTGCTCGGCCTTGACCCCTCACTCCCTGTGCCATTGGCCTTGCACCACATCAGAAGAGGACCCTTATGTTACACTGTGTCCTGTGCTGCTGACCCACAAAAGAGGACACATGAGAAACACCGTGCACTGCCTTTCCTTTCGGGCTTCAAGCTGATGCTTAAGTGCACTCTTTGAAAGAAACAGTATCTTCAGAGAGCACCATGAAGATCCTTCTTCTTTTTAAAAAAAAATATATTTTTATTGATTTCAGAGAGGAAGGAAGAGGGAGAGATAGAAACATCAATGATGAGAGAGAAACATTGATCGGCTGCCTTCTGCACGTCCCCTACTGGGGACCAAACCCACAACCTCGGCATGTGCCCATGACTGGAATCGAACCCAGGACCCTTCAGTCTTCAGGCTGACACTTTATCCACTGAGCGAAACCAGTGAGGGCTGAAGATGTAATTCAATAATACAGAAGTAATTTCAATTGTCTACACTCTGCTTCTCCACACATGGCTTTAGATCTATGGCTGGACTTCGACCTGCCTTACTCACCTTTGTAGACCCTGTGAGCACATAATACATGTTTGCTGAATGATCCGCTGAAGAAAAATGACCATTCAAGATCATTACTATGTTCCAATTGTGTGTGTGTTGTTGTTTTTTTAAATCTGGGCATGTTCAATACTTTGATATTTTTTCAAAATATATTTTTATTGATTTGAGAGAGAGGAAGGGAGAGGGAGAGAGAGATAGAAACACCAGTGATGAGAGAGTCCCCTGACTATAGAATCGAACTGTGACCCCCTGGTTCATGAGTTGATGCTCAAACACTGAGGAACACTGGCCTGAAAAAATCTTTGATTTTTAAACCACTTTAGCAAACTGCCAAAAAAGAAAAACAAAGAAAATAAAAAAATAAAGACAGACAGCAGGACAAGCATGGTGCCCAGCTGTTTTTTTTTTTTTTTTTTTTTTTTACTTTTACACGTGAAAGATATTTTAAAGCATTATCTCAAGAAAATAGTTTTTCATTTCTTATTAATAAACTTCATTATAGTCTATGTGTCAGGCACAATTTAGTACAAAAACAAAACTAAATTATTAACCTATTTTGTGAAAGCTAAACCAATATGCATTGTTTCAAAAAGCCATTGTGAGGAGAGAACCAAGATGGCGGCATAGGTTAATGCTGGAGTTTGCTGCCTCGAACAACCACTTCAAAAGTGAAACTAAAAGACGGAATGGACATCACCCAGAACCACAGGAATGCTGGCTGAGTGGAAGTCCTACAACTAGGAGGAAAGAGAAACGCATACCGACACTCAGAGGAGGCGCAGTGCTGAAGTCAAATACTGAGGTGCAGAGTGCATGCAGAGCAGGCTGGTGGCGGAGGGCGCGGTTGGCGTTTTCAATCGGGAGGGAGTCGCAGACTCTGAGCTCCAGATCCGGGCGAGTCTTTAGGGACCCAGACTTGGATGGGAGAAGCGGGACTGTCTGGCTTCAGTCGGAGCGAGTGCAGCTTTCTCTGTGAGGTTTGCAGCGGTTGCTGGGACTCAGAGAGGCAGAGGCCCTGGGGACAGGACTGAGAGCAGCCATAACTACTCTCTCTGGCCCACCCTGTTGATCCCCTGTGACCCACCCACCCCTCCCAAGCCCTGCACAGAGGCATTTGCCGGATAGCCTCAGGCAAACGCCAGATTAGCACCTCCCTAGAGGACAGAAGTTCTCTCACTGCAGACACAGCTGATTCTCACAGCCACTTGGCCTGGAGGTCAAATCCCTCCTAGTATTAGCTACAACAATCAAGGCTTAACTACAAGACTGCGCACAGAGACCACTAGGGGGTGCACCAAGAAAGCATAACAAAATGCGGAGACAAAGAAACAGGACAAAATTGTCAATGGAAGATATAGAGTTCAGAACCACACTTTTAAGGTCTCTCAAGAACTGTCTAGAAGCCGCCAATAAACTTATGAGATCCTCGAGAAATCTAATGAGACCCTCGATGTTGTGATAAAGAACCAACTAGAAATTAAGCATACACGGACTGAAATAACGAATACTATACAGACTCCCAACAGCAGACCAGAGGAGCGCAAAAATCAAGGCAAAGATTTGAAATGCGAAGAAGCAAAAAACACCCAACTGGAAAAGCAAAATGAAAAAAGAATCCGAAAATACGAAGATAGTGTAAGGAGCCTCTGGGACAGCTTCAAGTGTACCAACATCAGAATTATAGGGGTGCCAGAAGATGAGAGACAGCAAGATATTGAAAACCTATTTGAAGAAATAATGACAGTAAACTTCCCCTACCTGGTGAAAGAAATAGACTTACAAGTCCAAGAAGCGCAGAGAACCCCAAACAAAAGGGATCCAAAGAGGACCACACCAAGACACATCATAATTAAAATGCCAAGAGCAAAAGACAAAGAGAGAATCTTAAAAGCAGCAAGAGAAAGAAACTCAGTTACCTACAAGGGAATACCCACACGACTGTCAGCTGATTTCTCAACAGAAACTTTGCAGGCCAGAAGGGAGTGGCAAGAAATATTCAAAGTGATGAATACCAAGAACCTACAACCAAGATTACTTTATCCAGCAAAGCTATCATTCAGAAGTGAAGGTCAGATAAAGAGCTTCACAGATAAGGAAAAGCTAAAGGAGTTCATCACCACCAAACCAGGATTATATGAAATGCTGAAAGGTATCCTTTAAGAAGAGGAAGAAGAAGAAAAAGGTAAAGATATAAATTATGAACAACAAATATGCATCTATCATCAAGTGAATCTAAGAATCAAGTGAATAAATAATCTGATGAACAGAATGAACTGGTGATTATAATAGAATCAGGGACATAGAAAGGGAACGGACTGACTATTCTTGGGGGGGAAAGGGGTGTGGGAGATGCCAGAAGAGACTGGACAAAAATCGTGCACCTATGGATGAGGACAGTGGGTGGGGAGTGAGGGCGGAGGGTGGGGCGGGAACTGGGAGGAGGGGAGTTATGGGGGGGAAAAGAGGAACAAATGTAATAATCTGAACAATAAAGATTTAATTTTTAAAAAAGCCATTGTTACTAGAGTGCCAGACAGATATTAAACAATTAACAAAACATTATCAAAAATGTATTTCCTTTTAGATAACAGATAATCATTGCAATGACTGGAAAGTGATTTTCTAGCGAAGAAGCGTCCCCGAGAAGAAAGCTGATCGCCGAGGAAGCAGCTGGGGAAGTGCCAGCAAGGATCCGCCCAGGAGGGCTGAGCTGGCCCTGAGCCCCGGCCTCCTGGTCCAGCCGGAGGCTCCTCCCGACCCCAGGTCGCTCTGCAGGAGCCACAACTCGGGGAGGAGGGCGGCAGCCCGGGCCGGCCCACCCCTCCGGGTCGGTCACCCCTCCCCGGCCCCCTCCTCCCTCCCTCCCTCCCAGCGCCGGGTGACGGCTCCGCCTCCCGCACAGCAGCGCGGCCAGCACCTTCTCGGGCGCCGCAGCCATGGCTGCAGATGGGGCGGATGAGCGCTCGCCTCTGCTGTCCGCCCCCCACTCAGGACATGTCACCCCCACCGCCCCGCCGCGCTTACCGGAAAGCAGCCCGCAAGGTAAGACCCTCAGTGCCCTTCCCGCCCGCGGGCCCAGCGAGGGAGGGGTGCTGTGCGTGGGTGGGGGGGGCGGGAGAGGGGCGCTGTCCGGGGTGGAGGGGGGTGGGGCTGGGGGAGAGGGGCGCTGTGCGTCCGGGGGGCAGAGGGGCGCTGTGCGTAGGGGACGGGCGCTGTCCGGGGTGCGGGGGGAAGGGGCGGGGGGAGAGGGGCGCTGTCCGAGGGGAAGGGGGTGGGGGGGGAGGGCGCCCACTGCCTGCGCTGCGGGCTTGGTGCGTGGAGTGCGCGCCACCCTCTGACCTGGGTGCGGGCCGACGGGCCTCGGATTCAGCGGAGTCAGCGCGGACGCGGCCGAGGGGAGGCGGCCGCTCCGGCCTTCACAAGTCCTTTCAGCTGCGGAGGAGCCTGGGCCCGGCTCACCTGGGCATCTGTCCTTGAAAAGCTTAGTGAGAAAAACGTGCGTCTCCTAGGCTCACCCACCCACACTCGGTCAGTCCGGGAATCGCCTTAACGAGAGGAACAGGTTCACCCATTTTCCTGTGGGGCCCGGAGTGCCCGCCCCCCTTGTTACTGCGGCTGGTGAACGAGGAGGGAGAGCAGGGAAGACGGGGTGTTTTGGTGTATATGTAGGTGAGATTGAAATTAACTTTAATAAGTAACACAGTTAATACTGTGTCTATTTCTATCCATTTTTCTTCTCTAGATGGAATCCAAAAAGATTGATAGCTTTTTGGAGAAAGAAGGGAGGATCTATTTACCAAATTATTAAATTTATTCACAGATCTTTGTTGTGAGCCTTTCAGGTGACTTGTGTGGGTGCAATAAGGAGGTCAGGAGTGTGGAGAATGGGAGGCGATGCTTTAAAAGCCACTTGAGAGTGTGAGCTTGGTCACAATGGCTCTTGCAAATGTAGCTCAAGTGCGTCCATCTTCTCCAGAGGATGTGAGAAGTTTAAAACCCTGGGAGGTGCACGTCAATGTTTTGGACAATCTGGGCAGACGTGTTTCTTGTGCACACTTTTTCCAAGTCCCGGCTGGACTTGGAGCGGCTGTGGAGCAGGTTAAACTCGTGTAGTGTTTAAACGTTTTTACTTAACACACGATAGCTTGAAAAGCAACTACTGAGATTTAATCCACACTTAGGAAGAAGCAGGAAAGTGAAAAGAAGTTTAGCTGTGAATATTTCAACATGATCCATGAGTTGAGAAATAAGGTACAAACTGGAACAGAAACTCACCGAGAAAGCACACAGTCCTGCTCTGGGTCAGCATTAAACTCTGCCAGAGGGAGCCACGTGAAGAACTTCCTTCAATGGGCACATTTGATATTAATATTTCACTGTTGTCTAAATATTATGGTCTAGAATGTGTTTCACTGCTTATCAATGAATGTTTCAACTTTATCAAGCCACCCTTTTAACACAAAATATTTGACAGTTTGTTAAGAGGAGGAGTTTGGGTTTAACTAACTTTCCTATAATAGATTTCATGTCCTCTATGTCGCATCTATGTTTTTGATCAAATACTGGCTCGATTATTCCAACAAATGGTCATACCCATAGAGCTGCCTGTAGGCTTCATCGTGTGTCATATATTTGTTTAATCTGATAAGACTCCTCAAACTGCAAAATAAGGAATAAGTTTCAGTTCAGCCACTGAGAAAAAAAGAAGTTTCATTCCAGAAAACTTTTAAGAACCAAAGAAATTAAGTGTTAAAAAAACAGAATTGGACTGAGTACATTTTAAAGATATTGGCTTTATTCAGTGATTCATGGCTCTGGCAGCATCCCATCCAGCCAATAGAAGGGAGCTCCGAAGGCTGTGCCAATGAGAGACTGTTCTGGGCAGAAGGAGGTGGGAACAAGGAAGTCCTATAGCAGAGCTTGGACTGCTGTGCCCAGGACACTTTCCTCTGGGATGACAGATGCCCTCACAGTGCTGGCCAGGCCGCTCCTCACTGACTGGTTTACCCTCCCATTTCCGGGAGAGGCTGCAGGTGTGATTGTCTCCTTTGGTGACATAGGGCTTCCCATAAGTTGCTCCATGTGGGGCCTGTTGTCTTGCTTTTAACAACTGGTTCAGCAAAAAGTTCTTTCTGCCTTGTAGCAGAGTCACTTTTCTTCTTAACTGGAAAGGGACACAGGTTACATAATTAGAAACTACTTTCTAAGTGGGGGGATAAGGTTGCTTCAGAGTTTGTGTTGCTTTGGCACTTTCCTAGATTTTTTCCCTTTCCCTGGCTGCTGTTGTAAAGTCAATCTCTTTTTCTTTGTAAGAATGAAAATATATATGTGAAAACTAAATGTAGAGCATAGCTCCTTTCTCTGGCTTCAGGTACGTTTGTTGAGCTCTGCATGACTGCACCCTCATTATGGTCTCAGGGACAACCTGCCTCAGGCGCGGTTTGGCTGGGGGGCCCACCCTCCTGCCAGTGCCCAGCTGCTGACCTGAGGCTGGTAACTGCACCTCCTTGGGATCGGCTCGCCACCTGAACGGGGTGGTGTGTCGTGTTCCCTGTTGCTCTCCCAGCCTGTGACACGGTGTTCTTGGTACCGAACTTGGATACACTAGGACCGTGGCCGGCAAACTGCGGCTCCTGGGCCACATGCGGCTCTTTGGCCCCTTGAGTGTGGCTCTTCCTAAGCCTTAGGAGTACCCTAATTAAGTTAATAACAATGTACCTACCTATATAGTTTAAGTTTAAAACATTTGGCTCTCAAAAGAAATTTCAATCATTGTACTGTTGATATTTGGCTCTGTTGACTAATGAGTTTGCTAACCACTGGTCTAGGAGACAGATCTACCACTCAGAAATGTAGACGCAGCCCTCCGTGGCATCCACATGGAACCCTTGGCTCAACTGAACAGGCAGATGTTTGTGGGGACCCCCTTCCCCTCACTGGTGCTGGGGGTTGGGGAGCCCACTGTGCCGTAGTTCACCTCGCGCCAAAGAGGGAACTTCTCAATCAAGATATTGCGCCCAACTCTCCACTGTCCGAGTTCTGCCCCTCCGACCAACGTGGGTGCGGCCTCCCCCTGAGCCTGGCGCTGGCTGCTCTGTCCAAGTGGAGCACCCGCCGTGGGTGTGGAGGGGGCGGGCGTGGCTCTGCCCTCAGGAAGCTCCCCTGGCACCTGCCCCCTGGAGCTGTGCCTGGTGTTAATGGGAGCTTCTCCAGCCCCTCCAGGCCTCCTGCTCCCCTGGGCCCTGACGCGTCTCCTGCCCCCCCCCCCCCCCACCGTGGCTGGTGCAGAACAGATGCTGTGATGTCGTGTGCTGCCTGCTTGGGGCGCTCAGACATCTCAGTGCCATGAACTGAGGCCGAGCCGCCACCTCCGCGGACACTGCTCAGCCACATCCGCTCCAGGACACACTGCGTGCAGCCCGTCTGCCCGCCCCTGCCCGGCCTGGGGTTCGGCCCGGCCCAGCCCAGCGCGCAGTCCTCCCCTCCACCCTCTCCCGGCCGCAGGGATCTGACCGTGGATTTTATCCAAACTTTGCTTCATCCCCAGTCACTGTCCGGACCTGCCGGGCAGTTTGAAATCAGGTCCCCGTTATGGGTGCGGAGGGCAGTTGACGTTTGGGGTATAGTTTTGAAAACAGGAACTGGGTCATTGGGGTAGACCTGGCAAGATGAATTGGGTTTTATCAGTCCCATATGTGTTTCTCCTCTGAAATGATGATAGATTGACTAGTTTTATGCACGTTAGAAAATGGGACCTTTTGACAGTTTACTATGCTCAAACCCAACATGTGTGACTGACTAGGTGACTGGTATCTTTTTAGCAGAGCTGCCCCCTCCATACACCTCCATCTCCAGCCTGGATTCTGGGGGCATCCCAGTGATAAATTGTCGCGTGTGCCAATCACTGATCAGCCTGGACAGCAAGCTCCACCAGCACGTGGTGAAGTGCACGGTCTGCAATGAGGCTACAGTAAGTGGAGTTTCCGCCAGTAAAAGCATCGATTGTTACCTCACCTCTTCTCCCTCAAGGAAGTACTTCCACAGTGTGACTTAAGCGTAGGTACAGGCTGGACACAGAGATGGCACATCTCTTCATCATTGCTGTCTTCTCTCAGCTGTCTATTCCTCTTGAGCATACAAGGATCCTCCCGGTGTTTGTAGTTCACTTCATAGTGAAAATGTCAGGGCAAGTTTAAATATGTCCTTTGGCTCTTTACTTTTTAAAACGAGACTGATCATAGACAGTTATTTGTAATTGGAGCCCTGGTACACTAAATTTGTGCATGGAGGGGGTGGTGTCCCTCAGCCCAGCCTGCACCCTCTCCAATCTGGGATCCCTTGAGGGATGTCCGATTGCCCGTTTAGGCCCACTGGGATCGGGCCTAAACTGGCAGTTGGAAATCCCTCTCGCAATCTGGGACCGCTGGCTCCTAACCGCTCACCTGCCTGCCTGCCTGATTGCCCCTAACCACTCTGTTTGCCAGCCTGATTGGCCCCACTGCCCTCCCCTGCAGGCCTGGTTCCCCCCAACTGCCCTCCCCTGCAGGTCTGGTTGTTCCCAACTGCCCTCCTCTGCTGACCTAGTCACTCCTAACTGCCCTCTCCTATTGGCCTGGTTGCCTCCATCTGTCCTCCCCTGCAGGCCTGATTGCCCCCAACTGCCCTCTCTTTCAGGCCTGGTCCCTCCCAACTGCCCTCCCCTGTTGGTCTGGCCACCCACAACTGCCCTCCCCTGCCAGCCATCTTGTGGTGGCCATCTTGTGTGTTGGAGTGATGGTCAGTTTGCATATTACTCTTTTATTAGATAGGACTAGAGGCCCAGTGCACAAAAATTTGTGCACTCAGTTAGGGGGGGGGTGGTTCCCTCAGCCTGGCCTATGCCCTCTCACAGACTGGGTCCCCTCGGGGGATGACCACCTGCTGGCTTAGGCCTGCTTCCCGGGGGATTGGGCTTAAGATGGCAATCAGACATTCCTCTGGCAGCCCGGGAGCCCTCGGGGGATGTCCACTTGCCAGCAGGGAGCAGACCTAAGCTCTAGTCAGACATCCTTAGCGCTGCTGAGGATGTGGGAGAGCAGCCATTAGCCTGGCTTGTGCTAGCAGCCATTAGCCTGGCTTGTCGCTGAGCAGAGCTCCCCATGTGAGAGCGCCCTGACCACCAGGGGGCAGCTCCTGCATTGAGCATCTGCCCCCTGGTGGTCAGTGTGTGTCATAGTGACCAGTCATTCCCAGTCATTCTGCTGTTAGGGTCAGTTTGCATATTACCCTTTTATTATATAGGATTATCTTCAATGTTTATTCACATCACAGTGAAATCCATTTTCATTTTCACTAAAATGAAAATATGCTGATGTTCACCACAAATATGGACTTTGTACTTATGTGGAGAATTACTTAAACATATTTTATGTTTGTAGAATGTCAGTATGGCTTTTCTTTTTAGGAATTTATTATTGATATTTGTACCAAATCCTATATAATAAAAAGCTAATATGCAAATTTTCCCCTCTATCAGGAGTTTGACTGGGGGCGGGGCCAGCCAGCCAACTGTTTGTGGCCCCTCCCCCTGGCCAGCCCCACCCCCAACTACCCCATCCCCCCATGAGGGGCAGGCCTGCCAGCCAACCTCCTGCATCCCCTCCCCAGCTGTGCCCAAATTTGTGCACTGGGCCTCTAGTTGTTTATAAGTTGCTTGGTATTTTATTCCATTAGCTTGATATTAATTTGGTGAAATGTCCAAAAAATTTGAAGGGCACATTTCTTTTACTAAACTTTGGGAAAAGCAACTAAATTTTAACTAAAATTTTCAGTTTCAAGTAATAAATTTGTAAAGTGTATGTCAGTTAGATTTGGTATATTTCTGCTTTTGTGGTTAGTCTTTATTTTTAAAATTTCAATCTCTCTTAAAATCTGAAATTAAATTAATTTGTTTTATTTGTATTTTTTCCCTCTTTAGATAAGTATGAAAAAGGTCAGGCAGTGATTATTGTATCTCTAAAAACCATAAAGCATGGATGCTGGGCTTTATATGTTTTATGTAAAAGTCATAAAATAAAGCCTTAAGTTACAAAGTGATTTTTCCATTGTAAATATTTTTTTCTATAAAGGACATCATTGGAAAAACTTTATTGCATAGACTAGAGGCCCAGGGCACAAATTCGTGCATGGGCAGGGTCCCTCGAAGTGGCCTGTGTGGATCGGGACAAAACCCACAGTTCAATGCCACCTGCAGCTCCTACCTGCTGCTCCCGCTCATCCTGGCCCCACTGGGCCTGCCGCGGACTCACGTCCAATCAGTCCCATTCAGGAGAGGCTCACATTGCCACAGCAGCAGCTCTCGCCAGCCATGAGCCCTGAATCTGGTGCCCTCCTGAGGGGAGGGGCCTGCGGGATTGGGATGAAACTGGTTCTCCAACATCCCCTGAGGTGTCCCGGATTGCGAGAGGGTGCAGGCCAGGCCAAGGGACCCCACCGGTGCACAATTGGGGCCAAGGAGGGAGCATAGGAGGGCTCCAGAGCGTGTCCAGCCCCATCTTGCCCAGTCCCGATGGAGGCCGATCAGGGCCGGCCAGCTTGGGAGGGACCGCAGGAGGGCTCCAGGGTGTGTCCGGCCCTTCTCGCTCAGTCCCAATTGGCCGGACCCCAGCAGCAAGCTAACCTAACTGGTTGGAGTGTCTGCCCCCTGGTGGTCAGTGCGTGTCATACGACTGGTTGACCAGTCAAATGTCTGCCCTCTGGTGGTCAATGCGCATCATAGTGAGTGGTTGAGCAGTCTTAGCATATCATTAGCATATTATGCTTTGATTGTTTGAACAGTTGACTGGTCACCGGCACTTAGCATATTAGGCTTTTATTATATAGGTTAGATGACATCTATAAAGCCACCTGGTTGTTTAAGTTGAACACTTAGTAGTAAATTTCATTAGCATTAACCTCCTTAGTGCCCTCCTTAGTGGGGTTGGCAAACAATACAAGTTGTTGGACATAAGCAGTAATTAAAAAACATCGACCAGTGCCTCAGAGGTCTCCTTGAATTTTGTATTCGTGGTTTTCGCTCCTATTCCTCTACTCCGTTGTTTTTGTTTGGAGAGAGGCAGCAGATTCTGCTCGGGGGCTGATTCCGTCTTTGCCAGCAGTTGGTTTATCCAGGTCTGCCATGGGGACTGGAATGATTTCGCAAGCCAGCAGCACACGTGACAATACCTTTTAAGAAGCCAGTACAGAAACAGCACAGTCCACACAAGGACAGGGTAACACACTGCTGTTCCAGGCAGGGGAGACAAAGGATAAAGTCCCAATGTAACGGAGGTGGGTGGCTCTGCATGGGAGCTGGGGACCGGGAGCCACACCCTGACTTCCAGCTGCGCTCCCACCTCAGCCCCTGCTTGCTGAGTCCCGCTGCAGGGAACCCATGCTGGGCGAGCTGCCTGGCTGCTCCGAGGCTGTCACTCCACGGCTGGGCAGGGCTTAGGGCCACTGCCCACCCAGGTCACCTTGGCCACGTGGGAGAAATGTCTCCCGATGTTCCCAGGGCTGTTTAGGTCAGCAAAGGGTGCCTTGCCCAGCCCAAACTCTCCAGCACTCTTCACAGCCTCAGGAGTCAGCCTGCAGGTCCCCCGGCCTTGGTTGCTGCTCCTCCTGGTCCTGCGGATACGTCCTCAGCTGGGCCCAAAGAGGAGGTGATGACGTCCTGACACAACTTTACTTCTAAAAACAACCTTTTGGCCTGTGTCATAAACAAGGGCATTTAAACAACTTCAAATCATAAGCAGATGGATTTGAAATCATATTAAACTAAATAGACAACACACCATCCATAAAACCTTCTGTTTTTAAATAAGTAGAAAAAGAGGAGTTTTAAAATTTTACACTTGCACTTGGACGTCAACAGAACAGGATGGGCCAGTACAGAAACAGCACAGTCCAAACAGGACCTCCAAGTCCCTTGCATTTAGCCACACCGTCAGCCTGGCTGCTTAGAGGGCTGCGCTCACACAACAGCAGGAGGTTTGACTATAATAAATTATTTCTGGACATAAAGAAAGTTGTGCTGAAATTTTTATATTATTACTAACCCTCTTATATAAAAATGCAAATAATTGTGAATATTTCAGAGAAAATGAATAGTATCCAATCAGATTGTCTTGTGTGGAATCAGTAACATTACAGGGAAGGAAGAAAAGTCTTTGAGGAGTGCTTTAGTATAAGACTTGCTAATGTTCATGTAATTTGTTCTTAAATTTGTGAAATGAGGAGGTGCTAGGCAACTGGATACTTCTCTGGAGAAGAAATTCTAGATAGAAAAAAAGAAGATAGGATGGACCAGGGCTCAACAGAACGGCGCAGGTTTAGGATGATTCATTCTCCTCGGGTCGACCACCTCTGAGAGGAACCTGATGCTCCTGTGGAGATGAAAAACAACCCTCACAACAACAACAACACAGCGCAAGGCTAACACATGCCCTTTTTATGTCAGGAGATAGAATCGGAAAGGGACATAGGAGGGTGTGTGTGTGTGTGTGAATATGGATACATTTTAGGTAGTATAGTAATACATTCTGGATGTTTGTGAATTTTAAATATTCAGATTTTCTATATAATGTTTAATAAATTATAGGTAGCTTATTGCTAACTTTTATATATTTATTTCTACCAAGATTATTTACTTAAGTTTTTTTAAAATCTTTTTTTATTGATTTGAGAGAGAGAGAAACATCAATTTGTCGTTCCACTTATTCATGCATTCATTAGCTGATTCTTGTTCATGCCCTGACCAGGGACCAAATCCACAACTTTGGCGCATCAGGATGGTACTCTGACCAACTGAGTTACTGGACCAGAGCTGGAAGTCTTTTTAAAATCAGGTGCAGACTTACAGAAAAGTTATAACAACAATAGTAGGTGGTACAGAAAGTGCTCATAGCTTCTTCATGCACAGCCCTCACATATTAACATCTTGTCACATCAGCTTTCTCTTTCTAAATAAATTATCATTTTGTATGATATTTTAAGGTAATTGCAGTCATGATGCTTAACTACTGATAAACATTTTAGTGTGAATTTCTTTAAAAATAAGACATTCAGCCCAGCTGGCGTGGCTCAGTGTTTGAGCACTGACCCATGAGTGAAGAGGTCACTGGTTCTATTCCTGGTCAGGGCACATGCCCAGGTTGCAGGCTTGATCCCCAGGAACGGTAGTGCAGGAGACGGCCTCTCATTCTCTAGTCAATAAAAACATATAAAAATAATAATAAAAATAATACATTCACTTATACAATTACAGTACAATTATCAGATGCAAGAAATTAACATACTATTATCTAATTTTTGACCTAGTTCATGTTTATCCAGCTATTCCATTAAAAATAAAAATCTGGTCCAAAAGTCAATATAGAATTACATGTTGCACTTGGTTATCATGTTTCTTTAATCTTCCTTTATCTGAAATTTGGTTTTGCTTTGTCCTTTATTGCCTGGACATTTTTGAAGAGTACAGGCAAGATACTTTGTGAGACATTCCTGAATTTGGGTTTCTCTGATGTTCCCTATGGTTAGATTCAGGTCACACATTTCAAGCTATTGTGCCCAGGAGTGATATTCTCCTTTCAGTGCATCATGCTAGTATTGAAGCTTTTAAACTGATTATAAAATTAAAGAAAAATAAAAGAATCGCTAGCATTAGAGCTATTATAAGTTTTTATAAGTTAAAAAGGTATCATAAACTTAATCCTTCTGCCTGGCCAGCGTGGCTCAGTGGTTGAGCGTCAACCTATGAACCAGGAGGTCATGGTTCGATTCCTGGTCAGGGCACATGCCCAGGTTGTGGGCTCTATCCCCAGTAGAGGGTGTGTAGGAGGCAGCCCATCATGATTCTCTCTCATCCTTGATGTTTCTATCTTTCTCTTCCTCTCCCTTCCTCTCTGAAATTAATAAAAATATATTTTTTTAAATGAATCACTTCTGCTATTCTAGTGAGTAAAGTTTAGGAAAAGTTCACATTTGTCAGCGCACACTCCTCTTTGCCCACTGTTCTGAGTAAACGTGCTCTTCCCCTGGACAGGTGCGCGAGCCCCAAGAACGCTTGCACCTGCCAGACAGTCAGAGGACCTTGTCCTGTGAACAGGTGCATTAAACATTCCTCTCATATTAAAGACCCTTAAAAACTAATTTGGAAATATTTCTGTCATTATCAACTCTCTACAGCCTCCAAATTTCATGGAGTGCTTGCCAAGAGTAGACTATTTAAAAGCACTTATGATGCACTTGTCCTTAAACTGTAATTTGATACCATTAGCCTTCGTTTTCAAAGAATTAATGCTTTTTGTATACACAGACAAGCTTTGTCAGCCTGCACTTTGGTTAATTTGCCGTGTTTGTATTTCCTTCTCTTGTCCAGCCAATCAGAAACCCCCCAGCAGGGAAGAAGTATGTTAGATGCCCTTGCAATTGTCTCCTCGTTTGTAAGGACACATCTCGGCGAATAGGCTGCCCGAGACCCAACTGGTAAGAGATGAAGATTCATTCATTCTTTCTTTCATTCATTCATTCATTCAACAAGTATTTATTAAAGGCACATATGTGCCAGGCATTGTTCTAAACAAAGTCTGTGTCCTCATGGTCATTATAGGACCTGGATTATTTTTCTTTGTGAAAGGAATGATATAGTTTGAAATTAATGGTCACAGGCATTTGCAAGATACAATATTCCTGAATGAGCAATGGAAGTTTTCCTGACATACTTAATGCACTGTAATAAGTCAGTTACTTGTGAAACTTACATATTTAAAAACAACGAATCAGTTTGCCTTTTATCTAATTCTTTATATAGAGGTGTTTGTTCTAAATGCCGTTGGGTGCCTGCCTTGGGTGCACTAACCTTTGCAGGGCACATTCTGTACAATACGTTCTGGAGTTATGTGCAGATGCCACCATGGATGTGCCCAGGTTGTAGAATGCCAAGGCCTGGACTGTTTTTTCCTATGGTTTCTGCCTTTGGACCAGTGCATCATGCACAGCCCTCCCTGGAAGGAAAGTAGCCACCGCTTCCCTTTCAGTCCGACTAGGCAGATGCTAGGGAGCCAGGAGTGCAGGCAGGAGTGGTGTGACAGCAGCGGAGGCTGGGGCCTGCTCCTGGCAGATGCAGGGTGTTTTACTGTGTTTAGTATTTAGTGTTTGGCCACACTCAAGCTGTCTTCCTAGATAAGGAATAATAACTTGGGAACCAGCTGGTCATGTCACTAAGAAAAGGAATAATAACTTTCTGATTTGAACCTAGAACAGCAGTTAAATCATTCCCAAGTTTTTTTTAATTGGAAATGGTAGTTAAATAGTTCCTAAGTGTTTTTTTCTCTGTGATTTTGACTCCAGAGTTGGGCTTATTAACTTAATTTTTAAACAATTAATAGAACCTGTTTTCATTGCTGTCCTCCCAGCTCATTGGTGGGCTAATGAAGCTGTTCCTCTCCCTGCAGCAGGCGCATCGTTAACCTGGGCCCAGTGATGCTCATTTCTGAAGAGCAGCCAGCTCAACCTGCAGTGCCAACCCAACCAGAAGGTGCCCGGGTGGCATGCGGGCACTGCGGGAACACCTTCCTGGTGAGTGGCCAACACGTCTAAGTGACCTCACCTCTCAGTACTGATCGTGGCCACATGGATCTGGCCGCCACTCATGGTCAGCGGTTCTGTCCAATGGACTGACCAGAAGACTTCAGTGGAGCCTTTTTAAGAAAGTCAGGTACTCGGAAGTGCAGCCAGAGTGCGCGGCAGCTGCTGTGAGTCAGGCATGCGGTGCACCTCTCTTGGTTTATTTGCCAAAAGGCCCTCTCCAGGGAAGCTCCTGGGAACCCCGTGGCCTGGTGAGGGGCAGAGTCTCCCCATCCTCACCTTCTCAGTGGAGCACAAAGTGCAGGTTTATAGATTCAGAAAAAATCTTATTAGGATTTGTCAGAGATTTTCTTATTTAAAAAGATAAACTTGTGCCGGGGTCCAACCCCAGCGGGTCCAGGGGTCCCCAAAGGTGTGGACGGAGTCGGCGAAGAAGGAATGAATGGCACAGAGGCAGTGTTCAGTTCATCAGCATAGTTGGGTTCTCTTGTCAGGATCTCCAGCCAGGTTCTGTAGCCATGTTCCCTCGCTAGGTTCTCCAGCCAGGTTCTGTCCAAGTTCTAGGCAGGTTCTCTTGACATGGAGGCAGCCATCGGGTGATCATCATAGCCAGGTTCCTCTAGCCAAGTTCTGGTCAGGATCTCCAGCGAAGTTCTGGTTAGGATCTCCAGCCAGGTTCTGTCTTCTAAGTTCCATGTAGGTTCTGTCTCCTAAGTTCTGTCTCTTAAGTTCCGTCTGTAGGTTCTGAGTTCTGTGTCTCGGGTCCGTCTCTCGGTCTGCCTCTCTAGGTTCTGACTCTTGTTGTCTTGTTGCATCTGTATTTATACCAGTTGATTCTAATCCTATCAATCTCTATTCCAAAGGTTAGGGCGTTTCTTATCTCCATTCCAGGGAGTAAAGATTATGTAGCTTAAGCATGATTGTTCATAGTTAAAGTGATTAACTACCCGCCTGGCACTTAGTTAAGAGGTTTTATTCCCTCCCTAACTTCAGGGGAAAATCCCTACCTGGGGAAACAACCTTTCTCGGAGAGGTGACCTTGGTTAAAACACATAGTACCAAGAAGGTGATCAAATATATTAAGAACAGTATGCCATATATGCCAGGTCCCTAGAAACAGCAAAGATGGACCGGCTCCCAGCAAATTCCCCCTTTTTTATTTTTTAAAAGCGAGCATTAAAAAGAAAAATCCCAAATGCTCTCTTGTATCCATTTTAAGAGTAGGATTGGCGCTTTCTGCTATCACCTGAGTCCTGATCTATCACCCCAGGGAGAGCTTGCCAATCCTGCGGGGTGGAAGGGCTGCAGTGGGGTTAAGGATAAGGCTCCTTGGGCCTACCTTCTCCCATGCCATTACATTTACCTTTCCTTCCTCAGAAAAGCATGGACATACTTCTTGTATAAAACATTCTGTCTGACTGGGAGTAACCTTAATTCCTCTGCTAGCAAGCATATGTGTTAAAAGATCAATACTGAGTCTTTTTTCTTTAGACTCAGTATGGCACATCTTCTTAGTGTAAAGATCAATACAGAGTCTTCTTTCTTTGGACTCAGTATGGCACATCTTCTCAATCTAAGTTCTGTACTATCCACCTTCTTACCCTACTTATCCTCTATAAGGGGGTTTGCAGCACCCTGGTGGAGTCCTATCCGTCCCGAATGTGGGGGTTCTCAATAGGGGGGGCTTACCTATGGGAATCCTGTTCCAGGGGTTCCCAAAGGTGTGGACGGAGTCGGCGAAGACTATCCACCCTCTTCCTACGGTGGAGTCCTATCCGTCCCAAGTGCAGGGTGCTTACCTAAGGGGTCCCTGTTCGGGCACCAGATGCTGGGGTCCAGTGCCAGAAGGTCCAGGGGTCCCCAAAGGTGTGGACGGAGTCGGCGAAGACTATCCACCCTCTTCCTACGGTGGAGTCTGATCCGTCCCGAGTGTGGGGTGCTTACCTAGGGGTCCCTGTTCGGGCGCCATATGCCGGGGTCCAGCCCCAGCGGGTCCAGGGGTCCCCAAAGGTGTGGACGGAGTCAGCGAAGAAGGAATGAATGGCACAGAGGCAGTGTTCAGTTCATCAGCATAGTTGGGTTCTCTTGTCAGGATCTCCAGCCAGGTTCTGTAGCCATGTTCCCTCGCTAGGTTCTCCAGCCAGGTTCTGTCCAAGTTCTAGTCAGGTTCTCTTGACATGGAGGCAGCCATCGGGTGATCATCATAGCCAGGTTCCTCTAGCCAAGTTCTGGTCAGGATCTCCAGCGAAGTTCTGGTTAGGATCTCCAGCCAGGTTCTGTCTTCTAAGTTCCGTGTAAGTTCTGTCTCCTAAGTTCTATCTCTTAAGTTCTGTCTCTTAAGTTCCGTCTGTAGGTTCTGAGTTCTGTGTCTCGGGTCCGTCTCTCGGTCTGCCTCTCTAGGTTCTGACTCTAGAGTTCTGTGTCCTAAGTTCTGTCTCTCGGTCTGCCTCTCTAGGTTCTGACTCTTGTTGTCTTGTTGCATCTGTATTTATACCAGTTGATTCTAATCCTATCAATCTCTATTCCAAAGGTTAGGGCGTTTCTTATCTCCATTCCAGGGAGTAAAGATTATGTAGCTTAAGCATGATTGTTCGTAGTTAAAGTGATTAACTACCCGCCTGGCACTTAGTTAAGAGGTTTTATTCCCTCCCTAACTTCAGGGGAAAATCCCTACCTGGGGAAACAACCTTTCTCGGAGAGGTGACCTTGGTTAAAACACATAGTGCCAAGAAGGTGATCAAATATATTAAGAACAATGTGCCATATATGCCAGGTCCCTAGAAACAGCAAAGATGGACCGGCTCCCAGCAAACTTGAAGTAAAGTGGATGAACTCTGGTATCTCTAATTAGATAAAGCATTGGGTAAAAACTTAGAAGGCATAAGTAACTATATATGACCAAAAGTTAGTTACTACTTTTACCTTTAACCTTAAGTTTGACATTTATAGGTTAATTTCTTGACTCACGGTATCAGGTGTGACTCACAGCCCCTGGAAGCATGACGTTCCTTGGGAGCCTGCGTGGGAAGAAGCCCTCCTGAGGGCAAGGGGCAGGCCCTGGGGGGCAGTTTCTATAAACAAAACCAGTCATAAGGGTGACAGAGCTTAAGATTTGTTTTATTTCTTCCAGTTTTTATTTTAGTGAAGTAACTTGTGCACATAATTCCAAATGTCAACTAGGAATAGAAAGCTTTATGGGAAAACAGCGGTCGCCTCTTATCTAACGCACCCACTGCCAACCCCAGGACTTCGTCTCTTCCAGCTGCTCTGCTGACATTGACTTTCTGGGGTTAAATTGTTTGCTTATCCTTTTTCTTTTTGATGAAACAATTTTAGATATTACCTGCCTGCCCCATTCATATCCTTCTCTCGTTCCATTCTCCCAGGAGAGTTATAATATTTTATTCAATTAATACTTAGTGTTTACATATTTTATCATTAGGTAAATGGTATTCACAGCTGAGCCAAGTAATGCGCTATATTCCTCTCCTGTACGGCTTCCACATTTTTCTTGGATTTGTTCATTTTCCCTCCCCCTCTGGAATCTACTTTTCTACGTACAGATCATTAGTTCTTCCCGTATTCTTTCACAGAGCTGCGGCACGCCTGTCCCTCCAAGAGACCAGCAGGGATCCTGCCTCTCAGCTGTCACCAGCTTCCCTGCACAGGATCTTGTAGTCCCTGGCACTGTTTCCCATGTGGGGTCCTGGGTTTATTCCTTCTGCTGGAGCACTTCCTCTCAGCTTTTAGAGAAAGGATGTAGAAAAATAAATTTGAGCCCTTTCATTTTTTAAACAGCTTTAATCTAATTTCACATTCACTTTATAATTTGTTCAGATGTAGAATTACAGTTTGACATTGTTTCCTCTCAAGATGTTCAAGGGTTTGACCCTCTGGTGAGAAATTCAATGCTGTTCTGACTCCTGACCCTTTCTCTGTGACCTTTTTCCTTGTGATATTCCTCTTTCCTCTTCCATGTTGCCTAGGGTGCTGAATGGCATTCAAATGTGCTGTGGGAGTGGTGGGGGAGTGGGCAAGCTCTTGGTCCTCAGTAGTCTCTCCTGGTCCCCTCTGCTGGCTTTGTTCCCTTTCTCTATGAAAGATCACTTTCTTTCTCTCTGAAACATTCTCTTCCCCTTTGGCTTCTTCTTTTCCTTAGTGGGAAATGGCTCTAACTATATCTTCTAACTTTAATTCAAAACTTTTATTTCAGATGATCTAACTTAACTTTTAATTCCCAAGAGTTTCCCTGTGTTCTCTGATTATTTTTTTAAAATATATTTTATTGATTTTTTACAGAGAGGAAGGGAGAGAGATAGAGAGTTAGAAACACCGATGAGAGAGAAACATCGATCAGCTACCTCTTGCACATCTCCTACTGGGGATGTGCCTGCAACCCAGATACATGCCCTTGACCGGAATCGAACTTGGGACCTTTCAGTCCGCAGGCCGATGCTCTATCCACTGAGCCAAACCGGTATCGGTTCTCTGATTAATTTTTCATTTTTTATGAAGAGCTTTCTCTTCTTTATAGCAACTTTCTGCAGCTCTTATTTTTTTCTGAGGCATGTTCTTTTTTATGCCTTATTCTGTTTTCTACCTATTTTTCTATCTGTTTTTCTTTTGTGATAGAGGTTTTACTGAAAAGTTTATTTGACAGCAAATTCCTGATTGGGATCTCTATGCATGCAGCAGGCATTCAACTTTTTCTCCTTCTTTCTCCTCCCGCCACCTCACCCCCCACCCCGGCCACACACACACACACACACACACACACACACACACACACACTCCTTACCTTCCTCTCCTTCTTCTCTCCTTTTGAAGAACTGTCAACTCTGAGTGTCAATGAGGTTTTTTTATGGTAAGTTTCTCCGGGAACAATCCCAGATCTCTTGTGAAGATGCTTTCTAGGGTCTGAGAAAGGTAGTGGGTGAAGGTCTCACTACTCAGAAGGCAGAATGGAACCTGTGCCTGCCTCTAGAGCGCTGTCTTATTCTTCCCCTGATCAGCCTGGTGTTCCTCAACTCACAAACCTCTTTTCAGAATGAATTCTCTTCTCTCAAATGTGTTGGGGAAGGAGAGGATCCTGACTTTGTGGTGTGAAGGGAATTTATAACCCATATTCCTACTTTACCGCCACCCTCACCACCCAGGGGAAGCCCTGGTGGCCCCTCACCACTGCTCCGTCCCTGTGGGCCACATGCTTCACACACAGGCCCTTGCAGACGGCCACCCAATCACTGAGTCAGTTGCCAAGTCTACATCAGTTTCCAGTGTCCCAGTTCCCGTCTGATTCTCTTTGTCTTTGTGGTCTTCTACAGTTTTAAATTCATTCACTATCATTTTAGTTAGGTTTGGGCAAGGAAATGGAAATGCATGCATTTATCCAATTTATTACATTTAGCAAGAATTGTTATGCTTTTCTGACTTAGTAGGGTAAATCTTTTTTCTTGCTTTTATATTCTATTGATTAAATCAGTGACAAAAATTAGAGGATATACTAGGTAAGTTAGAGCAGGGGTCCTCAAACTACGGCCCGCAAGCCACATGCGGCCCGCCGAAAACATTTATCTGGCCTGCTGGGTGTTTTTGTTGCCGCTGCCTGTCCTGCTTAGCAAGCAGCCGACTCATCCCTGGCCCGCAGTGCGCATGTGTGGAAAGTCTGAGGGACAGTGAACTGGCCCCCTGTTTAAAAAGTTTGAGGAACTCTGAGTTAGAGGATATACTTGGTGAGAGTAGTTAACAAATTTCTTTTAGAAATCATTACCTATTAATTTATAATAGAGTGATATACTCTGTAGGTATGGATACATTTAGTACTTTGACTACATTAAATATATTTATCTTTTTTGTCTTTTTTTAATCCTCACCCAAGGATATGTTTTTATTGATTTTTTTTTAGAGAAAGAGGAAGGGAGAGGGAAAGAAAGAGAGAGAAACACCCTTCAGTTACTTCCTGTACGAGGAATTGAACCCACAGCCTTCTGATGTACAGGACAGTGCTCCAACCAACTAAGCCACATCAGCCAGGGCTACCTTCTTCTTTCTTATGTATAAATAAATCATATTTTGAAATACCATTTTAAAATCTTCAAAAGAGGTTTATTTTTCACTTCAGTGAGCTCCTCTCATAAGTACCTTGAATTTTGCCCAGTTCTGTTTTGTATTCCAAATCCTTGTCATGGTAGCCACATTATAAGTAAGTTCATTTTATTTGTTCAAAAATCTATATTGAATGAGTTTCCGGCACAGGCTAAGTGCTGGGGAGGCAGGAAGGCACACTCACTGCCCTCATGGGCTTTTCTAATTGAATAGGAGGAGAAAGACAATTAAAACATGAAATATTAAAATGTTTATATTTAATTTTTTAAAATCATCTAGCAGTGAATTCTAGAGAATAATCCAAATTGAGAAGTTACCTAGATATGTTTGTGACATGATTTTTATTACTTTAAAAAAAGTGTAAGCATGAGATATTTTCCTTTGAGATGGGAATCACTAAGTAATATGAAAGTCAAAGACTAACTTGTAAAGCTTCTCTTTCATACTTAATATTTATTGCAGGCAAATGGACCATATTAGCATATCAGCATGGTCATTATGATTATAAACTTTAATTTTTTTAGCAGGAAAGGGTGTTTGTATATTGGGGTTAGTATATTGTATTTGAAGATGATTTCAACATTCCTGAAGAACACAGTGTTTGGTGACTGGGGAATGCAGGCTGTACCGATAGGAGGGCTGTTGCTTCAATTTCAGATTAATGAGAGATGCTCTGTGTATGAAGAATGAACAGGCTGCGAAGTTTTTAATTCTGACACGAGGACTTCGCATTATTATTTTTATTATTATGCTGATCATGATCAGTCATATCCTTTGTACTACATTCTTTGCCCTTCCAGCTTTAACTATCAGGATAATTCATTTGCTTATTTGCTACCTTGTTTTCCCCTAAACCCGTGGTCGGCAAACTGCGGCTCGCGGGCCACATGTGGCTCTTTGGCCCCTTGAGTGTGGCTCTTCATAAGCCTTAGGAGTACCCTAATTAAGTTAATAACAATGTACCTACCTATATAGTCTAAGTTTAAAATATTTGGCTCTCAAAAGAAATTTCAATCGTTGTACTGTTGATATTTGGCTCTGTTGACTAATGAGTTTGCCGACCACTGCCCTAGACACTACAAGGCCTGAAATCAATTGAGACAAGTTACAAATTTCACAGCATTGAAAATATTTAGTTTAGTTTATTTACTTTGTGAGTTTCCCACATTAATAGAATAAATAGATGCATTTCAGTAATGAATCCATATGTATTTAAAAGGCAAGTCCTCAAGATTTAAAGGAAAGAAAACTTTGAAGGTACATGAAATGTTTGTATTCTTTTGGAGTGAATGAGACATAAATCTAAAAGAAATGACCCTAATCACAGCAGTGCACTCAACTTCCTTTTAGAGCAACCCCACTTGCGTCAGACCCTTGGGAAAGTCATGGGAACTGTTTCGGATGGGAATCCCGAGTTTCCTTCAGGCAGAGGGAGGGGGTGGGGAAGGTAGTTGCCTTGGCTGTGATCCTGGGTGACGTTTGAGCTAAAAAAAAACACACCTTATCAGATTGGATGGTCTTCAGTTGTTTTTCTTTTCAAACCCTCTCTTTATTTTACAGTGGATGGAATTGAGGTTCAACACTCTGGCGAAATGCCCACACTGCAAAAAAATGTAAGTTCCCCGCCATTGGACATGCTCTGGGAAGTACATGTGAACAAGTTAAAGATTTCAGAATTCTCACTTAATTAGATTTTGATCTTAAGACAGGCCATGAAATGAATGAATGCATAATATATTTATACTTTTCAATACAAAAAGGAAATCTTTAAGCCCTTTGATATTTCATTTTAAAATTTAAATGATTAGGCTTAATATCACTCTCTGAAAGGAAATACATTTCTAAAATTATCCATAACTTAGTGAGCATTTGCACATGTCCTAAGAGGTTATAATCTATTATAAATAATCTAAAATTTATATTCAAATGGGCTAGATTTAGGAGAAAAGTGCTTCCTAGCTATTCTAATCTCCTGCCTAAAGGCATTATATCAGCGAGGAAAAATAGGAGATATATATATATATATATATATACACACACATATGTGCGTGTGTGTGTGTGTGTGTATATATATATACATATATATATGTATATATATATATATATATATATATATATATATATATATATATTGATTTCAGAGAGGAAAGGAGAGGGAGAAGGAGAGAGTGATAGAAACGTCAATGATGAGAGATATAGGCTGCCTCCTGCATGCCCCCTACTGGGGGTTAAGCCCACAACCCAGGCATGTGCTCTGACTGGGACTCAAACGTGACCTCCTGGTTCATAGGTCAACACTCAAACCACTGAGCCATGCCTGCAGGGTGAAGATATATATTTATTATTAATAGTATTTTTAAACCTCACCCAAGGAGTGAGGATATTTTTTCCACAGATTTCAGTGAGAGTAGAAGGGAAGGGGTTAGTGGAGGGTGAGAGAGAGAGAGAGAAACATCAATGTGAGAGACACACCAATTGGTTGCCTTCTACAGGTGCTCCAACCTGGTGGGTGGGGGTGGGGGTGGAGGGGATCAGACCTGAAACCCAGGCACATGCCTTTGACCAGGAATCAAACCTGAGACCCTCTGGTAAGCAGGCCAACACTCCAACCGCTGAGGCACACCGGCCAGGGCTAGAAGATATTTTTATTAAATATACTAGAGGCCTGGTGCATGAAATTTGTGCACGGGAGGGGGTGTCCCTTAGCCTGGCCTGCACCCTCTCTATTATGGGACCCCTCAGGGGATGTCAGACTGCCAGTTTAGGCCTAATCCCTGCGAGATTGGGCCTAAACCAGCAATCAGACATCCCTCTCGCAATCCAGGACTGCTGGCTCCTAACTGCTTGCCTACCTCTGGCCTGATCACCCCTAACTGCCTCTGCCTTGGCCCTGCCACCATAGCTTTGTCCAGAAGGATGTCTGGTCTAATTAGCATATTACCCTTTTATTAGTCTAGACAGAGGTGCACGGCTTGGAGCTGGCTCGTCTGCCCTGAAGGGGGTCCCAGATCAGGGTGGGGGTCCCCTTGGAGGGCAGTGCCAGCCTGGGCTAAGGACTGGGGCAGTTTGCAGGCTGGCCACACCCCCATAAGGGTAGGGGGGGGGTCTCTGTTGGGGGTGGAAGCAGCCTGAGCAAGGGGCTGAGGGCCATTTGCAGGCTGGCCATGCCCCCATCAGGATGAGGGTCCCCTCTGTGGGGCGTCGATGGCCTGGGTGAGGGGCTGAGGGCTGTTTGCAGGCTGGCCACACCCCCTTTGGGGTTAGGCTCCCCACTGGGGGGCATGGCCAGCCTGGGTGAGAGGCTGAGGGTTGTTTGGGGGTGGTTTGCAGGCTGGCCAAGCCCCTGGTTTTGTCCGGAAGGACGTCTGGAAGGTCTCCCAGTCTAATTAGCATATTACTCTTTTATTAGTATAGATTTTTTAAAAATATATTTTATTGATTTTTACAGAGAGGAAGGGAGAGGGATAGAGAGTTAGAAACATCGATCAGCTGCCTCCTGCACACCCCACACTGGGGATGTGCCTGCAACCAAGGTACATGCCCTTGACTGGAATCGAACCTGGGACCTTTCAGTCCACAGGCCGACGCTCTATCCACTGAGCCAAACCAGTAAGGGCAATTAGTATAGATTTTATGGCACCTGTATTGGGAGTCCCCAAATCACCCCAAGATTCCATGATTTTCTCAGGGGACTAATAGGAATTACTATTATATGTTTATACTCACAGCTATGATTTATTAGTGTGAGAGTATACAAAACAAACTAGCACAGAAAAAGGTGCATGGGCCAAAGTCTGGAGCAGCGGTTCTCAACCTGTGGGTCGCAACCCCTTTGGCAGTCGAACAACCCTTTCACAGGGGTCGTCTAAGACCATCCTGCATATCAGATAATTACAATTCATAACAGCAGCAACATTACAGTTATGAAGTAGAAACGAAAATAATTTTATGGTTGGGTCACAACATGAGGAACTGTGTTTAAAGGGCCAGAAGGTTGAGAACCACTGGTCTGGAGGAAAGAGAAGCAAGTCTCCAGGAGCTCCCACCCGGGAGAGGCGCACAGGACCCTCCCTTCCTCCAGTCACACATCCGTGCTGCCTCCCAGAGAGGCTCAGTGCAGACTCCGGGCCGAGGTCCTTGTTGGAGCAGGTCCCACAGGCACCTGCTGAACAGCACAAACATATGCTCTAGAATCCCAGCAGGAAAGCAGGTGTTCAGCACTACCACATTGACTGCACAGTTAGGCATGGTAAGCCGGCAAGCCACCTAGTTAGTTAGGTAATGTGAGATCTCTCCAGAACTTTCGAAGACCGCAGCCTCTGGACTGCTGCATTAACAACATGCTGCATAGCATCTATGCTGGTAATAAAATTTTAATTTAAAAGTTATTATTCTCCACATACGTGTATGTGAATTATAACTTAAGCTAAGGAAATTAAACTAGAATGTTTTGACAATTCAGTGTTGAAAATTAAAAATAGGAGTTCACAGTTTAATCTGTGTGATAGTATGATATAAATACCTTATCTTTTTTAATACAGAAATCCTAAGAATTATTTCTAGGAAAAATGAATTAAAAACTGAGAAGTGGGGTATATATAACAAAATATTTCCCTTTATCTCTGCTAAAAGTGACCCCAACTAAATATAGCCCTAAGACGACAACTCTTTACAGCATATTTCTAGCTTCAAAGAAACTAATATTTTCCTTTTTATTTGTGTGAAATTAATCATCTGAATACATAACTTCTTTGCATCCAGTAGAAGTCTGTACACAAAGAAGCAAAGTGAATAACTCCCAATAATTACACTAAAAAAATATATATACTCGAGGGACACTTCCAGACACACACATAAGTATGTGACTATGCCTGTGCAGTAGCTGTATTTTTACAAAAACGAAGAAAATTAAATTGCAGGCATCTTCACCGAGCATAAGAAACTGAATTAAAAATTTCTATAGGAAATAAAGAGAACCCAAGCCTGCCTGTGGGTGGCAGCCCCTGTGCTCAGGACTGGGTGGCCCTTTAGAGGACCAGCTGTGGTCTGTCCCATGACCAGGAGTTATCATCTCATGTTACAGGGGAGGAACTTTAGGAGGCTCCAGATACAGCTGGCTGCTTCTGCTTGCTTAAGTAATTTAGGACAGCAGCAGTATTTTGCAAGTGATAAAGACGTATTGAATACCTAGTACTCTGGGATTAGAACATCACAAGACAGTGTATTAACGTGAAGAACTTGTATCAGTTAGTTAAGGAATAACTTACATAGAAATTCACATGGGATAAGTCCACTGATGTGGCACTGCGAGGAACGAACGCTGGCAGAACTGGGTCACATGCGCACCCCCCCTCCCACCCTGCAGCACTCTCAGTCACAGCTGATTTCTTTCTCTTTGAATTTTTTCTTCATAACAAATGATGAGTCATGTGTTGACGTAAGATTTTGAGTGAAAATTTTATTTCCTTAAACACAAATAACAAGTACCCTAAAGTTACTCCTAAGGTGGAGAAGTTACTTATTACTATGAACCTGTCAGAGGACGTGGGGGGAGGGGGTGGTGCCCGACTCCAGTACCCATGTCCTTCTCCTGTTGCTGGTACCCCTCGTGCAGTTGCCGCAGGCAGCCTGGTCCCAGCCCAGGGAGCCCTCGCATTCTGAAATACAGGCTGGGTTCCATTTCCATGCATGTGTCATAATAGGCCTCAGACTAGCAGAAATGGTGATTTAATCCGTGATAATGATTATTAAATACTAGAGGCCCGGTGCACAAAAATTTGTGCACTCAGTGGGGGGAGGGAGTCCCTCAGCCTGGCCTGTGCCCTCTCACAGACTGGGACCCCTCGGGGGATGACCACCTGCTGGCTTAGGTCTGCTTCCCGGGGGATTGGGCCTAAGATGGCAATCAGACATCCCTCTGGCAGCCCGGGAGCCCTTGGGGGATGTCCACTTGCCAGCAGGCAGCAGACCTAAGCTGCAGTCTGACATCCTTAGTGCTGCTGAGGAGGCAGGAGAGGCTCCCACCACCACCACTGTGCTGGCAGCCATTAGCCTGGCTTGTGGCTGAGCAGAGCTCCCCCTGTGGGAGCACACTGACCACCAGGGTGAAGCTCCTGCATTAAGTGTCTGCCCCCTGGTGGTCAGTGTGTGCCATAGTGACCAGTCATTCCAAGTTGTTCTGTTGTTAGGGTCAGTTTGCATATTACCCTTTTATTATATAGGATAGAGGCCTGGTGCACGGGTGGGGGCCGGCTGGTTTGCCCTGAAGGGTGTCCCGGACCAGGGTGGTGGTCTCGCTGGGGTGCCTGGCCTGCCTGGGTGAGGGACTGAGGCTGTTTGCAGCTGGTCACACCCCCTTTAGGGTGGGGGTCCCCACTGGGGTGCTTGGCCAGCCTGCAAACAGCTCAGCCCCTCACCCAGGCTTGCCACGCCTCCCAGTGGGGCCCCTCACCCCATGGGGGCGTGGCCAGACTGGGTAAGGGGCTGAGGGCCATTTTCAGGCTGGCCACACCCCTTCAGGGTGGGGGTCCCTGCTGGGGGGCCTGGCCAGCTTGGGTGAGGGACTGAGGGCTGGTTGCAGGCCCCTCCTTCAGTGGCCAGCCTGGGTGGCCAGGAAGCTTGGTTTTCTCCAACGCCAGGGGCAACCCATGCCTCCTGCCCTCTCCAGTTGGCTCTGTGGCCACCGCCATCTTTGTCCTGCTAATTTTCATATTCACTTCTGATTGGCTGGTAGACATCTCAAAGTGACAGTTCATTTACATATTTCTCTTTTATTAGTGTAGATGTTTCTCTCTCTCTCTCTCTCCTCCCTTCATCTGTGAAATCTATAAAAATATATTTTTTAAAAAAAGAAAATAGATTTTGTAATTGGAAGATCATTATTGACCACACTGTTTTTGTGTGGATATTTTCAATGACCAAGGCTTAAACTTTGTTTAAAGCCACAATAATATATCACATACTCACTAATTATGATTGTGATTCATGTTAGTCACTAAAAATGACATTTTTCTGTATATCCTATCTCCCAAGTTGAAGAAATAAATAGAAGTGTGTATGTTACTGAAGTCACAGATGAGTACTCACAAGGATGGGATAAAGAGTGATTGATTATTAAATACTTAACATTCTCTCTTGTTCTCATGATTTGCAGCTCCTCAGTGGGTTGTGCTCTTCCACGAAGACGCTGCTGTGCATACATTACCATTGGAATGATGTGCTTTTTCATTGGAGTTGGATTAACTGTGAGTATTACTTTCCTCTCAACTTTATCACAATGAAATGAAGAGCCTGCCTCCCTGGCATACCGGGGCCAGAACCTTCTGAAGGCCTATGGGCAATTGGGGAAGTTCAGTCCATGGACCTGTTTTAGTACCGCTCACCCACCCAAGGGAAATGGTATCTTGGGACCCTGCTGAAGGTCCCTTGGCACTGGGACTTTACTATCCATTTAAGGGAAGCCCATTTGTTTTCACTTAATGCCAGAACCAACCTGGTCATGGCCAAAGCCGAAGCAGCACTCAGTCAGCTATGGAGGTCTGCAAAAACCGTCTTCTCCTTGTTCAAGTGAAGCAGAGGTTGTTGTCATGTGAGTGGCTTGTCTTCAGAGGATGCTGAAGCTAAACAGTTAGCATGGGGATAACATGGGGAGAGGAAGGGCTGATCTGCTTTGTTGCCATTTACTTTCCACATATCACTCACCAGGTGAAATTATACAGATTAAGTCCTTTTTAGTAATAACATGTTTTAGTTGGGTTTGTTGTTTTTTTGCTTACTTCATAAAATTTATAGCTATAATAGCAGCATCTTAATAATTTTAACCTGTGAGTGATAATCAAAAGTATACAAACTCATTTTATAGAGATTTGTGGCCCCAAGAATATTGTTCAGAAAAATCATATGTGAACCAACACAAGTTCTCCAGTTGATTATTCAGGATGGTTTCTTTGTATTTTTGAGGTAATTCCAGTTTCATCCTTGGAGCGTGTCTGTGTAGCATCCATTTACTCTGCCGCCATTTTTAATCTCCCAACACAAGTTATCTAAGTAGATAATATTTTTTTTTAAGTTTCCAACCTTTTGTATTTATATTGCTTTCTATTTTAGGTTGGCACCCAAGATTTTGCAAGGCGATTTCATGCAACCTATGTTTTGTGGGCAATTGCTTATCTCTTAGGCTTGATCTGCCTTATCCGAGCGTGTTATTGGGGAGCGATAAAAGTGAGCTATCCAGAACACAGTTTTGCATAAGCTTGCTTATGAGCAAGTGAATCAGGTGAGAGTATCTAGCAGTTTTTGATAAGCTGCTCTGGACATCTTTAAATCATTTATCCTCATGGATTCCATTCTGGTTTATGTATAAAGTTTCAAGACTTTGGGAGTCTTTTATGAACAAATGCTCATTGCACTACATTATATGCAAATGATAGTTTGTTTTGCTGCTAGGTTTTCAAGCTCTGAATAATAAAGCCGTGTCTTCATATCCTTTTACATCTCTTAAACATGTTTTTGGATTTGCCACTAAGCATTAGATCACCTTTCATTTTTAAATATATTTTTATTGATTTTTTTACAGAGAGGAAGGGAAAGAGATAGAGAGTCAGAAACATCGATGAGAGAGAAACATCGATCAGCTGCCCCCTGCACATCCCCCACTAGGGATGTGCCCGCAACCCAGGCACATGCCCTTGACCGGAATCGAACCCGGGACCCTTCAGTCCGCAGGCCGACGCTCTATCCACTGAGCCAAACCGGCTTCGGCCACCTTTCATTTTTAAATAGTTATTCCATTACTTGCTGATCTGTGAGTATTACCAAGAAGTATTTATAAATGTTTCTATGTATACTTACATTTTAATTACCATATCAAAATTGCCTGCTTTAAAATCTAAGCAATATGCATTTTGCTTGAACTGCTTTAAGATCATAGTGACCTTATTCAGGAAAAGAATTTGAGTGTACCTTCAAATACTTGACATTCTTGTCAGATAAAAACCATTTATAGATACTGTTTGCTTGTTTTTTGTTGTTTGTAGAAAGATACACTATTTTGGTAGTAATTTAAAATACAATAATGAAAATATTTATTTGTCCACAGTTAAAGATGATGCTGGATAAATGCATTTTTTTCCTCAGAGATTACAGGACTTTCGTCTTTTATTTTTTCTGTTGTTTTATTTGCCAATTATATAAGTTCTGGTCTAGATTTATGATTTTAATGTCATAAAATCATATATGTATTTCTGTATGTATTTCTTTATAATGCCTGAAGGAAGCATTTTAAATAACATGTTTTATAATACTTAACCACTTAAACAAAGATATATGTACATTTGCTTGACGTCTTCTTCATTAAACATGATAAATGTTTCCTATTGGGATCATCAGGGACTACTTCTGTGTGAAGGGAGCCTGTGCATTTTATACTAGCTAATATGTTGAGATCAGAAGCAGTTATTCTTACCATTTTTCTCAAATATAGCTGTTCAAGTAATCAAAAATTTATTCATGAAAATAGATTACAGACAAAAAACAACAGTTTTCAAAGAATTCACTAGGATGAAAAAGAAATTGCTTAGTTGAAAAACAATGTTCTAAAGCCCTTAAAGCAGAATTTGAATGAGATGATCTGAGTGAATTAATTGGCTCTTCCAGGGACAAGAACAACATGTTAATTTATTTATGTTCCCGATTAGTACAAAATATGTGCTCATCAAACAATTTGGAAGAAAATACATGTAAACTTGAAAGAGTAAATACATGTAAACTTGAAAGAGTATTATAAAAGGTCAGTGGCCATAACGCTGTAACGCCATAATGACCAAACGACCAGTCACCAGGAGGTGCATTGATGGGTCTCACAGTGCTGCGGGTCTCGGTCTCATGGCATGGCGGGTCTTGGGTCCTGCGGCGGGTTTGGGATCTCACGCAATTTTTCACGCTGGGCCTCTAGTAACTACATAAATGTGGTAGCTCAGGATTACATGTACCTTTGAAAGTACAGTAATAAAGATTATTGTTAAAAAACGACCTTGTTATATTCCATTTGTTAAAAAAATAAGATGTAATTTCCAAAATTGCCTTGAGATCTTATTCTGAATTTTTCATGTTTAAGAACATATATTTCTTTATATATAATATTCACTTATTTTTTCTAGTATCTTCATGGTTTCATTTTAAAAATGTAGATTTCATATCTATTTATAACATACTTGATGTAAGGTATGAAATAAGAATCTAAATTATTTCTTATCTTACTGGTTAACTAATTGTAATAGCATTATATATTAAATAATCCATTATTTTCCTATTCATTTGAAATCTCATTTGATTATATGGTGGGGCAAAGGTAGGTTTATAGTTGTTTGTATGGAAAATAATACACTGATTAATAAATAATAATACAAGAATAAATTCTGTTTCACTTTTTTGCTTGGTTCTGGACCACTGCAATAAAGTGAATATCACATTAAAGCAAGTAACTCAAATTTTTTGTTTTCCCAGGGCATATAAAAGTTTATGATCTATTATAGATATTAAATGCACAATACATTATGTCTAATAAACAGTGTATAATAAACATACCTTAATTTAAAAATTCTTTATTGCTATAAAACGCTGACCATAGCCTTCAGCGAGTCCCGATCTTCCTGCTTATGGAGGGTCTTGCCTTGACGTGGTGGCTGCTGAAGATTGGCAATTTCTCAAAATACAACAGTACTGAAGTCTGCTGCAGCGACTGACTCTCCCTTTCATGACTGACTTCTCTGCAGCATGTGAGGCTGTTTGACAGCATTTTACCCACAGAACTTCTTTCAAAATTGGAGTCCATTGTCTCAAACTCTGTTGCTGCTTCATCAACTAAGTTTTGGAATATTCTACATCCTTTGTTGCCATTTCAGCAATTTTCACAGCATCTTCACCAGAAATGGATTCCTCCCCAAGAAACCACTGCTGTTGCTTATTCTTCAGATGCAATTTCTCATCCATTAAACTTTTATCATGAGATTGCTGCAATTCAGTCCCATATTCAGGCTCTAATTCCAGTTCTCTTGATGTCTTCATATCTGCAGTTACTCCCTCCACTGAAGTCTTGACCCCCTCAAAGGCATCCATGAGGGTTGAAAGCAACTTCTTCCAAACTTTGTTAATGTTGGTATTTTGACTTATTCCCATGACTCATGAATGTTCTTAATGATATCTGGAATGGTGAATCCTTTCCAGAAGGTTTTCAGTTTACTTTGCCCAGATCCATCAGAGGAACCAGTATCTATGGCAGCTGTAGCCTTACCAAATGCATTTTGTAAATAATAAGACTTGAAAGTTGAAAGTACTCCTTGATTCATGGGCTGCAGAATTGATGTGTCCGCAGTCATGAAAACCACATCGATCTCCTTGTACATCTCCATCAGAGCTCTTGGGTGACCATGTGCCTTGTTAGTGAGCAGGAATATTTTGAAAGGAATCTTTTATTCTGAGCAGTAGGTCTCAGCTATGGACATACATTTTCTTTCTTTCTTTTTTAAATATATTTTTATTGATTTCAGAGAGGAAGGAAGAGGGAGAGAGAAATAGAAACATCAATGATGATAGAGAATCACTGATCAGCTCCCTCCTTGCACGCCTCCTACAGGGGATCGAGCCTGCAACTCAGGCATGTGGCCCTTGGCTGGAATCGAACCTGGGACCCTTCAGTATGCAGGCCAACGCTCTATCCATTGAGCCAAACCAGCTAGGGCCGTGGATGTAAATTTTCAGCAACTATGTTACTTACAACAGGTGTGCTGTCATCCAGGCTTGATGTTCCATGTATACAGCAAAGGCAGAGGACATGTAGCACAATTCTTCAAGACCCTAGGATTTTTATAATAGTAAGTGAGCACTGTCTTCAACTCAAGTCACCAGCTGCCTGAGCCCCTCAGAAAAACTCCCGGACATGCTGCGGAGGCCATTCCTGACAGGCAACACCGTGGACCTGTCCTTCAAAGCTCTGAGCCAGCACGGACTGCTTGGCTCTGGCTATGAAAGCCTAGGTGGCATCTTCTCCCAGGAGAACATGTAAGTTTTCTTAATCAACGATCCTTCCCCAATGTTTCAATTTATCTATAATATGCCTATGACATATATGTGTATGTATTTGTTATTCTTGCTTGGGTATACATTTTCTGCACTTTTATATATAAAATATCTGTTTAGACACCTCAATATGTTTTTTACTGATTTTTTGAGAGAGAGGAAGGGAGAGGGATAGAGAGAAACATCAATGAGAGAAACATTGATCGATCCACTGCCTCCTGTATATGCCCCACACTGGGTATCGAGCCCACAACCTGGGCGTGTGCCCTGACCAGAATCAAACCATGACCTCTCAGTTGCTGGGTCCATGTTCAACCACTGAGCCACACTGACAGGACAGATACCTCAACTTAAATATCCTATTATAATGTCACTAGAGGCCCGGTGCATGAAAATTCATGCAAGAGTAGGCCTTTCTTCCCCCAGCTGACAGCACCGGCTTCCCTCCGGCACCAGGATCCAGCTGGCTTCCCTCTGGCCCCAGCTTTGTCAGGAAGGACATCGGAATGATGTCTGGAAGACATCTGGTCTAATTAGCATATTACCCTTTTATTATTATACTAGAAGCCCGTTGCATGAAGATTCACGCAATAGGCCTTCCTTCCCCTGGCTGCTGGCACCTGTTTTCCTCCAGCACCCAGGACCTAGGCCTTTGGTCCGGCCGCAGCGAAGAAGTCTTCAGTCTTCACTCTGTACCTGTGTATGCAAATTAACTGCCATCTTTGTTGGGTTAATTTTCATAGTCACTCTGATTGGCTGGTGGACATAGCAGAGTGACGCTAATTTGCATGCTTCTCTTTTATTAGTGTAGATATTTACAAGTCCCAAACTGAACTCATTTCCTTCCCCAAACCTGTTCTTCCTCTTGCATCCCCTGTTGCTATGTCACCACCAGCTAATTACTCACTTGTTCTCCTATATGAGAAACCCAGGAGTCACCCTCTACTCTCTCTCATTCACACCTTCCATCCACTGTCACTAGACTCCACTGATTTCACCTCCCAACTTTCCCGGACCTGTTCCTTCCTGCAATTATTGCAAACACCTCCAAGGAAGCCTCTCTGTGCCAGGTTTAATATTGCCATGCCCTCTCCAAAAATCCACCCTTCCTACTGCTGACAGGGTGATTTTTCAAATATTAAACACAAAACCCAAAACCAACCTGTAAAAGGTTCAAAATGCAATTCATGCACTGCTCCTGTCCCATGCCCACCCACACACCTGCTCACTTCACCCCTTTTCCTGCAGAAAACCGCCTGGCAGAGTTCTGGATGGCCTGTCCTGAGGCCCTCATCTGTCCCAGCTGTCCCAGGGTGGGCATCAACCTGCAAAGAATGACAATAAAGGGTTCGATTTGGACGGAGTTGCCTCGAATAATTTTGTTTTTCCTAGGAAGGCTAACTGCCTGATAAAGAATCGCCTCCTGTGGGCCCGCCCGGCAGCTGATGAGAAGGTGAGAGCAGCACGCTGGACTCCTGGGCGGGGCGCCGTTCTCCTCGCTGGTACCGCTCAGGGCTCAGGACGGGGCGGGGGAGGCTGTGGGCAGCGCCTGGGGTCCCAGGGCTGTTCCTACTGACTCGCCCTGCGCTCTGCGAGCCTCTCAGCACCTCGGACACCGCTCAGCACCCCTCCCAGCCCCCAGACCTCTCAGGCCCCCTAGCCCGCACTCACGCTCTCTAGGTCGTCGTGGCCCCGCCCCCCACGTGTCCCCGCGCCTTGGCCCCGCCCACAATCCCGCCCCGCGCCCCTCACAGCCGCCCCGCCCCGCGCCTTGGCCCCGCCCACAACCCCGCCTCCGCGCTCCTCAGGCCGCCCTCGGCCTCGCCCCTGTGCCCCCCCAACCGCCCACGAGCCCTCCCACCCCAGCTGCCCGCGGCCCCGCCCCTGTGTCCCCCCAGCCGCCCTCGCCCGGTCCCGACACCCCGACGCGCTGCGGAGGCCGTTCCCCAACGGGCAGCGGAGCCGTCGGCCGCCGCCTCGGGGCTGAGCTGGCGACCCGCTGCCGAGTCCGGACGTTGAGGCGGTGGGTGTGGGAAGCCGCGCCCGCTGGGGCGGAGGCGCCGAGAGGCCGGAGCCCGTGGGAGCCCTTTGGATGGCGGGACGCGGGCAGAGGGAGGAGCGGGTTGGAAGGAGGAGGGCCCGGCGAGGCCGTGAGAACCGCCCTAACGGGGCCCACGCCGCGGAGGCGCCCGCGTCCCGGCCCGGCCCCGGGAGGCGGGGTCGAAGCCACTCGGTCGCCCGCGCCGGGCCACGTCCTCACAGATCTGGGGCCACAGAGGTTCCCGCGGCTGCAGTTTCGTTACCGACGGACTAGACGACAGGCCGCCCGGCACCGACCTGGTCCCGGTCCGTGAGAGAGGACGGCCCCGCGGGAAGGAGGAGCCAGAGGAGAGCGAGACGGTCGTGAAGACGCGAGGACGTGCGCCCAGTGGCGGCGGAGTGCGGCCACCGGCTCCGTCTGTGTCCGCGTGTCGGAGGCCCTCGGGGCCGAGCCTCCGTGCCGCCCGCGCGGGGCGCTCCACGTCGGGCAGCCGCGGGCGCCAGGGCGCGGAGCGGGAGACGCGCGGGAAGCGGATTCGCGGCCGAGAGGGAGCGGGTGGGCGGCGTCCCGGGAGCCGCTCGGCTTCGTGCTTCGACGGTGGAGTGTCGGTTCCTCCCTCCGCCCTCCGCCCTCCGCCCTAGTGGCTCCTTCTTGGGGGACGGGCCCCACGGGGTCGCGCGCCCTCGGCGCTGGGCCGTCTGCGGGGCAAGGGGGTCGGGGGGGTGGCGTGGGAAGTGGAGGTGGGAGCCTGGGCTTCCCGCTGCGCCGGCTGCTCCCATCTCGCGGGACGCGCTCCTCCGGGGGAAGGTGAGCCCTGGAGAAGCGCTTGCGGACTCGTAGCGACGGGAGGGGTCTGGCGGGGGGTGGACGGGCGTGGCGGCGGCCGGACTCAGCGCCGCGGAGGGTCGCCCTCCCCCGGGCTGGGCCGTGAGGCGGGATCCCGGGACGCGCCTGTGGGACGCGAGGCAAATGCACGAGTTTGCGAGGGGCGGGTGCGGGCGGGCAGGGAGTTGCCATCACGGGGTGGGCGAGGTCCAGAGCCGCCTGGGGAGGGCCCTGCGTCTCGTGGGAGGGTGTTGAGGACACCCCGGAAGGAGAGGGGGCGCCGGAAACGCGGGGGGGACCTGCAGGGCGCCCAGGGCGCAGGCGCGGGGAGGGTGGGGGGCCGCCTGGTTCCCCGCGGCTCTCGTGCCCCTCGCCCCCGTGCTCACACACTAGCTGCCTTCACAGGAAGGGCATGGCTGTTTGCATAGATGATGAAGCAGATGGGTTATCTTGTCCAAAAGATAAAAATGCGCATTTCCCTTATAAAGTATGGAACCTCAAGGTCTTGGTGATAATGGAAACAAAAAAATTGATTGGCAAATCGCTTCAACCAGCAAGACCTGTTCGTCATCTGACTTCTCCCTCTGGTGAGTCATGTCGGGCACACATCTTTTGGCTGATTAGCATTTAAAAGGCTAAATTATACATAAAGTAATTGTTTATGGTGAATATTAAAGAAATACTGAAAACTAATGATCTCCTCAGAAGAATTTAAAAGTATTACCAAAGGAAAGAATTCTTAATAGTCTACCAAACCAGCAAAAGTAGGAATAATAAACCTGATGTGAGAGCAACTTCGTGTATTCTTCATGGTTAACTGGCTTCTGGGCAAAATGGCTCAGTGTAAATTGTGCTGTGATTATGATCACTGCAGTGCAGTCATGCTGGAGAGAGAATTAACCTTTAAAAAAATATACCCAACTGCAGGGAAGAACACAGCCATGGTCAGGAGCTCCTTTCTGTGACCCTGTCACCTGTGCAGATTCAGGGTCACTGACCCTTCCCTCCAAGGCCACTGCAGGGGTCAATGGGGCGGGGGGAGGCAGGGAGCCCTGATTCCTCATTGAATTATATCCTTTTAAGATCCAGACAAGAGTGGGGTTCTATTAGGCAAAGTTTAGTAAATCAGAAATTATTTTGGCTTTTCTCAACAGACTTCTGCATTTCTTGTCTATTTCACATCCCCAAAGAAATATTTTTCTTTAAAACCCAGATTAAATTATTTTCTTTTGTGAAGACTTCCTTGATGTCTCAAAGCCCACCCACTCCTCCTTGGCATTTTCTCATAACATCTCATAGGACTTATTCTTTTCTGTCGTCATTTATGAGCTTGTGCTTTAAAATAGACTGTGGCCCCTTTTATCTCTGAACTCTTTTCACACTTATATACCTTGTCAAACACAGTGGCTGATATTGTATAGTGTTGAATAAATGAACTATCAAAAAACATTTTAAAACAGTGCTTAGAATATCCTGGACAATTAAAGTTTTTAGGTGATAGTATATCATTTATTGAAAACATTGATATTTAAAACAGGTTTTTTTTTTTTCTCTCCTAACAGGAGCAGTATTCCCTTTCAACTTTCAAAATGAATATCCATGCAACACTCAGTACTTGCAAAGCGGAGTTAGCCGAGTAGGTCTTAGAAATTACGGTAACATGAAGTGTTACAGGCTGGAAAGTAACATCGTCAGATGGCTGTTGTGTGCCAGCTACTTTGCTAAGTGCTTAAATGCTTTTTAAAACTTTATATATTTCAAGCATTTCTAAAAAGGATAAAACACTATACTTGTTGCCCAGCATTTTCAAATCGAAACCTTTTGCTATATTTTAGGAAATTTTAAAAACCTTGCAGATGTATAAAACTGCCACATGTTTCTCTTCCAACCCATTCCTTCCCATACTTCTCCAAAATAACTGTCCTCAATGCCATTGTTTCCATGATTACATCAGTACTTTTGCTACAACAAATAGAATTGTTTAATCATTTTATATAAATAGCATTGTACCCACCTATTTTTTTTTTTTACATTTAGGTTTATATTGTTAAAATTCTAATTTAATTTTTTGGCTAACTGAAATAATCACCAAGGTTAAAATTAAAAACAGGCAAAATGGCCTTTAGTGAAACGTTTCCCTCCAGGGTCCATCCCCCACTCACCTATTTCCTCTGACCAGAAGTAGCCATTGTACCTGTTTCTTATCTAGATACTTCCAGAAATGGTGTTCATTCTTATAGTTTATTAAATCTTGCAGTCAGTTAAGAATTTGTAAAACCAAATCTTTGGCATTGTCAAAATTCTAGTTTTTCTGATGACTTATTCTGATCTCTAAGAAATGTAGGTTTGCCACCATTGCTCCTCATTGTGTTATAGGTTGGAACTCTCTGGCTTTAGGCAGAGTTATTATACTAGACTTTGCAGATATCTAAGGAATGAATGGACTACAACTTGCTAACAGTGATTGATAGAGCAGAAATAATTCATTTATTTTTTTAATTTTGTTTTTTTAAATCTTTATTTTCAGATTATTACAGTTGTTCCTCTTTTTTCCCCCATAGCTCCCCTTCACCCAGTTCCAACCCCACCCCCTGCCCTTACCCCCACTGTCCTTGTCCATTGGTGTACAATTTTTATTTTTGTGTATAGTGTAAGTTGGTGGTCTAGTTTCATTTTTTTGCATGTATCTGTCCAGTTTTCCCAGAACCATTTATTGAAGAGACTGTCTTGCTTCCTTTGTCAAACATTAATTGACCATATAGGTTCGGGTCGATTTCTGGGTTCTCCGTTCTATTCCATTGAACTATGACTGTTCTTGTGCCAGTACCAGGCAGTTTTGAGAACAGTGGCTTTGTAATACAGCTTGATATCTGGTATTGAGATACCTCCTACTTTGTTCTTCTTTCTCAGGATTGCTGCAGCTATTCTGGGTCCTTTTTTATTCCATATGAATTTTTTGAGAGTTTGTTCTAGGTCTATAAAATATGTCGTTGGTATTTTAATGGAGATTGCATTGAATCTATAGATTTCTTTGGGTAGTATGGACATTTTAATGATGTTGATTCTACCAATCAATGAACACGGTATGTTCTCCTATCTGTTTATGTCTTCCTTTATCTCTCTATCTCTTTTTTCAACATTCTGTAGTTTTCTGAGTAGAGGTCTTTTATCTCTTTAGTTAAGTTTATTCCTAGGAATCTTAATTTTTTTGATGTGATGATAAATGGGATTGTTTTTGAGTCTCTCTGTAAGTTCATTATTGGTGTTAGAAATGCCATAGATTTCTTGGCGTTAATTTTGTATCCTGCTACATTGCCGAATTCATTTATTAAGTCTAATAGTTTTTTGATGGAGTCTTTAGGGTTTTTTTATGTACAATATCATGTCATCTGCAAATAAGGACAGTTTTACTTCTTCTTTTCCAATTTGGATGCCTTTTATTTCTTCTTCTTGTCTAATTGCAATGGCTAGTACTTCCAGTACTATGTCGAACAGGAGTGGTGAGAGTGGGCATCCCTGTCTTGTTCCTGTTCTTACAGGAAATGGTTTTAGCTTTTTGCCCATTGAGTATGATGTTGGCTGTGGGTTTGTCATATATGGCTTTTATTATGTTGAGGTATGATCCTTATATTCCCACTTTGCTGAGAGTTTTTATCAAAAATGGGTGTTGGATTTTGTCAAATGCTTTTTCTGCATCAACTGATATGACTATGTGGTTTTTTTCTCTCAATTTGTTTATGTGATGCATTACGTTTATTGATTTGCGGATATTGTACCATCCTTGCATCCCTAGGATAAATCCTACTTGGTCATGGTGTATGATCTTTCTGATGTACTGCTGGATCCAATTTACTAAGATTTTGTTGAGGATTTTGGCATCTATGTTCATGAGGGACATTGGCTTGTAATTCTCTTTCATTGTGTTGTCTTTATCTGGTTTTGGTATTAGGGTGATGCTGGCTTCATAGAATGAGCTTAGAAGTGTTCCTTCCTCTTGAATTTTTTGGAATAATCTGAGGAGGATAGCTTTTAGGTCTTCCTTGAATGTTTGGTAAAACTACCCTGTGAAGCCGTCTGGCCCCGGGCTTTTGTTTGCTGGAAGCTTTTTGATGACTGCTTCACTTTCTTCCATAGTTATTGGGCTATGGAGATTTTTAGATTCTTCCTGATTAAGTTTTAGAAGGTTGTATTTTTCTAGGAATGTGTCCATTTCCTCCAGGTTGTCTAGTTTGTTGGAGTAGAGTTGTCCATAGTATTTTTTAACAACAATTTGTATTTCTGTGGGGTCTGTTGTTATTTCTCCTCTTTCATTTCTGATTTTGTTTATTTGGGTCCTCTCTCTTTGTTTCTTGGTGGCTAGAGGTTCATTAATCTTGTTTATCCTTTCAAAGAACCAGCTCTTGGTTTTGTTGATCTTTGTATTGTTTTTTTGGCTTCTATGTTGTTTATCTCCGCTCTGACCTTTATTATTTCCTTCCTTCTGCTTACACTGGGCTTTTCTTGTTGCTCTCTTTCTAACTCTTTGAGTTGTAGGGTTACATAATTTATTATTGTTTCTTGCTTTTTGCAGTAGGCTTGTAGAGCTATGAACTTCCCTCTCAAGACTGCTTTCACTGTGTCCCATAGGTTTTGGATTGTTGTGTTTTCATTGTCATTTGTTGCCGTGATGTTTTTTATTTCTTCTTTGGTCTCTCTGGTAACCCAGTCATTGTTTAATAGCATGTTCTTTAGTCTCCATGTGTTTGATTTTTTTGGATTGTTTTTATTACAGTTGATTTCTAGTTGTATGCCATTGTGATCTGAGAAGATGCTTGATATGATTTCTGTCTTCTTGAATTTGAAGAGACTTTGCCTGTGACCCAATATATGGTCTGTCTTTGAGAATGTCCCATGTGCACTTGAGAAGAACGTATATTCCGTGGTTTTGGCATGAAATGTTCTGAAGATGTCAATTAATTCCCTCTGATATAGTGAGTCATTTAGGATTGATGTTTTCGTTGCTGATTTTTTGTTTAGAGGATTTGTCCAATGGTGATAGTGGGGTGTTAAAGTCCCCTCCTATGATTGTATTGCTGTCAATCTCTCCCTTGATCTCCTCCAGGAGTTTTCTTATGTATTTGGGTGCTCCTATATTGGGTGCGTATATGTTTACCAGAGTTATTTCTTCTTGTTGTATTTCTCCCTTTAGTATTATGAAGTGGCCTTCCTTATCTCTTTTTATGTCCTTCACTTTGAGACCTAATTTTTCAGATATAAGTATTGCTACCCCGGATTTTTTTTTTCATTTCCATTCGCCTGAAAAACCTTTTTCCATCCCTTCACCATCAGTCTGTGTGCGTCTTTTTTCTGAAGTGGGTTTCCTGTAGACAGCAGATATATGGGTCATGTTTTCTTATCCACTCAGTTACCCTATGTGTTTTGATTGGGGCATTTGATCCATTTACATTTAAAGTTATTATTGATAGATACTTGTCACCATTTTTATTCTTTACCCCTGTGTTCCTTCTTCGTTTCCTATTTTTTTCATTTTACAGCAGACCCTTTAGCATTTCTTGCAGTGCTGGTTTGATGGTAATAAACTCCTGTAGTCCTTTTGTGTCTGTGAAGCTCCTGATTTCACCCTCAATTTTGATTGATAGCCTTGCTGGGTACAGTATTCTTGGATTCAGACCCTTCTTTGCATGACTTTGTATATTTCATTCCATTCCCTTCTTGCCTGATGTGTTTCTGTTGAGAAATCAGTAGCTAGTCTGATCCTTTGTATGTAACTTTCTGTCTCTCTCTGGCCGCTTTTGAGATTCTTGCTTTGTCGTTGATGTTTGCCAGTTTAATTATAATGTGTCTTGGCTTTGGTCTTTTGAGGTTCATTTTGTTTGGGACTCTGTGAGCTTCTTGGATTTGTATATGAGTTTTTTTCCCCCTATATCAGGGAAGTTTTCTGTCATTATTTCTTCAAACAGGTTTTCTATTCCTTGCTCAGTTTCCTCTCCTTCTGGCACCCCTATTATGCAGATGTTGTTTCTTTTCGTGTTGTCCCAAAGTTCTCTTAGGCTCTCCTCTTGCTTTTTAATTTTAATTTTTTTTTCTAGAAGCTGCTCTGCTTGGGTATTTTTTCCTACCTTGTCTTCTAGCTCACTGATGCAGTCCTCTGCTTCTTCTAGTCTACTGTTGATGCTTTCTATTGAGTTCTTTATAGCAGTGATGTCATTTTTCCTTTCTTCTGGGTTCTTCATTTCCTCTTGGTTCTTACACATAATGTTGAATTTGTCTTCCATTCTTTTCATCCACCTTATGACCATTTCTCTGAATTTTTTCTCTGACAGATTGCTTGCCTCCATTGCCTCCATTTTGTTTACTTCTTTTTCTGGTGATGCCTGTTTTTTTTTCATATGCGGGCTGTTTCCTTGTCTCCCCATGATCTCTCTTCTCCAGGCGTTTGGTTGTGTAGTTCTCTCTCTGCTGCATTGATTTAAAGGCACAAAATACAACACAACAAGGCACAACACACAAGGCACTGAACACAAATGTATTCATGATACAAATAATCCCCAATAAAGGTGACCACCAGAGCAAAGAGAATTAGGAGATAAGGAAGAAAGAAGAGAAAAGGAAAAAAAGAGAAAAAAGGATTGCAAAAATGAAATTGGGAAAAGGGAAAAAAAGAGAGAAAAGAAAGAGAATGAAATAGAAGAGGGAAGAAACTATTTATATGGGGAGAAAACTCCAGTAGAACAGTCACTAATCCCAACAGATTTCAGCAACAGATACCTAGAAATGAATGCAAACTACAAACAACAACTAATATCAAGTGAGGCAAGGGAAAACAGAAGCAAAATATAACCGGAAAAAAAAATCAACAAAAAAATTAAAAGAAAAAGCGAAACAATCCCACACACAAGCATAAAAAAAACCCAATATAATCAACAATCAAGCAAACAACAACAAAAAGTAAGAAAAAAATTTGGATAGTGACGAAAGAGAAGAGAGAAGTGTATATGGACTTAGAGCAGAGGATTGGAAATTAGATACATAAGTAGGGTAAAATTTTAACGGGATAAAAAGAAGGAATAGGGAAAATCTAGAGCAGGAAAAGGGTAAGAGAAACAGGACAACAAAAAGGGAAAAGTGAGGAAGAGAGTTTTGGCATAAAGGTAAAGTTGAGATAGAGTAAAATGATGCTAAAGGAAAGATGAAAATAGAATGTAGAACACATACCAAAATAAAATAGAGAAAATAAAATGGCACTTTATAAATAAAGGTAAAATGGTAGTAGTAATAATACTTGTTAAAAATAAAAATGTAGTAATTAAAAAGGTAAAATCAGGTGATGAAAAAAGAAAAAAATTTAGTTTCTTAAGTAAAACGTGAAAAAAATAAAAATGTGCAGTAGTGAAGGTCCTTCATTTCCTCTACTCTTCTGTTTGGCACTCCTTAGTCCTGTCAGGTATTCAGGAGAGTGTTGAAGTTCCTTGTGATACATTTTTCCTCCGTGTTGTAAACCACAGTCCTGATTTTAAAGCAGGCAGTATTTCTTTGTTTCCCAGACTGCCTTTATTTGTATTTACAGAAGAGTCAGTTTGTGGTTCAGCCCCTGCGTGGCAGTTTTCTGGATTGACTTCTGAGGCTATAAGTTGTCTCTAGCCAGTATTTAGGTTTTGTTTTCCCTATCACACTTAATACTGGTTTGGGAGAGTCGACTGCCCCAGAGCTGGTTCCTTGATCATTACTCCCCGCTCTGATTCTCAGGTTCCACAAAAACAACTTTCCCCTGCATTCTCTGTGAGTGACCCCAATTGGGCGATCCTATGTATTGGGTTCAATAATCAAACGCAAAGATTTAAGGAGGAAAAAAAAAAGCTGAGTAGGTGCACGACCTAGCAACCCTCCACTGTCCAGCTCTGTGCGCAGTTCTCCCAAAGTCTCTTCCGCACGTCCTCTCTCCCCTGGCACTAAGCAGCCGGCACACTGGCAAAATTCGAGGCTGCCTTTTTGCACCCAGTCCAACTATGGGCTGATTTTTAGAGTTCCCTTCTGCCAGCAGCCCTGTGGGACCCCTTCCACACTCGTGGATCACGCTGGCCCCAACGGCTGTGGACTTTGTGAGGTGCAGACTTCCCCCACACGCATTCCTCTCTCCAACCTGAATTACAAACCACACCTTTAGGTGAAATCTGACCTTTCCGTGAGGAGGAGCATGACTCGTCTGAGTCCATGTATTCGTGCTGCTTGAGATCCGGTGTTCCTGCATTCATAGTTAGTCCCTGGGTGCCATAGTTGCAATGTCTCTGGATGTATACGCTTCCAATAACAGCCACTCAAGATGGCGTGGTCTCCGTGGCTGAGCTGGCCGCTCCGGGAGAGATTTCAGCACCAGTGGAGGCTGCCTGGTTAGGGGAGCCTGGTCCGGCAATCTCCAACAGTCCCCTTTCTGCAGGAGTCCTCTTCCTTTCCCGGCTGCAAACTATCAGGTGTACGATTTTTGTCCAGTCTCTTCCTGCACACCCCACACTCTCCCCCGAGAAATGTCAGTCCACTCCCTTTCTATGCCCCTGAGTCTATTCTATTCATCAGTTTATTCTGTTCATAAGATTTTCTATTCACTTTATTTTTAGATTCACTTGTTGATAGATATGTATTTGTTGTCACTTTGTTGTTCATAATTTTTATCTTTACCTTTTTCTTCTTCCTCTTCTTAAAGAATACCCTTCAGCATTTCATATAATACTGGTTTGGCAGTGATGAGCTCCTTTAGCTTTTTCTTATCTGTGAAGCTCTTTATCTGACCTTCAGTTCTGAATGATAGCTTTGCTGGGTAGAGTAATCTTGGTTGTAGGTTCTTGCTATTCATCACTTTGAATATTTCTTGCCACTCCCTTCTGGCCTGCATAGTTTCTGTTGAGAAATCAGCTGACAGTTATATGTGTAAGCCCTTGTAGGTAACTAACTGTTTTTCTCTTGCTGCTTTTAATAGTCTCTCTTGGTCCTTTGCCCTTGGCATTTTAATTATGATGTGTCTTAGTGTGGTCCTCTTTGGATTCCTTTTGTTTGGGGTTCTTTGCACTTCCTGGACTTGTAAGTCTATTTCTTTCACCGGGTAGGGGAAGTTTTCTGTCATTATTTCTTCAAATAGGTTTTCAATATCTTGCTCTCTCTCTTCTTCTGGCACCCCTATAATTCGGATGTTGGTATGCTTGAACTTGTCCCAGAGGTTCCGTGCACTATCTTCATATTTTTGTATTCTTTTTTCTTTTTGCTTTTCTGGTTGGGTGTTTTTTGCTTCTTCATATTTCAAATCTTTGACTTGATTCTTGGGATCTCTGTATATAATTCTTCATTTCAATCAGTGTATGCTTAATTTCTAATTGGTATATTATTCTTTATTTCAATCAGTGTATGCTTAATTTCTTTTTCATATCTTTGAGGGTCTCACTGTATTTCTCAGAGGTTTCTAGAAAATTCTTGAAAAACCTTATAACCGTGGTTTTGAACTCTATATCCAGTAGTTTCCTTTCCTCCATTTCTGTCATTTGTGACCTGTTTCTGTGTCTCCACATTTTGACTGCTTCCCTGTGTTGATAGAGTGGCTTTGTGTGCTAGGTGTTGTATAGGGCCCAGTTGCTCAGCCTCCCCAGTCACCTGAGGTGGACGCTCTTGGTGCACCCCTTTGTGGGTTGTGTGCACAGTCTTGTTGTAGTTAAGCCTTGATTGCTGTTGGTATCACTTGATTGCTGTTGGTATCACAGGCCAATTGGCTGTGAGGACCAGTGTGTCTACAATGGAAGAGCTTCTGTGCTGGAGGCACCCTTATGGGGCAGGACCTGCTTCAGTGGGGCTTTGGCACTCACTGAGTCTGCCCAGGTTTTTAGGCAGAGAAAGGCCAGGCCATTCGTGTGCAAAAGCCTCTGCGCACAGCTTGGGTGGGGTTATAAATTGGATGGGAATCACCAGGGTGGAGCAAACCACAATGGCTGCCAGTCTGCTCTGCCTTGGAGAGGTCCTGGGGTCTGTCTCCCATGGCCCCGTGCAGGAGCAATGAACGCTGCAAGCACCTCTGTGAGAAAGCCGCCCTCACATTCTGGCCCGATGCCAGACAGTCCAGTTTCTCTCCATATGAGTCTGGGTCTCCAAATTTTCACCTGGAAATGGAGTTCAGAGCAGTTGGGAGCTTGTTTCTCCCTCCCGATTAAAAAAGACAATAGCATAGCCAGCTGCCAGCCCCTTTCGCGTGTGCCTCCGTACCTCCACACTTCCACACCTCTGCACCTCCTAGCAGACTCAGTGTGCTTTTCTCTTTCCTTCTAGTTATAGAATTTCCACTCAGCCAGCCTTCCCGTGGTTCTGGATGGTATTTGTTTTGTCTTTTAGTTGTAGTTTTAATGTGGTTGTGCGTGGCAGCAAATTCATCTTGTTTGTCCAAAAATATTCATTTTTTAAAAAATATATTTTTTATTGATTTCAAAGAGGAAGGGAGAAGGAGAGAGAAATAGAAACATCAATGAAGAGAGAGAATCATTGATCAGCTCCTCCCCCTGGGGATCTAGCCCGAAACCCAGGCATGTGCTCCTACTGGGAACCAATCAGCTATCATGGAGCTACCGCCAGGTGAAATATTCATTGTTAAGGATAGATGTCTGCAAAGAAGCCTACCTTCAGGAATTACTGTGGCCCATGGTCTAGTCCAGCCGTGGGCAAACTATGGCCCGCGGGCTGGATCTGGCCCGTTTGAAATGAATAAAACTATTGAAAAAAAAAGACCGTACCCTTTTATGTAATGATGTTTACTTTGAATTTATATTAGTTCACACAAACATTCCATCCATGCTTTTGTTCCGGCCCTCTGGTCCAGTTTAAGAACCCATTGTGGCCCTCGAGTCAAAAAGTTTGCCCACCCCCAGTCTGTTGTTTTGCAAATTGATTTTCATTACCATAGAGAGAGATAATCTCTTACTGGTAGATTGTATTGACCAAGTACATGAAACTGATTTATATAATCAGAAAGCCCATTACTTTATAATTAGAAATCTGGCTGCCTTGTGCTCTGAGATTCTCTTATTGGTTCTATTAGTGTATTATCTTCTTTAAGGAGATTTATGGAAAGTTAAATTGTAAACGGAATATTTCTTGGTTAGCATGTAGGAGTTAAATTAAAGGAGTTAAAAATTTTTAAATCAGATTAAATTAGTCAAGCCTATATGATAGTGGTTCTCAACCTGTGGGTCGCGACCCCTTTGGGGGTCGAACGACCCTTTCACAGGGGTCGCCTAAGACCATCGGAAAACACATATATAATTACCTGTTGTTTTTGTGATTAATCACTGTGCTTTAATTATGTTCAATTTGTAACAATGAAAATACATCCTGAATATCAGATATTTACATTACGATTCATAACAGTAGCAAAATTACAGTTATGAAGTAGCAACGAAAATAATTTTATGGTTGGGGGTCACCACAACATGAGGAACTGTATTAAAGGGTCATGGCATTAGAAAGGTTGAGAACCACTGCTATATAATAAAGAGGTAATATGCAAATTAATCCTCATGCCCTCACAAGATGGCTGCCTATGACCATGCCGGCAGGGGGGTTAGTGAGGGGTGACCAAACTACTGAACAAACAGGCTGCATGGGACAACCAGGCTGGCAGGGGTGTTAGTGAGAGACAACCAAACGACTGAACAAAAACAGGCTGCGTGGGGCGACCAGGTCAGCAGGGAGGTGGTAGTTGGGGTGACCTGGCCAGCAGCAGGGGACAGGTAGGGGCAATCAAGATGGCAGAGGGGGGCATTTGGGTGCTACCAGGCCAGCAGGGGGGGCAGTAGAAGTGACCAGGCTGGCGGGGGCGGGGGGCAATTAGGAGCGACCAGGCTGGCAAGGAGGGGGCAGTTAGGGGTAACCTGGCTGGCAGTGGAGGACAGTTAGGGGGGATCAGGCTGGCATGCAGAGGCAGTGAAGGGCAATCAGGCTGCTGGGGTGGGGGGGTGAGGCAGTTAGGGATGACCAGGCAGGCAGGCAGGTGAATGATTAGGAGCCAGCGTTCCAGGATTGTGAGAGTGATGTCCAACTGCCGGTTTAGGCCCCATCCCTGGGATCAGGCCTAAACCAGCAGTTGGACATCCCCCAAGGGGTCCCAGATTGGAGAGCGTGCAGGCTGGGCTGAAGGGACCCCCCCATGCACAAATTTCATGTACTGGGCCTCTAGTCTCATAATTAAGGTGGTCCTGCAAGTAGGACTGAAAACCTGGGCTCAAGACTCCTGGCCTTAGACATGTTGCATTTTTGTTTTTGCTTCATTGGATGAAGCAATATTTTCTTTCTTTCCTTATTTCTAAGGTAGTGTGTGAAACAGTTTCAGTGGTTCTCAACCTTCTGGCCCTTTAAATACAGTTCCTCATGTTGTGACCCAACCATAAAATTATTTTCATTGCTACTTCATAACTGTAATGTTGCTACTCTTATGAATCATAATGTAAATATCTGATATGCAGGATGGTCTTAGGCGATCCCTGTGAAAGTGTCATTTGACCACCAAAGGGGTTGCGACCCACATGTTGAGAACTGCTGGTTTATATGGTTGTAAACTGACATCAAGGTTCTACTTTACATAAAATCAAGCAAAGTAAATACTCTAGTAGTATTTCAGGTTTTTGTGAATAAATATGTGTTTTCATGAATTAAAACCCATTTTAAAAAATCCTCACCCAAGGATATGTTTTTATTGATTTTAGAGGGAGAGGAAGAGAGAGACAGAGAGAAAAGAGAGAGAGAGAGAGAGAGAGAGAGAGAGAAATTTTGATGTGAGAGAGAAACATTAATCAGCTGTCTTCTGTATGTGCCCTGACCGGGATCAAACTAGCAACCTAGGCATGTGCTCTGACTAGGAATCAAACCCACAACCTTTTGGTGTACGTGATGGCGCTCCAATCAATTGAGCCACTTGGAATTATTTATCTTTAAGATCATATTATTCATCTTCCATTTTATGGTCCTTTTCAAAAATAATTACGATCATGACAAAAATATTTGAATATATTTTAAAAGATATCTGTGTTGCTTATTTTAATAGTTATACTATCATATTGCTTATCCTTTAGCCAAAAAATATGCCTTGATTAATACTTTGGTAATTGAGAATATTTTTGAATTGTAAAAAAGCGCTTCATAAAATGTTTATACCTTAATTAAAAAGTGTATTTTCTTATTTCAACAGTGTAAGACGAATGTAATGCAGGCCTTTTCTCCGGGCCTCAGCGAGCAAACGCAACATCAGTCTCCAGTTAAAAAAGGTTACTTTTTATTATAATTCCAAGATTTCATAAGAGAGTGTTAGTATTTATGTGGAGTTAATATTTGCTTTGCTGTAATAGACATTTATTATATTGTTTTGGTTGATTTCTGCCCATATTAGTCAGGCTGTAGGCTTGACTGTTCTAACGGTGAGACCACAATAACAATCGCTTAAGCACGTAGAAGCTTATTTGTGTATCTTCTGTGTCATGCACAATTTTGAACTTCTGTGACATTCCTGAAGATTCCCCCCTGGGTATATGCAAGGTAAAAACGGCCCTCCTGTGCTTCTCCTGGACTCTCATGCTCTCTGTACTCCCGGCACTTCACTTCGGACACAAGATGTGCAGTGTTTCCATGTAGCAAGCAGTTGTTTGCAACACCAGCTGAGTGTTTTATAATCCAATCCAATCCTGACACTGTAGTTCATACAGACTCCACAGGTACAGGGCTCAGTCCCACAACAGCACCCACCATTTCTTCTTTTTATTTTTAATCTTTGTTATTGAAAGTATTATATATGTCCACTTTTTCCCTATTGACCTCTCCCAGCCTGCCCCCCCTCCCCCCACCGCACCCCAGGCCTTCATCACCCTATTGTCTGTGTTCCTGGGTTATGCATATATGCATGTAAGTTCATTGGTTGATCTCTTCCCATCTGCCACCCTCCCCTGCCTTCCCTCTAAGGTTTGACAGTCTGTTTGGTGCTTCTGTGTTTTTGTATCTATTTTTGTTCATCAGTTTATGTTGTTCATTAGATACCACATATGAGTGAGATCATGTGATATATGTCTTTCTCTGACTGGCTTATCTCGCTTAGCATAATGCTCTCCTGTTCCACCTGTGCTGTTGCAAATGGTGTGAGTTCTTTCTTTTTTATTATAGCAGCGTAGTATTTTATTGTGTAGATGTAGCACAGGTTTTTAATCTACTCCTCTGCTGATGGGCATTTGGGCTGTTTCCAAATCTTAGCTATTGTAAGTTTTGCTGCTATGAACATAGGGGTGCATATGTCCTTTCTCATTGGTGTTTCTGATTTCTTGGGATCTATTCCTAGAAGTGGGATCACTAGATCAAATAGCAGTTCCATATTTAAGTTTTTGAGGAAACTCCATGCTATTTTCCACAGTGGCTGCATTAGTCTGCATTCCCAGTGTACCAGGGTTCACTTTTCTCCACATCCTTGCCAGCACTTTTCGTTTGTTGATTTGTTGATGGTAGTCATTCTAACAGGTATGAGGCGATACCTCATTGTCGTTTTGATTTGCATCTCTCGGATGATTGGTTACTTTGAGCATTTTTTCATATGCCTCTTAGCCTTCTGTATGCCCTCTTTGGAGAAGTGTCTATTTAGGTCCTTTGCCCATTTTGTAATTGGTTTATCTTCCTTTTGTTAAGTTGTATGAGTTCTCTATAAACTTTGGAGATTAACCCCTTATTGGATGTATCATTGGCAAATATGCTCTCCCATACAGTGGGCTACCTTGTTATTTTGTGGGAACCCTTTACTTCTGAACACACTTGCAAGTGGTAGGCCCCAGCTTGCCCAGAACGTCATCTACCTTGGCTACAAACTGCAGGTTTCCAAGACCCCCTCCTTGGATTCAGTCATTTACTAGAACAGCTCACTTAGCACAGTCTCTTTCCTCCATTTTTCCTTGGTTACTTGGCTTTCTTTTCTTGTAAGAGGAAAATTGGAAGCAAGTTTTTGGCAGAGAAATTAGTCCTTTCTGGACAGTTAAGGGATATCCAGAAAGCATTGAGCAGAAAGGTGATCTGGAAGAGTTCTGTGTGTTATAACATTTAATGTTTAATATCTACAGAGAGAATTAAATACAGCAGAGATTTCCTGTTGAAGCTCTCCAGTGTTTCCATCTGCAGGAAAAAACCAGACTTTCTTCCTGATCATCCCATTGTACTTCAAAAACCAGTAAGTAGTTTCCTTTTCTTTAGAAGTTTTTTTTAAATTAATTTATTGGGTGTCATTGGTTAATAAAATTTTATAGATTTCAGGAGTACAATTCTATAATATATCATCTGTACATTGTATTGTGTGTTTACCACCCCAAGTCAGGCCTCTTTCCATCATCATCTATCCCCCCTTGCCCCTTTGATAATCACCATACTGTTGTCTATATATGAGGTTTTTTATCTTTTGCTTATGCCCTTCACTTTTGTCATCATTCCCCCTCTCCCTCCCCTCTTAGTTTTCTAATTTTGTATAATTTTAATTCCAAAATGTTTATCTTTAATATTATCATTTTATTCACTCTCAATTTTTGTTATCATTGTGAAACATAACGCATAAAATTACATAAATGTATAATATAACCAATTACTGTAAGTAATTAGCACGCTAGTGAAGAATTAGAATGGGCCGTGGCTGGTGTGGGGCAGTGGTTAGAGCATCAACCCATGTACAGAAGGGTCTTGGGTTTGATTCCTGGTTAAGGGCACATACCTGGGTTCTAAGTTCAATCTCTGGCCTCAGATGGGGCCCATGTGTCTCTCTCACATAGATGTTTCTCTCTGTGTGTGTCTCTCTCCCCATCTTTCCCTCTCTCTACCCTAGCCTCCCTTCCACTCTCTGCAAAAATCAATGGAAAAATATCCTTGGGTGAGGATTAACAAAAACAAAACAAAAAAAGAATTAGAATGGAATAGTTATGTTTATTGAAAAGAGCATGACATATCTATTTATGTAAAAGCCTAAGTGACCAAAAGACCTAACGATCATTTGACCAATTGCTATGATGCACACTGACCACCAGGGGGGCAGATGCTCAGTGCAGGAGCTGCGCCCTCGTGGTCAGTGTGTTACCATAGTGGGAGCACCGCTCAGCTGACTGAGGGGCACCAGATACTGGGCTCATGGCTGGCGAGTACAGCTGCAGTGGCACAAGCCTCTCTCCCGCCTCCATGGCAGTGCTACTGAGCAGCGGCAGCAGCAGGCGCAGTGGGGCCAGGATGAGCAGGCACTTGGCTCTGTCTTGGGCTCCTCCCCAGCCACCTGCCGCATTGCACACTACTGCATCCCCCAAGGGGTCCTGGATAGCAAGAGGGCGCAGGCCAGGCTGAGGGACCCCACTCATGCATGAATCGTGCACCCTGCTTCTAGTTTTCTTATAAAACTTCTATTGGTTTGTTTTCTAATTAAGTTCTATTATCCACTTGGAATTGATTTTGCTACATAATGTGAGGTAAAAGTGTTTGTTTGTTTTTTCCCTCTCCATGGATCTTATGTCATCCTAGCAATATTTAATGAGAGGCTAAGTCCTCTGTCATCTTAGTTTTTTATTGTGTTGCTTTTTAAATCTTTATTGTTGAGAGTATTATGGATGCTCCCTTTTTTCTCCAGTTGCCCCCCTCCTCTCAGTTCCCATTCTGCCCCAGGCCTTCACCACCCTGTTGTCTGTGTCCATAGGTAATGCATATGAGTTCTTTGGTCAATCTCTTCCTATCCACCTTTCCCGCTTCCTTCTGAGATTCATTAGTCTGTCCCATGTTTCTATGACTCTGGTTCTAGTTTATCATTTTATTTTGTTCGTTACATTCCTTGTTTGTTTATTTTGACTTTTAGATTAAATTGTTGATAGATATGTATTTATTGCCATTTTATTGGTCATATTTTTATCTTTTTTCTCTCCTCCTCCTCCCCCTCTTTTCTCCCTCTCCTCCTCTCGTCGTCCTCCTCCTCCTCCTCCTCCTCCTCCTCCTCCTCCTCCTCCTCCTCTTCCTCCTCCTCCTCCTCTTCCTTCCCCTTCTTTTTCCTCTTCCTCTTCTTAAAGAATACCCTTTCAATATTTCATGTAATACTGGTTTGGTGGTGATGAACTCCTTTAGCTTTTTCTTGTCTGTGAAGCTCTTTATTTGACCTTTAATTCTAAATGATAGCTTTGCTGGGTAGAGTAATCTTGGTTTTAGGTTCTTACTATTCATCACTTTGACTATTTCTTGCCACTCCTTTCTGGCCTTAAAAGTTCCTGTTGAGAAACCAGCTGCCAGTTATATGGGTACTCCCTTGTAGGTAACTAACTGCTTTTCTCTTGCTGCTTTTAAGATTCTCTCTTTGTCTTTAACCCTTTGCATTTTAATTGTGATATGTCTTGGTGTGGGCCCCTTTGGATTCCTTTTGTTTGGAACTCTCTGTGATTCCTGGACTTGTAAGTTTATTTCTTTCACCAGGTAGGGGAAGTTTTCTATCATTATTTCTTCAAATAGCTTTTCAATATCTTCCTCCCTTTCTTCTCCTTTTGGGACCTCCATAATGTGAATGTTGGTGTGCTGGAAGTTGTCCCAGAGGCTCCTTACACTATTGTATCTTCATATTTTTGGATTCTTTTTCCTTTTTGCTCTTCTGGTTGGTTGTTTTTGCTTCCTCATATTCCAAATCATTGATTTGATTCTTGGCATGCTCTACTGTTGAATCCCTATAAATTATTCTTTATGTTTAATTGCTGACTGATCCTTTTTCATGTCTTTGACATTCTCACTAAGATCCTTGAAAGTCTCACTATGTCCCTTAAAGCTTTCACAAAGATCCTTGAAACTCTAATTAATATCCTAGAGCAGTGATTCTCAACCTTCTGGCCCTTTAAATACAGTTCCTCATGTTGTGACCCAACCATAAAATTATTTTCATTGCTACTTCATAACTGTAATGTTGCTACTGTTATGAATTGTAATGTAAATATCTGATATGCAGGGTCTTAGGTGACCCTGTGAAAGGGTCATTCAACTGCCAAAGGGGTCACAACCCACAGGTTGAGAACCGCTGTTCTAGAGCATCCTTATAACCATTGTTTTGAACTCTGTAGTTTGCTTGCTTCCATTTCATTTAGTTCTTTTCCTGGCGATTTCTTCTGTTTTTAATTTGTAACATGTTTCTTTGTCTCCACATTTTGGCTGCTTTCCTGTTTGTTTCTGTGTATTAGGTAGAGCTGCTATGTCTCCTGGAATTCATAGAGTGGCCTTGTTTAGTAGATGTCCTGTAGGACCCAATGACTCAGTCTCCCCAGTCACCTAAGCTGGGCACTCTAGGTGTGCCTCTGTGTGGGCTGTGTGCACAGTCTTGTTGTAGTTGAGCCTTGATTACTATTGGCATCACTGGGAGGAATTTGTTCCCAAGCCACTTGACTTTGAGGACCAGCTGCAACTACAGTGGAAGAGCTGCTATGCAGGAGACACCCTTATGGAACAGGACTTGCTTCAGTGAGTCTGCCCCTTGAGTGCATCACTTGTGGATGTATAGAGTTGTAATCTTTTGTGGTCCGAAGCTGTCCACCAGATGCACGGGCTCTGGGGCCTCCCAGATAATGCAAAGTCAGCCACTGCTGGCAGGCACTACAGAGTGATCTGCAGATAGCTGCTACTTGTATTGGGCTTGAAAGTACCCAAGAAAGGCCAAATTGTGAAGCAATGCAGGCAGCTGCTAGTGCCAGGTCTTGGATCACTTATTGAGAGATATGGGACATGCTGAGTCCAGCTGTTGCTTGTTTGAGAGATTTTAGGAAAGTCTGAAACCTGAGCCAGGAAAGGCCATTCATATGGAAAAGCAGCTGCAAACAGCTTGGGTGAGGCTGCAAATTGGGTGGGGCGGGGTCTCAGGGAATCACCAGGTGGAGCAAACAGTGTGAACCAGATTGGTGGTGACTCAGATATGGCCCCTGCCTGTCAGCTCTGTGACAGGAGGTCTCAGTATAGGAACAATAAACTCCTGTCTATGAGAAAGCTGCCCCTGAGTTCTTGCCCCAATTCCAGACAGTCCAGTTTCTCTTCATATGTCCCTGGATCCCCTCAAGCCACTGCCCCAGCACTGGAGCTCAGAGGGAGTGAATCCTAGTAAGTCCTAGTGGTAGCCATTTAAGAGGAACTGCCTGGAACTCCAGCAGCCTCTGTGTCACTCAGCCACAATACCCACTGGTTTTTATAGCCTGAAGTTACTGGGACTTCTCTTTCCAGTTCTGGAGCCCTGGGCTGAGGAGATCTGGTGTGGGCCTGGGTCCCATTGTCCCTCACTGGAAGCTTCTGCAACCAAGATATTCCTCCTGATTAAAAACATGTCACATGTGGGTGTCAGACCAGCCCATTCCGCTCCTCTGCTCCTCAGTTCCTCCTCCCCTCCTACTTGTCTCAATGTACTTTTTTCTTTACTTCTGTAGTTGTAGGACTTCCATTCAGCCAGATTTTAGGTGGTTCTGAATGATGGCGGTTCTGTATTTTATAGTATTTTTTTAAATTGATTTCAGAGAGGAAGGAAGAGGGAGGGAGAGAGAGAGAGAAACATCAATGATGAGAGAGAATCATTGATTGGCTGCCTCCTGCACACCCTCTACTGGGGATTGAGCCTACAGCCTGGGCATGTGCCCTTGACGCTTTATCCACTGAGCCAAACTGTCTAGGGCTGTTCTGTATTTTAGTTGTAATTTTGATGTGGTTGTGGGAGGCAGCAATTACCACATTTATCTACGCCACAATCTCGGTTCTTCCCCCCGACCCCCACCATCTTTGTGGCTACAATATGGTCTGTTTCTGGGCCTTTTGTTCTGTTCATTTAGTTGTTGTTTTTATAATATATTTTTTTATTGATTTCAGACAAGGGAGAGGGAGAGAGAGAGAGAAACATCAGTGATGAGAGAGAATCATCGATTGGCTGCCTCCTGCATGGCTCCTACTAGGGACTGCAAGCACGCAAGCTGGGCATGTGCCCTGACTAGAATTGAATCGTGACCTCCTGGTTTAGAGGTTGACGCTCAACCACCAAGCCACACCAGTCAGCCACACACATTGTCTTTTTATAGTAAAAAAAGAGTCATGCCCCTTATTCCTTTTAGCATGTCTCTGATGTTCTTAGTCTTAAAGTTCTCTGCCACCTCAACAGATTCAATCAAAATAAATACACAAAATATATTGATGGGAAGGGCATGTGTTTTGGCATCAGGCTCAGGTTACTGTGTATACTGGTGTCCTGTTCAAACTTAGACAAGTCACCTAACCTTCCTGAGCCTCTGTTTTATAATGATAGACAAGAATGATAATCTGCACTTGTTAGCATTCAATTCCAGCCATGTCGGAAGTGCTTGGAATGGTGCTTGTCTCTCATTAGGCACTCAGTAAACATGACTTTCATCTTCTATGGTCTTTACTTCCATAGTAAAGCACCTTTATTTAGAGTTTTCAGAAACACTATAATGGTAAAAATAAAAATAAAAAAGAAAGAAAAGCAACTGGGATTCAATTGAGAAGAGCTCAGAATATAGGTATGCTGAGAATGACTCAAACAGATACAGACTACCCCCCTGTGCTCTCCGGTTTTGAGATTTCTAACTCATTAGACTTCATAGCCTTTTTTTCTTAATTACAATTTTTAAAAATTTTAACTTGATCATAATATACATCAATGTTTCTTAACTTAAAATCCCTAACTTGTACACTTACAGCCAATTCTTATTTTTAAACTTAAAGCAGGAATTTAAACTTTTTTTTTTCATAATGCCCTGTACACAGGAATATTTAAAGAGGATAAGTGTCCTTAATGATGCTTGAATTTTCCTACCTGTTCACAGACTTTAGGAACATATGATCCTTGGTCTGTACAAATGAATCTTAAACTTAAATGCTTTATAAAACTGTTATTTTTTTAATTGCAGACTTTCCATGTCTAATATTTTATTTTGTAGATAAAAGTTGAGTATGCTTATTATTTTGACCAATCCTTATACATTAGAATTGACTTTAATTTTGATATATATATTAATAACATTTAAAAATTAAGTACCACAAAAACAGAACAGGTTTGGAATACAATCTAATATATTTAAAAATGAATTACATATGTTCTATTAAACACAGAAGAAGTGTTTTGTTATTTGACAAATTCCAGTTACTTTAATAATTTCTATAGTAACATGCATTTAAATCTGTAAACACTTAATAAGGTCACAGTATTTGGTTTGATAAACTAATTAGTAAAAACTGTTTTCATTATGTTTTTCTTTTATATTATAGGAAAACAACCAAAGTTTTAAGGAGCACTTTAAGAACAGATGAATTTGAAGATAGATAATTATTTTATGTTTTGGACACCTGCAAATGAAGTGGATCTAGTAACAATAACTGTAATGGACTGTGACAATTCAATTTATTTTTAATTTTGATGGTTGGGTATTTGGTTTCTCCTAAAATGAGAGAGAGATATTTTAAACTATAAAGAATTTTCTAATCAGTTTCAGCTTTTCAAGCACTTTCCTAAATATATTGGGAAGAAGCACTCACAAATAAAAATGTGGTTAGTGACATGGGAAGACTGTACTTATAATTTGCATGCTACTTTCAGTTTTTGTTTTTCATCGCTTGTAATAATGGAATGGAAATGTAAGCTGTAAAGATTCTCAAATATAAAGAATTTGCTGCGATGTGTAGATGTCACGGACTTGTTGCTAAAGTGGCTTCTGTTTGTTTCCTGATTTCAGACCATCACTGAGAGGGTCTCTTCAACCTTCGGCTGAGGACGTGTCTGCGCAGGGCAGTCTCAGTGACATGGGGGGATGTTTAGATAGTCTTTGCAGATAGATGTTTCCAATAACATTGCCTAAGGGTCACACTTACCAGCAAAGGGTGACAATTTGGAAACAATAGCAGTGAACAAAACTGAAGGTGAAAAGTGCTGATCAGACCCCATGAACAAAAGTAATTGCAAAACCCATTCTTATTTCCAAAGAGGAAAAATTAGGCATTTGCAACCAGTTGAGGTGCATTAAGATTCAGTTCTGTAATTTCTTTTATTTCTTATAACAAGAATATGTATAGATGAAGAATTTGAGGACTTAAAAACTTTTAGTTCCTGGAATTTTTATACCATCTCTTGGAATTTGTCACTCTGGATATGACTTCTAGTCCTAAAAGTTCACTCCAGCACAGTGCCAAACAGTATCGCTGACAGAAAGGTAAGTGCAAACTTCCCCAACTCCGGTTCTCTCAGAAGCTCTCATCTTCGGGGCTGCTGGGTGGCATGGAAGGCCGTCATTTGGCAGGAAGGTTTAGGTTGAATCCTCAACTCCTAACAGGACATTTCTGTTCACTGGCCTTTGGGCTTGTTACCAGATTAAAGCTTTAAATCCGTGTAGGTCTCCCTCCTTGGTCTCTCAGTATCCACCATACTTTTCATGGCTTTGTTCCCCAGAAAAGTAAGTAGATTGTGTTTTAAATAGAGAAAACTTCATTAAGCATACATTTATTGGTCACTTTAAATTAGATAGTAATCCCCGGGCCATTTCCCCTACTATTTGCCCTTATATTATAGGTTCCCTTATATAGATGTGTGTAAATAAATACACAGATGCTCTCTCACACAAAAATAGATGTATAATCTGTGTAAGAGCTCTTTATTTTCTGCCTATTCTCAAGGTCTTTTAATTCTAGTTAACAAGACAATAGGAATGATTCCAATTTGGAACCTGCAGGGCCCTTCCGCCTGGCGCTACTGCTAAGGGCAGCACCTCCCAGTCATGCTGCCAAGCTCCGTGGGGAACTGCTTCATCCCCAAAGGTGGAGTGCACCTTCTGAGTCTGACACTGACATGGACTGGCCAGAATAACACTGCTGTTGGCTGTAGTTGATATTTTGAAACCATTTATAACCTGTGTTTCAAGAAGAGTTTGTGTGTCAACAGTCCCCTGGGTTTCCATCTCTTCCTCCTTTGTTACTGTATATAATCAGAGCAAAGATGTTTATTATCTGCATATCTTGTACATGTGTATGGTTTGAATAGTCACTGTCGGTGTCCATTATCCATTGATGTTCTTTGCTAGGTAGATAAAGGAAACGTTGAGCCAGGGGTTTTCCTAGTGTTTCTCCTCTTTAGAAGTGACCTGAGACACATGCATGTGGTTGTGTGTGCATTATGTCAGCATTTATGACCTACGTCTAGGTAGATCCTTTGACAAAATTCTTTTATTTAGATTGAATGAGGACTGTGGATATACAAAGATATTGATAAAAGTTAATACTCCATGAATCAGTTGGAGAAAATATCTTAGGTTTTATATTTAAATTTTTTGTGTGTTCAGACTTCCTTTTTTTCTGAATTTTCCAACAGGAAAACAAAAACAAACAAACAAACAAAAAACAGGAAATATTTACCTCAGTTTTTTCCTGGAAGACCTGTGGTTTCAAAGGAATTTGGACTACAGAATAGTATAGTAGCAAATTTCTATTCACATTATATTTTCATTAGCAACATTTATCATCAAAAGAGATTTTACTATAAAAAATATTTAACATATGAGCTTAGACAGTGGAGCATCTGAGGCAGTGGCAGTGGGACTGGGTTGTGGTCATTCCGCTGTGAATCTGGAAACTGTATCTGTGCAGCACCTGCCCCATTTTATTATTTCCCTAAAATTGGTGCTTGTGCTATATTCCTTCTTTGTTTACTTAGATTAAAAAATTTTTAAAGTATTTTGAAATAGGAAACTAAGATGGCGGCATAGATAAACACCGGGAAATTGCTGCCGCTCACAACAATTGAATAATACCTCAGAAATACAACACGGACATCATCCAGAACCACAGGAAGCCTGGCTGACTGTAAATTCTACAACTAGAAGGAAAGAAAAGCACACTGAGAACCAGAGGAGCTGCAGAAGTAAAGCGCAGAGGTAGGGGGCTCGCACGCGGAAAGGGGCTGGCACCTGAGGACGAGGCTGTCTTTTTGAATCCGGAGGGAGTCACAAGCTCCCAAAGGCTCTGATCTCTGGTTCTGGGAAGTCTCTGGGGACCCAGGACTCATACGGGGAGAAACTGGACTGTCTGGCAGCGGGCGATCTTGAGGGAGGCTTTCCCTCAGAGGTGCTTGCAGCCGTACAGGACACTGAGACTCGCGGCTCCTAGGGCAGGGCTGAGGCTCCGCCATAGCTGCTTGCTCCGCCCTTTGGTTCCTTGAGACCCCGCCCCTCCCAGGCTGCGGCAGAGGCTTTTGCATATGAATGCCCCGGCCATTTGCAACCTGTAATTACCTAACTGCAGCCGGGTCAGACAGACCCAGGACTTATAAGAGAAGGCCCAAGGCCCCACAGCACTTGCATCCTTCACAGCTGAGCCTTATCAGGGCACTTCCGAACTCCAAAAAAAAAGGAAGGGGAATCTGCAGTCCTCTCCGTAGTTCCTGCTGGGTAACCTCAGGCAGAGGCTAAATTAGCACCTCCTTAGACTCAAGAGCTACTGTACCCAGTGGTCAGAGTGGGACCATCCAATTACAACTCCTCAGATCCATAAGGGACACACTCAGGGTGCAGTCTCAGTGAGCACCAAAGCCCCACTGAAGCAAGTCTTGCCCCAGAAGGGTGTCTCCAGCACAGAAGTTCTCCCACTGCAGACACAGCTGATTCTCACTGCCAATTGGCCAGGAGGTCAATTCCTCCCAGTGATCCTACAACAACCAAGGCATAGCTACAACAAGACTGTGCACAAAGCCCACAAGGGTGTGCACCAAGAGTGTCCACCTCAGGTAACTGGGGAGGCTGAGCCACTGGGCCCTACAGGACACCTAGCACACAAAGCCACTCTATCAACACAGGGAAGCAGCCAAAATGCGGAGACAAAGAAACAGGTCACGAATGGCAGAAATGGAGGAAAGCAAACAACTGGATATAGAGTTCAAGGCCACGTTTATAAGGTTTTTCAAGAATTTTATGGAAACTGCCGATAAATTTAATGAGTCCCTCAATAAGTATAGTGAGACCATGGAGGACATGAAAAAGGACCAATTAGAAATTAAGCATACACTGACTGAAATAAAGAATAATTTACAGAGATCCAACAGCAGACAAGAGGATCCCAAGAATCAAGTCAAAGATTTGAAATACAAAGAAACAAAAAAAATTACCCAACCGAAAAAGAAAAAAGAAAAGAGATTCCAAAAATATGAAGATAGTGTAAGGAGCCTCTGGGACAACTTCAAGCGTACCAACATCAGAATTATAGGGGTACCAGAAGAAGAGAGAGGGCAAGATATTGAAAACCTATTTGAAGAAATAATGACAGAAAACTTCCCCTACCTGGTGAAAGAAATAGACTTACAAGTCCAGGAAGCGCAGAGAACCCCAACCATAAGGAATCCAAAGAGGACCACACCAAGACACATCATAATTAAAATGCCAAGAGCAAAAGACAAAGAGAGAATCTTAAAAGCAGCAAGAGAAAGACAGTCAGTTACCTACAAGGGAGTACCCATACGACTGTCAGCTGATTTCTCAACAGAAACCATGCAGGCCAGAAGAGAGTGGCAAGAAATATTCAAAGTGATGAATAGCAAGAACCTGCAACCAAGATTACTTTATCCATCAAAGCTATCATTCAGAACAGAAGGTCAGATAAAGAGCTTCACAGATAAGAAAAAGCTAAAGGAGTTCATCACCACCAAACCAGCATTATATGAAATGCTGAAAGATATTCTTTAAGAAGAGGAAGAAGAAAAAGGAACTCTTACCATTTGCCACAACATGGATGGAACTGGAGAGCAGATAAAATACCACATGAACTCACTCATTTGTGGAATATAAGGAACAACATAAACTGATGAACAAGGACTGATCCAGAGAAGGAGAGGCATTGATTGGACTGTCGGGCTTTGGAGGGAGGGGAGGGGAGTGTGGAGGTAAGGGGGAAAGATCAACCAAAGGACTTACATGCAGGCATAGAGGCCTAACCAATGGACACGGACAACGGGGGGGGGGGGGGAGGGCAAGAGCAGGGGCGGGGGGTAGAGGGTAACATGGGGACAAGGACACATATGTAATACCTTAATAAAAAATATATTTAAAAAAAGTATTTTGAAATAGAAATGTCTACTTTTCATTAGGAAATTTAGCCCTCTGGATCATAATGCCTTAAGCTATGAACCAGGTTTTCTCAAAGTTAAACTCTCTCTTCATTTTTCTTGATTTGTTTGACTTATATCCAAGGAATTATGATGCTAATAAATTACGTAATGATGTCACATTAATAAATGGTACCTGTCACAGAACTCTTCACTTGGGAAAAAGCAATTTATACTCTGATACATAGAGATTCTGCAGGTTTCAGCCAATGTGGTTTTGTGCAAAGTTATGTTAACTTTTTTTCTGATTAAACAACATAAACATTTTCTTGCAGTTCTAGAGACTACAAGTCCAAGCTCAGGGCGCTGGCTGGTTGGTTCTCCTGTGGCCCCTCTTCTGGGCATGCAGTTGGCTGCTTCCGTGACCCCACATGACCATTTCTCTCACTGTCTCTCTTTCTCTCTGTGTGTATATAAGGGCACCAGTCATATTGGATAATGTACCAATTTTTAAAATAAGAGAAAAATGAATAGCGCTAAGAGTAGGCATTATCTATATACCTAAAAGCCTAAGCGACTGTGCAATTGTTCGACTGGTAGCTATGACATGCACTGACCCCAGGGGGCAGACACTCAATGCACAGGCATGGAAACATGGAATAGATTGATGAATCTCAGAGGGAAGGGTGGAGGGTGGGAAGAGATTAACCAAAGATTTTATTAGTGCACCGGTGGGGTCCCTTGGCCTGGCTTGCACCCTCTCGCAGTCTGGGACCCCTCGGGGGATGTTAGAGGCTCAGTGCACAAATTTGGCCTGATCCCCGCAGGCCTCCAGTAGAAGAATAAACTTAACTCACAGAAAATCAGTTAATTAAAAATCACAAAACACTGGTTTAACATTTATAGTTTATGGCAAATCTACAAATCTATTCTATGAAGTAATATTCTAAAAGTTCACATTTTAAATATTTTCTTTATCAGTTTCTTTTTACAATTTTGCTTCTTTAAGTGTACACTTTTTTCACATATTAGAATTTTATGACTAAAGGGTTTGGGGTTATAGTATAGCAATATACTATACAATGTAGAGAGTAACTGAACTTTGAAAATTGAACTAAATTTTACAAGAAAGATAGTTACAAAGATAAGACATTTAAAAACAGTGTTCATCTTAGAGTAAATATAGAAAAAGAATAGAGTAAATGAATAAATAAAGAGAATTTGTAATTCACATTTTGATTGACACGTGGTTTGTACTTGGCCCACAAAGAGGTGTGGAAACATCTAGCGGCAGTTCAGGACCCACCACGATGCTGAAAATAGAAAAACAGGTTTTAAATTATGAAAATCCCTGCCAGCTGAGGTAAGTTCAAAGTGCAAATAATTCGAGACCATTTCCCCAACTTCAGTCTGCATAACAGCTAACCTTTCTCAGTCACTACCGTATTTGCCGGCGTATAAGACGATTTTTTGGCCCTGAAAAATATGCCTCCAAGTGGGGGATCGTCTTATACGCCAGGTACACTTCAGATAGACTGCCCATAGTGCTTGCCCCGTGCCATAGTGGCCTCCCGATGCCCGCCCACTTCATTCCACATACCGTTCAGGCATCAGCAGCGCTGCTGGGTGTATGCTCGGCTGTTATGCGATTTTGCTGTTATGCGATTTTACCACACTCGCAAAATCGCACACAGCCGACCATACACCCAGTATGATAGCGCAAAATCGCGAATCGCGATACCATACTGGGTGTATGGTTGGCTGTGTGCGATTTTGCGAGTGTGGTAAATTCGGGTTACTGTATATTTCTTTACATATGCATTGAAGATTCGCGATTTTGCGCTATCATGGTGCCTGTTAGAATGTTGAAGAGCTCGCACTTGCGCACTAGTGAGGTCCCAGGGAGATGCTGATGCAAGGGTGGACCAGACTGCTATAGTGACAGGGCGGGCAAACAGGGAGCAGGGACCAATCAAATCAGGCTTTGTATACAGCCAACAGCCAACCACAATACTGCCCCATTGTACAGTACAGCATAGAAAATGTCGACCAGTCAAACCCCTATCATCCCTATCATGGCACCAAGATGTCGTTGATGAACTTTTAATATCAGATGATGAAGAGGAGTTTGAAGGCTTTTAAGGTGAAACTGTCACGCCAGCAAACTTGCTAGGGACTTGCCTGGCACTTGCTCTCTCCCTCTATTTGTTATCTTACTTCTATCATTGACAGTCCCTCTAGGTTGTGGGCTGCTTGCCTGTGTTCCTGAGAAGCATCTACGGTACCAGTCTATAGAGTGTGTTTTCTTTAGTGAATTACCGGTATGTTTACCGGTAATAAACTTGCACTGTTTTATGTATATGTTTGATTACATACAGCCTTGTGACAGTTTTCCTGCATGTCATAAGCATTTGAATATAAATTAAAATGTTAAAATCAAATCTGATATTGTTTTACCTTTTATTTGGTGTGTGGAAGGTGTGCGGAAGAGGGGGTAGTCTTATACGGCGAGTATATAACAAACTCTGTATTTTGAGTGGAAATGTTAGGGTGTCGTCTTATACGCCGAGTCGTCTTATACGCCGGCAAATACGGTAATTCCTAACTTTCTGAGCCAAGATTGAGCTCTTCCTATGCAGCTGCTGTTCGTACTGTATCTTCTGGCAGCTGATCACAGTCTGACTGAAAGTTTTTGTTGAATAGAGTTTGGCAATGAGTTCATAAGTGCCCTGTAGATAAAATTGTTATTGTTTTAATCTATTTTTATATACCAATTTTGGTGTATATAATATACTTTTGTATACCAATATGTTTTTATATGTCAGTTTTCAAAGATTGCATATAAGTTGGTGTGTCCTAAATAATGCTTTTTAGTATATGTCTACATTGTAAAATTGGAAATGTTTTCCTAGTGAGTATAAATATCCCAATAACAAACAGAGCAGAGAAGTAACACTGGCGGGATGCTTGAAGAAACAGACAACTGAAAAGGATTCTCATTTATTTCCAAAGCTCTTTTCCATAACCACGGGCCTCTCTCCTTTGCCAGGGAATATCTTGCTCCACAGACTGAATGCCCATTCTCTGTTTGCATGGGTGATGAATGATGTTTAGTGGGCTGCTGTTTCATTTGAATGCTTTTTATGTTTCAGAGTTCATAGCGATATGTTTTGGTTTGTATGTTTATATATGGATGCTGGCTGGTTTAGTTGCTTTATTTCTTAAGCTCTACCTAGGATAAACTACTAAGAAATCTTAAAAAATCTTATCAGAAATCATAATTTGTGATTATAAATATAAAACTACAAAAAAATAGCATTTTTTCATATTTTAAATTTAGGTCTAAACATGTACAGTTACAATGTTTTTATTTTTTTATTTTTAGCCTTCAGAGCTGTATAACACACACAATGCACAAAACTAGTTATTAAAAATATTAGACGTCATCTGACCACTAAAACCATAAATAATATTTATAAGCTAATTCCAAGTTTTTGTTCAGGGATGTGTGTTTTATAAGACTTTTAACTTTATAATAAAGTCAGGTACCATGATACATGTTAAAATCTTGTGAGAGATAGGTTTAAAAAAATTGCATTAGGCCGAAACCGGTTTGGCTCAGTGGATAGAGTGTCGGCCTGCGGACTGAAAGGTCCCAGGTTCGATTCCGGTCAAGGGCATGTACCTGGGTTGCGGGCACATCCCGGTGGGGGGTGTGCAGGAGGCAGCTGATCGATGTTTCTCTCTCATCGATGTTTCTAACTCTCTATCTCTCTCCCTTTCTCTCTGTAAAAAATCAATAAAATATATTAAAAAAAAAAAAGAATCCAGTACTTTAAAAAAAAAAAATTGCATTAGAAATCAGGCCTAACTTTTCTTTCTGTCCTGTCAAATTCCAGTGGTCATTGTTGAAATTAGATGTTATATGAAAATTAATGCAAAATAGGGTTAGCAATCAAAAGGCATTGCATTGTATTGAATTCGGGCTCTGAGAACAAGAAATGATCCAGTTTTATACACACTCAATTCTTCTAAATTAGGAACTGCTCTGAGAGGAAGAGCAAGGTAATGCATGTGCTAACAATAATAGGGAGGGGGAGGACTGAAGTTCATGCAAGATGATGAAGTAGTGATGGACCAGAAAACCTGTCCAGTTACTATAACTATCCTACTCTTCTGGTATTTCCTGCTAACTCATTGCCCTCCTTGGCTACTTCATTCTTTTTCAAGTGTTTTCTGTCCTGGAAAGATTCGAAGTTCCAGTAAGCACAGCTTGTGCCTTCCACATCATTGTCCCAGGGGGTGCCAGACTGGAGAGTGGGAGACAGACATGACAGACCCACTTTACAAGTGTCAGGACTTGTTGGAAATGTTCATGACTGAAGACCAGTGTGCTTATAATGATATCAAAGAATGTATTCTTTCCTTCCTCATACCACACCCTGTGGAATACTGCCCAGGCGGGATGTGCAAGGAAAGCGGGTGCAGACCTTGCTCCCTGCATTGTGTGCACAAAGGCGCAGCAGTCATGGGTACACAAGTTATTTGTGTTGTAGTTTTTCTCATAACAGATTTCACGCCTGTGTAAATAGGGAAGCTGAAACTTCTGGGTAAATTCAAGGCTTCACTGAAGTCTGCTCCTTGGTGACCCGTGGGACTGCCCTGTCTGTAACCGTCCTGATGCTGTGGTGCATCCTAATTTACACTAATCACGAATCAGGAGAGACAGCAGCCGTGCCCAGGGCCTCTTGTTTAAGTCAGAGACACACTGTGAGTAATTCTCCAGCGTCTCTAGGCCGGACACACCTGCCCTTAGGTCCAGAGCGAGTCCAGGACCAGCTCCCAGCTTTAATCCTGGATCTTACTTTTTCTCTTCCCATTTATTCCTGAATTCATCAGAATCTACCCTAACTTTAAAAATTCCTACCAATGTTGTAATGTACCCTGCGAAACACAGAAGGACACCTCAAGAGGTCGAATTAAAGAGTCACATTTATTGCAATCTGGGACTATGAGGGGCCGTTTTGCTTTCTCAAATCTCATACTAATAAGATGGTCACAACACCAGACTTATATTCACAAAGATTTTGATTACATCCCAAGGTTTGGAATGAGGAACCTGGTTTGCAAAAAAGCAGTTTACAGAAGCAGAAGCAGCATGTTATCTAAATTATAGTTTGGGGTCTCTGGATCACTGAATTGACAGAAACATTATCTAGAGCCCTGGGGTCTAGAATGAGGAATCTGGTCAGACTTAAGCATGTTATCTAAATTACAGTTTGGGAACACTGAGTCAACAGGGACACGTTAACTGGAGCCCTCTGACCTTGGGATAACTGTGCTGTCCTTCCCAGGTAAAGGAAAATGTGCTTTCTAAGACCAGTATGACCACTGCTAATGGGATTTCACATTATAATCAATAGGGTAATCAAATGGGATGATTTATATAATTCAGAAAATAAAAATAACTTTTCTATTGTTAAACAAAGCAAATAAGTACAGAAGCCAAACAGCAGGGTTAAAGTTAAACTGTAATTTCTACCTGAGATGATTGCTACCATACTTTACCAATCCCTTCTCAGTCCCATCCCTGCCGCCAGCTCTGCCAGCGGCCCAGGAGCAAGTGGTGCTCCATGCTCTGCCCCTCAGACTCGCCCGCCTCTGCTCAGGCCCCTAACATAGGAGGCGTTTGCTCCCAAACTTTTTTATTTTTATTTTATTGTTTAAAGTATTACAAATAGTAGTACATGTCTCCTTTTTACCCCATTGACCTTCCCCGGACCTCCCCTACCCCCTGGCACATCCTCCCCCCCGCCCCCCCGTGTCTTATGTCCATTGGTTATGCTTATATGCATGCATACAAGTCCTTCAGTTGATCTCTTACCTTCCTCCACAACCCTCCCCAGCCTCCCCCACTGTAGTTTGACAGTCTGTTCGATGCAGCCTGGATGGAACTGGAGAGAATTATGATAAGTGAAATAAGCCAGGAAGTGAAAGAAAAACACATGATCTCACTCATGTATGGATAATAAAGAACATTATAATTTGATGAACAAAAAGATAGATACAGAGGCAGAGATGCTCCCAAGCTTTTAAATAAGGGCATTTCCCCAGGTTTTGCTGGGTGTGTTATGCTTACCCACCTGTTTAAATGTTTGTTCCCCCCATGTCCGGCGTAGTTCAGGGTTCAGGATCTGGAAGAGGAGCCGCACACAAATGAAAGAGAAGAGATAATTTGGAAATACTGGGGGGCCAGGCGGGCAGGTCCAACTCAAGGGGAAGGACTTCCACTGGTGCTCAGGCCGCACCAACCTTTTATTGGTTTGGGATACACCCATGGCCCTTAGGTAGGCAGTTTCCAGTAATAGGCAGACTAGCCCAGCAGCAAGGATTTACATAACAATAAATGGGGAAGTTGCTTCAGCTACCATTGTCTGGACTAACAGTGGGTGCACAGCTCCGACCTTTGCCAGGGCTTCAAGTATCACCAGCCTTCCGGGCTCCTTGTCCACACCTCTCTGCTAGTGAAGACAATAGGCAGCTTCCCACACCCAACCACTTTCTCACCACCCCAGGCCTCAGCCTGGTGGACACCCTGTCTGCAAGGGCACTGAGGCTCTACCATCTAGTGCAGGTGCCACTCACTGCCACGGATCTTGCCCCCCCCCCTCCGCCACTCCCCCCATTCACCACACACACACACTTGGTCCCTCCTGCATGGTTCTTAATGAGAGCCCTCGCTGCCCCAGGACCCTGTAATGACCCGTGTTACTGTGATGGGGTTCAGTCTCATGATGGCCTTTTCCACTTTCTCCTGCCGGTTCCTCGCCCACGTGCCCGACACAGGCTTCCCCTCTGGCAGACCTTGGCATCAACTGAGCAGCACCGGGCGCATCCCTGCCTTTGCTCATGTCCACAGAGCCCCCCACAAAAGCGCCTTCTCCACTTCACTCGTCCACATCTCGTCTCTAAAGGTCCAACTACCAGCGTCTCCTCCTCAGACTCAGAAAAGCGCTGTTGCTCTCACCACGCAGTGGTGCTCCCAGCATGCCCTGAACTGGGCTGCCTTCTGGGAAGGGGCTACATTGTGCCTGGTCCTTCTCCAGCTCCCAGCATGCTCTTGTTCAGAATTGGAGCTCAGTCAGTGCTGGTCAAAGGCTGAGCCCCAAGGAACCCCAGAGCCTGACACACAGCAATACTCAACAGATGTAGTTTAGTCAGCAACTGAGTGGATGGGGAGATGGAGGGATGAGCTTGGTTCTCAGTTATCTGACGCTTTAACTAGGCCAGATAATTTCATTTCAAATTTCTCTTTCCATTCTCCTTTCCCCCAATTACAAGTAATATTTTAACGGCTAATATAATAAAAATATTTGTGGCAATTATAATCTCCAATCTATGGGTCACTTATTTCTAATTTTGTTGAATACACTAAATTATATTGTGGTAAAGCATTTGAAGAAAAAATATTGTGAATTTACTTGTACTTAAAGTTTTTTTAAATTTGAAGGTGACCAACAAATGACTAATATTAGATTTAACAGCCAGAAATACAAATTGGATTAAGTAAGAACTAAAAGCAACAGAATAAATATAGATTTCATTTCTCCCCTCTTCTTAGATTCTAAGATAGATAAAGAGAGCACTACCGAGTGTATGTCCTTCCACAGCCTCTATCTTTTCAAAATCAAAAGACAGCCACAAGCCAGGGAAGCATTGTGAACCCAGATGCTACCTGGGACCAGCATCATAGACGCGAGCTCTGGGTTCCCATGTTCCCTCTCTGGGTGCCTGCTGTGATTCGCCTGAAGGTGCTGTGGGCATAGCACAGGGCACGGCTCTGCATTTTCCTCACCGTCTCCCAAACAGGTCGGAGCTCCCATGCAGTTTTGGATGATTTGAGTGTCCGAATACATACTTCTTTTTATAGTTGCTTAGCCTAAAAAAAGACTTACTAGTAATTTAACAATTGTAAAAATTTTTCTTTAAAAGATTTTTAAAATCAGGAGAACATTAATTCTCTACAGAAGTAAAACAAAAGGAGACAGACTTTAATTCAACTAAAAGTTACAACAGAAGACTATCGTAGCTGTCAGAATGTTTAAAAAATAGGATAGCTAAGAAGAGGGACTATAAACTCCCCATCCCTAGAGGATGAAAAGGAAAGCCACCCATCTCCAGGGCACCCTGAAGACAGGGAAGGAGTTGGTGTGAGCCTCCCTCTGCCTGGAGCCCTAGGGGGTCGCTCTGCATCAGGGCACCACAGACCTAAACAGCCACAGGAATGAAACTGCCAGGGCAACAGTATCACTGCATCGCCAGCCCCATCATGCCCATGGCCATGGTCACACAGGCACGGACGTCGTCCGAGAGCCACATGCGCTGCCATTTAAAGCCACTAGAACTGTTTTATAATCTTGGAATAACGAACATTTCCTTTATCCATCTTTCCTAATATATGTTTTACTTATTAGCAATTATTTTAATTTTGAGAAGTTGGTTTTTAATCTTTTCCAGACAATGTTTTAAATTTTCCCTTTATTTGCAGTATTTAAAGACATTTAGAAAAGTTAAGTTGTGATGATCCTGTTGTAAAATAAAATAATAACTCAGAGCTTAGGAAGAATTAGGAAGTAAACATTTTTTCTTGTCTTTTTTTTTTTTTTTTTTGCATCCTAAGCCCCCTCACCCCAATGCCTCAGGCACCCATGACTCATATCTAAATTATCTTCCCTGAAAACATCAGTAAAATGGTAATAAAGTGGGATCATTAGCAAAATTATCTGTGCACTAAGAGGAAAGTGATTTTTAATCCATGAAATAAATTCCTAAAAGAGTGGGATTTTGAAAAATAATCAAATGCTCGAGGTTTTAAGGCGAGGTTAAGGAAAGGGAGTTTTTCCTATAACTCCTGGAATTCATCATGCACATTCCACCTCCCTGGCAACATGAATGAGACAAATATAAATGAATAAGTAAATGATTGCAAGATAATTTTCTCATAACTTACCTGTTCCACACACTACTACTCTCCCAGAGCTCATAAATCATGTAGCGAGATTCATTTGAAAGCTTCTATACAGAAATACAGAGATGAAAAATAAGGCAAATTAACTACAAGAAAATAAAGACAAGAAGCTAACCAATGTTCCTCCTCTCTCTGTGTGAAGCCACCTGCCCACCTGCACAGGAGACAAGGAGGCCTGCGGGTTTCATCTTGTCGGTAATGTCACTAAGTCTGTCTGATATAATGTTTAGTTTTCTGGTTTAGCATCATAAAGACTATCCAGCATTTGATGGACATCAAAAGTATAACTTCTGTGACATTGCATTAATTAAAAAGATGCTCTGTTGTGCCAGGTTCAGAAACAGGAGTGCAAGCCCCTACCCTGGCCCTTGGGTGTGGCTCTTTGGAGGGACTATCACCCTCCTCTTGCCGAATTCTTGGCCTTACCTTTCTTCCTGATTGACAGCTTTTGTTTGGGGTCCTGCCCAAACCACCAGGACCCCACTGTTGCTGACATGGGTGTCCAGTGCCCAGGGTCTCCTACTTTCTCTCTCACACACAGGCTCACCTCTCAACTTTCTATCCAGATTGGGATTGAGAATCCACATTCTGGCTGTGACTGTACTTTTTAAAAATTACTTTTCTTGGTCAGGGAAGACAGATTTGGTTCTTCCAGTCCTATGACCAGCCTGAGTGTCTGAAAGCCTATCTGGCATGTTTGCGAGGAGGGAAGAGGGATGGGGGTGGAAGAGAGAAGATGAAGTGAGGACTGGACTTCACCCTGTAGCCTGAAGGGCCACCGAGGGTTCAGACCAGGGAGAGTCAGGTGAGAGCCATGTATAAACATCTTTCTGGCAGCAGGTTGGGCGTCAGTTGAGAGCAGTCACAGGGAGCAGGAAGGAAGCGAGATGAGCCGAGCAGCGCAGGTGAATAAGTTGACATCCAAGTTCAGGTAGAAAAAGAGGAGGAGGGGACGACTCACAAACTTGACTGCAAGAGACTTTTAAAAAGTAATTCCACAAGCCAAGCTGAATGTTTCACAAATGTTCAGATTAGAAATTAAAATGAGAGGCTAGAAACAAAGGACTATTGATTTACTAGAGAATAAAGAACATACTGGTATAATAGTCAAGATAAATGTAGCTTTAGAATTTCCTAAGTATGACCAGCAGGTGGTGGTAACTACACAGAAATTTTAATACGTTTGTTGTTTTGCTCTTTGCCTGTAACTAGTATTTTCAGTTTTTTATCTAGCTTGCTATTTCAAGGTAGGATGTAGCAAATATTATTAGTTCAATATCAGACTTTTGGGGAGAAAGGTTTATAGTAGAATCAAAGGAATTGAGTAGAAATTGAACGTTTTCCCAGGAGTTCATGAATGGGCCTTTTTGGAGGGCCAGGGTGGGGGGTAATGAAGTCCCAGAAATAAGCTACAAATGTATATGCACATCTATTTTTTTTCCTGGGAAGAGAATCCATAGCTCCCATCATAGTCTCAACGGGTCTGTAATCTCCAAATGTGACCTGACAACGTAATAGAGAAATGTTAATCTTTGACTATATTTTTAGGATAAAGTTTACTCAGCCCAACACTTCAGGATCTTCATGAGCTGCCTTCTATAAATGAATTCATTTGTATTATTTTTTAAATAAAAACTCTATTTATCCTCTATCTAAACTGGAGGGGGAAGAATGTCAGCCTCCCCCACCACCCTTGTGGGCCATGTAAGTCCATTGGGTCTGGCCCTGCCAAGGCAAACACAGGCGGGACTCAAGATTCAGCAAATCTAGGAGCTTTTTCATAGCAACATAGATGTGTTTAGAGTGAATTACATTAAGCGAATGATGTTGTAAATGTCCAAACAGCCTCGACAGACTAAAGGTTCCCACCCCTGATGTCAGCCTTCGTGTTGGAGCAGGATTCTCAGGCTTCAGAGAGACTGAAGACACGTGGGTGTCGGTGGATGGTGTGAAGTGTGGCCCAGCCCCTGAGGAGCTTTGCCACCTGGGCCCATCACCTGTTTCCTCACCTGCAGGATAGTGCTGATGACGATACTATGAGGATGAAATAAAGTGCTGCATGTAGAACGCTTATTCCCCAATCACAGGACTTGGCATACATATGTGGGAGTGTGTTTAACTGTTAGTAGCCAAAAAAAGCCACCACCTAGCACTTCCACTGGCTGAGTCCTTATGAAAGCTAAGCATTAATATGGTGTCACAGCTGGGTAGTATGGCCAGAGAAACAGGAACAGATAAAAGCAACTGAGGGGATAAGCGTGTCTGAAAACAACAAGAAGCAACAAGACAATCATGATGGTGACAATCGTGATCACATTATTACACAGGGTGGGCAAAAGCAGGGTTACAGTTGTTCATATGAAAATAACACAATAATTAATAAATGATAATACAAGAATAAACTGTTTCAAATACAAACAACTGTGAACCTACTGTTGACACACCCTCGATGGACTAAGAACAACAGTGTTAGCTGCTAACATGTATTCTCTGCTCCAGGCCCTGTCAGAGCTGCCTTCATAATTAACTCATTCTGCCTTCACAGCCATCACCCGCTTTCTCACAGAGCCCTGTCTGTTTCATCAGTGATATCATTAAGCACTGTGGGCCGAGACGGTCCTCACGATCTCACTCCAAAATAGTGGGGACAGCAAAAGCAGTGCTAAGGGGGAAATTCATAACGATGCAGGCCTATCTCAAGAAACAAGAACCAAACAATCTAATCTCGTGCTTACAGAACTAAGAGAAAACAACAAAGCCCCCAAAGAGAAGGAAGTAAATAATGAAAATCAGAGCAGAAATACATGAATGAAAAAAACAACAATAGAAAAGATAAATAAAACTAAGAGTTGGTTCTTTGAAAAAATACACGAAATTGATAAAACTTTAGTTAGATTTATCAAGATAAAAAAGAACCAAATATAGGGGAGAAGAAGGAACTGGAAATTCTGATAGTTCAAAGGTAACTTCATTGGTGGAGCCCAGGCAATGCATGGACACTAAGGGAATGAGTGGTCCTATGATTGGTGAGGAGTAGAGCCAGGAATAAAGCTGAATTTTATGGTACAATTGAAATTAGATGGACTTATTGGTAACAGAATGGGCATTACCTGTGTCTCCCTGGGGGAGGACTAGGCTGGACTGACAGTCTGCTCAAGGAACCTCAGGAAAATCAAGAAAGTACCTGAGAAATCAACAGTAGGAAGAGATGAAGAGTCACTCACAAAGCCTTGCAGTGGGTCTAGGGAGGCTGTGTCACCCTTCACATTACGGGAAAGGATGTCCTTCCAGCCTCTCCACTACACATGCCCCACAAGATCTGTCTGCACCGCTGAGCATTCCACAGCAACAGGGCCCCATGCCAGGAAACAGTGAGATCACAAATAGCACATGGCAAGCACCATAGGCACCAGTGAGTACAAAGTGAGAACATAGCAAGCAAAGCGAGCACAGCGAGCACAATGAGCACAGTGAGCAAAGTGAGAACAGTGAGCACATGAGCACAGTGAGCACAATGAGTATAGTGAGTACAGCGAGCACAATGAGTATAGTGAGCACAGTGAGCACAGTGAGCAGAGTGAGCACAATGAGTATAGTGAGCACAGTGAGCACAATGAGCACAGTGACCACAGTGAGCACAATGAATATAGTGAGCACAATGAGAACAGTGAGCACAGTGAGCACAGTGAGCACAATGAGCATAGTGAGCAGTGAGTACAGTGAGCACAATGAGCACAATGAGCACAGTGAGCACAGTGAGCACAGTGAGCACAATGAGCATAGTGAGCAGTGAGTACAGTGAGCACAATGAGCACAATGAGCACAGTGAGCACAGTGAGCACAATGAGCACAGTGAGCACAGTGAGCACAGTGAGCACAATGAGCACAATGAGCACAGTGAGCACAATGAGCACAATGAGCACATTGAGCACAGTGAGCACAGTGAGCACAGTGAACACAGTGAGCACAATGAGCACAGTGAGCACAGTGAGCACAGTGAGCACAGTGAGCACAGTGAGCACAGTGAGCACAATGAGCACAGTGAGCACAGTGAGCACAATGAGCACAGTGAGCACAATGAGCACATTGAGCACAGTGAGCACAGTGAGCACAGTGAACACAGTGAGCACAATGAGCACAGTGAGCACAGTGAGCACAGTGAGCACAGTGAGCACAATGAGCACAGTGAGCACAATGAGTACAGTGAGCACAGTGAGCACAGTGAGCACAATGAGCACAGTGAGCACAGTGAGCACAGTGAACACAGTGAGCACAGTGAGCACAGTGAGCACAGTGAGCACAATGAGCACAGTGAGCACAGTGAGCACAGTGAGCACAATGAGCACAGTGAGCACAGTGAGCACAGTGAGCACAATGAGTATAGTGAGCACAGTGAGCACAGTGAGCACAATGAGTATAGTGAGCACAGTGAGCACAGTGAGCACAGTGAGCACAATGAGTATAGTGAGCACAGTGAGCACAGTGAGCACAATGAGCACAGTGAGCACAATGAGCACAGTGAGCACAGTGAGCACAGTGAGCACAATGAGCACAGTGAGCACAGTGAGCACAATGAGCACAGTGAGCAGTGAGTACAGTGAGCACAGTGAGCACAATGAGCATAGTGAGCACAGTGAGCACAATGAGCACAGTGAGCACAATGAGCACAGTGAGCAGAATGAGCTCAGTGAGCACAGTGAGCACAATGAGCACAGTGAGCAGTGAGTACAGTGAGCACAGTGAGCACAATGAGCACAATCAGCACAGCGAGCACAGTGAGCAAGTGAGCACAATGAGCACAGTGAGCACAGTGAGCACAGTGAGCACAATCAGCACAGTGAGCACAGTGAGCACAGTGAGCACAATGAGCACAGTGAGCACAGTGAGCACAGTGAGCACAATGAGCACAATGAGCACAATGAGCACAGTGAGCACAATGAGCACAGTGAGCACAGTGAGCACAGTGAGCACAATGAGCACAGTGAGCACAGTGAGCACAATGAGCACAGTGAGCACAATGAGCACAATGAGCACAGTGAGCACAGTGAGCACAATGAGCACAGTGAGCACAATGAGCACAGTGAGCACAGTGAGCACAGTGAGCACAGTGAGCACAGTGAGCACAATGAGCACAGTGAGCACAGTGAGCACAATGAGCACAGTGAGCACAGTGAGCAAAATGAGAACAATGAGTGCAGTGAGCACAATGAGACAGCGTGCAGAGTGAGCAGAGTGAGTACAGTGAGCACAATGAGCACAATGAGTATAGTGAGCACAGTGAATACAGTGATCACTAATGGCACAGTGAGTACAGTCCCCTCAGTGAGTACAGTGAGTACAGTGAGCACAATGAACACAGTGAGCACAGTGAGCACAGTGAGCACAATGAACACCGTGAGCACAGTGAGCACAGTGAGCACAATGAGCACAGTGAGCACAGTGAGCATAATGAGCACAGTGAGTACAGTGAGCACAGTGAACACAGTGAGCACAGTGAGCACAGTGAGCACAGTGAGCACAATGAACACAGTGAGCAAAGGGAGGACAGTGAGTACAATGAACACAAGGCGAGCACAGGGCGAGCACAGCAAGTACACCGTGAAGCAGGATTTCTGATCAATAACAGAAATCAAGCTTCCTGCCTCTGTGGTAAGTGCAAAAAGCCAAGTCTATCCCAAGTTTGAGGCAGTGAGGCCCAAGTCCCTTCCTTTTTCCTTGACCACAGGGCGGTTGGTCAGCTGCACTGAGGAAGAGTGTCTGTCTGTCCATCTGTCTATTCCTTTTGCATTTTCCAGTTCTTCAGTTTTTTAAATGAGTAGCTTTTTAAAATTACATAGACAGCCACTTGTGACTCTCTCTTAAATCACTGAACTAAAAGGACTAAAATGGTTTCTGACTTGTGTCCTCTGAGCCTGTTATGATGCAAAAAAAAAAAAAACCAACTTGGAGGAAGGGGCCTCCATGTCCCCGTACAGGCGAGTCCTCTTCACCCCTCTTCACTCCCAGGCCTGGATGGCTGGGACATGGTGCTGGGCACTTGTTCATCCTCGCAACCATTTCAGGTTTCTGATGAGGAAGCTGAGGTTTAGAGCCAGGAAGTGTCTTGTCCAAAACTGCAAAGACCCAGCCTGACGTGCAGGGAACACTCTACTGGGGTGGACAGCTGGGGCTCATCGTGGCAGGCTCAGAGATGTGTGTGTGCGTCCATGTGTGCAGTGTGTACTTCCACAAACATGCAGTGTGTGCCTACCTGTGTAGTGTGTCCTTCTACATGTGTCCAGTGTGTGCATCCATGTGTGCAGTGTGTGTTCCCACATTTGCAGTGTGTCCACGTGTGCTATGTATACACATGCAGTGTGTACTTCCACACATGTGCAGCATGTGTTCCCACAGGTGTAGTGTATCAATGTGTGCAGTGTGTGTCCATGTGTGCAGTGTGTACTCCCACACATGTGCACTATGTGTCCACACCTGTGCTGAGAAAAGCATCCCCGAAGCTCCATTGGAAGAGCTGGTGACATGAAGCTAAGAAGCTCCCCAGGTAGTGATGGTGAGGCAGCTCCAGAAGGGGGTGGCTGAGCCAAGCTGGGGCCGGGCTGGGCCTGGCAGGGCGGGCATGGCTGGGCAGCAGAGCAGCAGGTCTAGGGGCTGCCTACCAGGAGGTGGAGGCAGTGGCTCTGCCGAGGCAGGAGCTCTCCAGCTGGGGCGCCTGCTGGTGGGATGCACGGAAGGTCAGGCTTCACATCCTGCCTTTGGTAAGAGATTCCTCAGTCCCTGCAAGTCCCTGAGCTGGGGGTTCTGGGGTCATTCTTCCCCCCATTGTTCTCGCACCTGCTGTGGGGCCACGTGGTGGAGACACTGGGCAGGTCATCTACCGCCCAGAGGGGCCCAAGCTGTTGACGGGGTCTGACGGTGGAAAGAGCTTCTCTTTCCTTGACATGACCAAGGTCTGCAATCAGGACTTGGGAGACTGAGCGTGTCCCGAGGGGCTGTGATGGTCGCTGGCCACAGGGCCGGCCACCGGGGAGCAATAGGCCCAAGGCCCTGAGGTGGGGCTCATGGGTGGGAGATGCCTTTACCCCGGGTGTGGCAGAAACTCATCTGAAACTGTCCTCTCTCTTTTCATTTCCCTCGGAGCCATGACAATGAATTTACACGAGTGCAAGGCTGAAGGAGAAAATGCCCAGTGAGAATCCGCGAACGCGTGCCCAGTGATTGGTGGCCCCGTGAACACGGCGATTCTCCCGCCTCCCACTCACTGCAGCACCCGCTCTGGGCGGCCACGTCTGCCACGTGGAGCTTCAGAGCCTCCTGGGAGCTCAGCTGCCTCTGCACCAGCAGGCCCTGCGCCACCGTCCTCCTCCAGCCACATAGCTGTCCTCTGGGCCGGGCGCAGAAGGGCTGTGGCGGCCCGGCGGCCCCGCCCACAGGCCTCTGGTCACAGACTCTGGAGGAAGGTGTCCCTGGGAAAGAGCGGCTCTCCCTTAGAATCCCCGAGAGACATTAAAGCTGCATTTCCATCCTCATCTTGGGGCACGGGGTCCAGGAGCTGCTCTTGGCAAGACCACCCTGAGTGACTGCTGTGCGGGGGTTGGGGTCACAGGGACAGGCCAGTGCACCGCCCAGCTTCTACCCGGAGGACTCTGTCATGTTCGACGCATTGTGGCTTTCATTACAAACAGCCTGATTTCAAAAAGCCCTGTGCTCACTGACACATTTCCACACGCCCTCAACTAGGTCACCTTCCTCCCACTGCCCTGCTCGACCCTCGGCCTCGGATGAGCTTGGGACCCCGCCCACCGGGGCCAGCTGCCGCTTTAAGGAACCCCGACACCCTAGCTAGCATCTGCTGGGAAGACTTGCCTACTATCTGCGGTGGCTTCTCCTGACTCTTTGGTCTCAGACCAGTCCTTTTCTTGTAAGGCTGGGAGTGAACGTGCAAGGTGATTGCACACCCATCCACGCCCAGGCCCAGCGGAGGCTGGGTATCAGAACGCGTGCTGGGACCACACTAAGCGAGACGACAAGGTTGGTGCATGGCGCTCACCTTCCTTGATCCCGGGTGAAGACCTGCCTTGGAAACCGCGGAGCCTCCACGAGAGGCTTGGCCTGAGTGGCCTGTGCCTGGTGACTGGGAGAGCAGCTTTCCTTCATGGAGTCCCTCTGCATCTAGGGATTTGTTCCTAGCAGCCACCTTGCTGAGCTCAGTAATTTTAATTGAGTTTTGTTTTAATTTCCCTTCAGGACCAGGGGCCTTAGCTCTCTCCGCAGGCCTCAGTGGACACTCAGCTTGCCACATGACTCCAGGACCTGCTCTCACATCAGCAACTGAGAGTTCAATTTCATCTCTGCCACCACCAACATGCCCTTGTGACAGAACTCGGCAGGACTAACGGTGACTCAGAGGATTCTGAGTCAGGGTTTTCCTACTATGGGTACATACCCCTGCCCCCCTCATAATCCCGTAGTCTGAAGGAATCATCCGTGGCCCTGGGGCACCCTCAGTTACGACCAAGCCTTTCACTCGCCACACCAGGCCCTTTGGAGTGGAGTCTTCAGCTTCTTCTGTCAGGACCTGGGCTCTGCATCCCCCTGGGACCTGGACTGGCCTTTGGACCTGCATTTGCCAGAAGAATGGGGAGCGTGCCGGTTCAGTCCACATCCCCAGGGGCCTTGGGAGTGTCCACTCTGGCTCCTGGACCCCAGAGAGGCCCTGAACCACCTGCAGGAGCAGGACTCAGGAGTCTTCCCACATGAAGGGCCACATAGGACCTTTAGGCCTCACAGAGAATGCATTTCCTGTCTCAACTACTCACTCTCCTCCTTCGTGTAAGATCAACCACAGACATAATGATCAGTGGGTTGTGGGAAGCCACCCATTGCCGATACTATCATGAGAGTGCACCAAGAAACATGGAAGGCCGATGCAGGGAGCACAGTGATTACAGTGGTAAACTGTAAGCAATTTCCTGACCTGATAGCCTCAAAGTAAATGTTTACTGGACCTTAGTGATCTTTACTGATCTTTATTGACCTTAGAGACGGTCTGCCTGCTGTTTGCCGTGCTTTACTGAGGGCACAGTGTGCACAATGAACACAGTGAGCACAGTGAGCACAGTGAGCATGAGCACAGTGAGCACAGTGAGCATGAGCACAGTGAGCATGAGCACAATGAACACAGTGAGCACAGTGAGCACAGTGAGCATGAGCACAGTGAGCACAGTGAGCACAATGAGCACAGTGAGCACAGTGAGCACAGTGAGCACAGTGAGCATGAGCACAGTGAGCACAGTGAGCATGAGCACAGTGAGCATGAGCATAATGAACACAGTGAGCATGAGCACAGTGAGCACAGTGAGCACAGTGAGCACAGTGAGCATGAGCACAGTGAGCACAGTGAGCATGAGCACAGTGAGCACAGTGAGCACAGTGAGCATGAGCACAGTGAGCACAGTGAGCACAGTGAGCATGAGCACAATGAACACAGTGAGCACAGTGAGCACAGTGAGCATGAGCACAATGAACATCGTGAGCACAGTGAGCACAGTGAGCATGAGCACAATGAACACCGTGAGCACAGTGAGCACAGTGAGCATGAGCATAGTGAACACAATGAACACCGTGAGCAAAGGGAGGACAGTGAGTACAATGAGCACAAGGTGAGCACAGGGCGAGCGCAGCAAGTACACCGTGAAGCAGGATTTCTGATCAATAAAAGAAATGAAGCTCCTGCCTCTCTCCAAGAGAGAGATCTCCACCTGGCCCCCATGCCTTCTAAATTCATATTTCTTGTATAGTATTTTCATTTGTGCGTCATCCCCTCCTTCAGATCCTGAACCCTAGCTGTTCAGGTTGTGACATTCTGGCACCTCGAACAGGATACTGGAGAAGAAGATTTGCCTGAGTGAAAAATGAAGTGAAAAAGGAAAAGTGGAAATTCACCGGAAAGGTGGGTAGTTTACCACGCACAAAGCCCATGCCAGCTTTGGAGTCGTGACCATAAGTGAATGAGGAACATTTTGATTCAGCCAGGTTATAATGGGGCAGAATTCGAGTAAAAGGCAAAAACATCATTGTAAATTTTTAGCTTGCATGCTCAAGGATAAAAGAATTAAGGTGTCAAAAGGTCCTCTCTTAAATCAGGCTCAAGGAAAACAAGTGTCCTTGCCATCTTTAACTATGTGGGCTTTTGTTCGAACTGCATTATGCCCACTTTGTATTGGGGATCAAAAGTCTGTAACACCTAAGGCCCCGGATCCTCCGCCTCTGGTGGGGGAGGCTCCCCAACTAGAGAAAAGGGGCTAACAGTCCTTTCACAAAGGGCTCTGATGCTCTGTCTGAAAATCACCATCTGACTCCTCGGGACAGGCAGATTTTAGCTTTAGACACAAGTCAGTGTTATGGAGAAGAGAGCAGAATATGGTGAGATCTGTGAACAATGGGCTGAGGTCTGAGCCACATCTGGCTGTAAGGCCCAGGCAATGTAAAACATCTGAAAGATCCATGAAAAGAACTCTGATTTAGTAAGTCTTGTCTATGTGTTATGCATGCTTGTCTGTTGATGTTTTATCTCATTTTTGTTTGGTTTAATTTGTTTATTGTTCATCTATTAAGCATGCCTTTAATTTACCTTCATAGAAAAGAAACAGTAGTGGCCAGGCCATTACTAAATTTCCCCAGAGCAAACAAAATGGAGGGGGTGGCGGGGGAGGAAGAATATGAGCGGTATATGTGGCGATAACACAGGTTCTAGGAAAATTCCCTAGACAAAAGGAGGTAACAAAAAAAAGCCCCAGCCCATTACTGATCCTGTAAAATGGATGCCTGCTCTGAGGAGCATTCTTTATATGTCTCATTTTTACCATGTTTTTATTTCCCAGTCCGTCATTTGAAATTTGGATAGATGTGACATTTCTCACAATTTAGGGATGTGTCTGGGATTTCTACACCCATTGTGGACGAAAGGGGCCACATGCTGACCTGACAAGCTCAGGGGAGGCCTGCATGGCAGCCTTGCAAACTCAGACCTAAAGTCACCACAAAGGATGGTCTGAAATTAAACTTTAACTAAAGCAGTTATGGTGGACAGTTATATCCTAGGCCGGTGTCTTCACTGACAAGGTCAACCTTTACCTTAACTGAGCCTATCTGTCTTTTTGCATCTATGATAACATACCCTTGAAATGTTTGGGTAATTTGTAACTTCCTTTTTTTTTCTGGAACCCCTGGGGCACAACCAAATGTTATAGGCACCAGGACAGATACCACAAATTCCCTCATTATCATGTTAATTGATGCTGCACCCACCTAAGTATGTGTCCCATCATTTTACTTTTTATCCAATCCCAGGGGTCTCACCTGCTTTGCTTTATCCCATCTCCTTAGTCTCTCACCAATGAATTTCATGTAACCCACCTACGGCCCTACTTTGATTGCAAATGTATAAATTGTAACCCCGCCATTCTCCGGAGCATTATCTCAATTCGTTGAGGATCTGCTTCCCAGCATATGTTGACAGTTTGGCTCAAATAAACTCACAAAAATTCTTTACAGGTTTAATTGGTTTTTACATTAACATTACTTGGCATAGTTAGCAGGATTCCAAAGAAACTCACCTAGTACCATCCCTTGGACTTTGACTAGGTGTTAGGATCCAACAAAGGGCCCATGGAGCCCACCGGTTCTCCACCCATTGGGTGAACGTGGGTGAGTTGTCTCTTGGATCCAGGACCTTCCCTTGCTTTGGTAGAGGGTCTGACTTTATTTGAGCTGTTTAAAATCCTCGAGGTGGAACTAGGGTTGATAGAACCCCCAGTTAAGGGTTGACAGAACCCAGGCTAAGGCGGGACTAAAGGAAAAAATGGGTGGCTGGTTTTGATTTTGGCTTTTCAATTGAAATTGCTGAGAGTCTGAGCAAAAATAACCTTCGCTGTGTAAATGAGCTGGACCCATTCAGTTGGGATAAAGGGACAACATTTCTTTTTAGAATAGTTCGATTCTGGGGTGTTCTTAGGTGACTAAGAATTTTTGTGGAGGTGTCAGAAATGCTGGAGCCCCATAGGGAAGTCTGGACACAACTGTAATGAACTAAATGGCTTGTCTAGGGGGCCACCATAGGCTTGGTCTGCCCGGGCCCCGAACCTTTCTTGTGGTTTTAGACAGCCGGGAGAGAAACTGAGGCCACATTTGACCCACTACATAACATGTCTAGAAAGTTTGCTCAGACTGCAGATATCCAAAATAAAAAAATTAACATGGGAAATTGTGCCTCCAAGGCCAGAAGCTCCCAAGACCCCCAGCCCTGATCTAATACTCCTGATAGGAAGCCTTTACTTGCAAGTACTTTACAGAAATGGGAAGATTTAACTAGAAAATATTAACTTAGAAATGGCCAAAATGCAGTTTGTTTGGGGTACCTATGTTAATATTTTGCATGCAGAAATTAGAAAATGCCGGCTCTGACATTAAACTGAATGACTATATGGGAAGCATATCTTGATTTGGAAATTAGAAGCGTCTAAGGAAAAGCATAGAAAAAAATTTCTTCCAATAAGATGGAAATTAATAAAAACTTTTAGAGACTGTCTCAGAACTATTCTGAAGTTAATAAATGTCTGCACCCTGTTTTTCCCCATAGGAAGCATGCCTCTGATTTATCTTCTTAGAAGATTCCCCCAGACAAAGGGAGGTGGGGGGGATTTTAAAGGCCAGGGTCAGGCAGAGGCAGGTCAGAGGGCAACCAAGTGTAGCGGTGGAGCAGGAGCTGATTTATAGTCACCTGGGACATCTCTGTGATCTGGGAGCAGATGAACTTGAGGAGGCAGGGGGATAGGAGAAAAAAGACACAGATGAGAATCAGGGGCCCTATCATGGGTAGGACCCAGGTAGCTAAGGGGCTTTGGAACCAGCCGGAAGGAGAGTTGTCCCGGGAGTGTCTTGCATGTAGTTCTTCACTCAGCTTAGTCAGGGTCTGCACGTTTTGCTCCACTGCTCCAGACTCATTGATGTAGCAGCAGCATTCTTTCTGAAGGAATATGCAGGTTCCTCCTTTTTCTGCAGTAAGGAGGTCTAGGGCCCGTCGGTTCTGCAGGGTTACTTGGGCTACCGATGTTACTTGCCACTGCAGGGAGGCTAAGGAGGCGGTAGTAGACTCCAGGGCTATCTTGGAACTTGTCATTGAAATCCTGAGCAGAGACTAGGCTGTTCCTGAGGGCACCCCCAGCAAGGCCTACCGAGGCAGCGACACTTACCCCTAACATGACAGGGAGGAAGGCGGCCCGGCGGGCCTGGGGGCAGGATGAAGGGAGCAGCCAGGCGAGCTCCGACTCTCCATACAAGGTTAGTTGGGGAATTACTGTGACCACGAAGCAAGGCCTGGGGTCAGAGGAGTTTATGCAGTTGCTTAAGGTGCTGTTGCACCAAAAGAAGGTACCCGGGCTGGCCTTGGTGGGACTGGCTGCGGTGTGGTTTTGGGTACAGTTCTAAGTGGCTCGTCCCGCAGTTACCAGATGACTCATCTGGCAGCATACCTGTGGGGGCAGGGTGGGTTTTGGAATTTCGGATTCCCAAATGGGAATGCCAGTCAAGGGATGCTGACATTCACCTTGCCCCTGGGTTCCTGGAGGAGTTATGAGTGGGATGGTAGCCAGCAAAGGTCTTTTGAGAGAGGCGCATAGAAAGCAGTGCGAGACATTGGGCAGGGTGTGGGTCTCGTTGAGGAACAGTAGAGTGTGTTGAATAAGTTGGAGCCAAGGAGATAGGACTTCTACCCAGGGGGAGTCCCGTTAAGGGACTGTTCGGCTTGTAGGATGCTGTTGGAGACCTTGATTTGGGCCTTCTGGGCCAAGACATACTCCTGGGAGATGTAGATGGTCCCTGAAGGGGTCAAGCTCCAATCACTCCCATATAATTTTCCCATAACACCCGTAACCTATCGCTGGTCCCAGAGATCCCGAACCCTGATGTTGAAAGCCCCATCCTTCCAGAAAAAGGGGCCAGACCTGACCTCATTATAGGCATCATGGGTGACAAAGCCTGACCAGTGGCAACCCCATAGGTGTTGACATCTTGATTACACCTGTCTGGGTTGCGCTGGTCGTAAGCAAAACAGGCATAGGGTCGGCCACTGTTGGACACTGACTGGAGGTCGACAGCCATCTGGATCTCTGCCTGGCATCCGACCAGATGGCAGTCCTGAGATCCCACCTCCTGGGTGACTTGTGTGCTGTCCTGGTAGTAGGTTTCACGGACCTTGAATCTCCATACATAAGTGGGTAGGGGTGGGTGTAGGTTGCTCAGGGCCGGGAGGAGAAGGAGGAGGGGAAGGGCGACCAAGGCGGGTCTTAGTGGGGCCCAACACCTCACATTTATAGAAGTCATGCTGCTCCACTGTCCTCTTGAGTCTGGAGAGGTGGTGCCATGACGGATCGCCAAGTAGTTTGGCCACGATGGGGGTTGTAAGGATTACAGTGTGAGGTCCCGTCCACCTAGACTCTAAGGCTTTTGGATGCAGATTCTTAAGAAGGGCTGAGTCACCTGGGTGAAGGGCTGGTCTTCCGGAGCCCTGGTCAGTCGGTTCTGGCTTGGGCAGAAACCTGTCTGCGTGTTCTCAGAGCAATTGCCTGAGTAAGGATAAATATGGAAGATAAGTACCCGGGGAAGGAGGATCAATAGGGAGATGGTGGTTGAGCAAGAAGAGTCTCCTGCTGGAAGCCAGTCCATCCTTGCTGCTTGACACAGTAGCTACAGGAAAGAAACATCTGCACAGCAAATGTTTCAAGGGACCTGGCATATATAGCATACTGTTCTTAATATGTTTGCTCCTCTTAGCACTATGTGTTTTAACCAAGGTCACCTCTCCGAGAAAGGTTGTTTCCCCAAGTAGGGATTTTTCCCTGAAGTTAGGAAGGGGATAAAACCCCTTAACTAGGTGCCAGGCGGGTAGATAATCACTTTAACTACAAACAATCACGCTTAAGCTACATAATCTTTACTCCCTGGAATGGAGATAAGAAACGCCCTAACCTTTGCAATAGAAATTGACAGGATTAAAATCAACTGGTATAAATACAGATGTAGCAAGACAATAAACACCACAACTTGGCTAGAGATACTGGCTAGGCTGCTGATCAACTGAACGCTATCTCCGTGTCATTCCTTCTTTGCACCTTTGGGGACCCCTGGACCTGCTGAGGTTGGACCCCAGCAGCCTCCCATATAGGAGTTCAAAAGGACTTAAGAAGGTGGGGCTCCTTGGTGTAGCCTGGATCTGGTCAGGGCCATGGGCAGGAGGCCCGACTAGAAGCTGTGAATTTCTAGAGAGGGTTTAGTTAGATGGTCTTTAAGGAGGCCATTAATCCTCTCCATCTTACCCAATGATTGTGGTTGGTAGGGTATGTGTAGCTTCCAGGAGATGCCAAGAGAGGTGCTAACCTGCTGAACGGCCCTTGATATAAAAACTGGGCCGTTGTCTGATTGGATGGAGGTGGGGAGGCCGAATCTTGGGATGATGGGTGTTATTAGGGTCTCAGCCACCACTTCAGCAGTTTCCTTGCGGGTGGGAAAGGCCTCTACCCATCCTGTCAGAGAGTCTACCATGGTAAGCAGATACTTGGTCATCTTGTGGGGAGCCATGTGGGTGAAGTCTACCTGCCAGTCCTGTCCTGGGAGGTGTCCTCTCATTTGATGGGTGGGAAAGTTGGGGCGTATCTCTTCTTGGGGTGAGACAGCTGCACACGTGGGGCAGGAGCAGCAGGCACTCATGACTGCCTCTTACAGTGCGGGTGAGGTGAAGGGGGGTTAGAGGAACCTCCGAAGTACAGTGGTCCAATGTGCAAAGACCGGTGGATCTGTTGGGCAATAGCCCCTGCCTGGGTTCGAGGGAGTGCGATTTTGATGGCCTCGGCAGTGCATGATGGTTACCTGGGAGGGAAGCTGTAAGGCATCAAGTAAGTGGGTTATGAGTCTAGCATTGATAATAGGTGAGCCTTTAGTAGAAAGCCCCTCTCCCTCCAAATAACCGCGTGGCAATGGGCTATCAGAAAGGAATAATTGGAGTCTGTATATATGTTTACCCTCCTCCATTTGGCCAGATGTAGGGCGCGGGTCAGTGTGATGAGCTCGGCCTTTTGAAAGGTGGTGCCTTCTGGGAGTCGGGCCGTCTCCAGGGTCCACTTGAGTGTTACTACCACATAAGAGGTTTTCCGATGTCCCTGGGGGTCCAGGCACGAGCTTCCATCCACAAACAGAGTTAGGTCAGGATTAGAGAGAAGAAAATCTGAGAGTCCTGTCTCGGGACAGGAGTGCATTGCCGCAGGTAGGGTGGAGGCAGCGGGAAGGAGAGTGGCCGGGTTCAGGGCTGGGGATTGGGTCAGGGAGATGTCAGGATTCTCAAAGAACAGGAGATGGAGTTCCTGCATTCGAGAGGGGGCAAGGAGAGATAAGGATCGGTGGGACAGGAGATCCTGTAGTCTGTGGGTGGAGAAAACCTGTAGGGGTTGTTGGAGGCAGAAATTTTGGGCCTCCTTGGTGAGAGCGGAGCTGCAGCCAGAGCCCAGAGGCAGGGCTGCCATCCCCAGACCGTGGGGTCAAGCTGCCTGGACAGGTAGGCTACGGGAGTGAAGGCCAGCCCTAGGGGCTGGGTGAGGACCCCAATAGCCATTTCCTGTTTTTCATCAGTAAATAGTTGGAAAAGCTTAGAGATGTCCAGGAGAGAGAGGGGGGGATGCCAGAAGGGTATCCCAGAGCTTAGAGAAAGCCTGGCGAATGAAGGAGGGTGAGGAGAGGGGGCCTACTGGCATTTCTTTAATGGCCTGGTATAGGGGCTTAGCTAGGAGAGCAAAGTTTGGGTCCCAATGGTGGAAGAATCCTACCAGTCCCAAAAAGGACAAGATCTGGTCTGCAGAAGTGGGGGGCTGTAGGTCTCTTATTGCCTGCGCTCGGTCAACTGTCAGTCCTCGGGAACTGGGTGTCAGACAGATCCCCAAGTAAGTGACGGTTGGGGCCGACAGTTGCACCTTGGCAGGGGACACGTGGTATCCCTTGTCTCCTAGAAAGTTGAGGAGATCAGCTGTATGCCTCTGAGACATGTCCAGGGAGGGGCTGCAGAGAAGGAGATCATCTACATACTGGAGAAGAGTGCTGGGTTCTAATGAGCATTGTTGGAGGTCTCTGGCTAGGGCCTGGCCAAACAGGTGAGGGCTGTCTCTGAATCCCTGGGGAAGGACAGTCCAACTCGGGGCAGTGAGTTGGTGGGATACCTGCTCATCTGGGTCCTCCCAAGTAAATGCAAACAGATGGAAAGAGTCTGGGTCCAGAGGGATGGTAAAGTCAAAAGGACTTAAGAAGGTGGGGCTCCTTGGTGTAGCCTGGATCTGGTCAGGGCCATGGGCAGGAGGTCCAACCAGGAGCTGTGAATTTCTAGAGGGTTTAGTTAGATGGTCTTTAAGGAGGCCATTAATCCTCTCCATCTTACCCAATGATTGTGGTTGGTAGGGTATGTGTAGCTTCCAGGAGATGCCAAGAGAGGTGCTAACCTGCTGAACGGCCCTTGATATAAAAACTGGGCCGTTGTCTGATTGGATGGAGTTGGGGAGGCCGAACCTTGGGATGATGGGTGTTATTAGGGTCTCAGCCACCACTTCAGCAGTTTCCTTGCGGGTGGGAAAGGCCTCTATCCATCCTGTCAGAGAGTCTACCATGGTAAGCAGGTACCTGGTCATCTTGTGGGGAGCCATGTGGGTGAAGTCTACCTGCCAGTCCTTCCCTGGGAGGTGTCCTCTCATTTAATGGGTGGGAAAGTTGGGGCGCATCCCACCCTGGGGTGAGACAGCCGCACATGTGGGGCAGGAGCAGCAGGCACTCATGACTGCCTCTCCCAATGCGGGCGAGGTGAGGGGGGGTTCGAGGAACCTCCAAAGTGCAGTGGTCCAATGTGCAAAGACCGGTGGATCTGTTGGGCAATGGCCTCTGCCTGGGTCCGAGGGAGGGCGATTTTGTTGTTTATAAAGATCCATCCCTCAGGACCGGGAGAGCCTCCCCAATGCAGGAGTTTATTTTTCTCTTCTATATATTGAGGGGTAATGGAGGGAAGGGAAAGGAACAGGACGGGGGCTGGGACCCTTCACCCTGAGTTAAGCCTCTGGCCACTGCATCTGCTCCGGTGTTTCCCTGCGTAACCAGCGAGGAGTCCGTGTGATGGCCTCGGCAGTGCATGATGGTTACCTGGGAGGGAAGCTGTAAGGCATCAAGTAAGCGGTTTATGATTCTAGTCTGGGTAGGAAGGTGGATGAGTCAGAGGGGAGGAAAGATTTTCGGGGGGTTCAGACAAGACGGAAGGTGAAGAAGTCTCAGTGGGCAGAGTAGGTTTCTCATGAGCCAGGAGAACTTGGGCTGTGGAGCAGGAAGAACAGAGGGCGGGATGAGAACGCAGACAAAGAAAGGCTTGAGCACAGGGGGCCTCGAGCCACTTCCCGGTTCGTTGGCAGAAATTACTGAGGTCGGTAAGGATAATAAAGACAAAGGCCCTGTTTTTGGGCCATCTGGACCCATTATCCAATTCATATTGAGGCCATGCTACATTACAGAAATAAATGAGGCGTTTAGGACGCAGGTCCTGAGACAGGCCAGTTTAGCCAGGTTGGCAAGCAGGGATCCTAGAGGTGTGCTCGGATCAGGTTTGGAATTTCAATTCCCCATGCTCGATACCTGAGGTCAGTATCGGGGCCAAAGGGCCAGCATCCCAGCGGTTTGGCCAGGGCTATGGACGGACAGAGGAACCGGGGAGGATAGGGACATCTCCACTATCTCCCAGGGTCCAGAGGAGCCCTTCCTGGAAGGGTCCAGAGAACGAGGCAATCTCTGACGCGGCCTCGCTTTACAGACAGAGACGCCAGAAGGCGACCAGCAGGGACCAGCACAGGGCGGGACTTACCACTAATGTTGCCAAACCGGGAAAGAGAGCTGCTAAGCTGAGGAAATGTGGTCCTGAAGGGTCCTGGGCCACGAGGAAGGAGAGGAGTCACCTGGGTTTCACGGTACCAAATGTAAAGTTCATGACGCAGGAAAAAGAATCAAGCCGGTCAGAAAAGGGAAAAGAGAAGTTTAATCCGTGTTCTTGGGTGAGACCCACGAGCACCAGTGAATTTGCACTAACAAGGAAGGAGGCATTTCTTTTTATACAGGTGTCTCATGAGGGGCGGGGGGCATGAGTTAAGGAAGTTCCGGGGGGATGGGGGGGTGGGACTAGCCTTCTGCATTTTAATTAGGCTGTAAGTGGGGCAGATGTTTAAATTTACTAACTTTACCTTTTTAATAAAAATACCTACTTAAATTAATTAATAAGTTAGCTTTTAAAAATATAATCAAGGTTTCATATAATTTAGGTTATATGAGAAACCAATATCTTTGTAAACAATTTAATCCTGGTAAAATCTAAGAAAGTTATTGAGGCTTCACATGATCCCTCTGTATATGCAAATAAACAGAAAGGAAATGCTGTTTAAAAATATTATTCTAAATTTAATAAAAAAGAGAAATTTTAAAATTTTTGAAATCTCTTCCACTAATATTTATAGGGTAAACTGAAGATTGTTATCAAAATACCAAATCTGATAAGAATAATAGTCACCATGGTCGTAAGGGAAGTATAATGTGGCATGGCCTGGCACTGTCAGTCAACATTCAAAAAGCAACTATGGTTGTTACATTTGTTGCTTATTGCAAAAAAGAAAGACAGGGATTCTTTTTATTTTATTTATTTTAAACTTTTTAAAAATATATTTTATTGATTTCTTACAGAGAGGAAGGGAGAGGGATAGAGAGATAGAAACATTGATGAGAGAGAAATGTCAATCAGCTGCCTCCTGCACACCCCCTATTGGGGATGTGCCAAAACCAAGGTACATGCCATTGACCATAATTGAACCTGGGACCCTGGAGTCCACAGGCTGACAGTTTATCCACTGAGCCAAACCTGTTAGGGCCAGGGATTCTTTTTAATTGAAACTCTAAGTATAGCCTGGAAATTACCCTGGAAGTAAATGAAGAAAGGATTCCTTCAAACATCTGAAGGACTGTAATTAAAAATTAATATATTAGGTCTTATATAGAAAGCTAAGTAATTTGTGCTTTTGCCTCCCTGAATATAGCTAGTGTAAAGTTACTCAAAGACTAATAGCAGAAGTTTAATTAGTGTCATTTACTGTCCATAACCTAGGACAAGTAAAGTGAAGAATAATAATAAAAATAAACTTTATTTCAGATTAATTTAAATTGGCTAATTGAAATAAACTTAATATTCAAGAAAACTTAATTGTACCTGGCAGTAAACTGTTCCTGAAACATTAATTTTTTATTGATGATTCACCTCATAATAAAAATTGCTTAACATGCAATGAATCCAAAGCAGTCATATTTCTATACAAGAAATTGAAATTAAAAAGTTATCAAGACTGCATTGCAAAATTTCAAAAGCCTCCTAATATTTAAATAAAAAAGGGGGGATAGTGGAATAATGCCCTGTAAGTAAAAGCCTTAATTGCTTTAAATTTTTACTTGAAAATTATTTTTCATTTGTAATGCTAAAAACAAGACACCCATAAAAACACACATAGTGTCAAAATAAGCCAAAGGAAAATCATTTTGGCAAAAAATGAAAAGGATCCCAAGTCTAATTTATAAAATGATTCCTTTATTAACCTTTGGTCGAGAATATGTTTGTATATTTCCAGAAAACTCCTCCAAGCCCATGTGGATTCCTGCAACAATGGATCCCAGAGTGGAACTGACCAGACTGCTCCAGCCACAAAATAGCAGTGGCCCCTCAAGACAAGAAGAGAAACAGTCTAGAAATGGAGATGGTGAAGACGCCTTGCCATGATAGCAGTCAGCAGCTGTGCATAGCTGCAGGTTGCCCAGGACCAAACCAGAGAAGGTCGGACCTGCATTGCCACTGTCTGTCCGCCATCCAGAACTGAAATATCATTGCTGACATCTACACATAAGAACCGTTGGACATTGAAATTGGGACTCTAAGAACTGTTGGCCCAGAAAGAAACACTGCAAACTGATTCCTTTGATGCTTGGCAGCAATTTAAAGAGGCATGACAGAATTCTGTCCTTTCTATTGAATTTAAAAATATTAAAACATACATTCTTGTTAAAAAATCGAAAAGGGTGAGATGTGGGAGACCAATTCCAGCATGACAGCAGGCCTGAATCTGGGAATGGCTGATGGCATTTCCCCAAACCTGAATAGGATACATTAAATTGATTGTTTGCTGCCAGACAGCTCAGGGCATCTTAATCTACATGTTATTGCCTCCTACTGGCCAAATACCTGAACAGCCGTAGGCTAATTCTTCCATTCTGACAATGCTTGTGTATACCCTTTGAAGTGTATAACTCTGCCTTGCCTCAGGACAAATTGTGTTAATAAAAAGCATGGAGTCCTGGGATGACCTTAGACCTTAGCTCCTTTAAGCTAAGATCCTCTGACCCCCAAATGCCTTTCAAAATTACATTTCATCTCTGGACTCTTATTTAATCTATGCACAGCCTTCTCCAGATTTCCTGAACCCTTCTTGATGCTGGGACAAGAACCCCAGCATGGAACATTTGAATAGCATGACATACCTAAGTATCATTGCTGATCAAGTTCATCCTATCATGTTGATGATGTATACCAATGAAGATGGCTTCTTCCAACAAGACATGCCACAGTGCTCATATTGTGCAGGAGTGGTTTCAAGAACATGAGGGAGACTTTACTTTGCTTAGGTGGCCCCCACAATCACAAGATCTCAATCCAATTGAGCATTTGTGGGACAAAGTTAAAAGAGCCATCAGGCAGCTGGTTCCACAACCATCAAATCTCACAGAACTGGATGTGCTATTCATCAGGCATGGTGTCAGATTCCTCGCATCACCTTTCAACATCTCATGGAATCAATATCAAGAAGAATCGCTACCATATTGAAGACAAAAGGTGGCCCAACAAAGTAATGATGGGGTGGTCATAATAATCTGGCCACTCACGTTCAAATATATCCTACATTCAAAGGCTGTTAAATTGCGTTGTTTACCCATATCTTCAGAAAAAAATCATTTCTACTGTCGTGGTAAACAACCTGCTTCCCTATTTATAATGGTCTGGCCCTCTAGCAAATTCAGCATGAAATTATAGCTAATTTGCCTACAAACATTGGGTGGTCATAATAATCTGGCCACTCAGTGTATACCCTTTAAGACAGGAATAAAACGGGGCAGAGAAAATTGATTGTGTTTAGTGGATAGCTTGCAGAATGCTTGCAGCCTTGAGTACAGCATAGCTCAGATAACAAGAGGACATCAGCATGGGAGGAACCAAGGATGGATCAGACCCTTACATCAGCAGAGTGGCTTGCAGCCAGCAAAAATTAATAAAAACCTTTCTCTCCCTGCTCTCTTCACTGATGCCTTTCTCAGACTCAGCCCACCTGCACCCAGTTGCCCATAATAAAATCTCTTGATACATTATGGCCTCATGTCATAGGTGCATGACCCTGGCCCACTCTGAACCTTTCAGCATATTCTTGGTTTGCACCAGCTAACAAAAATGCACACTCTACTTTAGAATAAGTTTCTTGAGAAAAATATATCATTTCTATATAAGTATCACTTATAACCTTTAGTTTTCATGTGCCTAGCATTGTAAGGTTGTTATTTTCTGCAAGTATCATTGTTGTAAAATATCAGTAAACTTTCTAGAATCAGATAATTTTACGTAAAATTGAGAGTCATGACCTCAGTGGCAATTACATTGAATATTCACTTTATAATAATGAGTTGAGTTGTACCTGTATTTTACATGATCTTTCTAAATGCATTACATTTCACAACTTAGGAAGTTTCTCAGAACTGGTCTAACTAAAAAGCTAAGAGGTATTGAAATAGTTATAGGGAGCTATATAAACTAAGGTGGGGCAAAAGATTGTTTTTAAAAATATGAGAGCATTGGAGAGCTACAAAGGCAGAGGTGAATCCCTGGACTGAAAGCCAGGAGGAGAAGAAAGTCCAGAGAGATGAACCTGACGCCTGGACCGTTTTCCTTCAGGGACATTAGTTAATTCAAAAGAGACGGTTCAGCGCTGAGGAGCTCCTGGTACACTGAGCTTTCAGCAGACGTGGGACTTTCAGATGATAAGGATGGGAATGCAGGGCCTGCGAAGGAGGGACGGGCCTGGCAAACCCCAGATTTCAGGGCAGGGACCCCGGAAGCTGCAGCCAAGGAGAAAGGGCCAAGGGCACAGCCCAGCCGCACAAGGACATGGCTGAGCTTGCATCTCCTCAGTACCCAGGGGAACGAAGGTGAGCACCTGCCAGACACTCAAGAATTAATAAGTTATCCTTGTTTTAATACTTTCCGAGAGAAGCAGAAGAGAGATATAATACATCTCATAAACACAGCGTTCATTTTCTATCTCTTAAGACATGTGATCTTTCCATAAAATGGTGCTCAAGTTTTGAAGTATAATGTGAACGTTTTTTATGTAAATGAAGAAGGGAAGTCATAGTATTTTCTCCAGCAACACTTCCACCTTTGCTCACCATGATCCTAATGAGAAGGACGTGTGCATGTGCAGAGAAAGCCCCCTTCAGAAGCAGGTCTGGGTGTGGCTCAGCCCAGGGTGCTGTGCGGTGGTCACATCCCAGGGTTACGAGCAATGAGCCAGCTGGTGTGGCTCTCTGGTTGAGCATGGACCAAGAGGCCTCGATGGGTGCCCAGCTTACAGGCTTGACCGATCCCCATGGGGCGGCCTATCATCTCTCTTGCCCTCTCTTCCTCCTCTAAAATCAATAAAAACATATTTTAAAAAACCAAGCAATTCGAGAAAAAAAGATGGTGATAGGCAGTAAGGTAGGGAGGGAGAGTGTGTGAGAGAGTGAGGAAGCAATAGAGGAGTGTGTGGACGTGTGTGAGTGAAATAGGGACAGTTAGATCCTGCAGGTCTTCCAAGGGGCTGCCAATCCAGGCAGTCTTAGACGGCAAAACTCCACTGCCGCCGCAAACACTCCGGGGAGGACACCAGCGGCACAGAGACCATGCCATCTTGAAGAACAGAACTGCTTGAGACTAGGATCCTAGCCTTGCCACCACCCAGTCTAGTCTTGGTAGCAAACCGGAACCCTACAGCCGCTCTGGTAGAAGACCTGCAACCACAGCTGCAGACCCAGGGACACCAAGACTCCAGGCATCCCGCCCGCAGATTTCTGTGAGTCACAAAGCCAATCCCCCTTCCCCTCCACCCCCGCAGCAGTGGCATAGGAACTGCCAGAACCTGGTCGCACAACAGGGCTTTCTGCACACACACAGCAGCAGCAGCTCTACCTGACTTTGAGCCTTGTGTCAGACATGGGAAGTTTGTTTCCCGTGACCAGGCTCTGCAGGCAAGGAGACTGTGCTGAATTTGAGCCTAGGAGCACATCCTTGGGTAGACTGTTTTCTGCGACCAGATCTCGCACCCACGCAGGGCAGGGAGACAGCGCTGAATTTGAGTCTGGGGGTGCAAACCTGGGGAGTTTCTTTCCCATGACCAGACCCTGCACCCTAGCAGAGAGGCTGCGCTGAATTTGAACCTGGATGTGAGAACCTGGGGAGTTTGTTGCCCTCGCCCAGGCTCCTCGCCCAGGCAAAGAGAATGTGCTGAATTTGAGCCTAGGTGCGCAACCTTGGGGAGATTGTTTTCGGCGACCAAATCCCGAGCCCACATGGAGAGACAGTGCTGAATTTGAACCTGAATGTTCGAACTCAGGGAGTTTGTTCCCCACGACCAGATCCCATGCCCACACAGGGAGGGAGAACTGAATTTGAGCCTGGGTGCATGGACACGGGAGTTTGCTTCCCGCATTGCACACCCGCGTGACCAGACCCCACACCCACACTGAGCAGCAGTGCCACCTGATTTGATCCAGGGCAAGTGCACACAGAAGACTGTTTTCTGCAGGGCAGGAGTGGACCTCCTGCCAACACAGTGCAACTGTGCAACCTGGTCTCCCAAGCAGATCGGGGACCCTGAATCTCCACACAAGAGACAACAATGAGCACCAGTGACTAGACTCTGTTTCTCATTGCGTGCACCTGGGATTCCTGATTCCCAGTACATTCACACCAAGAGCCAGCGACTCCAATTCTTGGCACATGTGCACATAGGGACCCTGATTGTCGGCGTGTACACAGGGAGCCTCTGACTCATGACACACACTAGGAGACTTTGATTTTTGGCACACCCCAGCAGTTCTCTGTTTGAACGTGGTGCAGGCAGGATCCCTGATTCTAGGTGTGCACATGAGGCCACACTAAGCGCCTGAGACTCTGACCCGGGGCAAGCGTGGCTCCCACCAACCCACAGCAGCCACACGTCTTGGTGTCAGAGCTCTTTAGTGACACTTGGGGGTGCAAAACTCCCACTGCACATGGCCCAGGCCCACACAACTCAACATTTGAACCTTCTGGTGATAGTCAGAATGGGGAGACAATGAAACAATCCTCAGAGGAAAGAAAAGGAGGAGTCACCAAGAAAGGAAGTAAGTGAAACAGAAGCATGAAACATGACAGAAAAAGAATTCAGAGTAATGGTCATACAGTTCATACACTGGATGGATGAGAAAATCAACAACCTATACAAAAATCAGGAAGACATGAAAAATGATATAGCTACAATCAAAAATACCATGGAAGGTGTCAACAGTAGACTAGAAGAAGCAGAGGACTGAATTAGTGAGTTAGAAGATAAAGTACAGAAACAAGCACAATCTGAACAGCAACTAGAGAAAAAAATTAAAAAGCAGAGGAGAGCCTAAGGGAGCTTTGGGACAATGCAAAATGAAAAAACATATGTATAATAGGACTGCCAGATGGACAAGAAGAGAAGCAAGGATTAGAAAATTTATTTGAATAAATAATGACAGAAAACTTCCCTGATATGGTGAAGAAAAAAGTTACACAAGTACAGAAAGTCCCAAGCAAGGTGAATCCCAAAGGACCCACACAAAGACACATCATAATTACAATAGCAAATGTTAACAACAAAGAGAGAATCTTAAAGGCTGCAAGAGAGAGACAGAGAGTTACTTACAAAGGATCCCCATCAGATTATCAAATGATTTCTTTTTTTAAAATTTTCTTTATTGGTTAAGGTATTACAAATGTGTCCTCATTTCCCATTAATCCCCAACCCCCCGCCCCCCCCCCATAATGCTTTCATCCCCCTGTTGTCCATGTCCATTGGTTTGGCTTATATGCATGCATACAAGTCCTTTGGTTGATCTCTCCCCCTTACCTCCTCCCTCCCCTACTTTCCCTCTGGGAATTGATAGTCTGATCACTGTTTCTCTGTCTTAGGATCTGTCCCTGTTCATCAGTCTATGTTGTCCTCTATATTCCACAAATGAATGAGATCATGTGGTATTTATCTTTCTCTGACTGCCTTATTTCACTTAGCATAATGCTCTCCAGTTCCATCCATGCTGTTGCAAAAGGCAATAATTCCTTCTTTTTTACCCCAGCATAGTATTCCATTGTGTAGATGTACAAAAGTTTTTTAATCCACTCGTCTGCTGATAGACACTTAGGCTGTTTCCAAATCTTAGCTATGGTGAATTGTGCTGCTACGAACATGGGGGTGCATATATCCTTTCTGATTTATGTCTCTGGCTTCTTGGGATATATTCTTAGAAGTGGAATCACTGGGTCAAATGGGAGTTTCATTTTTAGCTTTTTGAGGAAACTCCATACTGTTCTCCACAATGGCTGCACCAGTCTGCATTCCCACAAGCAGTGCAGAAGGGTTCCTTTTCTCCACATCCTTTCCAACATTTGTTGTTTGTTGATTTGTTGATGATAGCCATTCTGACAGGTGTGAGATGATACTGCATAGTTGTTTTGATTTGCATTTCCCTTATAATTAGTGACTTTGAGCATGTTTTCATATGTCTTTTGGCCGTCTGTATGTCCTCTTTTGAAAAGTGTCTATTTAGGTCCCTTGCCCATTTTTTGATTGGATTGTTTATCTTCCTTTTGTTAAGATGCATGAGTTCCCTGTAAATGTTGGAGATTAAAACCTTATCAGTGATGTCATTGGCAAATATGTTCTCCCATGCAGTGGGCTTTCTTTTTGTTTTGTTGATGGTTGCCTTTGCTGTGCAAAAGCTTTTTATTTTAATGTAATCCCATTTGTTTATTTTCTCTTTAGTTTCCATTGCTCTAGGAGCAGTATCAGAGAAGAAATTCCTTCGGCATATGTTTGCGATTTCATTGCCTGTAGATTCCTCTAGTATTTTTATGGTTTCCCGTCTTACGTTTAAGTCCTGTATCCATTTTGAGTTTATATTTGTGTATGGTGTGAGTTGGTGGTCTAGTTTCATCTTTTTGCATGTATCTGTCCAATTTTCCCAACACCGTTTATTGAAGACACTGTCTTGACTCCATTGTAGGTTCTTGCCTCCTTTGTCAGATATTAATTGGGCATAGTGGTTTGGAGTGATTTCTGGATTCTCTATTCTATTCCATTGATCTATATGTCTGTTCTTGTGCCAGTACCATGCTGTTTTAAGAACAGTGGCTTTGTAATACAACTTGATATCTGGTATTGAGGTCCCACCTACTTTGTTCTTCTTTCTCAGGATTGCTGCAGCTATTCAAGGTCTTTTTTTATTCTGGATGAATTTTTGAAATGTTCATTCTAGATCTGTGAAATATGCCATTGGAAATTTAATGGGGATTGCATTGAATCTATAGATTGCTTTGGGTAGTATGGATATTTTGATGATGTTGATTCTACCAATCCAAGAACACAGTATGTTCTTCCAGCTGTTTATGTCTTCCTCTATCTCTTTTTTCAGTGTCCTATAGTTTTTCGCATATAAGTCTTTTACCTCTGTAGTTAAGTTTATTCCTAGGTATCTTATTTTTTTTGGTGTGATGGTAAATGGGATTTCTTTTTAGTCTCCCTTTATGTAAGTTCACTATTGGTGTAAAAAATGCCTTAGAGTTCATGGCATTAATTTTGTATCCTGCTACATTGCCGAATTTATTTATTAAGTCTAATAATTTTTTGATGGAGTCTTTAGGGTTTTGTATGTACAGTATCATGTAATCTGCAAATAAGGACAGTTTTACTTCTTTTCCAATTTGGATGCCTTTTATTTCTTCTTCTTGTCTGATTGCAATGGCTAGTACTTCCAGTACTATGTTGAACAGGAGTGGTGAGAGGGGGCATCCCTGTCTTGTTCCTGTTCTTAAGGGAAATGGTTTTAGTTTTTGCCCATTGAGTATGATGCTGGCTGTGGGTTTGTCATCTATGGCTTTTATTATGTTGAGGTGTATGATCCTTCTATTCCCTCCTTGCTGAGAGTTTTTATCAAGAAAGGGTGTTGAATTTTGTCAAATGCTTTTTCTGCATCAATTGATATGACTATGTGATTTTTATCTCTCAATTCACGTTTATTGATTTGCAGATATTGTACCATCCTTACGTCCCTGGGATAAATCCTACTTGGTCATGGTGTATGACCTTTCTGATGTATTTCTGTATCCGATTTGCTAGAATTTTGTTGAATATTTTGGCATCTATGTTCATGAGGGATATTGGCTTATAATCTCTTTCATTGTGTTGTCTCTATCTGGTTTTGGTATAAGGGTGATGCTGGCTTCATAGAATGAGCTTGGAAGTGTTCCTTCCTCTTGAATTTTTTGGAATAGTCTGAGGAGGATAGGTTTTACTTCTTCCTTGAATGTTTGGCAAAACTCCCTTGTGAAGTCATAGGGCCCCGGGATTTTGTTTGCTGGGAGCTTTTTGATGACTGCTTCAATTTCTTCCATAGTTATTGGCCTATTGACATTTTTAGAATCTCTGGATTGAGTTTTGGAAGATTGTATTTTTCTAGGAATATGTCCATTTCCTTCAGATTGTCTAGTTTCTTAGAGTAGAGTTGTTCATAGTATTTTTTAAGAATTCTTTTGAATCTCTGTGGGGTCTGTTGTTATTTTGCCTCTTTCATTTTTTATTTTATTTATTTGAGTCCTCTCTTTGCTTTCTTGGTGAGCCTGGCTAGAGGCTCATCAATCTTGTTTATCCTTTCAAAGAACCAGCTCTTGGTTTCATTGATCTTTTGTATTTTTTTTGGTCTCTATGTCATTTATTTCTGCTCTAATCTTTATTATCTCCTTCCTTCTGCTCACTCTGGGCTTTTCTTATTGCTCTCTTTCTAATTCTTTGAGTTGTAGAGTGAGATGATTTACTACCATTTTTTCTTATTTTTTGAGGTAGGCCTGCAGTGCTATAAACTTCCCTCTCAAGACTGCTTTCATTGTGTCCCATAGATTTTGGATTGTTGTGTTTCCATTGTCATTAGTTTCCAGGGTGTTTTTTAATTTCTTCTTTGATCTCATTGGTAATCCAATCAATATTTAATAACATGCTATTCAGCTTCCAGGTGTTTGAGTATTTTGGGTTGTTTTTATTGTAGTTTATTTCTAATATTATGCCATTGTAGTCTGAGAAGATGCTTGGTATGATTTCAATCTTCTTGAATTTGGGGAGACTTTGCTTGTGACTCAATATGTGGTCTATTTTTGAAAATGTCCCATGAGCACTTGAGAAGAATGTATATTCTGTGGTTTTGGGGTGAAATGTTCTGAAGATGTCAATTAAGTCCATTTGATCTAGTGAGTCATTTAGGATTGCCGTTTCTTTGTTGATTTTTTTTCTAGAGCATTTATCTAGTGATGTCAGTGGTGTGTTTAAATCCCCTACTATGATTGTGTTGTTGTTGATCTCTTCCTTGTTATTTTCCAGAAGGTTTTGATATATTTGGGTGCTCCTGCATTGGGTGCATATATGTTTATCAGGGTTATATCCTCTTGGTGTATTGATCACTTTAGTATTATGAAGTGGCCTTCCTTATCTCTTGTTATGGCCTTCACTTTGAGGTCTATTTTGTCTGATATAAGTATTGCTACCCCAGCTTTTTTTTCATTTCCATTCTTCTCAAAGATACTTTTCCATCCCTTCACTTTCAGTCTGTGGAGTCCCTTGTTCTGAGGTGGGTCTCTTGTAGACAGCATATATATGGGTCATGTCTTTTTATCCATTCAGCCACTCAATGTCTTTTGATTGGAACATTTAGTCCATTTACATTTAAAGTTATTATTGATAGGTACTTGATTGTAGTCATTTCTATTGTTTGCCTGCGTTCTCTCTTATCTTTATATTTCTTCTTTTTACAGCATTCCCTTTAGCATTTCTTGCATTGCTGGCTTGGTAGTGATAAACTCCCATAGCCTTTTTATGCCTGAAAAGATCCTGATTTCCCCCTTCAATTTTAATTGATAGTCTTGCTGGATAGAGTATTCTTGGATTTAGTCCTTTGCTTTGCAACACTTTCTATGCCTCCTTCCATTCCCTTCTAGCTTGATGTGTTTCTGTTGAGAAATCATTTGATAATCTGATGGGGGATCCTTTGTAGGTAACTCTCTGTCTCTTTCTTGAAGCCTTTAAGATTCTCTCTTTGTTGTGTACATTTGCCATCGTTATTATGATGTGTCATGGTGTGGGTCTTTTGAGGTTCATCTTGCTTGGGAGTTTCTGTACTTCTGTAACTTTTTTCTTCCCCATATCAGGGAAGTTTTCTGTCATTATTTCTTCAAATAGATTTTCTAATCCTTGTTTCTCTTCTTGTCCTTCTGGCAGCCCTATTATGCATATGTTACTTCATGTCATGTTGTCCCAAAGCTCCCTTAGGCTCTCCTCCTGTTTTTTAATTTTTTTCTCCAGTTGCTGTTAAGACTGAGCTTATTTCTCTACCTTATCTTCTAACTCACTAATTCAGTCCTTTGTTTCTTCTAGTCTACTGTTGAAACCTTCCATGGTATTTTTGATTGTAGCTATATCACTTTTCATTTCTTCCTGATTCTTGCATAGGTTGTTGATTTTCTCATCCTCCGGTAAATGAATTGTACAACCATTACTCTGAATTCTTTTTCTGTCATGTTGCATGCTTCAATTTCATTAATTTCCTTTCTTGACAACTCCTCATTTTCTTTCCTCTGGGGGTTGTGTAGTCTCCCCATTCTTATTATCTCCAGATGGTTCAAACATCGAGTTGCGTGGGCCTGGGCCGTGTGCAGTGGGAGTTTCGCACCACCCTAGTGTCACTGAAGAGCTCTGACACTAAGATGTGTGGTTGTGGTGGGTTCGTGGGAACCAGGTCACTCAGAGTCAGCATGACAGGTGCTCAATGTGGCCTCATGTGTGCACTTAGAATCAGGGACCCTGCCTGCACCATGCTGAAACAGAGACCCACCTGGAGTGTATTGAAAATCAAAGCCCCCTAGCATGAACCAGGAGTCAGAGTTCCCCAAGAATCCAGTATCAGAGTCTCTGTTGCTTCGCGCAGCCTTGCATTGAGAATCAGGGTCTCTGTGTGCACATGTACCAAGAATTGGAGTCACTGGCTCTTAATATGAATGCACAGGGAATCAGGGATCCCAGGTGCAGGTGATAAGAAACACAGTCAATTCACTGGTGCTTGGTATTGCCTCCTGCCCAGAGAATTGGGGTCCCGGGGCCCATGCTCTGAGGAACAAGTTCCCAGTGTTTGTGAGTTAGCTCCCAGGCCAAGGCTCCCCTAGCCTGTGCTGCAAGAGACAAGTTCCCGGTGTTCGCGCACTTCCAGGCCAAGGCTCCCTTACCCTGCACAGCGTGGGACAAGTTCCTGGTGTTCCCGCACTTCCAGGCTAAGGTCCCTGTAGTAGCACTGAGGCTCCGGCAAGGGGTGGGTCTATCAGTTACTATGGTGCTGCCCGAGAGCCTACTGGGAGGGGGATGGGCTCTGTTACTCACGGATCTGCCACCAGGATTTTTGGACTCTTGGTGTCCGTGGCTCTGTAGCTGTGGTCGCAGGTCTCTGTCCCCAGTGGCTGTAGGATCCTGCTTTGCATCTGAGACCAGACTGGGTGGTGCTGAGGCCAGGATCCTAGTCTCAAACAGCTCTGTTTCTCAAGATGGCATAGTCTCTCTCAAATGATTTCTCAACAGAAACACATAAAACTAGAAGGAAATGGAAGGAGGCATACAAAGTGATGCAAAGCAAGGGATTGAATCCAAGAATACTCTGTCCAGCAAGACTATCAATCAAAATTGAAGGGGAAATCAGGATCTTTGCAGACAAAAAAAAAAAGGCTAAGGGAGTTTATCACTACCAAGCCAGCAATGCAAGAAATGCTAAAGGGAATGCTTTAAAAAGAAGAAATAAAAAAGGTAAGAAAGAACACAGGCTCAAAAAAATAAAAAAGACCATAACCGGTTTGGCTCAGTGGCTAGAGCATCGGCCTGCAGACTGAAAGGTCCCAGGTTCAATTCGGTCAAGGGCATGTATCTTAGTTGTGGACACATCCCCAGTAGGGGGTGTGCAGGAGGCAGCTGATCAATGTTTCTAACTCTCTCTCCCTCTCCCTCCATCTCTGTAAAAAACCAATAAAATATATTTAAAAAATAATAAATAAAAAAATAAAAATGGCTACAAACAAGGACCTTTCAATAATAACTTTAAACATAAACGGACTAAATGTTCCAATCAAAAGACATTGTGTGGCTGAATGGATAAAAAAACATGACCCATATATATGCTATCTATAAGAGACAAGGGACTCACACAGACTGAAAGTGAAGGGATAGAAAAGTATCTTTCAGGAAAATGGAAATGAAGAAAAAGCTGAGGTAGCAATACTTATATCAGACAAAATAGACCTCAAAGTAAAGGCCATAACAAGAGATAAGGAAGGCCACTTCATAATACTAAAGTGATCAATACACCAAGAGGATATAACCCTGATAAACATATATGCACCCAATACAGGAGCACCCAAATATATAAAAACCTCTTGGAAAATAATAAGGGAGAGATCAACAACAACACAATCATAGTAGGGGATTTAAACACACCACTGACATCACTAGATAAATCCTCTAGAAAAAAAATTGGCAAAGAAACAGCAATTCTAAATGACTCACTAGATCAGATGAACTTAATTGACATCTTCAGAACATTTCACCCCAAAACCACGGAATATACGTTCTTCTGAATTGCATATGGGACATTTTCAAAAATAGACCACATATTGGGTCACAAACAAAGTCTCCCCAAATTCAAGAAGATTGAAATCATACCAAGCATCTTCTCAGACCACAATGGCATAATATTAGAAATAAACTACAATAAAACAATCCAAAATAGTCAAACACTTGGAAGCTGAATAGCATGTTATTAAATATTGATTGGGTTACCAATGAGATCAAAGAAGAAATTAAAAACACTCTGGAAACTAATGACAATGAAAACACAACAATCCAAAACCTATGGGACACAATAAAAGCAATCCTGAGAGGGAAGTTTATAGCTCTACAGGCCTACCTCAAAAAATAAGAAAAAATGGTAGTAAATCATCTCACTCTACAACTCAAAGAATTAGAAAGAGAGCAATAAGAAAAGCCCAGAGTGAGCAGAAGGAAGGAGATAATAAAGATTAGAGCAGAAATAAATGACATAGAGACCCAAAAAACAATACAGAACATCAACAAAACCAAGAGTTGGTTCTTTGAAAAGATAAACAAGATTGATGAGCCTCTAGCCAGGCTCACCAAGAAGCAAAGAGAGAGGACCCAAATAAACAAAATCAGAAATGATAGAGGCGAAATAACAACAAATATCACAGAAATTCAAAAGAATTGTTAAAAAATACCATGAACAACTCTACTCCAACAAACTGGACAACCTGGAGGAAATGGACATATTCCTAGAAAAATACAACCTTCTAAAACTTGATCAGGAAGAATCTAAAAATGTCAATAGGCCAATAACTATGGAAGAAATTGAAGCAGTCATCAAAAAGTTTCCAGCAAAAATTCCCGGGGCCCGACGGCTTCACAGGGGAGTTTTACCAAACATTCAAGGAAGAACTAAAACCTATCCACCTCAGACTATTCCAAAAATTCAAGAGGAAGGAACACTTCCAAGCTCATTCTATGAAGCCAGCATCACCCTAATACCAAAAGCAGATAAACACAACACAATGAAAGAGAATTACAGGCCAATATCCCTCATGAACATAGATGCCAAAATATTCAACAAAATCCTAGCAAATCAGATCCAGAAGTACATCTGAAAGATCATACACCATGACCAAGTAGGATTTATCCCAGGGACGTAAGGATGGTACAATATCTGCAAATCAATCAACATGAATCATCACATAAACAAATTGAGAGAAAAAAACCACATAGTCATATCAGTTGATGTAGAAAAAGCATTTGACAAAATCCAACACCCATTTTTGATAGAAACTCTCATCAAGGTGGGAATAGAAGGATCATACCTCAACATAATAAAAGCCATTTATGACAAACCCACAGCCAACATCATACTCAATGGGCAAAAACTAAAACCATTTCCCTTAAGAACAGGAACAAGACAGGGATGCCCACTCTCACCACTCCTGTTCGACATAATACTGGAAGTATTAGCCATTGTGATTAGACAAGAAGAAAGAAAAGGCATTCAAATTGGAAAAGAAGAAGTTAAATTGTCCTTATTCACAGATGACATGATATTGTACATAAAAAACCCTAAAGACTCCATCAAAAAATTATTAGACTTAATGAATGAATTCAGCAATGTACCAGGATACAAAATTCAAGAGGAAGGAACACTTCCAAGCTCATTCTATGAAGCCAGCATCACCCTAATACCAAAAGCAGATAAACACAACACAATGAAAGAGAAATGGCATTTCTATACACCAATAGTGAACTTACAGAAAGAGAGACTAAAAAAAACAATCCCATTTACCATCACACCAAAAAAATTAAGATACACAGGAATAAACTTAACTAAAGAGGTAAAAAACCTCTACTCAGAAAACTACAGGATGCTGAAAAAAGAGAGAGAGGAAGACATAAACAGATGAAAGAGCATACCATGTTCATGGTTTGGTAGAATCTGCATTATTCAAATGTCCATACTACCCAAAGAAATCTATAAGAAATCTATAAATTCAATGTACTCCCCATTATAATACCAATGGCATATTTCACAGACCTAGAGTGAACTCTCTAAAAATTCATCTGGAATAAAAAAAGACCCTGAATAGCTGCAGCAATCCTTAGAAAGAACAAAGTAGGTGGGATCTCAATACCAGATATCAAGTTGTATTACAAAGCCACTGTTCTCAAAACTGCCTGGTACTGCCACAGGAACAGACATATAGATCAATGGATTAGAATAGAGAGCCCAGAATTGGCCTGAACCAATATGCTAAATTAATACTTGACAAAGGAGGCAAGAACATACAATGGAGTCAAGATAGTCTCTTCAATAAATGGTGTTGGGAAAATTGGACAGATACATGCAAAAAAATGAAACTAGACCACCAACTTACACCATACACAAAAATAAACTCAAAATGGATAAAGGACTTAAATGTAAGATGGGAAACCATAAAAATACTAGAGGAATCCAAAGGCAACAAAATCTCAGACATATGCCACGCAATTTCTTCACCAATACAGCTCCTAGGGCATTGGAAACTAAAGAGAAAATAAACAAATGGGACTACATCAAAATAAAAAGCTTCTGCACAGCAAAAGAAACCATCAACAAAACAACAAGAAAGCCCACTGCATGGGAGAACATATTTGCCAATGTTATCACCGATAAGGGATTAATCTCCAACATTTGTAGAGAACTCATACAACTTAACAAAAGGAAGATAAACAATCCAATCAAAAAATGGGCAAAGGACCTAAATAGACACTTTCCAAAAGAGGACATACAGAAGGCCAAGAGACATACGAAAACATGCTCAAAGTCACTAATCATTTGAGAGATGCAAATCAAAACAACAATGAGGTGCCTTCTCACACCTGTCAGAATGACTATCATCAACAAATCAACAAATGACAAGTGCTGGAGAGGATGGGGAGAAAAGGGAACACTCATGCACTGCTGGTGGGAATGCAGACTGGTGGAGCCACTATGGAAGACAGTATGGAGTTTCCTCAAAAAGTTAAAAATGGAACTCCCATTTGACCCAGTGATCCCACTTCTAGGAATATATCCCAAGAAACCAGAAACATCAATCAGAAAGGATATATGCATCCCTATATTCATAGCAGCACAATTTACCATAGCTAAGATCTGGAAACAGCCTAAGTGCCCATCAGCAGATGAATGAATTAGAAAACTGTGGTACATCTACACGATGGAATACTATGCTGCTGTAAAAAAGAAGGACTTCTTACCATTTGCAACAGCATGGATGGAACTGGAGAACATTATGTTAAGTAAAATAAGCCAGTCAATGAAGGAAAAATACCACATGATCTCACTTATTCATGGATAATAAAGACCATTATAAACTTTGAACAAAAATAGATACAGAGGCAGTGCAGCATCGAACAGACTGACAAACTACAGTGGGAAGGCTGGGGAGGGTTTCGGGGTGGGGTAAGAGATCAACCAAAGGACTTGTATGCGTGCATATAAGGATAACCAATGGACACAAGACATTGGGGGGTAGGGGAGGCCGGGGAAAGGTCAAGGGGGGGAGAGACATATGTACTACTCTTTATAATACTTTAAGCAATAAAACAAAATTAAAAAAAAATAAAATTAAAAAAAATAGTTGCAAAAACAAAACAAACAAACAAACAAAAAAACCCAAAAGACGAAAAACAAGCAATGCCATTGGCTGGTGCCTTCGACCCAAGCTGCACCTGTCCTGTCTCCCACATCCCGAAGCCCCTGGCATTACGACTTGGGAGGAAGGTGACAGAAATCTGCCTGCCCCAGGGACCACTAAGGAAGACAACGGGGGGTGTGAAGGGGCAGTGGCATATGTCAGTGTCACCCCTAGTTTAAACATAGCTCCCATCAGGATACACACTGCCTCTCTGTCCTCTGGGGTGGGGAGCCTCAGCGCTGTCTGATCTGGCCTCCAGAGGGACCCTAAAACCACGCCTCCTCACGCTCTCTGTCTTCCTGCCAGGCCCTACGTGCCTGGATCTACAGATACAATCCTAAGTAGAACATTGTGTTTTGCTGTTACCATTTACAGAGATTTTATGGGCCGGATAAGTGGTTCAAGTCATGACAATAAAGTAAAAATCCTGTCCCCACACCCACGCACACCCCCGGGGAGAAGGCAAGGTCGGGCCGGGGTCGGGGTGGGGTGGGGGACGGGACTCCACAGCAGCTGACTCTCAAGCTAATGCTCCTGCTCAGCTCCCTGAGCTTTGCTCCTCACAGACCCCGCCAGCTCCCCAGAGGCAAGCCACTCCCTCCCCGACGGACCGGCCAGGAGACTCACACAAGGGCTCTTTTCTTTCCTCCCCTTTGGCAGCTATTCATTCAAAATAATTTACAACTTCCAGGTGCCTGTCAGTGGGTGACCCTTCCTCTGCTCCTAAGCATCCAGTGCGGGCTGGGCGGGGGCCCAAGACAGGCCCGAGGGGAGGCCTGCAGGGCAGTTGCTGGCTCCTGGGTGAATGCTGTGCAGGCTGCACCCATGGGGAAGGCACTGAGTGTGCTGCCTGAAGCGAGGTCTCCCTGCGCCCAGGGTGAACCTGCGACCGCAGACTAGATCCACCTGGAGACACCCCGTGCACTCCAGGCCCCTGTGCTTTAGAAGGACTCCTCATGAGACATTCCTAAGGCTTTAAATTCCATCTCTCCCTCCCCCGCTGCTTCCTTCCTTCTTTTCAGAAGCGGTGCCCTCTGCACCTCACAGCATCTCTGAGAGCGCTCCTTTCTGCCACTTCCTGAGGCTCATGCTCATTCTGCCATAATGTCTCGTGTGACATGTGGACACTGAAAGATCAGACAGAGGCCTAAAACCAGGATTTACAGGCTTTATTAGAGGAAAACCACCTGCCGGGCTGCCTCACAAGGGGAAGACAGCAGCACGTGCAAGGGTGGGCACGCCTTTTGAGGGGCAGAATGGGAAGGGGTGGGGGGCTTAGTGTACTTGGCGCACACTGATTGGTGGTTTACTGCATTGTCCATATAGGACAAGGGCTTAGGGTATTTGGCAGGTGTGGATTGGTGGTCCAATGTATAGTCCATATAAGGTACCTGGTTAGTCACTCAGGTATTTCTGGGCTGCAGGTCACGTCATACTCCGCTCACCAGTTGGGGAAAGGGAGGATCTATCAGACACCAAGCACCAAACTGCCTGGGTCCAATCCCGATGCCATCACTCAACAGCACTGACACTTTGGGCGAATGACTCCCCTCCTGTGCTTTAGTCCCTTCATAGGAGGCGATGAGGGAGCAGGTCCATGTACAGAGGACGCGCTCCTGGTGCTCCCTGCGCCGGGCGCTGGAGGCTCTGTGCGTCACTGTCACTGTGTGGGTGGGTGCCTGGGAGCAGAGGCCCCAGATGACTGGTTGGCTTCCCCGTGACAGGCATGTGCCTTTCTAACCTTTGCAGGTCACAGCCAGTGTTGAGGAAGATCTACATTTACAAGGCCCTTCAAACAAGTCCCCCGACACTGAGTTCCACAAGCAGACAGAGGGGGTGCATCCATGAGGCACCCCATTCCTGAACACTGTGGGCCCGCGCATCGCACGTGAAACAGAGCCACCCACGGCGCTTGCCTGCACCCTCCTCTCCCCCACCACCTTCCAGAGCCCACAGGGTGCGCAGGGTGTGGTCCACGCTGGGCTGTGAGAGCATGAACTGCGAGGACATAACATAAACAAGAGGCAGGCAGAGGGCAGCTCTAGTGACTAGGCCCAGCTGGGACCTGCCAGGGCCACATCTCAAGTCTGCACCTTTGACCGCCTCTTCAGCAACCTTCTCTGCGCGTCTGTGTGAGGCGTGTGCAGGCCACTGGCGGGGCCCTCTGGACACGAAGGTCACTCCCGCGCCCCCCCTCCCCCAACCTCCCAGCTATTGCCAAGACCAACTCCCTTTAAAAGAAGCCTCTCCACCAAACTCTATTGTGTTACACGGACAACTCTTTCCATTTGAACAACTGCCTTGAACTCAAACGCCTGACTCTTCTTCAGTTCACGTGGAGGGAGACAGAGAGCGAGAAGCTTCTACAATTAGAGCCTGGAGTGCGGTTGTCAAGGTGATTTCTCAACAGTGGGGCCTGCAGAGCTCGTTGTTTGAAAAGAAATGTTTGCAGACGCAAGGACAGCCAGCCGCCTGCTGAAGGTACTAAGGGACCGGAGGAGCTGAGACAGTTCCTGAGCACACACACAGTGGGGAACAGGCCAGGAGAGTAGCACCCGGTGTTGCTGGTCACCAGATCGGGCCTCCAGGTCCAGGGGCTCACCTGCCTCACCACCCGGTGGCCCTGGCCCATGTGCCACTGCTGGGGTTCAACCCCAGCAGGTCCAGGGGTCCCCAAAGGTATGGACAGAGTCGGCGAAGAAGGAATGACACGGAGACAGCGTTCAGTTGATCAGCAACCTAGCCAGGATCTCTAGCCAAGTTGTGGTGTTTATTGTCTTGCTACATCTGTATTTATACCAGTTGATTTTAATCCTGTCAATTTCTATTGCTAAGGTTAGGGAGGGGTGGGCAAACTTTTTGACTCGAGGGCCACAATGGGTTCTTAAACTGGACCGGAGGGCCGGAACAAAAGCATGGATGGAGTGTTTGTGTGAACTAATATAAATTCAAAGTAAACATCATTACATCAAAGGGTACGGTCTTTTTTTTCAGTAGTTTTATTCATTTCAAACAGACCGGATCTGGCCTGCAGGCCGTAGTTTGCCCACGGCTGGGTTAGGGCGTTTCTTATCTCCATTCCAGGGAGTAAAGATTATGTAGCTTAAGCGTGATTGTTTGTAGTTAAAGTGATTATCTACCCGCCTGACACTTAGTTAAGGGGTTTTATCCCCTTCCTAACTTCAGGGAAAAATCCCTACCTGGGGAAACAACCTTTCTCGGAGAGGTGACCTTGGTTAAAACACATAGCGCTAAGGGGAGCAAACATAATAAGAACAGCATGCTATATATGCCAGGTCCCTTGAAACATATGCTGTGCAGATGTTTCTTTCCTGTAGCGACTGTGTCAAGCAGCAAGGATGGACCGGCTTCCGGCATGCCACCACTTCAGGGACACCCGCTGAGTGCTTCCCTCCAAAGCACTCCCAGATGTGAAGAGGTTTCCTAGCTGCACCAGTGCCCTCAGGTGCGACACGGACCACCTGGCAGTCACCTGAACAGTTCTTCCAAAGGCAGAGCCTGGCCCACATGTGAGATAATCGGGAGGCGGGGCCTCGGGAGGTGGGTCTAATCCACACCAACACTGAGAATGACAACTCAGTGACTTGGGCAAATGACTCCCAAAGTGTCACAAATTATCAATGCATCCACTTTTCCAGGAAAAGCTTTGAACTTCTACTTAAACTCTGCAATGTGATCCCTAAATCCCAGAAAATTATAGGAAGTTGCTATTGCCTAGCCGGATATTTTTTCATTAATTTGTGGTCTAATTTTAGTTCCCCAAAGAGCAGAATGCGAAAGCCAGTCAGTCTCCTGCAGGAACTTGGTCGCATTGCGCTCTTTCCCAGCAGACGATGAGGTGCTTGGTGAGTAGAAGTTAGGACACCAGCAGCCATGCCGAGGCCAGAATAGCCAAGGCTGGCACTGACGGCAAACACAGAATCGTGTGCAGAGTGAGCACCGGGGCTGAGTCTGGTTTACTCCCCAGGCAGTTTATTCTCTGATCGAGTCTTAGCAGTAACACCTACCCCGGCTTCCGGTGTAAGAGCCTGTCCTTCCAGAGTGGACCCCGTTCTGATGGAAAGAACCCCACGCCCGGATGGGGTGGGGAGGGGTAAGGGGTGCTAGGGCACTTCAGTCACCAGAAAACTCTGTATATACTGTTATTGTAAAATCCATTTATAAACTTGATTGATTCCTTACCTTCTCTATGTCCCTTTGTCTCCTTTCTTCGGGGTAATAAATCATGGATATTTTGTCTAGTTTTAATGGCACAAGGGCTTCAGTGTAAAAAGATAATATAAAAGGAAAAATGCATTATATTTCAAAATATTACCCTCAGAACCCCTCCATAACCTTCCTTTCAAGTTCAGTTCTCCTTCTGTTATGCCCAGATTTCAAGATCCCCAAAAGACCACCAGGGAGCCAGTTGAGTCCGATGCAAAAGCAAAGAGTCTTTTTTTAAAAAAATATATTTTATTGATTTTTTACAGAGAGGAAGGGAGAGAGATAGAGTCAGAAACATCGATGAGAGAGAAACATCAACCAGCTGCCTCCTGCACATCTCCTACTGGGGATGTGCCTGCAACCCATGTACATGCCCTTGACCGGAATCAAACTTGGGACCTTTCAGTCCACAGGCCGATACTCTATCCACTGAGCCAAACCGGTTTTGGCAGCAAAGAGTCTTTATTTGAGCTAGCTCGGCTCCCCGACCACACACACACAGCGGCAACAGGCAAAAAGAGACTGAGCTCTGTGGGGAGAGGGGTTTTATAGGGGGGTTGGAGTAAGGGGAGGAGAAAGGACTGTGGGACCTGCCAATTGGCCAGGCGCAAGTCGTAGTCTTGTTACACAGGATGTGGTCATATCTATGGCGCGCACTTTCCTTGATTGTCATTGGTTAGTTTAAAGAAATCCTGGGTGTGGCTAGCAGAGGCTTGGGCTTCCGGGAAGAAGCTCCTTGCCGAGCACATGCCTGCCCAAAAATGGAGGATCTAGGGTAAGATGGAGGGTATAGCCCTCACCCTGGGGCAAGATGGAGGGTGTAGCCCTCGCCCTTTCACTTCCTTGATTCTGGGGTGAAGGGACTTGAATAAGCACCTGTGTACTGTCTCCCCAACAGTACAGTCTATAATTATTTTCTTCAAGAAAATATAATTTGCAAATTTTCCATTCTATCCTTCAGAAAAAGCAAGCTTTGACTGTTTCCGAGGGCTACATCCAGCAGAGCTCCCAGGACGCAACCATCTCCATCCTGGGAAGGTGTCGGCACCAGGTACTGGCGTAAATAAAGGAGCTTTGCGGGGTGGGGGGTGGGGGAGGGGTCCTGAGAACAGACCCCTTGCCTATTGGGCAAAACAAAACGTCCAGCTTTTCTCATCAGAAATCTTGCCTGTTTGATGACCTGAAATGATGTGGGATTTCCTGGTTGGTTGGTTGGTTGGTTGGTTGGTTTGCTTTTATATTCTCCATCAAAGGCCTTTATTTTCTAAATGGTGGAATGTTTCAGAAGGTTTCTCACTGAGTGCAGCACGAGAGATGACATAGGAACAAGAGCAGCCCTGGAAGTAACAATCAAGGGATGCTGCACAGAAGGCCAGTGGCCGGGGCCTGTTGCACACAGACTTGCTCTGAGCACCTATGGAAGGAGGAGGAAGTCAGCCACTCATTCCTCTTCAGAACCACAGTGCCCATCGGTCGTCCACAGCTAAGAATTGCGTAGCTCAAATTCCACCTGCCTCTTTGATCTTAGAATACTGAGTGTTTAAAACCCAAACAGCTGGATCCTGGCGTTTACAGTGAAGCTGCTACAAGAGAGCCCCATACACACAGGCTTAATGAGACAAGCGTTCATGCCGGGAAACCGTCCAGGGCAACCTCGCCTGGCCAGGTCTGCTCTCTCAGGACATTCAGCAGCTCTGCATCTTGACCCCTGCGAGTCCGGGGACCCCTGCACTGCCACCCTCACCAGTGCTCAGACAGGAGAGTGAGCGTCATATTCCCTTAATCAGTGAGGGGGCCAGCGGATTGAGTCCTGCGGCCACTGGGCTGTGAGGCACGGGGAGTCCGTCTTCGGGCAGCCGGGTCCCATGGTCACGGCCACAGTGGGGCAGACGGAGGGGCCCATGTGGCCACCTCCCCTGCTCGGCGCCTCACTTGGAGTAAATGATTAATTGGCACAGGTAACACTTGGCTTCCACTGGATACTGACCCAACCGAGGAATGAGAAGGAAGGAGTGAGACCAAAGCACTACTTCTATTACTGACGGCTGTGTGCAGGGCACAGCTGTGTCTGTAGCCGCGGGCACTTGTTAATGGGAACCTCAGGATGAGACCAACACCCCAGTCCAAGGCAGCGTTGGGCCAGAGAACCGGCAGGGGGTGCCCTGAAGGCAGACTGCCCCACTCCAGCCATGGGGCAACCACGCGACCCGGCCTTCATCCCACGGCTCCCGAGTGGGTGAGGGACACAGTGGCATAAGCCCCTACGAGCAGAGGGAGGGACTCACACAACTGACTGAGACACAACCAAACTGGGTACCATGCCTCGCCAAACCCCAATTCTCCTTCCCCACTTCCCTCAGAGTCCAGCCCCCACTGACCCCCACGTTGCACTCATTCCTGGGGCCTTGATTCCCTTCTACTTTTCTGGGAGCTTTTCTCCCCACTGATTCCATCTTCCAGGAAACCTTCCTCTGCCCTGAAGTCCAGTCCAGCTCCCATGATCCTCACTTCTGCAGCTTCTCATTCAATTCGGTATAAAAATGACACTCAGATCAACCCCTCTTGCCTCTGAGGTCCGGACCACAGCCAGGTGTGCCTGAGCCTCGGCTTGGGGCTTGGGCCCATTTCTGCACTCTGGCAGGGACAGGACCTTCGAAACCACTGCCAGAATGGCTGCTCTAAAATACGACTTAAGCCCGCCAGCGTAGCTCAGGGGTTGAGCATCGACCCATGAACCAGGAGGTCATGGTTTGATTCCCAGTCAGGGCACATGCCCAGGTGGCAGGCTCGATTCCCAGTAGGAGGTATACAGAAGGCAGCCTATCAATGATTCTCTCTCATCAATGTTTATATCTCTCTCTCCCTCTCCCTTCCTCTCTCTCTAAAAATCAATAGATGTATGACAGAAAAGCGGAAAAAAGAAGAAAAGAAAGGCTATGCAAGGGACTGAGGTGCCATCATGGGGTCAGCTGAAGAAGTTAACAACTGAGGCCCAACAGATGGTAGAAAAGCAAGAAGTGGAAGTTACTCTCTCAGCCAAGTCGGAGGACTCTGAGTAAATAACTCACTCATTTTGTCAAATGGACTTACAGGAGCCTGGAAGGGACCTGATGTACTTTTAACCTGGGGGAGAGGAGATGCTTGTATATTTCCACAGGACGCAGACTCACCTGTGTGGATTCCAGACTATCTAGTCTGACCTTATGTCTCACCGCCCTTCATCTCTGCCTCACCATAGCACACCTGACCAGTGCCCGTCTGCAGCAGATGTGCAGCCCTGAGCTGGAACAATCTGTCCATTGGGAGGATCACATGTGCCTCCTTTTTGTCTTTCCACATGTCCCAGCTTCAGAGCCTACACAGAACCTAGACACAGAACCAAGAGATGGAACATGGCAAAAGATCCTGGACAGAAACTGGCAACAGAACCTAGAGACAGAACTTAGTGAGAGAACCTGGCTGAAGATCCTAGAGACAGAACCTGGCTACAGAACCTGGATAGAACAATGGCAAGAGAACTTGCCTAGAACCTGGTGACTGAACCTGGCTGGAGAACCTGGAGAACCTAGCAAGAGAACATGGACACAGAACCTGGCTGGAGATCCAAACCAGAACTTCGCTGGAGATCCTAGACAGAACTTGGCTGGAGATTGTGGCTAGAGATCCTGGCAAGGCTGCTGATCAACTGAACGCTGTCTCCGTGTCATTCCTTCTTCGCTGACTCCGTCCACACTTTTGGGGACCCCTGGACCTGCTGGGGCTGGACCCCAGCAGATGTAGTCCCATTTGATTATTTTCTCTTTAGTTTCCATTGCCCTAGGACCATGGTCGGCAAACTGCAGCTCGCAAGCTACTTGCGGCTCTTTGGCCCCTTGAGTGTGGCTCTTCCACAAAATACCACAAATTACTATGTGCAGGCACACACGTACAGTGCAATTGAAACTTTGTGGCCCATGCGCAGAAGTCGGTATTTTGTGGAAGAGCCATACTCAAGGGGCCAAAGAGCCGCATGTGGCTCACGAGCTGCAGTTTGTCGAGCCACAGTTTGCCAACCACTGCCCTCGGAGCTGTATTGTGAAGATATTGTTTCAGCATACGTCTGAGATTTTGCTGCCTGTGGATTCCTCTAAGATTTTTATGGTTTCCCATCTTACCTGTAAGTTCTTTAGTCATTTTGAGTTTATTTTTGTGTATGGTGTAAGTTGGTGGTCTAGTTTCATTTTTTTGCATGTATCTATCCAATTTTCCCATTTATTAAAGAGACTGTTTTGACTCCATTGCATGCTCTTGCCTCCTTTGTCAAATATTAATTGAGGGTAATGGCTTGGGTCTATTTCTGGGTTCTCTGTTCTGTTCCACTTATCTATGTCTGTTCTTGTGCCAGTATCGGGCAGTTTTGAGAACCGTGGCTTGGTGATACAGCCTGCTATCTGGCATTGAGATCCCACCTACTCTGTTCTTCTTCCTCAGGATTGCTGCAGCTATTCGAGGTCTTTTTTTCATTCCAGATGAATTTTTGGAGAGTTTATTCTCGGTCTGTGAAGTATGCTGTTGGTATTTTAATGAAGAGTGCATTGAATCTATAGATTGCTTTGGGTAGTATGGCCATTTTAATGATGCTGATTCTACCAATCTATGAACACACTATATTCTTCCATCTGTTTATGTCTTCCTCTATCTCTTTTTCAGTGTCCTATAGTTTTCTGAATACAGGTCTTTTACTTCCTTAGTTAAGTTTATTCCTAGGTACCTTAATTTTTTTTGGTGCAATGGTAAATGGGATTGCTTTTTTAGCCTCTCTTTCTGTAAGTTCACTATTGGCGTAAAGAAATGCCATAGATTTCTTGGCGTCAATTTTGTATCCTGCTACATTGCTGAATTCATTTATTAAGCCTAATAATTTTTTGATGGAGTCTTTAGGGTTTTCTATGTACAATATCATGTCATCTGTGAATAATGACAGTTGTACGTCTTCTTTTCCAATTTGGATAGCTTTCATTTCTTCTTCTTCTTGTCTAATTGCTATGGCTAGCACTTCCAGTATTTTCCAGTATTATGTCAAACAGGAGTGGTGAAAGTGGGCATCCCTGTCTTGTTCCTGTTCTTGAGTGAAATGGTTTTAGTTTTTGCCCACTGAGTATGATGTTGGCTGTAGGTTTGTCATATAGGGCTTTTAAAATAAAAAGCTTCTGCACAGCAAAAGAAACCATCAACAAAACAACAAGAAAGCCCACTGTATGGGAGAACATATTTGCCAATGTTGTCTCCGATAAGGGTTTAATCTCCAACATTTACAGGGAACTCATACGCCTTAACAAAAGGAAGATTAACAACCCAATCAAAAAATGGGCAAGGGACCTAAATAGACACTTTTCAAAAGAGGACATACAGAAGGCCAAGAAACATATAAAAAACATGCTCAAAGTCACTAATCATCTGACAGATGCAAATCAAAATGACAATGAGGTACCATCTCGCACCTGTCAGAATGGCTATCATCAACAAATCAACAAATGACAAGTGCTGGAGAGGATGTGGAGAAAAAGGAACACTCGTGCAGACTGGTGCAGCCACTGTGGAGAACAGTATAGAATTTCTTCAAAAAATTAAAACTGGAACTCCCATTTGACTCAGTGATCCCACTTCTAGGAATGTATCCCAAGAAACTAGAAACACCAATCAGAAAAGATATATGCACCCCTATGTTCATAGCAGCACAATTTACCATAGCTAAGATCTGGAAACAGCCTAAGTGCCCATAAGCAGATGAGTGGATTAGAAAACTGTGGTACATCTACACAGTGGAACACTATGCTGCTGTAAAAAGGAAGGAACTCCTACCATTCAAAACAGCATGGATGGAACTGGAGAGCATTATGCTAAATGAAATAAGTCAGCTGGAGAAAGATAAATATCACATGATCTCACTCATTTGTGGATTATAATGAACAACATAAACTGATGAACAAAAACAGATCCAGAGACAGACCCTCAAACCTCAGAGGGAAGGCAGGGGAGGGTGAGGGTAAGGGGGAGAGATCAACCAAAGGACTTGTATGCATGGAGATAAGCATAACCAATGGACACAGACACTAGGGGGGTGAGGCTATGAGTGGGGGGGGGTTGGGGGAGCAATGGGGTGATAAGGACACATATGTAATACTTTAATCAATAAAAAATAAATAAATAAAAATAAAAATCAATAGAAACATACTTTAAAACAAGACATCATCAGCTTGGCCAAGGGGCCCAATGATTGGAGCATTGTCCGTGCACCAAAAGGTTTCGGGCTCGATTCCCGGTCAGGGTGCATACCTGGTGTTAGGTTAGGTGGCTCAGGAGGCGGCGCAAGAAATAGAGAGTCCAGTGAATCAGGAAAGAAAGGAAAGGAAAAGGTTTATTCTGCATCCCTGGGAGACCCACGTACCCTAAGGACAGGGCAGGTGGATTCACACCAACAGGGAGGAGGGCGCTTTTTTTATACTGCGGTTGGGTGAGGGGCGGGGACATGAGCTGAGGTATTCAGTTGAGGAAGTTTCAGCTGCAGGGGTCAGCCAGGTATTCAGGAATGAGTCAGTATCTGTGTGGGGGTCGTTGTGGATTCAGGGAGAAGCCTGTATCTGTGTCTGGCATGTTGATCTGTGAGAAATTCCAAGGGAAGTCCATTGTCTCATCACATGTCTGCATGTATCCGATCCTGGGCTCTCTCCAACGGAACACCTGGATTGAGGTTCGATCCCTGGTCGGGTGTGTAAGAGAGGCAATCAATCAATATTTTTCTCTCACGTGATGTTTCTCTCTCTCTCTTACCCTCTTTTCTCTCTAAAATCAGTTAAAAACATACCCTCGGGTGAGAATGAAAAGACTGTGCTTGGAGCAGCCTAGGGGTGGGCAAACTTTTTGACTCAAAGGCCACAATTGGTTCTTAAACTGGACCAGAGGGCCGGAACAAAAGCATGGATGGAGTGTTTGTGTGAACTAATATAAATTCAAAGTAAACATCATTACATCAAAGGGTAAGGTCTTTTTCTTTTTTAGTTTTATTCATTTCCGGCCCGAGGGCCGTAGTTTGCCTATGGCTGGCCTAGGCGGAGCCCTGGAGTCCCCTGCTCTCCTCCCAGTAAGGGAAGCCCTGCTCCCAGGGCTCTGTGCTGGGAGCTGGAGGGGCCGTGAAGAGGCCTGTGCTTGACTTTCCTGCGGGCCCCCAGGGTACAGAAGGTGAGACTTACTTCCCAGTGGCTTGGGAGTCCCCCAAAGCTCTTCTCAATACACAAAGGCTTAAAGGAGACAAGCATTCACTCCATGGGACAGTCCAGGGCAGCCTCGCCTGGCCAGGTCTGCTCTCCCAGGACATCCAGCAAAGACCTGTCTCACAGGAGACAAGAGACAGGTGTTGCTCTGGAGGAAATGGACTCAAATACTTGAAGTACTGGGCTACTGCATGGGTGTGGCACGTGCTCCTTGCCTCAGGAGGAGGCTGCTGTGCTGCCAACGCAGAGGGTGTTGCTGATGCTGCTTTTCCAGGATCAGTTTCCAAAGGGCTGAGCTGACCACAAGCCTCTCCCTCAATTCCCATCAGCTCACAGCCGGAGGGACCAGGTGTGTGGGGCTGCCCTCTCCCTGAGTCAGGCAGGATGGCTGGCGGGCCCTCCTGCTCTCTCTCCGTGCCCTTGAGTGCCCACGGGGTCACAGGCCTTTCCAGGGACCTAAAAGGGAGAGACCTGCTCCAGCCCAAGGCTGATCAAGCCAACCGACTCAGGGACAAGGAGCCTTTTATGTGTCCAGCCGCTGGCCAGGGCTTTGTGCTGGGGCTTGACACCACATTCAAAACTAATGAAGTACCCTTCCTGATTCCGCTTTGCGAGAACATGCCTCTCTGAGTATCAGGGCATTGTTACTTCCCTGAGGAAAGCCCAGGGACATCCGTATCCAGGGACCCTCTGGCAAAACACCATTACATGGTGCCCCGATCTCGCTCAAATTTCTAAACAAATGTGAGCACTAAAAAGTGATTTAGAAGTAAAATCGATTGCAGAATTGATTTTACTGATATTACTACCAGTAATATCCTTCACAGTACAGAATTCAGAGCAATTAGATATTTTCAAACCAGCTCATAGGGCTCAACCAAATCTTGACAGTGAACTAAGATGCCCCCATGGAACGCACCCCACGCCACAGCCCCATTGCCCACAGCACTGCACCGGCCTCGTGAGTTTGGAGCTGGAGATCCAGTCAACATTGAGACAAGGGACATGAGTGCTGGTCATGAGCCTGTGGAGTCCCGTCGTGCAGTGAGTGAGACACGCTAGGGCTCCAAAAGTGCGGGTACCCCGCCCACGGTTACAAGGGGTGCGATCTGCCTCTAGTGAGAACGCCGTGTAAATCCTGACTTTCATGCACCGAGTCTCCAAGATCTCCACCTCCTGGCTTCACATGCTGCTCCGGCAGCCCTGAGAGGCAGATGGGAGGCCACGCTGCTCTCGGCAACGGCAGTTTGCATGTAGAGTCTGAAAGTGCACAGTCACCTTGACAGTGATGTGAAATGAGGCAAATGCACTATCTCTGTAATAGAGGCCTGCCTTGCTGGCAGCGCAGTCGGCAAGTGCTGTCCTGATGGGCCCAAACTCTGTCGTTTACTCTTCTGACACATTTTCTCTATTTGTGACAAGTAATATGGATTGTTTAAAATTATGTTATTTTTCTTCTTTAAACCCCAAAGGTTAGTTAGACACACCATTAGGCCACAGACAGGCGACTCTGGCTAAGCTCAGTGGCCTGGTGGGTCACTCCCCGCTGGACAGCTGCCCTCCCGCTGACAAAATGCCCAGACATCACCCAACCATGCACTGTTATCTCCTGTTAGACTGACAGGTAAACGCTCAGCGTCACTGAGAAGTGGGTCTACAGAACAATAGGGCGCTGACAGTGTGTGAGTGAACCCGTCAGGCCCTCTCAGGACACTCTCGCAAGCAGTCAGCAGAAAGCTAGATGTGACCGAGGAACTCCTGCGTAAAGTCACCAAGACGAGTGCATACAGACCTCTCTGAGGCTCAGCCTCGCGGGAAACCTTATTCCAGCCAGAAATGTTTGCGTGCCCAACCCCTGCCGACCTCAAAGGACACCTTTGTGTAAATAGAGCTGAAATGTTTACATCCATGGAGGTGTTTTCCAACGTTATTTCTAAGCATAGTTGCACCATGAAGTTTTTCTTTAGTATTTGTCTACATTTGCCCTTATTTCTTATTTGATTGAACTATGTATCATATAATTACTTCAGCAAACATTATTTCAGCAGTGGGAACAGTTTTTTATTTGTCTGAGAAGACAAGTGTTTTTATAAGTGAATGTTTCATGTTTTAAAAATACAGGGCAACTTTATTTTTTGTTCCTTTTTTTTTTTTTTTTTTTGGCTGAAACTGAACACCTGAAAAGCAATACTATGGGTTTCATATTTCTCCACTAACATATTTTATTTGAAAACATCCACATGAAAGTTTGGCTAAAAGGATATTCACTCCAAGAAGCAAAATGGCTTTTACCCCAACAAAAATCTTAATCAGAGAGATTGGAAAACAGTAACACAGAGCGATTCTGTTCTTCCCATTACCTGAACGGTATTTGAAATAAAAAAATTACTCCTGGCCACTTTGCTTTCATAGAACAGTGAATTTCATGTTATTCTTTCCAACAAGGTTACCAATTTATCAAACATTAATTTACCAAAAGCCAATACCACTGAGATAAGCTATTTATAGAATTTAGTGGCAAAAAAAGGCAATTCATTAAAATGCCAAGTATCAACAAATATATACAAATACATTCCAAGTCTGTCCCCAATAAATTAATAACTACCATATGGCATTTTAAGATCATAGTAAACATCTAGGCACTTAAATAAAAATTTCATCACCTTTCTTTTTTTAAAACTTAGATTAAAATTGAGTACACCAGTGATACCATTTGATTTTTCCCCCATTGGGTCTATAGTTCTTCAACATTATCGCAAATATTTCTTAAAATGTATTTGGATTCAGTAAAAGTTAAAAAGTTGGTTTCTTCCTACCTGCCCGCCTCATGGGTTGGTGAGAATGACGGCCCTTCGTAGAGCTGCCTGTAGGCACCTCCAGGTGGAGCCGGGGAGGGAGTCCCTGGGTGCAGGCGGACCTGCCTGCCATCCTCACTGAGCTGAGTGACAGACCCCAGCACTCTCCTCCCACCACTAATATTTGTGGATAAAGTCCTACTTAAAGTGCAAATAAATATCAACAGCAACTTAATTTTTATTATACAAAGTTGGAAAGGATAGGAAGCACTAAGGAAATTTTAAAATCACTCATAAATCCAACTTCTACAGGAAAGCATCCTGGCGCATTTTCAGTGTCTGTCTCAGCAGTCATTCCTTGTCCCGTGTGTCAAGATAACACTGCCCAGCATACGGGACTATCAGACAGGTTCACAGGGAGTAAAAGATTGTGAGTCAAAATAATTAAAAATCACAGACTAAACTACAGGGTAGGGGCAGGCGTGGGTCTGATTCCTCATCCCTAGGTCATAAGGACAGTGGGGACGGTAAGAAAGATGGCCTTTCCAACAGAAGAACCTGGGAAGTGTCTCAGTGTCCAAAAGAAAGTTCAGAGGTTGCTGACCAATAGGTTCCATCGTTGCTGGTGAGCCTGTGACACCAAAAAGAAGCCATTCTTTAGCGCATGCTGCACACTAGCCAGGAACATAGGAGGGAGCTGGGGTTGCTCATACCGAGTCTGAACGCAGCCCAAGGAGTAAGGCTCAGTCATTCTTTCTATGTGATCACAGGACCCATTTTTGTTGTTTTAACCTGAGGAATGGCTCCAGTAAAAATGTAATTTTGAAATAGATCCCCTACTTATGGATTTCCAAATATTTTATAAATAAAATAGAAACATGGTAATTAGCCGTACTTCCACTACCCTTCCCATTGGCTAATCAGGGCGATATGCAAATTAACTGCCAGCCAAGATGGCGGCCGGCAGCCAGGCAGCTTAAAGCAAACATGAGGCTTGTTGCTTCAGTGACGGAGGAAGCCAACCTTCCCCGCCTGCCGCTGCCGGCCTCTGAGCTTGCAGTTTGAAACATTGTTACAAATATAGAAGCTAAACAAAACCCCAGAAACCTGCTTTCAGCCAGCCGGGATCTCAGAGCTGGAGTTGCAACAGTGTTTCGATTATAGAACCCAAACAAACCAGATACCTGCTTTCAGCAGCTGAGGCCTCAGAGCTGGAGCCAAGCCTCAGAGCTAAAGCTGGCCCAGAATAAAAAAAAAGAGAGAGAAAAAAAGGAGCGCTTGGGAGCTTCAGTCACCCGCCAGCCTGAAAACAGCCCTCAGCCCCTCACCCAGACTGGCCAGACACCCCAGTGGGGACCCTCACCCTGAAGGGGGTGTGACCAGAGCAAACAGCCATCATCCCATCATCCAGGCTGGCCAGGCACCCAAGCGGGACCCCCACCCTGATCCAGGACACCCTTCAGGGCAAACCAGCCGGCCCCCACCTGTGCACCAGGCCTCTATCTTATATAGTGAAAGGGTAATATGCCTCCCAGCACCGGGATCAGCGGAGCCGCAAGGCCTCCCGGCACTGGGATCAGCATGACAGGGGGCAATGCCCAAACCCCCTGATAGCCCTGAGGCTCTGTGTGTGACAGGGGGCGGGGCCACAATCTCCCTATCTGCCCTGCTCTGTTCGTGACAGGGGAAGGCACCCCAACTTCCCAATCAGCCCTGCTCTGAGCCCAACCAGGGGCTGCACCTAGGGATTGGGCCTGCCCTCTGCCACCCGGGAGCAGGCCTAAGCCAGCAGGTCGTTATCTCCCTGCACCTGAGGGGTCCCAGACTGCGAGAGGGTACAGACCGGGCTGAGGGACTCCCCCCCTCCCCCCGAGTGCACAAATTTTTGTGCACCGGGCCTCTAGTATTTTATAAACTGGGATGTGAGGAGTAATTGTGAACAATTCTTTTTACACCAAAAAAAAAAACTGTCTTTATTAAATAGTCTTTAAAAACTAATCCTAAATTGGTGATCTTCACTGGTTAGAGAGGAGTGTTATTTCATAAGGTAATAAAAACACAAAAACAGGAGTCCAGGTTCATAATAATTTTAATTTCTATTCACATGTATTAAATTTGAAAAAGAGGTCAAGATTTTTTGGTGTGTGCAGACCAAGGAAAAATATATAACCACTAGAGGCACAGTGCATGAAATTCGTGCACTTGGGGGGCATCCCTAGCCTGGCCTGCGCCCTCTCACAGTCTGGGAGCCCTGCGGGGATGTCTGACTGATCGCTTAATGGGCCTAAGCCGTCAGTCAGACATCCTTAGCATTGCCACCGAGGTGGGAGAGGCTCGCATTACTGCCGCTGTGATCACCAGCTGTGAGTCCGGCTTCAGGCTGAGCAGTGCTGCACACTGACCATCAGGGGGCAGCTTCTGCATTGAGTGTCTGCCCCAGCAGAGAGGGCCCAGCAGTGGCGGAGTGCAGACCTGGGTGCCTTGGGGCGCTGACGGGTGTTTGACTGTGTGCTATTGTTGTGGGCACCCCTGGCGGGGGTGACGGGGAAGAGATCGGGAGTCGGAGGTGTGGGCTGCAGCTACCCTCAAGGCTGGGTCTTCTCCCTGTCTAGTCAGCTTACCTGTCCCTTCAGGGGTGCGGGGGCTGGGGTAGGGTGTCCCCCTGTCCCTCTGGAGGTGCAGGAGCTGGGGTAGGGTGTCCGTCTGTTCCCCCGGAGGTGCAGGGGCTGGGGATAGGGTGTCTGTCTGTTCCCCTTGGGGGTGCGGGGGCTGGGGTAGGGTGTCTGTCTGTTCCCCTTGGGGGTGCGGGGGCTGGGGTAGGGTGTCCGTCTGTTCCCCCGGAGGTGCAGGGGCTGGGGATAGGGTATCTGTCTGTTCCCTTTGGGGGTGCGGGGGCTGGGGTAGGGTGTCCGTCTGTCTCTCCGGAGGTGCAGGGGCTGGGGTAGGGTGTCTGTCTGTCCCCTTGGGGGTGTGGGGGTTGAAGTAGGGTGTCTGTCTATCCCCCTGGGGGTGTGGGGGTTGAGGTAGGGTGTCTGTCTGTCCCCCTGGGGGTATGGAGGCTGGGGTAGGGTATCCGTCTGTTCCCCTGGGGTGCGGGGGCTGAGGTAGGGTGTCTGTCTGTTCCCCTGTGGGTTTGGGGACTGGGGTAGGGTGTCTGGCTGTCCCCCTGGGGGTGCAGGGACTGGGGTAGGGTGTCTGTGCAGGGGGATTGAAGGAGCTCCCCGTGGCTGCTTCCTCTTCCTTCTTTGCAGTCCAAGCTCCTGTCAGGCGCTCTCCTCAGACCCTGGGAACTTGGCTCCTGCTACCCACCTCCTGCTGGTCTGTCAATATGCAAATTGGTCATTACTGGGACACCATAAGGGACAATTAGCATATTACCTCTTTATATGTACAGATGGTATTTCTTTTTAAATACTAAAGTAGTTTTGTTATAAACAGCAGTACTAATTCCTGTAATTATTGATATTTAAAATAATTTAAGCCATATTCCCCTTTATTTTGCTAATTTTTATAGGAATGTTTTTCCAAAGAACACAAAGGAATGAGCAAAAATCACATTAAGAGTGTTCATATGATTTCCTGGTATTTTTAGTAAAATAGGTATTTCTAAAATATACATAAAATGTTTACCTCTTCAAGTCCTTTTCTCCTACACATTAAAATGTTATTCCATTTTAATTTATCATTAGTGGTAATGTTTCCTAAGAATACAGCTTTCAGATTGTTTTCTTCCTGGCATATTTCTCAGATCATCAATTATTAACAAACATTTAACTAAATCAGTTGAATTTTATTTAAAGAAATTTTTTCATAAAGTGAGTTGCCTTAGAAATACAAGGAATCTTTTTAAATAACAGTTTTCATCATATTGCCCAGATAGAATTACCACAATGGGACAAATTATATACCTGATTTTCTTAGATGGTCAAATGTATTTGTCCCAACTCAGAGGGTGAATTTCTCATTGCCAAGTAGCCTGTAATGCTGCAGTTTTTTAAATTTTAGTTCTTTATAAATGAGTCATGTGGTCTGTGTACATGGAGCCCTTCCCAGGAGACCGCGACATCCTGAAGGCGGGCTGTGCCTAGTTTTCCCCATGGCACCCACTGCGGCACAGGGGGGAGGGAAGGAGAGGTTTATGTGAGCACTTTGTGCTCTTGTCAGCATTTCATACAAGACAAGAAATGATCCTTATTCTTCATGTTCAGCTTCTTTATCTTCATTATCCGATTTTGTTAGGCAGGTGCATTAGTTTCAGCTGCCATAGCCAATTGCCACAAACTGGGTGGTTTAAAAAATACAGAGGTTTCTTCTCAGACAGTTTTGGAGGCCAGAAGTCTGAACTCAGGGTACAGGCTGGGTCATGCTCCCCGGGCCTCCTGCCCAATCTCACGGTTCTCAAACTGTGGGTCGCAACCCCTTTGGGGGTCGAACGATCCTTTCAAAGGGGTCGCCTAAGACCATTGGAAAACACATATATAATTACATATTGTTTTTGTGCTTAATCACTATGCTTTAATTATGTTCAATTTGTAACAATGAAAATACATCCTGCATATCAGATACTTACATTATGATTCATAACAGTAGCAAAGTTACAGTTATGAAGTAGCAACGAAAATAATTTTATAGTTGGGGATCACCACAACATGAGGAACTATATTAAAGGGTCGCGGCATTAGGAAGGTTGAGAACCAATGTCTTAGAGGAATAAATGATTTTTCTAAGGTTTGGAAGTCACTGTTAAACACTGTTATTTTCTTCTATTGAAAACTCTATTATAAAACATATCTGTCTGAGTGAATGATCCTCTGATTCCCATAAGTATTTGCCTTCCCTGCTTGTCTCCTATCCCCTACTCCTTTCCTCCTCCACATGGCAACAGAATAACCACGTGGCCAGGTGGGCGACTGCATGGCTGACTTGTGTCTGCCCTCCAGGCTCAAACCTTCCCTCTCATGGGCTGTTGGGAGGGTGGGACAGGCAGCTTCTGACCCATCCCAAGTCCTTCTCCATCAGCCCCATCAGGAAGGAAGTCGGACCTTCATCCTCCCACTCCTGTGTCTCCCTCAGCTGGTCAGGACTTAGGTGGTGAGGAGAAGGAGTTACTTAGTAACTGCCTTAGCGACCAAGTGTATTAGGAAGCTTTTATTTCCCACATGATTTGTGAGCATAAAACAGTGAATCGGAAAAGCTCCTGAAAGGCCACAGCCAAAGATATGATCAATGTGTAGTTAAAGGAAAGGTAACACTCTGTCCCAGGGGGAGAGGGACTTATTTTCAGTTTAGACCCAAACTGCAAGTTACTCTTCTGGTCAAAAGGAGCAAAATACAATTAGGGACCTGACCCACCCCACACCCTGGGGGGCAGGACACACACCTGAGCTTTGTCACTTCCACTTCCAAAAAGCTACCCAGGCCTCCATGGCCTGTCAACTCCTCAAGCACTTTAATTCCTCCTGGAAGGAGCAGGATATAAGTAAGTGTCTACTCACCTTCCAGCATCCAGCTCAAGTGTCGCCTTCGCTGCAGAACCGAGGGCGTCCCCGACTCCCAGACCTCGTCATCCCTTCCTCTGTGCCGTCGAGTGTAACACGCGTGCTGCACCGTTTGCCTCTCACATGGGAAGACGGCCCTCGGGGCAGAGTCTCCCCTCCAGTGTCCACTAAAGTGCCGGCCGCAGACGTTCCTGTGAGCGTGGAGTGAGGACCCGGCTCCCCTGGCGGCTGAGCAGACACGCCCGCCTCCTCCTGTGCTTCTCTTTTCACTCCTTTCTTTTAACTGGAGATGGAGCCTCCTCTTCTTCCTGTTCAGTGAGATCATGGGTTTGAGAGGGGGAAGCATGACGCTGTGAGGGGTGCCCAGCTGGGTCCCCAGGCCCCAGTCGGTGGAGGGCGCCTTCTCCCTCACACGTACCCAAAGAACGAGTCTCGACAAAAACCCAAATTTTAACAATGTTCTCTAATCAGATATTTTCTTTCTGCCTTAATTTATGAGAAGAGTTGAAAAACCATAAGTACTTGGTAATATTGAACATATGATTTTGTATATGGTGCTTCAAAAAGAAGGAATTTTTTCTGTAGAAATAACATCAGTCCCTCATTGCAGTGGAATATTTGACTTTTCCTGTTTCTTACTTCATAAACAAACACATGAAGGGCATATTCAATCCTGGTTTTCTCCCTAATGTCCCAGATGGTGGTAACGTGGTGGGTAGTGAGCAGCTCTCCATTCACAGCACCTGTACGGTCACAGTGACAGAACTGCCAGGCATGGCGGGTCATCCACTACCACTTTTCTAACTGAACCCCGAGGTTCTATTTTCTGTGAAATTGAAACTGGAAACATAAATCTTTGGACAATTCTGACCTGGAAGTCCTGTCTGTAGGTCAGCCTCTAACTTTCCATAACCAGCTAAGCAAACAGCTGACACAGGGGTGCCCCTGTCCTCTGGTCCTTCCCGTCAAGACCCACTTCTTCTGGTCAGAGATGCAAAGAGCAGCAAAGGCAGAGAGGAAGCCGGTGCAGGGAAGGGGCGGGACGGCCGGTAGCAAGCAGTGAGGCAGACCAGGCTGGGCAGGTAAGCGTTTCCCGCCACAGCTGACGCTGGAAGGAGCTGCGGAGACTGGTCATGTTCGCAATTAGCAGGGGACTGAGAAGGACTGCAGGGCCGAGTGCCCAGTGCCACAGCCAGGAGCGTGCTAGAGCTCCTGGACTCACCCCTCCCTGGTCCCCGCCATCCTCCTCTTGGCACCCTTGCACATGCCTTGTAGGGAGCTCATGTTCGCTCTTCACAAGGGACTGTAACTTCCTCTTGTGAAGTAGAACTTTCACAATTCTGTGAAAAATAAATTGTCCTGGGACAAGGCTGAGAGGGTCCATTAGGGTTCGTGTTGCCTGGCCCAGAGCTCCCAGTCCAGGGGAGCAGGTGGAGTTTGTGTGGGAACGGCCATTGGGTCAGGGGGAGCTCCTGGCATAAGAGGAAGCCAACCATAGGCTGGTGGGGAGCCCAGACGGGGCTTAGAGCAAAAGGCTCTTGTAACTGGACTTTTCTCCTGCTAAATGTGGGTTAGACTTACCAGTCGGCAGCAAGAGAGCAGCCCACAAGAGGGAAAGAACAGAGACAAGATGGGGAGGGAATAGAATCGCTTGTTTTTGAGGTGCCCGAGTTCCTCACAGCTGCTCACAAGTCCACACAGCCTCACCTTGTAACGAGGGGGCTCCGGCCTCTCCTTCTTGCATGTAAAATAGCCTGTCATTCACATCCCTCGGAAGTGACAGAGATCTGCTCTGGCGACAAATAAAACGCTCCGACCTCAGCTGCTTAAAACAGCCCAGATTTCCTTCCCTTTAAATGTCCATCGAGAGGCATCACCCCCTCCAAGGTGCAGATGCGAGGGCACGGGGGCATTCTCGATGCCGCGGCAAAGAGCGTCCCGGGAGGTCGTGTGTAGCAACCTGAACAAGAACAGGGCACGCGCGCACGCTCACCCGGGCTTTCCCTGCTGCGCGCTCCCGTCCGGTGTCAAAGGCAATGATCGCGCGTGGAGTTGCGCGGACTCTCCAGTCTCAGGGGCACGACTAAGTCTGCGTCTGCCCACCACCGCCCCAGCACTACCTCCGGAATTAGAAACCCCGGTGTTAATTGAATTTTAATTGAATTTATTGGGGTGACATTACAATTATGTAGGTTCAGGTGAACAATTCTAAACACAGCGTCTGTTTGTTGTACTGTGTCCTCCCCCCCGAGTCAGCTCTCCTTCCGTCACCGTTTACCCCTTCACCCTCCACCTCCTTCCCTCGGCGACGGCCGCCCCGCTGTCCTAGTCCGCACGCTGCTGCTGCAGCCCCGCCTCCCCCGCCTTCCCCGCCTCCCCCCTGAGCCCCAGCGGGGCATGTCTGACTCCTCGACAGCCTCCCACGTCCAGTCTGGCGCCACCTGTAGACGCTCGTCTCTCGACTCCGCCCGGGCGGCCTCCGTCTCCCGTGGTCTCCCGCCCAGAGACCCGCATCGGCGGGGACGCTCATCACCCGCACCCAGTGTTTCCGCCGGCACCTCACCGCCCGTCCCCAGAGCGTCTGTCCCGCGCCGGCTGCACGGAGGGGACAGGGGACGGGCTACCAGGGACCGGGCCCGGCGGCTGGGAACCTAGACCCAGCCGACCCCGCCCCCGGCCCGTGCGTCACGAGGGGCGGGCCGTACGTCCAGGGGGCGGAGCCAGAGGGCGGTTCGCGCAGACCACGCCCCGCGCCGTGGCCCCTCCCCCGGTCGGAAAGGGGCGGGCGCTCCGCTGAGGGTCCGAGTTTCTGACTCTTGGTGGGACTCGCCGCCCGCCGCCCGCCGCCCGCCGCCCGCCGCCCGCCGCCCGCCGCCCGCCGCCCGCCGCCCGCCGCCCGCCGCCCGCCGCCCGCCGCCCGCCGCCCGCCGCCCGCCGCCCGCCGCCCGCCTCTGCGAGGCCTCCTGCCCCAAGCGGACGCGCCATGGAGGGCCGCCTGCCCGGCGCCGCGGCAGAGGGGCTGCCCGGCTGAGCTGCGGGCGACACCGAGCTGCCGGGCCCTGCGGCGGGCGGGCGGGCGGGCGGGCACGGGGACCCCGGTCTGGGCGCCCGGCCCCGCGGCCTCGGAGCTGCCGCTGAGCGCGCGGCCCGGGGACGACCCGGGGGCGGCGTGGCCGCGGTGGGGCGCGCGCGCTGCGGCCGGGGCCTGGCGCTGGGCTGCGCGCTGGCGGCGCTGGGCCTGGCCTCGCTGGCGCTGGCCCGCCGTGCGCTGCGGCACCTGCTGCGCTGGGCCGAGGGCCTGCCGCCGCCGCTGGGCCCGCTGCTCTTCGCGCTGGGCTTCGTGGCCGTGTCCTTCCCCTGCGCGTGGGGCTATCTGGCGCTCAGCGTGGCCGCCGGCTACCTGTACGGCTTCGCGCCGGGCCTGGCGCTCGTGGCCGCGGGCGCGCTGCTCGGCACCGGCCTGGCGCACGGGGTCTGCCGGCGGCTGCTGGCTGCGCGCGTGGCGGCCCGGGTGCGAGGCAGCGAGCGGCTCAGCGCCGTCGTCCGCGTGGTGCAGGGCGCCGGCGGCCTCAAGGTGGTGGCACTGGCCCGGCTGACGCCCATCCCGTTCGGGCTGCAGAACGCGGTGTTCTCGGTGAGTGTCGGTCCCCGCGGGGAGGGCGCCCGTGTGGTCAGTGCCCGGGAGGTGACAGCCACAGGGGCCAGGATTCCCTGGGCGCTCACGGCCAAGCCGATCGGCCAGGCCCCAGCGGAAGGTCTGGCGGAGCGGAATGCCCCCTTTTCGCATGTTTTGGTCAAAACCGAACGTGCCGCTCTGAGTGCAGATGGAGGGAAATGTCCATTTGCCACCTTACTTCTCTGGGAGCCAGGGCCGCACGCAGCCTTCTCTGTGGCCTGCATCCTGACTCCAGGGTTCCATGACCCGCGAGCAGGGGGCTGTAGCGGCAGACCCACACTTTTAAGCTTCTTCACTGAATAGGCCTCCTGTGCCCGTACTTGCTTTAATGCAGTGTGAAGAGGTAGGTCCTCCTGCCATCTTTCTTAGAAGGAACTTCACTCTGAAATCCCAGGCCCCCGTGCCCAGCGCGCACGCCCTTCTCGCGCCTCCAGACCTGCCCTGTGCACTGCTGTCGGCTGGAAGCCGGTGGCAGGTGGCGGGCATGCTGGCCTCTCTTCACACTCCTGCTGAGTCGGGAACATGGACACATTTCCAGCCACCTGCCCCTGCTTCACCTTTGTGAGCGGAAGTGGTGGAACCAGTTCACAAGGCCCCAAATTAGGTGATTCCCAGAGTTTGCAGACTGTGGCGGCAGAGAGACAGCGTTCGAAGCCACAAGAGGGCCTTCATGTTAGTTTCTAAACAAACACATTGTTTTGTTTAGAAAAGAAGTCATTTTTAGTCTCTATAAACTTGTGTATTAAGAATAATTCTAAATAGCTTAACTTGGTGACAAAATTAATTTTTTCTTTTGAAATCCTTTTGCAAATCTTGTGTTTTCTCTAACAGCAGCATCGGTGGCTGTAGACGAGTTTTGGCGGAGGCCGGGTGCTGACCGTAGATGGTAGGGTCTCAGCCTCTACAGTATGAAGTGTGAACGTGAAGGCTCACTGCACTCGGGCCACAGAGAGCGAAGGTTGGGACTAGGGAGCCGGGTTCCATCGCTAGTTTGCCTAGTTCGCCGCTGTCCTGGTGAACTTGCACCTTTTCCGTCCCTTGCAGTGCCTGCTATTCCCTTCCTTCTGTCTCTGGGTCAGATGCTCATTTGTAACACGGGGAATGCAGCAGTGCCTGTTCCGTAGGATTGCTGCGAGGACCCATCGGTGAACGCACGCGGCAGAGCTGGCTTAGCAAGCCAGCCCCTCCGGCCTGTGACCCTCCCTGCTGCTACTCAAGGTCACAGGTAGTAAATGAATGACAGAGTCAAACTTTGCACTGTAGTCTGCTGATAGGATCGCCACCATGGCTCTGCCTCTTCATGGTATCTTTAGTCCCTAGTGTAGTTCTGTGCCTGTCATAAGGAGTAGGGGTCTGTTAATTTAAAAGGTATTTTTTAAATGTCTAACATATTAAATATGTGAGTAAGAAGTTGTACTTTGTACAGGGCTGCGTGGCCTCCCGCTGCTGCTCTCCAGGCATATTTCTCGTTTTCTTCTTCCCTTCCTGTATGTTACTTATTATTTATTAAATATGTTTTTTATTGATTGATTTTAGAGAGGAGTTATGTATAGTTATTCTTCTGAACTGTACTTTCTGTTGTAATGTGTGTAACACCTGCGGCATAGCTGTGATAAAATGTGGTTTGCTTATTATTTACTATTTCCTTCTCTCCATCCCATGCATTTCAAAATGAGAACATTGATACCTAGAGTTTTTTTTAATTTAATAACTATTTATAGTGCGCTTACTAAGTGAAGGCCCCATTCTTCCACCCAGCACCTTATTTAATGCTCACATCAACCCTAACCCCCAACAGCTAAAGCCTGGGAGGCGGAGTGGGAAGTGACCAGCCCAGCACACGCCAGTGCACGGAGAGGCGTGGGCTCACCAGTCTGCTGGTCCGAGAAGAGCTGCGTTTCCCAGGGACCTGGATCCTGGGCTTGCAGCTCACAGATCTCTCTCTCTAGCCTGTTGTGTCATAGTAACGTGCACACGCATGTCTTATTACCCTTCCTCGATTAAAAAAGCCTTTAAAAGCAGGAACCTTTTTAAAATTTATTTTAACAGGTTTTGTTCTGTCTACAAAATAAGTTCATTGTAAAAACTTTGAAAAGTACAAATTATCTTTACTTGAAGAAGAAAACAATCATTAACATTTTAGTGTGTTTTTCTAGTCACTGCATGTGGTAATGCACTGCTTTTCTTCTGTAACATGGTGAGTGAATGTTATAGATGGTTTTCGTGACCTTTTCCTGAACGTAATGGGCATTTGTTAAGGAAGCCACAAAGTGACTCACAGTGACCACCGAGCCACTATGGTTTCCCATCTTTATATCTTTATCTTTGCTTAGGGTGGGGCCTCATGTGTAGAAGGCATTTGATAAATTTTTGTTGAATGAGTAAAAATTATAAACCTATACTTTGCCATACTCTATAAAGAAGATCTTTTTAACTATTCAGAGAAACTTCATTACATTTAGACTCTGGAATGATTCTTCATATTCTGATATTTTGTAACTTAAATATTTATTTTAGAGATAACTTCCAAAACATACAATGTTTTATTACTAGCTGCAATGTAAGATCATTTTGTCATATTTACTTATGTACTTGACAAGTTTATTCTAAAGAAAGTTCTCCTTCCAGTGATTGCTCCAAACTAACAGGAACCTTCCTCAAATTTGGCCCCATTCACGTCATTCCTTAACTAGACCCCCAGTGTCCCCCCAGGGCCCCTACCTGTGTCACCTAGTATCCTGTCATGCTTCCCAGGGTCCCCAGCGTGTGCCTGGACACAACCCCTGCTTTCCCGCCAATGTCCTGGTCATTCTCTTCCTAGAGACGCCCACCTGCCTTCTCTCACCTGCCCCTTCCCACCTGCCCCCTCCCACCTGTCCCTTCCTGCCTCCTACCTGCCCCTTCCCTCCTCCCACCTGCCCCTTCCCACCTCCCAACTGCCTCCTCCTACCTCCCACCTGCCTCCTCCCACCTGTCCCTTCCCACCTCCCACCTGCCTCCTCCCACCTGTCCCTTCCCACCTCCCACCTGCCTCCTCCCACCTGTCCCTTCCTGCCTCCCACCTGCCTCCTCCAACCTGCCCCTTCCCACCTGCCCCCTCTCACCTGCCTGCCAGCCCAGATGCAGCTTGCAGAGTTGTCCCTGTGCCTCCTCCTCGGGCCACCCTTGCTCTGTCTCTGCAGCTGGTTGGTCCCACGCACTCTAATGCTCTGCACTGGTGTTGCCTCTGCTTGGCCTCTGGGGCTGGCTGTGTTGTTCTGGTTCCTGGCAGGTAGCTGTGTCTACCTTGCTGTCTGTGGGTGCCACCAAGACCTTGGGGTGCAGATGTGAGTCTGTCATTATGGGAGTTGTGAGTAACCTTCCAAACCAGCAGAGTGGCCTCTAGTGGATCATCTGTGAACAGGTGGACGCGGCTTAACCCAAAGCAGGAGTGGGCGAAGGGGAGCTCTTGGTTACACTGTTGGTACCAGGTCTACTAGGTCTCACTGTCACACCGAGGTGGGTACATGAAACAGTTATTCTCAGAATTAATGGCAGTAGCAGCAACATGAAGTGCTTAGAAATAAGTGAATAACGTGCACGATGTACATAAATGAAACTACTAAACTTTAGGAAGGTGTAAAAATTCTGAGAAATTACAGAAACATTTTGGATAAGTGCTAAATATTCTGGAGATTTCAGCTCTATCCAGTTTAATTTATAATATACCTTAATCATATATATAATTGACTAATTTTTTTGAATGACATAGTAGTCCTCAAATTTATCTGTAAGACTAGTTATGGCAATTTTTCAAAGGAGAGAAATGAAAAGGTTTACAATACAAGATTTAGGATATCAGTGGGCCACATTAGAGCCCCAAATGGCTCCTTTTACATACAGTTACTTCATTTCTAATAAAGTCAGCATCACAAGTCACTGCAGAAGTTAATTCCACAAGTAATACTAGGAAGATTGGCTATGGGGGAAGGGCAGGAATAGGATATTCCCTCTCCTTTATATTCTTACATTTAAGCCAAATAAATTTTAGAAGGAATAAGTGGTAAGTGCTACAAAGGAAAAGACAATTACAAAAAAAAATACGGGTAAAAACTAACATGGGGATCTGAAGAGACTTTCTAAAGCTGAAAGCAATGGAGAAATCAGAGGAAAAGATAGGTAATACTTGATCACACACAGATGTAGAAACAATTATATGTCAGAACATAGGGGATACTATGGAGGAAAATATTTGCCACATGTAGTAGCTAAAAGGTTGCCCTTACTACATAAACAGCTCTAATGAATACATAAGAAAAATATGTAGTGTTCCAATTAACAAATGGGCAAATGTGAACAAATAAAGCCATACTTTAATACTAATATCAATTGTATTAAATAGTGCTGATGAGACATCATTTTACCCCTGTCAAACTCAGGATTGAAACGTTATTGAGGTTGCTGTGATAGAAAGGACACGAATGCATTGCTTACTGACAGGCATACAGTCACTGGACTTTTTTGGAAAAAGTTTTTATAATTCGATCCAATGGGTCCACTCCTAGTGATTTATCCTAGAAAAATGGAAATACATTTATTGTGTAACAGATCATTCCAAAACTGAGTGGCTTAATAAGCACCGCCTCGAAGGTTCTGTGGTTGGGGGTCCCTGTGTAGGAGGCTGGCCTGGGATGCAGCTCTCTCCACACCTGCAGTCAACTCCAAGCCTGACTGTAGAGAATTTGCCTCCAGGCAGGCCTCCCCAGGGAGCTACTTGCCTGCTGGAGGGAGAGCTGGAAGTCTGTTGGCCAGAAGTGCCAGGAGCAGCCGTGCCCAGTACAGGTCACACAGGGCACGAGTACTGAGAGGTTTGGCGGAGTAGTTTAGACTCTGCCTCCTATACTGGTTAGTGTGCAAACAACTGTCCCTTACAGCTGGGTTTGTATCTGTAGTGGCAGAAGAAGAAGCACATGATCACATGTCCACAGTGAAACACACAAAGTGATGCATTGCGGCCGCAGCACACAGCGGTAGCATGACTGCCCAGTGATCACGAGTCTGCCTTTGCTGCGTGTCAGTTGTGAGCTGGGCATTTGCTAGATATTGTTCACACCTTTCTGATCCTAACAATAGCCACGCAGGGAGGTGGTTTTACCCTCATTTCCCAGAGGAAGAGGCTGATGGATGCTCAGAGGCGGTAGCTGGGGCGCGCTCAGCCCCGGAAGGCCGCTGGGGTCTGTGGCTCCAGAGCCAGGACAGTGCTGCTCATGTGCTCGTGAAGGGGTGACAGGAGGAGGCTTGACAGAGCAACCGTGTGCACATCTCTTGTTCATGGAAGAAGAGAGAGTCACACATGTTACCTTTCAGTGGTAGAAAAATAGAATGTTAAAATATTTTAAACTTCATTTTATTCTGAATCTCCATTCTGCATGTATTCCTTTTATAATCATTTTTAAAACTCAGATCCTTGTAAAGTATTTCAGCTCTCCCTGCTTCCAGGGGGAATCCACTTGCCAGACTTGTGCACAGTTCTGTGTGAGGTGAAGGCGTTCCTGATGAATCACCCTTCCCTTCCCTTGGTCTTGCAGATGACCGAGCTCCCCTTACCCAGCTACCTGCTGGCGTCCTCGGCGGGACTGCTGCCCACCCAGCTCCTGAACTCATACCTGGGCACCACTCTGCGGACCATGGAAGATGTTATTGCGGAGCAGACTGTTAGTGGATATGTTGTTTTTTGTTTACAGGTGAGTTTAAGGCCAAGCGTTGTTTTTTTTTCCTTCTTGTAAAACATTGCTGATTAAACCTAACAGATTTTATTGAAAATAATTTTTAAGATTTTTGCTTTTTGTGTATTTTCTTGTTCTTTCAATCATACGTAATATTTTGACAACATTTACATTTTAATTGTGTGGCTATAAGGAAGTGTATAGAACTGAATTGAAGATGATTTTAAAAAGGAATGACAAAAACTGGGTTCTTTCTTTGGTGATTATTTTCACAGTCAGCACTAAACCAAATACTCTATTTTGAGTTAGTGTAAGTGTTAATACTCTGTTTCTGAAAGTCATTTTAGTGAGATTTGGTGGGGTTGGCTTTACCTTAGTTACTTTATCTTCAAATTATTGAACTCTTCTATTTCTTAGAATATTGTATTGGTTATATATATCTTTTCTGGTATAATTTGATGTAGAGCAAACATATTTTAGAAAGTATTGCTTTCTAAAAAGTAAAGATTTCCGCTACAAATCTAAATAAGGTTTGTATAATGGATTATTATCATGCAAATTGTAATATAGTTTGGGGAACATGTAATACCATATACTAGATGTACCAGGTAATAATGCAGATTTTTTTCAATAGATGGAGTTACACATATGTTGATATATATGCGATTTGATATGTATGCTAGTTTGTTGTATTGACAGCAAGCTTCAAAACTTCATATGTCAAATTTGCTGAAGGTGTTAACATCATAGATATTTTTCCACTTAAAAATGTCGAATTTCGTGCCAAAAAAAGAGCGTTTGCGGGAAGTTTTAATTCATTACTTTCTTTTGAAGAAAAAGTTATCGTATACTTGTGGAAGCTTATGGTGAACATGCTCCATCTCAAGATACTTGTGAACGCTGGCTTAAATGCTTTAAAAGTGATGATTTTGATGTGAAAGACAAAGAACGTCCAGGTCAACTGAAAAAGTGTGAAGACCAGCAATTACAAGCATTATTGGATGAAGATGCATGTCAAACTCTAAAACAACTTGCAGAAAGATCAAACATTGCTCAGCAAACAATTTCTGATCGTTTACAAGCAATGGGAAGGATTTTAAAGGAAGGAAAATGGGTGCCACATCAACTGAACGAAAGACAGATGGAAAACCAAAAAGTCATCAGAAAATGTTGCTTCAATGGCACGAAAGAAAGTCTTTTGTGCATCGAATTGAGACTAGCAATGAAAAAGTGGATTTATTTTGAGAACCCCAAACGCACAAAATCATGGGTTGATCCAGGTCAATCATCAACATCAGCTGCAAGGCCAAAGCCCTTCGGAAAGAAGACAATGCTCTGCATTTGGTGGGATCAGGAAGGTGGGGAGTATTATGAGCTTCTAAAACCAGGTGAAACCATTAATGCTGATTGCTACCGACAACAAATAATCAATTTGAACCACACTTTGATCGTGAAACAACCAGAATGTCCCAGAAGACATGGCAAAGTAATTTTGCTTCATGATGATGCACCATCACACACTTCAACACCAGTTAAAGACACGTTAAAAGATCTTGCCTGAGAAGTATGAACCCACCCGCTGTATTCACCAGACCTTGTTCCTTCAGATGACCACTTGTTCTGATCGATGGCACACGCACTTTCTGAGCGGCATTTCAAAACGTACAAAGAAGTGGAAAATTGGGTCTCTGAATGGTTTGCCACAAAACAAGAAAAGTTCTGTTGGGACGGTATCCACAAATTACCTGAAAGATGGGGGAAATGTGTAGCTAGCGACGGACATTACTTTGAATAGAGCATCTTTGATGTTTCTCTTAAAATTATCATGTTTTCTTTGATTACAAAATCCGCCATTACAACACCTAATAAGAGGTTGATAAAAGAGAAAAGTTCTGTATGTAGGCTCATTTATTTAGTGCATTTAAATTGCATACAGGAAGAGTTAATTTATTTATTTAGTTATGATACATTTTATTCCTGAGATTTACCAAAATAGAAAATCATCATAAACTTTGACATTCTAGTAAGATGATGAAGGACAGCTAGCCTTTATTGAGTGCTTTACTTGCCATATAGTTGAACTCATTTAATTCCCACCAAAACCCTAGGAAGTTTGTATTTTTATTATTTCAAGCCCACCTTGGACATATCTTTCGCAGCACTTCCCTCAGTGACGGCACATGGCTGGCGTGAAACTAATCATGGCAGAAATATTTACACCACGGGAATGGCAGGTGCTCCAAATCAAGATTCCCACCTCCGGTCCCTGAGCACTAGTGTGTCAGCACACCAGCAGCTGGCATCTGTCTGCGGTGGCAGCTGCAGGCAGACGCGGAGCTGTGGGCATTGTAGGGGCTGGCCATGCTCATGACCAGGGACAGTGGTCGGCTGACAGGTAGTGCTAGCGAGATGGTGAGCCACTTGTTTTGATTCATACTATTATTGACATGTGGTGTCAGGTCACAGATGTTCTGTCAGTGGCGCTGTTCTCAGGTTCTGACGCGCCTGTGCACACAAGCAGTGAGCAGTCGGCCTGTGAGCCCACAGGAGGCGTGTCAGCGGAAGGACTCGGCAAGAAAACTTGGCAATGATTTTGCTGTTCAGGGGGTCCAGTATTTTTATTTTATCCTTTGCCTTCAGAGCTGTATATATTTTTTAGGTAACTTGAATCTAGGTGTAGAGTTATTATAGTTGGTTTATTTTTACGACTGCAAGTCACATTAAGCTTTCTATGCCTTCTGTCTGTGGAGTCATTTGTTTAGATTCATCCTGAGGCCCTATAAGATTCTGGTGTACTCTGCATTCTCAATATTTTTTCAGTATAAATTTAAGCACATTTTGCTTCTCCAGTTTCCTGAAAACGAGTAATCCATTTGAAACCTCTTTTCCTCTACGTTATGTGTGAGTAGTTAGAACTCCTCGTCCACACGTCTTTCCCAAGACTCTCAGGGTGCTGCGTGCAGTCCTACGCCAGGACGGGACAGCGCGGAGTGGTTGGTGGAGCGTCTGAACGTGCAGGATCTTCTTTTCCCGTCATGTCTCACCCCCGTGGGAGCTGGCAAGCTTACCTCAGGATACAAATGGGGGGAAGCAAATCTTTCTCAACTTGGCGTTTCTGAAAAACCACCACCACAGCAAAAAGGGAAGGCGCCTCGCTCGGAGCTGTCGGTGTTACCTGCAGCTGATCCTGTTCCTGGAAGGACTGGCTCAGCCTGCAGGTGTGGGATGTGAGGGGAGCAGCCGTCATCGGAAGGGCCCGCCCGCGGAGGAGAGGGGTGGCTCCGGCTAGGACACGTGGGGCCGGGACCTTCCTTGGCTGCTAGAAACGGCGCCGATCCGCCCCAGCTCTGGAGCTGCCACAGGGTCCGCGTGGCCGCAGAACTGAGCAGTGGCAGGTGGTGCTCGGAGCAGGCCAGCTAGTCCGTGTCCTGAAACAGGCTGGGACCCACGGCCTCATCCAGTCCCTCATGTGTCTCCCCGTGTTGGTGTGGCCACAGCCAGAGCCCCCTGGGGAGCCCGAGTCTCATCTTCACACCTGCTCCTCCGGGGGTCGTGGGCCAGGCAGACGGGCGCTGGTGTCAGTGCGGCGTCAGCGGCTCCTGGGCGCCTGACCACCTCCCTCCTCCCGTCGGCCACCTCTCTTCCTCCCCCTTCTCCACCGCTCTTCCCGACGCACAGGAGCATCAGGTCCTCAAACGGAAACCCATTTTCATCTGAGAAGGCGCTGGCCTCCGGGCTTGCTGGTGCCTCCCCAGTGATGGTGAGTGTCCTCTTCTGGGCAAGAGTCCTTCCCCCAGTGCTTGGGCTTCTGTTTGATGGGAAACCTTTTAAAACACGCGTGTGTCCTCACACGTCATGGGCTGAGCGGAGCGTGGAGTCAGTACAAACCACAAGGACATCTGAGGAGAAGCCCACAGGGACGGAGCTAGAGGTTTGCCTCTGGACCTGAGCCTCTGTCCTGTGGCTTGTCACAGGCTCCCCGAAGCCACACACCACCTCGTCTCCATCGCGTGCAGACGGGGCACTGCCTCCCTGAGCACCTCGATTTCCTCACGGCTTTTCCGCTGGCCTGGCCCAGTCCCTGCGATGTTTTCCTCCCAACCCCCTAAGTCAGCGTTTCTCAAGGCTGCAGCTGAGGTTCCTCCTCTCCCTCAGAAAACTGTTATTCTGGGCACATCCGTTGCTGGAGGGGGGCTGCTGTACGGGTGATGGTGTGAGGACCCTGGTCCATTGTTGGGAGGCTGCTGTACGGGTGATGGTGTGAGGACCCTGGTCCATTGTTGGGGGGCTGCTGTACAGGTGATGGTGTGAGGACCCTGGTCCATTGTTGGGGGGCTGCTGTATGGGTGATGGTGTGAGGACTAGTCATGTTGGGTTCAGCCTCCGTTCCACATCTCAGACTGTTCGCTGCCCCTCCAGTCTGTCTCACATGGGACTGGGCACCTTGTCCCCACTCAGCCTCTCCCTTTCGCTCTAATGGTGTCTCCATCTCCGCATGTGTCACTTTGCACTGCTCAGTATCAAAGTTGGGGTTTTCAATCAGTGTCTTGTCTTTTTAAGAACTAAGGTGTTAGAGAACAAACATAGACTCAAAAGCCCACCTTTAAAATCTGACTTGCTTAGAATTGCACTGAGTGATGGTCCTCACTTCATGGAGCCCCTGACTGAGTTCCAAGCCCCGCCCTCTCCCCTCCAGTGCCCGCTGCCCCCACCCTCCCACCCCCTCACGCCTGGAGTTGGGACATGCCCATGAGCTGCTAACATGACGGAGAGGCCTCATGTGCAGGGCTAAGCTCAGGGTCACCTCGGGCTCGGCAGCCTCTGGACACGTATGGGCCATCACACAGCACCCGCTCCGCCTCGCTTCTCTGAGGGCTGCTCCGAGAACCATGGACAGATGGCCTTTGAGTACATGCATGCAGAAGAGGTGGCTGCGAGACATTCTGTGGACAAGCACAGGAACCACGCGCCCTGGTGGCAGGGCCTGAAGACCCGGCCTGGGCTGGCATCACCACCCAGCAGCGGCCCGGCCTGGCTGTTCGTGACGCCTCCTCTAGACTCCCTCTGACCAGCATTTCCACCATCATCATGGTTTCCTTTGGTTTTGTTCCTAAGGACACATGTTTTTGCATTCATGTCCTGTGTTAATCTTTGAAGCTTATTGGCATTTCACTTCTCACGTGGTTGTTCATGGTTCTGAGTGTGGCCGCACCAGATATTTCGTTTGCAAGTGGTGGTGCTTCTCAGAGCCCAGGCGCCTGTGGGCAGGGCCAGGTGTGCAGAGACAAGCCAGTCAGGCATGTTACGAGTTCAGCCCGCGTTCCCTCTGCTGCGCACATTTCAATCCTTGGGGAAGCTTTTTAGTTAAAGGGACGGGCTTGACATGATGTCACGTGTGGGCTAGTGGGGCGCTTTCCTGCCTGTGCTTCCCACGCGCCGAGTCCTGGTCACCTGTGGCTGTCGGCCCCACCCCAGCAGACGGCCGAGGGGAGAGTAGATGACAGGCGTGTGAATGGCTGAAAGTCCTCCCTGCGCATGTTTGAGAAGCGTCCTGTTGGAAACATTCCTAAGCTAAGTCTCCATGGGCGTTCTCTCCCCTTCCTTCCAGGGTGAGATGCTCACTGGCTCTGTTTGATTCGCAGGTTATCATCAGCATCGGCCTCATGTTCTATGTGGTCCATCGAGCGCAAGTGGAGCTGAAGGCGGCTCTTGTCACCTGTGAAGTGGAACTGGAAGCCCCGCTGGTGAGCGGCGGGCAGCCAGACAGCGGCATCGATGTCGTGTAACCCCTACGCGGGAACCCCTGAGCGCATGCTTGTCGGCAGCCTGGTGCTGTCCGGGTGTCGTCCCCCCAGGCAGAGCCGGCCCGATGTTCTGTGGCATAAACAGGACTGGTTTAAACGGCTCTGCTTTTCTGAGGCGAGAACTTATGTCTGCGGGCGAGTGGCTGGGTTTGGGCTGCACGGTGACCCGGTCACCCTGCAGAGGCCTTTGGTCTGCACTTCTGTGGTGTCTTCTCTCTGAGGACTTGTGAGCAGAGCATGACCCAAGGTGTGCTGGTCAGACCTGTTACAAAGTCTGGGAGCCGCCTGCATCCGTCCTGCTCACAAAATGCGTGCCCTTTGCCCGGCCACTTTCCAGAAGGGTGAGCAGAGTGGTTCGGTGTGGTTGCTTCCCTGTTTATTCCCGGTTAGAAGCAGATGCTGACTTTGGGCTGACTGTGGCCCACCAGCAGGTGTCGTGGCATGTGTGCCGGTCACACCCAGGGTCCCTGTCGAGGTTGAAGTGCTCTTACCACCCTTCCTCCCCAGGCAGTGGCGCCGGAGCCACGAGGCTGACAGGTCAGCGCAGACCTGGGGCCACTGTGCGCTCACTGCTCCTCCTCAAAGGCCGTCGCACGCAGTTTACCCAACCATTTCATTAAACACTTTCTTTTTATTGTCATCATTAGGTTTTGAAATAAAAATGTTTTCCCTTTAAAATGGTGGGCTTGCTGTCATTGAAGGTGTCACTCAGGTGGCCTTATTGGATCCAAACACCCTTTTTTAAAAACAAGCTTTAAAATCATGTTTGTGATTCCACTGAAGTTCTTATGTCCTTGTCCCAGCTTTAAACTGTAAATATGATGTGAGCCTCGTGCCCGCCGTGTGTCAGTGGCCTGCTGTGGAGCGGGCTCGCTGTTTGCTTCCCAGTTGCTTTTCTCTGATCAGACTCAGGACCCTGAACTGTGAGCGGTGCTGGGAGCCCTCGTGGGGGCGCACGGGGACTCCCCTGGGCTCAGAGGGCATGTGCACTCATGCACCACCTGACATCTGTGAATTTAAAGATTGTGAATTTAAAGATTCGGTGGTTTTTTTTTTTTTTTTACAACTAAGATTATAGATGGGATCCAGGTTTTCTGGTTCATATCTCAGTTTGGCAAGAAGATTCCAACCTAGAGACTCCCACTTGCCTGGCCATTGGTGGAGCCTTTGCCTGGTTCGCTCCCGGGGAAAGCGCCTTCAGAAGCAGCATCATCCTGTCCTATGCTGAGCGTGCTCAGTGGTAAGTTCTCTGTGCCAGGGCAAGCGCAGTGTTCTTCCTTCCAGCACATCGCGCTCTCGCCTGCCAGGAACCGGGGCTCAGCCAGCATCTGCCTGGGGCCTCGGCGCTGGCAGTAGGCCTGCAGCACGCGGGCAGCCTCCACATTGTCTTTATCGATAGAAAAACGCATAGATTGGAATATTCTTATTCTTTTTTGAATCCTAATTACTTGTTTAGTTCCTTTTTTTGTTTGTTTTTTAATGATTTTACAATGAGCAATACATTTGGTCCATGTCTAACTTGACTTGTGCTCTTCGTTGGTTAGTTTGTTGAAGGAATCATTCATCTAAGGTTATTACTCTCAAACTTGTGTGCACTTTATGTATTTGAAGTGCATTTATTTACTTAGCATTTCATAACTTGAATAATTTCCCCAAACATAAACCTTTTGGTAGTTCATAACCTGCTCTTCCAACTGTTGCCTGGCACTTCAAATAAACATGTCAAGGTGAACAAGAAGTGATTGTTCTGTATGCTGCCAATCATTTTATATAATAAATTACCCATTTTTACTTAAGATCGTGTGGATGTGCTGTTTCTAAGACACTAGCGTGAAGCCACCCTTCCTTTCTCTCCAGCCCCGAGCGGACATCGCCACGCGTGGTGCCCTCGGCGGGGCCACTCTGCTCCCCTCGGGCAGCACCACGCTGCCACAGGATTTCTCATGGTGATCACATCCTGCCTCCAGTCACTGAGAATCCTGTGTAATAAAGAACTAATATGCAAATGGTCGTCACACCAGCACACTGTAAGGGCTCAGACACTCAACACTGGGGAGAGAAGAATGGGGACCAGCCAGGCACAAATGAACTTGCGAGAGAGGAATGGAGACCAGCCAGGCTGCGGCCCGGGAGAGAGATAAGCCACCCACCCCATGGTCCCGGGCATCTGTGGCTGCAGCCCAGGCAAAGCTTCCCACCCACAGTCTCCTGCAACTGCGGCCAGCCCAGGCGAAGCTGGCCCGGGTCTTGGGTGCCTGCAACTGGCTGGTGGAGGGAATCCAGGTGTGGGGTGAGGTAGAGGCAGTTAGGGGCGATCAGGCCAGTGGGGGAGCAGTTAGGGGTGATCAGGCAGGCAGAGGTGGTTGGGGATGATCAGGCAGGCAGGCTAGCAGTTAAAGGTGATCAGGCAGGCAGGCAGGTGAGCAGTTAGGAGCCAGTGGTCCCAGATTGTGAGAGGCAGTCAGACATGCCCTGAGGGGTCCCGGATTAGGAAGGGTGCAGGCCTGGCTGAGGGGACCCCCCCCCCCCATGTGCATGAATTTCGTGCACCTGGCCTCTAGTATATTTATAAAATAAAATGTTTTAGACTTCTCTCCTGTTTAAGTGCAGTTAAAAGTTGCTTTATGAATATTTTTAAAAGCATACAATATACCTAGTTTCTAATTCTGATGACGAATAAGTTCTAATTTTAATTCTCTGGGCCTTCTCATGAGTTTTCCACATATTCTGGTTTATTATCACTCATTTTGTTTTGGTTTTTGAAAATAACAGAGCTGGTCTCTGTCATTGGATGTGGTTTGAGTTTGTGTTCAGAGGTGATGGGGTTCTCAGAGCTGTCAGCCCCTGTCCTGCCTGTGTGACCGCCTGTACCTCTCTCTGCAATGACCATCCCCTGAGGGTCCATGTGGCCTTGGGTCACTCGCTCCATCAGAGATGCCACTGCATCACTGTTGCTGCTTTAGTTAGACGTAGTTGATTTCTGTAAACTATTTAGGACATACTTTTTTTCCATAAATATATTTTTATTGATTTCAGAGAGGGAGAGGGAGATAGAAACATCAATGATGAGAGAGAATCATTGATCGCTGCCTCCTGTATGCCCCCTACTGGGGATCGAGCCTGCAACCTGGGCATGTGCCCTGACCAGAATTGAACCTGGGACCCTTCAGTCTGCAGGCCTGTGCTCTATCACTGAGCCAAACCAGCCAGGGCAGGACATACTCTTTTTGAAGGTTATTTCTAAGCTGGAAGTCTCTCCCTGGAGGAATCACCTGCCCACAAACATTTAAATCAAGTTCTAGTCACTTTACACATTGACCTTAAACTGCTGACTTGCCCCACAGCTGAGATGTAACTTGGTACTTCTGAATTGCAAATGGTTTGAATTGTTGCAAACCGATTTCTAAGGTAGCTAAGATTAAAAGCAGATGATTCTAGCCCAGCTAGAATAGCTCAATGCTCAGTGGTTGAGCATCGACCTATGAACCAGGAGGTCAAGGTTCAATTCCTGGTCAGGGCACATGCCCGGGTGCAGGCTTGATCCCCAGTGGGCGGCGTGCAGGAGGCAGCTGATCAATGATTCTCTCTCATCTATGTTTCTATCTCTCCCCCCTCTCCCTTCCTCTCTGAAATCAATAAAATACATTTTAAAAAATAAAACATAATTCTAGAGGTGAATCAGTAAAAGCTCTGGCTAACTGGAATCCCAGGCCACATGTATCCCTGAGAAAGTCAATTTCCCTTTGTGCCTCCCTCCCTGCCCTCTCTGAGGTCATGGTGAGAGACAGCCAGGGAAGGACGGGAAGATGCTTCTGGAAACAAGCATGTGGACAGCAGCCCTGGAGGCCGGTCCCAGCAGAGGTCTGGCCATCTCTCCTGCTCACCGGTCTGTTTGTCCAGTGCAGCCCCAGTGGTCCACGGGGCCTCCCCAAGAGCCCAGTGGTGCCTGAGGCCATGGAGTGTGAGCCCTCGGCATGGCCCACATCCCACACACGTGACGAAGCTGTGTTTATTAATAGGCACAGAGATCAGCAACAATGATGTCATAAAATGGTTATAACAATGTGCTGTGGAGAAGTCACGTGAATGGCTTTGGGGCCACTAAGTGAAGGAGGGAGAGTGAGCTGTGACCCCACACCCGTCCGTCTGGTCAACGTCAGTTCACAGGGACTTATTTCACTTGCATGATGCCCTCCAGGCCCCTCCAGGCCAGTGGTTCTCAACCTTGGCTGCACATTAGAATCCCCTGGGCATCTTTTTAAAATCCTGATTTCTGGGCCTCTTCCTCTAGAAATTCTGTTTCTTTGTTACTAATGTTGTGGCCCCACCCCATAACAAAGAAACAGAATTTCCAGAGGATGAGGCCCAGAAATCAGGATTTTAAAAAGATGCCCAGGGGATTCTAATGTGCAGCCAAGGTTGAGAACCACTGCTCTAGGCTGTCTCACAGGGTAAGAGATCTTTTTTACAGCTGCACAGTATTCCATGGTGTAAATGTACCACAGCTTTTTCATCCACTCATCGACTGATGGGCACTTGGGCTGTTTCTACATCTTAGCTATTGTAAATCGTGCTGCTGTGAACACAGGGGAAATTCATTTAAAAATTAAATTGTTCAGTTTGGGAAGAACATGTTTTAAGGCTGAAAGGAATGAAGATCTCCCAGTTCAACCTTCTCATGTAGAAAGAGGTGGACATTTCCTCAGCATCTCACTGCCCTCTGCGTCCCTGTTCCAGTCGGCACCATGGCCCTGGGAGGCCACACACAGCAGCAGTGCCCAGAACTCCCGTCGGCGTTGTCCTGGGGCACGGACGTCCGGAGCACAGCGCCCAGGGCCCCCTCACTTAGGGAAGGTTTTAATCCACGCCCACTCGCCCTGACAGCACATGATTGAGACCGAGACTTCAACTCCCTCTGAAACACCCAGGCCTGTGAGGTGATAAATGAATGGTTTGGAATATATGGAAAAATTCATATTGCAAGCCCTTCATTTGAAATCTTTGCCATTGGAATTGAGAAAAAGGAATTTTCAGGCTCCTAGGTTAGCTAGTGAAATGCAGAGAAAGTGAGTCACAAATCAAAGCAGATATAATTTCCACCCACTGAAGGAAGAAAACGTTTTTAGAAATACGGAAATGTATAAGAAGGAAGTGGAGCAGTGGTCAGAAGCTCCCGGCTGTAAATTCAGTCATTTCTGCCCCAGCTTTAGTCCCAGGTTCAACAGCAATGCGTGTGGTACGAAATGCCTGGGTCAGATATGCATGTAAGACGCTGGGGCAGACGTGATGAACTGAGATGTTCAGACTCAGATTATAGGCCTTTTGCACTGACTGATTTGATAGGAAAAATCAGAACTAAAGTAGGGCTTCCGAAATGTGATCTATGGTGAAGATGCTGTGGAAAGTGCTGACGTGGCACAGAGGACGTAGAATGTTCCAGTCTTCGTGGGTCTGAGCAGATTGACTCCAATTTTGAAAGAAGTTCTGTGGGTAAAATGCTGTCAAACAGCCTCACATGCTGCAGAGAAGTCGCTCATGAAAGGGAGAGTCAGTCTCTGCAGCAGACTTCAGTACTGTCGTATTTTGAGGAATTGCCAACCTTCAGCAGCCACCACGTCAAGGCAAGACCCTCCATCAGCAGGAAGATCAGGACTCACTGGAGGCTATGGTCAGCATTTTACAGCAATAAAGAATTTTTAAATTGAGGCATGTACATTGTTTATTAGACATAACGCTATTGTGCACTTCATGCCTATAGCACAGCAGGAACCTGACTTCTGTGCCCTGGAAAGACATTCCTGTGACTCACCTTATTGCAGCAGGCACTTCGTTGTGGGGGCCTGGATGGAGCCCGCAATCTTGGAGGCCTGTTTCCCACTGCGATTACCCCTGGGAAACAGTAACCACAAACCAGTTCACGGGGACTCTCCCAGGAGCAGAGCCGGAGGTTTCCATGGTACAGTGGCAAGGTCTCCAGGGCACACTTCTCATCTCCTGGGGCTCCTGCTCCCATGTCCTCTCACCTGAGCAGCCCCCTGTCAGGCGGGCCTAGCAAACCTGAGGGGGAGAATTTACCAGCAGAGCACGGACCGGAGCTGGCGTGGTTAGCGCTGAGCGAGGAGCAGGCCTGATACTGCCTTCCTGCCCTCCTGCCTTCCTTCCTGCCCTCCTGCCCTCCTGCCCTCCTGCATCTGGTCGCAAGGATGCTCAGCCCCCCTCCCCCCTCCCCCACCTGGGCCTCTCTCTGTCCGGCACCTCCCGTAAGTGGAAGCCTAGGTATGTTGCATGGATCTTGCTAAGATGTTTTTTAATCGCAAAAGCTAACTCCAGTTTCTAGTCACTGATTCCTGGGGTTCCTCCTACCTGAACCTGTCAGGAGCTTAGGACCCCCCTCCCCGCCCCCTGCCCCTGTCTTTTTGGTAGAAACTGCTAATTCCAGGTCACACCTCGTGGGGCATCCACCCTCCATGGCCCTGAGCCGCAGACATGGGGGCGGGGGTGGAGATGGGGACACGTGCTGCGAGTGGAGGGGGTTGAGGTTGTCACCCCACAGCCGCCCTGAAGGGAGCAGATGTGGAGGAGGCAGTCGTGCAGGCGGGCAGAAGCAGGTACCGCCATGAGTAGGAGACAGTATTTCCCGTACCGCTTATTATATTATTGTGGTCATTATTATTTATGTACTTTGCCCGCCCTGTAATTGCCGTTAGAAACCCCGAAGGCCTTGCGTCAGGAAAGGCTCCGTTTTTAACTTTTCTCTCACAGGTGTGTCCCGAGGGGCCGGACAGGAAGCGGGAATCGGACGCTGTGGCCGTCCACGCCAAGATGCGTTTTTGCAGCAACTGATCACCCCCAGTTCCCTCAACAAATTAAAAGTAGAGCTGCCGCAGGGCCCAGCAGTTCACTTCTGGGACTATATCCCAAGAACCCGAAACACAGACCCAAAGCAGTGTCTGTGCCCCACTCACAGGTGCCCGTGGCAGCCGAGGTGCGGGCGCAGCTGGGTGCCCACAGCAGGCGCTGGATGGAGCCGCGGGGCGTGGACCCAGCGGGAAGCGGCTCAGCGGGAGGGGACGGAGCCTCCCCACTCGCGGGGAGCGGGCCTGACGTTGCTGAGCAACGAGCCAGTCAGAGAGAGAGAGCACCTCTGGTCTCACGTGTGGAATGTAATGAACAAAATGAACTGACAGAATAGGAAGGAAGCTCATGGGTACGGGAAACAGGGTGAGCGGGTGGTGGGAACAGTGTGAATAACATGCCTGCGCCTGGAACAACAGGAACAGCAGCCACCGAGGGCGGTGCCGGGCCAGCGCGGAGGCGGCGGGCGACCCCTGGCCGCCTCATCTGCAAACAGGCAGCTGGGAGCATGTGAACCCGCAGGGGAGACGCAGGGAGGCGGCTGCAGGCTGCCACTTCCCGCCGCCTCTCCCTGTGGACGGCTCCCGTTTCTCCAGCGTCAGGGTTTGAGGACCACATGTCCAGCTCGAGGCCCCTCTGGGAGCAGGACTCCAGGAGGCGCGGCTGCTGCAGGAGACCTTGCCCTTGGCCAGCCCTCCCGCCTGCTAGGCCTGGCCCTCCTCCTGCCAGGACTGGACCCCCCTCCTGCCGGGCCCAGCCACCCCTCCTCCCAGGACTGGACCCCCCTCCTGCAGGGCCCAGCCACCCCTCCTCCCAGGCCTGGACCCCCCTCCTCCCAGGCCTGGACCCCCCTCCTCTCAGGCCTGGCCCCCCCCCTCCCAGGCCCGGCGCCCCCTCCTCCCAGGTCCGGCCCTGCTGTGCCACAGCCTGTCTGCCTGTGCCCTGAGGATGGGCACTGATTCACACTCACAGCGGGAAGGACCCTGGTACCACGAGAGCCGGGAATTCTGTCAGGCAAAAGCCAGGCATGTTGCCATCGATGTTATTAGGTGTGCACGCCTGTTCTCTGAGTAGCCTGGCTGGTGTGTGCTGGGTTCTGGGGCACTCACCCCCCACGAGTCCTGTCAGTGGGTCTGCCGGCAACCCCAGCAGGAAGGTGCCTGCACACGCAGGGGCACACAACACACGGGCGGGAAAGGCAGCCGCGGGCGTTCAGGGCTGTGTCCAGACAGACCGCCGTTCCGCCCTCAGAGCCCTCTGAACGCCGCACCCTCTTTATTGTTCTTGAATTGAAGTCCTTGGGTTTAACCTTTTAACACTAACATCCACCTGTTCTGTGCCCCTGGCAGGAAGAAAGGTGAGGCTCAGGGCGGCCGGGACCCAGCGATGGGGCAGGTGTGGCTGCTCCAGAGGGAGCGGCCACCCCCAGCCGCTGGGGCTGGGGCTACTTTCACAGTCAAAACAGTGAGGACATGTGATCGCTTTTCTCTGCCTGGAAGTGAAAAATCAGAAATGCTCCCTGCAAAATGCTTTCCCTGTAGCCCCAGTGGGGATGTTGCTTCCATGAAAAGAATGGATGAGGGCCTGTTGCTCGTCAGGCCAGGCCTCGGGTCAGGCTTGGCTCCCGCCTCCCCGAGTTCCCTTCTCGCCAGGACCATCCGGCCTGTGCGGGAGTGAGTGATAATGTTCCATGTAAGCACATTGCAAATCTGGTGCAGTTACATAGGCTGTACCTACATACACCTGTCTATGCCATGTATTCCCCTATTGGATTTAGATATTTCATCACATGATACTTATTTTTCTAAGTGATTGGGGTAGGAACCTACCTGTTTTCTCTCAGATGGTTCAGTTGTTCAAATAAATAAACTGGACCATGTTCTGAGTGTCGCCTTTGCTGCCTGTGACTCCGTTAGTTCTGGCCTCTGTTCTTGCTCCTGACACTTTCCCGCTCCCGTCCCACATGCTACACGTCTGCAGCATCACAGCATCTCACAGCCTGTGGGAAGCTCCTCTGTTCTTTTTATTGATTGCAGAGGGGAAGGGAGCGGGGGAGAGAGATGAGCATCAATGATGAGAGGGAATCATCTCACGTCCCCTCCTGGGGATCGAGCCCGCAACCTGGGCCTGGGCCCTGATCGGGAATCGAACTGTCCTCCTGGTTCATAGGTCGATGCTCAACCACTGAGCCACGCCAGCCAGTTACTCCTTTTCTTTTTATTATTCTTTCACAGCATCTTGACTTTTCTGGACTATTTAATCTCTAGCTAAACTTTTAAGTCACTTTGATACCATTGGACATAGTAAGTTTTCTGTTTCAGTAATATAGTATATATCACTGTTAATCCAAGATTTCTACAATGTTACTTGAAAAAATTGTAGAATTTATTCCTAGATGTTTATAACGGAGCTCGCTGGTGAGTGAGATGCTGGTGGCAACTCATTTTGTTACCTGGGTAGGGCTGTCACATGGGGGCTTTGTTATTGCAGCATCTCGGAGGCTGTTTCCCGATGCGATTTCCCACAGGCAGCGCCCATCTGGGTGGGCAGCTCCCGGCCTGGGGGTGCAGTGCCCGGCCTGGGGCATGGGGCTTCCTGCCTGCTGGGGGAGTGAGTATATGCGGAAAGGCTTCTGGCCAGGCAGTTGGATAACATCCACTTTAAAGCAAAATAGCTGCTAATTGAAAATAAATTAGGACGTTGGCATTGCATCCCCACAGGGGCGGCGTTCACCGAGGTTCTAAGAAAACGGTTCCCCGGGGTCCGGAGACGTGCTGGCGGAGCTGTCCCCGTGGCTCGCACCCAGCGAGGTGGGTCTTGTGAACCCAGGTGACACCAACGCGAGCGGTACACTCGGTGTCTCCTCCCTGTGGGGGTGCGGGAGTGAGGCGTCCAGCTCATGTGGGGGATGGTAACCATGCTCCTTGTCGCCACAGTAAGAAGCCGTGAAGGCTTCGAAGGTTCACATTGTTCTTCCCTGTGTGAGGCCATTTCATCTCATAGACCCTGTGAGATGGGAAGGTGCCTGGGCTGCCCTCCCTTCAGTGAGGACACCGAGGTCACCGAGGTCACGTGCGACGCAGTAAGTCAGGGCCCAGCCAGTCCCCGACGCTGTCCACTGTGCACGTGCCCCAAGCCCAGGGCCTCCTCCTGCGAGGGGACATCCCGCCCCCCATGCCTCTGGGCCTTCCCTGCTGGGCGTGGGCATGTCTGGCACCTCACATGCCTAAGGCTGCGGCCCTGGGCTCGAGCAGATGTTACCCATCCTCTCAGCGCGCCAGCCCCACCAGGCCGAGGACTGTCCTGTATCAGAACCAGTCACGACAAATGTCTGAAAGGGAGTTTGGTGTGTGCAACCAAAGCTCCCTGCTCCCTGCTCTGTCGCTGTGACTACTGGATGCTCATAAAAATGTGCCCTTTTGTGTGAGCTTTAGGAAACAATCATATTTTTAATTGTGAGAACTCCTTGGATATTGTTTTCTTTCCCAAACACCCTTTTCTGCTGGCGAGGATAGGACCTGGGACGGAGGAGGGATATCATTGGGGATATTAATGGACTAACTGTACCTAAAACAGTCTGGGGTTCGTTGTTGTTTTGATTTTTAAAGAATTCCATTGGATGTCCTATGATGTCAGGCCCAAAGAAATCAATATTTTTCTTCTAAATTCTTAAAATTAAACCTCCTGAGTAGAACAGTTCAGTCTTTTCCTGTATGTGTTTATTCATTTAATTATACACTGAGTATTTCACTTTTTTGAGATCTTGTTCTAAAATCCTCATCCCCTCTCTTCTTTTCCACTCTTATCCTGACCCAACCTTGTCATGTGACTGCTTTTTCCCAAATTCGTCATCAGGTCCATATCCACCCATGAAGTCCAAGCCACTCCAAACGGCAAGGCATTGGGGTCAGGCCCAGGAAGTGCATTCCTAGTTGAGGAATGACAGTCAGGAGGAGGACAGCGGGGAGGAGGACAGCGAAGAGGAGGACAGCAAGGAGGAGGAGGACGGTGAGGAGGAGGATGGTGAGGAGGAGGACGGTGATGGGGAGGACAGCGAGGAGGACGGCGAGGAGGAGGATAGTGAGGAGGAGGAGGACGGTGAGGAGGAGGACGACGAGGAGGAGGAGGACGGTGAGGAGGAGGACGGTGAGGAGGAGGACGACGAGGAGGAGGAGGATGGTGAGGAGGAGAAAGACTGCGAGAAGGAGGATGGTGAGGAGGAGGACGGCGAGGAGGAGGACGACGAGGAGGAGGAGGACGGTGAGGAGGAGGATGGCGAGAAGGAGGAGGACGGCGAGGAGGAGGAGGAGGACGGCGAGGAGGATGGTGAGGAGGAGGACGGCGAGGAGGAGGACAACGAGGAGGAGGAGGACGGTGAGGAGGAGGATGGCGAGGAGGAGGATGGGAGGAGGAGGAGGGCGAGGAAAAAGACGTCAAGGAGGAGGAGGATGGCGAGGAGGAGGATGGTGAGGAGGAGGATGGCGAGAAGAAGGATGGTGAGTAGGTGGACGGTGAGGGGGAGGACAGCAAGGAGGAAGATGGTGAGGAGGTGGACAGTGAGGGGGAGGACAGCGAGGAGGAGGATGGTGAGGAGGTGGACAGTGATGAGGAAGAGGATGGTGAGGAGGAGGACGTTGAGGAGGAGGGGGATGGTGAGGAGGAGGATGGCGAGGAGGTGGACGGTGAGGAGGAGGACGAGGAGGAGGAGGATGGTGAGGAGGAGGATGGTGAGGAGGATGACATTGCGGAGGTGGACGTCGAGGAGGAGGAGGATGGTGAGGAGGAGGACAGCAAGGAGGTCGGCGAGGAGGATGGTGAGGAGAAGGAGGATAGTGAGGAGGAGGACGGTGAGTAGGAGGTCGTGCAGGAGGATGATGGTGAGGAGAAGGAAGGTGAGGAGGATGATGGTTAGGAGGAGGACTACAGCGAGGAGGATTGTGACGAGGAGGATGGTGAGGAGGAGGACGGCAAGGTGGACGGTGAGGAGGAGGATGGCAAGGAGGACGGTGAGGAGGAGGATGGTTAGGAAAAGGAGGACGGTGAGGAGGACAGCGAGGAGGAGGATAGTGAGGAGGAGGAGGGCGAGGGGTAGGATAGTGAGGAGGAGGACGGCGAAGAGGACGGTGAGGAAGAGGAGGACAGTGAGGAGGTGGACAGTGAGGAGGAGGGTGGTGAGGAGGAGGAAGATGTTGAGGAGGAGGACAGTGAGGAGGAGGATGGTGAGAAGTAGGAGAGTGAGGAGGAGGATGACAGTGAGGAGGAGGATGATGGTGAGGAGTAGGACAGTGAGCAGGAGGATGACGGTGAGGAGGAGGACGGTGCGGAGGAGGACGGTGAGGAGGAGGATGGTGAGGAGGAGGACGGCGAGGAGTACGATGGCAAGGATAGAGAACGGTGAGGAGGAGGACGTCGAGGAGGAGGAGGATGGTGAGGAGGAAGATGGCGAGGCGGAGGCTGGTGAGGAGGATGACATTGCGGAGGTGGACGTCGAGGAGGAGGAGGATGGTGAGGAGGAGGACAGCAAGGAGGTCAGCGAGGAGGATGGTGAGGAGAAGGAGGATAGTGAGGAGGAGGCCGGTGAGGTGGAGGACGGCATCGAGGAGGACGGTGAGTAGGAGGTCGTGCAGGAGGATGATGGTGAGGAGAAGGAAGGTGAGGAGGATGATGGTTAGGAGGAGGACTACAGCGAGGAGGATTGTGACGAGGAGGATGGTGAGGAGGAGCACAGCGAGAAGGAAGATGGTGAGGAGGAGGATGGTGACGAGGAGGAGGACGGTGGGGAGGAGGACAGTGAGGAGGAGGAGGAAGGTGAAGAAGAGGATAGTGAGGAGGAGAAGGATGGTGAGGAGGAGGATGTTGTGGAGGAGGACACTGAGGAGGAAGCTGGTGAGAAGTACGATGGTGAGGAGGAGGACAGCGAGGAGGAGTATGGCGAGGAGGAAGTGGATGGTGAGGAGGAGGATGGCGAGGAGGAGGATGGTGAGGAGGAGGACGGCGAGGAGGAGCATGGCGAGGAGGTGGATGGTGAGGAGGAGGACGGCAAGGAAGAAGACATCGAGGAGGAGGAGGATCCTGAGGAGGAGGACATCGAGGAGGAGGATGTCGAGGAGGTGGATGGTGAGGAGGAGTAAGTCGAGGAGCATTATGGTGAGAAGGAGGACAGCGAGGGGGAGGATGGTGCGAAGGAGGAGGATGGCGAGGAGGACGTCGAGGAGGAGGATGGTGATGAGGTGGACGGTGAAGGGTAGGACATCGAGGAGGAGGAGGACGGCGATGAGGAAGAGGATGGTGATGAGGAGGATGGCGAGGAGGAAGACAGTGAGGAGGAGGATGGTGTGTAGGAGGCCTAGAAGAATGGGGCCTCCTTGTGGGGTTAAGGAGGCTCTGATAAACTGTACTTGGAATAAAGAGAACATCTGACCTAAAAATCAGCGATCAAAGTGAAGTGATAAATTGCTTTTTCTTTGAAATACCCGAAGTCCTTGCTAGACTAGGAGAAGCACCAGATCCCACACCCACTGGTCCCTTTTCTTGGACCAAGTGCCAGAGTTTAACACAGCACCTTGTTTGTCCAAACTGTGGCTGGGTGGGACCCGGGATGGGACCTTGTCATGTCAAAATTTTTCCAAGTCTCCCACCAAAGTCACTCTCTGATCTCTCACAGCGCCGAGGTCAGGACACGCCCACAGCCCGGAAGACCTTCCCGACCAGCTTCCACATGCGCCTTGGAGTTCAGCACAGGCAGGACCCACCCGCTCAGCCAGGGCCTGCCCTCTTCCCCTTAATTGTCAAATAAAAAACGCCAGCAGCTGCCCAGCCAGCATGGCTCAGAGGGTGAGCCTTGACCTATGAACCAGATCTTGGTTCTATTCCCAGTCAGGGCACAGACCCCGGTCATGGGCTCGATCCTCAGGGTGGAGCATGTAGGAGGCAGCTACTCAATGATTCTCTTTCATTATTGATGTTTCTCTCTCTCCCTCTCTCTTCCTCTCTGAAATCAATAAAAACGTGTTTTTAAAAATGACAGCAGCCAATAGAACAATAGCCATCTGGTGTGAATGAATCAAAATTATACCCCCTTTTTTTTTGGTCAGAATTATACCCCTTTTTTTCACCTGTCAGAAAACGTACCCTGACGTCCTCCCCCTGCAGAGGCACCGCAGGGGACACAGAGGGTGGGGGGCAAGGCAGCCGGTACTCCCACACCGACCATGTGAGCCAGCCTGTGCCGGGAAACAATCCCAGCATGTCATAATTTTAAGAGTTCCATCGAAAGGTTGATGAGACTTGGGGACTCAACAGGGTTGAGTCACACATGTAGTCACCTGTTGGGAATGGCTAAAGGCATTTCCCCAAACCTGAATAGGAAAAAAAGGTGTCACAGAATTTCAGTAACTAGTCTGTACACCGTGAAATGGAGAGGTTGACCATCTGCCCCATGTGAGGAGCTGCCCACATGGAACGTGGTGCAGCCCTCTGTGCCATGTTCACATCTGTGTCCTTTTCCCATGGATTTCTGAGTTGCTGTGTATTTGGTTGCAGAGTAAGATCTTATCATGAATCAGAATCGCATATTCCCTAGTCCCCGGCGGAATCCGGTTCCCTAGGGCCTCGTTAACCCCACGACGAGGCCCCATTCTTGTCGTCCTCCTCCGTGGAGCTCGGCGCCTGCAGGGATGGTGGCGAGAGGGCTGTCCACCCCCTCTCAGGGTGCCTGGCTGGTCCTCTGGGCCCCGCCTGTGCCAGCAGCCCGTCTGGTGTTGGACCTGCAGAGGGGCCGGCCAGCGCCCACAGGTGAGGCCACCAAGGACACGGCAGTGGCACACTTCCTGCAGGCATTTCTGTGCGCCCCGTGGGGCTGTCAGAACAAACTCCCTGCACTGCCCAGGGCTCATGGCGGTTTGTACTCAGCATGCCCATTCCACTCGCTCAGCTGGTCCCTTCCAGAGTCCACGGAGAGTGGGGCTGACAGCGGAGGTCCTGACCCACTTCCGCAGCTGCTGGGACCACCAGTGCTGCCAGGGGTGCGGCCAAAGCCCCTCAACGTCACTTCCCACTCCCTGGGGCGACCTTGGGGCCCAGGGTGCTGGTTCATCTCAGGAAGTCTGGTCCCTGGCTCAGGACTAGACTCAGAAAAAGGACAGGTGAGCTGCTTTACTTAAATGACTAGAGCGAAACACTACTTTGCTATTATTGTTCCTTTAATACGCTTTTCCTTTAATACTGTGCACTGTGCAAGGCCGGGCATCAGCCTTAACTGCTCCTTTCACCTGTATGTTTTCTGACAGACAGACATTCTCCTGCTCAGGGCCAAAGGCAGGCGGAGCTAGCAGGCCTGGCCAGTCCCGCTGGAACCTGGTGCTTCCGAGAAGCAGGTCCAGGCAAGTGAGGGGCCCAAGCAGAGGACTAGACCCAGGCAGAGGACATGGGGCCCAGGCAAAGGACATGAGCCAGGCAGAGGACATTGGGCCCAGGCAGAGGACACGACCTAAGCAGAGGCACCACAGGGGACAAAGAGGGTAGGGGGCAAGGCGGCCGGTACTCTCACACTGACTGTATGAGCCAGCCTGTGCCGGGAAGCAATCCCAGCATGTCATAATTTTAAGACTTCCATCGAAAGGTTGGTGAGACTTGGGGACTCAACAGGGTTGAGTCACACATGTAATCACCTGTTGGGAATGGCTAAAGGCATTTCCCCAAACCTGAATAGGAAACTGATTGTGGCTGCCAGATAGTTGAAGTGCATCTTAATCTACATGTTATTGCCTCCTGTTGGCCAAACACCTGTACAGCCGTAGGAGGGGTCTTCAGTTCCTTTAGCTGAAGGTCCTCTGACCCCCAATGCCTTTCAAAATGATATCTCGTCTCTGGACTCTTTATTAGTCTCTGGATTCCTATGTCATCTATGCGCAGCCCCTTTTCCAGATTCCTGAGCCCTTCCTGATGCTGGGACATGACCCCGGCACAAATGGACGCCCGAAGTGGGGCTTTCTGAACCCTGGAAGCAGCCAACAACAAGCCTGGCCACGGGAGCCGCTGCCTGAGCAGCCGTCTAGCTATCGGTATGACATGCGGGCTCAGCATTCCGGCTCCTGATGACGCTTAGACCGTCAGGAGCGCAGTGTTTTACTTTTCGAGAAAAAGCCGTGAGGAGCATTCTCAGTGATCAGCCTGTGAGCACCTGCTGATATGTATGGGGGGTGGCTCAGCCCCCTGACTCTCTCTGCCCTTTTCGGGGTGGCCCCAGGGCTTCAGGGAAAGAGAAGCGTTGAAGGCATATGCTCCACCTCACGGTCCCTCCTGTGTCCTCTCGCAGCTCACGCCACATCAATGTCCCCTTGTCCTCGGAGGGTCTGACTGTGAACTAGCGTTCAGATGCAGACCTGGCGCCGTGTGCAGCGAGTGAGGGGGGCAAGGCATCCCTCCCCCTGTGCTTGCCTCCGCGGCTCCAAGGCCACCCCATGCCAGAGCCCACTAACAGGGAAGAGGAGAGCTTGAGAGGAAGGCATTCCAATATTTATACTCAAAGAAAGAGTTTTACATGATGGCACGTGAGGCCGCTGTTGGACAAGAAGAGCAGACACGGATGCGAGGGCTCTGACTCATATCTTCAGGTTCACTGCCTGGTGTGAGTCCGTGTTCATGCAGAGCCAGAGCCTATGCACCAGGGCTCGGTCACTGTCGCAGTCACCTAATGGCAGCGGGCTCTGGACCCGTGGCCAACCTGCCCTGGCACTGTGTGTGAGTCTGTGTGTGTGAGTGTGTGTGTGTGTGTGTGTGTGTGTGTGTGCGAGTGTGTGTGCGAGTGTGTGTGTGTGTAAGAGTGTGTGTGCGAGTGTGTGTGTGTGTGCGAGTGTGTGAGTGTGTGAGTGTGTGTGTGAGTGTGTGTGTAAGAGTGCGTGTGTGTGAGTGTGTGTGTAAGAATGTGTGTGCGAGTGTGTGTGTGTGAGTGTGTGAGTGTGCGAGTGTGCGAGTGTGTGTGTATGTGTGCGCGCGAGTGTGTGTGTATGAGTGTGTGTGTGCAAGAGTGTGTGTATGTGAGTGTGTGTGTGTGCATGTGAGTGTGCGTGTATGAGTGTGTGTATGAGTGTGTGCGTGTGAATGTGTGTGAGTGTGTGAGAGTCTGAGTGTGTGAGTATGTGAGTATATGAGGGGTGAACACATGGTGTCCAAGAGCTGACAGGAAGAAAGGATAGAAAGAGGTCAGTGTTTTTCCTAGGCTATTAAACATAGAATTTTGCTGCTTGACCTGACAAGACGTTTCTGTTTATTAAAGTGGAGAGTAATTAGCTTAGTAAGATGTTGCCTTGTCACTTAGAATCCAGTAATTGTTTAAGGAGCTATCAAAAAATTAAAAAATAAAACAATGTATAAGTTCAACATTGTGTTTCGGGCCTAACTTGACCGGACGTTTTATTTGGGATGCGGTGAGTTTGTGAATCCTTTAGACCAGTGGTTCTCAACCTTCCTAATGCCGCGACCCTTTAATACAATTCCTCATGTTGTGGTGACCCCCAACCATAAAATTATTTTCGTTGCTACTTCATAACTGTAATTTTGCTACTGTTATGAATCATAATGTAAGTATCTGATATGCAGGATGTATTTTCATTGTTACAAATTGAACATAATTAAAGCATAGTGATTAATCACAAAAACAATATGTAATTATATATGTGTTTTCCAATGGTCTTAGGCGACCCCTCTGAAAGGGTCGTTCGACCACCAAAGGGGTCGTGACCCACAGGTTGGCGACCCACAGGTTGAGAACCGCTGCTTTAGAGGCTGCCATGTATCCGGAGTCCTTTGAAAGCTCTTTCACTCTTGATCCTAAAGACATTTCTGATCCTGGGACCCTCCTGTGCAAATTCCCAAGATGAAGCTGCAGTACTGCGCTTCACCACCGGGTGGCAGCAGGCTGATGCTTCTGAACCCTGTCTTCTCCCTTCTGTTGGCACATGGTTGGGGTGCTTAGCAGATTCTCTCTCCCCTCCCTCACCCCTCTCCCTCTCTTCTTCCCTCTGTACATATATATAAAATTTTACTTCTAATATATATATATATATATATATAACCCTAAGTGCCTGGCCGACGAGGGGGTGGGGTGGTAGTCTCTTGACTATCAGGGGGCAGACACTCAACACACAGGTATGGAAACATGGAACAGACTGATGAATCTTAGAAGGAAGCGGGGAGGGGGAGGGCAGGAAGATATTAACCAAAGGTCTTATATGCATACTATGTGGGGTCCCTCGACCTGGCCTGTGCCCTTTCACAATCCGGGACCCCTCGGGGGATGTCAGAGAGCCAGTTTTAGCCCAATCCCTGCAGACCAGGCCGAGGCACCCCACTGGTGCACGAATTCATGCATCAGGCCTCTAGTAATTGGATAAGTGTAATGTCAATAAAATATTTCATTTGCAAGAATACATTCTTAAAAGGCAACGCAAATAATGATAATTGTTAATATATATTATAGCATTAATAATATTAATTCTATTAATAAAAATAGTAATTATTATTTTAATACAAGATTTATGCAATTCTGGACCTAACAGACTCTTACCATAAACCCTAAGGCCTGGCACACTGCAAATCCTGTGTGAGAGAATGTGTGTGAGTGTGTGAGAGTGTAGTATGTGGGTGTGGGTTATGAGTGTGTGTGTGTGTGCGGGTATGTGAATGAGTGTGTGTGTGAGTGTGAGTATGTGTGTGTGTGTGTGTGTGTGTGTGTGAGTGTAGTGTGTGTGAGCATATGTATGTAAGTATGAGTGTAGTGTGTGTGAGTGTGTGTGTGAGTAAGAGTGTGTGTGAGCGTGTCAGTTAATTAGTGGTGGGTGTGGTTGCATCCCTCAGTTTAGGTAGGAGAAGTGATAAACCTGTTTGCTGATTGCAAATCTTAGTGCTGCTGCAAAGAAGAGAGTGAGACTGTGCACAGGTTCTGTCCACTGAGTTGATGGAGACTCAGAAAATGAGGCATTTGAAAATCAAAAAGCATCTCAAATGGTCTTTCCAAAGCTCAGGATGTGATCTGAGAGACATTTTAATTTAAGGAGGGACCTCTGAAACCCTGGCTTAATGAGGTGCCAAATTTACCTCTCTCTTCAGATTGCAACTCCTCTACTTCAGGTTGGAGTTTTTGCATTTTTCTTGATTTTTATACTTAGCACCAATGAAGTACAGTGGGCCTTGACTTATGAGTTTAATTCGTTCCGTGACGGAGCTCATAACTCAAATTACTCGTATGTCAAATAAAAAAGTGAATGAGAGACGTGATGATGGGCTGATGTTGTGGCGTTCACTGTGACATTTGCTGCACCAACTAGAGGTGGAGTATCTGAAGCTGGCTTGTAACCTGAATTTTAGCTTGCAACTCAAAGCAAAAAATTGGCAGAGAGAAGGCTAGTATCTCGAAAAACTTGTTAGTCGGTACACTCGTAAGTCAAGGCCCCACTGTAATCACCAATTATGATTAGACTACAGGCCTGGTGCATAAAAATTTGTGCACTCGGGTGTGGGTGGGTCCCTCAGCCTGGCTGTGCCCTCTCGTAGTCTGGGACCCCTCAGGGAATGACCAACTGCTGGCTTAGGCCTGCTCCCCAGGGGATTGGGCCTAAGATGGCAATCGGACATCCCTCTGGCAGCCCGGCAGCCCTCGGGAATGTCCACTTGCCAGCGGGGAGCAGGCTTAAGCTGCAGTAGGACATCCTTAGCGCTGCTGAGGAGGGAGGAGAGGCTCCCACCACCACCGCTGTACTGGCAGCTGTCAGCCTGGCTTGTGGCTGAGCAGAGCTCCCCATGTGAGAGCTCCCTGACCACCAGAGGGCAGCTCCTGCATTTAGCGTCTACACCCTGGTGGTCAGTGTGTGTCATAGTGACCAGTCATTCCCAGTCTTTCTGCTGTTGGGTCAGTTTGCATATTTCCCTTTTACTATATAAGATAGAGGCCTGGTGCATGGGTGGGGGCAGGCTGGTTTGCCCTGAAGGGTGTCCCAGATCAGGGTGGGGGTCCCGCTTGGGTGCCTGGCCAGCCTGGGTGAGGGGCTCATGGCTGTTTGCAGCTGGCCACACCCCCTTCAGAGTGGAGGTCCCCACTTGGGTGCCTGGCCAGTCTGGGTGAGGGGCTGAAGGCTGTTTTCAGGCTGGCCAGTGACTGAAGCTCCCAGCCTCTTTTTTTTTCTTTCTTTTTTTATTCTGGGATTTATTTACCTTCTATAATTGAAACATTGTTGCCATCACTGGCGCTCTAATCTCTGAGGCCCCGGCTGTCTGAAAGCAGGTATCTGGGGTTTGTTTAGCTTCTATAATTGAAACATTGTTGCTTCCGGAGCTCAGAGCTGGGCAGCAACAGGAGGGGAACCTTGGGTTCCTCCATCACTGGAGCAAACAAGCTTCCTGCTCACTTCAGCTGCATGGCTGCCGGCGCCATCTTGGTTGGCAGTTAATTTGCATATCACCCTGATTACCCAATGGGAAGCATAGCAGAGGTACGGTTAATTACCCTTTTTATTTTTTATTAGATAGGATGCCTGAAAAGGAAAGCTCAGTTTAGAAAAAAATATTTGAATGAAATAGTAAAGTATGAAACCTAAATTATGTAGATTTTATTGTTGTTACTGGATTTTCCTAATGTGGTACTTTGAAGTTTTATTTTGAATCTGATTGTTTCTATCTAGTGATCTTCAATACAAAATAAATGTCATTTTCAAAGATTTAAATAATTTGTTTTCTCTCTGAAAGCCACACATACACAAAACTAACATGTAAATAGTTTCTTTATTTGTAGGCTAAGTCATTCTAGTCTGGAAGCACCCACATAGGCCACACAGGCCTCCAGGTGAGGTTCCTCCCTCCCTCACCAGCTCCACATTCCAGCCCTTGGGCCCTGACTGCACCCAGCTACTCACTGTTCAGTCCTGAACACACCTGATCAATCTCCCCCCATTCTGGTCAGTTCCCCTTTTTAACCACCCACAGCCATCTGACAAACATCCACTCCAAAGCATTCATACCTGGACTCCACTGGAGGTGTCACCCTCCCTCTGAAAGGTGAGCTGGGGTCCGAGCTGTGCCCAGGGCTGGTGTGTGTGTGGGGGGAGATGCTGGGGCCGCAGAGCCAGTGGCTCAGCAGGTCCATTGACCCAAAACTCCTGATGAACAGACATGCTGTCCCTTCCTGCGCCCGCAGTTTCACAGGAGCTTGTCGGCGCAGAGGAAGCTTTTGTGAACTACGGGAACATCATGTTTTAAAGTTCCCTGGTGTCTTGGTTCCCTCACCACAGAAAATTCTTCAAAACATTTTAGAAAAAAGGCGAGTTATCAGTGAAGAATTTAAAAATGAAAGAACTACAAGGAAACCAGGTTTGAGGGCTGAGAGAAATGGGGAGATTTAACCTGGAAGCAAAGCGAGGAGCAGGTGCGAACAGCAGGGAAAGGTGCGGACACGCTGAGCGCCTCGTGGGGCTGGAGCAAGCGCGAGCCGGCCGCTGTGGAAGGAAGCAGAGAAGAGGAGCTAGAAAAGTCTTCAGGGGAAAATCAACGTAACATGAACCTGTACATTTTCTGGATTTTTACTTTGTTTAAATTTTATTTTTTATGATGTATGATTTCATCCTTGAGCTGTCACTGGACTTGCTGCATCATTTAAAATTTCTGTTGAAAATTCAAGCCAGTCCCCAATTCAGAAACTCTTCATGGAGAGAAAGCAGCCAGGAGAGACAGGAAGGAAGACAGAAAACAGGCAAGGAGGGGGAAAGGATGCGACCCTCAACCGCAGAGGCCGGCCGGAGCGGAGGGAGTGGGAGGCAGCCCGTGCTGTCGCTGTTATATGTGCATGTGAACCCATCGAGAGCCCAATGGCCGGTTGTCATCAAGCATCTGGTTCGATGTCAGTCCTTGGTGCCCAGAGCAGTGCCCGACTCACAAAGGGATGAACCAGTGTCTGCTGAGTAAGTGACAAGATGCCCGCAGGATGACAGTTCTTAGCGGGTGTGGCCTCAGACAGGAGCAGGTCCTCCGTGACCGACAGGCCTGAATTGGAAGGGGACGGTGCTGGCTTGTGTGGGATTCCCTGACAGGGGCCCACCTTTCACATGCTGCTGACATGAATCTAAGACCCAAAGTTGATGGCCTGCCAGGTACTCAGTGGTTAGAGCATTGTCCTAGGCACCAAAGGGTTATAGGTTCTATTCCGGGTCAAGGGCGCATACCTGGGTTGCAGGTTTGATCTTCAGCCCCAGTTGGGTTGTGTGTAGGAGGCAAACAATCACTGTGTCTCTGGCACATAATGCTTCTCTCTCTCTCTCTCTCTCTCTCTCTCTCTCTCTCTCTCTCTCTCTTTCTCTCTCTCCCTCTTCCACTCCCTCCTCTCCTCCCTTCCACTCTCTATAAAAGAATACCCTCAGGTGAGGATTAACAGCAAGTAAATAAAAATAAGATTCTGATATCAGGGAGCCATCCCAGGCCCTGCCCTCCCATAAAGAAACACTGGATAAAATGCTACTATTAAATACTACATCAGATCAGCTGGAAAAACAGGAACTAGTCAGGAGTTGACACAAGAAGAAGCCACGTGGTCTTTGGTGGGTCCTTGGGCTGTTCTCTCAACCACGCAGGGTGGTGTGGGTGCTGGGTGCCTGCAGGAATCCCAGCAGACTGCCCCGTCTGCCAGCAGGGGTATGTGGGAATGGATGGGCACGGGGGCATGGTGGGCATGGGGGCATGGGTGGGCACGGGGTCCGAGCATTGGCTGTAACAGCAGACACCACAATGAGCACAGCCACTGGGCCCGAAGCAGGGTAAGCCTGCCCGCGGCCCCAGGCAGAGGCTGTGGCCCTGTGTGAACAGGGATGGAACCAGTGGGACGTGGCTGCCACAGGAATGGAGAGGAGTGAGCGTGGCTCGCAGGCCGACAGGGCAGGGCCCGTGGGAAACAGGGCAGACACGGCAGCCTGAGCAGCCTAATCACAGGAACCAACCAGGCAGGGACCACAGAACAATTTCAGACTCAGAGCGGGAGGCCTGGGATCCGAGGGAGGGCCTGCAGCACCAAGGTGAACGGACAGACGCACAGGAGCAGGGCAGTTCAGATCTGTTGCTGGGCAAGAACAATGAGGGGATCAATCAGATGATGACACCGTAGACATAGAGCCGGCTTGCAGCACAGGTACAGCCCTAGACTACAAGGCTTCACCAGCAACCCATTATTGGGCCCCGTGCAGGGAGTCTGAATCTGCTTATAATAAACGAGAGGCCTGGTGCATGGATTTGTGCACCAGTGGGGTCCCTCAGCCTGACCTGCAGGATCAGGCCGAAACTGGCTCTCCGGGCATCCCTCAAAGGGTCCTGGATTGTGAGAAGGTGCAGGCCAGGCCGAGGGACCCCACCGGTGCACGATCGGGGCTGGGGAGGGATGCGGGAGGTTGGCCAGCCGGGGAGGGACCGCGGGAGGGCTCCAGGGCGTGTCCGGCCCATCTTGCCCAGTCCCGATCTGGCTGGACCCCAGCAGCAAGCTAGCCTACCGGTCGGAGGGCCTGTCCCTTGGTGGTCAGTGCACATCATAGTGACTGGTTGAGGCTTTTATTATATAGGATGTTCCTCACCTTTGCTTAAATTTCTGGTCCACAGAGCTCATTCTTCGGCATCATAAGACCCCAGGGAAAACTTTTGGCTCACTGCTTCGGTTGTCAGAATGACCCGTCAAATAGAGACCACAAGAAGCCTCGCCCACTGGGGCTCAGGGCTGCTGGCAGCTCAGAGCAGCAGTGACAGTAGGCACTGCCTCAGGGCAGGGGTTTCTGCCCCGCGCCACTATGGCCAGCCCAGGATCTGCCCATGGCGCTGCGGACCAGATGCTGTTATTTGGCAACAGCTGCATGTTCACCTCCTCCTGGGACTGAGCCGTGTCTGCTTAAAACTTACATTTTCCACCCCAGAGACTGCCTCTCAGCCATGGCCGCTGAGATAAATGCTGATGCACAACTTTAGATTTACTTTTCTTTAAAACAATAACAATGTGGTGAAGTTATAAAGATCATGAGGAAATGTTGGGAAGGAACTTCAGAACCTGACCAGCCAGTTTCTCCTTGAAAATCCATTTTCACAGATGGCGTGACACATTCGGGCAGCAGGCTCTTCACACGTGTCCATCCCTCGCTCCTCCCCGAGTCCCCGCGGAGATCCAGGGCCAAGGCCAGGGGCTCTGAGGATGCGGAGGCCACTGCAGGGAAAGCGAGACCGGCGGGGCGGTCAGACCCTCACCCTCCATCGGGCACAGGAGGCTCCGCTGGAGCACCAGGATGGCAGCCTGGGAGGCGCCTGCAGCGTGGCGGCAGCGGTGGCCAGGTCTCTCCTGGAGAAACAGGGCACTGAGCTCCTGGCCGCCCGGACCGCGGAGCAAGGGGCAGAGGCTGGAGGGAACCAGCATGAACAAGTGCAGGGTGAATGGGACTCCCAGTGGACAGAGGGGACAGGGGCGATGTCCCTAGCACAGGGCTCAGCGGTGCTTCCGGCAGAGTCTCCCGGCAGGTCTCCCGGCAGGGCCATCCCATCGCATTCAGCAGAACCAGAACTCAAGGCTTGGCTCCCAAATACCATTTTCCTCTAAAAGGAGCTTCTACCCTCAGAGAAATGGCTCGTTTCTTTAAAAAAATTGATTGATTGATTGATTGATTGATTGATTTGAGAGAAACATCGATTTGTTGTCCCACTAATTCCTGCACTCATTGGTTCATTTTTGTATGTGCCCCCTGGGAACTGAACCTCTAACCTGGTGTGTTGGGACAATGCTCTAACCACTGAGCATGGGCCTGGTGGGGAGCTGCTCACCTCAAAGCTGCTCAGGGACAGTGCCTGGCGAGCAAGAAGACTCCCTGCACCCCAAAGTAAGAAATGCCCAGGGAGCGCCAGCCGGTGGGGCTCAGCGGGTAGAGCGCTGGCCTGCAGACTAAAGGGTCCCAGATTCAATTTAAGGGCATGTGCCTTGGCTGTGGGCTTGATCCCCAGTAGGGGGTGTGTAGGAGGCAGCTGATTGATGTTTCTAACTCTCGATACCTCTCTCTTCCTCTCTGTAAAATCAATAAAAATATATTTAAAAACAAAAGAAATGCTCAGAGAATATTGGGACATACCAAGCAAATGCTCCCACTGTCAGGGCAGGTAACGTGAACATGAAAATAAATACCCATAGTAATAGAGTAACTGAAAAGAACAGGCAACTGCGAGGACAAAAAGACATAAATAAATGAATGGATGAATTAAATGGGTGAATAGGGCTTGTCCAGTTTCCAGCAGCTTCTCAGGAGATGTGTGGATTACAATGGAACAAGAGTAATTGTGTAGTGAAAACCTGCAGGCAGGGCCGGAGCTTCTGTCCGAGGGCTCCTCCCCAGGTCTGGACAAACCCACATGCCATCTGACAAGCACCTAGCAGAGCCTGCAGGAACACGTCCTGCAGAACAGCACGGGGCAGGGAAGCGTCCTGTCGCGTTGCGAGGGTTGGGACGTGGAAGAGCTCTCAGTGAAGGAGACAAGGGAGCCCAGACCAGCACCGAGACGGGGACTAGAACTGTCCTCCAGGCCGCATTAGGCCCAGCACAGAATTTGGACATTATTTTATCATCCAATAAGGGTGGCACCCAAGGGATAAACTGTTATAGACACGAGGGCAGGAATGAGTCACTTAGTGTAAAATTCACCTCCATAGAGTGCAGCGACCCAGAGGGTCACGACTTCACTGCATGGCTGGGGCAGCCTGAGCCGGAGTGAGCCTGTGGCCTGGACCAGCCTTCAGCCACATCTGGGGCCACGTCCAGGCCTCCGCTCAAGGAGCTCACTAGCTGTGGTCCCTGCACCAGCCCCTTCACTAGCCTCCCGCCCCCTGCCCCGGTCCTCTCAGAAAAGCCCCCGGAGGACCCCTAAAGGCGGCCACCCTATTCTCCGCCCTCAGGACACCCTCACTGGCAGCTGGGCTTTCAGCTGTCTGTTCCCTCATCCTCCAGAATCTAGTGCAGCCGTGGGCAAACTACGGCCCGCAGGCCGGATCTGGCCCATTTGAAATGAATAAAACTATTGAAAAAAAGGACCGTACCCTTTTATGTAATGATGTTTACTTTGAATTTATATTAGTTCACACAAACACTCCATCCATGCTTTTGTTCCGGCCCTCCGGTCCAGTTTAAGAACCCATTGTGGCCCTCGAGTCAAAAAGTTTGCCCACCCCTGGTCTAGTGGCACAGGCCCAGCCCCTCGCTGACCAGCCCCAGGAGGCAGGCACTCTCTGTGCGGGGCAGCGGTGAGTGTGAGCAACTGTGGCCAGGTCAGCCTGCAGCTGGGCCTGGAAAGGAGGAGGGACACCCACTGCTGTGTGTAGCAGCCACTGTCGGCTCCCGTGAGGAACGCGCCAAGTTGCAGCTGGTGTTTCTTAGCTTCTGTACTAATGTTTCATGTGTGGTGACTGTTCGTTGCCTGTTCCTCCTTATTTATGCAAATCACACTGTTATTTATAAGCAAACTAGTGGCCCAGTGCACAGATTCATGCACATTGAAAGAAAATTAAGGAGAAGGTGGCCGGCAGGGCGAGACAGGCTGGACACACCCTGGAGCCAACCTCCCGTGGCCCCTCCCTGCCCAGCTGCACCTGGGGCAGTGCATGGTCTTAAAGGGTGTCTGCAGAGTTGGCGGTGTCCCTCCCGCAGGTGGGGGTCCCTCGGCCTGGCCTGTGGGGATTGGGCCAAAACTGGCAGTTGGACATCCCCCAAGGGGTACCAGAGTGAGAGAAGGCACTATGCAAAGTTGCTGCTTGCCCGAACCGGTTTGGCTCAGTGGATAGAGCGTCTGCCTATGGACTGAAGGGTCCCAGGTTCGATTCGGTCAATGGCATATACCTTGGTTGCAGGCACATCCCCAGTAGGGGGTGTGCAGGAGGCAGCTGATCGATGTTTCTAACTCTCTATTCCTCTCCCTTCCTTGCTGTAAAAAAATAAAATAAATAAATAAATAGTAAACTACATTAAAAAAACAAACAAAGTTGCTGTTGCTCGGCAGCTCCTACGTTGAGCATCTGCCCCCTTGTGGTCAGTGTGCATCATAGCTACCAGCCAGTCAGCCAGTCAGCTGGTCACTTACCTTTTATATATATATAGACTAGAGGCCCGGTGCACAAAAATTTGTGCACTCAGGGGTGGGGAGTCCCTCAGCCCGGCCTGTGCCCTCTCGCAGTCTGGGACCCCTCAGGGGATGACCAACTGCTGGCTTAGACCCAATCCCCGGGGGATTGGGCCTAGGATGGCAATCAGACATCCCTCTGGCAGCCTGGCAGCCCTCGGGGGATGTCCACTTGCCAGTGGGGAGCAGGCCTAAACTGCAGTCGGACATCCTTAGCGCTGCTGAGGAGGCAGGAGAGGCTCCCACCACCACCGCTGTACTGGCAGCCATCAGCCTGACTTGTGGCTGAGCAGAGCTCCCCATGTGAGAGTGCCCTGACCACTAGAGGGCAGTTCCTGCATTGAGCGTCTGCCCCCTGGTGGTCAGTGTGTGTCATAGTGACCAGTCATTCCCAGTCTTTCTGTGTTAGGGTCAATTTGCATATTACCCTTTTACTCTATAGGATAGAGGCCTAGTGCATGGGTGGGGGCTGGCTGGTTTTCCCTGTAGAGTGTCCCGGATCAGGGTGGGGGTCCCACTTGGGTGCCTGGCCAGCCTGGATGAGGGGCTGATGGCTGTTTGCATCTGGTCACACCCCCTTTGGGGTGGGGGTCCCCACTGGCGTGCCTGGCCAGCCTGGGTGAAGGGCTGAGGGCCGTTTTCAGGCTGGTGGGTGACTGAAGCTTCCAACCTCTTATTTTTTTCTTTTTTCTTTTATTCTGGGATTTATTTATCTTCTATGGCTGTCACTGGAGCTGAGGGCCAGCTCCAGCTCTGAGGCCTGGCTCCAGCTTGAGGCCTCGGCTGCCGAAAGCAGGTATCTGGGGTTTGTTTAGCTTCTATAATTGAAATATTTTTGCTTTCAGGCTCAGAGCCAGGCCGCGGCAGGTGGGGAACCTTGGCTTCTTCCATCACCGGGGCAACCAAGCCTCATGTTCACTTCAGCTGCGTGGCTGCCGGCTGCCATCTTGGTTGGCAGTTAATTTGCATATCACCCTGATTAGCCAATGGGAAGCGTATTGGAGGTAAGGTTAATTACCCTATTTGTCTTTTATTTGATAGGATAATCACTTTGAAGACATCTGCTCCCAGGTCTGACAGCAGGCACCTGGCCCGTGTCCTCTAGATGGAGGCCACACTGGCTGGAGTTGGATGGCAGCTCGAACCGCATTCCAACCACATGGGTGTTGATGGGTCTGGACCATATGTGGGACTGTATTTATTGGTGATTGGCTTTAGATGTGCCTTTTCTTTGTAGACATTTTTAGATTCCTCAAATATAAAAATTGATGGAGTAAGAATGAAGAAAGAGAGAGAGAAAGAGAAAGAAGAAAGAAAGAAAGTAAACTCAACGCTCACAAAGGACTGGTTGTGACACATGAGGGCTTCCTAGTCCCTCTCCTGTGTCTTGAGTGGGTCACAGTACCTCCTGTGGGGAATCAGGAGAAGCACCTGAGCAACATGTCCTGTAGGGTGCTTCTTGCCCTGCACACCCTCCCCAAACATAACTGCCTCCCTCAGTCACCAAATGTCAGCCAGGTGCACAGTGGCGAGGACACGGGGTGGGAGGACACAGGAGGGAGGACACGGGAGGAAGGACACAGGAGGGAGGACACAGGAGGGAGGACATGGGAGGGAGGACATGGGAAGGAGGACACGGGAGGGAGGAGAGAGGAGGGAGGACAGAGGACGGAGGAAAGAAGAGGGAGGACACAGGAGGGAGGACACGGGGGAGGACACAGGAGGGAGGACACAGGAGGGAGGACACAGGAGGGAGGACACAGGAGGGAGGACACGGGGGAGGACACGGGGGAGGACACGGGTGGGAGGACACAAGAGGGAGGACACAGGAGGGAGGACATGGGGGAGGACACGGGTGGGAGGACACAAGAGGGAGGACACGGGAGGGAGGACATGGGAGGGAGGAAAGAGGAGGGAGGACACAGGGGGAGGACACGGGGTGGGCGGAGGTTCCACACGTTTCCTGGGATGACTGCATCTGAGTGTTGCCCTGTGTTCTGCCCTCTCCAGGCACCTTCGCGGCACAGTGGCCATTCCTCATGGCAACAACAGGGACGTGAGGAGCAGTAAGCCAGTCTGAATGGAGAACTGATGCTGTGACCATGCAGGGAACAAAGGATTACTATCCAAGCCGGCATCACCGGTGAGCACATCGAGCTCCCCTCACCCTGTTGACCTTCTCCCCCCTGAGGTCCAGCCTCAGTCGGGAGGGGTTGGAGGGTGGAGGGGTGGCCACTGGGCCTGCAGGGTTGATGACCCATTCCCACGCTGCTGTCCTCACGCACTGCCTTCCCCAGTCCTGTGTCAGGGCTCCCGCCTCTCCAGCAGCAGGGTCGGATTCCAGGAAGAACATGCGGACCAAGTGCTCACTGACGATGCCTGCTCCTCCTCCCAGGCGCCATGGCCTCGCTGCCCCCTCTCCCTCCCCTCCCCTCCCCAAGAGCTCTGCTTCCCTGACCCTTGCTGTGGCCCCGCTCCCCCATACACGCCAGGGCCCCCCTCACCCCTCCCTTGTCTGTGGCCCCACTCTCATTTCCATTTGGAGACGTGGTTTGTGGCAGAGAAAGTAGCAGGAGGTATAGGGCTTATTACACATCCTGGTGAGATCAGGGAGCACCCAGACCTCCCCTCGGTTCAGGACCCACGGAGGTGAGGCTGCAGCCACCAGGATGGAGAGAGGTGTGGGGGAGGGGAGAGGAGGGGGGACGGAGGGCGTGGAGGGGGGAGGTGCGGGTCGGGGGAGGGGGTGGGGGAGGGCGGGGGTTGGGGGGAGGCACAGGGCAGGGGGAGGGGAGAAGGCACAGGTGGGGAAGGGGGAGGGGAGAGGCGCGTTAGCGGGGAGGGGGAGGTGTGGGGTGGGAGTAGGTGCAGGTTCGGGTGGGGGTGGGGGAGGCGAGGGGCGGGGGGAGGTGGGAGGCATGAGTCCCAGGGGAGGGGAGGCATGGGGTGTGGGGAGGCGCAGGGCAGGGGTGGGGGGAGGTACGGGTGGGTGGGAGGGGGGAGGCATGGGCAGGGAGCCCTGCCTTGTGGAAGAGTTTGCAAGGTCCCCCGGGGAGGATGCGGAGGGGGGTGGGGGGGATCGGCAGTGGCCAGGTGCCCGGCCTGCCACTCCCAGACTCGCCTCGGCCAGGCCCAGACCTCAGGCTCCCACCAAGGTCACAGCCCAGACCCCAAGCGCAGACCACGCTCCTAAGATGACACTGGCAGGACCTCTGTGCCCTGGCATGCACCCAGCCTGACCCACAGGCCCGATGGGTCTGGCCTGCACTCTGTGCCACCACTGGCACCTGGCCCGCCGAGGACTCACCCACCGCTGAGCTGCCACCGAGGCCCTAGAGCACAGCTGCGCCTGCTCGGGTGCAGGACCCCTGCTGAAGGCCCAGGTGGGTGTGGCTGTTATGCCCAGATTTCAAGATCCCCAAGAAAACCACACCAGGGAGCCAGTCCGATGCAAAAGCAGAAGGTCCTTTATTGAGCTAGCTAACTCAACCCCGCCCTCCGGTCGACTCAGCGATCGGAAGCAGAGTGCCACCCGTGAGAAAATCAGGGCTTTAATAGGGGGATGGAGTGAGGGGAGGGGAGCTGACTGTGGGCCCTGCCGATTGGCCAGGTGCAAGTCGGGTCTTGTTACACAGGATGTGGTCATCTCTATGGCGCGCATGTTCCTTGATTGTCATTGGTTAGTTTAAAGAAATCCCGGCTTCCGGGAAGAAGGTACTTTCCTGAGCACATGGTGACTGCCCCAACATGGAGGATCCGGGGTGAGATGGAGGGCATAGCCCTTGCCCTTTCATTCCCCCCTTGTCTTGGAACTTCCGGCTCAATCATGAGACAGACTGCATTTGTATTTCACCGTTGCTAGAGGCCCGTAGTGGGCACACAGAACTATCAACTGAACTATCCCTATAAGCTTAACATATGGCCCGGTGGAAGGGAAAGAAACCATTTTAGCTTTAACAACTTCTATTGAAACAGGATTTTTCTTCTTAAAATTCCTCCATGGCTATCAAAAAGCCAAATCAAGATTAATTTATCTACTGTCCTGATGTTTGCATAAACACAACAAGAATGGTAACTGACTACCTTTGCTGGAATTTCATGGTTGAACCTTAATGTGCCCCGTAGGGCCAGGAAGCCAAGCCATCCAGCTGCCATCAGGCCTGCCTGCAGTATCTGCTGAGTTAGGTGAATCCCTCACCTGTAGCAACTCCACCTGAGCCCACGCTCCAGGCTTTAAGGCTCATCTCAGTAGCCCTCCTACTCGTTGCGGCCCAGAGTGTGTGGGGGTTCCGCAGGGATGCAGAGGCATCTTTACTGCTCCCCTTCTACTCTTACCAACCGCCAGTTGGTAAGTAGGGCATGGGCCTGACGCTCCAGCGCCAGCCATCTTCAGGGCTCCCAAGCAGAATACCAGGCTTTCTTCGTGGCATTCTTAGTGGCTTCAAGTCTTTAGAGCTCAGACAGGGCTCTTTAAAACATGATAATCCAGTCAAAGTTTTCCATTAATAATCAGTCCTATTGGATATATGCAAAGAAACGTACTTATTTAGCATTGCCAGATTTCGGAGGAATTACATAAGGAGAAAAACATACTGATCTACTCTAAGATTTTCTGACTTTTCTTGCTAATTTCTTTTCATGGATTTAAAACAAAACAGTAACTGTTGGTATAAAACCTTCTTTTTATGCATAACCATGCCTCAGACTTTCTATTCTAACTAACCCTGACATGGGCATGGTGATTCAGGCCTGCAAGACAGTATTACAGGCCGTCAACTGTTAGCTGTCTCTCAACAGAGACCAAAACCTGATGGGCACCCCTCCCTGCCCAGTTGGGCACCTGCCCTCTTGGCAGCTAGACATCCTTTACTTTTGGGGGTCACCCCGCACAGCTCCCTTCCAGGACAGCCAACACACACTCAAACCTGCAAAAGAATCAAAGGTTAATATAACATATCAATACAATGAAACATAATATTGGCATCATGGCCGCTTCAGGCAGCCAAATCTTCTACCAAACATGTGATTCTATAAATTGCCGGGAGCCGGTCCATCCTTGCTGTTTCAAGGGACCTGGCATATATGGCATACTGTTCTTGATGTGTTTGCTCACCTTCTTGGCACTGTGTTTTAACCAAGGTCACCTCTCCGAGAAAGGTTGTTTCCCCAGGTAGGGATTTTCCCCTGAAGTTAGGGAGGGAATAAAACCTCTTAACTAAGTGCCAGGCGGGTAGTTAATCACTTCAACTACGAACAATCATGCTTAAGCTACATAATCTTTACTCCCTGGAATGGAGATAAGAAACGCCCTAACCTTTGGCATAGAGATTGATAGGATTAGAATCAACTGGTATAAATACAGATGCAACAAGACAACAGGAGTCAGAACCTAGAGAGGCAGACCGAGAGACGTACCCGAGACACGGAACTCAGAACCTACAGACAGAACTTAAGAGACAGAACTTAGAGACAGAACTCAGAAGACACAGACAGAACTTAGAACACAGAACTTAGAAGACAGAACTTACACAGAACGTAGAGACAGAAGAACTTCACTGGAGAGAACATGGCAAAAGATTCTGGACAGAACCTGGCTACAGAAGTTGGTTGGAGAACCTAGACAGAACCTGGCTGAATAACCCAGCTACAGAACCTGGCGACTGAACCTGGCTGGAGAACCTAGCAAGAGAACATGGCTACAGAACCTGGCTGGAGAACCTGGAGAACCTGGCTGGAGAACTTAGCAAGAGAACATGGACACAGAACTTGGCTGGAGATTGTGGCTAGAGATCCTGGCAAGGCTGCTGATCAACTGAACGCTGTCTCCGTGTCATTCCTTCTTTGCTGACTCCGTCCACACCTTTGGGGACCCCTGGACCCGCTGGGGCTGGACCCCGGCATATGGCGCCCGAACAGGGACCCCTAGGTAAGTGCCCCACCCTCGGGACGGATAGGACTCCACCGTAGGAAGAGGGTGGATAGTCTTGGCCGACTCCCTCCACACCTTTGGGAACCCCTAGAACAGGATTCCCATAGGTAAGCCCCCCCTATTGAGAACCCCCACATTCAGGACGGATAGGACTCCACCAGGGTGCTGCAAACCCCCCTATAGAGGATAAGTAGGGTAGGAAGGTGGATAGTACAGAACTTAGATTGAGAAGATGTGCCATACTGAGTCTTAAGAAAAAAGACGCTGTATTGATCTTTTTGCTTGCTAGCAGAGGAATTAAGGTTACTCCCAGTCAGACAGAATGTTTTATACAAGAAGTATGTCCATGCTTTTCTGAGGAAGGAAAGGTAAATGTAATGGCATGGGAGAAGGTAGGCCCAGGGAGCCTTATCCTTAACCCCACTGCAGCCTTTCCACCCCGGGAAAGTGCAGGATTGGCAAGCTCTCCCTGGGATGATAGATCAGGACTCAGGTAATAGCGAAAAGCGCCAATCCTACTCTTAAAATGGATACAAGAGAGCATTTGGGATTTTTCTTTTTAATGCCTGCTTTTAAAAAATAAAAAAGGGGGAATTTGCCGGGAGCCGGTCCATCCTTGCTGTTTCAAGGGACCTGGCATATATGGCATACTGTTCTTGATGTGTTTGCTCACCTTCTTGGCACTGTGTTTTAACCAAGGTCACCTCTCCGAGAAAGGTTGTTTCCCCAGGTAGGGATTTTCCCCTGAAGTTAGGGAGGGAATAAAACCTCTTAACTAAGTGCCAGGCAGATAGTTAATCACTTTAACTACGAACAATCATGCTTAAGCTACATAATCTTTACTCCCTGGAATGGAGATAAGAAACGCCCTAACCTTTGGAATAGAGATTGATAGGATTAGAATCAACTGGTATAAATACAGATGCAACAAGACAACAGGAGTCAGAACCTAGAGAGGCAGACCGAGAGACGTACCCGAGACACGGAACTCAGAACCTACAGACAGAACTTAAGAGACAGAACTTAAGAGACAGAACTTATGAGACAGAACTTACACAGAACTTAGAAGACAGAACCTGGCTGGAGATCCTAACCAGAACTTCACTGGAGATCCTGACCAGAACTTGGCTAGAGGAACCTGGCTATGATGATCACCCGATGGCTGCCTCCGTGTCAAGAGAACCTGACTAGAACTTGGACAGAACCTGGCTGGAGAACCTAGCGAGGGAACATGGCTACAGAACCTGGCTGGAGATCCTGACAAGAGAACCCAACTATGCTGATGAACTGAACACTGCCTCTGTGCCATTCATTCCTTCTTCGCCGACTCCGTCCACACCTTTGGGGACCCCTGGACCTGCTGGGGCTGGACCCCGGCAATAAATGGTTCTTGTCTCTTTGGAGCCATGTCCATGAAGATGCAGGCATCATCTAAGTGTATTACACAGTATTGTGGGGGCTCCTGGTGACAGGAGCGATTGCGAGTCATGTTACCGGCATCAGGCAGGTCGAGCATGCCACAGAGCGGGTTGTGTTGATCTTGATCGATGCTCCATTTGGTGATGAAGTTTTTCCGGGTCATGGATGGATCCGCTGACCGGACGTGAGTGTGATGGACCCAGGTCGCGACGCCGTCTACCTTGAGAGCGGTAGGGGTCGTCAGCACCACAGTGTAGGGACCCTTCCAACGTGGATCTAGGGTCTTCCGGCGGTGCTTTCTGACGTAGACCCAATCTCCTGGTCTGTGCTGATGAGGGGTTGGGGTTGGGCTGGTCTCGTAGATGGCGCGGAGGCGCGGCCAAATGTCCTCGTGTGCCCTCTGGAGACCTCTCAAGGAAAGCGATTGTTAAAGAAAAACCACCCAGTCCCTCTGAGTCAGATTCCTCCTCTCTTGGAGAACTTCAAAATCCTGATGGCTTATAGGTAACCCTGTTTATCAGTTACAGAGCTCTGCTTTTTTGGCTTTCTACCAGTTCCCTTTGTGGCAGAGCAGCAACCAGGCCTCTTTCAAGGGAGTGAGCTAGAAGTGGGCATCAGCCCCTCCTTAGCTAGCAGCAACAGGTACCAGTACCAAACCCTTTCAGTACATTTGACCAGCTTCATTTCTGCACACCTTTACAGATTAAGGCCCATTGTTTTTCTTTAACCAGCAAGCTAAATGACACTGGCCTGTATTATTTAATTCAGCACAGGCAGGGGGAAGGGCCCATGGAATCTCTGCCCTGAGGAACTGTGAGCCCCACCCTTAAATGTCCCAATCAGACTAGAAAAGCCACAAATACCTTTTAAATCTACCCCAGAATTCCAAAATCCCAACCTAGCACAGAATATACTTCCACACTTACATGAATAAATAATTATACCTAAGTAGACATACAGACATCAAATAAACATTCACACTAACATCTTTTTAGTGAACAAGTACTTTTACAATCCTGGGATCTTGAGCAGACAGGAACAGATGTGGAGGCCTCCCTTTTTCACATCCCAGGACAGGACTTTTGACCTATGTCTCATCCAGATAGAAACGGTACTTATATTGAATAAGGAAATCAAGAATAACTAGATACATTCCCCATTAAGAACTTTGAGGTGCATGCCACATTTATACCACAAAATACCAAGAAATCAGTTTCAGTTGTGTCGAGATACAGAACAAGTCCCTGAACAGAGGCGGTAGAAAACTGTCTAGGAATGCTTTTTTTTTTTTACCTTTCTAAAAGATAGGCCAGATTCGAACCCTTAGCCAGTCCAAGTTTCGACTTCTCTCCCATTACACCAAGGTTATGTTTTCCAGGTAGCTAGAACTCTTAGCCTTAATTTTTAGGTGATTAGCAATACATTCAAAAAATTTTTAAGAGACATAGAAATTTTACTAAACAATTTTAAACAACAAAGATACATACTTAGGCATGTCCTGGGTCTCCAGAACACTGAACTGGAGCCCTCTAAGATCAGTATGAAACCAGTTTCTACCTGAAATAATTGTACTTTACTTTAGAAATTGGATTACTGCTATCCTGGCATAGCTGCTAAATTTCAAAAGAGCTATTTTAAATCGCCTTGGGAAACCAGCCTGTATTTCTTTCTCAGGTTCATCTCTGCCATTTTTAAGGCCAAAACAGTCTCGGGTTTTTATTCTGTATACAGCAAAAGGTTAAGTTCAGCTCAAAACTATGCGCACTCGTTTTTAAACTGGCCTTTTCCCTTTACATGTGCACAGAAATCCCGGATGCATTTATGAATTTGTAAAAGCTTTTCAATTCTCTATCTACAAGCCTTTTAAGAAATACGAGCTCTATTGTCAGCCCTTATAAAGCCAACTGCTTAAAACATTGGTTTATTATATCTTAAAAATAGTATTAAATAAATCCGAGAGGCAATCACACTTTCTGCCTCATCCACATTTCCGCAGTAATACTTTGCCCCTGAAATTCCATCCTGCCTTAGTAAGCAGACATTCCTTTTGTGATTGGCTAAGTCAGAGGGCGGGGCCTTTACTGTTCCAAGATGGCGGCCCCCAGGAGCACGGCATGCCATGCGGCCAACATGGCGGCTGCCAAGTCAGGCAGCTCAACATTGTGGCTGTCTAAACTGTTCTCTGACAGAAAAGATGATTTCCTCATTCTCACAATAAACAAGGGAAGAGCAAACCAAAACCCCTAAAAGATAGATGGCCAACTTTATATTGCAGAACTTTAAACCATGTTTTTTTGCCTAGGGACTACTGGTGGAAAGCTGATTTCAAAGGAGCCACCCTTTTGGCCGCTTGACCTTTTCTGGGAAGGTCAGCAACAAAAGGTGTAGCCATTTAAATGCAAACTAACATTTCAAAAGATGACTGCTGGGGGGAATTGGATTACCTGAATACTAGGGGAAGGGCGTGTCTACCCCGCCCTTCACTAAAAAAAAAGTGTAGCTTTAAACTTTTAAACGGCAAGAAAAATGACCTTAAGCTTTCAGAGCTTTAAATCTTAGGTAGCAAATTAAATACTTAGCATTTTTAAAATCGATAATTTTACATTTAAGGATACATTTCAAATAAAACATAAGGCATTTTCAATTAATAGATTAACTTCTATCATCTAGACTTCATACTAGGCATACTCAGATAGCCACACAAAGGAGGGGAGAAGGCAGGCCCCCTCCCTCCACATTCATACACTTTCACCAGACATTCATTCAGAGTTTAAACAATCCATTCAATTTCTAACAACTTCCCAACTCCTGAGGGAGCTCTAAAGCCTCCCCCAATCTCCTTGAAATGATCAATCACAATACCCAAGGGAGCAGTCTTAGTCCTCATAACGTCCGGCCAGCAAGTCCACAAAATAAAACGGAAACACAAACAACTAAAGGGCCCAAGAAAGTACAGCCTTCCCACTCCATGGAAGCAAACACCGAAAGCTAGACGATGGCTGTGTGCCAACCAGCGGGAGCGCCCCGCCTTTTCTCAGATTGAGGGGTTCCTACAGACCTTCCGACTCCGCGGAAGCAAAAATGCCCCCCTTCAGATGGAGGATCGGGGCGTCCCCCGACTCCTCCTGCCCGTGGCCCCCCTAGTGCGCCCACCTTAGACCATGTGGGCGATTACGATTACAGATTTCAGAAGTGAGCTCACAGAGGACAGATGGACAGATACAAAATATATAACGACACATAAAGACCTACCGCGGTCAGTCAGGCCCTCCGGACTGGGAGTCCCTCGATGGTGTTGGGGATCCCGGACGAGCCCCCAAAATGTTATGCCCAGATTTCAAGATCCCCAAGAAAACCACACCAGGGAGCCAGTCCGATGCAAAAGCAGAAGGCCCTTTATTGAGCTAGCTAACTCAACCCCGCCCTCCAGTCAACTCAGTGATCGGAAGCAGAGTGCCACCCATGAGAAAATCAGGGCTTTAATAGGGGGGTGGCGTGAGGGGAGGGGAGCTGACTGTGGGCCCTGCCGATTGGCCAGGCGCAAGTCGGGTCTCATTACACAGGATGTGGTCATCTCTATGGCGCGCATGTTCCTTGATTGTCATTGGTTAGTTTAAAGAAATCCCGGCTTCCGGGAAGAAGGTACTTTCCTGAGCACATGGTGACTGCCCCAACATGGAGGATCCGGGGTGAGATGGAAGGCATAGCCCTTGCCCTTTCAGTGGCCTCCCCTGCCCTGGACCTACTGGAACCCAGGACCTGCGGAGACTGAACAGGCTGTGGATCTGTGGTGAGAGGGGAGGCCTGGGACTGAGAGGAGGCCCCAGGGCCCTGGCGGTGGAGTTGGAATGGGTGCAGCAGGGAGGCCCCAGGGCCCTGGCGGTGGAGTCGGAATGGGTGGAATCGGAATGAGTCCCTGGGCAGAGCAGCGCCAGCTCCCCCATCGCAGCCTGGGAACCTCCTCAGACCAGTGGGAGGGGCCACGCAGTGGCACTTGGGCCCAGCCTCACTGGAGGGGCCTGGAGGACACACCCAGCACTGACTCTGGGGGCCTCTATTTCTAGGAGCAGAAAGGGGGCTGCACAGTAGGTCCAGGAAGGAGAGGTCCTGCCCACCTGGAACGCGGGGAGGTGCCCTCTTTCCTGCTAAACAGCTGCTTCTGAGCGGACCTGCAGCGACCTGGGCAAGGGAGCAGCCTGGGCAGGTGGCAGAGAGGAGGTGCAAGCAAACCAGGCTGAGCTGAGGCTTTGGGAGGAGAGGAAGGGTCCGTCCCCCCCTCCTACAAGCTACTGGCACCGCCCCCAACAGGATTCTGACCAAACCATCCAGGCCAAGACCAGGTCTCCCCTCAGAGCCCAGCTCCCTGGGGAAGGAGTGCCACTCAGAACAGGGACACTGGAGTCGGAGACTCCAGGCAACCCCCGCCTCTGGGCTATAGAGTCCCTGCCTGCAAGACTACAGGGCCTTCAACCTCTCGGACCTCAACCAGGCGGCCCAGGGCCAGAAGGGGACAGTGATCACGTTGGCCTGCACCAGAGAAGCTCTGGGAGGCCCAGGATGGACACGCCCAAGGACATCAGAGCAAAATCTGCGAGCCCCACAAGTAGCGGACCCAAAGGCTTCTGAGCGTGAGTGTGTGTGTGTGTGTGTGTGTGTGTGTGTGTGTGTGTATGATTTTTGTTTGTTTGTTTGTTTGTTTCCCTCCCTTTTCGTCTTCTCTTTTTGCTTGCACATCTCTAATTTCTCACTTTTCTTTGATTCTGTTCTCCTTTTGTCTCTTCTTATTGTTATTATTAATTTTTATTCGCCTCTTCTTTTCTCATTTTTCCCATTTTACCTTTCCTATGTCTTAATATATTCATTATTATTATGTTTAAAATTCATTATTATTATTTCATTCACTTTGTTTCCTTTTTTCTTTACTAGTTTTTTATTTTTTATTTATTTTTTTGTGTGTGTGCATAGTTTTTTAGTTTTGTCAATTTTATTTATTTATTTATTTTTTTATTGCTTAAAGTATTACAAAGGGTATTACATATGTGTCCATTTATCCCCCCGCCCTAGAGAGTCCCCTAGCCTCCCCTATGCCCCAGTGTCTTATGTCCATTGGTTATGCTTATATGCATGCATACAAGTCCTTTGGTTGATCTCTTACCCCTCTACCTCCTGACCCCAACCCTCCCCGGCCTTCCCGCTGCAGTTTGACAATCTGTTTGAGGCAGCTCTACCTCTGTATCTATTATTGTTCAAAAGTTTATAATGGTCTCTATTATCCATGAATGAGTGAGATCATGTGGTATTTTTCCTTCATTGACAGGCTTATTTCACTTAGCATAACGCTCTCCAGTTCCATCCATGCCGTTGCAAATGGTAAGAGTTCCTTCCTTTTTACAGCAGCATAGTATTCCATCGTGTAGATGTACCACAGTTTTCTAATCCATTCATCTACTGATGGGCACTTAGGCTGTTTCCAGATCTGAGCTATGGTGAATTGTGCTGCTATGAACATAGGGGTGCATATATCTTTTCTGATTGGTGTTTCTGGTTTCTTGGGATATATTCCTAGAAGTGGGATCACAGGGTCAAATGGGAGTTCCATTTTCAGTTTTTTGAGGAAACTCCACACTGTCTTCCATAGTGGCTGCACAAGTCTGCATTCCCACCAGCAGTGCACAAGTGTTCCTTTTTCTCCACATCCTCTCCAGCACTTGTCCTTTGTTGATTTGTTGATGATAGCCAGTCTGACAGGTGTGAGATGGACCTCATTGTTGTTTTGATTTGCATCTCTCTGATGATTAGTGACTTTGAGCATGTTTTCATATGTCTCTTGGCTTTCTGAATGTTCTCTTTTGAAAGGTGTCTATTTAGGTCCTTTGCCCATTTTTTGATTGGATTGTTTATCTTCCTTTTGTTAAGTTGTGTGAGTTCCCTATAAATTTTGGAGATTAGGCCCTTATCAGATATGACATTGGGCAAATATGTTTTCCCACACAGTGGGTTTTCTCATTGTTTTGTTGATGGTTTCTTTTGCTGTGCAGAAGCTTTTTATTTTGATTTAGTCCCATTTGTTCATTTTTCTCTTTAGTTTCAAGTGTCCTAGGAGCTGTATCAGTGAAGAAATTGCTTCGGCATATGTCTGAGATTTTGTTGCCTTTGGATTCTTCTAGAATTTTTATGGTTTCCTGTTGTACATTTAAGTCCTTTATCCATTTTGAGTTTATTTTTGTGTATGGTGTAAGTTGGTGGTCTAGTTTCATTTTCTTGCATATATTTGTCCAATTTTCCCAACACCATTTATTGAAGAGACTATCTTGGCTCCATTGTGTGTTCTTGCCTCCTTTGTCAAATATTAATTGAGCATATTGGTTCGGGCCAATTTCTGGGCTCTCTATTCTATTCCATTGATCTATATGCCTATTCTTGTGCCAGTACCAGGCAGTTTTGAGAACAGTGGCTTTGTAATACATCTTGATATCTGGTACTGAGATCCCACCTACTTTGTTCTTTTTCAGGATTGCTGCAGCTATTCGGGGTTTTTTTTTTTATTCCAGATGAATTTTTGGAGAGTTCGTTCTAGATCTATGAAGTATGCTGTTGGTATTTTAATGGGAAGTGCGTTGAATTTATAGATTGCTTTGGGTAGTATGGACATTTTAATGATGTTGATTCTACCAATCCATGAACATGGTATGTTCTTCCATCTGTTTATGTCTTCCTCTATATCTTTTTTCAACGTCCTGTAGTTTTCTGAGTAGAGGTCTTTTACCTCTTTAGTTAAGTTTATTCCTAGGTAGCTTAATTTTTTTGGTGAGATGGTAAACGGGATTGTTTTTATAATCTCTCTTTCTGAAAGTTCACTATTGGTGTATAGAAATGCCTCAGATTTCTTGGGGTTAATTTTGTATCCTGCGACATTGCCAAATTCATGTATTAAGTCTAGTAGCTTTTGGATGGAGTCTCTAGGGTTTTGTATGTATAATATCATGTCGTCTGCAAATAAGGACAGTTTTACTTCCTCTTTTCCAATTTGGATGCCTTTTATTTCTTCTTCTTGCCTAATTGCAATGGCTAACACTTCCAGTACTATGTTGAACAGGAGTGGTGAGAGGGGGCATCCCTGTCTTGTTCCTGTTCTTAGGGGAAATGGTGTTAGTTTTTGTCCATTGAGTATGATGCTGGCTGTGGGCCTGTCATATATGGCTTTTATTATGTTGAGGTATGATCCTTCTACTCCAGCCTTACTGAAAGTTTTTATCAAAAATGGGTGTTGAATTTTGTCAAATGCTTTTTCTGCATCAATTGATATGACCATGTGGTTTTTTTCTTTCAATTTGTTTATGTGATGTATCACGTTTATTGATTTGCGGATATTGTACCATCCTTGCATCCCGGGGATAAATCCTACTTGGTCTTGGTGTATGATCTTTCTGATGTACTGCTGGATCCGATTTGCTAAGATTTTGTTGAGGATTTTGGCATCTATGTTCATGAGGGATATTGGCCTGTAATTCTCTTTCATTGTGTTGTCTTTACCTGGTTTTGGTATTAGGGCGATGCTGGCTTCATAGAATGAGCTTGGAAGTGTTCCTTCCTCTTGAATTTTTTGTAGTAGTCTGAGGAGGATAGGTTTTAGTTCTTCCTTGAGTGTTTGGTAAAACTCCCCTGTGAAGCTGTCTGGTCCTGGGCTTTTGTTTGATGGAAGCTTTTTTATGACTGCTTCAATTTCTTCTATAGTTATTGGCCTGTTGAGATTTTTAGATTCTTCCTGATTGAGTTCTGGAATGTTGTATTTTTCTAGGAATTTGTCCATTTCCTCCAGGTTGTCTAGTTTGTTGGAGTAGAGCTGTCCAAAGTATTTTTTTAAATATATTTTATTGATTTTTTACAGAGAGGAAGGGAGAGAGAGAGTTAGAAACATCGATGAGAGACAAACATCGATTAGCTGCCTCCTGCACATTCCCCACTGGGGATGTGCCCGCAACCCAGGTACATGCCCTTGACCGGAATCGAACCTGGGACCTTTCAGTCCGCAGGCCGACGCTCTATCCCCTGAGCCAAACCGGTTTCGGCTGTCCAAAGTATTTTTTAACAATCATTTGTATTTCTGTGGGGTCTGTTGTTATTTCGCCTCTATTGTTTCTGATTTTGTTTATTTGGGTCCTCTCTCTTTGCTTCTTGGTGAGTCTGGCTAGAGGTTTGTCAATTTTGTTTATCCTTTCAAAGCACCAGCTCTTGGTTTCATTGATTTTCTGTATTGTTTTTTTGGTCTCTATGTCATTTATTTCTGCTCTAATCTTTATTATCTCCTTCCTTCTGCTCACTCTGGGATTTTCTTGTTGCTCTCTTTCTAATTCTTTGAGTTGTAGAGTTAGATGATTTACTACCATTTTTTCTTGTTTTTTGAGATAGGCTTGTAGAGCTATAAACTTCCCTCTCAGGACTGCTTTCATTGTGTCCCATAGGTTTTGGATTGTTGTGTTTTCATTGTCATTAGTTTCCAGGATGTTTTTAATTTTTTCTTTGATCTCATTGGTAACCCAATCAATATTTAATAGCATGCTATTCAGCTTCCAGGTGTTTGAGTATTTTGGGTTGTTTTTATTGTAGTTTATTTCTAATATTATGCCATCGTGGTCTGCGAAGATGCTTTTTATGATTTCAATCTTCTTGAATTGGGGATACTTTGCTTGTGACCCAATATGTGGTCTATTTTTGAAGATGTCCCATGAGCCCTTGAGAAGAACGTATATTCCCTGGCTTTGGGGTGAAGTGTTCTGAAGATGTCTATTAAGTCCATCTGGTCTAGTGAGTCATTTAGGATTGCTGTATCTTTGCTGATTGTTTGTCTATAGGACTTATCCAGTGCTGTCAGTGGTGTATTAAAGTCCCCTACTATGATTGTATTGTTGTTGATCTCTCCTTTGATATTTTCCAGGAGTTTTTTTATGAATTTTTGGTGCTCCTGCATTGGGTGCATATATGTTTACCAGGGTTATATCTTCTTGTTGTATTGATCCCTTTAGTATTATGAAGTGGCCTTCCTTATCTCTTGTATGGCCTTCAGTTTGAGGTCTATTTTGTCCGATATAAGTATTGCTACCCCAGCTTTCTTTTCCTTTCCATTTGCCTGAAAGATATTTTTCCATCCTTTCACTTTCAGTCTGTGTGAGTCCCTTCTAATGAGGTGGGTTTCTTGTAGACAGCAGATGTATAGGTCATGTTTTTTTAATCCATTCAGCCACTCGATGTCTTTTGGTTGGAGCATTTAGTCCATTTACATTTAAAGTTATCATTGAAAGGTACTTGTTTGTAGCCATTTCTCTTTTTTGTGTGGCTGTTTTCTTTCTGAGCTTTTTATTTCTTCTTTTTATACCAGACCCTTCAACATTCCTTGCATTGCTGGCTTGGTAGTGATAAACTCCCTTAGCCTTTTTTTTTGTCTGTGAAGCTTCTTATTTCCCCTTCAAGTTTGAATGATAGCCTTGCTGGATAGAGTATTCTTGTATTCAGTCCTTTGCTTTGCATCACCTTGTAAATTTCCATCCATTCTTTTCTGGCCTGATGTGTTTCTGTTGAGAAATCATTTGATAATCTAATGGGAGATCCCTTGTATGTGACTTTCTGTCTCTCTCTCTTGCGGCCTGTAAGATTTTCTCTTTGTCCTGAACATTTGCCATGGTAATTATGATGTGTCTTGGTGTGGGCCTTTTTGGGTTCACCTTGTTTGGGAATCTCTGGGCTTGTGTGACTTTCTTCTTCCCCACCTCAGGGATGTTTTCTGATATTATTTCTTCAAATAGGTTTTCTAATCCTTGTTCATCTTTCTGTTGTTCTGGTACCCCTATTATTCATATGTTGTTTTGTTTCATGTTGTCCCAAAGCTCCCTTAGGCTCCCCTCCTGTCTTTTAATTTTTTTCTCCAATTGCAGTACATTTTGGGTGTGTTTTGCTTCCTTGTCTTCTAACTCACTAATTCAGTCCTCCGCTTCTCCTAGTCTACTGTTGATACTTTCAATGTTGTTTTTTATTGCAGCTATATCACTCTTCATTTCTTCTTGGGTGTTACTTAAGTTGTTGATTTTTTCATCTGTTTCTAGCTTCTTCCATATGTTATTGATTTTTTCATCTGTTTCTTCTTGCTTCTTGCAGAGGTTGTCGATTTTTTCCTCCATCTGGTTTATGCACTCTAGGACCCTTATTCTGAATTCTTTTTCTGTCATGTTGCATGCCTCTGTATTATTTAGCTGCTTTTCTGGAGAGTCCTCCTTCTCTTTCCTTTGGAGGTTTCTTTGTCTACCCATGTTTGATCTCACTGACATATCTAGATGTTGAGTCGTTCAGTGGCTGCTCCCTGGGTGGCAGTCACTCCTTGGTCTGTGGTTGCTCTTCAGGCGGTTGTGGTAGCAGCTGCTCTTCAGTTGGCAGAAGCTCCTCTGGTGGGTGCTGTTCACAGCTGTGGTGGCTCTTCTGGCTGGTGGGGGGCGGTTTCACGAACAGCTGCTGTTCCTTAGCAGCGGGTGTGGTGCTCAGGAGGTTGCTGTTGCTTGGATCTGAAAAGTGGTGTTGAGGTTATGGGATTAGGACAGTTTCCATTTCAAAAGACAGGAGAATCCAGGTTACCTTTATCTGAGCTTAAGTCCCTTGTTTGTAAAATGGGGATATAACACCACCAAGACTGCTGGCTCCCACCTCCGTTCCGCACCTCGCGAACCCCAAGCGCCACAAATTCAAGTAGCTTTACTAGTTTTTTAGCTTCCTCCTTGCTTCCAAATAGTCATTTTTCTTCTTTTTCTTTCTCCCTTTTTCTCTATATACTCTCTAAATTGTTGGCTGCAAGTCTTTTAGTATTCTTTTTATTTTTTCTTTGCTTTGCTTTCTGTTTTTTTTCCTTCTTAGTCCTCCCTGTGTTGCATTGTGTAGCTTAATTTTTATAGTGGTTTTTTTTGGTCCTGTTGTGTCTTATTCTGTTCTGTTGGCACCTGTATAAGGGCTGGCACAACATTGGGGTTGATCCTACTGGCAGCAAGTTGGAGGGGAGGTCCCTCCCATGAATTGGACACCAACAATCAAGTCCCAAATACAACAGGAGAGCCCAAATAATGCACACAAGGGGCATTCCTAGGGCATCCAGCTCAGGTGAACAAATAGATGCACCACTGGACACCTCAAGACACTGTCTACAGAAGGCCACCCCACAAAGATAGGGAGGCATAGTAGTTCTATCTAATACATAGAAGCAAATACAAAGAGCCAGTTAAAATGGGGAGACAAAGAAAAAACCCAAATGAAAGAAAAGAAGGAATCTACAGAAACAAAAACAAAAAGAAACTAAAAGAAATGGAGGCAAGCAACCTATCAGACATAGAGTTCAAAGCAATGGTTATAAATATGCTTAAGGAACTTAGTGCAAATTTCAAGGAACTCAGTAGGAACTACAACAGCAGGAAAAAGGAAATATAAAATATGAACCAGAACCAGACAGAAACAAAGAATAAAATATCTGACATAAAAAACCACACTGGAAGGAATTAAAAGTAGATTGGATGAAGCAGAGGATTGAATCAGCAATTTGGAAGACAAGGTAGAAATAAATACCCAATTAGATCAGCAAATAGAAAAGAGAATTTAAAAGTAGGAAGATAGCTTAAGGGAGCTCTAGGACAACATGAAACATAACACCTCCATTATTGGAATACCAGAAGGGAAAGAACTTGAGCAAGGAACAGAAAGCCTGATGAAATAATGACAGAAAGTTTCCCCAACCTGGTGAAGAAAATGTCACACAAGTTCAGGAGTCACAGAGCATTCCAATTAAGATGAACCCAAAGAGACCCACACCTAGACACATCATAATTAAAATGGCAAATATTAAAGACAAAGAATGAATCTTAAAGGCAGGGGAGGGGCGAGAGAATGAGAATGAATTACCTACAAAAGAGTTCCCATTAGAATGTCACCTGACTTCTCAATAGAAACACTCAGGCCAGAAGGGAGTAGCATGATGTATTCAAAGTAATAAAAAGCAAGGGCCTAGATCTAAGACTACTGTATCCAGGAAGGCTATAATTTAAAGGTGAAATAAAAAGTTTTCCAGACAAAAAAAAGTTAAAAGACTACATTACCACCAAACCAGCAATGCAAGAAATGTTAAAGGGACTGCTTTAAGAAAGAGTAAAGGAGATAGAGAGAATCATAAGCATAAAGAAAATGAAAATGGCAATAAATATCTATCAGTAATAACCTTAAGTATAAAGGGATTAAATTTTCTACTCAAAAGATGTAGGGTGACTAAAATGATAAGAAAATATAATCCATATATGCTGTCAACAAGAAACCCACCTCAGAACAAAAGATAGAGTGAAGGGATGGAAAAAAATATTCCATACAAATGGAAAAGGGAAAAAAAGCTTGGATAACAGACAAAATAGACTTCAAAACAAAGGCTACAAGAAAAGACCACTGTATAATATTAAAGGAAATGATTCAACAAGAAGATACAGCCCTTAAAAACATAGGCACTCAATATAGGAGCACCCAAATACATATAAAAACTCTTGATGGACTTTAAGGGAAAGACTGACAGCAATACATTCATAGTAAGGAAATGTAACTCCCCACTGACTTCACTGGATAGATCTTCCAGACAAAAAAATCAACCAGGGAACAGAGGCCTAAAGTGACACACTAGATCAGATGGATCTATCTGATATTAACAGACCATTTTACTCCAAAGCTGCAGAATATACATTCTGCTCAAGTGTACATGGAACATTCTCAAAGATAGACCACAGCTTATGACAAAAAAAATACAAATCCAAAAATATTGATATCATATTAAGCATCTTCTCAGATCACAGTGGCATGAAGTTAGAAATCAACTACAATAAAAACAAGAACACTCAAATACATGGAAGTTAAATAGCATGTTATTAAACAATGAATGGGTTACCAATGAGACCAAGCAAGAAATTAAAAACTTGCTGGTAACGAATGAAAATGAACACACAACCACCCAAAACCTATGGGACACAGTGAAAGTAGTCCTCACAGGGAAGTTCATAGCATTACAGGCCTACCTCAAGAAACAAGAATAGCAAGAAAAGCCAGAGGAAATAGGAGGAAGGAAATAATAAAAATGAGAGCAAAAATAAATGACATAGAAACTAAAAAAAAAAAAAAAAAGGAAAAAAATTACAAAAATATCAATGAAGCCAAGAGCTGGTTCTTTGAAAAGGTAAACAAGATTGATGAACTTTAGCCAGACTCATCAAGAAACAAAGAGAGAAGACCAAAATAAACAGAATCAGAAATAAAAGAGGCAATATAACAATGGACACTACAGAAATACAAAGGATTGTAAGCAAATACTATGAACAACTATATGCCAACAAGCTGGATATGTGATGAAATGGACAAATTCCTAGAAACACACAATCTTCCAAAACTCAATCAGGAAGAATCAGAAAACCTGAATAGGCCAATAACAACTAATGAAATTGAAGCAGTAATTTAAAAATTTCAGGCAAACCAAAGTGCTGGACCTGATGGATTTATAGAAGAATTTTACCAAACATTCAAATAACTGATACCTATCCTTCTCAAATTATGCCACAAAATTCAAGAGGAAGGAACACTTCCAAACTCTCTTTATAAAGCCAGCATTATCCTAATTCCAAAACCAGATAAAGACATTACAAAGAAATAAAATTACAGGCTAATATCCCTGATGAACACAGATGCTAAAATCCTCAAGAAAATATTAGCAATTAAAACCCAACAATATATTAAAAAGATCATACAGCATGATCAAGTAGGATTCATTCCTAGGATGCAAGTCTGGTACTATGTTTGCAAATTAATAAATGTGATACATCACATAAACAAAATGAAATTTAAAAATCATATGATCATATCAACAGATGCAGAAAAAGCATTTGAGCCTGACCAACATGGCTCAGTGGTTGAGCATCAACCGATGAAGCTGGAGTTCACAATTTGAGTCCTGGTCAGGGGACAGGCCTGGGTTGCAGGCTCAGTCCCCAGTGTGGGGGGCATGCAGGAGGCAGCAGACTGATGATTCTCTCTCTCTCTTCCTCTCCCTTCCTCTCTGAAATCAATCTTAAAAAAAGGAAGGAAGGAAGGAAGGAAGGAAGGAAGGAAGGAAGGAAGGAAGGAAGGAAGGAAGGAAGAAAGAAAGAAAGAAAGAAAGAAAGAAAGAAAGAAAGAAAGAAAGAAAGAAAGAAAGGAAGAAAGAAAGAAAGAAAGAGAAAGGAAGAAAGAAAGAAAGAGAAAGGAAGAGGCATTTGACAAAATCCAGCACACTTTTTTGATAAAAACTCAGTAAAGTAGGAATAGAGGGATCATACCTCAACATAATAAAAACCACATATGACAAACCTACAGCCAATATCTGACTCAATGGGCAAAAATGAAAAGCGTTTCCCTTAAGAACAGGAAGAAGACAGGGATGTCCACTTTCACCACTGTCATTCCAAATAGCACTGGAAGTCCTAGCCACAGTGATCAGACAGGAAGAAAACATAAACAGCATCCAAATTGGAAAGGAGGAAGTAAAACTCTCATTGTTCGCAGATGGAAAAGTATTCCACCTAAAAACCCAAAAGAATCTACCAAAAAAACTACTAGATTTAATAAACGAATTTGGCAAGGTAGCAGGATACAAAATCAACATCCAGAAATTGATGGCATTTTTATACACCAATAATGAACTCTCAGAAAGAGAAACTAAAAAACAATCCCATTTACCATTGCAATAATAATAATAATAGATACCTAGGAAGTAAAAGACCTGTACTTGGAAAACTATAGGACATTGAAAAAAGAAATAGAGGAAGATATGAATGGAAATGCATACCATGTTCATGGATTGGAAGAATTAACATCATTAAAATGTCTGTGTGAGAACAAACAAGTCATCTTTTCTGTCATAGAACAGTTTAGACAGCCACCATTTTAGACTGTGTGACTTGGCAGCCACCATGTTGGCCGAATGACTTGCAGCTCCCCTGGGGGCTGCCATCTTGAAACTGCAAAGGCCAACCCCTCCCTTTGAATTAGCCAATCACAAAAGACTGTGTGCCTGAGCTGCAATCAAGAAAGAGGGACAGGTCATGTGCGTCAGGGATTATAAAGCCAAGTAGACCACCTGCTGGTGTGTGCGTGCTTCCAGACCATGTGCGCACCCTTCTATGAAGAGGTAAAGATGTTTGCCTGCTGCCTGGCTCCTGAGTATGTTTTGTGTTCTACCAGGATCCCACAATTTGGGGGTTCACCTTATTTCTTACATCCATACTACCCAAAGAAATCTATAGATGTAATGCAATTCCTATTAAAATAACAATGGCATACTTCACAGAACTAGAACAAATACTCCAAAAATGTATATGGAACCATGAAAGACCCCAAATATCCACAACAATTTGAGGAAGAAGAAAAAAGTTGGAGGGATCACAATACTCTCAAACTATATTACAAAGCCATTATAATAAAAACAGCCTGAGACTGGCACAAAAACAGGCATATAGACCAATGGATCAGAACAGAGAACCCAGAAATTGACCCACACCAATATCATCAATTATTATTTGACAAAGGAGGCAAGAACATACAATGGAGTAAAGACAGTCTCCTCAATAAATGGTGTTGGGAAAATTGGACAGACACATGCAAAAAGATGAAACTAGACCACCAACTTACACCACAAACAAAAATAAACTCAAAATGGATAACAGACTTAAATGTAAGGCATCCTATCTAATAATAGACAAACATGGTAATTAACCGTACCTCCAATGCTTCCCATTGGCTAATCAGGGCAATATGCGAATTAACTGCCAACCAAGATGGCGGCCGGCAGCCAGGCATCTGAAGCGAACAGGAGGCTTTCTTGCTCCAGTGATGGAGGAAGCCAAGGTTCCCCGCCTGCTGCTGCTGGCCTCTGTGCTGCACTCTAAGAAACAATGTTGCAATTATAGAAGCTAAACAAACCCCAGAAACCTGCATTCAGCCAGCGAGGCCTCAGAGCTTGAGCTGCAACAGTGTTTCAATTATAGAAGCCAAACAAATCCCTGATACCTGCTCTCAGCAGCCAAGGACTCAGAGCTGGAGCCGAGCCTCAGAGCTAAAGCCAGCTCTCAGTTCCAGTGACAGCCATAGAAGGTAAATAAATCCCAGAATAAAAATTAAAAAAAGAAAAAAAGGAGAGGTTGGGAGCTTCAGTCACCCACCAGCCTGAAAATGGCCCTCAGCCCCTCACCCAGACTGGCCAGGCACCCCAATGGGGAGCCCCACCCTGAAGGGGGTGTGACCAGATGCAAACAGCCATCAGCCCCTCATCCAGGCTGGCCAGGCACCCAAGCGGGACCCCCACCCTGATCCGGGACACCCTTCAGGGAAAACCAGCCGGCCCCGACCTGTGCACCAGGCCTCTATCCTATATAATAAAAGGGTAATATGCAAACTGACCCTAACAGCAGAAGGACTGGGACACACACTGACCACCAGGGGGCAGATGCTCAATGCAGGAGCTTCCCTCTGGTGGTCAGGGCACTCTTACATGGGGAGCTCTGCTCAGCCACAAGCCAGGCTGATGGCTGCCAGTACAGCGGTGGTGGTGGGAGCCTCTCTTGCTTCCTCAGCAGCGCTAAAGATGTCTGACTGCAGTTTAGGCCTGCTCCCCGCTAGCAAGTGGACATCCCCCTGAGGGCTGCCAGGCTGCCAGAGGGATGTCTGATTGCCATCTTAGGCCCAATCCCCTGGGGAGTGGGCCTAAGCCAGCAGTTGGTCATCCCCTGAGGGGTCCCAGACTGCGAGAGGGCACAGGCTAGGCTGAGGGCCCCCCCCTCCCTGCTGAGTGCACAAATTTTTGTGCACCGGGCCTCTAGTGAAACTATAAAAATCTTAGAAAACATAGGCAGTAAAATCTCAGAATCTCACGTAGCAGAATTTTTGCCAATACATCTCCTAGGACAAGGAAAACTAAGGATAAAAATAAACAAACGGGATTACATCAAAATATAAAGCTTCTGCACAGCAATAGAAGCCATCATTAAAATGTAAAGGGAACCTTCTATATGGGAGAACATATTTGCCAATGATATACCTGACAAGGGGTTAATATCAAAAAATTATAAAGTACTCATACAACTTAACAAAAGGAAGATAAACAATCCAATTAAAAAATGGACAGAGGATCTGAATAGACATTTCTCCAAAGCGGACATACAAATGGCAAGAGACATATGAAAACATGCTCAAAGTCATTAATCATCAGAGAAATGCAAATTTATACCACAATGAGATATCACCTCCCACCTGTCAGAATGGCTGTCATTGAAAAATCAACAAACAACAAGTGCTGGCAGGGATGTGGAGAAAAGGAAACAACTGCTGATGGGGATGCAAATTTGTGCAGCCATTATGAAAAACAGTATGGAGTTTCCTCAAAAACTTAAAAATGGAAATTGCCTTTGATCCAGTGATCCCACTCCTAGGAATATATCCTAAAAACCTTGAAATACCAATCAGAAAGAATATTTGCACCCCTATGTTCATAGCAGCACGATTTACAATAGCTGAGATCTGGAAACAGCCCAAGTGCCCATCAGTAGATGAGTGGATAAAAAAGCTGTGGGACATTTACACCATGGAATACTCTGCAGCTGTAAAAAAGAGGAATCTCTTACCTTTGGGACAGCATAGAGGGACCTGTAGACTATCATGCTAAGTGAAATAAGCCAATCTGAGAAAGACAAGTGTCACATGGTCTCACTTATTTGTGGAATCTAATGAACAAAATGAACTGACCAACAAAATAAGAACTGAAGCAGGGAGGCATGGAACAGGTAGACATACTTCAATGTGGTGGTGGGGGTATGAGGAAAAATAAACCAAAGAACTTATGTACTTATATGCATAGCCCATGGACTTGGGCAATAGGGTGGTGAAGACCTGGGGAAGGGGGAGGAGCTGGGAGGAGAGGGGTAAAGGTAGGGTAAATGGGAGACATCTGTAATGCCAGCAACAATATATATAATTTCACACTAGAATGCGCTTGGGCAGGAACAGCTCCTGAAGACGTCTCCCGCCTGAAGGGCCAGAGCTGCTGGAAGCCTGGCTGTGCCTGGGCTTTCCCATCTCAGTGCAGCAAGGCACCGCGATCCACCAGCACGTGATGGGGAAGGCCCTGGTTCTGTCTTTGTTTGGGGATGGCAGACACGGTGGACACGAGCGACATGGTCAATGGCGCCGCAGAACAGAGGACAAGTTCCAAAGTCCAACCCTCTCCCCTCCCCCACCTCCGATCGCAAAGCCAAGACTGCCCTGCCAGCCTAGCGTGCTGCCACCCTGCCGGCCAGAACCCAGGAGATGCCTTTGGCCCAGATGGAAGGCTTTCTGAACCGGAAGCACGAGTGGGAGGCCCACAACAAGAAAGCCTCCAGCAGGTCCTGGAACAATGTTTATTGTGTCATAAATAACCAAGAAATGGCTTTCTACAGAGATTCAAAGACAGCTACTTCCAGAATTCCGTACTACAGCGAGGTCCCCGTGAGTCTGAAAGAGGCCAACTGTGAGGTGGCCCTCAATTACAAGAAGAAGAAACACATGTTCAAGCTCAGACTAAAAGATGGAAATGAGTACCTCTTCCAAGCCAAAGACGATGAGGAAATGAACACATGGATCCAGGCCATCCCCTCTGCCATCTCCGCTGATAAGCACGAGGTGTCCACCAGCACCCAGGGCATGCCAGCATCCAGTCGGGCGCAGACCTTGCCCACCCGTCACCATCACCAGCGAGTCCAGTCCCGGCAAACGGGAGAAGGACAAAGAGAAAAACAAAGAGAAGCGGTTCAGCCTTTTTGGCAAAAAGAAGTGAACTCCTTCCCTTCACTTCCTGCCCTTCTCTTACCTTTTCAGTGAAATTCCAGCATGCAAGCTCAGAACCAACACATTACTCTCTGTGCCTAATGTTCCTCAATGTGGTTGATTTTTTTTTCCTAATTTATAGAGCATTTCTGGGGGTGGGTTGGGAGGAAATACACTTAAATACTTTATCTCCAAGTTACAAAAGTTTGAGGTGCAGAGGGAAGACCAGATTATTTTAATGAAATTAGATAGATTAGATCTCAATATTTAAACTGTTCCTCAATTTTGTGAGGCTGTGTTGGGATTAACTCGCCTCTAGTGCTGTTGGTATTCATGACACCGGTGCTTAAAACAATATTTCCTGTTCCCTCCAGAGACACAATGTACCAATGTCCTGACACCATTCTCTGCCATTCACTCCCGTGGTTACCTTGAGTTTTGACTATTAGAAGTGCCGACGATGGGACTGATCCTGATTTAGGCAGATTGTGTCCTAGGATCTTGCTGTAGCCTTAGTACAGCTCCATGCTAACTCTACAGACCAAACCATGCGTATCTGGCAGCACTTACTAACCCACGACATGCGGCTTTTCTGCATCACCTGTGACGACGGTCAAGAATGTCGGTATCCAAGAAGGACAGAAAACTGATACTGTTTTAAATAATCTGTAATTTCAATTTTTTGTGCTGAAATACATTATATTGTATGTTTGAGATAATTCTAGTATAAAGTATAATAAAACTAGATGTATAATAAACCCTTTTAAAAAACAATATATATAATTTATTTTTTTATAAAACCTGTCTTTTTAGAATCAAGGCCCCCTGGTGATATCTCCGGGTCATTGGTGGGATCATGTGGGAAGGAGTCCAGCACCATCTATGAGGCATCCCTCCAACCAGAGAAATCTGCTCCCCTTTGTTGTGCATGTACACATGTGTATGTAATTGTGTGCAAGTGTGTGTGTGTGTGTGTGTGTGTGTGTGTGTGTGCGCGCGCGCGCGCGCATGGCTGGCTTTTATTACTCAGGAGTTCTATGCCAGAAACTGAGGGCAGAGTCCAGTGCATATGTACTCTTACTCATCTATCTATCATCTGCCTACCTGTTTACCTCTCTACCCATCTATATATACATATCCTATACTAATAAAAGAGAAAAATGGTAATTGGCATACGAGCTACCCTTTTCATTGGCGAATCAGGGCTATATGCAAATTAACTGCCAACTAAGATTGGCAGTTAACTGCCAACAAGATGGCGGTTAATTTGCATATGTAGGCACAATGCAGGGAGGCGAAAGGGAAAGCAGGAAGAAGCCCCCTGCCACTGACAGTGATCGGAAACCCAGGGGGGAGCTAAGAGCTGGGGGGCAGGGCAAAAGCAGCCCTAGGGCCGCCTTTGCCCTGCCCCCCAGCCATGATCGGAGAATCAGGTGCCTTTTCTGCCCTGGCCAGTGATAGCAGGAAGTAGGGGTGGAGCCAGCGATGGGAGCTGGGCACGGTCGAAGCTGGCAGTCCCAGGAGCTAGGGGTTCCTTGCCAGGGCCTAAAGCTAAGCCCACGATCGCGGGGCCGCTGCAACTGCAGGTCCCTGCTGCCCGGCCCGGACGCCTCAGCCAGAGGCGTTAGGCCTGGGCAGGGGCGGAGCCTGCAACCGCGGGGAGCTGGGGGTCCCCTGCCCAGGCCTGACACCTCTGCTGGAAGCCTCAGGCCTGGTCAAGGGGCCGATCTGGTGATTGGTGATCGGAGGGTGATGAGGGTCAACTCCTCTGGCTGAGGCATCAGGCCTGGGTGGGGGGCGGAGCCGGGCATTGGGGGGATATGATGGTCCCCTTGCCCAGGCCTGAAGCCTGGGTCAGAGGCATCAAGCTTGGGCAGGGGGTGGAGCAAGCGATCAGAGGGAGATGGGGGTCCCCTGCCCAGGCATGATTCCTGGGCCAGAGGCCTCAGGCCTGGGCGGGGGCCAGAACCAGTGATTGGGGGGAGATGGGGGTCCCCTGTCCAAGCCTGACACCTCTGGTGGAGGCGTCAGGCCTGGGCAAGGGGCCGATCAGGCGATCGGAGGGTGATGGGAGTCTACGCCTCTGGCCGAGGCATGAGGCCTGGGCAAGGGGCAGAGCCAGCAATCGGAGGGGTCTTGGGGTCCCCTGCCCAGGCCTGATGCCTGGGCCAGAGGCGTCAGGCCTGGGCAAGGGGCCGATCCTGTGATTGGAGGGTGTTAGGGGTCAACGCCTGAGGGCTCCCAGTATGTGAGAGGGGGCAGGCTGGGCTGAGGGACACTCCCCCGCCACACACACCCAGTGCACGAATTTCGTGCACCGGTCCCCTAGTGTATATATATATATATATATATACACACACACATACTAGTATATGTGTATATATGTATATCAGACAATAGTAAAAGTCTTTGAGATATACATTTATAATGTCAGAAAATATTAACAGTGGTTTATGCAAGAAAAGACAAAAATATATTCAATTAATTTGGAAATTATTACTTATTCTGAAAAAAAAATAGTTGGAGTTGTTTGAATTTCTGCTGTGAAAGTGACTACCACTCAAGAATAAGAATAAAGTCATCTGTTGCAGGCAGAGATGAGGTGAGTGGAAGGCAGTGTGCACATGGCAGACAGGTGTGCCAAGTCCCAAATGTGTGTGGGGCCAGGAGCCAAGGGGACAGGCACATGCCTGCAGGTGACCTCATGTGTGGCCCTGGGACAGGAAGATGAAGGTGGCAGGTGTGAGAGGTACTTGAGGACTAAGAAGGCTGAGCAGGTGAGAGAGTGAAAAGGGCTCATGTACCCTGTGCTTTAACTGCTGGAAATGAACTGAAATGCTCACAATTTCTGCCACCTCCTGGGGATTTGCTTCTTCAGCTGCATGTTGTCATGGTCACTTTCATTTAGGCAGGGCTAGTGTTGTGCGTGCAGACAATGCTGATATGAAGGAGGAAGAGACGAATCTTCTCACCTCAGGTAACAGATCCGCAGTTTTTGGTGGAGCAGCTGAGAGGTGACATGGTGACTTAGTACAGGGGAGAGAACTGTATGGATGGATGCTTAAATGCTGCCCAGCTAAGTGTAGGTTGAAAAGACAATGCAAATAATATTGGAATAAATATACCTGATAAAAAATATTTGACCTGAGGTTAGAAAGAGGTAAAAAGGTTACTAGCTAAGAAAATCCATTGACAGAAAATTTGATGTGATTGTTTCTTGAAACATTTTAGAACATTTTACAGTAAAAACAAGTAACAAAAACACATTTAAATATTGATGCCATTGCATTACGCTATTTTTTCAAACCTGTTAAAAATCATTGCCTGAACTGAGCTAAGCAATTCATGTTTTATTGAAATTCAGAATACAGAAGTTTACTTAGGAGTCTATTTTCTTGGCAACAACACATTAGGTGAGGTTCACATATTTTCTGCCTAATTGAAGGATGCACATAGGAAACGAATAGTCTGAAAAAAAGCAAGGAATGAGTTGCCCCGAGAAATCTGTTTTGTGTGGGTCCCAGGAAAAGGGTGGGGCTGCCAATCCACCGAGTAGCAGATCTACCTAATACATAGTCACAAACCCAAACAGGCAGCCAAGATGGGGACACACACACACATATACACACACAACCCCCAAGTGAAAAGACAAGAGAATTCTCCAGAATACGAGATAAATGAAATGGAGATAAGAAATTTACCTGATATAGAGCTCAGAATAATGACAGCAAAGATGCTCAACAACAAGAAAAAAGATACAGTAACTATGAAAACAGAAATAAAGAATGACATAGCATAAATGAAGAACCCATTGGAAGGAATACACATCAGATTAGGAGAAGCTGAGGATAGGATCAGTGAATTAGAGGAAAGGTAGAAAAAAATCACTCGATCAGTGTGGGGCGCGGCTACAGTGTTTTGGCCAGGCTCAAGCCTCGGACTAATGAAAGGACAGGGTCCTCTCATTGCTAAATCCCAGCTGGAAGGCAGGGCCCTCCCAGCACAATCATAGCCAACGACTTGAACCTATGTTCAAGCTTACAACCACAGCGGTTGGCTATGATTGTGCTGGGAGGGCCCTGCCTTACAGCTGGGACTTGCACATGGCAATGAGAGGACCCTGTCCTTTCATTAGTCCGAGGCTTGAGCCTGGCCAAAACACTGTAGCTGTGCCGCACATCTCCCCCTTTACTTTTGTTTTTAAACACGCCCATTTACATTATCCAAAAAACTCTAAATAAATTATTCAGCATCATCAAAACAGACTTCTGGCTATTTAACAAAACTATAAACACAGCAATGTTAACAAGAGAACAAAACTCTGGCTAATAACAAAGCAATACCAATGCAAAATCAAACTGCAAACATGTTAACGTTTTCAGGATATCTTACTCAAAGTCCTTAGATTTAGCTCCGCAAGATTTTACAGAAAACTGACAGTTCACCGACGCTAGCATAGCTTCCACTTGCTTTTCTAACATCTGATTGGCCTCAGTCGCCATCTTCTTCAGCTGACTCCATGCTGATACCTCGGTCACTTGCATAGCAAAATGCTGCCGATGCAAAGATGTCGCCAATGCAAAACTAGTCCCCTGGATCAAGCTGTTTGGACGGTTGACCCTGATACTGAGTCCGCACTAGTCCCAGGCAAATCAGTCCTGTCCGCACAGGTGGAAGTCTGGTCCCTTCTCAGCTTCTTTCTTTAGCCACGGCTACATGGAAACAAGCAGCCCTCAGTCCTGCAGAGCTGGAGACTTCCAATTCTGAGTCTGGCGTCTCACACAAACCCAAAGTCCCAGGGAGCTATTAGGTCACACAAACAAAGATAACCAAAGCCTAGAAACAATGCAACTGCTGCAAGAGCTTACAATCTAGGTCTAAAATAAAAATTACTTCCTTAAACATCAACCACCACAGCCATCTTCTGCTTTACAGTGGCTTAAACAAAACCTAGGAGATTTCTACCTTATTTTATATCTTCTTGTTTACTTCTTATTTTCTACCACCTATTTTCTAACACTTGCTTCTTGCCGCTTGCTTTCTACTGCTTATTTTCTATTTCTACCGCTTATTTCCTACTTACTTCTCTATTTCTACAGCTTATTTCCTACCACTTAGGTCTCTATTTCTACCACTTATTTCTACTTATTTCTCTATTTCTGCAGCTTATTTCCTACCACTTATTTTTACAGCTTATTTTTACCAAACCTCAGCTCCCTACCTTACTTTTGCTTTTAGCCTTTCTTTCTGCTTGTAGCCTTACTTTTAGTGATCCCCTTCCTGGGATCATGAATTTCCCAAGTTTTACACCGAGCTAATATTACCACACTTCAGCTCCCTACCTTATTTTGATTTTTGGCCTTCTTACTTTTGCTTTTTAAGCTTAACTTCTTATTTTCTTACTTGTGTTTTTTAAGCTTACTCTCTGCGCGTGCCTTGGAGCCTCCTTTCACCCGACCACTTTTTAAATTCCCCCGAACTCAGGCTTGTTCGGATGCCACTTGTTACAGTCTAAGGGGCTTGCTTGGGCACCACTTGTTAGGGCCAAACTCAGTCCCTGGTCGCAGAACTCAGTCCCTGGTCAGGCACCACTGGTGCCACTTGTAACAGCCAAAGGTGATCCTGAGTTCGGGGGTGGGGGGGTGAAAGGATTGAGAAAAGACAGACAAGAGAATGAAAGCTGGGTCTCGGTGGGACGCTGCTCCCTGATGAGAAGACAGCGCCAGCGCCCACAAACTGTGTCTTTATTTTTTATAGCAGATGCCACGAGGCAAAGTAGGGGCATGATCAAGTTGTTTACAGCATTCTCGTGAGTTTCAACCTCACTCAACTACATGCACCCGAACTCTATCACAAGGCATGTGGGGCCACATGTTTGGACCATAGGTTCAAGCTTACAACTATAGCTGTTGGCTATAATTGTGCTGAGAGGGCCCTGCCCTCCAGCTGGGACTTGCACGTGGCAATGAGAGGACCCTGTCCTTTCATTAGTCCAAGGCTTGAATCTGGCCAAAACATTGTAGCCGCGCCCCACAGATCAAGAACAACAACAAAACAGGAGGACAGTTTAAAGGAGCTGTGTGACAACATGAAACCTAACAATATTCCCATAATTGGAGTGCCAGAAGGAGAAGAAAGTGAGCAAGGGATAGAGAACACATTTGAAGAAATAATGGCAGAAAACTTCTCTAACCTGGTGAAGGAAAAAGTCACATAACTTCAGGAGGCACAGAGCCCTAAGCAATAAGAACCCAAATAGGCCCACACCCAGACATCATAAGTAACATGCAAAAATTTCAAGACAATGTGAGAATATTAAAGGCAGCAAGAGAAAAGCAATGTATTACCTACAAAGGAGCTCCCAGAAGGCTGTCAGCTGATTTCTCACCAGAAACTCTACAGCCTATAAGGGAATGGCAAAATGTACTCAAGGTTATGAAAAGCAAGGATCTGAAACCAATATTACTCTATCCAGAACAGCTATCTTTCAATATATATGGTGAAATAAAGAGCTTCCCAGACAAAAAAAAAAATACTAAAGGAGTTTATCACCACCAAGCCAGCATTACATAAACGCTGTAATGAGAAGAAACACAGAGAGAAACCTAGGCATACAGAATTAAAATGGCAATAAATAAGTACATATCAATAATAACCTTAAATATAAATGGAATAAATGCTGCAATCAAAAGACATAAGTTAGTTGAATGGATACAAAAACATGACCCAAATATATGCTATTTATAAGACACCCACCTCAGAACAAAAGACTCACACAGGATGAGAGTGAAGGAATGGAAAAAATTTTCCCAGGCAAATAGAAAGGAAAAGAAGCTGGGGTAGAAATATTTATATCTTACAAAATGTACATCAAAATGAAGGCCATCATAAGAGACAACAAAGGTCATTACATAATACTAATGGGATCAATCCAACAAGAGGATATAACTCTGGCAAACATATACATTTTGAGATATACATTTAGGAGTACCTAAATATATATTTAAAAAAACTTCTGTAGGACTTTAAGGGAGAGATCAACAGCAATATAGTCATAGTAGGGGACTTTAACAACCCGCCGACTTCACTGGATAGATCTTCCAGACAAAAAATTAACAATGAAACAGTGACTTTAAAGGACACACTGGATCTGATGGATTTAATTGACATTTATAGAACATTTCACCCCAAAGCTTCAGAATATATGTTCATCTCAAGTGCACATGGGTCATTCTCAAAGATAGACCACATGCTAGGACAAAAAACAAGTCTCTACAAGTTCAAGAAGATTTAAATCATATCAAGCATCTTCTCAGACCACAATGGAATGAAATTAAAAATCAACTACACTAAAAACACTCAAAGACATTCAAACACATGGAGGCTAAATAGCATGTTATTAAACAATGAATGGGTTACCAATGAGAGCAAGAAAGAAATAAAAAACTTCCTGCAAACAAATGAAAATTAACATACAACAACCAAATTCTCAGGGACACAGCAAAAGCAGTCCTCCTGAGAGAGAAGTTCATAGTATTAGAGGCCTACCTACAAAAAACACACAAAAGAACAAAACAAGAAAAAGAATAATAAACTACTTAATCCTACAACTTAAAGACTTAGAAAGAGAACAACAGGAAAAACCCAGAGTAAGTAGGAAGAAGGAAATAATAAAGATTCGAGCAGAAATAAATAACATAGAGACTAAAAAAAACAAACAAAAAAACACAAAAGATCAATGAAACCAAGAACTGGTTTTTTGAAAAGATAAACAAGATTGATGAACCATTTTCTAGGCTCATCAAGAAACAAAGAGAGAGGGCCCAAATAAATGAAATCAGAAATGAAAGTGGAAAAGTAACAACTGATACCACAGAAATACAAAGGATTGTAAGAAAATACCATGAGCAACTATATGCCAACAAACTAAACAATAGGATGAAATGGAAAAATTCCTAGAAACATACAATCTCCCAAAACCCAATCAGGAAGAATCAGAAAACCTGAAGAGGCCAATAAAAACTGATGAAATAGAAGCAATAACAAAAAAGAAGAACTTCCAGCAAACAAAAGCCCTGGTCCTGCCAGCTTCATAGGGGAGTTTTATCAAACATTAAGAGAAGAACTAACACCTATCCTCCTCAAACTACAGTGGGGCCTTGACTTAAGAGTTTAATTCGTTCTGAGACTGAGCTCATTAACTCAAATTACTCTATTAACTCAATGCAAAAAATCGGCCAAGAGACAACTGGTATCTCAAAAAACTCTTTAGTTGGGACACTCATAAGTCAAGGCCCCACTGTATTCCAAAAATCCAAGAGTAAGGAACACATCCAATATCTTTTCATGAGGTCAGCATTATCCTAATTCCAAAACCGGATAAAGACACTAAAAAGAAAGAGAATTACAAGGCAATATCCCTGATGAACATAGATGCTAAAATCTTCAACAAATTATTAGCAAATCAGATATAACAATATATTAAAAATGTCATACACCATGCCCAACTCAAATTTATTCCAGGATGCAAAGCTTGTAAAATATTCACAAATCAATAAATGTGATGTATCACAAACAAATTGAAAAACAAAAATCACATGATCATATCAATAAATGCAGAAAAAGCATTACACAAAATCCAACACCCACTTTTGATAAAACATCTCAGCAAAGTGGGAATAGAGGGAGCATATCTCAACATAATAAAGGGCATATATGACAGACTACAGCCAACATTATAGTCAATGGGCAAAAACTAAAAGCATTTCCCCTAAGAACAGGAACAAGACATGGATGTCTGCTTTCACCACTCTTATTCAACATAGTACTGGAAGTCCTAGCCACAGAGAATAGACAAGAAGAAGAAATAAAAAGCATCCAAATTTAAAGGAGAAAGTAAAATTCTCATTATTCACAGACTAGTGGCCCAGTGCACGAAATTAGTGCATGGGGGGGGGGGGTGTCCCTCAGCCTGGCCTGCACCCTCTTTAATCTGGGACATCCCTCTCATAGTCTGGGATTGCTGGCTCCTAACTGCTCAGCTGCCTGCCTGATTGCCCCTAACCACTCTGCCTGCCAGCCTACTTGTCCCCAACTGCCCCCCTGCCAGCCTGATCACCCCCAACTGCCCCCCTGCCAGCCTGTTCATCCTCAACTGCCCCTCCTGCCAGCCTGCTTGCCCCCAACTGCGCCCCCCCACTGGCCTGATCACCCACAACTTCCCTCCCCTCTTGGCCTCTAACCACCTCTACCTCGGCCCCACCACCATGGCTTTGTCCAGAAGAATTTCCGGAAGGTCTCCTGGAAGGTCTCCCAGTCTAATTAGCATAATACCTTTTTATTAGTATAGATAGAGGCCTGGTGCACGGGTGGGGGCCAACTGGTTTTCCTTGAAGGATGTCTTAGATCAGGGTGGGGGTTCCCTTGGGGGGCAGGGTGGCCTGAGCAAGGGGCCTGTGTTGGTTTTCAGGCTGGCCACATCCCCATTGGGGTGGGAGTCCCCACTGGGGATGTTGCAGGCCTGGGTGAGGGGCTGGGGCAGTTTGCAGACCAGTCATGCCCACATGGGGTGAGGGTCCCCACTGGGGAGGCATGGCCAGCCTGGGTGAGGGCCTGAGGGCTGTTTTCAGACTGATTAAACCCCCTTCAGGGGGGTCTCCACTGGAGTGCCTGGCCCACCTTGGTGGGGGGCTGATGGCTGTTTGCAGGCTGGCCATGCCCCCCAGCAGGGACCTGCACCCTGATGGTGGCGTGGCCAGCCTGGGTGAAGAGCTGAGGTCTGTTTGCAGGCCTCTCTCTTGGTGGCCAGCCAGGTGACCCAAGCCTCCTGCACGCTCATACTGGCTCTGTAGCCGCCACCCACAGGCCCCTCCTTCAGCGCTAGCCCAAGTGGGCTGGAAGCTTGGCTTCCTCAGTTGTCGGGGGGACCCAAGCCTCCTGCCCGCTCCAGCTGGCTCCGTGACTGCCGTCATCTTTGTCCTGCTAATTTGCATATTCCTTCCTGATTGGCTGTGGGGAGTCACAGAGGTATGGTCAATTTACATATTTATCTATTATTAGTGTAGATGACATGATATTGTACATAGAAAACACTAAAGAAGCCACCAAAAATACTACTAAATTTAATAAATGAATTTGGCAATGTCAGGACACCAAATTAATACCCCCAAATTGATGGCTTTTTATACACCAATAAAGAATTCTCAGAAAGAGGAACTAAACAAATAATCCAATTTACCACTGCAACAAGAAAATTAAAATACTTAGGAATAAACTTAACCAAGAAGGTAAAAGACCTGTACTCAGAAAACTATAGGACATTGAAAAAAGAGATAGAGGAAGATGTAAACAAGTGAAAAAATATACCGTGTTCATGGGTTGGTAGAATCAACATCATTAAAATGTCCATACTACCCAAGGCAATCTACAGATTCAATGCAATCCCTATTAAAATACCAATGGCATATTTCACAGACCTAGAATAAATACTCCAGAAATCTATATGGCACCAAAAAAGACTCTGAATAGCTGCAGCAATCCTGAGAAAGAAGAACAAAGTTGGAGGAATCACAATACCAGATATCAAGTTACACTACAAAGACACCATAATAAAAAAGGACTGGTACTGACACAAGAACAGCATATAGACCAATGAAACAGAACAGAGACTCCCAGAAATCAATCCAAGTCACTACGCTCAATTAGTATTTGACAGAGAAGGCAAGAATATACAATGGAGTCAACACACTCTCTTCAATAAATGGTGTTAGGAAAATTGGACAAATACATGCACACACACACAAAAATAAATGAAACTACCAACTTACACCATACACAAGAACAAACTCAAAATGGATAAAAGACTTAAATGTAAATTTGGGAACCATAAAAATCCTATAAGAAACCATAGGCAACAAAATCTCAGACATCTCTCATGGCAATATGTTTACTGATATATCTCCTAGGGCAGTGGTCAGCAAACTGCGGCTTGCGAGCCACATGCAGCTCTTTGGCACCTTGAGTGTGGCTCTTCCACAAAATACCACATGCGGGAGTGCACGTACAGTGCAGAGTTGACTTAAAACTTTAAGTAAAGTTTATTAAGTTAATTTTAGGGAACGTTGTGGAGTGAAAGATGTAGTGTCGAGGATTGAGAAAGGTATGTTGAGATGGTTTGGACATATAGAGAGGATGAACGAAAGGAGATAGACAAAACAAGTATACAAGACGAGTGTGGATGGGAGAGTTGGAAGGGGTCAACCTCAGCGGACGTACCTCAATCAGACTGAGGACGTTTTTAGCAAAGGCCAGCTTAGGAGTACCCTAATTAAGTTAAGAACAATTTACCTACCTATATAGTTTAAGTTTAAAAAATTTGGCTCTCAAAATAAATTTCAATCGTTGTACTGTTGATATTTGGCTCTGTTGACTAATGAGTTTGCCGACCACTGTCCTAGGGCAATGGAAACTAAGGAGAAAATAAACAAATGGGACTACATCAAAATAAAAAGCATCTACCCAGCAAAAGAAACCATCAATGAAACAAAAAGAGAGCCCACTGCATGGGAGAACATATTTGGCAATGATACATCTCATAAAAGGTTAATATCCAAAATATATAAGGTACTCATACAACTTAACAAAAGGAAGACAATACAATTTAAAAAAAATGGGCAAAAGACCTAAATAGACAGTTCCCTAAGGGGGACATACAGAAGGCCAAAAGACATGAAAAAATGCTCAAAATCACTGATCATCAGAGAGATGCAAATTAAAACGACAGTGAGGTATCACCTCACACCTGCCAGAATGGCTACCATCAACAAACCAACAAATTACAAGTGTTGGTGAGGATGTGGAGAAAAGGGAACCCTAGTGCACTGTTGGTGGGAATGCAGACTGGTGCAGCCATTATGGAAAACAATATGCAGTTTCTTTCAAAAATTACAAATGGAGCTCCCATTTGATCTAGAGATCCCATTTCTAGGAACATACCCTAAAAAACCCAAAACACCAATCAGAAAGAATGTATGCACCCTATGTTCATAGCAGCACAATTTACAATAACTAAGATCTGGAAACAGCCCAAGTGTCCATCAGTAGATGAGTGGATAAAAAAGCTGTGGTACATTTATACCATGGAATACTATGCAGCAATAAAAAAGAAAGAACTCTTACCATTTGCAACAGCATGGAGGGACCTGGAGAGCATTATGCTAAGCGAAATAAGCCAGTTGGAGAAAGACAAGTATCACATGATCTCACTCATATGTGGAATATAATGACTGAAATAAACTGATGAAAAAAATAGATCCAGAGACATGGAAGCATGGAACAGACTGCGGAATCTCAGGGGGAAGGTGGGGGAGGGTGGTTGGGTGAGAAATGATCCATCAAAGAATTTGTATGCATATATGCATAACCCATGGACACAGACAATAGGGTGGTGAAGGGCCGGGAGTGGGGTTGGGGGCGGGCTAAAAGGGGTCAATGGGGGAAAAAGGGGACATATGCTTGCAGCAATAAAGATTTTTTTAAATAAAAGTAAATCTCCACTACGATTAAGATACCAACACTTCACTACACCATTTTTCCTGGCCTTATCACAAAACCAAATCATTCATATATATGCTTATATGTAAACTAGAGGCCCGGCACATGAATTCTTGCATGAGTGGGGTCCAGCTGGCCTGGTCCCCATGGGGCAGATTGGGGTCGGCCTGTCAGGAGGAGGAGATGGCTGGAGGTTGGCCAGCTGGCCTTCCCCTAATTGGGCTTTATCAGGGCCCGGTTGGCCAGGGGAAGGGGCTGTGGGCAGTGTGCTGGCTGGCTCCACCCCCAAATGGGGTGAAGGGGGCCCATCAGGGGTCATCGGCTGGGGGGAGGGGCCATGGAAGGTTGGCTGGCCAGCTCCGCCCCTGATTGGTGGTGGTGGGGCAATCAGGAGGAGGAGCCATGTACGGTTGGCCAGCTGGCCCTGCCCCTGATCAGAGTGGGGAGGCCGATTGGGTGGGGATGGCCAGGGGTAGGGGCCACAGGCAGTTGGCTGGCTGGCCCTGCCCCTGATCGAGGTAGGGGAGGTCAATCGGGGGCGGGGGCCAGCTGGGGGCAGGGGCCACGTGAGGTTGGCCAGCTAGCCCCACTCCTGATCAGGCCGGTTCGCTGGCAGCAGTGGGCATCATAGCTACCAGTCACTGGCTTTATATATAATTTTTTTAACCAAAGCACTGCAGTTACTACATAGAATGCATCATGAATCAACCCCAATTCTAACGGAGCCGAAAGCTGGTTGATGAGAAAATGTAAATAAAAGGATTTAAATGCACACCAACCTCCAAGGGGAGTGGTGTGTCCACGCTGCAGCTCTGGGGTTCCAGGGGATACCTGCATGGGCCTCACACAGCCTGGGCTACCCTCTCTAGCTGTGCAGGTACTTGGCTCTCCGTCACCTGCAGAGCGGTCAGGACACAGTGGCCCAGGGCTCTGCTCTCCACGCCCATCATCTCATCAGGCAAATCCTTCTCCCGTCACCTCCCTGTTCCTTCAGGAAGCCTCAAGACCCTGCTGGACAGTGTCCTTCCCAGGTCTGCAAGGACCTTTGTCAGTTGAACTGGGAGCCGCACAGGCCTCGGCTGTCTGCTCCTCGGGTGGACCTGGTCTTTCCATCTCTCCCCAGCACCCCAGCCCCTCCCCTGCTGTCCTGGCAGGAACCACCATGCCCCACACTTCCCCCTCATTTTTCAGCCAACCTGTGTCCCACAGAAAGAGTCACACAGATAGAAACCAAGATGGTGGCATAGGTAAACACCGGAGATTGCTACCTCACACAACCACTTCAAAAATACAACTAAAAGATGGAACGGACATCACCCAGAATCACAGGAAGGCTGGCTGAGTGGAAATTCTACAACTAGAAGGAAAGAGAAAAGCATACCGAGACTCAGAGGAGGCACAGTGCGGAAAATACAAAGGTGTGGAGGTGCATGCCGAGCGGGCTGGCAGCTGAGGGCACGGTTGTCTGTTTTGATCCGGAGGGAGTCTCAGGCTCTGAGCTTCAGTTCCAGGAGAGTCTCTGGGGACCCAGACTCAAACAGAAGAAGCGGGACTGTCTGGCATCGGTCAGAACTTGAGGGAAGCTTCCTCTCCGAGGTTTGCAGCGGTTGCTGGGACTCTGAGAGGCAGAGCCTCTGGGGACGGAACTGAGAGCAGCCATAACTGCTTGCTCTGCCCACCCTGTTGATCCCCTGGGACCCGCCCTGCACAAGCCCTGCACAGAGGCATTTGCGGGATAGCCTCAGGCAAAGGCTAGATTAGCACCTCCCTAGAGGACAGAAGTTCTCCCACTGCAGACACAGCTGATTCTCACAGCCAGTTGGCCTGGAGGTCAAATCCCCCCGCCCCCAGTATTACCTACAGCAATCAAGGCTTAACTACAATAAGACTGCACACAAGGACCACAAGGGGGTGCACCAAGAAAGCATAAAAAATGCAGAGACAAAGAAACAGGACATAAACAACAGAAATGGAAGATATAGAGTTCAAAATCACACTTTTAAGGTCTCTCAAGAACTGTCTAGAAGCCGCCGATAAACTTAGTAAGGCCTTTGAAAAGACTGGTGAGACCAACGATAAATATAGTGAGATCCTCAAGAAATCTAATGAGACCCTCGATGTTGTGATAAAGAACCAACTAGAAATAAAGCATACACTGACTGAAATAAAGAATATTATACAGACTCCCAACAGCAGACCAGAGGAGCGCAAGGATCAAGGCAAAGATTTGAAATGTGAAGAAGCAAAAAACACCCAACCGAAAAAGCAAAAAGAAAAAAGAATCTGAAAATACAAAGATAGTGTAAGGAGCCTCTGGGACAGCTTCAAGCACACCAACATCCGAATTATAGGGGTGCCAGAAGATGAGAGAGAGCAAGATATTGAAAACCTATTTGAAGAAATAATGACAGAAAACTTCCCCTACCTGGTCAAAGAAATAGACTTACAAGTCCAGGAAGTGCAGAGAACCCCAAACAAAAGGAATCCAAAGAGGACCACACCAAGACACATCATAATTAAAATGCCAAGAGCAAAAGACAAAGAGAGAATCTTAAAGCAGCAAGAGAAAGAACCTCAGTTACCTACAAGGGAGTACCCATACGACTGTCAGCTGATTTCTCAACAGAAACTTTGCAAGCCAGAAGGGAGTGGCAAGAAATATTCAAAGTGATGAATACCAAGAACCTACAACCAAGATTACTTTATCCAGCAAAGCTATCATTCAGAATTGAAGGTCAGATAAAGAGCTTCACAGATAAGGAAAAGCTAAAGGAGTTCATCACCACCAAACCAGTATTATATGAAATGCTGAAAGGTGTCCTTTAAGAAGAGGAAGAAGAAGAAAAGGGTAAAGATACAAATTATGAACAACAAGTACGCATCTATCAACAAGTGAATCTAAGAATCAAGTGAATAAATAATCTGATGAGCAGAATAAACTGGTGAATATAATAGAATCAGGGGCATAGCAAGGGAATGGACTGACTATTCTTGGGGGGGAAAGGGGTGTGGGGGTGAGGGAAGAGACTGGACAAAAATCGTACACCTATGGGTGAGGACAGTGGGTGGGGAGTGAGGGCAGAGGGTGGGGTGGGAACTGGGAGGAGGGGAGTTATGGGGGGGGGAAAGAGGAACAAATGTAATAACTGAACAATAAAGATTTAATTTAAAAAAAAAAGAGTCACACAAACGCATTCCTCCTGACCAGGGAGGTGGGCAAGGAGCCAGTTCCATTGCCCGCACTGACTTGGGCAAGACACTGCGGAGGAAGGCTGGCCAGCGAATGGCACAGGAGAGGAAATTCCTATGGTTTCTGCTGAGTGTCGCCGGCGGGCAGAGTCTGGGCTTCGGGGATGCCCAGCACAAAACTGAGGAAGACGTACAATTTTACAGATTTGTTTTGAGGTCAGAAAGAGGATGGGATGAGAGAGAGAGAGAGGGGAGAGAGAGAGAGAGAGAGAGAGAGAGAGAGAGAGAGAGAGAGAGAGAGAGAGAGAGAATATTCAGGCTCCATTGTGTTTCTAGGGCTCGATTCTGAGGCTCTATAACTCTCGGTTTTAGTCTGTAGACATCACACAGGACAAAGGTACCAACATATGAGTAAGGCCAATTACTAGAGAAATACAATTGTTACTTAAATCCCAGTTTATAAATGAAAAGTGCAATTATATCCAGTGGTTCTTTTTCCACACGTATCACAGAGGGACTGGGAACTGTCTCTTCATTCTGCATCTCAGTTCAATGTTTCTGAATCTTGCGGATTCATGTCACAACAAGCAAATATGAAGCTTCCCTCTCCTGCCCACATTCACCGAGTAACCCCCTGAGCCCCCAAAGGCCAGCGGCTGTGTGGCTGGCACAGACCCCGTGCTCAGCACTCTGTGCCTCTGTGGATGAATTACGAGAACGCTCTATGCAATTCCCATGTAGAAAAAAATTTAAAAGCATCCAAAAAAGCCAGAAAGGTGATTAAGTATATGGTGGTCAACATAATGCAGTTTTTCACCTTAAAAGTGTTTTATTAAAAAACAAAAACAAAAAAAAAAAACACAACGTACCTTTAAAAGAGATTTTTTAAGCTTTTCAAAACCTCAAAATCATATTTATTTTCAAAAATGAAGCTGCAAACATCTGGCAGCAAGGAACAAACTCTTTGGAGGGTATTCTCATGCTAAGATTTATCTTCTGTGCTTGCCATGACTACAGGCAGGAGCTGCGTCCTCCCTTCTCCTTGCCCTGAACCTAAACCCGCCCAAGCTCCTGGCAGGGAGGGCACCCTCCGCCTCGCCGCCCAGGCTCCTCCCTGGTGAGGCTCCTGGTGGCGAGTGAGGAGGCGAAGGGGCCACATGGAAACGTGAGTCCTGTCACCCCTCGCGGAATCCCGAGTGGACAAGGCCGATTCTGTGGCACCTCATGAGCGCTGCCCCCCTCGGCAGGTTCCCTCTCGCTGGACGAGAGGGGAATCCCGCTGGGTGAGCCCACCCGTGACCCCTGGTGATCGCGTTCCCACTGGGCTGGGCGACTCGCGGGCTGTACCTCCTCGCTCAGCAGATGCACCGCAGAGGCAGCTGGCGGCCCACAGCGCGCGGAGGCGGGCAGAGCGCCCCTGAGGTCCACGCTGCTCTCCTGTCGGGAGGTCGTGCGCTTCTTGTCTGGCCAAGAATCCCCCATACCCCCAGGTCCCAGGTGCTTGTTCCAAAACACTGCGTCCCACGCCTCTGTCCTATCCTTTGGGCTCCCCACCTTCTCGGGGGCGGTCCACGCAGAGGTCCAAGGGGACTGCCCTGCTGGTTCTCACAGCCTCCCTTGGGGTGTGGAGGAGAGCGAATCCCAGAAAGGAAGAGAGAGAGAGAGAGAGAGAGAGAGAGAGAGAGAGAGAGAGAGAGAGAGAGGAGAGAGAGAGGAGAGAGAGAGAGAGAGAGGAGAGAGAGAGAGAGAGAGAGAGAGAGAAGAGAGGAGAGAGAGAAGAGAGGAGAGAGAGAAGAGAGAGAGAGAGAGAAGAGAGGAGAGAGAGAGAGAGATGTCTGGAGCCAAAGGAGCAGCTGAGGTGGGGTAAAGGGCGGATGGGGAAGGGCGGTTTCCCGGGGAAAGGTGCCGCACAGAGGGGTCTGTGGCTTCGCCCCAGCAGGTGCAGTTGCAGGTGCAGGAAGGGTGAGAGGTTTGGAGCCAAATCCCGAATCTCCCATCTAACCCCGTGTTAATTCCACCTGTGGGCTTCCAGCCCTTCGGCCCTCGGAACACACAGCACCTCTTCTGGGATTTGGGCGAGGCTCAGTCATCCCTGCTGCCCAGCTGCCCAAGCTGCCCCCATTGCTGTCCCCACTGCTGGCCCCATTGCTCCCTCCACTGCTCCCCCCACTGCTCCCCTGCACCTCATGTTGCCATGGGGACAGGGGTGATGGGAGGAAGGGCTTTGCTGAGTCTTTTGCAGGCATATGGGAAGAGCGTTGCTCTGGGTCACCAGCCTTGCTGACGGGGAAGGAAAGGCTGAGAGACAGACCAGGACAGCTGCACCCCAACCTTCCCTGCAAGACTCCACCCCCACACTGGGTGATTGAAAAGTCCTTCCACTCAACCTCTGTCTAAGGAATAAGCAAGAAGAGAAGCCTGCTCGCCCTGGCCAGGAAGTACAGTACTGACCCCTTTCCACCAAGGTCATGATCAAAGGTCACGGTCACTGTGTCTCCTGGTCTACTGCTCTCCACACTGCCTCACCCCTCAGCCTGTGGCACCCTCACACCCCACACCCACCCCATACCCCTCACCCGAGCCCCACCCCCATCCCCATGCCCACCCTCTTCCTCACCCCCATGTCCCTGCCCCACCCACACCCCACACCCCTCACCTCACCCCCACGCCTCATGCCTGTCAGGCCTCTGCTCAGTAATGGGCCCAAAAGAGAAAAGGATCTAAAGAAAGAATATTCCAGTCGTGCTGATTCCTTTCCTGTGACTGATAGAAGAACAGCATCACTGACTTGCTAGCTCTCAGGTTTCTGGAAGTGACGCCTGGCATGGTGAGCCTGGCTCATTGTTTGAGGGTAAGGCAGGACCCCGCGGAGTCGCAGGACCTGGGGGACGCTGTCTTCCTTGGGGAAGTTTGTCAAACACCTTTCATGACAAGCAGGCTCCATCCATTTGGATGGAGAAGCAGGAAAGGACCATCCAATGGCACTTCCCCACCCTCTGTCGCCATTGCCTGTGGCTGGACAGGTGTTGGGTGATGCAGAGACAACACAAGCAATTTATGTACATAAAAGGCTAAGTGTCCAACCATCCAAATAATAATGTCAGGTAGCAACACCCCGCTTCCTCTCCCTAGCGACGAGCCTCCTTGCAGTTTCTTCAGCCCAGGAAGACCACTTACTTTATAGCCAGGTACAAACATTTCACACTGTAACCAAATATCTGTGAAGCATTTTCCCGTGCCTCATCTCATGTGATCCTCACAGAAGTCCTGGAGTAGGTAGATGGGGGACTCGGTGGAATCCTATTTTTATTAGCTGGAAAACAGAGATTTAGAAAGCTTAGAAACTTGACCCGACTGAAAAGAAGTAAGAAATGGTGGAACTTGAAAATGACTTCAGGTTTTCTCACTGCACAGAATATAGTCAAACACTGCTGCAGTTCAATATTTTACCCTTTGTTCTCCCTGCATGATCTACAATAATAATCTACTTTGTGTGTTGCTGACAATTACCTGAAAGAGAAGTTGGGGTGCTTCACTGGGCTGGAAAAAGTTTAGCTAAATCAGAAAGCAGGTCTAATTAAGCAAGTTTATCTCTATATATAAAGCTCTTGCTGGCACCAATTGCATGTGTGTGTTTCTATTTGTCATTGTTGATCGTGAATTTGGTTAATGCTTCTATTATAGAGAAAGGGCAAATATCGATATTAAAATATTTCTTCTAATTAATTTCCTTTCAATGTGCATGAATTCGTGCATCAGGCCACTAGCTCTATAACAATAACCCTCAGCAGAGCTCTCTCACATCAAAAACTAATACTTGTGAGCTGATAGAGCAGAGCTTACATGGCTCATGTAGCCAACAACACCTCTCTCCAGGACAGAGCGTCATCCTGTGCACAGAAAGGTTGAGGATTTGATCCCCGGTTGGGGCCCATGTGGAAGGCAACTGATTGATTTCCCTCTCACATCAATGTTTTTCTCTCCCTTCCTCTTTCTAAGCCTGACCTTGGGTAAGAAATAAAATAATAAAATAAATAAAATAAAATAAAATAAAAAGAACAGAGACTGAACCCCAGCATTCTCCCCACCAAAGGAGCACAGTGCGTGGAGACCCTCAGTCTTCTGAGCTAAAGGCAGATGCTGGGAGGACCCAGCATGCGTGCCTGGGTGACTGCTTTCCTGTCATATTATTTTCATAATTGTCTGGCTTCCCTTTGTGTTTGATGAAGTGTAAGGCAGCGGGCAGCAGGCAGCTGAAACAGCCATGCCTACCAGCAGGCCTTTGCACACAGAGAACACAAACTTAACCTTATGGGCACGGAATTCAGCTCACAGGAAACCCAACCGGAGGACATAGGATATACCAAGGCTGGAAAGTGATTCCTGGAGTTTCCCCACGTGTTAAATAACTTACCATGTGTTAAGAGTGCTATAATTTTGAAATGAAAAGAATACTTAAAATGTAAGCTATTATAAATAAAACTCAATGAGATGAATTAAAAGCATAAGAAAAAATTTAAAAATAATTACTTCTATAGTAAATAGACAGTAGATACTATAAAATTATACCTCACAAACTTATTCATTTATTGAAGACATCAGAGGTGAAAGCTATCAGTCATTGCCAATCCAAAAGAGTAAAATTAATATTTTCCTTTTTAAAGTTTTTTTAAATATTTGAATAAAGATATTCAAACAGAGCTAACATTTCCAGATAGTCGTCCTTTAAATGTGACATTTACATAATAAAATCCACGTGGCATATTTGTACTTCTTTTTACTCAATTCCTGATCTTCCTTCCCCCAGGGAGGGGACTGCATGGCTACTTACATTGTTAAAAATCCTGGCCTAAACCAAAACTCACCTTTATTTGTAAGTCTCATACTTCACACTTTCACTGGGTAAGAAACCATTATTTTGGCTTAAAAGGCATGCTCACCTAGCTCATGCCACGCTATTAAAAGTCCTGCCTTTTAAACAGGTATAACGTAGACCGGATAACAGTACTGAGAATTAACCCTATCAGAAATCCATGTCATCAAATATTAAAAAGGGGAATGGAAATATAAACCTACTAGTTGGCCAAGTATCAGAACAGCTTGCACATATTAGAAAGAAACGTATCTCAGAACATGAAGAAGGAAGGGGCTAAGCCTTTTGAAGCACCAACCAGAGCTACTGGAACAAGAGCTCAGCCTGGACATGCAGTGAGAGCAGGTGTGGCCTTCCTGCTGAGGAGCCAGGACAGTCAGAGCCCTTCCCAGAGCCCTGCCATGGAGCCCTGCCCTGAGCACGCCTGCCAGGTGGAGAGAAGCTTTTATCTGCCCTCAACTTTTATTGTGTTTAAATGAGATACAACAGACTTACACATTATATCAGTTCCATATGCACATCATGATTTGTATAACGTAAAGTGGGCGTGGCCGCCACATTAAGTGCAGTTAACATTGATTATCACACACAATTACAATTTTTCTCAAGATCTTCTTTTAAGGTCTGCACTCAGTAACCCACCATTCCACTGAGCATTTCATCAGAGGAAATCCCGGGATGTCACAACAAAGTAAGTTAGAAAATGTGACTTGGGCCCTGGCTGCTGTGGCTCAGTGGATAGAGTGTTGGCCTGCAGGCTGAAGGTCCCAGGTTTGATTCTGGTCAAGGGTACGTACCTTGGTTGTAAGTTCGATCCCCAGCCCTGTTCGGGGCACATGTGGGAGGCAACCAATTGATGTGTTTCTCTTACATCGATGTTTCTCTCTCCATGTCTCTCCCTCTCCCTTCCACTCTCTCTAAAAATCAATGGGAAAATATTCTCAGGTGAAAAATACCCTCAGGTAAGAATTAAAAAAGAAGGAGAAGGAGACGGAGAAGGGGAAGGGGAAGGGGAAGGAGAAGGGGAAGGGGAAGGAAGAAGAAGAAAAGAAAATTTCAATAGAATCTAAGAAAATGTAAACAAGTCCTCAGAACGTCCAGATGAATGTCCCAGCACTTTTACATATTTAACCTACTCTGTAAATTACACAATTTAATTCTAGAAGTTGACTCTCTTTTAACAGAAAAAAAGATACCTTTCCTGCAAGCACGTTTCCCTCCGCACACATTCAAGTTTAAGAATCTATGAATTGCGCATCTCGGTTGATTAGAGCATCCTCCCAATATGCCAAGGTTGTGGGCTTGATCCCTAGTCAGGACACATACAAGAAGTGACTGAGAGTGCATAAATCAGTGGAACAACAAATCCATGTCTCTCTCAAATCAATCAAGAAAACATTTAAAAAGAATATATGAAAGATACGATTGTTGAAAGGAACATGCTTGAGGGGAGAAGAGTATTGGGTAGGAGTCATGTCACCAAACCTGGGGCTGGATCTGCCACCAAGGGCCCACAGTGCGCCCACCTCCAGCCACCTGCACCCTCCTCTGCAGTGGATGTCTCACCCCTGCTTGCTGGTGGATTCTGAAGGGTGAGCAGGAAGGGCCATTGGAAACAAGGATTCTTTAGAAAGAACTAGACACTTAACATATACATACTATTGTTACTGAGCACAGGGTTTATCACAACATGAGTAGCTTTCATGTAGCACAGAGAGGGGCGTGGCAAACCAGCTAGGATTAAGGACGAGGCTACTTTAAAACTAATAGTGATAGCAAACTGGAGTTTGTCTCCAAAACTTGAAAATTTCACTGGGCATATTGAACACAAGCAGAAGTAAGAACCAGGGGGGGAGTTTCAGTCATGGACTCCTGTTGGTTCATCCCCCCGACACCTCTGCTGTCGGCCCAGCCCAGGGCAGGAGCACCGGCCTGGACAGTCTGGGTGGTCCGGGGAGGCTTGCAGAACTGTCAGAGAGAGGGTGTTCTAGGGTGGCTGCCTCAGGTGCCACGTCCCCGATAGACACGGCTCTGCCATGTGGACCTGGCCTCTCAGGGAGCAATGGCCCTGCTCCTGCTGGAGGGGGCAGTGGGCTGGGCTGCCCCGCTATCTGCCTGCTGAGTGCTCTGGAGTCTGACCCAGCTGACAGATGGGCCGGGCCCAGCATCCACATGTGAGCTGTGGTCAGCACGGGCCACCTTTGCTCATGGCACAGAGGTGACAGCTCACGCATGTACCCCACAGGGAATGCATGTCAGGGTGGGAGCTGTCTAGCTGCCCACAGCCCCTGCAGCAGGAGGAAGTCCAGGAGGTAGCTCCCAGCAGCATTGCTCTTTGGGGTTCAAGGAGAGAATCTTGTGAAAGCCTTTGATTAGGACTCAATTTAATGTACAGGTTGTAGTGATAACTTGGTTCTCTCGTCGGAACATGAGCTTAGCTTGCACCCCTCAGTGATAAGAACTCGCTGACATTTCTCAAGCGTTCCTCAGGGTTTCATTGCTGCCATCACCCTAATCATCAGAATCCCCTTCTCCCCTGAGCCTTAACGAGTGGCCTGACCCTGGAGCTCAGGGTCAGAGAAGTGAGGTCACTTCCTGTGTATCCCCAGCTATGTGGTGACAGAAATCGTCTAAAATATTCTGACACAAAGCAAATGGCAAGACAGTCAGGAGAACAACAATGAAGGGGGTCACTTAAAAGTGCCAAGTCATTTGAATAAACGTCTTCCAAGAAAATGATAAAGGTGTCTATAATAATAAAAGTGCAATATGCTAATTAGACCAGACGACCTTCCTTCTGGATGAAGCCGCGGTGGTGGTGGGGGCCGAGGCAGAAGCAGCTGCTGTGGTGGTGGGGGCTGAGCCCTTTGCACGAATTTCGTGCTTCGGGCCTCTAGTTCTAAAATATTGAAGGCAGGCTCGTGGGAAATGGCCAGGTTTCCTGTGATGAAATCCGGTACATCCACAGGGAACCATGGCAGCCTGGCTTGGTGATGACATTTCTCCTCTGCTCAGAACTAGAAACAGATTCAGCTGACCATCGAGACTGATGCCCACACTTCAAACACTTAAAAAAACCAAAGCCACACTAGAAACGTTATTATACTAGAGGCCCAGTGCATGCACTGGCAGGGTCCCTAGTGGCTGCCGGTTGCTGGCCAGGGACTGCCTCCCTTCCCCTGCTGGCCCCACCCCCTGGTTGAAGTCCCGGACAACTCCCAGTAGAGGGAACAATGTGCATACTACCCTTTTATTATATAGGATTAGAGCAGACAGAAAAGAAAAAGCATATAATGAACTTACCCCCAAGACTATTTATTATTCCTTCACCAACTTATTCAAAGCTCCTCTTTATATTATCTATCTGTCTGTCTGTCTCCATACCTGTCATCTGTCATCTATCTATCATCTATCTATCCAGAGTCTAGGACCAGACATGATTTCAGAGCACAGGTTTCTGGAAGTGAACAACATGTTGGAATACCAGGGCAGAGTCGCTAATACGCTACATTCTCGCATCTGTCATTCAGGCCTCAGCAATGCAGTGTCTCACTGAGTTGATGAGACACTACATGATTCATACAACTTTGCAGCAAAAATTAATGGAAGAAATATAAAATATAATAACTTTTCCATTATCCCCTTTTTATCTTCAGTCCCTTACTAATGATTGGCCCTCAACAAGTATTTGTTTTATCATCTACTAGGATACAACTGAGACTCGTGTTGAAAATACCTACTTCGTTTTGGAGGGGCTTTGAAAACTCACCTGTCAGAGAACTGGAAGAATTGGAGCTAAACTCATTCTCTGTCCAGGTGCTCACATAATAGCCTCCAGTTATGTTCAAACTGGTTGCTCTCTGGGATCTTTTTAAAGATGAAGAAAATAATCACAACTCCTGATTTTTTCCATTTTCAATTTGTTGAGCTTTTTGACTTGTTTCAGAACTCTCTGAACTCTCATGCAATCAAGAACAAAGCAATTTCTTAAAGAAAAAAGGAGAAGTAAATGTACCAGAAAGCAAATTACTTATAAGACTTGACCAACAGAAAATATTCAACCCCCACAAGAGTGAGCAGAAACTTGTATGAAATGAACTCTTCCAAAGAATCCAATGAAAAGCAAGACCAGTGTCAGCAAGTGCCCCTGCCCCTCTCACACTTCCAGCCTCCTCTGAGCAAGCCTGCAGGGTCTATCCATGTCCCCTCTGCTCGCTGCCCCTCCTGCTCTGCAGACACTCGGCTCAGGTGAGGGCCTTGTCCTAGGGACACGGGGTCCTAGAGCTGAGGCTGCACCTGTGGGGGTGTGGAGGCCTCTGGGAAACCCAAGAAAACAGCACAGAGGCAGTGAGCCCAGCTCCAGTCTCCTCCTCTGTCACCTTCTCTTCTGGCCTCCCTTCCATCCACAGATGCTGTGTCCTGTGACCCATGTCTGTTGGGAAGGAAGTTGGATCGGAAGTGACCTGTATGGGAGCAAGCGGAGGCCTCCAGTGCAGGCAAAGGCTGGGAGCAGACAGAGGGGCCCAGCACAGGGGGAACTAGGAGCAGGTGGAGCTCAGAGCAGGGAGCAGGTAGAGGAGCAGGGGGAGGCTGGGAGCAGGGGGAGCTGGGAGCAGGTGGAAGCTGGGAGCAGGGGAGGCTGGGAGCAGGGGAGGCTGGGAGCAGGTGGAAGTGGAGGGGCCCAGTGCAGGCAGAGCTGGGAGCAGCTCCCAGGTTCTCTGCGGGAGCTGGGCTGCTGGTCAGGCACTGAGCTTGAGGGTGTACAGAGATGAAGGTCGGAGATGGAGGAGGGAAGATTGGCCCTTTCACCCTCGCTTCTCTCTCCCCTCTCAGAAAGGGTGATGCCCACCGTATAAAGTTGTCAGGATTAAATGAAGAACATTCCAGCACAGTCCCTTGTACACAGCGTGTGCTCAGAAATGACACCCTTATCCCTGCTGCTGCTAAAGGCAACAAGGAGAGCATGTCACCCTGGGGCGGAGCTTACTGTCTGGGGCAGCGATTTTCAATCTTCACCACAAGACTTTTTAGAACGTGCAGTACCTAAATTCGGTCAGGGCACCAACCCCTTTTCCCTTAGGTTGTCAGATTTAAAAAAATGAAAACAGCCAACAGAATAGCCATCCAGTATAAATGGGTCAAAATTAAACCCATATTTTTGTGTGTGAAACCAGCAAAAACTCTATCTTCTTGTTGTGCTGCAGAGTGTTAGTGATTGGTTTATGTGCAGTGGGATGAATGGGGTTGAACATCCTTGGTTCAGGGAGATCAATGAACACAACCAGTCTCTCAGACCCAATCATCTCGCTTCTCTTTAAAAGACAGCGCCAACCGTGATTATTGTTTAATTCTCTCTTTTTAAAAAAATTAATTTAATGGGTCTAGCTGTCACGGGCAGAAGGACAGAGATGCCCATTTAGAGTGGCAATTCTGATCCCTGCAAACCGGCAGTCCAGGCCCTGGGGGTGGGGAGGCCTCAGCCTGCAGCAGCCCAGGGGGCAGGTGTGAGCCAGAGGGACCAGCTGGGGCTCCACCCAGACTGCTCGCTGCTCGAGTGGCACCTGCTTAGAGACTGTGCCCTGGAGAGAAAATGCCTGGTGAGGGGGAGGCTGCTTCTCCCAGTGACCTGAGTGTCAATAGAAAAGCCCAAAGCAATCACATTTTCCATCTGCAACACGGGGCGCTGCCCCCATAGCAACATGGTAACTGGAAACCAGACTGGGCTTTGGAGGCCAGAACCAGGCTCCTGAGAGGGAGGCAGGCAGCTCCGATCTGCATCCATGACCATATCCGAGACCTGTCACCACGCACAGCCCCCTGCAGCAAGCCGCAGCCTCAGGGAACCAGAGGCGGGCTGGCCAGAGGAGGGACGCAGCGAGGACGCGGAGCCGGAGGGACGGAGGGACTGAAGCTGCACCTGGCTCTCCCTGTGCACCTGCCCTGATCATGGTCATTTTCAAGTCTCTTGAGCATTGATTTTTACATACAAAGAAAATCTGGGTTCTTAACACAAAACCAAAACCAATCTTGGTGGAGAGAGTTAGGTTTCCACCTTGAAGAGCTCAGAGTTGGCCCATGGAGGGGAGGTTCTGGGTGTCCCTGAGTCCCTGGATCCCTCTGATCCAATCCCTGATGGCTGCCACCCAGGGCCCCCGAGCCAGCTCTGCCTGCTGACGCACACAGAGTGCTAAGGCCCGAGTCCGCTGGGCTAAGGTTGGGCCACACAGGGCTCCTCCGAGTGCCTGGCAGGAAAGGCCAATGCCCACAGAGGAATATTGCCCCGTCCCCCTCCCCCCAGCTGTCCCTCCCGCTGGCCCTGGGCCCCACTCCCCAATAATCTCCTGGCCCAAGGCCTCAGACTAAGACTTGTTCCGTGCAGAGCCATTTGGCCTTAGGATTGTGCAAGGACTTTACAAACACTCAGTAAATCGTCAGTTGCCTTAGCAACATTGATCTGTTCTGACCTAAAGCTAGGATTCATGAAGCAAAGTGCAACACCAGTATATTATAGAAACTAAAGTGATTGGTGACTCGGAAGATGGCGGCGATATAGGCAGACGCATCCCAGGTCATGTCCTGGAGCAAATGGAGTGAGCAGCTGAAACTAATAACACCCACCCTGAATTGGCAAAATTGCTCAGCTGGTGAGACGATTTGCAGCCGGGAAGGGCAGAACTCCCCTGGAAAGGTGAAAAAAAACAAACAGGGATTTGGGCAGGAAAGTTTGCCAGACCTCTGAGCCCAGAAGGTCGGAGGGAGACCGCGTGGCAGACAGCCGCGTCCCTTGGGACAGGCACAGCCCCTGACTGGGGAAAGGAGATCTGTGGGATTCCTGGCGCCGCCGGGGGATTTGAGAGCTGGGTTCTGTGATCATGGAGGACTGAGCCTAAAGGGGGCAGCCTGAAGAGCTGACCTGACCATGCAGTGCCCGTAAAAGAAGAGCTTACAGAAACCAAGCCTTCCCTGTTTCCGCGGCCGGCGTTTGTTTGTTTGTTCTCACCGAATCCTGTTCATGGGACATTTCAGATACAGACACTCAACTGTGCTGAAGAGAGGGAGAGGGTGCGGAGGAGTGGAATCTGGGGAGAGACTGAGGAGAGAAGGGGGGCCAGTAAAGGTGGCAGCGAATTGAGTGCTGAGACACCCCTGAGCCCAGGACTGGGGCAGCCATTCTCTGTGGAGAGTGAGACTCCTCCCCCCAACCCCCAGGCAAGGAGCACAGCCACACCCAGATTCCACCCTGTACGAGATCAAGGATTAAAATAATCTGATCAATCCCTGGGAGTTAACAGGGTCTGGCCTATAGAGGGATTTTCAATCTCAGCAACAACACAGAGCAGGTAACTATTAAGGAACCAGCTCTGGATAGTTGACCTCTCCAAATCAGTTTTAGGTGCGATAGAAAAGCCGTATACCCTCAGAGGCCAATCCCAGGACACTGCCACCCAGAGGCTGAGCCACAAACTGACTCTTTGCTAAACACAAAATAAGGCAGTCTGGGAAACAAATACGGCCTGCTTTAAAATAAGGACTGTGGTTCACAACACAGAGGAACAGTGTATCGCAGGGAAACTCAACACTCTCCTGAATACCTGGCAGGACTAAAGGCGAGCCAGACTGAAGAATAGAAGCACCGAAGGACCTTCACTACTGCAATTTTTTTTTCTTTTTTCACCTTTTAACTAAGAAACCAATTTTTTCCCCTTTTTTTTCTTCTTCTTTTTTTTCTTCTTTTTCCATCACCTGATTTTTCCCTTTTAATTACTACCTTCTTATTTTTAACCAGTATTATTACTGCTACCATTTTACCATCTTTTAAAATGCCATTTTATTTTCTCTTTATTTTATTTTGGGATTAGTGTTCTCCATTCTATATTCATCATTATATTATTGGTTGTTTCTAGTTTGCATCCATCTCCAGGGAGCTGTTCCTGGAATTTGCTGGGATTAGTGGCAGTTCTATAGGAGTATTCTCCTCGTATAAAAAGTCTCTTCCCCTCGTCCACTTCATTCTCTCTTTTAGCTCTTTTTTTTCTTTTCTTTTCTTTTCTCGCTTTTATTTTCCCCCCTTCTTTTTCCCAATTTCATTTCTGCACTCCTTTTTTTGGTCCCTACTTTTCTTTTCTTTTTTCTCTTTTATCTTTTTCTCTTCCTTCTTCCTTATCCCCTAATTCTCTTAATTTGGGTGGTCACCTTTATTTGGGGTAATTAATATCGTGAATATATTTGAGATTAGTGCCTGGTACGTGGTGCCTTGTTGTGTTGTATTTTGTGCCCTTATATCAATGCAGCAGATCCAAGCAACAGCAGTCTCCTGAGCACCACACCCTCTGCTAAGGAACAGCAGCTGTACGTGAAACCGCCCCCCAGCAGCCAGAAGAGCCACCACAGCTGTGAACAGCACCCACCAGAGGAGCTTCTGCCGACTGAAGAGCAGCTGCTACCACAACCGCCTGAAGAGCAACCACAGACCAAGGAGTGACTGCCACCCAGGGAGCAGCCACTGAACGACTCAACGTCTAGATATGTCAGTGAGATCAAACATGGGTAGACAAAGAAACTCCCAAAGGAAAGAGAAGGAGGACTCTCCAGAAAAGCAGCTAAGTAATAAAGAGGCATGCAACATGGCAGAAAAAGAATCCAGAATAAGGGTCCTAGAGTGCATAAACCGGATGGAGGAAAAAATCGACAACCTCTGCAAGAAGCAAGAAGAAACAGATGAAAAAATCAATAACATATGGAAGAAGCTAGAAACAGATGAAAAAATCAACAACTTAAGTAACACCCAAGAAGAAATGAAGAGTGATATAGCTGCAATAAAAACAACATTGAAAGTATCAACAGTAAACTAGGAGAAGCGGAGGACCGAATTAGTGAATTAGAAGACAAGGAAGCAAAACACACCCAAAATGTACTGCAATTGGAGAAAAAAATTAAAAGACAGAAGGAGAGCCTAAGGGAGCTTTGGGACAACATGAAATGAAACAACATACGAATAATACGGGTACCAGAACAACAGAAAGATGAACAAGGATTAGAAAACCTATTCGAAGAAATAATATCAGAAAACTTCCCTGCGGTGGGGAAGAAAAAAGTCACACACGCCCAGAGAGTCCCAAACAAGGTGATCCCGAAAAGACCCACACCAAGACACATCATAATTACCATGGCAAATGTTCAGGACAAAGAGAAAATCTTACAGGCCGCAAGAGAGAGAGACGGAAAGTCACATACAAGGGATCTCCCATTAGATTATCAAATGATTTCTCAACAGAAACACATCAGGCCAGAAAAGAATGGATGGAAATTTACAAGGTGATGCAAAGCAAAGGACTGAATACAAGAATGCTCTATCCAGCAAGGCTATCATTCAAACTTGAAGGGGAAATAAGAAGCTTCACAGACAAAAAAAGGCTAAGGGAGTTTATCACCACCAAGCCAGCAATGCAAGGAATGCTGAAGGGTCTGGTATAAAAAGAAGAAATAAAAAGCTCAGAAAGAAAACAGCCACACAAAAAAGTGAAATGGCTACAAACAAGTACCTTTCAATAATAACTTTAAATGTAAATGGACTAAATGCTCCAACCAAAAGACATCGAGTGGCTGAATGGATAAAAAAACATGACCTATACATCTGCTGTCTACAAGAAACCCACCTCATTAGAAGGGACTCACACAGACTGAAAGTGAAAGGATGGAAAAATATCTTTCAGGCAAATGGAAAGGAAAAGAAAGCTGGGGTAGCAATACTTATATCGGACAAAATAGACCTCAAACTGAAGGCCATAACAAGAGATAAGGAAGGCCACTTCATAATACTAAAGGGATCAATACAACAAGAAGATATAACCCTGGTAAACATATATGCACCCAATGCAGGAGCACCCAAATTCATAAAAAAACTCCTGGAAGATATCAAAGGAGAGATCAACAACAATACAATCATAGTAGGGGACTTTAATACACCACTGACAGCACTGGATAAGTCCTATAGACAAACAATCAGCAAAGATACAGCAATCCTAAATGACTCACTAGACCAGATGGACTTAATAGACATCTTCAGAACACTTCACCCCAAAGCCAGGGAATATACGTTCTTCTCAAGGGCTCATGGGACATCTTCAAAAATAGACCACATATTGGGTCACAAGCAAAGTATCCCCAATTCAAGAAGATTGAAATCATAAAAAGCATCTTCGCAGACCACGATGGCATAATATTAGAAATAAACTACAATAAAAACAACCCAAAATACTCAAACACCTGGAAGCTGAATAGCATGCTATTAAATATTGATTGGGTTACCAATGAGATCAAAGAAAAAATTAAAAACATCCTGGAAACTAATGACAATGAAAACACAACAATCCAAAACCTATGGGACACAATGAAAGCAGTCCTGAGAGGGAAGTTTATAGCTCTACAAGCCTATCTCAAAAAACAAGAAAAAATGGTAGTAAATCATCTAACTCTACAACTCAAAGAATTAGAAAGAGAGCAACAAGAAAATCCCAGAGTGAGCAGAAGGAAGGAGATAATAAAGATTAGAGCAGAAATAAATGACATAGAGACCAAAAAAACAATACAGAAAATCAATGAAACCAAGAGCTGGTACTTTGAAAGGATAAACAAAATTGACAAACCTCTAGCCAGACTCACCAAGAAGCAAAGAGAGAGGACCCAAATAAACAAAATCAGAAACAATAGAGGCGAAATAACAACAGACCCCACAGAAATACAAATGATTGTTAAAAAATACTTTGGACAGCTCTACTCCAACAAACTAGACAACCTGGAGGAAATGGACAAATTCCTAGAAAAATACAACATTCCAAAACTCAATCAGGAAGAATCTAAAAATCTCAACAGGCCAATAACTATAGAAGAAATTGAAGCAGTCATCAAAAAGCTTCCATCAAACAAAAGCCCAGGACCAGACAGCTTCACAGGGGAGTTTTACCAAACACTCAAGGAAGAACTAAAACCTATCCTCCTCAGACTACTACAAAAAATTCAAGAGTAAGGAACACTTCCAAGCTCATTCTATGAAGCCAGCATCGCCCTAATACCAAAACCCGGTAAAGACAACACAATGAAAGAGAATTACAGGCCAATATCCCTCATGAACATAGATGCCAAAATCCTCAACAAAATCTTAGCAAATCGGATCCAGCAGTACATCAGAAAGATCATACACCAAAACCAATAGGATTTGTCCCAGGGATGCAAGGATGGTACAATATCCGCAAATCAATAAACGTGATACATCACATAAACAAATTGAAAGAAAAAAACCACATGGTCATATCAATTGATGCAGAAAAAGCATTTGACAAAATTCAACACCCATTTTTGATAAAAACTCTCAGTAAGGCGGGAGTAGAAGGATCATACCTCAACATAATAAAAGCCATATATGACAGGCCCACAGCCAGCATCATACTCAATGGACAAAAACTAACACCATTTCCCCTAAGAACAGGAACAAGACAGGGATGCCCCCTCTCACCACTCCTGTTCAACATAGTACTGGAAGTGTTAGCCATTGCAATTAGGCAAGAAGAAGAAATAAAAGGCATCCAAATTGGAAAAGAGGAAGTAAAACTGTCCTTATTTGCAGACGACATGATATTATACATACAAAACCCTAGAGACTCCATCCAAAAGCTACTAGACTTAATACATGAATTTGGCAATGTCGCAGGATACAAAATTAACCCCAAGAAATCTGAGGCATTTCTATACACCAATAGTGAACTTTCAGAAAGAGAGATTATAAAAACAATCCCGTTTACCATCTCACCAAAAAAATTAAGCTACCTAGGAATAAACTTAACTAAAGAGGTAAAAGACCTCTACTCAGAAAACTACAGGACGTTGAAAAAAGATATAGAGGAAGACATAAACAGATGGAAGAACATACCGTGTTCATGGATTGGTAGAATCAACGTCATTAAAATGTCCATACTACCCAAAGCAATCTATAAATTCAACGCACTTTCCATTAAAATACCAACAGCATACTTCATAGATCTAGAACGAACTCTCCAAAAATTCATCTGGAATAAAAAAAAACCCCGAATAGCTGCAGCAATCCTGAAAAAGAACAAAGTAGGTGGGATCTCAATACCAGATATCAAGATGTATTACAAAGCCACTGTTCTCAAAACTGCCTGGTACTGGCACAAGAATAGGCATATAGATCAATGGAATAGAATAGAGAGCCCAGAAATTGGCCCGAACCAATATGCTCAATTAATATTTGACAAAGGAGGCAAGAACACACAATGGAGCCAAGATAGTCTCTTCAATAAATGGTGTTGGGAAAATTGGACAGTTATATGCAAGAAAATGAAACTAGACTGCCAACTTACACCATACACAAAAATAACCTCAAAATGGATAAAGGACTTAAATGTACAACAGGAAACCATAAAAATTATAGAAGAATCCAAAGGCAACAAAATCTCAGACATATGCCGAAGCAATTTCTTCACTGATACAGCTCCTAGGACACTTGAAACTAAAGAAAAAAATGAACAAATGGGACTACATCAAAATAAAAAGCTTCTGCACAGCAAAAGAAACCATCAACAAAAAAACGAGAAAACCCACTGTGTGGGAAACCATATTTGCCAATGTCATATCTGATAAGGGCCTAATCTCCAAAATTTATAGGGAACTCACACAACTTAACAAAAGGAAGATAAACAATCCAATCAAAAAATGGGCAAAGGACCTAAATAGACACCTTTCAAAAGAGGACATTCAGAAAGCCAAGAGACATATGAAAACATGCTCAAAGTCACTAATCATCAGAGAGATGCAAATCAAAACAACAATGAGGTCCATCTCACACCTGTCAGACTGGCTATCATCAACAAATCAACAAACGACTGCCGGGGTCCAGCCCCAGCGGGTCCAGGGGTCCCCAAAGGTGTGGACGGAGTCGGCGAAGAAGGAATGAATGGCACAGAGGCAGTGTTCAGTTCATCAGCATAGTTGGGTTCTCTTGTCAGGATCTCCAGCCAGGTTCTGTAGCCATGTTCCCTCGCTAGGTTCTCCAGCCAGGTTCTGTCCAAGTTCTAGTCAGGTTCTCTTGACTCGGAGGCAGCCATCGGGTGCTCATCATAGCCAGGTTCCTCTAGCCAAGTTCTGGTCAGGATCTCCAGCGAAGTTCTGGTTAGGATCTCCAGCCAGGTTCTGTCTTCTAAGTTCTGTGTAAGTTCTGTCTCCTAAGTTCTGTCTCTTAAGTTCCGTCTGTAGGTTCTGAGTTCCGTGTCTCGGGTCCGTCTCTCGGGCTGCCTCTCTAGGTTCTGACTTCTGAGTTCTGTGTAAGTTCTGTCTCCTGTTGTCTTGTTGCATCTGTATTTATACCAGTTGATTCTAATCCTATCAATCTCTATTCCAAAGGTTAGGGCGTTTCTTATCTCCATTCCAGGGAGTAAAGATTATGTAGCTTAAGCATGATTGTTCATAGTTAAAGTGATTAATTACCCGCCTGGCACTTAGTTAAGAGGTTTTATTCCCTCCCTAACTTCAGGGGAAAATCCCTACCTGGGGAAACAACCTTTCTCGGGGAGGTGACCTTGGTTAAAACACATAGTGCCAAGAAGGTGAGCAAATATATTAAGAACAGTATGCCATATATGCCAGGTCCCTTGAAACAGCAAGGATGGACCGGCTCCCGGCAAATGACAAGTGCTGGAGAGGATGTGGAGAAAAAGGAACACTTGTGCACTGCTGGTGGGAATGCAGACTGGTGCAGCCACTATGGAAGACAGTATGGAGTTTCCTCAAAAAACTGAAAATGGAACTCCCATTTGACCCTGTGATCCCACTTCTAGGAATATATCCCAAGAAACCAGAAACACCAATCAGAAAAGATATATGCACCCCTATGTTCATAGCAGCACAATTCACCATAGCTAAGATCTGGAAACAGCCTAAGTGCCCATCAGTAGATGAATGGATTAGAAAACTGTGGTACATCTACACGATGGAATACTATGCTGCTGTAAAAAGGAAGGAACTCTTACCATTTGCAAAGGCATGGATGGAACTGGAGAGCGTTATGCTAAGTGAAATAAGCCAGTCTTTGAAGGAAAAATACCACATGATCTCACTCATTCATGGATAATAGAGGCCATTATAAACTTTTGAACAATAATAGATACAGAGGCAGAGCTGCCTCAAACAGATTGTCAAACTGCAGCGGGAAAGCTGGGGAGGGTTGGGGGGCAGGAGGTAGGAGGGTAAGAGATCAACCAAAGGACTTGTATGCATGCGTATAAGCATCACCAATGGACATAAGACACTGGGGGATAGCGGAGGCTAGGAGACTGTCTAGGGCGGGGGGGGGGGAGGTAGGAATGGACACATATGTTATACCCTTTGTAATACTTTAAGCAATAAAAATAAATAAATAAATAAAGTGATTGGTTCTGGGAAAAATTTTAGGCTTTTCGTTAACAGGAAAAATTTACATTTCAAGGCTGGCCTGGAACTCTAACAGGGAGTTAATGAAAGAAGTCCTTTCCCAGAGTCCAATCACTCCCTGGGCAACACAGCTCTGAACACTGCCATGGACTCAGCAAGTCCCTCCCCGCTCCCTCCACCTTTCATTTTCATTTCAGACTCAGTGATTCTTGCCACCTGGGCAGCAGGTCCCGCCCGGGCCCACAGGGCCCAGGCGCGGCTCACACAAGGGCATCAGGAAAACAAGAGCTTGTATTTATGACACTGACCGTGCGGCGAGCACCATGCTGAGCTCTCAGTGAGCACACCGATGAAGAGAGACTGTTTTAGCATCTCCATTTTAAATATGTTTTTAATTGATTTGAGAGAGAGAGGAAGGGAGAGAAACACTGATGAGAGAGAAACATTGATCAGCTGCCTTCTGCACGCCCCCTACTAGGGATCAAGTCCACAACCTGGGCATGTGCCCAGACCAGGAATCAAACCGGTGACCTTTGGTGCATGGGTTGCTCAGCCATTGAGCCATGCCGGCCAGGCTCTCCATTTTAAAAAGAGGGAACTGAGGTGCAAAGAGAAGCTGCTGGTACCCGGAGCCCAGGCGTTGGCCTGCAGAGCCCACAGAGCAGCCGCAGCACTGGCCGGGTCTCTGCACGATTTCCCTGACCCATCTCACCGCCCAGGCGACAGTCCCTGCAGAGAGGCAGGCATCCTGCACGTGCTCCCCTTCCTGCCACGTCACCCCTGAGGCCTGACCTGTGTGCCACCCCACCTAATTACAGGTGGTGCCAGGGTTCTATCTTACCCAAAGTTTTTCACATGATTCCATGTCTATTCCCTGGATGATGGCAATTTTGAGATGCCTTGACTTTAAGATGAACCCTGTGGTTAAATCAAATAAAATGAAATCTTGGTATTTGTGACAATGTGGGTGGGCCCGGAAGGCATGATGTCAGGTCAAATAAGTCAGAGAAAGACAGACCATGTGATCTCACGGATATGGGGATTCTCAAAACAAAACAGACTCAGATACAGAGGCCTGATTGGTGGCTGCTCGAGTTGGGGGCGGGGATGGCTGCGGTGGGTGAATGTAGTTAAAAGGTGCACGTTTTCACTTACAAAGTAAATAAGGGGGCGGGAGGTGAAGTCAGGGCAGGGAGTGGTCAGTGACATGGTGGCACCTGCCCGCGCAGGGGGGCAGGAGACTCCGTGTGGGGATTACCGGAAGGTGTGTGAATGTCACATCACGACGCTGCGCACCGGCAGCCAGCACTCCATGCCATGCCAACTGCACGCTGATGACTTTCCTGAGTGCGTGGAGAGCATGAGGCGTGTCAGTCCATTGACTGGCAGGTTCTGTGAGGTCCGGGCCGCCCTCGGCACCTGACAGAGCAGGAGAAGCACCACCCAGTGCCAACAGCCCAGCGGCTCTGCACACCTCACCTCGCGCCCCTGATCCCGTGCGAGTCCCATTCAAGCAGCCACCTGAGACTCCGCTCTAAGCCCCTTTCCAGATGTAAACACCTGGTGCCTGCGGGGGGAGCCACGGGGCGCCCCCCGCCAGCTGCCGGAAGCCCATTGGGAGTCTCATCTCTCAGCTCAGCGTCTGCAGCGTCGGGGCCTTGAGGCTGCCCCCACCAGTAGGAGGACCCACTGAGGCGCTGCAGCAGAGCAACCCAGGTCTCGGGTGCAGGCAGGTGGACTGCGTGCATTTTCTCTTGCAAAGCGCAGGGTTGAAAGCGTCGGGTGAGCACCAGGTTGCAACATCCCACAGCATCCGCGTGGCCAGCTGCCTGTGGTGGAGACACGGCCTCCAGAGGCCCCGTGGACTCTGGGAACCGCCTCCGACTTTTGTCCACGCAACACGAGCCGGCGCACCCCTCTGACTCCCGAGCATGGGCGCTCAGATGCCCTGAGGAGGTGTCTCCTGGTCGCGGTGCCGGTGTGTCTCACCGGCAGGTGCGCATGGCAGGGACTCTGAGCTCAGAGGGAGAGACAGTGAAATGCCATCTCAGCTTCGTCTGGCGCTGTGGTTGCTACGGGTACTAATTAGTGCCCATGCAGAATGGTGAGCACTAAGCTAAATGCTTCCTATGTGTTATGTCACTACCCGTGCCATCATCTCCACAGCTCACCATGGCCAGGCGACCCGCGGAAGCTCCTTTCACTGGCAGCCCTGCCTCTGAGGGGGCGGGGGAGGGGGCAGGGGACTGACCTCTGGAAAGGCAGCCGGTGGGTGGGCACACGTGTCGCCAAACAGGAGGACTTACCTCCAAGTCACTTCAACTTTGTCCTTGACATTGGGCTCATTTTATTTTATTTTCTAATTTTAAAACGTTGTTTCTAGAGAGGGGGAAGGGAGGAGGTTCCACAACCTCAGTGTGTTCCTGGCTGGGACCGGAGCCGTGACCCTCCCCCCGCCGCCCTGAGGCCAGGGGCCTGTGCTTATTTACACGTGGGGTCTGTGCAGAGGTCTGAAGCTGAGCTCCCATACCCTTGGGTCAGAGCCGCCCACAGACCCCGCAGCCACGCGCACACCACGCCCTGTTGCACCCGTCCCCTCTTCCTTATAGGTGCAGCCCAGGTTTAAGACTTCACTCATGACAGAGAGGAGGACAGTCGTCTATCTCGTCAGCATCCTGGGGAAAGTCAGCTGGTTCCCCTCCTGGAGCCCAAGGGAGGTGGCTGTTCACGTGCAGACAGGAGAGGCCGGGCAGACAGTGAGGCTTACCTGGGCCTGAGAAGGGCACCCACGTCGGGTCCTGGCGGGGTGGACAGGGGAGCCGGTCACCCTGGGAAGCCACATGGATGCTCCTCTGTCCAGGGAAGGCAGGGACGTGCCGCCCTCGGCGGTCCGAGGGCCACCCAAGGAGCCGAGTGGCAGGAGCTGCTGTGGCGACGCGGGAGGAAGAGGGAGGCTCTGCGCTGGCACTCAGGCCCCAAGCAGGACAAACAAGTGGCCCCAAAGCAGGAGGAGCCGTCGCTATCCAGTGAAGCTGATGTTATTTTTCTCTGACATTTTAATGAATTAAAACTGAGAAGTGGGAGAGTTTTATGACCCTGAGAATTCAATGCCAGAGAATCCACGTGCCCGGTCCTGACCCAGCATCATGCACTGGGCACTAAGTGGGTCCTCTCTCCCGTCCCTCGCGGTCCTCTCCGTCCCCCACGTAATGATTTTCTTGAAGAAGGAAACTGTGTGCAGCCGGGTTCTCGGGCTCTTGCCAGGAGACCCTCTCAGCCTCCCATCCACCAGCAGAGCCGGACGGGGCAGCCTCCTGGGCGTCGGCCCTGCCAGCCACCACACAGACACAGGGAGTCGGGGGACACAGGGAGTCGGGGGACACAGGGAGTCGGGGGACACAGGGAGTCGGGGGACACAGGGAGTCGGGGGACACAGGGAGTTGGGGGACACGGGAGTCGGGGGACATGGGGAGGCGGGGGACATGGGGAGTTGGGGACACAGGGATTTGGGGACACAGGGAGGAGGGGGGCACAGGGAGTTGGGGGACACAGGGAGTCGGTGGACACAGGGAGTCGGGGGACACGGGAGTCGGGGGACACGGGAGTCGGGGGACACGGGAGTCGGGGGCATGGGGAGTCGGGGAGACGGGGGGTTGGGGGACATGGGGAGTTGGGGGACATGGGGTGTTGGGGGACATAGGGTGTTGGGGGACATGGGGAGTTGGGAGACATTGGGTATTGGGGGACAGGGAGAGTTGGGGGACATGGGGTGTTGGGGGACATGGGGAGTTGGGGGACATGGGGTGTTGGGGGAAATGGGGAGTTGGGAGACATGGGGTATTGGGGGATATGGGGAGTTGGGGGACATGGGGTGTTGGGGGACATGGGGAGTTGGGGGGACAAGGGGAGTCAGGGGGATGTGGAGAGTCAGGGGACAAGGGGAGTTGGGAGGACACAGGGTAGGAGGCTAACGTGTGGTCTGAGTCCATGCAGATCAGCAAATTTTCTTAAGACACAAAGCAAGGTGTGCGTTGCCCATGTTAAAGTCAAGTCCTGGGAACTCACGTGAGGACATTTCCGTGCTCACAGACACCGCCCTCTCGTCGGCACCCGCTTGGGAGGTGGAGTGAGATGCAGTCACGGAGACCCCAGTGAACAGGTGGCTCCAGGGATCAGAAAAGTAACTGTCAGTGTGAAGATTTCTCACATGTTTGGCCCTTGGTCAGCAGTGGGGTGGAGTTTCCAATGGAACAGTGGCCACACAGGAGCACTCACTGAAAAAGGCTTCATTTAATGAACTTTAATCTTTCAAACACACTCTACACTATTAGGAGATGAATCCCAATGAGGCAACGGGAATGTGTTAGAATATTGCTCAGAATTCAACTAAACTTTCCAAACTGCAGAGGCAACCAAACAACAGCAGACTGTGCGCATGGCACCTTAATAGAAGGCTACACACAGCCGGTTCTCGAATGTCCGTGTCAGGCACCTCCAGGCAGACTCAGCACAAGTGGCACTTACTCTACAGAGAGGAGGGAGCTCGGACACACTCCTCGCTCAGAATCGGGGGTGTTTCCCCACAGACACCTTCGTTCTAATTGTGTATTAATTTATTTATTTTTGAAAGGAAAAGTAGAAAACCATACAGACACCATCTGAGGTTCCAGTTAGAAACTTTAAGAAAAGCGCATCTGCTCACAGTTCAATCAGAAGCTTGGTCACGGCGGAGCCTCCTCGTGCAGCGGTGGGTGGGTGCGAGGAGACCAAGCTTCTCTCTGCACACACTTTGGCTCAAGACCCAAGCACAGCCTGGCTCCTTCTCCAGCTTGATGGTGGGTGAGGCCAGCTTTCCCCTTAGATCAGCCGTTGTCAAGGACCATCAGTTCCCTCTCCCAGAAGTTACCATGGATACCGCATCCCAGGGCATAACACAGATGTGGAGAAACTAGGAAAATTTCTGCTGCTTCACAACCATTTTGAGAAAAGGTCTGGATGTCCTTGGAAAGGTCTGGGCCGAGCCGTGTCTTGGGGAAGAAGCATGTTACCATCAGGAGCAGAAGGTTCCCCTGCAGATGCACAAGTCCTCGAGGCCCCAGGGAGCATGGAGACCACCATGGTCGCCGGTGGTCCTAGGTCTGGGATGTCACATTGTCTATCCGTCCGTCCATCCAACCATACAGCCGTCCTGCCCTGCGGCCAGTGCCTGCGCTCCTGCCTGGGGTTCTTGGAGGGTCCACTCCTCTTCCTGCCGCCCCGCTGCTGTGGGAACACTGACCCTTGGTCTGTGGAGACTCCATCCTCCGGTAGGGTTCAGCCTGGGACTGGAGTGTGCACCGCTCAGAGCTGACTGCGCAGCAAGGTCCCGGCTGGCCTTCGACTTGTTGATGTGACCACTAGAGGGCAGTGTGGTCGCCTCACGCAAGTCTCAGAGGTGGGCCTTTGGGCTGCACCCTGCTGGTGGGCAGAATGGGTCCCAAAGCCACACAGTGAGTGTCAGGAGATCAGAGCCACCGGGCACTGCCCGTGCGCTCCCACGCCTGCCAGCCTCCAGGGACCCACGTGCCCTGAGCAAGAACCCAGGCCGAGCATTGTGGGAGGGACCCCTTGGGGCAACGAGACCGGAATTTCAATTCCGATGAACCCCTGTCGCCGGCGGGGGCACAGAACTCCACTTCTCGGGGCTGTGAAATGCAGGTGATGCATTTCTTTCGCCGGGAGCTATGACAATTAGACTAACAACAGGCAGAAGGGGAGGTCATCCATCAGTGCTTCCTCCATGCACAGGCCGAGTTCCCTTCCCTCCCTGGCAGGCAGAGCGGGGCGCCAGCAGAGTAAGCACAGCACATTGCAAGGCTCACCCAAGGGGCAGACCTGCTTTCTCTCCTTCCTGAGTTTCCGGGGAGCAGAGGGCACCCTGCCCCCCCTGGGTCTGGCTCGGAGTGGCCCACTGAGCGCAGACGCTACTCCGTGACAACAGGACTCGCCTGTCTGCTGGAACCCAGGGCCCTGCCTGTCTGGGCTGCTGGGCGCACCTCACTTCAGTCTCCTCCCAGAAGTTTTCATTCCTTTGCTTACGAAGCGGAATGTTTTCAGGGCCAGATCAGTCACACACATTGGCGCGTAAGCACATGTTCACACAGCCTCTTTGCCAGCGGCCAGATCTGGCCCTGCTTCCATCAGGCGCTGAGGCCAGGAGGCACAGGGCAACCACCCGGGGCAGAGGTATGTGGCTGGCGCTGCCCCCGCTCCTCATGTGCAGGCCTAGAGCTGCACTCACGTGGCTCGCTCTGTGTTGGTTTGGTAAATTCAAAATGCGAGATGCTGTGAAGACAGACTCTGGTCACTGCCTGGCCGCCTGCCCTCCCACTGGGGATGTTGTGAGACAAGGAGCTCCGGGCAGGACCCTCTGGAGGACGCGTGGCGTCAGGCAGGAGAGGATGTAGCTTCTGCCCCTGCGCTGTGCGGGAGTGGCCTGGCCCGCGGATACCCCTCCCCCCGTGGGCTGGGCAGGGGGACCTGGCAGGGCACCAGTCAGGCGGGCAGGGACCCGAAGGAGCGGGACCCAGAGGGGGTGTCAGCGCCCCACTGGCCTCGCCCGGAAGAGGAGTGGAAACAGGACCTGAACCACAGCCCCGGCCTCGCTCCTCCTCCAGCCTTGGAACAACCACAGAGACAGCAGCCTGTGGGCCAACACTTGGGACCTGGGCGTGGCTCTTTAAGAAAAATTACACAAAATTATAAATACAAAGCAGGTGGGAAAGGAACTGCTCGTTAATAAGAAAAAACATAACCATTACCAACTTTAGAGACCTATCAAAACAACAAACATCAGATAATCTAGAAAAACGACAATGTTTCTGACTAGCTAGCAACAACTTGCATAGAAATATCTGCAAGTACGTCCCACTAAACGCAAACTCCCGTGTCTGGCACTCAGCTCCCTGCACCCAGATTCCAACACGCCTGCAGCCACGGCAGCACCACAGAGACAGACGCAGCGGGTAAGTGTGCAGGATCCGGAGCTGGGCCCGCAGAGCCCATGGCCCATCTCCCGGCTGCACAGGAACCTGTGGGCCAGGCCGCGGCTGCACCGCATGGCATTCCGTCCGGGAACAACTCGCGCCGTCCAGCCACCGTGCCTGTGGGAACGGAAATTCCATCGTGACATCCTACAGGACAGATGCACATATTAATCTGTTTAGTTTAAGTGCCAGTAAGTAGATATAAAGGCTGTGCATTTAAAAAATACAGATCAAGCCACTGATTCGGGGGAGGTGATGGTGAAGATACCGGCCCAGCCTCTGGGACGCTGCAAGCGGGTGGCCTGTGGGGAGTGAGCAGGCGGCTCGCAGACCCCAGGAGACCCAGGAGACCCCAGGACCACGGGCTCACAGCGGAAATTCATCCCTTGGACCAGAATCACCCAAGTCGCCCCCAAGCTCCTGGCTACCACTGTTCTGCTCTGTTTCTAGCGTTTCCCTTTTCCTCCTTCAGAGCTGCCTCCGAGTGACACACAGCATCCGTCCTCCTGTGTCGGGCTTATTCACTCAGCATCTTGCCCTCCAGACCCGGCCATGCTTTGAAAATTGTGGGATTCTTCCCCTTGTCAGAGTGCATGCCACAGGCTGGGCCATCTCAGCAGACCGAGCAGGCGCTTGGTCTTACAGGTTCCCCAGCAGAAAACGGAGAGGGACCCAGTGACAGCATCTAATTCCCCATAAGGCCGGGCTGTGGACAGGGGCCTGGGTTTGAGGAGAATCACGTTTTGAAAGAACAAAAGAAATTCCAAGTGCCCAGCGGGCTGCCGGCTGCATGTGGGCCCATTACCGTGGCTCCATAACTCTCAGCAGCTTAGTGTCAGACTCAGGGAGACAGCAGCAGACATTGACCTGAGGCCTGTGTGGAGTTGGGCCAAGTAGCTTCATGGATGAACAGCAGAGGTTTCTTCACTGGCTTGTTAGAGGCAGGAATCATTGCCCGGCCTGCGTGGCTCAGGGGTTGAGCGTCAAACTCTGAATCCGGAGGTCACAGTTCCATTCCCGGTTGCCAGTTCCATCCCCAGTGGGGGGCGTGCAGGAGGCAGTTGGTCCATGATTCTCATCATTGATGTTTCTATCTTTCTCTCCTCCCCTTCCTCTCTCTGAAATCAATAAAAACATTTTTAAAACCAGGAATAATGGACAAACAATGGATTTCTTAACTTGCTTAGAAACAGTCCGCTATCTTGCTCAAGTCCAGTTTCTCCCCACTTCTTTCCTGAACTTGACATCATAAAATCATGCATTGAATAGATGCCTTAAGCCTAATGGGCCTAAAGCATCATAGCAGCTGCAGAGCAAACCTGAGACCTGAACCTGACCCAGTGAGGTGTATGTCGTGGACCCAGCGCGGATCCCCGGGCCCAGCAGACACACTGCAGGGAGGACCAGCCTCTGCAGCGGCAGAGACTGTAGCCCACCCGGTGTGACTGCTGACGTTAGGATTATTTGGAATTTGAGCTCCACGCACTAGAGGGACTTGTGCTCATGAACTTGAGCATGGACTCTAATGGATGCATTTCTGCAGCCAGTTTTAACTCAAGGTTTTAAGATAAATATCTGAGTAGCAAATGAAGATATTCTCACTTTAGAACATTCAATGATACAGTAAAAAGTGAATGCCTTTCTTCTCTCCCCTTCTCCAGCCTCATTCTTCGTCCCCTTCTCTATGAGAACTACATACATTTTGTGTATAAATTTCCTCCAAACACAGTTACTGCAATTTGTCTGTCAAACATGCCGAACCAGTTCCTGTTACCACTTCTACCTACTTCAACCCTATGCTGCCCTTAAATTGGTTCAATCTCCTTCCTTTTGTCAATCTCATGAGAGAAAAGTGCTAATTTGCTTTCTCCTGGATACTAGTGACATTATGGCCTTTTTATTTCCTTCTATGGACATTTATATTTCTTCTGCTTATAATCTTTTCCTGCTCATTCTCTGTCCATTTTTTTCAATTATGTTACTTGTCTTTTCCTAAAGATTTATAAAAGGTTATGCATTATGGACATAAATCTTCATTTTTACCATAAAATTTACTTAGGAGGCCACCTCAATACTATTTTATTTTATTTCATTTTATTTTAATTTCTACTGTTATTGCACTGTGATCATCAAATATTATGGTCTTTATTAAGAAAAGTTTATAGTTAACATATGGAATCAATATTTTAATGTTGAATGAGTCAAAATAATATGTATTCTCTCAATTGTGGATATATTAATTTTTTGTGCTTAATACACGGCCAAGTTTGTGAATACTGATTGAACAAAAATAACATATATTCTCTAATACACAGTCTATCAGTGACCACAAAGCTGTTATTTGTGCTACGTAACTTGTATCTCCTTGGTTTCTTGGTTTCTAAGGAATACCTGTCAAACACTCCCAAGTGATTGCTGGTGTGTGGAGTTCTTGTTTTAACCATACAAGTGTTTATATTACAGTAGAGGCCTGGTGCATGATATTCATGCACTGGGGGGAGGGGGTCCCCTCACCCCAGCCTGTGCCCTCGCATAGTCTGGGATCCCTCGGGGGATGTCCGCCTGTCGGCTTAGGCCCTGGCAGGAGGACATCCCCTGAGGGGTCCTTAGCACTGCTGTAGAGGAGAGAGACTCTTCCCCACCACCACTGTGCTCGCCAGTTGTGAGCCCGGCTTCTGGCTGAGTGGCGCTCCCCCTGTGGGAGTGCACTGACCATCAGGGGGAAGCTCCTGTGTGGAGCGTCTGCCTCCTGGCGGTCAGTGCACATCATAGTGACCAGCCATTCTGCTGTTTGGTCAATTTGCATATTAGCCTTTTATTATATAAGATACATTGAAGCTATGACCATTAGTCTAGTAACATTCTTGATGAATTACTACTGTTTGTCAAAATATCCTTCTGTTTTAAAAAATTCCTGATGCACTGAGATTATCCTATGGTCCCATCTCTGGAGACTAGGCCAAGGCCACAGAGCCAGGCACTGAGCTGCGTCCCCCGACAAAGTTGGGCTCTCCTGGGAATTCTCTCCTCCAAGCATCATGGCAATTTTCATCTGTTCATTCCAGTGGGCTGATATTTAAGGCGTCTTATAAATATCAATTAACTCTGACAATGCACAGCCATTTACTGACAAGATAACAGCAAACAAGGCAGGATGCTAACTACTGACGGAGGGAACAGAAGCAAGGTTTTGTCATCACTTTTCTTTCATAATCTTTTGCATGTGGCTCTGCCACAGGTCAGTCCCAGGCTTGACCCTATAGCCACTCCCTACATACCAGTAAACACAAGACCACAACCAAAATTTACAAACACATAAGCAATAACCAAGCATAAGTCAAAAATCCAAAGCTGGATCAAACAGGAGCTTTAGCACTGGGAAACTTCAAATGATAGGATGACAACTATAAGAAAGTATCAAATTAGGTTATAATGATTAAATAATTCAGAGGAATTAAAGTCTTAGAGAATGAAGCCAAGTAGGACTTTAAAAGTAAAGTATGCTGTTGAAATTTAAGACATAATGATGGTCTAACCTCAAGTGGCAATTTGTCAGTTGAAAGATGGTTTGGAGGAAACCAGGCATGACACAGGACAGAGATAAGAAAAGACTGAAAAATGAATAAGATGTTACAAATAGGAGGTCAGAAAAAAGGGCAATATGTATATAACATTCGTTTTAGAAGAGGAGAACAATATTATTTAAAGATATAATGCCATAATTTTTCCAGATTTGATGAAACTCACAGATCTTAAAGTTGAAAAAGCCTAGGAAGACTTAAGCAAGAAAAATTATCAAGAAAATCCAAATCGAGTGATTCCATGGGGAAGCTTAGAACATCAAAGGAAAAGGGGCATCTTCAAAGCAGGTTAAATCAGAGACAAATGACACAGGAGCATTTCTAACAGGAGCAGACTTCTCAACAGCAGTGACCGAAACCAGGAGACAACACAGTATGTCCTCTAAGTATTCAGGGAGAACAAATTTCAATCAGGCTGTTGAGCCCAGCTAAACCATCACTCAGAGTGACAAAGCAATAAAGGTATTTTTTAAACTAATTTGAGAGGACTTTCCACTAACGACTCGACTGCAGGGTGCATGACAAAAGGGAGGAAGGTGGATGAGGAGGCCGGAGGGTCTGGAGGCAACGCTGAAAATTCACAACCAAGTAGCACACACCCAGCTCAACCTAAATCGGATCAACCTAAATAAAGAAAAGGAATTACTGATGTAGTAGAGTAGACATAAATGAGATATACTCAAAATATTGAAAACAATTTAAATATGAAGAGGTTGATGGTTAGAGCTAAAGAATCTTAAAGTCCTTGTATTATTTGTGAGGAGGATGAGGTTTCTATTAATTTAAGACAAATATTTTTATGTTAGGATTTTAAGGATAAATAGTAAAAAAAAAAAAAAAAAAAAAGAAAGAGATCATATAACTTCCAAAGTAATATATGGCAAAAGAAAAGTCATAAAAACTTGCTCTAGTCAATGGAAAATAAGAAAAGATAAGAAAATAAAAAACTAATGGTAAATCACAAGAGAATATGGCAAAATAAATCCAGACATATGAATTACCCCTGCTAATGCAAACAGACTAGGAACAGCAGTTAAAAGAAAGAGCTTCTCAGATTTAAAAAAAAAAAATAAGCCAGCTGTAGTAATACATCTAGAACAAATGACACAGAAAGCATAAAAGCAAGTTAATAGGAAATGATATACTATCCAAAGGCATTATAAGGGATGAAGAGAGCCATTACATAATTTTAAAATAAACATTCACCATCAAAACAAAATAACCTTGAATTTGTAGGGTCTTAACAACAGAACATCAAAATTTATGTAAGCAAAATTGGTAGACTTACAAAGAAAAATTGCTATAGGACTTACAGTCCAGAAGGTTTTAATAGAAGGAATTGCAAAGAGCTGTTTCATCTAATATCAAAGGTTTCCTAGAGCATGGACAGTGGAGGACTGGTCACTAGCAGCTCCTGCCCAGGAAGCCACATGAATAAAGACTGCTGGTAAAGGTAACTAAGCAGCGACTATAAAAGACCATATAAATGAGTTTTTGTATGTAACTTTTCTTCCCTATATGATTCAAAAGGCAGCTGCATAAAGCAATAATATTAAAACATTTATAAGAAAATTATAATAGAAATGAGGATAGAGGTGAGAGAATTATATTGGACAAAGTTTTCACATAGTACCAAATTAAGTTGATATTAATTCAAATTACATCATTTTAAAATATCCTATATAGCCCTGGCCGGTTTGGCTCAGTGGATAGAGGGTCGGCCTGCGAACCAAAAGGTCCCAGGTTCAATTCCAGTCAAGGGCACATGCCCAGGTTGTGGGCTCGATCCCCAGTGGGGAGCTTGCAGGAGGCAGCCAATCCATGATTCTCTCACATCACGGATCTTTCTATCTCTCTCCTTCTTCCTTCCTCTCTGAAATCAAGAAAAATATTAAAAAAAATTTTAAATATCCTATATAATAAAAAGGTAATATGCAAATTGACCCTAGCAGTGGAACGACTGGGAATGACTCATTGCTATGATGCGCACTGACCACCAGGGGGCAGACGCTCAATGCAGGAGCTGCCCCCAGGTGGTCAGTGTGCTACCACAGGGGGAGCTCTGCTCAGCCAGAAGCTGGGCTCATGGCTGGCAAGCACGGCAGCAGTGGCGGGAGCCTCTCTCGCCTCCTTGGCAGTGCTAAGGATGTCCGACTGCAGCTTAGACCCAATCCCCCAGGGAGCAGGCCTAAGCGGCAGGCGAACATCCCCTGAGGGCTCCTGGGCTGCCAGAGGGATGTCTGATTGCCAGCTTAGGCCTGATCCCCCAGAGAGTGGGCCTAAACCAGCAGGTTGACATCCCCAGAGGGGTCCCAGACTGTAAGAGGGCACAGGCCAGACTGAGGGACTCCTCCTCCCAATGCACAAATTTTCATGCACTGGGTCTCTAGTAAATTATAATTTCCAGTTCAACCATTAAGAAAATAACTTTAAAATATTGCCAAAATAATATAATGGCAATTAAAATGGTACACTAGCTTGATGAAGTTTCATTTGTTTGTTTTCGCTTTTGTTTTCTTTGCTTAAGGGGACATACCCAAAAAGATGTTACTCAAATTGATGTCAAAAAGTTTACTATAGGTTTTCTGGGTTTATGGTTTCAGGTCACACATTAAAGTCTTTAATCAATTTTGACTTTATTTCTGTATAAAGTGCAAGAAAGTGGTCTAGCTTCTTTTTCTTTTCCTTCTTTCTTTCTTTCTTTTTTTTTTCACATATATGTCCAATTTTGAAACACCACTTGTTGAAGAGATTGCCATTCTCCATGGTATATTTTTGCCTTCTTATTTCTGGGCTCTCTAGTCTGTTCCATTGGTCAGTGTGTCTTTTATGTTCCAGTATCATGCTGTTTTGATTATTATAACTTTGTAAAAAGCAAAAATAAACAAATGGGACTTCATCAAACTAAAATGCTTCTGCATAGCAAAAGAAATGATCAACAAAATGGAGACAAACTACAGAATGGGAGAACATATTTGCAAAGGTTGCATTTGATAAGAGGTTTGTTAGAGTTTTGGTCAGTGACATGGGCTGTGAAAGAATTCACAACTGAGAGAAGAGACAGATATAGAGAAGAAGTTTATTTTACTTTCCCCAAAGGCAAGGCTGGTGCATTGTTAATCAATACAAGGGCAAGAAATCAAGGGCGGCCTGCTCTTTCAGGCAGAGGCTGTTACTAAGTGACAAGGAAGGGAGAGGACTTGAGGCTGAACATGGACAGACATCAGTGGGACTGTAGTTTGTTTGTTCTTTAGGAGACAGTACAAGCAGATGTCTTAGGGAGGTGTCTTAGCAGTATTTTCCCCAAGCCTGTAAAACATGCTTAGAGCAAAACTTAAGAAGAGTTCAAAAGAGGCTTTTTTGAAGGGGAAGGGAGAAGGGAACTTTCTACGAATTATTCCTCAGCTGTAAAACCAGCAGGGAGGAGGGGGATGCAAGAATGTAGTCTTGAGAGTAGCTTATCTTGTCCCGCAGTTTGAACAGAGGGGCTGTTTGATCCAGAGGAGCTAACAATCTTGGGGCTTAATTACCAGGTGCTTTTCATAAATTGTGGAAGGCCACAGCAAGGAAAAAGAGGCCTTTTTTATCCTATTAGGTTAATTTCCAAAATTTTTGAGGAACTCATACAATTTAATAACAAAAAAAATAATCAGATAAAAAATGGGCAGAGGACCTGAAAGAACATTTCTCCAGAGAGGACACGCAGATGGCAAACAGACATCACTGAGTATCAGAGAGATGCAAATCAAAACCACAGTGAGGCACCACCCCACACCTGTCAGAACAGCCATCATAAATAAATCAACAAACAAGTGTTGGTGAGGATGTGGAGAAATGGGAGCCCTTGTGCAGTTGGTGGGATTGCAAATTGGTGCAGCTACTAAAAAAATAAAAATAGAACTACCTCACAATCCAGCAATTGCACTTCTGGGAATTTATCTAAAGAAAATGAAAACACTAATTCAAAAACCTATCTGTTCCCCTATGTTCATTGCGGAGTTATTTACAACTAGAAGCCCACAGTCCAGGACCCCTCACTCCTTTCCACCCACCTGTTCACTGCTCCTTACCACTCAGTTCACTGCTCCTTAGTGCTGCCACGGAGGCAGGAGAGGCTCCTGCCACTGCCACTGCGCTTGCCAGCCATGAGCTCTATCTTTCTGTGTAGTTGTCTGTGGGCCAACTGCTCTCTTCCTTCTCATTTAGGGAGAGCAGCATGTGAGCGCAGAGACACTGTCATGGTATGCAGAGCTCTGTCCGGAGCTGTGGGGAGTGGTCGGGCCCACAGGGTGAGAGATGGACACAGAGGACGCTATCTCACCCAATTGTGGGGTGGGCAGGCTGGCCTTCATCTGCCTGGCCCCACCCAGAGAGGGACTAAGAAGGGTGTCTGCCTCTCCATTCTCCATCCTTCCATCTGTGACACCTGTCACCCTTGCCAGGCCTTCCCCAAAGTGAGTTCAGCTCAATCCCTGAATGTAAAAGGGCCCGGGGGGGGGGGCAGGGGGAGGAGGCTCACTCCAGTGCCCCCCTGATTCCCAGTGACAGGACCTGGTCTCAGGATGGTGGCCACAGCTGCAGAACATAGATCTGTGCTGAGTTAGTTTCCTTCTACGTCCAGCCTGGAGTAGGGTTCGGTATCTGAAAGAGGAGCCGCACAACAAATGAGAGAAAAAGACACGAGATAATTTGGAAATGTCGGGGAGCCAGGCGGGCAAGTCCAACTCAAGGAGAGAGAGACTTCCCTCAATGCTCTGGTTGCTCCAACCTTTTATTTGGTCTGGGGTAGCCCTAGGGTAAGGAGGTTTGTCTGGGGTAGCCCTAGGGTAAGGAGGTTTGTCTGGGGTAGCCCTAGGGTAAGGATGTTTCAATGACACACAGATTAGGTCATAACATGACCCTTAGGCAATTTACATGATTAAAGGTAGGGAGGTTGCTTCAGCTACCATTATCTAGAATTCTAGATTAACTGGGCAGTATCTAGATTAACTGGGTGGTACACAGCCCTGACCTTTGCTAGGGCTTCAAAGTTACTAACTTTTGGGGTCTCTGTTTATACTCAGCTAATAAAGACAGTAAATGGTTTCCAGCAATCTGTTTCAAGAAAAGTTGGGAGGAGAAACTAAGATGGCGGCATAGGGGAACACCGAGATTGCTGCCTCCTACAACTTCAGAAATGCAATAAAAGGACAGGACGGTCATCATCCAGAACTACAGGAAGGCTGGCGGAGTGGAAATTCTACAACTAGAAGGAAAGAGAAAAGCACATTGAGGGTCAGAAGCTGCGGAAGTAAAGTGCAAAGGTACGGAGGCTCGAGCGCGCGGAAGGGGGCTGGTACCTGAGGACGTGGCTGGGGAGGGAGTCACAAGCTCCCGACTGCTCTGAACTCTGGTTCCGGGAAGTCTCTGGGGACCCAGGACTCATATGGGTAGAAACTGGACTGTCTGGCAGCGGGCTGAACTCAGAACTCCAGGGTGGCTTTCCCTCAGAGGTGCTTGCAGCAATTAAGTTATCAGGACACTGAGACACACTGGCCTCTCAGGGCAAGGCTGAGAATCTGCCATAGCTCCTTGCTCCACCCTTTGATTCCCTGAGACCCCTCCCCACCCAGGCTGCTGCAGAGGCTTTTGCATATGAATGCCCTGGCCCTCTGCAACCTGAAAATTACCTAACAAATGGCAGCTGGGCCACAGACCCAGAACTTCCAAGAGAAGGCCCAAGGCCCCACAGCAGCTTGCATTGCTTCACAGCTGGGCCTCATCAGGGCACCTCCAAACTCCAACAAAGGAAGGGGAATCTGCAGTTCTCTTCATAGCTCCTGCTGGGTAACCTCCAAGAGCCAGTGTACCCAGTGGTCAGAGGGGGACCATCAGGATTACAACTCCACAGATCCATAAGGGACACACCCAGGGGGCAGACTCAGTGAGCACCAAAGCCCCACTGAAGCAAGTCTTGCCCCAGAAGGGTGTCTTCAGCACAGAAGTTCTCCCACTGCAGACACAGCTGATTCTCACAGCCAACTGGCCTGGAGGTCAATTCCTCCCAGTGATCTTACAACAATCAAGGCATAACTACAACAAGACTGTGCACAAAGCCCACAAGGGGGTGCACCAAGAGTGTCCACCTCAGGTAACGGGGGAGGCTGAGCCACTGGGCCCTACAGGACACCTAGCACACAAAACCACTCTACCAACACAGGGAAGCATAAAAAATGAGGAGACAAAGAAACAGGTCACAAATGACAGAAATGGAGGAAAGCAAATGACTCGATATAGAGTTCAAAACCACATTTATAAGGTTTTTCAAGAATTTTATGGATACCGCTGATAAGTTTAGTAAGACCCTCAATAAGTCTAGTGAGACCCTCGAAGACATGAAAAAGGATCAACTAGAAATTAAGCATACACTGACTGAAATAAAGAATAATATACAGAGATCCAACAGCAGACAAGAGGATCCCAAGAATCAAGTCAAAGATTTGAAATACAAAGAAACAAAAAATACCCAACCGAAAAAGATAAAAGAAAAAAGATCCCCAAAATATGAAGATAGTGTAAGGAGCCTCTGGGACAACTTCAAGCGTACCAACATCAGAATTATAGGGGTACCAGAAGAAGAGAGAGGGCAAGATATTGAAAACCTATTTGAAGAAATAATGACAGAAAACTTCCCCTACCTGGTCAAAGAAATAGACTTACAAGTCCAGGAAGCGCAGAGAACCCTAAACAAAAGGAACCCAAAGAGGACCACACCAAGACACATCATAATTAAAATGCCAAGAGCAAAAGACAAAGAGAGAATCTTAAAAGCAGCAAGAGAAAGACAGTCAGTTACCTACAAGGGAGTACCCATACGACTGTCAGCTGATTTCTCAACAGAAACCATGCAGGCCAGAAGAGAGTGGCAAGAAATATTCAAAGTGATGAATGCCAAGAACCTACAACCAAGATTACTTTATCCAGCAAAGCTATCATTCAGAATAGAAGGTCAGATAAAGAGCTTCACAGATAAGAAAAAGCTAAAGGAGTTCATCACCACCAAACCAGCATTATATGAAATGCTGAAAGGTATTCTTTAAGAAGAGGAAGAAGAAAAAGGAACTCTTACAATTTGCCACAGGATGGATGGAACTGGGGAGTGGATAAATACCACATGATCTCACTCATTTGTGGAATATAATGAACAACATAAACTGATGAACAAGGACTGATCCAGAGATGGAGAGGCATTGATTGGACTGTCGGGCCTTGGAGGGAAGGTAGGGGAGGGTAGGGGTAAGGGGGAAAGATCAACCAAAGGACTTATATGCAAGCATATAGGCCTAACCAATGGACATGGACAACGGGGGGGGGGGGGGGTGAGGGCATGGGGGGGTAGGGAGTAAAGTGGGGATAAGGACACATATGTAATATCTTAATCAATAAAAAATATATTAAAATTTTTTTAAAAAAGAAAGAAAAGTTGGGAATGCAGACTTTTGTAAGGGCCCCTATTCCAAAAGGTGGCAGTTTATTCACATTGTGGCAACGACACCTTCAAGAGTAACATAAGTGGGTAAAGTCAGGGCCAAACCGGGCCATTTCCTCATCCAATCTCTCTGAGGCGTGTGGACAGAACCAAGTGTCTCTTCACAGGACGCTTCTGGGGTTTTTTTAAGCCTAAAGGGCAGTAGTCTGTCTCCCTTCTTGTTCTTTGGGATTTTTTCATCATCAGATAAAAGGATTGGGGCAATCCATTCGAGATACAATATTCCAGTTGCATGTGATGACAACAGCGCCCTCAGAGGGAGGGAGCCGACAGATGGGAAGCAGGGAATTCTGAAAACCAAAGCGATGATAGAGATGCTAAGCCATCCCTTCACGTGTCTGACACCCCTCTTCAGGCGGCCTGCAGGCTGGGCATCTGCTAGACCTTTACCACTTGATGTCTGGTAGGCTGCCCTGGGCCCTGCTAGGCAGTGTGCAGGGCCGCCTGGGCCCAGGGGAAGTCGCCCCCTCTCCCCGCCCCAGCCACTCCTAGTATAGGTCTTGCACATGGGTGCTGGTCTCCGGGGGCCACACTGGGTTGGCAGCGTAGATGCCTTCCATCTACCACAGCAGTGCCCTGTCCGCATGTCCATCCTCTGCCTGGGCCTGGCCCCTGCCACTTAGGCATGCCTGGTGCAGGCCAGGACCTCCACGAAGTGGCAGGGGAACTTGCCCCTCAACAGCTTCAGGGCCACTTCTGGATGTTCTGAAAGCTGTGAGAAGCCTCAAAGCATAGCAGAACCTCTCCGTCCCTTTCAAGGGTGACCTCCTGGAGGTCTTTGTTCCTTAGGGTGCGGTAGGTGAGCAGCCCATGTCCTCGTTGAACAGCTCCTTGGCCATCTGCCTTAAGATGTGCGCCTGGTACCTGTCGGAGCTGGCACCCTCGTGGAGCCTCACCTCCTCTTCCTTCACGTCTCTAAACAGTGTCCACGGCAGCGTCATGCAAGGCGAGGTCACTTTGCTCCATTATCTGGACAATTTCACCTCAGGTAACACGCAGGCAGCACCCTGGGAACTATATAAAGCTGTGGGAACATCTTCTCGAAGGGCCTCCAGTTTCTTGTCATAACAGGGGGCCACAATGACGTGGAAAATCTTGTCTGGGGACAGGTTCTGCCATCTGGTGAAGTAATCCTTCACCAGACAGCCCATAATCTGCTGGGGAGACTTGGCCATGCAGAGATGGGGGTGATGGGGTGACTGACCCAGCATGCGCTCTCCATATTGGTCCCAGCTGGGGCAGGCGGAGATCAACATGGGTAGCCGGGGCTCTTCCTCATGGTGCTGGCAGTACCGACGCACAAATCCCTTCTGACTCTCCAGGATGCTGACATCTGCAGCAATCTTCATGTCAAAGACAGTGCACCCCAAGGCTTTTGAGAAAGCCGCAGAGCCTTCTGGATGCATCAGTGACACTGAGGTTGAATTTAGCAGCAAAATAAAGCAGAGACTGAGGACACACAGACACTGACAGCACCTTGTGCTGTGAGGTATCACATTTATTATTAAGGTTCAGCACATGGAAGAAGTCCTGGGTGTTTTGTTGAGAAACTTGGACTCCTTCCTCTGCAGTCAAACAACTGTCACACGCCAGGCAGTCACTCAGAAATATCTTCACATCGGCCAACTTATGGAATTCTCCCTTCTCTCCGTCCTCCTGAGCCAGACTCCAGACATTGACTGCGGCATTCTCTTGGTCATCTTTCGTTTTTTTACTACATTCCTTTCATGTGCAGTGATCACACTTCATCTGGAGTGGGGTGGGCAGAGGCCGGCTCAAGTGACCCGGAGGAAGCACAGGGAGAGCAGTCAGTCACTGCTGGTCGCCCCTGGCACTGCTGGCGGTATCCTTTCTTCCTGTGGAGTGTCCAGGGAGGGGAAGCGGCCACAGTGCCCAAGGCCGAGTTCCAGGAAGCCGGCAGTGTTGTCGGGATCATGCCGGAGGCACTGGTTTGTTGGTGCCTGGCCTATCCTCTGGAGATTGAACCTAGAGGACTACTAAGGAAGCCAGTTCCCAGTTCTTCCCGGCCTCCACCACGGATTGATTGGACTCGGAGGGCCAGGAGGAGGGACCAAGAGGCCTGCCTTTCAGCGGCTCGCCAGTCCATGCCACTCACTACGGTTCCCTGATGTCATCACAGAGCACGCGTGTTTACCTGCACTGCACTGTCCCCCCTGCTGGAGGCGCACGGGAGCCTCCTCACACCTGCGCCCAGCCTGTGAGAATCGGAGTGCGCAGGTGTCCACACCAGCACGGAGATGTAGCAGAACCCACAGGCTCCCCTGATCAATAGGAGCCTGCAGGCCAGGGGAGGGACCAAGTGGTCTGCCTTCCGCCCGCTCACCAGTCGCTGCTGCCATGAATTCATTGGAGCCTGAGGGACCCGGGTTCCCTGTTAGCCATCCCCTGATCAATGGAGCCTGAGGGCTGGGGGGTGGAAATGTCGTTTGTTCGGTTGTTTGTTATGGACCCTGGGCTTTTATATATTAGGATAGCCAAGATATGGAAGCAATCTTAGTGTACATTGATGGATGAATGGGTAAAAAAAAAAAAGCTGTGGTACATATATACAATGGCATATTGCTCAGCAATAAAAAAGAATGAAATATGACCATTTGCAAGACCATAATGGACCTAGGGGGTGTGATGCTAAGTCAAATAAATCAGACAGAGAAAGATAAATGCTGCATAATTTTACTTATAAGTGGAATTTTAAAAAATTGAAACATATGAAACTAGAGATTTGTAGATGCAGAGCTCAAACTGTCTCTCTGGTGGGCAGAGCGCTGCTGTGCTTGGGCGTTGGGACAAATGGAACTTGGGCCTGTCCTAGGCGCTCACGGGACCACGGAGTCACGTGAACAGCAACAGCCACTCAGCGCTGTAAATGCAAAGACAATGCACGTGACACCGTGGCACAGCCTGACTCCTGGGGATGCCTCTGAGTAGAGGCAATGCCCACGCTTGACCTGAGGCAGAAAGACCCACAGAAGGAAGGATGTTATGGCAAAAGACAAAAGCAAGGCCCCAGAGGCAAGAAATGGCAGCACGCTGCTCGCAGGCTCCATGCAGCAAGGCCGGGAGGCGGTGATGTGCTTGTTGAACGTCTAGGGTTCACTTCACACGGTGCAGATGCTGCTGCTAAGAGGCAGTGATACACCTGCCCCCCGCCCCGCAGCTGCCCCGTGGCTGCTCGTGTTCTGCCCTCCTCCTCACCGTGGGGCCCCGCCTGTACATGGCCAGCTCCCTCCCTGTGGTAAGGGATGAGCAGTACACGTTCAGTGGTGAGGTCCGCTCAGAGGGACTCACAGTGTGAATGAGTCTGCCAGGGTGGCTTGGGCAGGATTTTTATTTGAATTTGAGTCAAGTAAGAAGAGAGAGGGCACAGGGCACCCCTGAGTGCGAGGCCCCCCTACCAGGGACTGGACCCAGCTCAGCAGCAGCGCCTCGGGATCCTGAGCCCTCGGATCTCCGTGGAGGCAGCAGCTCAGGTGTCCCCCCACCGAGGGGGTGGTGGGGTGTCCTGGAGGCTGGGCTAGACTCTGTCCTCGAGGCCACCCCATGATTGTGTGTTAGTTGTCCTGTTACTGCACCCCTGCAGGCTGACACCCGCAACCAGAGCCCTGCATCCTCACCCAACAAGCCCGATGCTGCTGGTGCTGCCGGGAACCACCACAGGCAGGTGTGCCTGCGGCGGTGGTGACAGCAGGAGAGGACGGGGCATGCGTGTGAGCTGCCCTGGAAAAAGACACGCAGCCCTGGGACGGGGCGTGCGGGCTCCTCGCAGCCCAGGAAGCTTCCCTGCTGCCGGCAGGTTCCGTCCCCAGGGTCTGCGGAGACTGAACAGTCATGGCGGCTCCAGGAGCAGCCTGCAGGGCCGCGGGGTGGGATTCAATCCCACAAAGGCCTTCCTTCTCCAACAGAAGCCCACCCCTCAGCCCGCGCCACCATCAGAACTGCCACCGCGAGGTGCCAGGGACCCTCCAGATGCGCGGCCTGGACCCCGCGCTGCGCTGGCAGCGGCTGTCCGGTCAACGCAGGCGCGGGAGGCTCCCTCCGCCCGTTCCCCGGGCGGCCCCGCGGGCAGCACCCTCCGGCCTCCCCATCGCGGACTGTCCTCCTAGGGACTGTCCCCATCTGGACACCGCTCTGGTGCTCGTCTACCTCCTCCAGGTGCGACACAGCAGAGCAGCACCCACTGAGGAGGAGCCCAGCGCTCTGCCCAGCGGCCTCCTTCCTGCCGCCCCCCCTCCCCCCCCACCCCCGCCCACCGGCGGGTCGGCAGGCGCGGCTCCAGGTGGGTGGCGGTGGCGATGGGGGGCTCCCTCGGAGGAAAGCAAGTATCAGCCACGATCCACGCGCTCGGGCCCATTCGGGCGGCCCCTCCCGGGCGCGGTGGTCACGTCGGTGCCCGGGGCTCACAGAGGAATCGCCGCATGAATGCAGAGGCTCCGGCGCCGGGCCGCCCGCCCTGGTCGAGGTCGCGGCGAGGGCCTCTGATCCCGGACTCACTGCGCGCCGGGCCGGGCCTGTGGCTGGTCCGGACCTGGCCCCAGACACTGCCCGGCAGGAGCAGCAAACCCCGACCCCTTGGGACCTGCCGCCTGGGGAAGCGCGCACCAGCGCCTCGGTCTTTGGTTTTCAGGGGAAGCTCCGGGCACTGCTCTTAGGGTCACACGCTGTGCTCTCTGAGCCAATGAGCACATGCTGGCGCCCGTGACAAGAGGGTGGCAGGTGGGGCCGGGGCCTGGGTACGTGGTGCAGGGGGCTGCGCATCCGGCGACACTGAATTTCTCAAACTCAGTGGTTCCTGCGTTGCGAGCAAGTGCAGCCGCCCGCGGGGGCCTGACTCTTCTCGGCGAAGTACTCCCCGCAGCCACTGATCAGACGGCGAGACCGCGGTCCGCTTCCCCACTCAAGCCAGCCCGTTCCTCCCGGCTGCCCAGCGCCATGCGGAGACCCTGTCTGCACCCGCTCAGTGCCTCCCACGAGACACCGCGCGCAGTGGCGAGGGAATTGCCTCGCGCTGAAGGTGCCGGGAGACTCGGAGAGTCCGAGTGAGACCCAGGAGCCGCCCAAGAGCCACGGAGAGAAAACAGTGGGAAGGGGACTAACAGCGGCCTCCGCGTCCAGGAGGCTGAGGATTCGGGAAGAAGCCATGTGCAAGAACGAAAACGCTTTCTGGTCTGTTCCCTGCCCACTTGAGGTTTTTGAGCGTCTGTGCTGGAGGCACTTGGGGCGCAGCTCCTGCCCTCTGTGCTCTTAGGGGAGCTAAGCTGGGAGCCGGGGGTGGGGGGGAGGCGGACGCTGAGATAAGACAGGAGACACCATCCCTCCTGGGCCGGGCACACTCGGTGCGCGGTGCTCCGCCGCTACAGGTCCTTGAAGCCGCTCAGCCCTTGGGGCTGCCCTGGCCTCCTAACCACCCCCACCAAGAAGGTGGTTTCCGTGGTGCCCTGACTTGCTCTTCCTGTCCTTCCGAGAGGTACTTTAGGGAAATATCCAGGGGAGTACAAAATATCACTAACGGAACATGCTGGTGTAAAATATGCTACATGGATGGTCAATGTGGTTCTTTCTCTCCAGACAAGAAAGACCATGGTGTGGTGTGAGTTGCCCTGATGAGTGTTCATAACTGTCAAGTGCTCTCAAAAGCAGAGGGAAGCCCCCAGTGATGAGGGCATTCTGGCATTTGGAGTCTGTCCAGCCGGACTAACTCAGCGAGGCACATCCCCACATCCCATCAAGGGACCCCTGCACCCAAGGATAAGCCAATGGCAGGGCCAGGGCACTGTGGACCTCCTTCGAGGTCCCTGCCTGCTCCTGCCTTCATTGTGTCCGGGCATCCCTAGCCACTGGTGGCAGGCAGGGCTGGCCTGCCTGGCAACATTCACACACATGGGCCCAGTGGGAGGCCCCATAAATAGTGTCTGTTTTGATTTAATTTTCCTCAAGAGTGGTTCTTACTATCTCCGTTATGTCAAGGACTAACTAAAGCTACGGATCTGTTGACATCATAGACCCAAATCACTCCAGACATGCTCAGCCCTCCCTCAGCCCTGAGCTGCTTCTCAGACAGGCTCCCAGGACCACTGCCCCACTCACTCGCTCTTTCATAGGTTCCTGCAGATTCCCACTTCCTGCAACCTCACAGTCAGTTCAGCCGCCCATTTCATGACCTCAATTTGAGGTTGTCCTTTGTGCACAAAGGTGACCCACTGACCAACCAGCTTGGGCAGCATTTTATTTTTTCTCTAGTGATGGGTATGGGTTGTTCTGTGCTCTATGCCCTTGCTGGTGAAGCTGAGGCCACAAATCCATGAGGCTGACCAGCCTCCCTGGGACGCTGGCCACACCCCACAGGATGCTGCAGCTGTTGGCACCTGGCTGGTCTGCGTGGAACTGGCCAGTCACAGATGATCTTCCTGAAGCAGCACAAACACTGCTCAGCACCAACACGGACAGTGACAGACGGTCTCTCTCTATTGGGAGCTAGAAAACAGACGCTAAAGGGACTCGGTAATTTTTCTGAGGTGACAATTAGAGTACGTCAAGGACCCGCGAGAGGCATTCGATGTCATCACAGAGCCCGCATGTTTACCTGCACTGCACTGTCCCCCCTGCTGGGGGCGCACAGGAGCCTCCCCGCACCTGCGCCCAGCCTGTGAGAAGGTGAGTGTGCATGTGTCCACACCAGCACGGAGATGTAGCAGAACCCACAGCCAGACAGCAGTCCTCTGAGAGCACCACAGAGCCCAGCCCGCCTGGCAACAGGTTGTCCTGATATTAAGGCCCACGAGGAGGCCATCACCCCCATGGCCACAGGCATGTTGCCTGATGGTGTGTCAGCAAGCTGACCAATTGCTCAGCTCACTTTCAAGATGAGCTAGTTAGAACCTGGACAACTTAGGGAGAGTCTTCTACTGATCTTATATATAAAAGCCTAATATGCTAAGTGTCAGTTGGCCGTTCAACCAATCAAAGCATAATATGCTAATGATATGCTAAAGCTGCTCAATTGCCCACTATGATGTGTACTGACCACCAGGGGGCAGATGCTCAAACTGATAAGTTAGCTTGGTGCTGGGGTCCGGCCAATTGGGACTGAGTGAGACTGGCCGGACAGGTCCTGGAGCCCTCCTTTTGTCCCTCCACAGCTGGCCAACCTCCCACGTCCCTCCCTGGCCCTGATCATGCACCAATGGCATCCCTCAGCCTGGCCAGAGCCCTCTCACAATCTGGGACCCCTTGGGGGATGTCAGAGAGCCAGTTTTGGCCCGATGGCAGAACGACCAGTTGCTATGACACACACTGACCACCAGGGGGCAGGTGCTCTATGCAGGAGCTTCCCCCTGGGGGTCAGTGTGCTCCCACAGGGGGAGTGCCACTTAACCAGAAGCCAGGCTAACGGCTGGCAAGCGCAGCGGCAGTGGTGGGAGCCTCTTCCACCTCTGTGGCAGTGGTAAGGATATCCGGTTGACAGCTTAGGCCAACTACCCACAGGCCTAAGCCATCAGTCAGACATCCTCTGAGGGCTTCCGAACTGCGAGAGGGCACAGGCCGGGCTAAGGGACCCCCACCCCCAAGTGCATGAATTTCATGCATCGGGCCTCTAGTGTTCAATAATAAAAAAAAAAATCTCATATCACAACCATTTGTAGAGGTTGCCTGCCATTTGAGGGAACTGGTTTTCTCCAATTAAAAAAAAAATGGGGGGAGGTACATATAGAACATGAGATTGGAATGATTGAAATTCAAAAATACAGATAACACCAAATGTTAGTGAGCAAGCGTGTGAGCAGCGGGAACTCCCAGCCACTGCAGGGGCGACATGGACATGCTCACACTGTGGCTGCTTCGCAGTCTCTTATAAAGCTATACCCAGCATGCAGCCCTGCAGTTGGACTGCTGGGTATGTATCCAAATGAGTTGAAAACATGTCCACACAAAAATCTAGACACAAATGTATATAGTACCTTTACCTATTATTGCCCCAAATCAGAAGCAACCAAGATGTTTTAAAAAAATGATTGGATAAACATACTGTGGCACATCCAGAATACAGAATAATCGTCAGGAATAAAGGAAATGAGCTTTCATTTTAGAAAATAAACCTTAAGTGCCTATCGCTAAGGAAAAGGAACCAGTCTGAAAAGGCTATGTCCTCCATGATTCTAGGAATACAACACGTTGGAAAAGCAAAACAACAGAGACAGTGAAAAAATCCGAGGTCGCATGGGTTTGGGGGAGGAGGGGAGGTGACTGGGGAAACACCGGGAACTATTCTGGAGAAACTGTGGCAGTGGGTACCTGCCATCATGCATTTGTCAAATGTCCTTGGAGCTGTAAACATGTAGCAAATGGACCAGCAAGACAAGATGCTAAGAGCAGGGGGTGTGCAGAGCATGGGTGATCCTATGGGACCACCTGCTCAAGGGCTCTGTCCGTCTACCACAGAACCTACAAGGGAGCACCATACGACTGTCAGCTGGTTTCTCAACAGAAACTATGCAGGCCAGAAGGTAGTAGCAAGAAGTAGTCAAAGTGATGAATAGCCAAGGATCTACAACCAAGATTACTCAACCCAGCAAAACTATCATTCAGCATTGAAGGTCAGATAAAGAGCTTCACAGATAAGAAAAAGCTAAAGGAGTTCATCACCGCCAAACCAGTATTACATGAAATGTTGAGGGGTATTCTTTAAGAAAAGAAGGAGAAAGAGGAAGGGGAGGAGGAGGAAGAGAAAGAGGAAGAGATAAAAATATGAACAATAAAATGGCAATAAATATGTATCTATCAACAATTGAATCTGAAAATCAAAATAAACCAACAAGAAATCTAATGAACAAAATAAACTGGTGAATAAAATATAAGCAGAGACATGGAAGCGTGGAACAGACTGATGAATCTCAGAGGGAAGTTGTGTGGCGGGAAGAGATTAACCAAAGATCTCACCTATGGACTCAGACAGTAGGGGGGTGAAGGTGTGGGGCGGAAACCAGGTGGAGGGGGTAATGGGGCTTCTGTAATACTCTCAACAATAAAGATTTTAAAATAAATAAATGAAACGGAACCTAAACGTGCCCTCTAGGAGCTGGGTCTCTGAGGGGAGGGGTGATGTCACCTGTGGGCGCATCCCGGGGCTCTTTCCAGGTACAAGGACTTGGCCCCTGTGGCCCTGGAGGGAGGACAGGGGGCCGGGTGGAGGACCGGAATGTGTGTTTCTCCCGCAACCTCTTCTCCCATTTGAATTGTTTCTTGGGGAAAAGTCTGTATCACTTCTTCAATATATAAAAAAGGGAGCCTGTCAGGGTCCCTCCATTCAGTGGGTGAACAAAACCACTGTGGGGGCGGGGGTCTGAACCTAGTGACACTGGAGAGGAGACGGGTGTGGCTGCGTGTGTGGAAACAGGTGGTGGCCTGTCTGGGAGTCTGGCCACCGCCCCTCAGGGCCCTGCTCCTCAGTGGGTGTGGGGGGGGCGGTGGCGGGCCGGCGCCTCCTCCCTCCGCCCGGCCACTCAGTGCCTCTCCGCAGCGCTGCTCCGGAGCCTGTGGGCTGTTGGGGGAGGACTGCGGTCTGTTTCCACCCCAGGCCAGTGGAGCTTTAAGACACAGAACAAACGGGTGAATGAGTCGGGAGTGGCGCCCAGCCTCCGACGCAGGGGCCCGGGTGAGCGGCCTGTCTGGAAGCGCTCCTGGGCGTGGGGTGTGGGTCCGAGCGCCGGGGAGAAGGGCCGGACAGAGGAAAGGTGGGCCGCTCTGCGAAGCACGTGTGTTTCTGGCGGCCCCGCCCCTGGTCTCACACCGCACACCCTCACCGCCATCTTCCTGTGTGAGTCCGCGGTGAGCTGCCCTAGGGCCTCGCGCTTTAACACCTTCTCCTCTGGCATTCAGTGCTGGATACTCGGTTACTAACATCCTAGCAACACTTCCCTTCAAATATGTCACCTCTTCCATCACAAGAGGCAGCAGGTGGCCTAATGCTTTCCGAATGGTCTTTTATGAAATCTCTTTATTAAACAGAATGAGCTGTAAGCATCTTGGAAATACATAATCGATACCAATGGATTCTGTAGATCAAAGTCATGATCTATTGCACATTATTCCCATTTTAATACACAGCAGGGTATTTCTAAGGCATCTTTATTAGGAATGCAAATAATACTTAAATATTTCAATAGAACTAACTGATTCCCTTCACATATAAAGATCTGAGTTATTGGGATATTTTATAAAGGTGTGAGGTCATAGTCACATCACGGATCAGAGTTTTCTCACGGCTTCCTGCTGCGGCTCCTCTAAGGATGCTGCCCGGCCCCTGCCGTGCTGCTCTCTCCCTCGTGTGGACCGCAGTCAGCTCTTTCCTTCCTGGCCATGTGGCATCTTAGCCACATCCTGTTCCCAGGCACCGCTGAGGGGAGACGAGACCCAGAGCTCACAGGCACAGCTCCCCTGCCCCTTTCTTCTTCACCACCCCCCCCCCCCCCCCCCCCGCGCTCCGCCCCTCCCCCGCCTTGGGATCTGCTGCTGCCCAGCATCAGCTCCGCAGGGATCGCCTTGGCTGTGGGATGCTCTCCACGTGCCGGCTTTTCGCAGAGCCTGCCTCCCACTGAGGCCTGCGCTCCACTCGGGACAGAACCCCACGGGCTCCACAGCGCCTCCCGCAGGCGCCCTCCCTGAGGCCTGGCTCCCAACGTCCAAATTCCACTTGCGGATACTTAACCCCACAGCTGAGTAGTGGGTGGTGCCCAGGCCTCAGCACAGCGCGGGCGCTCCCGCTCCTGCAGCTCAGGGACACGCACTCACCGGATTTCAAAGCCCCAGCGGGAAGCCCGGTACCGGCTCCGAAAGAGCCCGCCTGTTCGCAATCTGCCGGGTCACACCTTCTCGCAGGTTCCGTAAGCTTCACCGGCACAGCCACAGTGAGGGAGGTGGTCAGAGTGAACTTGCAAACACGTGGCTTTTGATACAGTTTTTAAAATATGATTTTTATTGATTTTAGAGAGAGAGGAAGAGAGAGGGAGAACATAATGAGAGAGATCCAGTGATCAATGACCTCCTGCATGGCCCCTACGGGGATCGAGCCCTTGACTGGGAATCCAGCTGGAGACCTGTGGGTGCCCAGAAGACACCCAGCCCACTGAGCCACATGGGCCAGGGTTCGGCACAGCTTTGACAGAAGAACTTCTTTGTCGAGTCACAGTTCATGGAAGTCACACGTTCGCGTCTGAAAGCAGCCCAGGCTATAAAGCCATTCTCTGCCACCTACCCAGCACCAAGCAGGCATTAAATGTCACCCTTCTTTAAACTCAGCCCCGGGGGAGGGGGAGGGGTGCTCTCAAGAGAGGATCTTGTTAGAATACATTACAGATAAAAACTGGAAGTTCTTGCCATTCGCCTTGATTGTGAGCACGTGACCTGTGTGAGATGTCTGAGCTGATGCTGTTCAAGCGGCAAAGTTCGTTGGGATTTGACAGGGAGGTGGGCGTGCTGCCGGCTTTGGCTCTCCGTTGGCACTTCCTCCACTGACAGGTGCTAGTCCCAAAATCTGTGCTCAAATGCCCCACTTCCCAGGGGCTCAGCCCTGCACCTCTTCCCCCAACCCACCTCCGGGTCAGCCTCTCCCTGTGCCTGGGCACCCCCTTCTCTCTGAACCCAGAAATCCTTGTCGGCCAGCTGCTCCCTCCTGCTCACACTTCTTGCTGGGAAGGTTGTTGTCAGAGACGTAGACAAATTAATTAAATTAAAAAGATGGACACTCACAGTTATTAGAATGGGAGGTGATATTTGCAAACAACAGATCCAACAGGAGTTAATATCCAACATATATAAGGAGCTCATAAACTCGACACCAAACAACCCAATTTAAAAAGGGGCAGAGACCTACAGACGCTTCTCCCAAGAAGATACACAAATGACCAACAGATATGTCAAAAGATGCTCCATTCCTCCGGCCATTAGGGAGAGGCAAATCAAACCCACAATCAGATGCCACCACACCTGTTAGGGTGGCCGTTATCAACAAGACGAGTAGCAACAAGTGTTGGAGAAAAGGAACCCTCACTCACTGCTGGTGGGACTGTCGACTGGTACAGCCACTATGGAAAACAGTGCGGTGGTTCCTCAGAAGATTAGGAATAGAGCTACCAAATGACCCAGCAATCTCTCTTCTGGGCATCTACAAAAATCATATAGTCACAAAGATCTATGCCCCCTCTGTTCATTGAAGTATTATTCAAAGTGGCCAAGACATGGAGACAACCGAAGTGTCCTGTGAAAGAGGACTGGGTACCAAGGATGTGGCACTTACTTTCTGTTCTCGAGAGCTGCACTAACATGGTTTTGTGGTGATGATGCTACTCAAGTGGACACTGGACTGCTACTCAGCCAGAAAAGGGAAATCCTGCCATTTGTGACAACGTGGGTGGACCTGGGGAATATCATGCTCAGCGAAGTCAGTCAGTCAGAAAAAGCTAAGAGCCACATGATTGCACTCAGATGTGGGGGTAAAACTGAACTCATAGACACTGACCACAGTGTGGTGGTGGCCAGAGGGAAGGGGGGCAGTAAAGGGTGAAGGGGCCCAACATGGTGACAGGAGATGGTGTGACTCTAGGTAGTGGGCTCAGGGCCATACACGTGAGACATAGAGATGGTGCCTGAAACCTGCTGGATCTTATTAACTAGTGTCACCCCAATACCTTTAATTAAAAATAAAATGAAAACAAAGTTTCCGGGGCTCATCAATTCTAAATGTGGGGTCTTATGGAAGCACTGGTCGTGCGTCCAGCACATTCACTTAACCTGCTCAGCTGATCTCACAGCAAATCTGCACAAACCATTAAAATCCTCAAAAAGGACCGATAAGGGCTCATTTATTTCAAAAGAATAGAGATGGTCCCCAAGGTGCCATCAGCCCCAAATTATTTCCTGTTCTCAAGAGCTGCATTAGAATGGTTTTGTGGTGATGATGCTACTCAAGTGGAAAAGAAATATAACTTAAATGACTTAAGGGTTTCAGGCACCTGCCAGGCCCTTGGAGCAGAAGCCGGGAGAGCATTTTGAGTGGACGGACAGGACCGCTCTGGTGATTAAGTGGGGTGGGATGAGGGTGAATCAGGGGAGCGCACTTGTCGAGCACCTGCTGCTCCTTCATCCCCCGGAGGCCACACCTAATGATGGCTGGGGCGCCGGAGAGACCTCCAATGGCTGAGCCAAAGAAGCACCATCTTGATGAGAAATGAAGACTGGGAGCAGCTGCCCTTCCCCCCACGAACCAGAGAAAAGGCGTTCAGTGGGGGACAGTACCTGGCACACGGCACAGAGGCAACCACAGCGTCCTTGCCCCTGGGCCTCTCAGAGCAGAGTCCTGGGAGCCGGTGGGTGGGAGGAAGGGAACAGAACACAAGGAGCCACACGAACCTGGGCCTCAAAGGCAGGGTCAGTCTTGTCTCCGCCTGCAGTTTGAGAGGAACAGGCTACACGTGGGTCCGTGTCTTCCCGAGACAAGCCCCAGGCATGTACTCCGGGTGGCACCACCTTCCACCCTGGAACGTGAGTGGGGCCTCATTTGGGAAAAGGGTCTTAGAGACAGAATGAAGTGGAGGATCTCAAAGTGAGACCCTCCTGAATTAGGGGAGTGGCCCTCAAACCGGTGGCAACTGCCTGGTCAGACAGAGGAAGAGACACCGTCACGGGGACAGCATGTGGCAACAGAGGCTGAGGGAAGCTCGGCACCAGGGCCCAGGCCACCTGGCCCCCCAGGCTCAGGAGGCAGGAGGGTCTGCCTGGACGGTGCCCCCCTCCCCCTGGGCTTTGAGAATACATTTCTGTTGTTTTAAGCCACCAAGTGTCTGGTGATGTGTTAAGACAGAACTAGGAACCAAGATGCCCCCGCATTCGTGACTGAGGACCCCGGAGACGGGCACCTGCAGGGAGGACGGAGGGGTGTGGCCGGAGGCCTGAAGGACTGGGCCACCCTCAGGGGCAGACACTGTGTCTGCGTGGAAGTTCCCACGTCTGGGGACTGTGCTGGAGCCAAATGTGATGCCCACCAAGGCCACGCTGGGCGCCCCCCGCCGCCTGGCACAGCCCATCCGGACCCTGGGCACAGCCCACCCGCCCCCTGGGACACCAGAGGGGAGAGGCCCGAACAGCCCAGTGGGTGGCGCCAGCCAGGGCCTCCGGGCAGAGCAGGCGCGGCCTCCGCTGGGCCTGAGTGATCCTCACGCGCTTGACCAGGAGCCCATGGCATCTGGACCAAATTCACTCCCAGCCACGGGGACAACGTTGAAGCCAAGAGACAGGCTTGGGGCTGAGCGCAGAGGGGACGGCAGCTCCGGGGGAAACGCACCTTCGGACCCACGTGGTAGACGGTTATGACCCAGAACACTCTCCGACTTGTCACCACAGAACAAGCGGTTCAGTGGCTGCACCGTGCCCTGACATGGCCTGGTGGAGGCTGAGGAGGGGCAGGAGCGACGGGAGGCCAGGGACCGGCACCGGGCACCTGCCCCTGCGAAGCCCAGGGCGGTCTCAGCACCGGACCAGGCTCCCAGGACCGGGGCTCCGGGAGGAAGGGCCCAGGCAGCTCTGGCCCCTGGGGGAGGGGGGGTGGTGAGGCAGGAAAATGCACGCACGCATTTTTGTGGCCAAAAGAAAAGTCTGAAATGGAGTCCTGTGAGCAAAAGAAACAGATTCAGCAGATACCACCCCACAGTCAGAAATGGAAGCGCAGCTGAGAGGAGGGAACAAACTCACATTCAGCGGTGCAGGCGGCATCGCATCGCGGGCAGGGTCCTTCCTCCCTGAGAGCACCTGGCAGGGCGCCCCACCCACACCCACCCCCACCCCACCCCCACTCACCCCCCACACCTCTACCCACACCCACACCCACACCCACCCCACCCCCACTCACCCCCCACACCCCTACCCACACCCACACCCACACCCACACCCCCCCCCACGCCCACCCCCACTCACTCCCCACACCCCCACCCACCCCACTCCCACTCACCCTCCACACCCCCACCCACACCCACCCCCACCCCCACTCACCCCCACACCCCTACCCACACCCAAACCCACTCCCACCCCCACCCACTCCCATCCCCACCCACACCCCCCCCCCCCCCCCACACCCCCCCACACCCACACCCACACCCACATTCATACCCCCCACACCCTGCAGTGCCTTCGGGGTGTCCCACCCGCCGCTCGCCTGCCTTTCCAGCTCACCCAGCTGAGCATGCGCCTCACCCGGCTATTTCCTTTGGGCACGTCGTCCATTTGCAAATGCACCTGCGGCCTCGCGAAGCCCTGGCCCGTGCGCTAGGGGACGAGCCCCCTGTGCGCGGAGGAGACCTCTGCCCAGGCCCCGACCCTCCACAGCCGCCATTTCCGAGGGGAAAGGTCACAGGCAGCAGCGGGGCCGGAGGGAAATCAGGGAATAAATAGTGAGAGGCGGACAGTCACACCCTCTGGCGGAGGAGCGGGCTCACAGTCCGCATCCTCACGGCTGCCTGGGCGTTGGCCGCCCGCCGGAGCATGTGGGGATGAGCGCAGGTCAGAGCCGAGCCCTCGGGGCGGCCCGGGCTGACCTGGGTGCAGCTTCCCCGACATTTCCGAGGCGCAAAGAGCTCAGAACGCTCCCCTTCCAAGCGCGGGAGATGTGGGCACAGGGACACCAGCACTCGGACTGGACGGCTTTCCCGTGGGCACAGCGCCCTGTGGAATGCAGCCCCTGCTCATGGGAGTCAGAGCCGCGGGGGCACCGCCCTTCCGGGGGAAAGAAGCAAGGAGGGTGGCACAGTGGGCAGGCCTTGGGTCTCTCAGGGGCCTTAGCCCCGCAGGAGGCAGCCAGGCCTTTGCGTGACAGTGGCCCTGCCCTCCAGCTTGGGCCCCACCATTTCCACGTCTTTGCAGAGGATTCACCTCCATGGGCTGACCTAAGGGGTCACCTGGCAATTAGGGCAGACCCTGTGCTGGGGTCTAGCCCCAGCGGGTCCAGGGGTCCCCAAAGGTGTGGACGGAGTCGGCGAAGAAGGAATGAATGGCACAGAGGCAGTGTTCAGTTCATCAGCATAGTTGGGTTCTCTTGTCAGGATCTCCAGCCAGGTTCTGTAGCCATGTTCCCTCGCTAGGTTCTCCAGCCAGGTTCTGTCCAAGTTCTAGTCAGGTTCTCTTGACACGGAGGCAGCCATCGGGTGATCATCATAGCCAGGTTCCTCTAGCCAAGTTCTGGTCAGGATCTCCAGCGAAGTTCTGCTTAGGATCTCCAGCCAGGTTCTGTCTTCTAAGTTCCGTGTAAGTTCTGTCTCTTAAGTTCTGTCTGTAGGTTCTGAGTTCTGTGTCTCGGGTCTGTCTCTCGGTCTGCCTCTCTAGGTTCTGACTCCTGTTGTCTTGTTGCATCTGTATTTATACCAGTTGATTCTAATCCTATCAATCTCTATTCCAAAGGTTAGGGCGTTTCTTATCTCCATTCCAGGGAGTAAAGATTATGTAGCTTAAGCATGATTGTTCGTAGTTAAAGTGATTAACTACCCGCCTGGCACTTAGTTAAGAGGTTTTATTCCCTCCCTAACTTCAGGGGAAAATCCCTACCTGGAGAAACAACCTTTCTCAGAGAGGTGACCTTGGTTAAAACACATAGTGCCAAGAAGGTGAGCAAATATATTAAGAACAGTATGCCATATATGCCAGGTCCCTTGAAACAGCAAGGATGGACCGGCTCCCGGCAAATTCCCCCTTTTTTATTTTTTAAAAGCAGGCATTAAAAAGAAAACCTCCAAATGCTCTCTTGTATCCATTTTAAGAGTAGGATTGGCGCTTTCCGCTATTACTTGAGTCCTGATCTATCACCCCAGGGAGAGCTTGCCAATCCTGCACTTTCCCGGGGTGGAAGGGCTGCAGTGGGGTTAAGGATAAGGCTCCTTGGGCCTACCTTCTCCCATGCCATTACATTTACCTTTCCTTCCTCAGAAAAGCATGGACATATTTCTTGTATAAACTGTTCCATCTGACTGGGAGTAACCTTAACTCCTCGCTAGCTAGCATATGCGTTAAAAGATCAATACAGAGTCTTTTTTCTTAAGACTCAGTATGGCACATCTTCTCAATCTAAGTTCTGTACTCTCCACCTTCTTACCCTACTTATCCTCTATAGGGGGGTCTTCAGTACCCTGGTGGAGTCCTATCCGTCCCGAGTGTGGGAGTTCTCAATGGGGGGGGGCTTACCTATGGGAATCCTGTTCCAGAGGTTCCCAAAGGTGTGGACGGAGTCGGCGAAGACTATCCACCCTCTTCCTACGGTGGAGTCCTATCCGTCCCGAGTGCGGGGCGCTTACCTAGGGGTCCCTGTTCGGGCGCCATATGCCGGGGTCCAGCCCCAGCGGGTCCAGGGGTCCCCAAAGGTGTGGACGGAGTCGGCGAAGAAGGAATGAATGGCACAGAGGCAGTGTTCAGTTCATCAGCATAGTTGGGTTCTCTTGTCAGGATCTCCAGCCAGGTTCTGTAGCCAGGTTCTCTTGCCAATTTCTGTAGTCAGGTTCAGTCCAGGATCTTTTGCCATGTTCTCTCCAGCGAAGTTCTAGGTTCTGTGTAGGTCCTGTCTGCTAAGTTCTGTGTTCTAAGTTCTGTGTTCTAAGGTCCGTCTTCTGAGGTATGCCTTCTGAGGTCTGCCTTCTGAGGTCTGCCACTAAGTTCTGTCTGTAGGTTCTGTCTGCAAGTTCTGTCTCCTGTTGTCTTGTTGCATCTGTATTTATACCAGGTGATTCTAATCCTATCAATCTCTATGCCAAAGGTTAGGGCGTTTCTTATCTCCATTCCAGGGAGTAAAGATTATGTAGCTTAAGCATGATTGTTCGTAGTTAAAGTGATTAATTACCCGCCTGGCACTTAAGAGGTTTTATTCCCTCCCTAACTTCAGGGGAAAATCCCTACCTGGGGAAACAACCTTTCTCAGAGAGGTGACCTTGGTTAAAACACATAGTGCCAAGAAGGTGATCAAATATATTAAGAACAGTATGCCATATATGCCAGGTCCCTAGAAACAGCAAGGATGGACCGGCTCCCGGCAACCCTGCACAGCGAGGCTCCCCCAGGAGGCGAGACCAGCTCCGGGTGCAGGGGCAGTGAGCACCTTCAGCGTGAGCAGGTCTCACTACAGCCAACCCTCTGATTGAGCTGGTTACAGCGCTAGGTCACTGGACTCTCTTGGCTTTAGCTAGACATTTTGAAAGATCTGATTAAAAAAATACATTGCCTAGTCTCCTAGTTTATCCTTTCCATCCAGTGGGTGACAAAAGGCATCACAGTCCAGCATCTGTCTGGGACTGTCTGCTGTTGTGTTTTGTTGTGAGTAACAGGGTCCCTCCATCCACAGACCACCCCACAGCACAAGACCAAACAGGAGCTGGGACATAAGAAACCTCCCCGTGGCTGGGAGGGGCCCCAGAGGAGCAGCCAGCCGGCGGGCGGGGGCGTGTGCTGGGGAGGCTGGGGAGGAGGGTGGATGCGGGTTGGCAAACATTTCTGTGCCACTGAGAGCCAGGGCTTGGTCCCCTAGCTCCTTGACTGAGAAGCAGGAGAAGGCGGTAATGACTGTGTTGCTAGGCAACCTTTCTCAGCACAGAAGGGAACCGTTGGTAAGTTGCATCAAGGCTGCAGGACAATAAATGCCGAGGGCAGCTGGGCCCTCGAGTGTGGAGGCCGGGAAGCAATGCCTGGGAGTCTTTACCAGGGGCCTGACAGGGGCCCTGACAGCCGTGCTGTCTCAGTCAGTCCAGCGGGTGGGGGGAGAGGGGCCCCCACAGCTGGGCCGTGACTCTCTGGGGCGCCCCAGCCTGCCTATGGCCCACAGGAGCCCTGTCAGTGGGGCTGGGCCCCAGCCGCTGCCCCCGCTCCGCCAGCCCCTCAGCCACTGCCCAGAGGCTCGGCCACCAGGCTTGGCCTGTGGTGCTTCCTCTCAGACAGGTCTCTGGCCAACACGCACCCACATGGCTCCAGCCCAACTGCTGCACACCAGCCTGGGGAAGCCCAGCACATCCTGCCTCCCAGCTGCCTTCTCGCCTTCCTCCCTCTGCCCTTGTGGCTTACCCAGTGCCCACCTGCCTGTCACAGCCCCTGGGACACACCCTACGCCACCAACTCGTGGCCAGTGTGCCCAGAATGCCCTTCCATCTGCCCCAGCAATTGTCCCCCAACCTTCACTGCTTCCACAGATGCAGAGGCATCACAGGCGGGGTTTACTTCTCACCAAGTCGAGGTTCTAAGGGTCTCGCTTATCCCTCTAAAACTTGGCACCGTTTCCCATCTCTACCCTACCTTTGGGGCCTCAGCCAAACACCTGAGAGCAGGAAGGTACAGGACCATCCTGCCCCGAATGTAACTACAGCAGTGCAGGGAAGCCGAACATGTGTGTGCTCGGCGCGGAGAACAAGGGAGTGAAGGCACAAAGCCCTGAGTTACCAGAGGACAGGAACCAGGGTCTACGGGGACGGAGCTCTGTGCCCTCATTTCATCGTTACCTGGACAAAGTGGGGTGCACACTGTCAGCCAGGGGGCTGGAAGGCACTTTGAAGACCTGTCTGGCAGGTCATCCCAGCTCCCTGCTGATAAAGGCTTTGGAATTGAGTTTTCTTTTCTTTTAGGACCAATAAATAACAAGCAAAACAACAGCAAAATCAAGCTATGCCATTCACACGGAGAGAAGCAACTACCCTAATTAATGTGGAATTTTAGGTTTGCTTTTTGCTTTGGAAAATCATCAATTAATTTTTCTGACAAGCAATCAATAAATGGAATAACAGTTCCTCTTCCAAACCATTTAACTCTATATATGGGCTGTCTACTCACTACTTGGGAACTTCCTGCCACACTGACTCCGTTTGAACACCAGCTCAAAGGCTCAAAATGTCATGGGTGTTGAGAGAATTGGCGTGAGGATGAGAAGGTCATAAATAGTTTGCTTCTAGAAAAGCAATTCGTTCACATTTGTTAAAACTATTCAATGGAGCCCTGGAACAACTTTTATGTAATAGATTTGTCCCTGAACAGTTGTGTGCAAATTGATTTATACTTTAAATGCATTGAAAGCCTGTTATTTAAAGCCACAGTACTCTGAATTCTCTTATAAGATAAATACTTTATTTACATTTTGAGAAGCAGATAATTGAGAGAGATTGATTGAGTTAAAGGAAGACATGCCTACAAAACCAGTTCATAAGCCACCATCTGAACAAGGGCATAGACACATGACATATTGCAGTAGCAAGCAACGGGGTCACAGACACTGAGACTGCTCAACTTTGTGGCCACACTGTCTTCCTCAAACTCTGTGAGGAGGTTTCACACTGAGTGTGTGTCCAGAGGCTCTTGTTCCTTCTGTTTGGACCTGAGACTGCACCCAGTCAAGTGGAAAGGGACCAGGGAGAGCCTATGTCCCTGGCAACAGGCACAGCACCCAACATCCCTGCAGACACAGAGCAAAGATGAACCTCAGTCCTCAGAACAGCCCTCTGAGCTAGGGGCTGCTATCACCCACATTTGACAGATAAGGAAACTAAGACACTGAGAAGGGAAGTGAATTTCCAAGGACACTTTGTTAATTAGCTGGAAGAGTTAAGATTTATTTGAACAACTGCATCTCCTAAGTGTATGTGTATATAAGGAAGGATGAATGGATGGATGGATGGGACAGGTAGATGGATGGATGGATGGATGGATGGATGGATGGATGGATGGATGGATGGATGAATGGATGGATGAGATGGATGGATGGATGGATGGATGGATGGATGGATGGATGGATGGATGAATGGATGGATGGATGGATGGATGGATGGATGGATGGATGGATGGGACAGGTAGATGGATGGGTGGATGGATGGATGGATGGATGGATGGATGGATGAATGGATGGATGAGATGGATGGATGGATGGATGGATGGATGGATGGATGGATGGATGGATATTTAGGTAGATGAATGGGTGGTTGGGTGGATGAATAGGTGAATGGATAATTGAAGATATGGATTTAAAATGTTTAAGGACTGATATGTGATGTAAAATTATATAAATCGTTTATAATTAACATTTTTAGTGTTAAATAAAATAGCTGTTGTCAACATGGATCTAGGACATAGCTAATTTATTTTCATTCTTGAGGAGGCCAAATATGTGCTACATTCATTACTATGAAAAGTTTACAAGAAATATCGGGACCTGAAGCCTCAGTCCCCTCACAGCCATGCTTTCCCACTGATGACATTTTTTAAATTGGGAAATTTTATATCAAATTTCAGTATTCTAGCTTCTTTTACCAAACTCACTACTTGGTATGCTAGTCCACATTTTATAAGGGCAACAATCAGCACAGGGCCTGCTATGCCCTCCAGTTTGCCCTGGTTCCCGACAGTCCTCCTTAGGGACCTTCTCACATATTCACCTCACCTCTTGGCCTCTCCTTTTCAAAATCTTGGCCAAAAGCAAAATAAACAACCAAACATAAAAAATCTTGCATTGTCAAAAAGTTCAACAGAAACTTTCATACATCACTTGCCTAACCTATGTGCAAAAAAAAAAAAGTTTGTTAGTCTGAAAGGACTTTCAAAAAAACAGATGAACAAACCCTTGCACATACTATTTTTAACATCATAATTTACTTAATTTACATTAAAAGTTTGCACTGCAAGGAGGCATTTAATGTCTTGGTCCTGACAGACTTATTTTAGGAATTCTTTGCTCTGCTGATCCATGGGTTGAGATGCATGAGTTGAGGGGCATGTAGGAGGTGGCTGATGGATGTTTCTCTCTCACTGATGTTTCTATCTCTCTCCCTCTCCCTTCCTCTCTCTGAAAATCAATAAAAACATATTAAAAAATCCTATCAGAGGATAGAAATATTAGCTGGCCAAGCCTTTTGTTTTATTACTGGCATTCTATTCCATCTGAAATTAGTTCTGATTGTCTCAGTAGGAGACCAAGGCAATATCTGCAGTAATTACAGTACTTTGAAGGGAGTCTGGGAGAATGATGGTGTGGGGTTATGTTTCCTTTCACAGCTCTCTGAACACCACTACTGAGGCGCCAGAGCCCTGCAGGCGGAGCAAGAATACAAATACCCATCTGGTGCGGCCAGCACACACAGTGGATGCAGCTCCCAAGTCCGGCCGTGGGTGCGAAGATGCCCTCCGGGGAGGCAGCATGGGCCGGCCACGTGTTAAAGAACACCCTGTGAGCACCCTTGACAACTGCCTCCCAGAAGGGAAACATGGAAAGCTCACCGTTGGGAAGCCAATTGCACAGCATAGCACTGGTGAGGAGGTTTAAGCCTGGGCCCTACCACCTGTGAGTGGGGGTGGGGGGGACAATCTTGAGGGCCACGTATGTTAGGGTGTCCTTCAGCAAAACAGGACCTGGTTCTGTGGGATGGGCAGGACCCTGTGTCTAAAATATCCCCAGACAGTCAACAAAATGCCCAGGCTAACTGAACACGTTCAGGATTTATTGAACTTTGCTTCCATGGCTCAGGTGTTCACCCCATCGGAACTCCCCTCCCACCCATATGTGACAGGCTGCAGAGTCCTCCCACATGCAGCATCCCACGGTCCCATCCTGGCCGAGTGGCTCTCACACTAACATCTCACATTAACACAGCCGCTGCGCCTTGTTCAACTTTAAGTGCACGTGTCTTCTTACTCAGCGTGAGCGCAGGCTCTGAGTGCAGACTCGCCACCCACAGCAGTGACCTATCTCTAAACTTCGAGTCACTGAAGAGCCTACACAGAAGTCCCGGGAATCTCATGAGGAGTCTCCATCATCATCGCATCAACTAACAATGGGAAATCTGAAATCTGAATATTGTGTGCTTTTATTCTTCTAAAGTTATTTTGTTTATGGGCAAAAAATATTAATAAATAGATACATAAATCTAAATATATATTATATATATAGTGTCTCCCCCCAAAATGTTACACACTTTGAATAATTATTAGTTCCAATGGATTAAATCTGAAAAGAAAGAAACATCAATTGAGCGACCAGCTATACAGTGTGCATAGTTTTGGGATTACCATATATGGTGTATGCGTATCTATAATAATAAAAGGGTCATATGCTAATTAAACCAAACAGCCAAACGACCTTCCAGACATCATTCCGGATGTCCTTCTGGAGGAAGCCCAGTGGCGGGGGCTGAGGCAGAGGCAGTTAGGGGTGATCAGGCAGGCAGGCAGAGTGGTTAGGGGCAATCAGGCAGGCAGGTGAGCAGTTAGGGGTGATCAGGTAGGCAGGCAGAGTGGTTAGAGACAATCAGGCAGGCAGGCAGAGGGGTTAGGGGTGATCAGGCAGTTGAAGGGTTTCTGATATTGGAAGCTTATCTATAGAAATACTGAGAAGGAGCTTGGAATACTGAATATTTTGCATATTTTGCATAGATATGTAAGCATAGCTACATACAAACATAGGTTACTTAGATGAGAGTTAGAAACTTCAGGTATTTTGTGGATTCGCCAAAAGGTAACAGAAAGTCATCAGGCTCAGACAGGACTAGGGAAGAGGATGGCTCTCTAGGCCAAATGGCTGAAGAGCATGAAGTGAGAGAAGTGCCAGGCATGCAGCATTGGGTGTGCAGGTCCTCTGTGCTCTGTGGCCGCCCTGACACCACCAGGGAACTAAATGATGTGACTTCATTAATGCTGATTTGCATAAAGAATGCCCCAGGAGTCAATGAAGCTTAGTTCACATTAACTTCCCCTTCTCCGTTTTCACTAGATGTCTTTATCGCTGAACAAGTTGATTGAAAATGAGACACCCTTTCCTCCCAGACTCCATGTCTCCAGGCGAATGATAAATTTCAATATTCAAGCTCCTAATTTCCATCTGATTATTTGCATTTGGCTGCTACGTAACATGGGCACTTTAGTCTGTGGTGTAGATGGAGTCAGATGGCCATTCTCTCCTTTGATATCAATGTCTCCAATTCTAAGTGTATGAAGAAATCACTAGGAAGTCACAATTTAAGTGGCTCACGAGACAAGCCCCAGACAATGCCCTCAGGTCAGGCCATGGCATCAGGCGGCTGGTTGCCAAGCTGTCAGGTCTGTGCCTATTGGCACGACACATCCTGGACAGCCTGCAAGTAGTAGTGTGGATGATTTTATCATTTAAAGTCAGGGGTCTTTGAGGGTAAAGCAGGTCCTCTGTGAGAATGAATGGGTTTTATTTCCAGCTCCACAAATAAGGACTGAAGGCCTCTACACACTACAAATTTTCCTACAGCCTCCACGGCATTCCCCGAACCTGCTTTGCCTGTATCAGACTTGTTGGCAGGTCAGACCACACTGCTCGTGAGAGTGTCCATGCTGCTCGTGAGAGTCCACGCTGCTGGTGAGAGTGTCCACACTGCACGTGAGAGTGTCCATGCTGCATGTGAGTGTCCACATTGCACATGAGAGTGTCCATGCTGCACGTGAGAGTATCCACGCTGCATGTGAGAGTGCCCACGCTGCCCCTGAATGTTCACGCTGCCTCTGAGTGTCCACGCTGCACGTGAGTGTCCACGCTGCATGTGAGAGTGTCCACGCTGCACATGAGTGTCCATGCTGCACGTGAGTGTCCACGCTGCCTCTGAGTGTCCACGCTGCTTGTGAGTGCCCACACTGCACGTGAGTGTCCACGCAGCTGGTGAGAGTGTCCACACTGCACGTGAGTGTCCATGCTGCACATGAGAGTGCCCATACTGCCTCTGAGTGTCCACGCTGCACGTGAGTGTCCACACTGCACGTGAGAGTGTCCACGCTGCTTTTGAGAGTGTCCACGCTGCACATGAGAGTGCCCATGCTGCCTCTGAGTGTCCACACTGCACGTGAGAGTGTCCACACTGCTCGTGAGAGTGCCCACGCTGCACGTGAGTGTCCACGCTGCACGTGAGTGTCCACACTGCACGTGAGAGTGTCCACGCTGCTTTTGAGAGTGTCCACGCTGCACATGAGAGTGCCCATGCTGCCTCTGAGTGTCCACGCTGCACGTGAGAGTGTCCACACTGCTCGTGAGAGTGCCCACGCTGCACGTGAGTGTCCACGCAGCTGGTGAGAGTGTCCACACTGCACGTGAGTGTCCATCTGCACATGAGAGTGCCCATGCTGCCTCTGAGTGTCCACGCTGCACGTGAGTGTCCACGCAGCTGGTGAGAGTGTCCACACTGCACGTGAGTGTCCATGCTGCACATGAGAGTGCCCATGCTGCCTCTGAGTGTCCACGCTGCACGTGAGTGTCCACACTGCACGTGAGAGTGTCCACGCTGCTATTGAGAGTGTCTACGCTGCACATGCGAGTGCCCATGCTGCCTCTGAGTGTCCACGCTGCACGTGAGAGTGTCCACACTGCTCGTGAGAGTGCCCACGCTGCACGTGAGTGTCCACACTGCTTGTGAGTGCCCACGCTGCACGTGAGTGTCCACGCTGCATGTGAGTGTCCACGCTGCACGTGAGTGTCCACGCTGCATGTGAGAGTGTCCATGCTGCTCATGAGAGTGTCCACACTGCTCGTGAGAGTGTCCACGCTGCACGTGAGAGTGTCCACGCTGCTCCTGAGAGTGTCCAAACTGCACGTGAGAGTGTCCATGCTGCTTGTGAGAGTGCCCACGCTGCACGTGAGTGTCCACGCTGCTGGTGAGAGTGCCCATGCTGCACGTGAGTGTCCACGCTGCACAGGAGAGTGCCCATGCTGCACGTGAGAGTGTCCACGCTGCTCGTGAGAGTATCCACGCTGCACGTGAGAGTGTCCACGCTGCTCGTGAGAGTGTCCACACTGCTTGTGAGAGTGCCCACGCTGCACATGAGTGTCCACACTGCTGGTGAGAGTGTCCACGCTGCAAGTGAGTGTCCACGCTGCACGTGAGAGTGCCCATGCTGCCTCTGAGTGCCCATGCTGCACGTGAGTGTCCACACTGCACATGAGAGTGTCCACGCTGCACATGAGTGTCCACGCTGCACGTGAGTGTCCACGCTGCACGTGAGTGTCCACGCTGCACATGAGAGTGCCCATGCTGCACGTGAGAGTGTCCACGCTGGTCGTGAGAGTGTCCACGCTGCACGTGAGAGTGTCCATGCTGCTCGTGAGAGTGTCCACGCTGCTGGTGAGAGTGCCCACGCTGCACGTGAGTGTCCACGCTGCACATGAGAGTGCCCACGCTGCACGTGAGTGTCCACGCTGCTGGTGAGAGTGTCCACACTGCACGTGAGTGTCCACACTGCATGTGAGAGTGTCCACGCTGCTCGTGAGAGTGTCCAAACTGCACGTGAGAGTGTCCCCACTGCTTGTGGGTGCCCATGCTGCTGGTGAGAGTGTCGACGCTGCACGTGAGTGTCCACGCTGCACGTGAGTGTCCATGCTGCACGTGAGAGTGTCCACGCGGCACGTGAGAGTGTCCACGCTGCTCGTGAGAGTGTCTACGCTGCACGTGAGTGTCCACGCTGCTCGTGAGAGTGCCCACGCGGCACGTGAGAGTGTCCACGCTGCTCGTGAGAGTGCCCACACTGCACGTGAGAGTGTCTACGCTGCTCGTGAGAGTGCCCACGCGGCACGTGAGTGTCCACGCTGCACGTGAGAGTGTCCACGCTGCTCCTGAGAGTGTCCACGCTGCTTGTGAGAGTGCCCACGCTGCACATGAGTGTCCACGCTGCACATGAGAGTGCCCACGCTGCACGTGAGTGTCCACGCTGCACGTGAGTGTCCACGCTGCACATGAGAGTGCCCACGCTGCACGTGAGTGTCCACGCTGCTGGTGAGAGTGTCCACACTGCACGTGAGTGTCCACACTGCATATGAGAGTGTCCACGCTGCTCGTGAGAGTGTCCAAACTGCACGTGAGAGTGTCCCCACTGCTTTTGAGTGCCCACGCTGCACATGAGTGTCCACGCTGCTGGTGAGAGTGTCCACGCGGCACGTGAGAGTGTCCACGCTGCTCGTGAGAGTGTCTACGCTGCACGTGAGTGTCCACGCTGCTCGTGAGAGTGCCCACACGGCACGTGAGAGTGTCCACGCTGCTCGTGAGAGTGCCCACGCTGCACGTGAGAGTGCCCACGCTGCACGTGAGTGTCCACGCTGCTGGTGAGAGTGTCCATGCTGCACGTGAGTGTCCACGCTGCACGTGAGTGTCCATGCTGCACGTGAGTGTCCATGCTGCTCGTGAGAGTGCCCACACGGCACGTGAGAGTGTCCACGCTGCTCGTGAGAGTGCCCACACTGCACGTGAGAGTGTCTACGCTGCTCGTGAGAGTGCCCACGCGGCACGTGAGTGTCCAAGCTGCATGTGAGAGTGTCCACGCTGCTCATGAGAGTGTCCACGCTGTACGTGAGAGTGTCCATGCTGCTCGTGAGAGTGTCCACACTGCTTGTGAGAGTGCCTATGCTGCACGTGAGTGTCCACGCTGCTGGTGAGTGTCCAAACTGCGCGTGAGAGTGTCCACGCTGCTCATGAGAGTGTCCACGCTGCACGGGAGAGTGTCCACGCTGCTCCTGAGAGTGTCCAAACTGCACGTGAGAGTGTCCACGCTGCACGGGAGAGTGTCCACGCTGCTTGTGATAGTGTCCACGCTGCATGTGAGTGTCCACGCTGCTGGTGATAGTGTCCACGCTGCATGTGAGTGTCCACGCTGCACGTGAGTGTCCACGCTGCACATGAGAGTGCCCATTCTGCACGTGAGAGTGTCCACGCTGCTCGTGAGAGTGTCCACGCTGCACGTGAGAGTGTCTATGCTGCTTGTGAGAGTGTCCACGCTGCACGTGAGTGTCCACACTGCATGTGAGAGTGTCCACGCTGCTCGTGAGAGTGTCCAAACTGCACGTGAGAGTGTCCCCACTGCTTGTGAGTGCCCATGCTGCTGGTGAGAGTGTCCACGCTGCACGTGAGTGTCCACGCTGCACGTGAGAGTGTCCACGCGGCACGTCAGAGTGTCCACGCTGCTCGTGAGAGTGTCTACGCTGCACGTGAGTGTCCACGCTGCACGTGAGAGTGTCCAAGCTGCACATGAGAGTGTCCACGCTGCTTGTGAGAGTGTCTATGCTGCACGTGAGAGTGTCCACGCTGCTCATGAGAGTGTCCATGCTGCATGTGAGTGTCCCCGGTGCTCATGAGAGTGTCCACGCTGCAGGCGACAGTGTCCACGTGAAAATTAAAATGGGGCGGGGGGATCACTTGCAACCTAGTTCAGTATTTGGTTGAACTGTAGTCTTACTTCCCCACTCTGACTGACTTGGGCAGAGCTGAGGGGACTCTCAAGAGGAGATATATAGGTCAGAGCCTCCCCATGAGTTCTGATCAGGCCTTGGATCTGGAATTACAGGACTAGCACATCAGCAAAATAAAGGTTAAACTTTTCTCCCTCAGAGCTGGCTGATTGTTCTCCCATGCATTCTGCAACAATATTTGGTGCATTGTTCAAGAAACGTCAGTTGAGCTGGCTCTTAAGTCACTGCTGACAAGAATGGACTTCGTGGCACTTGCTTTGGGTTCTGGGACCCAAACGAGGCAAGAAACACCCAGTAGGGGGTGTGCAGGAGGCAGCTGATCGATGTTTCTCTCTCATCGATGTTTCTAACTCTCTATCCCTCTCCCTTCCTCTCTGTAAGAAAATCAATAAAATATATTTAAAAAAAAATCAGATGTCTAAAACTAAGTTTTTCCTCAGGAAAACAGGTCCAAGTTCTGGCCTGTCCTATGGGACAGGACAGAAGAGGTAGCTGGCCCCTACCCAGGTAATGATTTACCTCAGGATAGCTAGCATTATCTGGAGGAATGGCTTCTAGCCAGCATTTTCTCTCTGCGACTTCCCAGAAGGGAAGTCAAAACTCGGACTGGGTCTGAGTCTGGTCTGCCTTTGAAAAAGGTGGAAGAGAAGCGTTCCTGGGCAGTTTTCTACTGCCTCTGCTCAGGGACTTGTTCTGTATCTCTACACAATTGAAACTGATTTGGTGAATGTGGGGCTTCTGTGGTGTAAATGTGGCACACGGTGTAAAAGTGTTCATTTATTGTTGGGGTTTTATGTTTGTTTGTTTCCTTTTTTTTTTAAACCCTTCTAAACCTCTCCCGAGTTTCTGTGGTGATTCAAAGCTTTTACTGGGGTATGTTATCTGTCTTTATTGTTTAAATATGTCTCTTTGTTGTTTGTTTAAATTGTTTAGCTAGTGAAATTTCTGTTTGTGTCTCTTAAAAAATATGAATGCATTGCTAATCTGAGGAATGTTAATTATTTACATTTCACCTGTAAATTAAGGCTAAGAGTTCTAACTAACTGGAAAGAAAGTATGGCTTTGGTGTAATGGAGGAAGGTAAAGAGAAACGTCGAAAGGAAGTTGAATAAATGACAGGCCAATAAGCCAGGACAAAGTAGAATAGGGAAACTGAGATGGTTAAATAGCAAATTGGAGCCATCTTGTAAATCCTGTCTTAAATCCTGTCTTCCCTAAACCAAGGACACTTGGGAGTAAATGATTTGCATTTTGCCTCCCTAAACAGAGGTTAAATAGCTTATGTCAATGTACTCAGGAAGACTGATAGCAGAATCTGATTAGCGTCATTTGCTGTCCACACCCAAGGACAAATAAAGTTAGAAAATAACCTTATTTGGATTAGTTCTTTTATTCAGGTATTTTTTTTAAGGAGGTAACCCGGTCCCTCCCATGCAGTGGGCTCTCTTGTTGTTTTGTTGATGGTTTCTTTTGCTGTGCAGAAGCTTTTTATTTTGATATAGTCCCATTTGTATATTTTCTTCTTAGTTTCCATTGCCCTAGGAGCTGTATCGGTAAAGATATTGCTACAACATATTTCTGATATTTTACTGCCTATGGATTCTTCTAAGGTTTTGATGGTTTCCCAACTTACATTTAAGTCCTTTATCCATTTTGAGTTTGTTTTTATTCATGGTGTAAGTTGGTGATCTAGTTTCAATTTTTTGCATGTATCTGTCCAATTTTCCCAACACCATTTATTGAGAGACTGTCTTGACTTCATTGTATGCTCTTGCCTCCTTTGTCAAATATTAATTGAGCATAATGGGTTGGGTCAATTTCTGGGTTCTCTGTTCTGCTCCATTGGTCTATATGTCTATTCTTATGCCAGTACCAGGCAGTTTTGAGAACAGTGGCTTTGTAATATAGCTTGATATCTGGTATTGTGATCCCTCCAACTTTGTTCTTCTTTCTCAGGATTGCTACAGCTATTCCGGGTCTTTTTTATTCCATATAAATTATTGGAGAGTTTGTTTTAGGCCTGTAAAATATGCCATTGGTATTTTAATGGTGATTGCATTGAATCTATAGATTGCTTTGGGTAGATTGCTTTTAATAATGTTGATTCTATCAATCCATGAACACAATATATTCCACTTGTTTATATCTTCCTCTATCTCTTTTTTCAACAACCTGAACCTGAGTAAAGGTCTTTTACTCCCTTAGTTTAAGTTTATTCTGAGTACAGGTCTTTTACCCCCTTAGTTAAGTTTATTTCTAGGTATCTTAGTTTTTTTGTTGCAATGGTAAATGGGATGTTTTTTTTAATTTTCTCTTTCTCTGACTTAATTATTGGTGTATAAAAATGCCATAGATTTCTGGGTGTTAATTTTGTATCCTGCTACATTGCCAAATTCATTTATTAAGTCTAATAGTTTTTTGATGGAGTCTTTAGGGTTTTCTATGTACAATATCATCTCATCTGTGAATAAGGACAGTTTTACTTCTTTTCCAATTTTGATACTTCTATTTCTTCTTCTTGTCTGATTGCTATGGCTAGCACTTCCAATACTATGTCAAACAGGAGTGGTGAGAGTGGGCATCCCTGTCTTGTTCCTGTTCTTAGGACCATATTATCTTACTGTAGGCCCTGTGCACAAATGCGTGCACAGGTGGGGTCCCTCAGCCTGGCCTGTGGGGATCAGGCCGAAACTGGCTTTCTGACATCCCCTGAGGGATCCTAGATTGTGAAAGGGTGCAGACCAGGCCGAGAGACCCCACTGGTGCACTATCAAGGCTGGGGAGGGACCGCAGGAGGGCTTCAGGGCGTGTCCAGCCCATCTCACCCAGTCCCGATTGGCCGGACCCCAGCAACAACCTAACCTACTGTTCAAAGCATCTGTCTCCTGGTGGTCAGTGCATGTCATAGTGACTGGTCAAATGGTCGAACAGTTGGACACTTAGCATATTAGGCTTTTATTATATCATTAAATTGCATTAAATCTGCATCGTACATTCACTTCTTCTCTTTTGATTAGTAATCAACTTCTTCTAGGATACAAAGCTCACTGGACAGATACCAGGCAATGCTGATTACTAATTTCTTATGCCTCAGTTTCCTTAACTGCACAATAGGGATGGTAACTGTTAGTCACTATGGTTTGTATGAAGATGCAGCCTTGGTGAGTGTGAATGGCACTGTGAGTGAAGCTTTAGTTACATGTGTTTCACCCATAACATTGCACTAATGGCCCTTCAAACAGGAGGGCACAATGATTGTCCCATTTGATGAAAAAGATATTTGGCAATTTCCCAGGCTGTCAAACTCATAATTACCCAGAGATTTTCAATTTCCATTTATGAATTATCTGGGCCCCTTTCACTGCCTTCTTACTCCTGTGGTCTGATTTTGGAGCAAAGCTCTGCTTTTATCAGCGGCAACTCAGAGTAAGCCTGTGGGGTGTAGAGTGAGTTCAGGGGTGCAGAGTGAGCCCGGGGGGGTACAGAGTGAGTCCGGGGGTGCAGAGTGAGCCCGGGGGTGCAGAGGGAGCCCGGGGGTGCAGAGTGAGTCCGGGGGTGCAGAGTGAGTCCGGGGGTGCAGAGTGAGTCTGGGGGTGCAGAGTGAACCTGAGGGTACAGAGTGAGTCTGGGAGTGCAGAGTGAGTCTGGGGGTGCAGAGTGAACCTGCAGGGTGCAGAGTGAGCCCGGGGGGTTCAGAGTGAGTCTGCAGGGTGCAGAGTGAGCTCGGGGGTTACAGAGTGAGCCCAGGGGGTACAGAGTGAGTCCAGGGGTGCAGAGTGAGCTCAGGGGGTGCAGAGTGAGCTCAGGGGGTGCAGAGTGAGTCTGGGGGTGCAGAGTGAGCTCAGGGTGCAGAGTGAGTCCAGGGGTGCAGAGTGAGCCTGAGGGTGCAGAGAGGAGGAGCCCAGTCAGCCCATGACTGTTTCCACTGAGCATCCATCCACTTAGCCACCAGAGACCTTTGCAATTATGGATGGATTCAACATGTCTCCCTCTCTCTCTCTCTCTCCCTCTCTCTCTCATCCTCGAAGTATAAAAGAGAATGGAAATGTGAGATTTTCTCTTCTCTCCCATCAAGGGCATCACACCTAGATGTCCACACATGGCATTGCCGAGAGGCCCTGGCCTCTCCTTGTGAGCCTGAGAGAAGGCACTCGGCCATGCCCATCCGAGGAGCGGAATGGAGTTTGAGGCTCTGGAGAGGGAAGCTGTTATGATGCTTTTTCAGGCTGTGTATGCCAAGGGCTCTGTGGACAAGCACCCTCCCCGCAGCTCCTTCCCGGGGCAGCTGCTTTTCCACATCAATGTCCCCAGGCAGCACTGCCCACTCTCCCAAATCTCCATGAAAAGTTCTGGTTCTGCCCTGGCCAGTGTTGCTCAGTGGATAGACACCAGCCTGTGGACTGAAGGGTTCCAGGTTCAATTCCCGTCAAGGGCACATGCCCAGGTTGTGAGCTCTATCCCCAGTAGGGAGCGTGCAGGAGGCAGCTGATCCATGGTTCTCTCTCATCACTGATGTTTCCATTTCTCCCTCTCCCTTCCTCTCTGAAATCAATAAAAATATATTTAAAAAATAGTTCTGGTTCTCAGCCATTTATAAATCATCTATAAATATTCACTGTGGTGGGAAGAGAGGACCGTGCATGAGGCTTTACTTCTCAGTGAGCAGGTGTGAGGAATTACGGAAGTAATCACACCTGGCAGCTGTCTGAGGCAAAGAGAAAGGAGGGGGAGAGGCTGAATGACCCCAGAATGCCAGGATATCTAAGCCTAATTCCCACATTACAAGTGACTGCCAGGATCAAAGCAAATTCAAAAACATTGTGGCTCCATTGGCTGGTGTTGTCCTGTGCACCTGAGGGTCACTGCTCATTCCCAATTGGGGCAGAGGCCTGGCTTTCTGGCTCAGTTTGGGGGGCCATGCAGGGGGCAGCCGATGGTTGTTGAACTCTCACATTGATGTTTCTCTCTTCTCTCTCTCTAAAAATCAATAAACTATTCTTTGCACACACACACACATACACACGCACACACACGCACACACACACACATTCGGCGAGACTCCTATGAAGTAGGTAACTGGAAGGTATTGACTTTCTGTGCACCATCGCCCCGCGCCTTTTGTGGGGAGGCACCAGTGTTTATCTTGGAGAAAACAGCCTCTGAGTACAGCAGTGGCTCCTCCACAGGTGCGCGAGACTGCCACGCGGTCCCAGAACTGAAGCAGGCACTGCAAGCAGGAAACTCCGCGTGTTAAACACAACTTTCAAGAACAAAACATAGTGAGCCTCTCAGGGACATCATTATGGCCCTCACCCACCAAAAATCCGTTTTAGTTTTATGAGAACATCCTGGGCACACTGATTGGTTTTTGAAGAAAGAATGAGGCTAAAACAACTCTTTCAATAAATGTTTGGGGAAGGGAAGGGGGAAGGAAAACAAGAGGAGAGAGGGCTGCAGTTCAGAAGCCAGGCAGCCGAGTGACTGCTGATGGGCGGACACAGGGCTTTTCAGGCGGCAAATTTGTTTTCCTCAATTAAATGCACAGGAGGCGGAAGAGAAGCAGCTGTGCTCTGAGAACTGATGAAGCAGTAACTTCAAAAGGCAAGATTTCTTTAAGCGGAAATTATGCTGAGCAGAATACGCCAGAGAAAGACAAGTATCACATGATCCCACTCAGATGTGGAGTCAAAAAAACAAAATAAACTGATGAACAAAATAGGTCCAGAGACATCGGACATGGAACAGAGTGCTGCGTCTCAGAGGGTGTGTGGGTGTGAAGAGATCAACCAAAGAATGTGTATGCACATATGCAAAAGCCATGGACACAGACAGCAGGGTGGTGAAGGCCTGGGGTGAGGGTGGGGGTGGGCTAGAAGGGACCCATGGGGCATTTGTAATACTTTCAACAATAAAGATTTTTTTAAAAAAAAGATATAAAAGATGATGGATTGGAACTTAAATTTGATAAAATAACATTAAAACAAAACAAGACTTTTGAAAATACAGATACAATAGTTCAACTTCATAGCACCTTGCAATCCTAAATCCCAGGGGACTGCAGACCTCCCATTTAAGCTCAAAAAATAAAAATAAAAAATCTGTAAGCTAAGTCACTGGGATCATTTCCATGCTCCAGGGAGACAAAACGAAACGTGGGGACTACCCACACCTGGGCAAAGGTCACCCACGCGCAGGCAGGAGGGAGCAGACAACCACTGGCCTCACACTTGGCTACTCACTCGCATCTCTTACCTGCAGCTATACAAACACCTCCCTCTACCTGTTACTCACATGCAAGTAAGAAATAGAACCTATTTTCACTCTTTAAATATCTGATACAGAGTCATTAACATGGATCAGAGAAGAAATTAAAAGTATGACAGACCAATGAGCAGCTGTAAAAATATAAACAAAATTAGACAAAATAGCCCTGGCGGACTTGGCTCAGTGGATAGAGCATTGGCCTGCAGACTGAAGGGTCACAGGTTCAATTCCAGCCAAGGGCACAGGCCTGGGTGGCGGGCTCGATCCCCAGTAGGGGGTGTGCAGGAGGCAGCCAATCGATGATTCTCTCTCATCATTGGTGTTTCTATCACTCTCTCCCTCTCCCTTCCTCTCTGAAATCAATAAATATATTTTTAAGAAATTAGACAAAATAGCGATATATAAAAACATAAAACATCACATTGACCATTTTTAAAGTAACATCTGTCTGAAACCTGCCCCTTCTTGAAATGAAAACACCAGCATTACCTTATCTCTACAGATACTTGATTACTTCATTTCCTGCTTATTTATTCAACAAATCAATATGATATCAATAAAATGAATATTGAATACCTCTTCATATTAAGTATACAAACACATGAAATATGAAGGTAAATATGACTCAATAACACAACAGTAGAAATCATATCCTCCTATATAATAAAAGGCTAATATGCAAATAGACTGAACAGTGGAATGACTGGTCACTATGACATGTACTGACCACCAGGGGCAGACGCTTAATGCAGGCGCTGCCTCCTGGTGGTCTGTGCACTCCCTGATGGTTGTACACAAGCCGTTGTGAGCGCGGTGGCGTTGGCGGTGGTGAGAGCCTCTCCCACCTCCACACAGTGCTCAGGATGTCCAACTGCCTACATCCCCGAGGGCTAAAGGCATTTGTGAAGCCCTAAAGGTCTTGTTAACATGCATCCCTCAGAGATGAAAAACCTACGCTGCTAATGTAGATGGAACTACCTTCTCACAAAACTCCAATGAGAAAAGTACGTGAAACTCAGGGTCCGCATTCAGAGACTGGACCAAGGCAGAGCTCATGGGTGCAGGCGCGGGGAGCAGGAGGCAGGCGTCGGGGACAGGCTCGGCCACTTGCAGAATTCTTTCAGGAGCCGGACACTGACCTGGCCCAGCAGAGCACATGCAGGAGCTGAGGGCTGGGAACCCACAGCTTGAAGGGCCAGCTCAGATGGGACAGCAGGACAGTCTCTCAGGGCGCGGGTATCAGAGGACTGGATTTCCCAGAACCTTCTGTCCAGAGCTGTACCTGTGAGCGGCAGTGGAGGAGGACGGGTGCGGCAGGGCGGGGGCTGGACAGGGAGCTGCTGTACTCCAGGCTCAGGCCCTGAAATGCGATGCTTTCATAGGCCACCTGAGCACACCGCCGAAACGTGTCCGTAGTGAGCAGCCCCTTTAGGGTCTGACGGGGCCAGCTCTTAGACGAGAGGAACACAATGGACAGGCACAAGCCAGCAGGCGAGGTTCCTGGATGACATGAGGGGCGGAGGCCCCGCGCCCTCTGGCTGGGCTGTAGCAGGTGGAGCTTGGGATCAGCTCCTCCCTCGGATCAGCCCTGCAGGTTTGCAAGCGCCTGGTGCAGCCGCAGAGATAACATCCCTCCCAGGGAGCGGCTCCCGGTGGAGGAGGAGTCTCCGCAGCGAGGGGCTTGTACCTGGGCCGGGGCTGTGGGAGCCGTGGCAGGTAGGGAGGCAGGAGTCAAATGCCCCTGATCCGCGAGTGTCCCCAAGAAGCATGCAGCCCTCTGAGCCATGGAGCCTTTGGTGGAAGGTTCTAGAACTTCTCCGAACAGGCATATGTGAGGCAGGTGCATTTCTCCAAACTTGTTCTGTGGTTTCGGGAGCAGAACAGGCACAGCCTGGTGCTGAACTGTAACCCTTATCTCCTGGTTTCCATTCCCCGACTCCTGCCCTGAAGACAGACAGTGCCTCGCGGGTTTCCATCCCTCACCTCCACCCGGGCAGCCGCCCCCTCCCCTGTTGGGGTCCAGCTCCAGCAGGTCCAGGGGTTCCCAAAGGTGTGGACGGAGTTGGCGAAGAAGAAATGACACAGAGACAGCGTTCAGTTGATCAGCAACCTAGCCAGGTTCTCTAGTCAGGTTCTCCAGCCAGGTTCTGTCTTTATTGTCCTGTTACATCTGTATTTATGCCAGTTGACTTTAATACTATCCATTCTACTCCAAAGGTTAGGGCGTTTGTTATCTCCATTCCAAAGTCACTACTCTATTGTTCTGTTAAGCTACAAGGAAGTAACTGAAGGAGATTATCCTAAGTGATTGTTTGTAGTTAAAGTGATTAATTACCCGCCTGGCACTTAGTTAAGGGGTTTTATTCCCTCCCTAACTTCAGGGGGAAATCCCTACCTGGGGAAACAACCTTTCTCAGAGAGGTGACCTTGGTTAAAACACATAGCACTAAGAAGGGGAGCAAACATATTAAGAACAGCATGCCATATATGCCAGGTCCCTTGAAACATATGCTGTGCAGATGTTTCTTCCCTGCAGTGACTGTGTCAAGCAGCAAGGATGGACCAGCTTCCGGCAAATACTCCCCCTGGCGGGCCACCACTGTGGCCACCTCACAGGAAGCCACACTTGTCAGAAATGGCTGTGACTCAGCAGGCTTTTCCCAAAAGGCCTTCCCAGGACTGGGGAGCCCTCAGAAAGCCCCCAGAAACTGCCATTGCTCACACACACTGATGGGACCTTGGCCCACGCTCTCTCCCCCCCCATCCCGCTGCAGACTAGCGCTCTGTCCAGTCCGTTTACTGGGAGCACAACTTCTGCCGCTCCCCAAACACAGGTGGGACTCCAGTCCCAGCAAATGATGGGAGAATGGCCAGGACGGCCCTCCCTGGGAACCGAGTCCACATGCATGTCACGAGTAGGCTGCCTGCCCAGCCCCAGGGACCAAGTCCACACACCACCACGCATGACACCAGGAGGCGACCGAGTCCACACGCCACCACACATGACACCAGGAGGCTGCCTGCCCAGCCCAGAGCTGGACACAGCCGTGTGCCCTGTGCTTGTGGGCACTGAACATCCTTGTGCTCCCTCGTCAGCTCCCTTCCTTTCACCTACGGTTTCTGAGCACCTACTATGTGCCAAGTTCCAGAGCAGGAAAGACAGATGGCCAAGCACATATGGTCCCTGTTCTCTGGGACCCTGTGAGAGGACAGAACAGGACTCAGATCCCAGCAGCTGGGCTGGGACCCTGCCCTCCTGGGCTGAGGGGCCTCCCTGAGGAGGGATTGGTTAAGAACTAAAGGATGTGGGTTCACAGAGAAGAGGGTGCTGGGGCTGAGAGGGGAGGGAGCCGGCGCCCGAGCAGAGGACAGGGGTCGCAGAGTCCTCTGGAGCCATGGAGGTGACTTGAGGAGCTGAGACGACACTCGGCCAGCGGAAGCCAGAAGCTGCACGCAGGCACCAGGCCCCAGTACTTCCCCTCAGGAAGGCGCGCCTGCCCGCAGGACATGGGACATTGTGGGAATCCAGGTGTTCGCCCAGAGCTTCGCCGCCATCCATGTTGCTGCTCTGAGCACATGCATGCTGTTCCAGAGCATCTGCCCACCGCCCGGCACCTCCTCCTCCTCCCTCAGACACACCTGCATGGAGCCACTCACCTGGATGGACCACAGCCCCAATGGACTTTGTGGTCCAGCCCCACGAACCCCCTGTTAGGCTTGCTCACACCCCCGCCCAAACCAGGCTCTTCTGCTCCACGTGGAAGCTCTCTGGGCAGCGTTCCAGCAACAGAGGTGCCACCTGCGCTGAGTCCAGGACCTGCTGGGCGAGCATCTCCCGCGGACGCCCTGGCCATGTCCCCTCAGCCACCCCAGCCATGAGCTCGCAAGAAGCTGCCCCTCAGAGGGTCAGGAAGAAGATGAGGCTTAAAGCACTCTCATGTTTTAATTCCTCTTCACTCTTCAGAATATGAATGACAACACCAGGTGTCACCCTGATCTGCAGGGCCCTGGGCCGCCAGGCAGGAGTCTGGCATCCCCCCCTCACCTCTAGTCCTGTTCTGGGTGCAGCCAGGCAGCCAGTGCGGGGACAGGCCCTGCGGGGAGGCCGAGCTGGGGCCTAGTGTGCAGCACGGACTCCTGAAGCTTTGATGTCCTTTGTGGGTGGCCTCTGGGGGCAGGAGCCTGCCTGTGCCCCTCCCCCACCCCCACCCCCGCCTCCGCCCCAGGGGGCTCTTGGACATGCACCCTCCCCCTCCCCCCCCCCCGCCCAGCCTGCTGCGCCTCCCAGAGGTAATGTTATGCTGCGTGTTTACTGTAATGTACGCAAAACAGATATTTAAGTAGATGGGCCTTTAATTTTAAAACATCCGTATGCTTTCCTATGATTACACTAGAAAAGTTGTGAGGATTGCAGGCTGCTAAAATAGGTACTAATGGATGTTAGAGAAATGATTCTGAAGCTCCACAAGAAACACGCTTTCTCCCCGGCATAGTTGTAAAGCACAACTCGGAACAGAAGCCGAGGAGCCTGTGCAGAGCAGTGTGAGTGCCGCCCGCGGCTCTGGCTGGGGGTCTTGTTTGCATGTCTCACTGGAGCACATTCTGGGAGGCATGAGAAGTGGAGACCACCCGGTTGTGAAAAGCCATCAGAATCTAAACTCACGTCTCGGTCACCTGTGAGGTTTAAAAGGAAATCCGGGCGGGCCAAACTGATAGCCCGGGCAGGCTTTGCCGGCTTGTGTGCGGGGGAAGAGCAGGGTTTTACTGGGGCACACTGCTGCTGCCGTGTCGGTTATAAGCCCCCGTGACTCAAGTCTGAGCTTCGGGTGATGTTATAAAACTTGGGGGCAATCAACATATGGATGCATGTGATGCCGTGTGACGAAGAGCTCACGGGAGCTTCCACACAGCGATGCTGGTGTCACTGTGGCCCTGGGCCAGCACCTCGGGTCCAACCGGTCCCCCTGCTGCCTGTGCGCCTCGCTGTCTCGCACGCATGGACGGACCTTCTTTAGAGGAGCCAGGGGGTCTATGAGGAATCGTCTCTAAATGCCCGGCGACAGCTCGCTGCCTGAAACGCAGGCGTTGAGGACGTCCTCGTAGCGCTGGGAGTTAGCCCTTAGACCTCTCAGTGACGCCACCATCCGCGCACTTCCCTCAGATTCTGTCATCTTTAAATTCTATATCTTTCCTATGACATTTAGCAGCACAGCCGCCTTCATGGTGGCGCAGGTTTTAGTGACAGAACGTGGGGTTTTGGGCTGCGATGCATCCACACTCAGAATTACTAAAATGGCCCATTTCTCATCTGAGCCCATGAGTGGGAGATGTTGCATGAGTGGCACACACGCCTGTCTCTCTGGTACTTGCTGACATTTAATGAAGACAGGAAGTTGAACTTTTCAATGTGAGACTCCTCGGCATGACCGTGTAGCTAACGTGTTCCATCGCCCCCTCTGTCGTTTAACCCCGTCTGGAGCGGCCACCTCCAGGCCCCAACGCCTCTGCACAGAGCCCAGGTTTAAAACGGAGGCACCTTTCTCTTCTCAGGGAAGACACAACTTTAGTTCCACACTCTCTCTGGCACTGTTGCTTCTGTATCTGTGTTGTCCCCATCACTGTTTAAAACTTTCACTAGCAAGAGTGTTATTTACTGTCCTTGCTGACCTCACTGCGCCCCCGCTGCTGCGGGGGACACACTGTGGAGGTTCTGAAAAGCATGGTCTGTGGGGGAGCTGCTGTCCTCAAATGCAAAGGCAATGCTACTGTGATTTAGCAGCAAAAAGTCGTGTGCAGTGGTTCCCAGTCCTCATCCCCTTTGCTAAGCGCCACGTCAAAAGCTACAATGTTCCCGGGAACGCTGGCATCTGCAGTAAGAGCATGTCCAGCTCTTTCATCTAGAAATCCTCCTTTTTGGGCGTGGTCAATGCTTTTGTATGGTTTTGCATTATTTTACAGCATGGTGCTAAAATGTCAGAGCAATGTCTGTATATATGATAGAGAAAGAGAATCCAGAGATTCCAAGGAATCGAAGGAAAAAAAACTAAGAGAGGGAGCTCCATTTAAAAAAATAAAAGTAGAAAGTGATGAAAATGCTCTTTCCTTGGAATCCTGACTCCCACAGAAACCTGGCCTGTGTGGGCCTGAATGAGGCAGGCGGTCGCGCCCAGGCCCTGTGCTCTGTCCCAGTTGCAACAGGCAAAGCTGGAAAGGAGCTCAGGGGGCCTGGGGAGTCAGCAGGCTGATGGGAAACCAGAATTACTAGAAGGAAAGATGACCTTCCCAAGCTGCCATCCGCAGTACGTTAACTATTCTAGAAGGAGGGACTTTCACCTTCCAGAAGCCCGGGGCAGGGGCGGTGGGCGCAGCTGTATTTTCATTTACTGACGTGGGTGCTTGCTCGAGACCATGCGAATAGGTGATGGTTTCCAATACAGACGTCAGCAGCTGGGCTCAGAGAGGACACCTGACAGAACACACTTCCAATGTTGGCAGCAGCCTGTTCCTGAGGTTAGATAAATGATAGATAGATGATAGATAGTTAGAGATAGATAGACGATAGATCATAGATAGATAGATAGATAGATAGATAGATAGATAGATAGATGATGGATGATGGATGATGGATGATGGATGATGGATGATAGATAGCGATGGGTAGAGATATATCTGCGTTTCCACCTTTTCTAGGTTCGTATTGTGACGCATTCAGAACAGAAGACAGCTTTCAGACACTGTGCGCTTGCCTTTACTAGAGGTGCCACTGAAACCTCCCCCTGCCTCCCGCCCCCTCTAAATGTGCTCCAAGATGCAGAGAGGCCTGTACCCTAGACGTGCGGGAAGGCTTGTTTGGGTTTCAGTGGGGGTCCCCCTTGAATATAGAACAGGCCATTTCACATGGACAGTGTCTGTGAGGGTGACGACATTTCTATTTCTGTGCAAATCAGACAGAGGCATCGCTGTGCACAGGCTGTGGGAGTGGCCGCTCTGCCCCAGGCTGTGTGGTGGCCAGTGCCCGTCGGCCCCGTGGGAAGCAGCCTCAGGGGCAGGGCTGCGGCAGAGCCCTCGAAGGGCGATGCTAACTAGAGAGTCGTGAGCCATGAGAAAACCTTTGCATGTTTTTTAAATAAGAAACACTAATGTGATTCCTATTATTGCGGTTAAACATATTAATTTATTTTTCAGGGAAAAACCACAGAAGATCGACTTCATAATCTTAAATCAGAGAATAGTTTAAAAGTCAACAAAAACACCTGAGCCAGCCTTTGAAGAACATTTTAGGTAAAAACTGTCCATTGGGGAGGGAGTAACTCATCCCCATTCAGAGGAGACCTTGTTAGCGCTGCTATGAGACTAGGTAAGCGCTGGCGTCTCCCCAGCCCCCGCAGCCTCAGAGGCCTGGGCCATGGGAGGGATGTCGCCAGCACTGGGGCCCCTGGGTCTGACCAGCAGCCATCAGGATGCGCTTAAAACTCCCAGGGGCCTCGGGGGGAACGTATTTCAAATTAATTGTCCTTTTTTATGTGATAAAAATTCAGCCAGGCTCTTCGTGACGGTCCCAGTAAGGCAGCTGCCCATGTCACTGAGAAGTGACGGTCCCTGGCGTCCCGTGTCCTCGCGGCTGCTGGGCGCCCGTGAACGTGACAGCTGTGTCTGAGCGTCACTGAGCACTCCGTCCTGGTTGGCTCCCGCTTGAGTCCCCGTGAGTCGGGGTGTGTTTCCCACGTCAGCATCTGGCTTCTCGGGTAGCCACACGCCTTCTGTTCAGGGGAAGGAGCGGCCGCTGCGACCTTGGGCGGAAGGAGGACAAGGACCCTGTTGAGCGCTGTCCGCTGTTCCAGGGGCAGTCTCATCTCTCCGCTGGATGCCTACACTTTAAACCCTGAGATGTTTAGTTACCAGATTTCTAAAGGGAGGTTTGCCTGTTATTGACTCCACACTAAATAAAAATGAGGCAGGCTTCTGTATAGAATGTAGTTGGAAAGACTGATGCTCCCTCACTGAGAAAAATCCAGAGAAACTACAAATTCCACTTTTATGAACCTGTCTGAGAATAGAGGCACTTACGTGAACAGAAGGGCCAATTCACAGAAAGAACATCAAGGCTTAAATGTGTCCGTTCACAGGACGCTTCAAAGATCCTGACGCCAGAGTGGGTCCACTGGAAGGAGAAATGCCCGAAGCAAACAATTGCTATTGAGTATTTCACCCTCGTCTTCCAACAACTAACTGAACAAGGAGACAAGTCGCCATCAAGGACACGGAGACATGAACAGCCAACTTTACCAAATCAGGTCACAGAGGCCTCAGCTCAACATGCACAGCACATGCGTGTTCCAGAACAGAGAACATGGGCCAGGGCCTACGCTAATGAGAAATCTGAAAAGTTCTCAAGTGTCTGTGGACTCATCTAAACCACTCACTAGTCCCGGAAAAAGTTACGAGGAAAATAAAAATGTTTGGAATAGAAGGAAAATATAAGCACAATGTAACAAAATCTGGAAAAGTCTAAAGTGGTGCTTAGCTGTGGCTGTTGATACAGGATCAGGGCGACAGTGTGACCAGGAGAGGGTGCTGAGGCCGTGGGTCAGCTCTCGGAACCTGGTGGTCGTGTGCCAGTCAGGCACTTGTTTGTTGCCTCATCAGAGCCCAGTGGGAATGGGCACCTGGCCGGTGTGGAGGGGGCTAGCCCACCAGCCGCCTCCGTGGAGGCTGGCCTGTAAGAATCTGTGTTTTCTGAGCAGGAAGAGCCAGGAAGAAGCGCTTTGGCTGAGGCGCCATCTGAGGGGCACGTGTAGAGGGTTGGACCCTTCACGTTTACTCAGGAGCATTCGCCTGGCAGCTGCGTGCAGGCGTTGACGAGGGGGACCAAGAGCAATGGCTGCTGTGCACTGGAAGGTGGTGTCTGGGTGAGGACATATTTGTTCCCAAGAAACAAAATCCCAGTTAACTTAAGAAAAGACATTTCAAGAATACAAGCTGCAAGTTCAAACATTTCAGGACAGGAAAGAGCAGGAGCCGCCTGCAAGCGGGCCAGATGCCAGTAGGGAGGCCTCTCCCTGGCCCAGCAGCTCTGCGCTGCCTCAGCCTCTGCTTCTCCCATTGTGGGTGCCGGAGCCCAGCCTGCCCCCTGCACACAGAGGGGCAAACCCTCACTGCCCCCAGCCCAGTCTCTCAGCACTAACGCACCTCAAACACACACACACACACACACACACACACACATACACACAGCCCAGCCTCGCAGCACTAACCCCCCTCACACACACACACACACACACACACACACAGCCCAGCCTAGCAGCACTAACCCCCCCCCCCCCGCACACAAACACACACACACACACACACACATACACAGCCTAGCCTAGCAGCATTACCCCCATGGGAAGCTCTGGCCCAGGTAGGCTCTGAGCACCTGGCTCAGGTAGTGGCTGCACAGCTGTTGCTGTGGGTCTGCAGGAAGGAGGCCTTAAGCTGGGCCTGGGAGGCAGCCATGGCCTTGAAAAGAAGGAGGTGGTCTCTGAGGAAACACAGAGGATTTGGATGGGAAAAGAATATTCCAAAGCTGGTGTGAAAGTTTGAATTTAAGAGACTAAGAAAATTGTTGTGCTTTGACACAGCTGGAGGACAGGAGGGGAGCCATTGGCACAGACAGGCAGAGAATCCCATTTGAGGATACAGGAGGGCTGAGGGGAAGAAGGACACTCAGTGGAATGAGGATAAATGTGGGATTGGAGCTGAGGTGGTAGAGACTCAGATAGTCTGCCTCAGGGTGAGCCACATCATGGGGAGGTCACATCCTAGCACGCACGCTGGAGTTTACTCCTGTGTACGGTGTAAGTGGTGGTCTAGTTTCATATTTTTGCATGTATCTGTCCAATTCTCCCAACACTATTTGTTGAAGAGACTGCCTTTATTCCGTTGCATGCTCTTTTCCCCTTTGTCAAATATTAATTGAGCGCAATGGCTTGGGTTGATTTCTGGGGTCTCTATTCTGTTCCATTGGTCTATATGCCTGCTCTTGTGTCAGTACCAGGCTGTTTTGAATATGGTGGCTTTATAGTATAACTTGATATATGCTATTGTGATTCCTCCAACTTTGTTTTTCTTCCTCAGGATTGCTGCAGCTATTCGGGGTCTTTTATGGTTCCATATACATTTTTAGAGAATTTGTTCTAGATCTGTGAATATGTTGTTGGTATTTTAATGGGTTGCATTGAATCTGTGGAGTGCTTTGGTTATTACGGGCATTTTAATGATGTTGATTCTTCCAATCTATAAACAGGGTATATTCTTCTACTTGTTTGTGTCTTCCTCCATCTCTTTTTTCAACATCCTGTAGTTTTCTGAGTACAGGTCTTTTACCTCTGTGGTTAAGTTTATTCCTAAGTATCTTAATTTTTTTGTTGCAATAGTAAATGGGATTGTTTGTTTAGTTTCTCTTTTTGAGAGTTCATTACGTAAGTTGTGAAAATCCTAGAAGAATCCATAGGCAACAAAATGTCAGACGTCTCTCATAGCAATATGTTTGTGGATACATCTCCTAGGGAAAAGAAAACTAAGGAGCGAATAATCAAATGGGACTACATCACAATAAAAAGCTTCTGCACAGCAAAAGAAACCACCAGCAAAATGAAAAGGGAGCCCACTGCGTGGGAGAACATATTTGCCAATTATTCATCTGATAAGGGGTTAATTTCCAAAATATATAAGGAACTCATACAACTTAACAAAAGGAAGACAAACAATCCAATTAAAAAGCTGCTGCCCGGGCCCGAGATGTGAGAGCCGACGGCGGCACATCAGCTTCCACAGGCTCTCGGGCTGTGATCTGGACCGAAAGGTGCACTCTCCCCCTCAGCTCAGCCCCGCCTGCACAGCTTCTTGGACTTTATGGTGTCCGACATACCAGCTACTTCACAGCTTCCTGGCACCTCCAGGAGCAACTGCCACCAGGTTTACCCATCATTCCTTCTGAAATACTGGCTCCAGGTCCAGGTAGAGCAATGGAGTGGCCTCGCCCTCCCTGGCTCCCTGGCTACCAGGAGGGGGACAGGCTTTTACCTCGGAGGGACTAGGCAGTAGCAAGGCTGCACAGTGGGCTGTGGGCCAGAGGCGGGACCTGGGGGGAGCCGCGGGTGAGGCAGAGCCCCGGTTCCTGCAGCCGACATAGGGACCCCAATCAGCCCTTCCCCACGTCCTCAGACCAGCAGCCTTGCTGCAGGCGACCTGACAGGGTCTCGGCTTCCCTGGACCTGCTCATTGGAAACAGGGGAGGGTTCGGAATCTGCAAGCTTATGTCTACGCCAGGGACTGTGGCGGCACCACCATGTGAGCACAGCTGGTGTGGACAGTACCAACCTCCCATCAGGATCCGTGAGAGCCCATTCCAGGAAGCTGGGGAGAGACGTGGGGGCACCAGGTGACATTGTTGGCACTGACAGGGAGCCCAGCTCTGCCATCATCCTCTGACCTTGCCGTTCAGATTGCTGGTTCACATTATCTACCTCAGCAGACAGAGCGAAAATGTGGGAGCACCCAGCGCAGCACCACAGCAGCCCTCAGGGCACCCAGCACAGCAGCCCTCGGAGCACCCAGCACAGCAACCCTCAGAGCACCCAGCACAGCACCACAACAGCCCTCAAAGCACCCAGCACAGCAGCCCTCGGAGCACCCAGCACAGCAGCCTTCAGAGCACCCAGCACAGCAACCCTCAGAGCACCAAGCACAGCACCACAGCAGCCCTCAGAGCACCCAGCACAGCAACCCTCAGAGCATCCAGCACAGCACCACAGCAGCCCTCAAAGCACCCAGCACAGCACCACAGCAGCCCTCAAAGCACCCAACACAGCACCACAGCAGCCCTCAGAGCACCCAGCACAACAGCCCTCAGAGCACCCAGTGCAGCAGCCCTCAGAGCACCCAGCACAGCACCACAGCAGCCCTTGGAGCACCCAGCACCACCTGTGGCACTGCCACACTGGTAGTAATAGCTCGGCTGTGACAGAGCCAGGAGGGGCCTCACAGCTGCACAGACAGCTGGTGGAGAACATAGCCATGTCCCTCTGGGTGAAGGAGAGCAAACCGTCTGCAAACATCTGAAAAGCTGGCCATTCCTCCCTCCATCTTAACACAGATTTTTTTTTACTCATTGACCTAAAAAGAAATAATTGGTCAGAAGATTTGGATTCAGAGTGAAGTGTCCCAACCACATAAAAAGCTGGGACGGGAAAGGACTGAGAGGCGCGGATGCCTGTCACACAGCTTCCCCTGGAGGCGGCCGTGCTGGGCCGTGACGCTCCCTGCACACGGTGAACACACGCAGCACACTCACCTCCTGTGCCTGCCTGTATTACCCCTATCCAGCCCAGGCCCCAGTGTCGCTGGGAGGGGCATCATTTTAAAACCATCTACTTCCTGCCCCCTTTCTTTTGCACGATGGAGTATTTGTTCTTTGCTGAAATGAGGTAAGTGCATTTTTTGGATCTGAGAAAGGCCTGGGATCTATAAAAAGAGACGTGTTCCTTAGAGAGTAAATTCCAGTGCTCACAGAACTACATCGGAGCAATTAAAAAAGAGAGCATTAAAGATAGCTCTCCCCTGACACCGGCCTGAGTAGGACACACTGCTCCTCCACCTGCCCCTCCAGCGGCGTCCTGGGGGCCACGCGCACGGCGTTTAAATGATGATAATGAGCAGCGAGGATGGGGCTCACCAGGAGGAGGCGGTGAGCGGGCTCGCACCCCAGATTCAGAAACACAGTGAGCACACGTGGGGTATTCAGGCCACAGGAAAGTAGGCAACACCCCCTGGGAAGCAGTGACTGGGACGGCTCTCAGGTGCCCTCCACGGAGACCCACTCTCCCAAGAATCACTGTGACACGATGCCAATTTCTGTTTCTGTCTGAGTTTGTTTTCTTGTGAAATCAAGAATGAGTTCCTGGGCAAAGATGAGCAAAAGCAAAGTTTCATCACAGAAAAGCTCCCTGCTGTAGGGAGGGCCCGAGCGGGTTGCTGGGAAGCTCCTTGTCTAGCGAGCGGTTCATGTGCCCTCAGAACTGCCCATTGGTTGGTCTGAAAAATTCAGCCCTAGCGACATCCAAACATTTTAAACTCCAGGGTTCCCGCTCATTTTCCCACCCTGGGCATCCAGCCCGTGATCAGGACCCTTTGCCTTTGCGATTTTACACGGGACAGGGTGTGGCTGATGAACTGGTCCTGCTCACGCCCTCGGGGTTCAGCTGCACCTTCCTCTACATCCCCCCTCCCCACGTAGTCCTGTCCCTGACTGCCTCCCTCCTCACTCCTCAACAGCACCCTGCTTAACCCAAAGGGAAGCAGCAGCATTGAATTACAGTGAAGGGTGTCTTCCGACATGAGGTCCTTGCTCACAAGGACCCTGCCCACCCCTCCGCCCTGGGACTGGCGAGCATTGCTCACAAGGGTCACTGTGGTGCTGTGACGACTGTTTGTCACATGGAGAGGAGTGAGTGTGACTCACAGGCTGACAGGGCAGGGCCCGTGGGAAACAGGGCGGACACGGCAGCCTGAGCAGCCTAATCACAGGAACCAACCAGGCAGGGACCACAGAACAATTTCAGACTCAGAGCGGGAGGCCTGGGACCCGAGGGAGGGCCTGCAGCACCAAGGTGAACAGACAGACGCACAGGAGCAGGGCAGTTCAGGTCCGTTGCTGGGCAAGAAAAATGAGGGGATCAATCAGGTGATGATACCATAGACATAGAGCCGGCTTGCAGCACAGATACAGCCCTAGACTACAAGGTTTCACTGGCAACTGTTAACATAAAAACATTCAAACCTGTAAAGAATTTTGTGAGTTTATTTGAGCCAAACTGTTGACAATTGCCAGGAAGCAGAATCTCAATGGATTGGGATAATGCCCCAGAGAATGATGGGTTACATCTGTATTTATACATTGCAATCAAAGGAGGGACGTAGGTGGGCTATAGGAAACCCACTGGTGATAGACTAGAGAGGTGGGAGCAAGCAAGGCGGGGAAACCCCTGGGATTGGATAAAAAGTAAAATGATAGACACATACTTAGGTGGGTACAGGAACAATTATCATGATAACAATGAAGGAATTTGTGGTCTCTGTCCTGGCACCCACCCAGGCACATTAGGTTGTGCCCCAAGGGGTCCAGAAAAAGGGAAGTTACAAGTCACCCTGACATTTCAAGGGTATGTTATCATAGATGCAAAAAGACAAGTAGGCTCAATGAAGGTAAAGGTTGCCGTTGTCAGTGAAGATACCGGCCTAGGAGGTAACTACCCACCATAACTGCTTTAGTTAAAGTTTAATTTCAGATCATTCTTTGTGGTGATTTTAGGTCTGAGTTTGCAAGATCGCCAAGCAGGCCTCCCCTGAGCTTGTCAGGTCAGCATGTGGCCCCTTTCGTCCGCACATCCCCCTTTTGGTCAGAAATCAATCCAAAGGATGCATTGATGACCAACCTTTTGGTTGGATAATGGAGTCCCACGGTGCTACGAAGCCTCATTCCTAGTATGTCTCAGTGTCAGCGTGTCTTGCTGAACAGCTGGACCACTGGGGATGGGGCAGACCATAACCTTAGATGGCATTTAAGGTCAAATTATTATTATTAAAAAAAGGGCAGGTAAATGGGAGGCAGTCAGATCCTATATGTCCTTGCTAAAAAGTAGTCTGGATCATTTCTAATTTCTGAGCCACCATGATCCGAATCTTTTTGCTGTTTGTCAAGTTTTGTTTTTCTGCATCTAGTATAACATTTACATAACAGGAACAAAAGTAACAATACTAAACCAATAACATTGATTAAGAACAGAAAATGTCTATTATTAGACAAGGAAGGATCTGAGGGGAAACAAGTATCTGCTATTAACCAGAAGTTCCAATTTTTCTTCTGGAAGTTAATTTCATCCAATCCTATATTTAGACAATATTCATCTAAAATACTCATCTATTCATCTGGAATAAAAAATGACCCCGAATAGCTGCAGCAATCCTGAAAAAGAACAAAGTAGGTGGGATCTCAATACCAGATATCAAGATGTATTACAAAGCCACTGTTCTCAAAACTGCCTGGTACTGGCACAAGAATAGGCATATAGATCAATGGAATAAAATAGAGAGCCCAGAAATTGGCCCGAACCAATATGCTCAATTAATATTTGACAAAGGAGGCAAGAACACACAATGGAGCCAAGATAGTCTCTTCAATAAATGGTGCTGGGAAAATTGGACAGATATATGCAAGAAAATGAAACTAGACCACCAACTTACACCATACACAAAAATAAACTCAAAATGGATAAAGGATTTAAATGTACGACAGGAAACCATAAAAATTCTAGAAGAATCCAAAGGCAACAAAATCTCAGACATATGCCGAAGCAATTTCTTCACTGATACAGCTCCTAGGACACTTGAAACTAAAGAGAAAATGAACAAATGGGACTACATCAAAATAAAAAGCTTCTGCACAGCAAAAGAAACCATCAACAAAACAATGAGAAAACCCACTGTGTGGGAAAACATATTTGCCCAATGTCATATCTGATAAGGGCCTAATCTCCAAAATTTATAGGGAACTCACACAACTTAACAAAAGGAAGATAAACAATCCAATCAAAAAATGGGCAAAGGACCTAAATAGACACCTTTCAAAAGAGGACATTCAGAAAGCCAAGAGACATATGAAAACATGCTCAAAGTCACTAATCATCAGAGAGATGCAAATCAAAACAACAATGAGGTACCATCTCACACCTGTCAGACTGGCTATCATCAACAAATCAACAAACGACAAGTGCTAGAGAGGATGTGGAGAAAAAGGAACACTTGTGCACTGCTGGTGGGAATGCAGACTGGTGCAGGCATTATGGAAGACAGTATGGAGTTTCCTCAAAAAACTGAAAATGGAACTCCCATTTGACCCTGTGATCCCACTTCTAGGAATATATCCCAAGAAACCAGAAACACCAATCAGAAAGGATATATGCACCCCTATGTTCATAGCAGCACAATTCACCATAGCTAAGATCTGGAAACAGCCTAAGTGCCCATCAGTAGATGAATGGATTAGAAAACTGTGGTACATCTACACGATGGAATACTACGCTGCTCTAAAAAGGAAGGAACTCTTACCATTTGCAACGGCATGGATGGAACTGGAGAGCATTATGCTAAGTGAAATAAGCCAGTCAATGAAGGAAAAATACCACGTGATCTCACTTATTCATGGATAATTGAGACCATTATAAACTTTTGAACAATGATAGATACAGAGGCAGAGCTGCCTCAAACAGATTGTCAAACTGCATCGGGAAGGCCGGGGAGGGTTGGGGGGCGGGAGGTAGGGGTGTAAGAGATCAAGCAAAGGACTTGTATGCATGCATATAAGCATAACCAATGGACATAAGACACTGGGGCATAGGGGAGGCTAGGGGACTGTCTAGGGCATGGGGGGGGGAATGGACACATATGTAATACCCTTTGTAATAAAAAATTTTTAAAAAAAGAAATATAACATTGCCAAGCCTTGATTTCTTCAACTGTAAAATCAGAATAACCACAATACCAACTTCATAGTGTTGTTGAAAATTAAATGAAACAAATAGAAATAAAGATCTTGGGGCAGGAAAAAAAAATAAAATACTCATCTAGATTAGATCTATATATAATTCTACCAGGGGAATTATTAGGGGGGTGTTCTGTTGGGGGCCAGATGTAAGCTGGCAAGGTCCTTGCACCTGCAGGGGCTAGCAAGGCTGGGACCCTTACCCACACAATTTTCCCAGACTTGTTTGGATAGTGATTATCAGTAGAATGGGAGTAACATTTGTAGAATGAGAACAGCCTTTCATAGCTTGCCAAGAAGTCTGTACCTATTTACTGAGATATGCTGTACTGAGAACTTGTCCTTCTGCTGTATCCCTCCCTTAGCGATTAAGAGGAACAAATAATGCATTCCTCTTGATAGACCTCCTATTCAGTGTGTTATGTATAAATAGTGTTGTGTGGCTAATAAAGTTGCTTCAATTCATCAAGAGAACTGGGGTCCTCCCGACCCCGCTTTCTTGTCTTTCTTTCTTTTCTCAATTCCCACCTCCCTGCCTCAGCCTGGCTCAACCCTGTCAGGCTGGCCCTGACAGATCTGGCGCCCGAACAGGGACTGAGGAACTGGGAAAAAGACGGTGAGGAAGTCCGTCGGGCTTGGAGAGACGACGGTGAGGAACTCCTCCGGATAAAGAGTGCACTCTTTAAGGTAAGGGAGGAGCAATTTTTTGATAATCGGGAGTAAAGCATGAAGCAATTAGAATCTAGAGAAAATGCCCTTTATGGGCAAATGTTAAAGTCTATGCTTAATAGTAGAAGAACTAAGGTTAATGACAAGCAAGTAGAAAATTTTTTAAAATTCATTCAGGAGGCCTGCCCTTGGGTTCCTGAGGAAGGAACTGTTAACTTAGAAACGTGGCAAAAAGTTGAAGAACAAATGCATGATCATTATAAAACCCTTGGGCCAACTAAGACCCCAGTTGATGCATTCTCCTTATGGAATTTAATACGGGATTGTTTGGATCCCAGGCATGACCATAATCAACCATCTCTTAAGCCAGAAAAAAAGGAGAAGCAGCGTGATAGCACAAAACAGGGGTCTAAAAAGGACAGTATATTAAAAAGAAATAATGTAACTTTTAAAGACAATTTAACTCCTCAAGATGAGGAAGATTTTGAGGAAGCTGCTGCTCTTTGTCATGATGATAATACAGGTGTTGTTCAGGCAAAAGAGGAGGAAGAATGTTTTTCTGCTGGAACTGAAGAGGGCAGTGATATAGAGGATGTGTTGGAACGCTTTTTAGAAACATTAAAGCTTCTTGGCAAGAAAAAGAGAAGCCGCGGGGGCCGTTCCCGCCGCTCTCCGCTGCCTTGTGCAGCACTAGTTCCACTTTCCCCTCTCCAGATGGCCTTGCAGGAGGCACAAAAGTGTGGTGAGGAATTGGGCATTCACACCTTCCCTGTTATGGAACGGGTGAACCCTCACACGGGACAGCGTGAGCGTGCTTATGACCCGCTTCCTTTTAAAACCTTAAAAGAGTTATAAACAGCCTGTGCTCAGTATGGACCCACTTCCCCTTATACTTTACCCATCTTGGAAACTATGGCCTCAGAGGCTCTCCCACCTAATGATTGGAGAGCTATCGCCAAGACTTGTTTATCAGGAGGGGATTATCTCTTGTGGAAATCAGAATATGATGAAAAGGCTAAGGAACAAGCTGCTCGTAATCGAGCTGCCCAGATTAATATTTCTTATGAAATGCTGGTAGGTGAAGGAGTTTATGCTGATACCCATAATCAAATTCAATACCCCCAAGAAGCTTATGGACAGATTAATGGAGCAGGGATTAGAGCCTGGAAAAAGTTACCCACCTCTGGTCAGAAAACAGAGGAGCTCTCAAAAATTATTCAAGGGCCAGATGAAAAGTATCAGGATTTTGTCTCTCGGCTATTACAGGCTGTTGGCCGAGTAGTGGTGGATGGAGAAGCTGGCATGTTAATAGTTAAACAGTTGACATATGAAAACGCCAACACTGTCTGCCAAGCTGCACTGCGGCCCTATCAAAGACAGGGGACTCTCTCAGATTATATCTGCATTTGCACAGATATTGGTCCCTCCTATATACAAGGAGTTACCATTGCGGCTGCATTAAAGGGAACCACCATTGAAGGAATTCTTCAGCAACAATTTAGCACAGGGAAAAGTCAAACATACAAGTGTTACACTTGTAGAGAAACAGGACACATGGCAAAACAATATCCTTCTAATAAAGGGGTTAATAAAGAAAATGGCAGAGGTTCCAAACAACCTAGACTATGCCCTAAATATAAAAAAGGAAAACATTGGGCAAATGAGTGTAAATCTAAGACAGATGTCCAAGGAAATTCTTTGCCTCGACACCAATCGGGAAACTACCAAAAGGGGCCAGTCCAGCCCCGACAAATAATAGGGGCATTGTCTGTTTACCCTCCTGTCCCTTTGCCGTCTCAAGGTCAGCTGGCTGCACAGCAGCAGCAGCAGCAGCTGATAGACTGCCCCAGGGAGCAAAACGAATACAAGAGCTATTCAGAGCAACCCCCGGAAGTACCGGGCTGGACCTTGGATCCATAGGGCGATATGTATTAATTCCTAAATTGGGACCACAAGCCATCCCTACAGGAGTGTATGGACCTACTCCTAAAGGGATGTTTGGCCTTTTACTAGGTAGAAGCAGCTTAACTATAAAAGCATTACAAATTTTTCCAGAAGTAATTGATGCAGATTATGAGGAAGAAATTAAAATTATGGTCTCTGCCCCCAGAAATATCATCACCATCACCTCAAACATGAAAATTGCTCAATTGATTTTGCTCCCCCTGCCTGCCATAAACAATCTACTTTCCACAGAGTCTCGGGGAGCCAGGGGTTTTGGCTCCTCAGACAAGGCATATTGGGTACAAGCTATTTCTCATACTAGGCCTGAAAGAACTTTACTTGTTCAAGGGAAAAAATTTACAGGAATTTTAAATACAGGAGCAGATATTTCTGTCATAAGCTTAGCTCACTGGCCTAAACAGTGGCCCTATAGAGAAGCTATAACACAACTTCAAGGAATAGATCAGACCAACTCTCCTTTACAGAGTTCACAATTATTAAAATAACAAAACGATGAAGGTCACTCTGGGTTATTTCAACCATATGTCTTGCCAGGGATCCCTGTAAATTTATGGGGATGAGACATTTTGTCTGCCCTAGGTGTTGCCCTTATTACCACCCCAACTCAGGGAAATTTTTAGGGGGGGTCATTGTTTCTCCTGTTATCCACACAGCTAACAAAATATCTTGAAAATCAGATGACCCTGTATGGGTAAAACAGTGGCCCCTTTCCAAAAAAAAAAAAAAATACAAACTGCTCATGAGTTAGTACAGGAACAACTCCAGCTAGGGCATATAGAAGAGACTACCAGTCCTTGAAATACTCCTATTTTTATCATAAAAAAGAAATCAGAAAATTGGCGCCTTTTACAGAATTTAAGGGCAATAAACAAAACAATGGAAATTATGGGACCTTTACAGCCTGGTCTCCCTTCCTCGGTAGCAATCCCTAATGGAATGAAGCTATTAATACTAAATTTAAAGGATTGTTTTTTCACCATTCCTCTAAATCCCTCTGATTGCAAACGACTTGCATTCAGTGTCCCATCTACTAATTTTCAGGAACCCATGCACCACTATCATTGGAAGGTATTACCTCAGGGAATGGCTAATAACCCTACCCTATGTCAAAAGTTTATTAGTCAGGCAATTCGTGGAGTTCGAGAGAAACATCCACAGGCTTATATCATACACTATATAGATAACATCCTTTTAACTCACTATACAAAATGTCAATTAGAACAGGTATATGATGATTTACAACAAGCTCTTCTTAAATCTGGATTAATTATTGCACCTGAAAAAGTTCAAAAACGAGACCCTTACCTGTATCTTGAACAAATCATAAAAAAAAAAGAATTCATCCTCAAAAGATTCAACTCAGAATAGACAAACTAAAAACTTTAAATAATTTTCAAAAATTTTTAGAGAATATTAACTAGATTAGGCCAACTTTAGGTATAACTACTAATAACCTTAAACCTTTATTTGATATTCTTCGTGGGAATAGCAACCCGCTCTCTCCTCGTCAGCTTACTCCTGCAGCTCACAAAGCTATCTGCCATATAGAAACTGCCTTAAAAAAACAGTTTGTACAAAAAATTGATTACTCACAGCCATGGCTATACTTAGTATTGGCCACACCAGTATATCCTACTAGCCTCTTATGGCAGCAGGAACCCTTGGAGTAGATTCATCTATACTCCTCCCCCCAAAAAATAGTTTATCCTTACTCAGAAGCAGTAGCAAATCTTATCTTTACAAAACGTCTCAAATCTCTGGAACTTTTTGGTCAAAAACCGCATACCATCGTAGTACCCTATAAGGCTCAACAAAGGCAATAGCTGTTTCATATGGATGATAAATGGCCTCTCTCATTCCTGGGCTATCACAGTACAGTAAACTCTCATTACCCATCTAATAAACTCATACAATTTTTTACAAAACATTCCTTCATTTTCCCCAAGATAGTCAAAACTCAACCAATTTCTCATACAGTTCTGGTATTTACTGATGGTTCCAGTAATGGCACAGCTTCGCTAGTTATCAATAATCAACCTTTTGTTTTTCAGACTAACTACACTTCAGCACAACATGTAAAGCTTGAAGCAATACATCAAACATTATGCAAACTTTCTACTCGATCTTTTAACCTTTACTCAAATTCTCGTTATATTGTAAATATTCTGATTCACTTAAAAACTGCTAATTTACATAACACTAACCGATCTACAGTGATTATTCCCTTACTACAAATTCAAACTTTGCTCAGAAAACGTTCTCACCCTTGTTTCTTTGGCCATATACGAGCTCATACAGATTTACCTAAAACTCTCTCTGCAGAAAATACTTATGCTAATCAACTTACTAAAACTGCTTATCTAACATTATCTCCTCTAGATACAGCCAAAATCTCACATTCTCTTCATCATCAAAACGCCACTGGCCTACGTCAACAATTTCGAATCACAAAGAAACAAACTCAACAAATTGTTAAACTCTGTCCCCAATGCCCTCTAACCACATTCATTCCTCCCACAAAAGGAATCAACCCGCAAGGCTACAAACCAGACCAACTATGACAAATAAACATAACCCATATTCCCTCTTTCAAAAAACAAGCTTATGTTCATATTTCTGTTGACACTTTTTCTGGTTTATTTTTACATCCCCTCATACAGAAAAAGCCACTAAACATGTTATTGCTCACTGTTTACAAGCTTTTACTTTCCTAGGCATCCCCCATATCATTAAAACTAACAATGATCCAGCCTACACAAGTACGGCATTCCAAAAGTTTTGTACTACTTTTCAAATCCAGCATAAAACAAACATCCCATACAATCCTCAAAGGCAGAAAATAGTTGAACAAACTCATCAAACTTTAAAAAAGCAAATTGAAAAAATAAAGAAGGGGGAGTATGTAGCTATCCCTGCTAACTTACTTAACAGAGCTCTTTATTCCCTTAATTTTTAAAATGGTGATGCTCAGGGTAAAACTGCTGCAGAGCGACAGTGGTCCTCACTACCCAGATCCCACCCTTGGGTACAGTGGAAAGACTTACTTACAGGACAATGGCATGGCCCCGACCCTGTTCTGATATGGGCTCGGGGGTCTGTTCGAGTATTTCCTGAAGGGGACTCTGAGCCCCGTTGGATCCCCAGCCATTATGTCCGGCCCTTTCAAGGTCAAGATGAAGGACCAAGTGGAACAAGAACTCACTCCACCATTCAAGAGGCTACGAGTCAGTCCACTAGTGCCCGTGCCGCCACCACCGCCACGGAGATAGCGGACGACTCGGAGGACATCTCCACCAACTTGGGGACAGTTGAAGAAGCTGACAACGGAGGCCGAGGCCATGGTCATTCACCAAGGAGCACAATAAACTGTTGAGACTTTGTTTCTAGTCATGCTGAATTTGATTGGATTTGTGTCACCCCCAAGATATCTGATGGTACTATGTAACATTGGTTTTGAGTTCACAACCACCTGGGGCACGGTAATAAGAAGTGTAGTAACAATTATTTCAGGTAAAAACTATAGTTTCATACTGGTCTTAGAAAACACATTTTCCTCCCTGGGAAGGCACTTAAGCATTCTATATTGACCTCTCTTGCCCTTTATGCCAAGGAGGTCCCTCTTCCAATTGCCCATAGCTGTTACCTAAGCTCTCTGTTCATACTGAGGTTGAAGCCTCATGGTGGCTGGTACCATGGATCCGTCTCTTGCCCAATGGCGTAAGCTGGGCCCTCTTTGGAGAAGAAATCTGGGTTCCCCATGATCAATGCCGGGGCCCCGCCAGCAGGCGAGGGGATCACAAGGCAGTTACTGGGCATGGAGGCCACAGGGGCATACGCTATCAAGGAGACAGAACTAAACCTCACATCACCCTGCTTGGCCCCGGAGGATGGCTGGTTAGTCAATGACAGGTAAGACCCCTCAGGGAGGGGCAACCTAAGACAGGCACAGTCACAGAGGGCCTCAGGGGAGAACTTGCAGGTCAACAGAGGTGGGGCACAGATCCTCACCCCCCCAACTGTGCAGGGGCTTGAACACTCGCCCCTTCTGAGGGAGGTCTCCTGTCCCCATGGCTGCTTCTCGATTCCCATGCCCAGCTCAGATCGGGACCCAGATAAAAGAAAGAGACTTAGCCCAGCCGAGATCAATATCCAGAAAGCAGAAACTTGGCTAACAGCAGCTACCCTATATCTAAATCCAGCTTAACACCAGGAATGCTCGGGGCCTTCTCAGGGATGCAAAGTAGTCCTTTTCATTAATATTTACAGTGTGAACTAATATTGTTGTTTGGAATATTAAATCTAACAGTAATATAGTAATCAATTTTTAGATTTATTGAATTTTACTAACTAATATAGGTAATTATTCAAAAAGTATTAACCAAAATTTTCATTCCATAGTAAAATTGCTTAACATGCAATGAATTTAAAGCAGTTATATTTTTGTGCTAAAAAACAAAGAAGGGGGATCTGTTGGGGGCCAGATGTAAGCTGGCAAGGTCCTTGCACCTGCAGGGGCTAGCAAGGCTGGGACCCTTACCCACACAGTTTTCCCAGACTTGTTTGGATAGTGATTATCAGTAGAATAGGAGTAACATTTGTAGAATGAGAACAGCCTTTCATAGCTTGCCAAGAAGTCTGTACCTATTTACTGAGATATGCTGTACGGAGAACTTGTCCTTCTGCTGTATCCCTCCCTTAGAGATTAAGAGGAACAAATAATGCATTCCTCTTGATAGACCTCCTATTCAGTGTGTTATGTATAAATAGTGTTGTGTGGCTAATAAAGTTGCTTCAATTCATCAAGAGAACTGGGGTCCTCCCGACCCCGCTTTCCTGTCTTTCTTTCTTTTCTCAATTCCCACCTCCCTGCCTCAGCCTGGCTCAACCTTGTCAGGCTGGCCCTGACAGTGTTCTTGGAGAAATTTGACCAACGTAGGTCCTTTATAATAGATATAGCCTAAAAAATGCACCAAAACTTATATTGATAGTAGAAGACCACCAGAGTGTGGCCAACAAAACATTAACTTCATTATCATAGCTGATAATCAGAATATCACTGTCGAGCAGGTGGGAAAGATTAGCAGGTACCCAAGTTACATTTTTCACATCTAATAGGGAAAGGGGTCTAGGACATCTCTTTGGCCCCTTGCCGGAAGCCGTTCCATCCTTGCTGCTTGACACAGTCGCTGCAGGAAAGAAACATCTGCACAGCATATGTTTTAAGGGACCTGGCATATATAGCATACTGTTCTTAATATGTTTGCTCCCCTTAGCGCTGTGTGTTTTAACCAAGGTCACCTCTCCGAGAAAGGTTGTTTCCCCAGGTAGAGATTTTTCCCTGAAGTCAGGGAGGGGATGAAATTCCTTAACTAAGTGCCAGGCGGGTAGTTAATCACTTTAACTACAAACAATCATGCTTAAGCTACATAATCTTTACTCCCTGGAATGGAGATAAGAAACGCCCTAACCTTTGTAATAGAAATTGACAGGATTAAAATCAACTGGTATAAATACGGATGTAACAGGACAATAAACGGCAGAACTTCTCTGGAGATCCAGACCAGAACTTGGCTGGAGATCCTGGCTAGGCTGCTGATCAACTGAACGCTGTCTCCATGTCATTCCTTCTTCGCCGACTCCGTCCACACCTTTGGGGACCCCTGGACCTGCTGGGGTTGGACCCCGACATCCCCTTGAGTGTGGCTCTTCCACAAAATACTACATGCAGATGAGCACGTACAGTGTGATTGAAACTTCATGGCCCATGCACAGAAGTCGGTATTTTGTGGAAGAACCACACTCAAGGGACCAAAGAGCCGCATGTGGCTCGCGAGTCACAGTTTGCCAAGCCTCAGTTTGCCGACCGCTGGTCTAGGGAAACAGATATTGTTTCCACTAGGAAACCATAAGGAGGAGAATGGCAGTAAAAAAAATCACTATATACATTCAATCAGTAACAATTAGGTGACAAGAACAAGGTTTGAGCAGCATCAATTTGTGAGTATAGAGGCCTTATTGATGTCTTGGGATGGCTGTCTACCTCCTCCATAGTTGGCAGCTTCTCATCCTTGAGATGAAGCCGAGTGTCAAAGATGGGGGCAGATGTCCATTCATGGTGGTCAAGTACCTGGTAAGGTGAGGTCCCTTTAACACTGTTGGAGAGCGTCTTTCATTAATGTATTTCTCAAGGGACAAAATCTCCAGGTTGTTGTAGTCTTTGAATCTTTGTTGCCTGTGAAATGAATGTCACTAATTTGTTAGTCACTACAATGCATAGTGTCTGCTTTTTAGTTTTCTTTATCTTTGGGAAACAAAAAATTTAAAAATCAACAATATTTTAAAATCATTAGAGTTATAAGAATAATTATTCTCAATTCATTCAGTCCCATAGTTATTTTTGTTTATCCTGATTATTTGCCAGTAATTTTTGAATTCAGTTATTCTTTGAAGTTCTACAAATCTTTATCCAGTTCAAAGATGTGACCTCCTTAGAAGCTTGAAATTTAGAGTAAGTCAGAGTCCTCTTCATGGATTTTTCTAAAGATAAATATACCTACAAATGCATCAGAGTAAAGCAAGACTATCCATAAATGACAAAAATTAAAAGTGGCATGGTTATAGATTTGATAAAAACTTTGCTTTTCTATAAGATATAACATTCCAAGAGAACAATTTTTTGATAAATAATAATTCCTGTAAAAAGACATAGAGTATAATATAAAATTTGTATACTTTTAGATTTAATATATATTTTCAGCATATAAAGTAAGATTTTAAAACGGGGCATATGGCTTATTGAAAGTGGTGTATTGAGCATTGAAAATAATTCATAAAGTCCCAACATGTGAAACACAAATACCCAAGTATCACTGGCAGACGCCCCACAGGGAATCATCACTTTGGCTTGCCTGGTGTCCCTGACTGGACACCTGCTACCCCTGAGAGCTTCTTGTTTGAACTTGGCTCTGAATCTTTGCAAGTTCCTTTGTGAAGTAGACTGAAATTCCTATAACATTCATTTTAACAAAATATTTTTTACCTAATAATAGACAAACATGCAAATTGACCGTACCTTTGCTATGCCCCAAGTCATGCCCACCAGCCAGTCAGAGTGACTTATATGTAAATTAACCCAACCAAGATGGCTGCCTGCAGCCACGGAGCTGGAGCAAGCAGGAGGCTTGGTTGTCCCAATGATGGAGGAAGCCAAGCTTCCCAGCCGCTGCTGCCTCCTCTCAAGGCAACAAAGTTCAATTGTAGAAGGTAAATAAACCCCAGATACCTGCTTCCAGTCACCATGGCCACAGAGCTGGAGCGAATAAAAAAAAACAACAAAAAAAAAGGAAAGGCTGGGAGCTTTGGTTGCCGGGGGGCTTGGTCAGTTTGAAACAGCCATCAGCCCCTCACCCAGGCAGGCCAGGCACCCTAGTGGAGACCTCCAACCTGAACGGGGTGTGACCAGCCTGAAAACAGCCATCAGCCCCTCACGCAGGCTGGCCAGGCACCCCAGTGGGGACCCCACCCTGATCCAGGACACCCTTCAGGGCAAACCAGTCAGCCCCCACCCATGCACCAGGCCTCTATTCTACATAATAAAGGGGTAATATGGAAATTGATCCTAACAGCAGAACGACTCAGAATGACTGGTCACTATGACACACACTGACCACCAGGGGGCAGATGCTCAATGCAGGAGCTTCCCCCTGGTGGTCAGTGCAATCCCACATGGGGGAGCTCTGCTCAGCCACAAGCCAGGCTGATGGCTGCCAGTACAGCAGTGGTGGTGGGAGCCTCTCCTGCCTCCTCAGCAGCGCTAAGGATGTCCGCCTGCAGCTTAGGCCTGCTCCCCGCTGGCAAGTGGACATCCCCCGAGAGCTGCCAGGCTGCCAGAGGGATGTCTGACTGCCAGCTTGGGCCCAATCCCCCAGGGAGCGGGCCTAAGCCAGCAGGTGGACATCCTCCGAGGGGTCCCAGACTGCAAGAGGGCATAGGCCAGGTTGAGCCCCCTCCCACCCCTCCCCCCCCCGAGTGCACAAATTTTTGTGCACTGGGCCTCTAGTATGTATATAAATAGAGCATAGTTATTAATTTTTATTTGACAAAGCTTCCCATGTAATTTTAAGTATATTAAATCAGCCTCCTAATTTAGTTCAAAATATTTCTTTTAAAAAGAGAGAATAAATCCTTGAGTCATTCCAGAGCCCTTGAAATGTCCCAAAGCCAACTCTCAGTTTAAGTCTTGAAATTTTACTTGGAAAGACTGTCAAATATACATAACCCAAAGATTATATTACATACTCTTTGTAATTATTCTAAAAGACATCAATAAAACTTAAACTGGTTTTAATATTAAAAATTTGGTTCGGACCTGATTAATCCTTTTTTTTTAATCAGGCCTATAAAATGTTATATCTTAGGCTGAAATTTTACCACACGTAGTACACAGACACACATACACATAAAGACTATAGTATATTTTAAACTACTAATTTTTCCAGAGAAAATGCAAGAATTATTTTCCTCAAAAATGACTCTCCATACTTCATGCATTCTATTGTCACAACTATATAATTTCTCCCAACTTAGTTTGAACTTTTAACTCTTAGAAGTCTCAAATTTTAGGTGGCAAGTTAAATTAGTATTTCTAATATTTCTTAAAATTTCTTAAAATGTATCTTAAAATATTTCTTAAAATTTCTTAGTATTTCTCAGATTAGTAATACATTCACATTTTTAAGGATATATTTCAAATAAAATAGAAGACATATTCAATTAATAGATTCAAATCTATCCTCTAAATGCTCCACACAAGGCAAACTCAGATTAATGAATGTTTACTATCCTGTCATTTCAAAATACTTAGGCATTAGAAATTATTATTATTATTCATTATTATTACTATTATTATTATTATTATTATTTACTATTAAACCCACCAATGCTCCAGCGCTTTTAAGGACCAATTAAGCATATGAGGCTGGAGAAAAGTGGAGGGGGAAGGGAGCAGGCCCTGCAGCCTCTTTTAGTAGCTTTTTACACGTCTATCCTTCCAGTTCTCTAACTTTCGTAGTTTTCTTGAGATGTCAGGCCAACTATTGGTGACAAATGTAATTTTAATCTTCCTTGGATTATCACTGAAAGGCTTTATCATAAATCCTTCATTTTAGTTGCATTTATTTATTATATCTTAATAACTTTGAGATTTTTAAAGCCAATTATTACCTCAAGTATTTTCTTGACCAATTTTGTAACAGGGATAACTCACTAGCCTTCAGTGGTTTTAATGTGAAAGTACTATTTCATTTTATTTTCCTTTATAAAACCAGGAGTGCCCTCCCCCCACCTTCACTGCTAGAGGGTACTTCTACAGATCATTGGAAATAGCACACTGGGGACTAGTATGGTTATGGGAAATATTAATTATGCTGTTAACCATGGGTGTCTTTTCTGTTCAAAGGACAATCAACCTGGCGGGGAGTCCCATGCCCCGGGGACCAGCGACTAATGCGGTCCATTATACTTTCTTGGCCAGTGCATGTGGCTTGCCTTTTTGCCTCACGTATATTCCCCTTGTGTCATTTTCGCCATCTTCCAATGAAAAGTAGTCTTGGGCCTATTCTATGGCACCCGTGAAGAGATGGGCCATGCTCAGGCCAAGAAGCCACCCAAAATCAGGTGGGGTTCCTCTCCCTTAAACCAGCTTTCCTTCTGCACAGGTACAGAAGTCCCAGACACGTGCCGAAATTATGAGAAATGGCTCACCTGTCCAAACTGCAAATGACAGACTAGGAAACAAAATCATGGTGAAAATGAAACTTTTAATAACACTCCTGAGAATGGGCGCCCATTTTACAGGATCACAACAAAGGCTAGAGGCAAGCGACCTGGTAATTAATGGGCTGGGGCTTTTTCTAGTTGCCTCTGCCTCCCTTTGTCTAGGGGAGTCTTCCTAGGACCTATGCTATGGGCCACATGTACCACTCATACCCTCTCTCCCTCCCCACCCCACATCCTGTTTGCTCTGGGGAAATTCAGTAGTGGCCTGGCCACCTACTGTTTCTTTTCTATGAAGATAAATTAGAGTCATGCTTCCTACTGCGGGGGGGGGGGGAGGGGGGGGGACAGGGTATAGGCATTTATTAACTTCAGAATAGTTCTGAGACAGTCTTTAAAATTTCTTATTAATTTCTATCTTTTTGGAAGAATTTTTTTTCTATGCTTTTCCTCAGAAGCTTCTAATTTCCAAACCAAGATATGCTTCCCATATAGTCATTCAGTTTAATTTCAGAGCTGGCATTTTTCTAATTTCTGCATGCAAAATATTAATGTAGGTACCCAAAACAACTGCATTTTAGCCATTTCTAAGTTGATACTTCCAGTTAAATCTTCCCATTTCTGTAAAGCACTTGAAGTAAAGGCTTCCTATCAGAAGTATTAAATGAGGGCTGGGGTTTTGGAGCTTCTGGCCTTGGAGGCACAATTTCCCATGTAATTTTTTTTTTTTTTTTTTTTGGATATCTGTAGTCTGAGCAAATTTTCTAGACATGTTATGTAGTGGGTCAAGTGTGGTCTTAGTTTCTCTCCTGCCTGTCTAAAACCATAAGAAGGGTTCAGAGCCCGGGCAGACCAAGCCTTATGGGGGCCCCCTAGATGAGCCATTTAGTTAGTTACAGATGAGTTGGGACTCCCCCATGGGGCTCCTGCATTTCTGACACCTCCACAAAGATTCTTAGTCACCTAAGAACACCCCAGAATCAGACTGGAGGGAGGATGTGCCCCCTTATCTTTGGAGCTAATTGAGTTCAGCTCATTTATAGAGCAAAGGTATTTTGCTCAGACTCTCAGCAATTCCAATTGAAAAACCAAAATCAAAACCAACCACCCATTTTTTCCTCCAGTCCCGCCTTAGCCTGGGTTCTGTCAACCCTGGTTCCACCTCAAGGATTTTAAAACACAGCTCAAATAAAGTCAGACCCTTTACCAAAGCAAGGGAAGGTCCTGGATCCAAGAGACAGCTCACCCACGTTCACCCAATGGGCAGAGAACCAGCAAGTTCAATAGGCCCTTTGCTGGATCCTAGCACTGAGTCTGAGTCCAAGGGATGGTCCTGAGTGAGCCTCTGGAATCCTGCCGACTATGCCAAGTAATGTTAATGTAAAAATATTCAAACCTGTAAAGAATTTTGTGAGTTTATCTGAGCTAATCTGTCAACAAATTCTCAACAGACTGGGATAATGCTCCAGAGAATGGTGAGTTACATCTGTATTTATACATTGAAATCAAAGGAGGGACATAGGTGGGCTACAGGAAACCCACTGGTGATAGACTAGAGAGGCAGGAGCAAGCAAAGCAGTGAAACCCCTGGGATTGGATAAAAAGTAAAATGATAGACACATACTTAGGTGGGTACAGGAACAATTAATATGATAACAATGAAGGAATTTGTGGTCTCTGTCCTGGAACCCAGGCACATTAGGTTGTGCCCCAGGGGCTCCAGAAAAAGGGAAGTTACAAGTCACCCTGACATTTTAAGGGTATGTTATCATAGAGGCAAAAAGACAGATAGGCTCAGTTAAGGTAAAGGCTGACCTTGTCAGTGAAGATACTGGCTTACGACATAACTACCTACCATAATTGCTTTTAAAGTTTAATTTCAGACCATCCTTTGTGGTGACTTTAGGTTTCTGAGTTTGCAAGACTGCCATGCAGGCCTGCCCTGTGCTTGTCAGGTTAACAGATGGCCCCTTCCATCCACACAACCCATTACTGGGCCTCTCCCTGTGCAGGGAGTCTGAATCTACCTGTAATAGATGTTCCCGCCTTTGCTTAAACCTTCCTGTTCGCAATTCCATTCTTTGGCGTTGCGAGACTGGACCCAGGGAAAACCCTTGGCTCCTGTTCTGGTCATCAATATGGACTCCAAAGACTTAAAAAATAACCACCAGGGGTTGCTGTTATATTTTTTAACTTGACATTTCTTTGCTCTGGTACTTTTTAAAAGTATAACACAGAGCTGCAAATTGTATTTTCTCCAGAAAACTTCAATGATACTTTTCATCTTGTTAGGGGCAAAAATAGAGTACTGGGACCAGCTATAGTTATAAGAAATATTAATCATGCTCTGGACTGCCTTATTCTGATTAAAGAAAGGATGTTCTGACCTGGCTGGGAGTGGTAGACCCCTGGGATCTGGCAGTAAGCCTTGGGCCTGGGAGACAGCCTTGGAATCGGTCCATTCTCATTCAAGAACTGCCTGTGTCATGGAAAGATTAACAACTTGTTAGTGGATTCCTGCCCCAGCCTGCATTGCCCACTCCCCAGGCCTGCATTTCCTACTCCACCAGGTAATTTTTGTCTCCCCCCTATAAGCAGCAGCTCATGGTGGGGGCAGGGCTGATGTTTGTGGGTGACCTGTGCTCCCCATGCTGCTGACAGGATTGGAATAAACATTTATGTGTAATTCACTCTGTCTTTGCTGAATCGGCTCGAGTAGTGACAGGCAGCCTGGACCCACTGGCTGCCCAATTCCATCTCACATGTTCTTCCTACAGGACATGGACATTCCTCCCACTGAGTGGTGGGTCCACATCCTTGCTCTGGGTCTGTATAGAGCCACCTGTGGGACCCAGCCACCCGTGGGACCCAGCCACCCATGAGACCCAGCCACTGAGCATAAGAAAGACCAGAGCCACAGGGAAAGGCGCTGGTGCATCCCGCCAGCAGCCAGCATTCCCTGCTTCGCTCATGAATGAGAGTCCTCAGATAATCCTAAGCACCCTCGTCATGCCAGCCCACAGCAAGGGACAGAGACCACTGCGCCTGCTAAACTTGTAAAATGATGGATTAGTGGGAAAATACATGGTCTGCGTCACCCTCCCCTTGGTCAAGAACCAAAACACTGCTGCCCAGCCAGCCTGGCTCAGCACTGAGCTTGACCTGGGAACCTGCAGGTCACCGGCTCACGTCCTGCTCAGGCAGGGGTGGCAGGCTGATCCCCCATGGTGGGTGCGCAGGAGGCAGCCAATCAATGATCCTCCCTTGTCGTTGATGTTTCTGTCTCTCTCTCCCTCTCCCTTCTTCTCTGAAATCAATGAAAATATATTTTAAAAGAAAACGCTGCCACATCCCATCAGACCATCTGGACACCTCCAATTTGCATCACCGCAAAGGCAACCATTAGCCTGATTTCCAACACCAGGGATCAGGTGGGGCTATCTTAAAGTCTGTGCTAATGAAATCATATAAGATTTGTCATTCTTTTGTGACAAATTTCCCCAATACTCTTTGTGCAGTTAATCCATATTGTTCCGATAGTCGTGGGCCATTCCCTTCCATTGCCATGTGTGTCCTGTTGTGGGCACACACAGTACTTTCTCTGCTCTGCATTGGTGGGTATTTGGGGCAGTTTACCTCCTCTTAAAAGTGTCTTTCCACAGACAGAATTTCTGACTTTTCATGTGGCTCAAATCAACCTCTCTCCCAGAGCCAGTGTTGTTGTTTTTTTACTCCTGTTAAGTCTTTCTCTGAATAAGGTTCACACATAACCTAATTTTGATAAATAATAAAAACTTTTTATGAGACATTGGTTGTTCAAATAGATTTCCTGTGTGTATTGATTTAACAAAGCAGTTCCTCAGCACCAAGCGCTAAAGTGCCCACCACGTCATTTCCATGTTGGCATCTGACATCATGAAATGCTGAATGGTGTAACCCTGAAAGGGGCCGTTCCTGGGAGACCCGCGAGCACGGCTCAGCCTGGATGGTCGTCACAAATGGGGAAAAACATTTTCGTCCATTTCGCCAAATACTGCCGAAGCCTGTCCCTGAAGCTACCACTGTCACAAGCTGCTGGTAGCACAATTTTCTCTTATTTTTAAAGAGAATGGCAGCTCTTCACCTTGTTTTATACATTACAATCAAAGGAGGGCCATAGGTGGGTTACTCAAAATCCATCGGTGATAGACTAGGGAGGTGGGAGAAAGCAAAGGGGGGAAGAAGGAACCTCTGGGATTGGATAAAAAGTAAAATGATAGACACATTACTTAGGTGGGTACAAGATAGCTAACAGCCAACAATGAACATGATAACAACAATAATGAAAGAATCTGTGGTCTCTGTCCTGGGGCCCAGGCACATTAGGTTGTGCCCCAAGGGGTCCAGAAAAAAGGGAAGTTACAAGTTACCCAGACATTTCAAGGATATGTTATCATAGATACAAACAGACAGATAGGCTCAGTTAAGGTAAAGGCTGACCTTGTCAGTGAAGATACTGGCCTAGGATATAACTACCCACCATAACTGCCTTTAGTTACAGTTTCATTTCAGACCATCTTTTGTGGTGACTTTAGGTCTTTGAGTTTGCAAGACTGCCATGCAGGCCTCCCCTGAGCTTGTCAGGTCAGCATGTGGCCCCTTTCCTCCACAAATTCAAATATTAGAGAATATTCCCCCACATTGACATACGATATAGTGTGCTTCTTTACTTAGGTTTTCAGATCAAATCTTGAAAGACTGAAAACTAAATGGTCCCCAGAAAACCCTCAGGATAGCCAGGGTTAGCAGGTGTGGGCAGGGCCAGCAGGTGCCGGGCCCTGGAACCCCCAGAGTCTCCTGGACACCCCCAAAAGAGCAGCCCAACCCGGGGGTGTCCTCCCAAGGAGAGTGAGCACCCCAGCAGGTCCTACAATTAACCTCTGGACGCAGGTGAGGGTGGGCAGCCCGGAAGCCCTGCCCGTCCGCGCAGGCCATCTACCCACTCTCCCAGGTCTTTTAGAATTCTTTCAATGATGCTTCATGGTTTCGGTGTTACAGTCGTGTGCTTCTTTTGTTAAACACTTTCCTAAGTATTTTCTTCTTTTTGATGTTCTGGCAAATGAAATTTCTTAATTTTTTCCAGATTGTTCCACAAACCAATTCTGATTAATCTTATAGTTCAGGAATTTTTTCCTGCTTTTCCATTTCTTTATGCCTCCTTCCATTTACAGCTCTTATTATTTTCCAAATGTTCTTTTCCAAAACATCCTCAGAGCTGAAAGGCTCATGCAGTTGCAGCACCTGATGGTGCGGGATCTGAGGAACCCATCGTGGGGGCGGGCCTCTGACCCTCAGAGTGGGACTCTTGCTCTTCAAGAGACCATGACTTCAATTTTAAATCTGCCTTTGATTTTAAATTCTTACAGGAAGAGAAATCTGCCAACGTAATGAGCTAACAACCCACCAGGGCCTCATGTGGGCTTATTTCTGTGTGATAACCACATCCATGGGGCAATGGGCTCCTTTAAGAAACTTGTGTATTTTAAGAATTTCTCTGGTTAATTCCTGCCTAAAGGCTTGGAAACAGTTTTTACATAATACTCGTGTAGGTCAGTGTGACTGAAAAGGGGGAGAACCGGCCAGCCTCCCGGTTCTGGGGATGGTAACACCTCGTTCCCTTTGACGCAGAGTTCAAACAGCATCTGGAGCCTGTGCTGGTGAGAACAGCCATCGATCACTCGACTCCCTGACTGAGGACAGCGGAGTGACAGACCTCATCCCTCGCTGGGCTGTACCCCGCCTCTGCACCCAGGGGTCCTGGCTGAGGCCAGTGCTACTCACCACAAGGAGGCTGGTCAGGCTTCTAGGCAACTGGAGCGGGCACAGCCGCTTTTCTTTTAAGTTTGCAGTTACCATGTTTTTTCATGTGTAAGACACCTTGCCCCATGTATAAGACACCCCCTTTTCCAACCCAAAATAAGAAATCAATATTTTAAACATAAAACAGAACACATTTTTATTTAGTAACTAGGGGCCCAGCGCACAAATTCGTGCACCTTGAAAGGAACTGTGGGGCTGCGAGGCTGCAGTGGGCACAGAGGCAGGTCTTGGCCCATCCTCTGTGCCCCTGGCCAGTGTTGTGCCCAGATTTCAAGATTCCCAAGGGCCCACCAGGGAGCCAGCGAGTCCGATGCAAAAGCAAAGAGCCATTTATTTCAAACCTAGGTTTGGCTCCCCTGCCCCCTTTTACTGGCACAGCAGCAGGTGGCAGAGAGAGAGAAAACTCTGTGTGGAGAGAGGTTTTATAGGGGGTTGGGGTAAGGGGAGGAGAAAGGACTGTGGGCCCTGCCAATTGGCCAGGCGCGAGTCAGTGTCTCATTATACAGGATGTGGTCATAGTGATGGCGTGCACTTCCCTTGACTATCATTGGCCAGTCCAGAGAAATCCTGGGCATGGCCAGCAGTGGCTTGGCTTCCAGGAAGAAGCCTTGCTGAGCACATGGCCAAGGTAAGATGGAGGGCATAGCCCTTACCCTGGGGCAAGGTGGAGGGCGTAGTCCTCGCCCTTCCAGCCAGCCCCTCCTGCCACGGTCCCTTGGTCCCCTGTCTGCCAGCAGACCCACTCCCACCACCCGCTCCCATGCTCTCATGGTGCCGACCCGGCTCACACCCGCTGAAGGTGTGGACCGATTGGGGCTGGTCCAGCAGCGGGTGTGAGTGGGGCCAGCACCATCAGTGGGTGTGAGTGGCAGCTGCTGCCCCAAACACTCTTTAGGATCAGGGTCAATGTTTTTCTCTCTCCCCCTTTCCCTGTCTCTGGAATCAATAAACATGTCCTTGGGTAAGGATTTAAAAAGAAAAAAAAGATGGCCATTTAATTGCTCTATAATTCGTCAGCACCCAAAACTGTGCAGCGACGAGCAGACTGGCATTTCCCAGGACCCAGGACCAGCCGATGGTGCCATGATGGCATCTCTGTCTCTGAGGTGATAAAGACAGAGCCAAGGCCGCTGGGCTCCACACCCTTCCCAGGCTGACGGAGCCCAGGTCACAGACAACATCGTCCTCCCAAGTGCAAAGGGCTCGATGCTGCCCGGGCGGATCCACGACCATCACTGACCACTTTTGTCACCTCTGTGGGTAGAAATGTTAGGACAGGGGCTTCGACCTAGAGATTCTAGGAAAGGCATGGTTTTAGATGCCGCAGACTTTGTCGGTTTGCACGGAACCGCACCGGGTCTGGGGTCTGTCCACGCCCGATGCGGGCGGCCAGGTCGCAGCGTGTCAGCCCCTTGGAGAGAAGCTAATGCAGAACAGCCACTTCTGCCCCTTTCCTGCTCCTCGCGCCCCTCAGGCTCCTGGGCCGGAGGGTGGTCTCTATCTCTAAGGAACCCCTGGCGCTGTTGCAATGGGTGGAGCGCCAGGCAGCTCCGGTGTCGCTGAGTGCATGAGGTGGGGAGTCACCCCCTCAACACGTGGGCATACTTGTTCTTTTCCGACTAGTTTTCGTCATGCGTTTGGGTGTGATGCTGATAAAACTTAAGTTTTACTTGTTTTCATTTGTGAATGGCCATTGCCAGACACCCAGGTGGTATTCTCTACCTGCATGTCAGTGCGTGGCCTTGTCTAACACTCTGGGCAGTAGGCGTGCTGTCTAATCGCACCTCCTCCAAAGCGCTCCGGAATGTTTGCAGAGTCACCCTTCACAGGGGAGACGCCAACAAAGCGTGACCAGGTGACCCAGCAAGGGCAGGCTAGCTGCAGGTCTGATGCCAGCGGCTGGATGGTGGGTCCTGGGCACTGACCACAGGGCTGCCCTCCACCCCGGCCTGCGTTCCCAGGCCTGTGCTGAAGCCACGCTGTGCTCTAAGGAGTGTTTCCTTGTTTCCAGGTGAGGCACCTGGATGCAGAACAGGGAAGCAGAGAAGGTGAGCAATGCTCATCTCTGCAGGCGGTCTGGTGACCCCACATAAGGCAGCATTGCAGAGGCCACGGCTCCACTCCGTGGCGGGGGGAGTGTAGAATGAGCCAAGGGCCAGCCTCCTCTTCTCCCGGCACAGGAGTCATCACCTCTGGGTTCTCATTCTGAAAACAGAATGTGTCTTCCATAAGCACACAACCTAGTGCCTCCTTTTTCTCCTTCTATTTCAGAGCCATTAATGCTCCCGAAAGAAATGATTTGGTTCAAAATAGCCAAAACACGGGCTGATAAGACTTTTTCATTAAAATTAATTTCACAGAGACTCTTAAGCTCCTGGCGGTCTGGGTCAGCGTTTGGAAGGAGCTGCCGGTTCAGACAGCGTGTCCTGGGCTTTGGGTTCAGTTATGCTCTAAGCTGCTTCACACAGTGCAGAGCTGGGGTGCTGGGCGAGGTGGCAGCTGGCGCTGCAGGTCTCGTCCGCGAGCCACCCTATGCGGCGGCATCTAACCCAACCTACCCTGACAGGCAGGCTCTCCCCCGGGGGCCAGGGCCCATCACAGACGTGAATCGAGCATCTTTCCTCCATGTCTAACGCATGTGTGGTGACGCCATGAGCACCTCCACATTCAGGAAGGAATGAGTCTTCAGGAATGTCGCCCCTCCACTGACTGAAGGCCCGGCCCTGGCCACCCTGAGAAGCCCGAGGCTGGCGCTCCACCACGATCATCTCCCAGGCGCCTCCTTCCCACCTGGGGCTGCTCCCTCCACAGCTTTCACGCTAAGAGTTTTAATTTAACAAAACATGACAGCTCCAAAAGTTAGATTTAGAAACAACTGCTTCAGGAAAGATCCTATTTAAACAGGTTATTCGACTGCAAAGAGAGTGACTACGACACTCCATTTCATACCCGACTCAAAGGGCACCTTTAGTTGATAGTTGCTAACATTTTTACAGAATTGCTTTGCTTTCACCATTGTCTCCACTTATCATTTTTCCTATTTTCACGCTAAAAAGTTTCCCCAGGGCAAGCACTAAGGGTGCCATCCTGAACCGCAGAGGGCAGGTTCGAGCACGTGCCCCTGTCCCCAGAGCTGGGCAGTAGGCATGTTGTCTAATCCGCCTGGGCCTGGACCAGCGGGTCCCCATGTGGTCCCCCTTGAGCTCAGATCCTTCCATGCAGTTCTCTCGCAGAGCAGGGCTCCCGCTGCCGCCAGTGCGTGAGGACAGCGCACAGCAGGTCCTGGGGGCTCACCCAGCACGGACACCCGGGGCTCTCCTGCCGCGGTGAAGGCGGCGACCCGTGGCTCTGGAAAAGGAACCTTGGAGCGCGCCGGCCTCCGAGCAGGGAGGAGGGCTTCCTGGCCTTTGAAAGAAACATGACGAGCTCGAAGGTGGAAGGAAAGTGTGCTGTGCTCCAGTGTCTTTGACTCATTGAGCTTTGAATTCTGATAACAACCTTGATGCCATAGAATGATGGACTTTAGAATTAAATGGAAACGTGTGAGCAGCAGTAACATCAGCCCACAAGCCCTGGCACCAACTGCTCGCCCAGAGGAAGGGTGGGGGGTGAGGGGCAGAGTGGAAAGTTACAGGAACTTTAGAAATCATCATATACAAACCATTTTTTCTCTTTACTAAAAAGTAAAACTATCCACAGATGTTCGGTATTTCACCCAATAACGAAGCTTTAAAAGTATAACTTTATACTGTTTAGTCCTCACAATATGAACATGTCCGCTGTCTCACACGGAGAGAAGTGCTCTCAGGAGGGTGAGCAACTTACTCAAGGCTTACAGACTGTCCTCGCCTGGCACCCAGCGTCGCTGAAGCACCAGCAGCACCAGACCCGGGAGAACCAGATCGAGGGGTGATTCCAGCAGAGGCCAACCCAGCTCCCACAGCCCTCTCAGTGGATGAGTCAGGCAAAAGGCCATCCTGGGTGTGAAGATCACATACTCATGTCAAGGTTGTATGTAAAAGGCCCCGTCTGTTCCCCGCAGCCTCACCCATCTCAGGGCAGTGGCTCCGTCTTCAGGCAGCTTCCCCTTGCAGAACAGCCAGTGGCTGACGGCCTGTAATGACCTGACAGCTCTCGTGCCACAGGCCCGCCATGGGGAAGTGCCATAAATGAGCATCAGAGAAAACAACGTGTCACTGTGGAAAGGTTTTCAACAGAGTGAGACCTGCTGGCCACCAGTCACTCATGGCTGATGCCTTGCACCTGCAACACGAGGAGAGAACACAGGCACCATGACCAGGTCCTGGCTCACTTCAAGCCTCGCAGCTCCAAGGGATATGTGTCTCATCTAGTAGCTTTGGCGACGGGGGCGGAGGGTGGGGGAGGTGATTTGGACTCTTCCCTGCAGATAACCATCATGTTTAATCTCCCAACAAATGCTCTCTGTGTTAAAATAAAGATAAGCTGGAGACTAAGAAATTCCTACCTTTAATACCAAACACGAAGCTAGGTATCACATTGGTCAAATATGAGCCTTTCTTCTCTGGGCGCAGAAGATTTGCAACTCTGAGATGACCAAGGAGCAGCAGTGAGAACCCTGAAGAGCACAGAGCAGGAGGGGGTGGCCCTGGAGGGGCGTGTATCAGGAGAGTCCAAGACACTGCTGGCAGCACTGGGTCTTTGCCATGATATGGGCAATGGGGGGTGCGGGGAGAGTGAGATCAGGCTTTTCAAGGCACGTCCATCAGGGACGGAAACAGCTGAGCATCGGACACTTTGGACACATCTTCCGGGCAACGTGAAAGCAAGAGGAGAATGTTGAAGTGATAGCAGGTATTTTTTTCATGCTCAACACCACAGATGTCTTTTTTAATCTCAGAGAGATTACAACACAAGCATTACTCCTCTGGGTTAAAAAAAACACAGTATCCGACCCATTTTAGTAATGAAAAGCAGTAGACCGAACTTTGATATGAGTGGGGTTAGCAATAACCAAGAAACTCCTACGATGAGACGTGGCTGTGCCCATAGGGAGCCTGTGACCTAGTTCTGAGCAGGGCACGTGTTTAACATGCTCACTGGTTGAGGAGGTAAGTCCTATTTGACAGAAAAGAATGTTACTCACTTAAATCGCATCCTGTGCTCTCACGAGAATGTCCATTCTGTTTTCAAAAATGGAGGACAGTGCACGTCAGCGTGGGAGCCAATGCTGAGAGCACACAGCCACACAGTAACCTGGGCAGTAATTGTGTCAGTGTGACTAGGACACTGTGTAACCTGGGCAGTGACTGTGTCAGTGTGACTAGGACACTGTGTAACCTGGGCAGTGACTGTGTCAGTGTGACTAGGACACTGTGTAACCTGGGCAGTGACTGTGTCAGTGTGACTAGGACACTGTGTAACCTGGGCAGTGACTGTGTCAGTGTGACTAGGACACTGTGTAACCTGGGCAGTGACTGTGTCAGTGTGACTAGGACACTGTGCAACCTGGCAGTGACTGTGTCAGTGTGACTAGGACACTGTGTAACCTGGGCAGTGACTGTGTCAGTGTGACTAGGACACTGTGCAACCTGGCAGTGACTGTGTCAGAGTGACTAGGACACTGTGTAACCTGGGCAGTGACTGTGTCAGAGTGACTAGGACATTGTGTAACCAGCAGTAGGGGTGCCATATGGTGATGGAGGTCAGTGTGAATGGATCACCTAACTAAGATTGAAAGGCAAGACACAGCATTTAGCAGCTCATAGGGCTACTTGGAAAATCCCTGGTAAATAAAGCAGTTTGAGGAGACACTCACTCATCCAGCCAGCCCGGGGTACAGCCCTGACCCCTCACTGCATCTGAGGTTCACTGCCTTCTGGATCCTTGCTTCCAATCCAATCTTTCCTGAAACCAAACCACTATGTGACCCCCAGTTCAATCACACATACAGGCCTATAGCCAATCTCAGTGCCTCAGCGCCTTCCTCACAAGCCCTTTGTGAGGCTTGTTGTTGTTGGCTTTTTAAATTGATTTGAGAAGGAGAGAGAGGAAGGAAGAGAAACACGGACGTGTGGCTGTGCTCATTCATGCCCTCATCCATGAGCTCATTGGCTGATTCTTGCATGTGCCCTGACTAGGGATTGAACCCGAACCTTGGGGTATCAGGAGGGTGCTCTAACCAACTGAGGGTTCTCACAGGCCCTCCATGAGCTGGTCCTGGTGACCTGAGAGGCTCTGAGTCTCACACACTCACCTCCCACTCCCAGGAGGCTGAACACCAAAGCCTCCAGTCCACGCCAGGGGTTCACTTCCTCCACTTCGGGGCCCATCTGTGTCCCTCAGTGTCAAGGTTGCTGTGGACACCAAGCTGTCGACCTTGGCCTTGGAGGCAAGGTGGAGGCTGGAGCCCACGAGGCCCCCGCAGGTGACAGTGTAACATCCTGGAGAATTAGCGTCACTGGGAGCAGCACCAGCGCAGAGGAACTAGAATCAGCCAGTAGCCCTGTTCCTCCACTCTGTCCCCCAGGCTCTCGGGCTGGGCCTCCGTTTCTTCAGAGATGACCTGCTGGACGGCACTGTCCCAGTTGCTCTGGCGGTCCCGCCCCCGCCTCCCTGGCACTGCTTGGGCTGAAATCCTGGTTTCTGTGGCACTGGGGAGCCACACCCAGGCTTCCCACCTCCCGAAGGCTCTTCCCTCCTCCTCATCCCCCTGTGAGCTCCAGAGAGTCCTTCCAGGCAAAGCTTCTTGGAAGTGAATGTCCTGCATCACACAGCACTGGCTGGACACGGGTGCACAGCGGGCCTGGGCTGCTGCAGCTGGATAGGCTTCCACAGGGCAGTGCAAACCTTGGTCCCACAACACCCCCCTCCCCCAACAGCAAATATGAAGGCACAATGCCAGCCCCTTCCCCTCCAAAGTCAGCCCGGAACTGACTCATTCCTGCTTTGGGGGCTGATTTGTCTTTTTCTCTGTTTGCCTCAATGTGTGTGGGCTACTTACAGATCTGTCCTCCAGAGCCTGCTCCTGTGAGGGGAGCTCTCACCTGTGTGCCCATAGGACTAGCATGTTCCCTGAGGAATTGCCCATATCTGTGAGCTGACAGAGTTGGTAAACATACCTTTTTATGGCATGTTTCACCAGAATGTTTATACGCACATCTATGTGCTCTGGCATGTTCAGCTGAGTCAGCAGGTGTGTTGTAGTATGAACTCTACAAATTCTTCAGCGCTGTTTATTTTCCATGTTAAATCACAGACATCAGGACTTCTGAACAGGGGCAGGTTGTAGATTTGCTTCTGTGGGGACATTGAGCAGATATGACCTCCCCCGTGTTGGAGGTCCTCCATCAAAAGGCAGGGAGAGGCCATCACTTTGATTCCGTTCTCTTAAAATTCAACATCTGCAATTTGTGTTGGGCAACAGTCACTCACTGGCTGCAGGGTGGGTGTCGGATGGAGGAGGGAGGACAGGAGGGCAGAAACCCCAGGCCCATCGCAGGAGCAGCATGTCACTGCTCCCCTTCACCTGTGATCAATGGCTCGCAAATGCCACTGTCCTCAGAATCTCGGAATTCGATTCCTGGTTTCTCCCTCAGAAAAGCCGGTAGTGAAACCCAAGCTATCGTGGAGGAGCCGATACCCTGCTCCTGGAGGGCACCTAATGGAAACAGTTTCTGACCCTCTACTTCAGACGAGAGCAGAAACCAGAGTGTTGTCAGCACATCAGGTTCCGAACTAGATGACAGCCTGAGAATGCACTAAGTTGACACAAAATGTGACGCTGGAAGTCAGCTCCTGTCTATTCCGGCCAAGTCCTTTACCTTTAGGAACCAACCTGAGCACCTGGGATGGTGTCTCCATGAGCAGCGGAATGGACTGAACAGCCTTGACAGGCAGAGATTAACTGGACCCAAACTTGGATCCTATTTTGTGCTTTATTTGGATCCATGAAATTGTACTGTAGCTCTTACTGCCTAGGTTCATGTTTCTAAGTAGGCAAGGCAAGTTCTTGAAGACAGGGATTGTGTTAATTCACCTTTTTATCCCAGAACATCCCCTGACCTTTGTAGGTATTCAATTAACCATTGCTAAATCAATGAATAGATGAGTGAATGAATCAATGAATGAATTACTGCCACACTATAATTTTTAAAACAGCACAAGTGAGTAGATGAAAGTTTTGAGAGTCTAGAGAGCTAGGGAGGGGTCAGAGTCAGTTTCTCAAAGATTGCATGCTTATAATTAAAACCACATGAGTTACGACTGCAAACCCACAGAGATGGCTCTGAGCAAAAGACAGTAAGAGGGTTGGTGAGAATGAGAAGAACTGGAACTCCAGGCACAACTGGTGGGATGTAAATGGCACATCCATTTTGGAAAATAGTTTAGCAGTTTCTTAAAAGGTCAAACATAACTTTACCCTTTCCCAGAAATTCACTCTTAGATATATATTCAAGAGAAATGAGAACATGTGTCCACACAAAGACCTGGGCATGAATGTTCCCAGCAGATAATTCATAACAGCCAAAAAGTGGGAACAACTCAAGCGTCTGTCAACTGTTGATGGAGAAGCAAAGCATGGCCCGTCCCTCGAGACACTCCTGATCAGTAAAAAAGAACATTCACAACATTGACAAACTAACATTCCTAACACTGTCCTTCAGGATGCCTTTCTCCACCCTTTGAATTTCCTCAGGTTGCTATACCCACTGAACACTTTCTCCATCACAACCTTGTAGATAGTGTTTGTTTTACTCTTTAAAAAAATAAAAAACATATTTTATTATTAATATTTAAATAAACTTCCCATTACTTGTTATGAGATTGCACTTCAGCTCAGGAGTTTTTGTAGCCCACCATCACTGTGAGATTGCCATCTGTGATGGTTAATTTTCCATATTACCTGTGGCCCTTGCTGGCAATCGCCCAGAAATCAGACTTTGAGGGAACCAGGATCTTTTATCTCACCTATCTAACAGATGCAGGGGGAAAGAAATCATAACTCTCCTACCACCTATAAATTCTGATATGCTATTTAGACAGCTAACTGCTAACTGCTAACATTAAAACAATGAAAACATAAATATCAGCAAGTTTGAAGAAGGGATGTTGTCCCTACTGGAGTCCTACCCTCAGGAACCCAAGTAAAGATTTCTGTCTGTGAGTCGTTATTTAAAGACACCTGAGAAAGTGTTCAATAGTAAGAAATTCACAGTGACCTAAATACCTGAGGCATTTTCCTAAAATGTTTTAAATAAATTCTCATTTTGTTCGGTTATACCTCTAGCCACTCCTAAAAATAACTGCAGTTTTTCTCTGAACTTTCCAACCTAACAAATTGGAAAACCTAAATGTTCTTGGATTTTTTTTTTTTTGCTTTTTTGTTTTTATTGAAAAGTTAGCACTGGACTCTGACAACCATTGTATATTTATTACATGGCTGTCTCACCTCTGTCATTTAACTGTAAGGTCCTTTTACAGCTTCCTGGAGTACAAAGTGGACACGTGTTAACTGCTGTCCACCAGCTGCTCTCTGACACCACACAGCACAGAACAAAAATAACTTCCACTCGCCAAGTAGCTGGCAAGTGGAAGAGAAAGCAAGTCTCAGCCAGATAGGATTAAAAATGGCAGCAGAGTACATGGAAGCTACACTGACATTCTCCCAGGACCAATGGAATTACAAATAAAATACAAAAACACCATCCTGAAAAATCAACTGAAGATTTGCTGGAGAGAACCCTAATAACTAAGGAGGAAGAGTGGAGACTGCATAGAGACTGGTAAGAGGGGCAGAGGCCTGAAAGGGCTGGCCTGGTGCCCACAGACAGCAGCTGAAGTTCCAGAGAGATATCTCAGCTGTGGAGAGCTCCCACTGAGAACTCTAGATCTAAGCCCCAAGCTGGGCCCCCCCAGCAGAGAGCACCAGAACTGAGAAACAGCCCATAACATCTGTAGCAGGGTAGCTATCTGCAAGGGAAAGGTGGCTGGAAATGCAGGCATCCTCTTAAAGGGCCAATACACAAAATTCCCTGTGGAGCCACTCACCTTGGACTCCACTAGAGGGAGGGCAAACTGGACTGGAGCTGTGTGACGAAATTCCAGGGTTGGAGGCTCTGGGGTTAGAGCTTGGAAGGCAGGCACCTCAGTTTCCTGTGCTGAGTCATTCCCTCACACTGCAGAGGACATCTTTCTCATGCAGACCTTTGCTATCCAGGTGGATTTTGTCTGGGGGTGATGCAGTTGCCCCACCCTATTAGAAAACCCCTTGCCCCATCTGCTGGAGTTTCTGAGGCCCATTAAGAGACTGAGAATAACAATTGGCCTTCAGGCAGAAGAAATTACCCCACCCTGTAAGAAAATATCCCATCCCACCTATGGGCGATTGCCTGAGGCTACACAAGACTGATTACAATTAGTCTACAGGCAGAGGCAAGTCTCTGGAGGCTTTGAGTCTTTGCCTGATCTAATTAGTCAGAAACAGTGTTTGACGCTGTCCTGCACTAGAGATTGGGAGGTGTAGCAGATCTACCTAATACATAGCCACAAACCCAAACAGGCAGCCAAAATGGGGAGACAACAAAGCAATCCCCCAAATAAAAGAACAAGAGAATTCTCCAGAAGAAGAGAAAATGAAATGGACATAAGAAATTTATCAGTCAAGGAGTTCAGAATAATGATGGCAAAAATGCTCAATGTCATGGGAAATATATAATAACTATGAAAAATGACATAGCACTAATAAAGAACACATTGGAAGGAAAACAAAGCAGATTGGGAGAAGCCAAGGATCAGATCAGTGAATTAGAAAACAGGGTAGGAAAAAGTCACTCAATCAGAGAACCAGAAAGAAAAAATAATTATAAAACAAGAGCACAGCTTAAGGGAGCTGTGGAACAAAATGAAACATAATAATAATCACATAATAGGGGTATCAGAATGGAAAGAAAGTGAGCAAGGGATAGAGAACATGTTTGAAGAAATAGCAGCAGAAAACTTCTCTAACCTGGTGAAGGAAAAAGTTGCACAAGTTAGGAGGTACAGACAGTCTCAAGCAAGAAGAAACCAAATAGGCCCATGCCCAGACATATTATAATTAACATGCCAAAAATTAAAGACCAAACAAGAACCATAAGGGCATCAAGAGAAAAGCAATTTATTACCTACAAAGGAGCTCCCATAAGGCTGTCAGCTGATGTTGCACTAGAAACTTTACAGGCCAGAAGGAAATGGCATGAAGTATTTAAGGTAGTGAAAGTGAGAATCTGAAACCAAGATTACCAAATCCAACAAGGCAATCATTCAAAATAGATAGTGAAACAAACAGCTTCCCAGAACCCCCCCCCCCAAAAAAAAAGCTAAAGGAGTTTATCACCACCCAACCAGCACTGCAAGAAATGCTAAAGGGACTGCTGTAATTAGAAGGAATAGAGAGAGACCTAGGCATACAGAATTAAAATGACCAATAAATAAGTGTACATCAATAATAACCTTAAATGTAAATGGATTAAATGCTCCAATCAAAAGGCATAGAATAGCTGAATGGATACAAAAACATGACCCAATTATATGCTGTCTACAAGAGACCCACCTCAGAACAAAGGACACACACAGAGGATGAGAGTGAAGGGATAGAAAAAGTGTTCCATGCAAATGGAAAAGAAAATCTGAAGTAGCAATACTCATATCTGACAAAATAGACTTCAAAATGAAGGCCCATTAAGAGACTGAGAATAACAGTCATCACAGGAGATAACAAACATCACTACATATTAGTAAAGGGAACAACCAAACAAGAAGATATTACTCTGACAAACATATATGCACCCAATATAGGAGCACCTAAATATATTTTTAAAAAAACTTCTGGAGAACTTTAAGGGAGAGATCGACACAATATAGTCATAGTAGGGGACTTTAACACCCTGCTGATTTCACTGGATAGATCTTCTAGACAAAAATTTAACAATAAACAGTGACTCTAAATCATACACTGGAACAGATGGATTTAATTGACATTTATATAGAACATTTCATCCCAAAGCTGCAGAATATACAATCTTCTCAAGTGTACATGGGTCATTCACAAAGATAGACCACATGTTAGTATGGAAAACAAGGCTTTACAAGATTGAGAAGACTGAAATCATATCAAGCATCTTCTCAGATCCCAGTGAAATGAAATTATAAATCCACTACAGTAAAAACAACCCCAAAACATTCAAACACATGTAGGCTAAATAGCATGTTATTAAACAACTAGAGGCCTGGTGCACGAAATTCATGCATGGAGTAGGGGCTTCCCTCAGCCCAGCCTGCATCTTATCCAATTTGGGGCCCCTTGGAGGATGCATCCCTCTCACAATCTGGGACCGCTGGCTCCTAACTGCTCACCTGCCTGCCTGCCTGATTGCCCCTAACTGCCCTCCCCTGCCAGCCTGGTTGCCCCCAACTGCCATCCCCTGCTAGCCTGATATCACCCCCAATGTCTCTCCCCTGCCGGCCTGATCTCACCCCCAACTGACCTCATCTGCTGGCCAATTTGGTTCTGATTGGTCGATTTCTATGCCAGTCAGCATCAAAAGTTCTGCCTCCTAGGCAGCCATTGGCTCCCCACAGCACCCAGATTTGGTTCTGATTGGTCAGTTCCTATGCCAATCAATGTCAAAAGCTCCGCCTCCTAGACAGCCATTGGTTCTTCACAGAACCCACATTTGTTTCTGATTGGTCAGTTCCTATGCTAGTCAGCATCTCCGGGCCTATCTGCAGGCCTGATTAGAGAGGCAGGGCTGAACAGCATCCCCCACAGAGGCCAGGAAAGAAAGAAAGGCCTGGCTGTTGGCGAAGCCTGGAAAGAAAGAGGAAGAGAAAGAGAGAGACAAGTACGGATCAACAGGTGCCACTGAGGCTGTGGATCAGACCCTGCCTCTCTCTCTGGGTCTCAGCCCCTTGGGCAGTCAATGCTGGGTCACCAGGCGGTAGCAGGGCAGTCAGTGCTGGGTCGCCATGGCAACCCAGTGCTGCCTGAAGGACTTCCGGGTTGGTCAGCCTTCGGTAATGATCTATCATTATGACCCTGGGTTTTTATATACTAGGATGAATAAGATACCAATGACCGCAAGAAAGAAATAAAAAACATCCTGGAGACAAATAAAAATGAACACACAATAACCCAAAATCTCTGGGACACAACAAAAGCAGTCCTAAGTGGGAAGTTCATAGCATTACAGGCCTACCTCAAGAAACAAACAAAAAAAATTAATAATAAACTAACCCTACAACTTAAAGACTTAAAAAGAGAACAATGAGAAAAGCCCAAAGTAGGAGGAAGGAAATAACAGAGATTAGAGAAGAAATAAATGCCATACAAACTAAAAAAATAAAAAATAAAGAAAATAAACGAAACCAAGAGCTGGTTCTTTGAAACTATAAAAGAGATTGATGTACTATTAGCCAGATTCATTATGAAAAATAGAGAGAAGACCCACATAAATAAAATCAGAAAAGATAGCAGAGAAGTAACAAGTAACACCACGGAAATACAAAAAATTGTTAAGAAAATGCTATGAACAACTATATGCCAACAAGCTGGACAATATGGATGAAATGGACAAATTTCTAGAAAAGTACAATCTTTTAAAACTGAATCAGGAAGAGTCAGAAAACTAGAAGAGGCCAATAACAATTGATGAAATGGAAGCAGTAACCAAAAAAACTCCCAGCAAACAAAAGCCCTGGTCCAGATGGCTTCACAGGGGAGTTTACCAAACATTCAAAGAAGAGCTAACACCTATACTCCTCAAACTATTCCAAAAAATCCAAGAGGAAGGAACACTTCTAAGCTCTTTTTATGAGGCCAGCATTACCCTCATTCCAAACCAGACAAAGACACTACAAAGAAAGAGAATTACAGACCAATATCCCTGATGACCATAGATGCTAAAATCCTCAACACAATATTAGCAAATCGCATCCAGCAATATATTAAAAAGATCATAAACCATGACCAAGTGGTCCACAAATTAATAAACATGATACATCACAGAAATAGATTGAAAGACAAATGTCACATGACATATCAATAAATGCAGAAAAAGCATTCAACAAATTCCAATACCCATATTTTATAAAAACTCCCAGCAAAGTGGGACTATCTCAACATAATAAAGGCTATATATAACAAACCTACAGTGAACATCATACTCAATAGGCAAAAGCTAAAACCATTTCCTCTAAGAACAGAAACAAGACAGGAATGTCCACGTTCACCACTTTTACTCAACATAGCACTGGAAGTACTAGCCACAGTGATCAGATAAGAAGAAAACATAAAAGATATCCAAATTGGAAAGGAGGAAGTAAAAGTGTCATTACTCGCAGATGACATGATATTGTACATAGAAAACCCTAAATACTCCACCAAAAAAACTACTAGATTTAAAAATTAATTTGGCAATGTAGCAGGAAACAAAATTAACATCCAAAAATCAATGGCATTTTTATACACCAATAATGAATTCTCAGGAAGAGAAACTAAAAAAAAAAAAAAAAAAAAAAAAATCCCATTTACCATTGCAACAAAAGAATTAAGATACTTAGGAATAAACTTAACCAAGGATGTAAAAGACTTGTACTTGGAAAACTATAAGACATTGAAAAAAAAAAGAAGAAAAAATAAACAAGTGGAAAAAATATACTGTGTTCATGTATGTGGTAGAATTAACATCATTAAAATGTCCACACTACCCAAAGTAATAAATAAATTTAATGCAATCCCATTAAAATATCAACAGCATATTTTAGAGATCTAGAACAAATACTACAAAAATTTATAGAGAACCAAAAAAGACCCTGAATAGCTGCAAGCAGTCTTGACAAAGAAGAAGAAAGTTGGAGGAATCACAATACGAGATATCAAGTTATACTACAAAGCAACTATACTCAAAACAACCTGGTACTGGCACATGAACAGGCATATAAATCAATGGAACAGAACACAGAACAGAGACCCCAGAAATCTACCCAACCCATTACGCTCAATTAATATTTGATAAAGGAAGCAAGAGCATTCAATGGAGTCAAGGCTGTCTCTTCAATAAATGGTGTTGGGAAAATTGGACAGATACATGCAAAAAAATGAAACTAGATCACCAACTTACACTATACAAAAGAATAACTCAAAATGGCTAAAAACCTTAAATGTAAGTTGTGAAACCATAAAAATCCTGTAAGAAACCATAGGCAGCAAATTCTCAGTCATCTCTCATAGCAATCTGTTTACAGATACAACTCCTAGGGCAAAAGAAACTAAGTAGAAAATAATCAAATGGGACTACATCAAAATAAAAAGCTTCTGCACAGAAAAAGAAACCATGAACAAAGTGAAATGGGATTCCACTGCATGGGAGAACATATTTGACAATGATAAATCTGATAAAGGGCTAATATCCAAAATATATAAGGAACTCATACAACTTAACAAAAGGAAGACAAACAATCCAATTAAATAATGGGCAAAGGACCTAAAGAGACACTTCTCCAAAAATCATACAGATGGCCAAAAGACATATGAAAACATGCTCAAAGTCACTGATCATCAGAGGGATGCAAATTAAAATGACAATGAGGCATCAACTCACACCTGTCAGAATGGCTACCATCAACAAATCAACAAATGACAAGTGCTGGCAAGGATGTGGAGAAAAGGGAACCTTAGGACACTGTTGATGGGAATGCAGACTGGTGCAGCCACTATGGAAAACAGTATGGAGTTTCCTCAAAAAACTAAAAATGGAACTCCCATTTGGCCCAATGATCCCACTTCTAGTACTATATCCTAAGAAATCTGAAACACCAATTAGAAGGAATATATTTATCCCTATGCTCATAGCAGCACAATTTATAATAGCTAAGGTCTGGAAACAGCCCAAATACCCATCAGTAGATGAGTGGATAAAAAAGCTGTGGTACATTTGCACATGGAATACTATGCAGCAATAAAAAAGAAGGCTCTCTTACCCTTTGAGACAGCATGGAGGGACCTGGAGAGCATTCTGCTAAGTGAAATAAGCCAGTCAGAGAAAGACAAATATCACATGATTTAACTCATATGTGGAATCTAATTAACAAAATAAACTTATGAACAGAGAGGATCCAGAGACATGGGAACATGGAACAGAATGCATACTCTCAGAGGGATGGGGGAGGGTGGGTGGGTGTAATGAGATCAACCAAAGAACTTGTATGTACATATGCATAACCCATGGACACAGACAAGAGGGTGGTAAAGGGCTGTGGTAGGTGGAGAGGGGTGGGCTATAAGGGGTCCGTGGGGAAAAAAGGAGGACATATGTAATACTTTCAACAATAAAGATTTAATAAAAAAGAAAAACTGCCACCGACCTTACAGGATAGAGTTTAGGAGACATAAGATTGACATGTCACATAGCTGCCATGCCCTGGCGTCGTTCACAGGGGAAGTAGCATTTTTGTCTTTAGGGGGCTCCACAAATCTCAAATAATATTCTGTCTTTGTTATAGTTTTAATAAAAACGTCTCATAGGCTTACCATGGCCAGCAATCACTGTCCTGACTGGGAAATACATGACCAACTTCAGTCTATAGATGGACATGGATGTTAAGAGTTTGGTCTTTTGTTTCCAAATCCATTATGGTCTGTGCAGACGCTTCCTCTTTCCTGGTGTGAATCACGGTCCTCTGTGGGGTGTGTCTTTTCCTGGGCACCTCAGCAACTCGAGCGGCAGCCCACGAGCACTGCTGTGATCACGTAGTTCTCTTCTGTCTAGTTAATAACCACAGCCATCGGGGCCATTTCTTTCTATTTCTATATCTTTTCCTCTGGATGTTTCGTGAGTGTGAACAATAATGATGAAGTCGCACTTGATCATATTTATATTGCAAAATGATGCTGCTGATGGTGGTGCCATTCGTCCTTCTGATTCAGTGATGATGGAACAGTTGGTTGAAAGCAAGTATGTGAGGCTGTTTGTCTGCAGTCACCTGAGTGGCATCGCAGTCCTCTTGCTTCCCTCCCAGCACCCTCCTCCTCAACAGGAGGGGTTCAGACTCCCCACTGGGAGGCAGCGCTTCTGAATGAGGAGCCAACAATATCTAGAGGATTCCATCATTTGAATCTGGGGAGGAAGCCCTGTCGGCCTAGACCCAGCAAGCAGCTGAGAGCTGCCTCAATGCCCTGCTTCTGAAGGAACCCAGTTGTTCAGCAAGCAGGAGCAGACTCAGATGCGGGAGTTGGTTGCCTGGCAACCTGGACCAAGAGAAGCCACTGTGCTTGCACCACCTGCAGCACCCAGAGCAGATGCAGCAAACGGTGGCTTTCCCATTGGGAAACACTCCCTTCTCCCTGAGTGACTCAGTGATTGAGCGTCGACCTATGAACCAGGAGGTCACAGTTCAATTCCTAGTCAGAGCACATGCCTGGGTTGCAGGCTTAATTCCCAGTCTGGGGCATGCAGGAGGCAGCTAATCAATGATTCTCTCTCATCATTGATGTTTCTATCTCTTTCTCCCTCTCCACTCCTCTCTCTGAAATCAATAAAAAAAATTTTTTTTAAAAGTGTGAACTATTGAGGATAGAAAACAGAGCCAACCAGATGGAGGAAAGGAATTAGTGATATCGAAGGTAGGAATCTAGAAATGATGCAGAGGGAAGAAGAGAGAGACCTGAGCATAAAGAACAATGAAATAGCTCTATGAGAACTCTCTACTCCATCAAAAAAAGTAATATTGGAATTATAAGTATTAGGGAGGAGAAAGAGAGGAAGCAGGGAACAGAGAGTTTGTTCAAACAAATAGTCAGAGAACTTCGGAAACCTTTGGAAGGAACTATAGCCTCAAATCCAAGAAGCAAACAGAACACCTAGTTACCTCAATCCAAAGAGGCCCTCTCCAAGGCACTTGGTATTAAAACTGTCAAAAGTTAATGACCAAAAAAAAAAAAAATTCTCGAAGCAGTCAGGGGAAAGAAGAAAGTAACCTACAAAGGAAAACCCATCAGAATTTCATCTGAATTCTCAGAAGAAACTCTGCAAGCCAGAAGAGAGTGGAACCAAATATGCAAACATCTGAAAGAGAGAAATTACCAGCCATGAATAATATATCCAGTAAAATTATCCTTAAAATATGAAGGAGAAATAAAAACATTCCAAGACATACAGGAGCTGAGAGATTTTATCATCAGAAAACCTGTATTGCAGTAACTACTCAAGGGATTTCTTCTACCTGAAACAAAGAACATAAGGTCACCACACTATGAGTAAGATAACCAAAGAACTTACACATTAACAGGGATAATTTGTGACAATAAAAAGAAAAAAAGCTACAGTATATATGCAAATTTGTTTTATGTAAACTTAATGGTAACCACACACAAAAATCCCCAAACCAGGACACATAGTTTAAAAAAAGAGGAAACAGAGGAAAGAAGAATGGAATACCACCAAACAAAAACAGACAGAAACATAAAGGAAAAGAACCAATGGAGGCACAGAGCTACCAGAAAACAAAAGATAAACTGGCTATTGAAATCCTCATACATCAATAATTGCCCTAAATCTAAATGGTCTGAATTCACCAATAAAGAGGCATAGAGTAGCAGAGTGGATCAAACACAACCCAATCATATGCTGCCTACAAAAGACACATCTAAACTGAGAAGACAAAGGTAGATTCAAAGTACAAGGGTGGAAAATGATTCTCCAAGCAAATAACCTCCTCAGAAAAGCAAGTATAGCCACACTTATATCTGACAAAATAGGTAACAAAGATAACAAGAGACAAAGATGGACACTTTATAATAATAAAGGGAACTACATCAAGAAAACATAACACTTCTTAATATATATATATGCAGCCAACCAGGGAGCACCAACATATATAAAACAACTACTCACAGAGCTAAAGGGAGAAACAGATCAAAACACGATCATATCTTAATACTCCATTGACAGCACTAGACAGATCAACCAAACAGAAAGTAAATAAAGAAATATTGGCCTTAAATGAAACACTAGACCAAATGGACATAATAGACATTTACAGAACATTTCATCCCAGAACTTCAGACTATATATTCTTCTCCATGCACATGGAACATTCTCAAGGATAGACCATATGTTAGGTCACAGAACCATCCTCAACAAACTGAAGAAGATTGAAATGATACCAAGCAGATTCTCTGACCACAATGCCTTGAAATTAGAAATCAACTGAAAGAGGAAGTAAGAAACCCACAAATACGTGGAGATGAAACAACATACTACTAAAAAATGACTGGGTCAAAGAAGAAATAAAAGATGAGAAAAAAGATATATAGGACAAGTGAGAATGGCAATACAACATATCAAAACCTCTGGGGTGCAGTGAAAGCAGTAATAAGAGGGAAGTTTATATCACCACAGGCCTATTTCAAGAATCAAGAGCAATCCCACGTAACCTAACATCACAGCTTACAGTACTAGGAAAAGAAGAACTAATGCAACCCAAAATCAGCAGAAGAAAAGGAAGGAATAAAATTAGAGCAGAATTACATGAAATAAAGGACAAAAAAACTACACAAAAAATTAATAAAACAAAGAGCTGGTTCTTTGAAAAGATTAATAAAATTGGCAAACCCCTGGCTAGACTAAGGAAAAAAGGGAAAAGACCCTTATAAACAAAATCAGAAATGAGAGAGAAGTCACTACACACATCACAGATATACAAAGGGTCATAGTAGAACATTATGAAAGACTATATGCCACCAAATTCAATAACCTAGAAGGAATGGGTAAATTCCTAGAAATATATAACCTTCCTAGACTCAATCCTAAAGAACTGGAAAATCGAAATAGACCAATCAGCAGTGAGGAAATGGAAACAACCATCAAAAACCTCCCAAAAAATAAGAGTCCAGGACCAGATGGCTTCACCAGTGAATTCCACCCAACGTTCAAAGAAGATTTAAAGCCCGTCCTCCTCAACCCTTCCAGAAAATTGAGAAGAGGCAACACTTCCTAACACATTCTAGGAGGCCATTATAGCCCTGATGCCAAAACCTGGAAAGATAAGACAAGTTAAGAAAACTGCAGACCAATACCTCTGGTGAGTACAGGTGCAAAAATCCTAGCAAATCAAATAGCACAGTAACATCCAAAAACCAATACATCAGGATTAAATGGGGTTTATTCCAGGGGCACAAGGATGGCTCCACATATGCAAATCAATCAGCATAATACACCACATTAGCAAAACAAAGGATAAAAATCATATGAACTTACCAATATGCAGAAAAGCATTTGATAAGATACAGCATCCATTTATGATTAAAACACTCAATAAACTATGAATAAAAGGAAAATACCTCAACATAATAAAGGCCATATATGATAAACCTTCAGCTAATCTGATACTCAACAGTGAAAAACTGAAAGCTTTTCCTCTAATATTAGGAACAAGACAAGGATGTCCACTCTCACCACTGTTATCAACATAGTGCTGGAAGGCCGAGCCAGAGCAATAAGGCAAGAGAACGAAATACTAGTAAAAGGCATCCAAGTAGGGAAGGAAGAAGTCAAACTGTCACTTTTTGCAGACGACATGATTCTGTATATAGAAAACCCTAAAGACTCCACCACAAAACTATTAGAAACAATAAACAAATACAGTCAAGTTGCAGGATACAAAATCAATGTGCAAAAATCCATTGCCTTCTTGTGTACTAATAGCAACACTTCAGAAAGAGAAATGAGGAAAAAAATTCCTTTTGCAATTGCAACCAAACGAATAAAATACTAGGAACAAACTTAACAAAGAACATGACAGACTGATATACTGAAAATGACAAAGCATTATTAAAAGAGATTGAAAAAGACACAACAAAATGGGAAACTATTCCATGTTCATGAATTGGAAGAATCAACCTTGTTAAATTAGCCATATTACCCAAAGCAATGTACAGATTTAATGCAATCTCCATCAAAATCCCAATGTCATTTTTTAAAATAAATAGAACAAGGAATCATCAGATTTGTATGAAACCACAAAAGATCCCAAATAACCAAAGCAATCCCGAGAAAAAAGAACGAAGCTGGAGGTATCATGCTACCTGACTTCAAATTATACTGCAGAGCCATGATAACCAAGAGCATGGGACTGGCAGAGACAGGCACACAGATCCATGGCAACGCTAGCATGTTGCATTCCTACGGGCGGTGGGCTCCCTGCACCCCAAGTGTCAGTGTCACTTGGGATCCGTGGTCATCTCCACAGTGGGGGCGGGTCCTGCAAGGTTGAACAGCGCCAGAGAGGAGCCACCACAGCAATTAAAGGGTCCAGCTCAGGGGCTGAGGGGAGAGCAGAGGCTCCCCAGACGGGAAAGCTCTCCGTAACTTAGTGACCGTCTGCAAGACGGGCTCTCGAAGCCCCCGGCCAGCTGGGTCCTCCCATCACCAGCCAGGGCGGCTGAAGTGACCTGTGTCAGTGCCTGGAGTTTCAGAGAAGCTGACGCAGGACCTTTGCCAGGAGCGAGAGTGCGGCCTCCGTGGGCACCTGCGCGCTCCCTTCCTTGGAAGGGTGTCGTGAGCGCCGTCCCTTCCCAGTGGATCAGGCTTCGCTGGGCGTCTCCCTAAGTCGGGGTTTGGAACTGAGCTGCGGGCTTTGCAGCCAGGGCCCAGGCCACTCAGAGGACCTGCGGCAGCTGTGATGGCCGGGACACTGGCGCTCCTGCTGGCTGGGGGAGGGGGTGAGCGGGGACCGTCCAGCCTGAGACTGGGAGGAGCACCCTCATCATCATGTCACCATTTCCTCTGACTCTGCTGGACCCTAAGCGGTCACTGTCCTGCTCCCGCCTCCTCCTCTCCCAGACGTGTGGCTGAGACCAGCGGCTGCCCAGGCACAAACAGCTTTCACTGAAGCAAACACATCCCCGCTCCGGCCTCCCTTCCCCAGCTGTGGAGGCCTGGCCCACACGCCCCCAACCCCCCACTGGCTCAGAGGCAGCCCCGCAGGCACAGAGCCACCTGCACAGTGGTGAGCACGCCAGGGCCAGCCCTCCTGAGCCGGTGGCACAAGCAGGGCTGACCCTGCAGTGGTGTCTCCGTGATGGTGCAGCTGGGTGGCCCCGTGGTGCCGAGGGTGGGGGAGAGGTGGGGGGGGAATTGGGGGTGGGGAGGACAGGTGCTGCCAGCAGACCTTCTGCTTAAATTCTGTGTCTGCCTGAGCCCCCCAGGCATTCCCAAATGCCCACTGCCATCACCCCCTTAAAGAATGGCGGTGAGTTTGAGCGTCTCCATGGTTGGCATGTCTCCATCCGGTTTGTGAGCTCCGGGCTGAAGGGGCACAGCCTTAGGGCAGCATTGAGATGCAGCAAGGCCTGCGCCAGCCGGCCCACTCCCCTTGTGTGGCATGGGGCCCAGCGCTGGGCTCACAGGCAGCGGGTCCCAGGCCCCACGTCCCAGCTCCTGCAGAGAGGAGGTGGGACCACTGCCTAGCAGGGCAAGGGCCACCGCGGCTGGGCATTGTCATCCTCACACGGCATCGCTGGGCCCTGGGCCTGCCTGGGCAGAGAGGGCCATGCACCTCGGGCACGGGTGCACAGAGGTGAGCGCGGCCGGGGTCCAGGGCAGTGGCAGCCCACCATCGCTTCCTGTGCACCTGGGGCAGGGCACACTGTGAGGGGCACAGACCCTCCTCGGGTGTTAGGAAAGCTGTGCATTTCCTCTCTCCCTCCCCAAAATGTACCTCTGAACACCCTGACTCTTGCCTGTGACGTTGGGGCTCAGGACAGTGTAAAGCTCACCCTGGCCCCAACTTCAGGCTTCCCTATTCTTTTCCAAGAAAATCACTCTCTCCATGATTCCTTCAAACTTCAAAACTGCTTTCTGCACCCATTCTCTGGGGGTAGGGCCATTGTGGGTCCCCGACTCAGCGCCCACACCTCAGTCCACCATCCGTGCCACCCTGGTTTGGGCATCAGGACACCGGCCTCCATCTCTGGGGGCCGCCTGTTCCCTGACTTCACAAAGGTGTGAACTCAGTGGCCCCTTCATCCTGTCACCATCTCGGCCGCCCCGAAGTTAAAGAAAGCCGGCCTAACCGGAAACACATGAATTCACGCAGCGCCCACTCCCGTGGCTCTACTGGCCAGTGTCTTCATTCACGGGAAACTAGGCTATAGGACATGTGAGCTCATTTCATGCAAATGAAATTGTTTTGTTCTCTTATCCACCAGGTTGTTTCCTGAAACATCTTTGGGAAAAGTCAGTATCACCATTAAGTTTAGATTCTCTCTGTGTGGTCCTTCAGATGCCTGTGGGGGCGAGGGTGGGAGAGACTCACAGGAATGAGGAGGGAGCCCCAGGCACCTCAGTCGCCCTCCTGGGGGACGAGCAGTCAGTGCGCTGCAGCGCACACATGGGTTTTCAGGGAACCCCAGAAGCAGCAGGAGCTTAAGTGTGGCGTTCCTGCGCTCGCTATGGCTGACCCACAGCAACCGTCCAGTAGGGCCACGCGTGCACACCTCCCGCCGGCAGAGTCCCAGCTCCTGCTTCGCGCAGACGCACTTTGCCTGGAAGCGCAGACCCGTGGTAGGAGGAGATGGTGGAAGTGCGAGGAGGGACTTGGTATGGACAGTCGGCCAGATTCTCAGTCTGAGTTCCAACCATTTTCCTTTTGGTCACATGACCCAGGCCCGTGCTCCCTTCAGATGCTCCTGTTCTAAAATGTAAGACGCGGCCCAGCACCAGCCTGTGTGGGAGCTTAGGGGCGCCTGTGGATCTACAGGGAGAACGGAAACAACTTTTCAAACTAATGTGAAATAAGTAGAGCATCATTAGCTCCATTGTCATGCAAAAGAGAAACTTACATAAATCTTTTGAGCACGCAGATGTTCTCCAGAAAGAGCAGAGGAGCTGGCTGGCCGGCAGCTGCTTCCTGCCTCATTCACTTGGAGAAGAAAGAGAGGCCACTGTGAAGGCCGCAGGGAGCTGGGGCTGGGGCACAGACCCATCCCCCAGGAGTCACCCTGTGGCCAATCATTGTTTCAGCAGAGACTGTGCACCCACAGGGGGCAACACTGTGAGGGCAGGAGGAACCTCAGGAACCCACCAGCTCCAGCCAGCAAACCACGGCCACAGCACCTGTGCCAGCAGAACCCCGCCCGGTGCCCCTCTGCATCCAGCTCCACTGGTGAGAGTTCCAGGCCCTCGGAGGGTGTGGGTCTAAGCCAGCCGTGGGCAAACTATGGCCCATGGGCCGGATCCGGCCCGTTTGAAATGAATAAAACTAAAAAAAAAAAAAAAGACCGTACCCTTTTATGTAATGATGTTTACTTTGAATTTATATTAGTTCACACAAACACTCCATCCATGCTTTTGTTCCGGCCCTCCGGTCCAGTTTAAGAACCCATTGTGGCCCTCGAGTCAAAAAGTTTGCCCACCCCTGGTCTAAGCAGTAGGGCCACTCCACAGCCAGGGCTGGAGATGCTGACCCGGGGAGCTGGACGTTAGCCCACCTGCCCTGCGACCCGCCAGGTGGTTTGCTTTACAGAGAAATGTGGTATTTTTCAAAAGGCTTTTAGACATTTCAATGCTTATGCCATTTGTGATGTTCAGAAGACATTTTTTTTCTAATTTCATTCTACATTATCTGCAATGTATCACTTGTTAGGTAACCGCTTCATATGCCTTGTAACTTAACAGATGATGTAGACCAAATATAAGACATAAAATACAGTGAATTGTAAATCAATACCATAGGATGCACTTCATTGCTTCACACGTGCCCGTCCCATTGGAGTTCCCTCACTGGGGTCTGGTCTATCGCATCCTGAGTGGCCGCTCTGGGACAGGTGACATTCATCACATCAGGAGAGTGGCTGTGAATGAGGTTTACATTTCAGAAAACTGGAGGTGGGGACCTGCCCCCGGGGCACCAGTTAGGGCAGCCACACAACTGCTCAGGCTCCTCCACACTCCCACCGGGGCTCTCGCTCCAGACCTCGCTTCAGATCGGCAGGAGGTGGCTTCCTCCTTCCCACGTCTGACCACCTCGCTTCCCCCTCACCTGTCACACCAGGGGTCCAGCAACAGCAGGGGCTGGGACACCTGGCCTTTGTCATGAACTGGTAGGCTGTGCCCTTGGTGAAACCCCAGCTTTATTTTATAAACAAGATTTGTTAAAGCTCCCACGTGGCTTTGAGACACCCTGGGGGGAAGTACGCGAAGGAGCCAGACTAAGACGTGGGGCACCCGCTGCGTAACCTGGCAGTGTTTTCCCGAAGGTCTTCCTTCTTCTCTGACGACACAGACTGTCAGGTCTCCACAGTCATGAACAGAGCTGTCCGGCAGCACCTGAGCGCGGCTCTGTCCAAGACGCTGCTCAGCCCGGGATGCTGCTTGGAACACCCTGCCAATCAAGCCCTGGACAGAGCTGCGGGGACCCTGCGTCTCACAGTTGAGCTCCGCAAGCAGAACTGCGGGCCGATCGCAGCAGCAGAGACGCTGGCAGGCCCTGGCGGCTCTGAAGGGCGGCTTCCTCTCTCTGCCTTTCCTCCCCAGGCCCACAGCCCCTGAGGGCTCACCATCAGTATTGCTAATTAGCCCTGCCCTCATCCCCTCACAGTCCCAAACTCTGGTTCATCCCTCCTGCCGACAGGGCAATAAAAGGACACGTAAGTCTGACCAATTGTTTGCGGACTTACATGCATCTTAGCACCCCTCCCGCCCCGAGGCTGAACCCAAGCTCTCGGTGTAAGTCAAGGGGTCGCACCTCACTGACTCACATCTCGCCCATGCCCACACCCACCCAGGCGTTGTCACCCATTTTGAGGGCCTTCTGCTAAAGTCCTTAGAAAGCTTTTCTGTTTCATAGCTCAGCTGACCATATTAATAGTTAAAACTGCCTGATCCCTCACAAATGTCCAGGCTCTTGCTAAGTGCTTTAAATAGCAGGTATCTCCTTTAACTCTCCCCAAAGTAGTACATGCATCCATGTACCACACGTGTGCGTGTGTGTGTGTGTGTGTGTGTGTGTGTGTGTGTGGAAACTAAAGCTCTCGGTGGTTAAGTGACTTCCCAAGTTGATGGTCAGCAGTTGAGCTAAACCTCAGACTCAGGCCGGTTCAACCCCACGTGCAGCCGTGGCCGGAACAGGATGACTGCGCACAGGTCAACGCCCTGGGCGACCGCCTAGCTCAGCTGCAGGCCCGGCTCCAGGAAGGAGGGCTCAGGCCGCCCTGCCCTCACGCTCCCAAAGTATGGCCGAAAGGAGGTACTTCTGGGAATGTGACCTTCAGTCTTGGGGCAATGTCTTGTTGAGGCATAGAGTAAGGAGTTCCCTCCGTCTTGACTTCTTTCTATTACTCTCCCTTTGGATTTGATTTGTATAATTTTTCTCAGCTACATTTATTTTGTGCCATTTATTCATTACTCAGATCGTGAGAAAGACCATCTGTGCCTGAAGTGGTCATGGAGCACTTTGCGTTGTTTGCATTAATTCAACACATGATGGTAGATCCCATGTTTTGTGCCAAGAACAGTTAAGTGCTTCTCCTCTAGGTTCCAGGAATCACATGGACGTGAATAAAAACACTAAGTGATAAAAAACCCTGTGAGGATTATGTTCGAGTCGGGGAGGAAGACAATGGACAAGGCAAATGATTGAAATGTTGAGCACGCCAGGTGGGGCTCCTGCAAAGGAGAAATTTTGTACTAAAAGCGGGGCTGGGACGTTGGGGGCTGTGTGCACTAGCAGCAGGAAAGTTAGAAAGAGAAGGACTCATGGAGGGAAGGAGAGCTGATTGAAGAGCTGAGGCACTGAGACACTGGGCCACTGAATGGGAGCCCAAGGTGAGAGCCTTGAAGGGCGTTGAGAACGTCGGCTTCCCCCAGCCCGTGTGGCTCAAGGGTTGAACATTGACCTATGAACCAGGAGATTGCAGTTTGATTCCCTGTCAGGGCTGGGTTTCAGGCTCGATCCCAGTAAGGGGCGTGCAGGAGGCGGCCAATCTGTTTCTCTCTCATTATTGACATTTCTATCTCTCCTTCCCTTCTTTCTGAAATCAAATTTTAAAAAACAACAACAACATTTTAAAAGTGTTAGTTTCTACTCTGAGGGAGATGAAAAATCACTAAAAATTTTTGAGCAGAAATTGACACGCTGGAACTCAGGTTCGAACAGGATCCCTCCTGTTTCTGTGCTGAGGACAGACTCCGGTCCAGGGCATGAGCGCGGGGGTGGCTGGCACAGGGAGTCGCGGTGGCCGTGGAACCAGCAAATCCTGGAATATCTCCAAGGTCAGGGCATTCAAATTTTTCAGAAAATGAAGTTGTTTTAGTCACGGGCACAAGCCAAGCTTTTCGGGTGACGGCTGACGGCATCTCTTTGGATGTCACCCCAATTCGGGTGAGAACCACTCAGCACAGGGAGTGAGCACCTCCTCTCTGCTCTGGGCAGCGCAGCGTGTGCACAGGAGTCAACTGTCAGTTCTCACAGCTTCTGGGAAAACCCCTGTGAGCGGCTGGAGCCGGCCACTGAGCCTGAGCTGCAGCGTGGGCAGCATGGTCACTGTTACCATACAAGACGCCTGTTACACACCCAGGTGCTAGCCCTCTCAAAGGGAGAGAACATGTGTGGTGTGAGTGCAAATGCACACACACACACACACACACACACACGTATCCATGCACACATGTGCATGCAAAGAACACACACATGTGCAGGTTTGTGCACATGTATACACATGTGCACATACATGTACATTCACACGCACAAATGCATGCATGAACACACTTTCCACAGAACACTAGGTTGCCTTCCTCACATCGCTGTGACCTAGTGTCTGGTCGGGACGGTTCTCCTGTGATCAGCCACGTCGCAGGGCGATAGGGAGGCCTGTGAAAGCTCAGACAGGGGCAGGTGTGTGGATGCAAGACCGCGGCTCCCTCGCTCTCTGCTGCTGTTCTTTTCAAGGGCTGCTGCGCTGGCCTGCTACCTGTGGACACTGACGCCAGGATTGTCGTCAGCTCACCTCACTGACAACAGTGCGGCAGCCCGCGGGGCTGAGAGAGGCTCCGAGAGACTGCAGCACGTCGGGGTGCACAGAGCTGAAGGCCAGGGTGCAGGAGGCACCACGCAGCTGCTGACACAGGCCGAGTGCAGGTCACTGGCGGCCTCGATGGTGAGACACTTGTCAGAAGTCGGAGAAAGGGGGGCTTAGAATCGATGCTTCCAGTGCGGGAGCAGAGGAAGAGGGCACTGCAGTCTGAGACAGGTTTGTGAAGAGGGTGTGATTGTGTTGGGAGGTGGCATGTGAAGGAGACAGTATTGAAGTTGAGATGCAGGGGCAGGAAACGGCTTGTCTAAGGAGCCAGCTTGGTGAGGCCCTGTGCTGTGTTGCCTACGGGATGCAATCTGGATGCTGATGAAAGGCCTCCCTTCATCGTGAGGAAATGGAAGAGGGTTTCCAGAGAAGGAAGAGCTGAGGGTTCACAGCATGCCTGCTGTAACCAGCCCACAGACACGAGATGAAATGGAAAGCCACGTGGCTGTGGGTTCCCAGCAGAGACCACAGAGCAGCTGGTTCACCCGCAAAATCTAGTCACCCCAAATCTAGGTAGTCACCCCTTCTGTTCAAAGCAGAAAGCACACAGCTGTGCTTAGAGAACTCCAGCACAGGAAACCTTATGAAAATGAATAAAGGGAGGGAAGCACACACACACACACACACAAAAAAAAAAAAAAAAAAAAACAGAGGGTGTTCAAACATTTTTTTAATTTGAAATAGGAAGTGGAACTTTCCAGAAAGTTTAATTTTGGTTCTAGTGACATCCTTTTACTAATCAGTAGCAGCATAATTATCATCAAAGTAGCTTATATTTCACTTTCAGAAAAGGAAATGATTTTGTCCTTAGTTTTTAAAAAGGATTTCATGAGCTATCCTTGTAATTAGGTTTTAAATTGTCTTTATTTTCAGCTCCATCTTTAAATAGATAATGGTGAAATAGATTATTCTCAAATGTTTCTTGCCAGAATATTTTTGAAAATTATCATGTAATAGAATTTTATAATCTCTCTAAAGAAAAAAATAGCATAAATTATAGTACTGTAAAGCCTGTGCTACAGATTGTTTTTATTTCTTTACTTATTTTTTTAAATATTTTTATTGATTTCAGAGAGGAAGGGAGAGGGAGAGAGACAGAAACATCAATAATGAGAGAGATCATTAATCGGTTGCCTCCTGCACGAGCCTGCAAACCGGACATGTGCCCTGACTAGAATCGAACCTGGGGCCCTTCAGTCCACCGGCTGACACTCTCTCCACTCAGCCAAACTGACCAGGGCCACTATAGATTCTTTTTACAGTTCTAACATTTTCCATAAAAGTGATTTCTGAGAATACTCCCAATGACATCTAACTTTCATTTTGGTTCAATAAAATTTCCCTTAAGTAAAAGTGGTTGGTAAGGCGGTTATCCGCGTGGATGGAGCTGAGGGAAGGGCTGTGATGGTGCTCAATGCACCTCACGGCGACTGGTTGAGCAGTCGCTCTGGTCATGATGCTTATGGCCTCTGGCCTTTTATTGTAAGGGATTGGGGTGACATCAGGCCATAGAATTATTCAGGTTTTAGGGGTTCAGTTTCACGCATACCCTCTGTACACTGTAGTGTGTGTTCACCACCCAAGTCACATCTCCGCCATCCCCGAGGTGGGCACAGGGAATGAAAGAAGAGAGAGAGCACTCCTGGCCATGGTGACTGCAGGTGGTGGGAGCGGGTAGATGATGGTGGGAAAAAGAAAAGAAAATACATAAATGAAATCAAACTTTTTTTTTTAAAGAGTAAACATGAATGTACTGAATATTCACTTACAGGTCCCTGTGCCAAATGCTACGTAGGATTTTTATAAACTGGAACGAAATCACTGCGTTCGGGAAGATTATAACCTAAAAGAAGTAATAGGGTTGTGCTGGCCACCGAGCAGCGCCCCTGGGCCTCCGCAACAACATGCATGCTCTCCTGATGGGCCTCCCAGGACTGGCCTGCTCACTGGGGTTCAGTGCTCCTGGCCCATCGAAGGGAGCAGGTGTCACTGGTGTGGAACCCCAATAAACCTGGGAAATCCCAGTGTCCTCACGTCTCAGGGCAAATGCAAAAATGAGGTAGAACACTAGACTAGAGTGAAAAAAAAGACTCAGGGGCAGAGGAACGGCTAGAAGCCGATAATCTGGTCTCCCAACCACACTCCGGACCATCTTAGGTTCAGCTTCCCATAGACCGGCAGGCGCTCTGACCTGGGCCCCCCACGGCGCCCCCCTCCGCCTGAAGCTGCCAGGCGCCTCAAGGCCCCCTCCTGAGAGGCAGGAGCAACTTTTCCCACCACTGCCCAGGCTCCTGAACTGTATCCTGACCCCCCTTGCTGCCGACATCATGTCCCCCTGATGATGCCCCACGGTCCCCACGTCAGCCCGTCACTGTGCTCGGTGGTGCGACTGCTGCCACCACCGGTCACAGAGCTGGGGAGGACATGTGCCAGGCCCGGCATGTTCCTTTGCTGTCACCGCCGCTCCATGCATGTGCCCAGGTCTGAGGGAGCCAGCCGAAGCCAGGAAGCATAAGCTGAACTCTACCCAGATCTGCCCAGTTCCTTGTCTGATGCCCTTGCTGTCCCAGCGCACAGCCAGGCTCCCCCCCTGGAGCTGATCGTCACACTCTCCTGCTCCAGGGCTTGGGCCGCACGGGCCACATGGGCGTGGGCTGGGTGCCCACACATCACAGGGCGAGCAGGTGGTCCTTACGCTGTGTGGACAGTGACTGCTGCCTATATGCCATGTCTCCTGATCCCGACAACGGCGGCAGGTGGGTTAAGGTAACTGATGGCCTGCGACACCTTCCAGTGAGCACTGAGCCTCCGGACAAGACCCGGGAGGCGAGTCCCGGTCACCGCCGTGCGTTCACGGAAGAGGTGTCATTGTGCCCAGCTCAGCCTCTGACACCAAACTTTGGTTTCCAATGACTCTCATCAAATTCCTGATGACAGGTTTGCTCCTCTGTCTGGCTCCTCTCACCTGCGCTTGGCCAGGTAACCTGCCATTATTGTTCCAGCACCCCCAGGACCTCTACAGTGGAGCAAGGAGAGGTTTGCAAAGGCGTAAACGAAGGACACAGCGGCTCTCCAAGGGCGGCCCGCTTGGCATGCTTTTCTGAAAACAGCTTGTCCCACCAAACTACCCAAACAGCAGGCCGGACACTTTAGCCCAGATCAACAAATATGGACAGAGAGGCATGCCCTGCATGAGGCTGGGTGCTGGGCCAGGGCAACCATACAGCTCTGCGCCCAGCGACGGGTCAGCAGACATCACGCATCGGCGGAACACCTGGGTGAGGACGAGTCGGGCTCTGCAGCCCAGGGAGGGCCCAGGCTCAGCGCCTATGCCCTAGGATGGCCACACCAGTGCTGGGGGCCTGCCGTGGGGACACGGTCCCACCCATGCTGTCACTGGGCCCACAGTCCCGACATGGCAGCCTTCGCCAGCTCAGCCTCTCACTGTCTCGCTCAACCAACAGCGGGTTTGGCAGAACACAGGGCCCTGTTCCCAGCCTGACTCACCCACCGTCCGCAGGAGGCAGGAAGCTCAGGTGTCAGCCACAGGAGAGGCTGGTGGAAGGGGCACACGATGCAGGAAAGCGTGTCGTGACCCTCAGAGAAAAGGCTGCAGTAACTGCGCGGTGCCAGGTGGCACCAGGTCTATGGGGTGATCTCTTAGTGGATCATACAATGTCCACCCCGGGCTAAACACCTGGGACCAATACAAATCGTATGTCGATTGTAATTGGAAAGTAAAATCATTTTTTAGAAAGGTGACATCACCATCCATCCTGTGTTAGGGGAGATACAGCACAGGTGTCCTTGCGATGATACCAGTGCACTAGCGGTGCCAGGCTGTGTATGCTGCTCTTGCCGCGGCTGTGTTTGCCTGGAAACCTCCTTTCGGATGCAATCCTTGCACCAGGGCATGTGGCTGCCCCTCGTTTCTGAATCTGTTGCTACTTTTGAAATAGTTCTGCAAATGACCCCTTGCCACCGTTGCCAACCGCTGGCGAGAAGCAGTTCTCACATGCGTGTTCACCTGTGTGCATCCTGAGTGTCTTCCACATCCATCGAACACTTGTTTTGTGTCCCAAGTCCACTACCACCACATCATCTTCCAAGTCTTTGAGGAGCAGCCCTCTTCCCCCCACTGTCCCCCCACGTGTTCCTCCCACGTGTTCCCCCCACGTGTTCCCTCCACTGTCCCCCCCATGTGTTCCCCCCACGTGTTCCCCCGCTGTCCCCCCACGTGTTGCCCCCACATGTTCCCCCCGCTGTTCCCCCCAACGTGTTCCCCCTACATGTTCCCCCCGCTGTTCCCCCACGTGATCCCCCACGTGTTCCCCCACATGTTCCTTCCACTGTCCCCCCACGTGTTCCCCCATGTGTTCCTTCCACTGTCACCCCACATGTTCCCCCACGTGTTCCCTCCACTGTCCCCCACGTGTTCCCCCCACGTGTTCCCTCCACATGTTCCCCCACGTATTCCCCCCACGTGTCCCCCCACATGTTTCCTCCACTGTGCCCCCCATGTGTTCCTCCCACATGTTCCCTCCACTGTGCTCCCCACGTGTTCCCCATGTGTTCCCCCACGTGTTCCCCCACATGATCCCCCACATGTTCCCCCGCTGTTCCCCCCACGTGTTCCCCCACATGATCCCCCACGTGTTCCCCCACGTGTTCCTTCCACTGTGCCCCCACGTGTTCCCTCCACTGTCCCCCACGTGTTCCCCCACATGTTCCCCCACTGTTCCCCCACGTGTTCCCTCCACTGTCCCCCATGTGTTTCCCCCACGTATTCCCTCCACTGTCCCCCCATGTGTTCCACCACATGTTCCCCACACATGTTCCCCATGTGTCCCCCATGTGGTCCCCCCTATCCCCCATGTGTTCCCCCACGTGTTCCCACCCACGTGTTCCCCCACATGTTTCCCCACATGTGTTCCCCTGGCTCTTACCCCACATGTTCCCTCCGCTGTTCCCCCAACGTGTTCCCCCGGCTGTCCCCCCTCCCTTCCTCCTGGCTGTCCCTATAACAGACCCTTCATAGTTTCTCTCCTTTACTGACACGAAACTCCTGCTCAGTGTCACCAGCCTCTCCAACTTCAGGTGATGAGGTGGCACCTTGCCCACCTCAACTCTGTCCTCCTCACGGACCTGCCAGCCCACCTGCCCTGAAAGCCCATCTGCCCTGACAGCATACCTGCCCTAAGAACCAACCTAGCCTGACAGCCCACCTCCCCTAAGAACCCACCTGCCCTGAAAGTCCAACTGCCCTAAGAGCCCACCAGCCCTCACAGCCCACCTGCCCTGAGAGTCCACCTGCCTTGACAGCCCACCTGCCCTGACAGCCACCTGCCCTGAGAGTCCACCTCCCCTGACAGCACACCTGCCCTGACAGCCCACCTCCCCTAAGAACCCACCTGCCCTGACAGCCCACCTGCCCTGAGAGCCTACCTACCCTGACAGCCCACCTGCCCTGAGAGCCTACCTACCCTGACAGCCCACCTGCCCTGAGAGCCTACCTACCCTGACAGCCCACCTGCCCTAAGAACCCACCTGCCCTGACAGCCCACCTCCCCTAAGAACCCACCTGCCCTGACAGCCTACCTACCCTGACAGCCCACCTGCCCTGAGAGGCCACCTGCCCTTACAGCCCACCTGCCCTGACAGCCCACCTGCCCTGAGAGCCTACCTACCCTGACAGGCCACCTGCCCTAAGAACCCACCTACCCTGACAGCCTACCTACCCTGACAGCCCACCTGCCCTGAGAGGCCACCTGCCCTGAGAGGCCACCTGCCCTGACAGCCCACCTGCCCTGACAGCCCACCTGCCCTGACAGCCCACCTACCCTGAGAGCCCACCTGCCCTTACAGCCCACCTCCCCTGACAGCCCACCTGCCCTGAGAGCCCACCTGCCCTGACAGCCCACCTGCCCTGACAGCCCACCTCCCCTGACAGCCCGCCTGTCCTGAGAACCCACCTGCCCTGACAGCCCACCTGCCCTGACAGCCCACCTACCCTGAGAGCCCACCTGCCCTGAGAGCCCACCTGCCCTGAGAGCCCACCTCCCCTGACAGCCCACCTGCCCTAAGAACCCACCTGCCCTGACAGCCCACCTGTCCTGAGAGCCCACCTGCCCTGAGAGCCCACCTCCCCTGACAGCCCACCTGCCCTAAGAACCCACCTGCCCTGACAGCCCACCTGTCCTGAGGGCTGGCTGCCGGCTGCTGGCAGGGAGGTTACACTGAGATTCATAGGCGTGCAGTGAACCCCTGGTCTGGACGATGCTACGTGTGCCCACTCCCACGTGAGCATTGGGGTTCATGAGGTCACAGAGGGACTTTAAGAACCCAAAACCCTTAGATGTCGGCGGAAACAGAACCAGAAAATGTTGGACCTGAAAGGTTTTCAGAGCGTCTCCGCAGGCTGTCACTGTTTGGGGCCCAGTGATGGGGCGGCTCGCGGCATTGCGGGAAGGCCGTGGCGTGTCCCTGTGTCTGTGCATGTCCTTCCGGCATGTGGCCTTTGAGCAGCATGTATCTCATCCTCGTGTTTGGAGCACTGAGCTTTAGGAGCACAAGGCTGTGCTGGCTCCACGGGGTAGGAGGCAGGAGAGGGGCCAGGGGGCCTCATTAATGAGCGTGCAGCTCCGGCTCTGGCTAAAGCGCACGGACCTGGGCTAATGAAACAGGAAACACAGTTATGACAAGGACTAACTGGAACTTTAGGCAAACACAGTCAGTGAGGAGGGTGTGGGAGGGCCTGGGCTTCCGGAAGTCCCCCACCCCCACCCCCCACACACACCCCCGCCATCACCCGAGAGCCTGCTGACGGTTCTGGGTCCAGCCCCTTTCTCTTGTCCCCCAACCACTCCTCTGCCCAGGTGTGAGGAAGTGCTGCCTGTACACTGCACTGGGCTGCAAGCCTTTCTTTCCCAAATGCACCCTCTGCGCCTAGACCATGCCACCTCCTATGTGATGTTACCTTCCCGTTGACAAGGACTTAACGATGTGTGAGCCACGCGCAGCGACAGCGGAGGACTGTGCTGCAGGCTGGGACCAGCGACACTGCTCTTCCTCGTGCTCTGTTCCAGGAGGGACGCTGTCTTTCTTTGCCGAGTCTGAGAAATCACCATCCGTTCTCTGAACAATCCGGGCCCATTTCCTTTGACCAAGACTCTTGAGCATTTCTTTTGAAATTAAAATCTTCACTAACTTAGAACAGCTCTGATATTCTTTAAAATTTAATTAAAGAATAAACCCTTGAAAAACACAACTGGCCTTGTAGGAACTGGGAAGACAGCGATGGCTGCAGCTGCCGGACGAGCCACACTGATCGCGGGAGACGTTGAGGCCTCGACAGCGTCTCTGACGAGTTCTTTCAAATATTTAACAAACAATCTCAGTCTCACACAGACTGACACATGGATAGAGAAGAGGACAGGCTTCTCCCCTTTTCAAAACGCCAACGACATCCCAATAGGTTTTTCACAAATGTTTACTAGCTGGTTTAAAATGTGACGGGCCAGGGACAGCGGGCGCGAGGAGCCAAGAGGAGGAGGCCGGCTGGATGGAGACTGCAGCTCCAGTCGTGGCTCAGGGACAGGACAGACAGACGCGGGGACGAGAGGAGTCGAGATGCACAGATACAGAGTCATCGCGTTAAAGGCACAGTCACTGCCCCAGGGACACAGCCTCCACCAAACAATGAGGATTGTCTGTTTATAAAAATAAACCAGGGGTCGCCCGGCTGGCGTGGCTCAGTGGATGAGCATCAACCTATGAACCAGGAGGTCATGGTTCGATCCCGTGTGGGGTGTGCAGGAGGCAGCTGATCAATGAATCTCTCTCATCATTGATCTCTCTCTCTCTCTCTCTTCCTAAAATCAATAAGCAAACCTCGGGTAAGGATTTAAGAAAAAATGAAAATGGAGGTACAGATGGGGAAAAGGGGTTTACAGATAGGACTCCTGTAATAAAGACAGCGCTATGAAGAGAGAGAGGAGACTGGCAAACTGGCACAGGAGGGCCTGCGGAAAGGGCTCCTGCGGAAAGGTGGCAACTGATTAATTCCCAGTAATGTGCACGTGACCCCAGCGAGCTCGTGAGGAGCGCAGATGGGCTTCAGTGACAGGACCCAGCACTGCTCCCGATGGGTGATGGTGGTGCGTCTCAGGGAGAGGACCTGCTAGGGTTCCTGCACCCCACGATTCCACTCATGGAGGAGGGCACCACACGCTCACTGGGGCCCTGGGAGGCATGCAAGAAGCTCACAACACAGCACCTGTAACAGCCTAAAGACGGGAACCCCACACGTGCTCAGCATGGACATGTGGTGGTGTGGTCAGGCCGTGGACACCGCACAGGCACTGCTAGCACTGAACCGTGTTCCCCACAACACCACAACACACATGCCGTGAAGTGAGGGCCAGACGAATCCACAACTTCCTCTATTCATACAAGTTCACACCGGCGGCGCCCCTTCGGAGAAGCAGCAGGGGAGGCTGGGCCGCGGGGGAGCGAGGAGAAAGCTCCAGGCTGCGGGCGCCGTTTCCTGTCCCAGGGTGGTTATGAGGGGTGTGTTTGTGAGGATGTTCCTAGGCCTGGTTTGGGCATTTTTTTCTGCTTATGTGACATGTTGTTTTTGTTTTAATCCACCCCCCCCACACACACACACACAAGGATATGTTTTTAGAGAGAGAAAGTGAGAGAGAAACATCAGTTGGTTGCCTCCCTTACGTGCCCCAACAAACTTGCAACCTTTTGATGTAGGGAAGACATTCCAGCCAACTGAGTCACCCAGCCAGGGCCTAAGTGACATTTAAATAAAGAAATATTTTTTTAAAGAAACAGAAACAAAAAACAGAGGAGCTTTAGTCTTTCCTAGTCAGTGGTTCTCTTTGTCACCACTACCTTTGTTTCTTATCCTCCCGGCTCCTTGTAGAATAGCTTTTTTCTTAGAAATGTTTTGAACACTCACGTGGACACATCAGGGGCATGCCAGGCACACTCTCCCTTCATGCCCTCGATGGAACTTTTCACTCTACGTAGAACCCAAAACAAGAAGTCAGGTGCGTAAATGACCTGAGAGAACTGATCTTTTCAACCAGGAGCTCAGGGCGCACTCGACCAGTGATGGGCACGTCGGACTGTGGCTGCATGTCTGCGTCTCTTCCCACGTGGTCAGAAATTCCTTCTGATGCCGGACAGACCTCTTGGGCCTTTTTGATCCTGTTCAGCTCTTAGTCTTTACCACAAGGTAGGAATTCAGTGCACTGCTGCCGATCTGAAATGCCAGGCGTTGCTGTGGCAACCCTGAGAGCAGCCGGGGGACTGGGCCAGGTGCTGGGCCGCTCCTCCAGAGCAGGAGGGGTAAGTGCCTTCCTCGCCGAGTCTGAGGGGCAGCAGCTTCCTGATAACTCTCACAGCCTCCCTCCTGAACTCCGGAACCAGTGACCTGCGCTGAGACTTACTCCATTCCTGTTCTTTCTGCTTGCTGTCTTCTTTTTCTTTAATATATAGTGTAATTTGCATTTTTTGGTGCTTTCCAAATTATTGCTATATCAGTTCAATAGATCAAACTACCTAATTTTTCATTTTACATGTATGTTTAAAATCCATAGTTCTGAATGTTATATCCATGATTCAGATTCATTTCCAAACATAAAATTCACATCCTGAACAATGAGTTTGTAACATAACAGAAATTCATGCACATTACACTGTTATCTTGCTCCAGATAACAGCCAGCGCTCATTGTGTGGCATCGCCTGTTGGAACCACAGAAATCATTAATTACAAAGCAGCTGAGCCTGACTCACTGGAGGTCAATCAAGAAGATGAGGGAGACCCGGGGGGACAACAGAGCACATGGAAGCCAAGAGAAGACAGAAATGGGAAGTGCTGTCACTCTCAGCATTTGGTAAATACTAATTTTCCTCCCTTTATGTCTGAAGTAACAATGACAACCTTCCAAAACAGTAGTTTGTTGTGAAGTAGAGAGAATTTTAATGCAACTAAACTCTCTTCAAAGGTTTTCATACTTGAGCTCTCCTGAACGTCAGGGTGTGCACAACCGTGACTTCCTTAAAAAGTACTGAAGTCGCTACAAAATTTCATTTCCCAGTGATTTTGCTTCTATATAGTAAGAAACAGGTGCACTCTATGTGCTCATAGAGCAACTATACCTCTACCCAAAGCCTAATTGTTATTTTATCAAAATAAGAACTAAAATGGCTACACACCATCCCTGTACTTTGACTTCCTTTGTTTATGACAACAAAAACCAACCTAATGGAATCTTTATCATTAATTATTATAAATTGTAAATCATTTCAAAGTTAAAGGACGTTGCTGACTTCACGTCCTACAGCTCGTTTCTCGTGGCAGCGTAGACGTGCGGTTCCTCCCCGTCCTCGTGCTGCAGGTGCCCAGCCCCTCGGCTCTAAGTGAGGGAGGCCGGTTTCCACTCTCTCCACGCAGAAGGGACTGTAAGGCCACGTATCTCAACTCTGAGCCCAACTCTGACTCGGCAGGACCGTGGCAGCAGGTGGGCGGAGATCACTTCGATAGATGTCAGCACCATCATGTCCCCCACGGCTCCGCGCGGGGCCTCCGCCGGGACACGGAGGAGGAGCTGCTCGTGAGGCAGCCCATCCGTGGCTCAGCCCACGGATGGGCCCGGCTCAGCCGGCATGGCCGAGCTGGGTGGCAGCCGGCTGCTGTGGGGTGGTGTGTCCAGCACCTGGAAGTCCCACACTGCTCAGCACTCGGGTGAAGAGGCAAGTGTTACCTCAGCCGTGTGACCTCCCTCAATAACGGTGTCTACACTACGTCGCAGGAAGGTGAGGTGAGGCTGCAGGAAGAAAGCTACAGTGCAGAGGTGAGGAGGCAGGGCCAGCGCAGAGGTAGGGGCATCCGACAGCGGGACGGAGGGCTGCCCAGCAGGGACAGGGCAGTGGCGAGGCTGCACAGGGGGCACGGACGAGGCCTCGTGGTGACGAGTCTCTCTGGGGCACACGTAGGTTGACCGGCAACAGGAGGACATGTCTCCTGTGCTTGTTTACGATGTAAAATTTCTCACTGAAGCCCCTTCTCAAACCAAGGACCCCCGTCCTGGGAGGGGGAGTGTGTAAATCAAGTTCACAATCCTGCTACTTCTTAGACCTAAGCATTTCAAAATACCACATTGACGTTGTGTTTTGAAAATAAAACTTTGTATTTATTAAAAGTGACCAGAAAATTCATGGTAATGTGCAAATTTTCTAAAAACGGGGGCAGGATTGGAGGAGTTCTAGCACTCAGTAAACTCTAGCGCGACTGGGAGCAAGGATGAAGGTGTTTTCTGATGAAATCCCATGAGGTCACCTGCTCAGCATCCTGGTCACAACACTCCAAGTAATGGCGACAGTTACTAAAGGCTGCTAAGCCTGAGGTTGTGCTCTTGACACACATGTCATCTCCATGGCAACACTATTAGTTTGATAGTACAATTTCCACTTGGATCAGTGCAGTACCAGATGCAGGGCTGATGGTCGGGATCGTTTGGAGACCTGCGCTCACCAGCAGGCCCTGAGGGCATCACAGGTGGGAGGAAGAGGCTTCTGAGGACCACCTGAGCTCTGCAATAGAAGCTGCCACTGCACCAGGTGACATCAACCCGCCCCACCCACCCCAGGCACCTGAGTGACAGTGACTGGCCCCGCCCACCCCCAGGCACCTGAGTGAGTTGCAGACACTGCAGGGGAGGAGGTGGGATGTGAGCCCAGGCCTGGGACTTGCTCTTCCCGCAGCAGGTGCAGGACACACCACGTAGACATTTGACACTAAGCGGTGTAGGAGCACACAGTCCTGGGGACATTCAGCCGTGCCGGTGACAAAGCTGGGAGCCCAGCTCAAGAGCCCCGCCCGCCCTCTCCTCACTCTCCCAGGGCACAGAGCCTCACGCTACGAGACAGAAGCCCGTGAGCAGCGCTCACCGGTCGGTCACTGGGAGTGGATAATTCAGGTGTTAAAAGTCTCACCTGCCCATGAGTAGGAATCAGGGACAAACCACCCGGAAGTCACGGCAAGCTCCCTTCCCCGCAGAGGTGGCCTCACCACCTTCGTGGAAACGGGAGCGGCATTGCCAGCGTCTCACTTCTCCTGGTGCGTGTACAGGCTCCCGTCCTTCACTTGGACCCTGCGACTCAGGAGGCGGCCGGCACTGAAATGAGCCCATGTTCTCCGTGCCGGGCATCCACGGGCAGCCTCCACAGCAGGCGGCTTGTCCCTGACCAAAACGGGTGAGCATTGTTGTCGCTCACAAATACACTTTTACCTTTTTTAACCAAAAAGCATATACATCATAAAGTAACGCTTCAGCAAATAGGTCATGGCAGAACCAGTCATTTCCCATTCCATTTTCTAAACCGATCTAGTCGCCCTTTTTAAAACTTCGCCTGCCTCCGTGAGGACCTGGGTACCATTTCAGATGCTTTAACTCGTTGTGTAGCAGCTGGGTCCTCCGGATGGAGCTCCCGGAGCAGGAACCCGGGTGAGCTTAAGACACCGCCCTGGAACTAGAGCCTCGCCGGCGGGTGCCGCAGCTCCGAGATGCCCGGCGAGCCTGGGCAGGCCGTGCTGGGTGCCTCGGGCAGCTGCACACACATCACAGGAGTGCGCGCAGGACACCTGGGTGCGCGCAGATCCACCGGGAGCAGGGGTTCCGGCAGAGGTCCGGAGGCTCGGGTTAGGCGGCTGGTGCCCCTGTCCGGCGGCACTGGGCCTGACTCCCCGACAGGCGCACGAGCAGGAGCCGGCCTGGGGCCGCCCGTCTCTGAAGTGCCTCAGGGAGCCTCTCAGGGAACAGCCACCGCATCGGGGCCCTCGACAGCACCCGGACACGGAGAGGCGAGAGCCAAGAGCCAGTGGGGTGTGCTCACCCGGCGTCCACAGGTCATAGGTGTTGTCTAAACCTGCGCTCACCAACCTTTCAGACCTCACGGACCATCAGCGGCCTTCGGACCACCGGTTGGGGACCGAGCGTCTAAACGCTGAGTTTACTGACACCAGAGTGTGGATGGGAGTCGGCGGCCGTCCTGCCTGTCACTGCCATGGCGCTGGGACATCCCTCCCCCTGTCTCAGGTGACGTCACTGAAGGGCTCTGCGTCATCACTCCTAAGACTTTCTGGGCGAGGGATCCCGCAGAAAAGCGCGGGCACAGGCATGGGCAGGTTGTCCTAGGCAGTTTGGAAGCTGTCCCCCCCCCCGCCCCCTCCCTTTCCCCTCCATCTGCACCCACCTGCCTTCAGTCCTCCCTGCATCGGGTCAAGGAGAGGGCAGTGTTGTCCGCCGCCTCCTCTTTCCTCTAAAAACTTCAGGACATTTGTTCATGGCTGATGGGCACTGGCTCAGCTGGAGACCACATAGCCTCTAGATGGTTGAGTGTCCGACGGTCCTGGTCCCATGAGGGCTCCTGCTGTGGTAGCAGCCCACCGCCCCTCGCACTCAACGGACCCGGCAGTTACCTCTGAGCCTGCGGCACCTGCCGTGACTCAGGTGAATGTGGTGGGAATTACAAACCACCCACGTCAAGACTTTGTTCTGTTCCGCGTGCTAGTACGCATCACCTGTACACTTATGTTACTGGGGACATTTATTACTTAAAGGAACATTTGGATGTTTTATCATATTTTTAACCTGTAGAGTTGAGCTGATAGCGGGTGCAGTTTCACACCATGATCACGAACACCGTATCACACGCAACCGCCCCCAGCAGCAGAAAAGCCATCTGCACAGCGGTGGGCCGCACCCCTGCTCACACCCTCCTGGCGACGACCATGGGGAGGACCCTCAGCAGGCAGCCTTCCCGCAAAACTCCAGGCCCAGGGTTCCACCGGGTCAGCGACGGCCTGTCAGTGTGGCCTGGGAGACGCGAGCTGGAACAGATTTGTAAAATAGCTGTAGCCGAAACTCCGCAGCATGCGTGGGAATCGTGGGACACACACACGTTCACTGCCCCGTCCTGGCACCCAAGCACAGCTAGCAGGTGTCACCGCTGAGAGCAGGCGGCTCCTGGCAGAAGGGAAACCCCTGATCCCTGGTGTCAGCCGTGGGAGCTGTTCACACCTGCCCTCACGCAGGTCCTAGGTCCTCTCACACGATAGTGGACAATCCATTCAGCCGTTTAACTGACACAGCGGTCATCTCAGCCCAGGACTGAGCCTGCTGACAAGCACTGAGCACAATTAAATATCATTTCAATGTTCCGAAAGAGTAACACCTCTTTAACTGTAAGTCACTGGTAGAGCTGTCACCGTGGAGCAGATGGATGATCCCTGAGCCTCACCACATAGGCGTGACCGCGGGTCGTGGCAGTGCTCGTGTCGGCAGTGCTCCCCACGGCAGTGCTCGCATAGGCAGTGTCTGGTTACCTGCAGCTGCAGGGCAAGTCACCCCTAAGCCTGGCACTAAAACAATGCTTCTAATCCTCGCCTGAGGACGTGCTTTCTGAGAGGGAGAAAGAGAAACTTTGATGGGTTGCCTTCCATACATGCCCAACGGGCCTCGAACCCACAGCCAGGCATGGCCCTGACCAGCCTCCAACCCGAACTTTTCGGGGCACAGGATGCACTCTGCCAGCTGAGCCACCTGTGGGCTCAGCACCACGACGCACCCTTCACACCTCACATCCCCAAGGTGATGGGCTCGGGCGGTTTTACCTGAGGCCTCACCCACAGCAGCCAGACGGACACGGGGCTTGCCCACCAGCCCAGCTGAAGTGCCTGAGACATCTGGGGGCCAACCAGGCCCCCACCTGAAACTAATACAAAATAACATGGAATGTCAACTGTAACTGAAAAAAAGAAACGTGTGTCTTCATTGAACTCACTGGCCATGCACCTTCATTGACTCAGCCCCATGGCACGCTCTGCCCCAGGCCTCTGAGGCTGCCCCCTGGGATCACCACGCGGGTGACGGGTCCTGCGCCCCTTGCAGCCAGGCCCAAGTCGCAGGGTCCCCATCGGGCTGACGCAGGGCGTCCCCGGGTGCCATGCTGGTGCTGGGGACCTGCTTGAGGATCCTGGTGGCTCCTGATCCACTGAGAGCTCCCTCGGCTGCCACGGAGTTGACTGCAGAGCAGGAGGAGCCTTCCACCCGCCATGGCCTTTGGGTACGTGTATAGCATCATTCAGGGCCACGCAAAGCTGTCAGCTTAGACATGAGCGCTGGGTTGGGGCAAACATTTAATGAGCTTACCCCAGTCCTCGGCAGGGCAGGCCCCGTGGTTCCCTGGGCGTTCCCACCCACCATGGACCAGCCCCGGGAGAGTGATGGGAGAAGGAATAAACCCCACCCCTGGGCTGCTCACGTGAGCGGCAGGCTGCAGGACGGCAGGCCACGTGGCAGCATGAACCATGATCACGTGCGAGCTTGTCTTTGTTCACACAGAAAGCGACTGGGATTCCTGGGAAACCCAGCCTGTGGGTCCTGCTGGGCCCGCAGCCGTGACCTGATGTTGCTTTGCAGACGCACCAGCTTCGTCTGCTGCACCAACAACCGCAGAGCACGGGGCTGTGAAGTGCCGGCTTCAGTGATGTTGCTGATGTTCTTCTGGCGTCTCACAAACCCTGATTTGGTTTGATTTTGTCTCTTCTTTATATTAAGGGAGACTTCCACTAAGTAATTACGGTTTCATTTCTCAACTCCATTCTGTGGTAAGCGTGTTTCTCATGACTCCATCATCACCTCCGTTACCTCTGAGGAAAGGCGAACAGGGAGGCAGCATGCCATGAGCAGGCCTGCGGTGCCGCGGGCACTGTGACCTGGTCACACAAGCCTTCCATCGGGAGGGAGGGGCACCAGTCTGTGTCCCGGGGCAGGACAACTGTCGTTGGACAGTAGGCAATTGGAGAAACTAGGCCACGTTGCAATCCTGAGACCCGCGGATGGAATCCCTCAAGAGTCACTCCTTCATGCTGTTGCCACCATCGGAGACACCAACCTCCTTCCAGTGAAGTCAGTGACCACTGTCCTGTGGGACAGAATTGCCTCCATCTTTGCATCCCTCACACGGGCCTGTGACTGTGGCTCTGGCATAAATAGGCAACACATTTCCTCAAAGCAATTGCAATTGTCAGATATGCCACAACACCCAGCTGTGTGCTTAACTGTGGACCAAGTCCAGCCTGGGAAACATGGGAAGATTACTCATGATCTAACTGACAGATCAGGTTCATTTTCCTCCCATCTGAGTTCTGAGGACTAGTCCAACCACGTCACTTCCACAGGCTTCTGGCCACAGCGACTCCCATCTCCTGCTCACAGAGTCCCCCTCAGGGTAACAAACGGTTCCCTTCCTGGGGGGACCTGCCACGCCCTGGAGGGTAACTGGACGAGCAGGATCCATCCTCCTGCTCCTCTCCCCTCCCACACTGTCCTCATCTGCCTCGGTTAGTGGCATCACCATCCACCACTCGTCCACGCTGGACTCCGCACCACCTTCTCAGTTATCACCTCCCTCTGTTCACATCCCGGGGGCCCCACGTCATGCCCTGCCACCTCTGGTGGGTCTTCTAAGTAGGTCTCCGCCTCCACGTTCACCACCTTTGTTTCGACTCCTCCTGTCTCGCCTTGACCTCGGAAGTTGTTCAATGGCTGGAAAAATGGGTCAACTTGCCTTTGTTCTTTCCTCGTTCACACTGATGCCTGGATTCATTTTCTAAAATTTCTTCACATAAAATAGTCAATGATTTCCTACAGCGCACAAAATAAAGGCCTTACTCAAGGGAGGTCTGTGATCCCTCCCCCCATCCCAGGCAGGAGGTGCTGGTGCAGGAGGGGAGGCGGGTCCCTTCACTCAGAGCCCACATCCAGGGCAACTGGAGGTGCGGTGCCCGCGGGGCAGATGCCCTGGCAGCACTGAGGAGTGACTAGTCAGGCCATCTTGAGGGCACAGAAGCTTCCTGGAGAGCAAAGCCAGATTCTTCCTGTCCTTTGCTGAGATAAAAGCACTGAGCCAGGGGCCTCAAGTTCAAGGGCCTTTGGTCCTAGTTCACAGTATCATTTACTCCAACGAAACAGGTTCTATTTTTTTAAAAATGTTTTTATTGACTTCAGAGAGGGAGGGAGATGGAGAGAGACAGGAAACATCAATGATGAGAGAGAATCATTGACTGGCTGCCTCCTACACGCCCCTCCTGGGGATTGAGCTCTTAACCCAGGCATGCGCCCTGACCAGGAATCCAACCGTGACCTCCTGGTTCCTGGGTCAACACTCAACCACTGTGCCATGCCAGCCGGGCTAGGCGCCATTTTTTTAACCATTTTGTTGAAAAAGTAATTCCTGGCAAATTGCAATGCTTTTTATCACCTTATTTCCACCTCAGAGCCTCGTGTCTGTGCCCGTGTGCAGGAGGCGCCGGGGGCCACCCCACTCTCTTCCCCTTCTGCTGGAGGCATGTGTAGACCGCGCCTCCCCACAGTCTGCTCTCTGATGTCATGCCTCTCATGGGATTTAGGGCCCAAAGCTCTTCAGCCCCCTGGATAGTCTCATTTTAATACACAAATACAGACGGCCCTGCATCGAGGCAGTTTTTACCTGCAGATTCAACCAACCACAGGTGGAAAATGCTAGAAAACAATATTACCTTGTTGCTGACTGCACTGTACTGAGCATGTACAGACTTATTTTCTTGTCATTCTCTAAAAAACACAGTATAATAACTGTTCAGACAGTGTTTACCTTGCATTGGGTGTTCTATGTAATCTGGAGATGATTGAAAGTAGACAGGAGATGTGTAGGATACATCTAAATACTAGGCGACTTTCTAGATGGCACATGCGCGCCCCCGGATTGTGTACCCACAGGGACCCAGGAACCAGCCCCGCATGGAGCCCGAGGGCGGTGGGTGTTCTCTCTGGGCTTCCATCAGCTGCACCAGGCATGACATACATATTTTAACGTCTCCCTCCAATTTACCTGTTAGATTATCAGCTATTCTCCACACGCTGAGCTCACGTTACTGGTGGAAATGAAACTTGTCAGTTTAAGTGACTGTTCGCAGACAGTGTTCTCTGTCTTCACTAGACGTGCTCACAAATGCGCCGTCTCAGAGCTCCCGGCGGCCGCTCTGCCAGCAGCCCTCCCACTGTTTCCACTCACAAGCCCGTCAGAGATTCGGAACCTTTTCTCGGGTCTTTCCGTTTCTCATCAGCAAGTTTTCCATCTGTCAATCAGAGTTCTGTAGTTGCTTACATGGTGGCATCTTAAGTTGTATGTTTTAGACAAAAATCCACTTTGCCTATTAAACGCATACGAGTAATCTCTACTTTTGGAGAGAAACGTGCTCTCTCCCATACGCTACCGCTCGGCTTATCACCTGTTTTCCCTCCTCTGCTAAGGATACAAGTACAGGAAACCACCCCGTCCTCTCTACGGCCAGAAAGTAACCGAACGCCCTGCCCGCGGCCGTGGGGACGGGCTCCCGCATGGCAGGGGCCTCTCTGAGGCTGACACTCAGCTCAGGAATCTGGGCCCAATGACTCCAGATCTTCTGATTTTTCAAAGAAAGACAAACACCTGGGATTTTCTGCAAAACTGCCCGAATCCTTCCAAGTTAAGAAGCAGTTAAACACGCCTGAGAACGTTGTTCAGTCCGAGCAAAGTCAGCAAGGGCTGGGCTTAGCCTGTGGCTGGCGTGGTCTCTGTGGCGAGTCCTTGCGCCCAGGGGCTCAGGGCCTGGCCCGCTCCCTCCCGCAGGCCTGGGCTCAGAGATGCTTCTGCAAATCAGGTTTGTGCAGCCTCCACTCCCCAGGCACTGCTCGGCATTCGAAGGAGAAGTGGGACGAGGGCTCCAGCAGGGACTTCTCAGTCAGAAGTGACACTTCCCACCGACATCGTCCAGGGGAACAGGGTCGGGCGGAAACCCGGTGGCAGCGAGTGTCCTTCCTGCTCTCTTGGCATTGAGTGACCGCTCCTCACGGTGGCCTGACACCGGCCGCTCCCTCCTGGACACTGAGGCCGAGAAGGTCATCCGTGAGCACACCCAGAGGCTGCAAAGACAGCTCAACTAGCATGCACCACATGAATGCAAAGAGCCGAGTATACCTCCAACCAGCGCGAGCCAGGGAAGGTCCCCGTGGCCCATGACTTGAACAACTATCAGCAATGACCAATCCGTGCTGACCACACCTGGGGAGGTAACTCTTCCAGGCACGGCCGGCCACGCACGCCCTCACTGGAGCCACTCGGAAGGGAAGATGGACAATTGTAAAGCCCGAGTCAGTGTTTTCTGACCAAAAGTGCTTAGGAGCAACTGGGAGTACAACGGAGGGCTCACGACGTGCCTCAGGGCCCGGGGAAAGCCGTCCTGCAGGCACCCAGCCCCTCCCCTTCTGGGTGGGCAGCACCCAGTGCAGCAGAGCTTCATGCCTGGAACACGCCTGCTCGGGAGTGGACACCTGAGAGAGGCCTGAGGTGGAACTAGGACCTCAGAGCTCCCAGTGCCCAGACAAGCTTCTGTTAATAAATAAAGGTCAGTCCACCACGCGGTACAGTGGTTGAGCATCGAGCTATGAACCAGGAGGCCACAGTTCGATTCTGGCCAAGGACACATGCCTGGGTTGTGGGCTAGATCCCCACTAGAGGGCATGCAGGAGGCAGCCGATCAATAATTCTCTCTCATTGATGTTTCTATTTCTCTCTCCTTCTCCTTCCTCCCTGAAATCAATAAAAATATGTTTAAGAATAAATAAATAAATGTTAACGTTGTGTGTGCAGGATGGAGCAAAAGGAAATTGATAGTTGTTCATACGGAAAATGACACGATAATTAATACTAATACAAGAATAAACTTGATGTTTCATGTACTCACAGCTGTAAACCTACTTTTGCCCACCCTGTCTACAGCCAAATTCACAGTTTAAGGGACTGTGTATCTTTCCCACATCAGAGGAATCAAAATGTTCTTTCTTTAAAAATCTATAATAGTAGCTAGCTCTGTCAACTACCTCGCATAATAAGTGTAAAAATTAACAATACTATGTTTCCCCGATTTTCACAAGTTTGTTCTCTGTGAGGAGGTCTAGTCTCTAGAGCTCAGAGAGACCACACCTGTGAACATGAATGATCAATCTGTGCATCATATTGATCCTTAGGAACCAGAGGAGACCCCGGGAGACCCTCAGGAAGGGAGAGGAAGTCAGAGCCAGCAGGATGACAAAGCTGGTGGCCAGAGCAATGCCCGCCAGAGAAGAGGTGTTTCTGGAAACAGCAGACAGGCTGTTACATTCTAAGTGGGAACCTCAGTGGGATGTGAGATGATCATCCTGCTTGTGTCCTTTTGTTTTTGTAGTTAATCCTCAACTAAGGACATTTTTCCCATTGATTTTTTAAAAATATGTTTTCATTGATTTTAGAAAGAGAGGAAGGGAGAGGGATAGAGAAATAGAAACATCGATGAGAGAGAATCCTTGATTGCCTGCCTCCTGCACGCCCCATAATGAGGATCAAGCCCACAGCCTGGGTATGTGCCCTGACCAGGTATTGAACTGGTGACCTCTTGGTTTACAAGTCAATGCTCAACCACTGAGCAACACTGGCTGGATTTTTCATTGACTTTTAGAGAAAGTAGTAGAGGGAGGATGGGGGAGGGAGGGAAGGAGGGAAAGAGAGAGAGAGAGATCAATGTGAGAGAGACACGTCGATTGGTTGCCTTCTGCATGCACTCTGACCTGGGTCAGGGATCAAAACTGCAACCCCAATATTCTTTGACCAGGAATTGAACTCACCACCCTTTGGTGGACGAGCTGACGCTCTAGCCACAGCAGCCAGGGCTGCCTTGTGTCTTGAAGAGTAAACGTCTATTGTTAAAAAGAGCACAGAGGAGAGCAGACATTTTAATAATTAAACAAATGATGGCAAGCCAGGTAGGGCACAAAAGCAGCAACCTTCAGCAAGCGACGGCTCTGAAATCAGGTGTGCAGCAGGACTCAGACATTCTTTCCGGACAGGGTGATGGGCCTGGAACAACCTACCCGTCAACTCTTTTTCTTGTGCAAAAGCAAACCTCTGTTCCGTGAAGAATGAGTGGAGATGAGAACGGGAAGGACTTGCAGGCAGAAAGCACCACAACCATGACGATGTGAACCAGCAGCAGGCACTGCCTCTCCGCCCCCAGGCAGGCCAGGCTCCAGCTGGAACTAACACCAGGCTGGCGGAGGCCTGCGCCTGCAAGTGACGCCTCCAAAGACGCTGGGGAAGGGCCTCCCTAATAGCAGGTGGACAGCCCCTCAATCTCTTACCAGCCCAGAGTAATTCTCATGTGTGTTTCCAGTCTGGCCCCAGCTGCTCACGATGGGACCCTGCTCCCAACACAGCTTAGGTGGCTCCCTCATGTCTATCCCACCCTCACTCTTGGCCCACACTTCCTAGAAACTACTTGCTCTTGAACCCGAGCTACAATAACCCTTCTGCTCCAAGTAAGTAGTGAAATGCACTTATAAAGAAAACTATGATAGGCCCTGGCCAGTATGGCTCAGTTGGTTGGAGTGTCTTCCTTACACTAAAAGGTGGCGGCTGGGTTCCTAGTCAGGGCACATGCCCAGGTTGTGGGCTCCATGCTGGGCCGGGGCATGTACAGGAGGCAATTGACTGATGTTTCTTTCTCTCCCTCCCTTCCTTTCTCTAAATATCAATTAAGAGTTAATTTCAAAAATATCAAGTAAGTGCTTTTAAAAAACTATTATAAATGCACAAAAGAAAACCATAGACATACTGGAAGTTGAAACTCCCTCAGAACTTGGTCGAGCAGGAGGCATACAGTAACGAACTAGAAGGTTGTAACGAAGAGCAGGTGTGAGCCGATGGGTGACATGGGTGAGAACACGGTCAGAGACCTACCTTTGCCATCTGGCATCCGACCAAGGTACGTTCCCCAGCTCAATGAACAGATTGCTCTACATCACTTAAATTGTTACAGAGAATGAAGAGGTTTTCACTCTTTTTTTTTTTTATGAAGCCAGTGTAATTTACAATATAACCACACAAAAATCAATATCTCCTAAATATTAGTACTAGTCACTAGCTGTTGGAATGGAGCAGCCTCATCACAGTCTACTAAAATAAGACCTATTATTCATAGAAATAAACCCAAAAGCCCAGCCAGCATGGCTCAGTGGTTGAGCATCAACCTAGGAACTAAAAGGTCAAGGTTCAATTCCCGGTCCGGGCACATGCCTAGGTTGTGTGCACGATCCCCAGTGTGGGGCATGCAGGAGGCAGCCAATCAATAATTCTCTCTCACCATTGATGTGTCTATATCTCTCTCCCTCTCCCTTCCTCTCTGAAATCAATGAAAATACATTAAAAAAAGAAAGAAACCTAAAAAGAACCATAAAAAAACTCCCTCTGAAGGAAACTATAACATTTACTGACAGGCATAAAAAAAGCTTCTAAATAAAATTTAATAAAACTTTCTAAATACCAGGTGGGAGTACTCATTACTGTGAAGATGTTGGTTTTTCCCAGTATCACCATCAATTCACTGCACTTCCCATTGAATTCCCCTGGAACTAATGGGCTGGGACATAGTGATGGGATGGGATGTACCCACGTGATTGTCAGTTTCATGAAGAAGAAGAAGTTCATGAGGGGGATGACCAAGACATTTTGAAAGAGAAACGTAAGGTGGGTTTGCTCTACCGGGTTACAAGATTTGTTAAAGCTACAGTTATTTAACAAGATGCCATTGCCGGAGGAATAGGCAAAATAGGCACACACACACACACACACACACACACACACACACACACAAAAGACAAAATAAGATCCAAATCTATAAGTATATAAGGGCTCTACCACAATCAGTGTGGTATGTCCAGCATGGGGGAAGGGGTGAGTAAGTATATGAACACTTTGGCGTAGCTAAGTAAACAATTGGAAAAATAGCGTCCGACTTGTGCAAGTCCAGATACACTTTTTTTAATTTTAAATAAATTTATTATTCATTTTAAAGTTCTTTTTTAACAGATTTATTACAATCAAACAAAGGAGTATATTATTTTTAATGTTGAAGAAAAAGACAAGAACATTTTTCTTAGATGTAAGAAATAAAAAAGCTATAAAGTTATATAGCTATATATTATTTTAAGCTTTTTAAGTCAAAAACACTATGAACAAAATTAGAAGATAACTAAACAGAAACACATCACAATGTATACAAATGACAACTAATGTTCATAGTAGAAACCCTCCAGTATTATATTTCTTAGTGTTATGTTATATTGCATTTTCATAATATATACTACTCTAATAGAAAAGGAGGCAGAAATAAAACACATGCAACTTACAAAATAAGAAAACCTAATGATGAGCCAAGATACTCAACGAGGAAAGGGTAGGCGGGTTGATACATGAGGTTGAGAAAACTGGATCACTAGGGGCAGGAAAATGAGATTGGAACCTCACACACTCACACACGTTAGCCCAGAGTGATTGAAGATTAAAGACTTCCACAGGCCTGAAACCTTAAGCTCCTGGAAGAAAATAAAGAAAAGGCTCTTTGCCATTGGTCTCCACGATGCTATTATGGACCAAAAACACAAGCTACAGAATCAAAATCAACACATCAAACTACACGCTTCCCAAGCTGCTCAGCGACACGAACCACCCGGGAAGCACAAATCAAACCACAGTGAGAGGTCGCCTCACCTGTCAGAGTGCCTGTAGCAATACATCAGCAAACAACAAGTGTGGTGAGGATGTGGGGAAGGGCACCTTGACCATGTGGCCCGGCCATTCCACTCCTGGGTATCTTTTCAAAGGAGATGAAAGCAGATGTGCACACCTCTCTGTTCACTGCAGCGTGATTTATAAAAGCCACGATATAGAGACCCCACGCGCGAAGGCATGGAGATGGGGCGTGCACATGCGGTGCAATCTTATTCAGCCATGAGAAGGAAGGAGCCCCTCCATTTGCGACACAGATGGCTTGAGGCGCCATGCTAAGTGAACTAGCCAGACAGGGCCTGACAAACACTGAATAACATCATTGACATGTGGTACCTAAAAGAACTGACCTCACAGGTGGGGTACAATGGGGGCCTCCCTGGCGGGGGATGGGGAATTGGGCAGCTGCTACTGAAGGGCACAGGCTTCCCACTAGTCGAGGACTACGTCCTGGAGGTTAACACACAGCACGGTGAGCAGTCAGCAGTGCTCTCTCATGCTCTTCAGCGTTGCTAAGAGACAGACCGAAGCATCTTCCAGAGAAGCAATGGTAACCACCGGAGCAACAGAGACCTGACCTCACAGGTCGGAGCCTCGGCAACATGCACATGTATCCAATCACACCTGGGATGCAACTTACACAGCGCTATGTGTCAATCATGTCTTAACAAGAAAAGTTATTTTAAAGGATGGAAGGAAGTACACTAAAACACTAACAGTAAGTAGCTTCATAAGGTGAGATTTAAATATTTCTGTTTCATAATATTTACCATGATTTGCATTACCAGAAAAATATTTTCCATTTTGAAACAAAAATGAATAAGAAATACCAAATTTTACTAGGAGAGTCATTCTGTTCATATTTTTTTTCCTAATTGTCCTTCCAATGAAATTACTGTTCTAAACAAGCATTTATGTCAGCCATGAGCAGCGGTGAATAAGGGAGTTATTTTTTAGAGCGTATGAATAAAGTTGTGATTTAAAGAAAAACACATTTTTGGTGCTGGATCCACAATAAAGCTGAGTTTTGATGGTTTTGGGAAAAACTTATACTAAGAAAGCTCCATCTATAGCAACAAAGTGTTCGAAATTTCTGCCAAAGAGATCAACATAAATAGAGAAAAGGAGTGGCTACATTTTCCTTCACCTATGACGGTTAATGTGGAAGAACAATCACCATAAGGCAGGCTGATTGGAATGGCGGGCTTTGCAACCAGCTTAGGCAGCGCCAGCCCTTTGGCCTGCTCTCCAGGGGGCGTTCGGAAGCACCGGGAGGGACTCTCCTTCCAGCCACCAAAAGGAGCTGGTGCTCTATGCTATTTCTTCCAAAGTCATCCATTAGCTTTCAGGAAAGAGTACGTTTGTGCCACAAGAATCTATTTCCTTTGTGTGTCTGCTGAGACAAACTAACATGAAAATGCTGTAACATTTTAATTTATAGTAAAATCTTACTACCACCACAAAAACACAGGTACATTTTTCATAAACAAAGGCTCGCATCTAACATGTTAGTCTGTGTATGAGGTAAGTTCATATATAAGGTAAGTCAGTCTGTGTATGAAGTACGTTCATATATAAGGTAAGTCAGTCTGTGTATGAGGTAAGTTTACATATAAGGTAAGTTAGTCTGTGTATGAGGTACGTTTGCATATAAGGTAAGTTAGTCTGTGTATGAGGTAAGTTTACATATAAGGTGAGTTAGTCTGTGTATGAGGTAAGTTCATATATAAGGTAAGTTAGTCTGTGTATGAGGTAAGTTCATATATAAGGTTGCCCCGACCCACGGGGCATGCAACATGGGTACCGTGATGATTCCTGTAAGGGAATGAGAGGATAGGAGACGCGAAGAAATGGAGGCAAGACAGGATTCTGATCAAGCCTCAAATTTTAATTTCACAACAGCAGAATATATACTGCTTTAGGGACGGGGGGTGGGTGGAGAGGCCTATGGATATCAGCCTATCAGCAGGGTGGTAGCAGGTTCCGTAATGTGGCGATTGTTGCTTCAGGGTATAGGATGATTATCTTTAGCTGCTGGCCAAATCGCAGGACACACGTGGTTTCTGGTAACTAGGAGTTTCTAGAGGAACCAGAAGCTTATAGTTCTTAAGATGGCTTTGTCTAAGCCAATATTTCTAATGGCTCCCAACATTTCCTCCCTTTTTCTTTATTAAGGGTGGGCTTTAACCGACTGGGGGAGTAGGGACCTGGTTCCTCCCATGGGATTGTGGAGTCCCACTACTAGCGGCTCTTGGTATCTTTTTGGGGAGGAGAGGCAGAGCCAATAGTTACGTATGGATACCAACCTCTATGCAAACCAGGTGTGCTCACAGGGAAATCCAGAGGCGGTCGAAAATTTTGTGACCTTCCCTTGCAGTGCTTTGCCCTGCACCCAGGTCGGTGCCCATGCCTTTCTCCTTCTATGGGGAGTAGGCAAGCATCCCTCTGGCATCATGCTGTCCCCACAGGGAGGGAGTTTTGGCAGTCATTATAATCACGTTCACGGTCTATCATGGCTAGATGGTGGTAGTGTACCTGAATGGGTTTGGCCAGGATGCTATCAGCCTGCTGTTTTACAAAGTCTGTTAATTTTCTAAAAGCCCAGGGGCCGAAAGCTAGGATTAGGAGAAGGCTTATAAGGGGGCCGAGAGCAGGAAGCAGGTAGGGCAGGAGTCCGTTCAGTCCGCTCCAAAGGGGGTTTTCGAATAATTCTCTCCGTCTCTTCACTAGATCTTCTTGTAACTTCTTTATCTTGTCTCGGACAATCCCGGATTTGTTGGTATAGAAGCAGCAGCGTTCCTGTAGGGCTAAGCATATTCCTCCCTGTTCTGCTGTGAGCAAATCTAACCCTCTTCTATTTTGTAATACTACTTCAGCTAATGAATCTATCTGATCTTGGAGATCATTGATAGCGCCTGAGAGAGCTTGGACATCATCAATTAGCTGGTTAGATAATTTTTTATAGGTATGCAATTCTGTTCCTAGTCCGGCGGAACCGGTAGCTACAGCTCCTTTTGGCAAAAAAAAAAAAAAAAAAAAAGGTCAAGAGAGGTCAATACAGAATGCTGAAGTGCTTTCCCCAGGAGGGAATAAATCCCTTCACATTCTCAAAATATCCAAAGTAAATATTAATTTGTAAGTTTCTTTGGGATAAATGCACAATATACTGTAGTAAAGCATCAAAAATTAATAAAACTTTGTAGAATAATACCATGTAAGAATATTCTTTGTTCTAGGTCATGACACCTTTAATTTTCTAAACTCAAGGTTTGGAATGAGGAACCTACTTTTTTAAAAAAAGAAATTTACAGAAGCAGAGACAGTATTATCTAAATTACAATTTTGGGTGAACACATTATCTAGAGTCCTTGGTGACCTAGGTTAAACTTAGACATGTTATCTAAATTACAGTTTTTTGGGTCTAGAACCCTTGAATGACCTGGTTAAACTTAGGCACTTAGGCAGTTTTGGGTCTCCAGAACACTGAGTTGACATATTAACTGGAGCCCTCTAACCTTGGGATAGCTGTGCTGTCCTTCCCAGGTAAAGGAAAAATGTGCCTTCTAAGATCAGTATGAAACTATAGTTTTTACCTGAAATGATTGTTACCATACTTCACTTTACGTGCCCCATGTGGTCTCTGGGCTGTTCCTTTTATTCTGACACCAATGTAGCTCCATAGGTGTCTTCCATTAGCATCACAAGTGAAAAAATTCAGAGTAATTAAAGCTAGGTGCAGCCTACCCAAAGGTGATTTCTCCATCATCCCCCTTTTTTGTTTTTCTAATTGAGATTTCAGTCTTTGGTGTTGACGTTCAATAATGGCCTGTCCTTGGGAATTATATGGTATTCCCGTAATGTGCTGAATTTTCCATTTTTTACAAAATTCCTGGAATTGACAGCTTGTATAAGCAAGTCCGTTATCAGTTTTAATAATCTTTGGAATTCCCATGACGGCAAAAGCAGCTAGGCAATGATTAATAGCCTGTTTTGCCGTCTCCTGTAGATACAGTGGCCCATAGGACCTTTGAAAAAGTATCTACAGAGACATGTAACGCCCCAAGACGTCCAAAAGGAGTATAATGTGTTGTGCCCAGATTTCAAGATTCCCAAGAGCCCACCAGGGAGCCAGCAAGTCCGATGCAAAAGCAAAGAGTCCCTCATTTCGAACTGGTTCGGCTCCCCGACCACACTCACCGATGCAACGGCAAGCCCCATGGCCGAGAGAGCGAACTCTGTGTGGAGAGAGGCTTTATAGGGGGTTGGGGTAAGGGGAGGAGAAAGGACTGTGGGCCCTGCCAATTGGCCAGGCGCAAGTCGGTGTCTCATTACACAGGATGTGGTCATAGTGATGGCGTGCACTTCCCTTGACTATCATTGGCCAGTCCAGAGAAATCCTAGGCGTGGCCAGCAGTGGCTTGGCTTCCGGGAAGAAGCCTTGCTGAGCACATGGCCAAGGTAAGATGGAGGGCATAGCCCTTACCCTGGGGCAAGGTGGAGGGCGTAGCCCTTACCCTGGGGCAAGGTGGAGGGCGTAGTCCTCGCCCTTTCATTCCCCCCTTGTCTTGGAACTTCCGGCTCAACCATGAGATGGACTGTATTTCTATTCCACCGTTGCTAGAGGCCCATAGTGGGCACACAGAACTATCAACTGAACTATCCCTATAAGCTTAACATATGGCCCGGTGGAAGGGAAAGAAACCATTTTAGATTTAACAACGTCTATTGAAACAGGATTTTTCTTCTTAAAATTCCTCCATGGCTATCAAAAAGCCAAATCAAGATTAATTTATCTACTGTCCTGATGTTTGCATAAACACAACAAGAATGGTAACTGACTACCTTTGCTGGAATTTCATGGTTGAACCTTAATGTGCCCCGTAGGGCCAGGAAGCCAAGCCATCCAGCTGCCATCAGGCCTGCCTGCAGTATCTGCTCAGTTAGGTGAATCCCTCACCTGTAGCAACTCCACCTGGGCCCACACTCCAGGCTTTAAGGCCCATCTCAGTAGCCCTCCTACTAGTTGCGGCCCAGAGTGTGTGGGGGTTCCGCAGGGATGCAGAGGCATCTTTACTGCTCCCCTTCTACTCTTACCAACCGCCAGTGATGGTAGGGCATGGGCCTGACGCTCCAGCGCCAGCCATCTTCAGGGCTCCCAAGCAGGATACCAGGCTTTCTTCGTGGCATTTTTACTGGCTTCAAGTCTTTAGAGCTCAGACAGAGCTCTTTAAAACATGATACTCCAGTCAAAGTTTTCCGTTAATAAAACCACTATTAGGAACCAGTCTTTTTGTATCTATGCAAAGCCTGATGTTTGCCATGACTTATTTAGCATTGCCAGATTTCGGAGGAATTACATAAGGAGAAAAACATACTGATCTGCTCTAAGATTTTCTGACTTCCCTTGCTAATTCCTTTTCATGGATTTAAAACAAAACAGTAACTGTTGGCATAAAACCTTCTTTCTATGCATAACCATGCCTCAGACCTTCTATTCTAAACAGGCTTTTTTCCAGCTTTACTACCCGACATGGGCATGGTGACTCAGGCCTGCAAGACAGTATTACAGGCTGCCAACTGTTAGCTGTCTCTCAACAGAGACCAAAACCTGATGGGCACCCTTCCCTGCCCAGCTGGGCACCTGCCCTCTTGGCAGCTAGGCACCCTTTACTTTTGGGGGTCACCCCATACAGCTCCCTTCCAGGACAGCCAACATACATTCAAACCTGCAAAAGAATCAAAGGTTAATATAACATATCAATACAATGAAACATAATATTGGCATCATGGCCTCTTCAGGCAGCCACATCTTCTGCTACCAAACATGTGATCCTATAAATTGTCTTTGTCTCTTTGGAGCCATGTCCATGAAGATGCCGGCATTATCTAAATGTATTACACAGTATTGTGGGGGCTCCTGGTGACAGGAGTGATCGCAAGTCATGTTACCGGCATCAGGCAGGTCGAGCACGCCATACCTTGAGCTTGAGCGGGTTGTGTTGATCTCGATCGATGCTCCATTTGGTGATGAAGTCTTTCCAGATGGACCCAGGTCGCGACGCCATCTACCTTGAGAGCGGTGGGGGTCATCAGCACCACAATGTATGGACCCTTCCAACGTGGCTCTAGGGTCTCCCGGCGGTCCCTTCTGACGTAGACCCAATCTCCTGGTCTGTGCTGATGAGGAGTTGGGGTTGGGCTGGTCTCATAGATGGCACGGAGGCACGGCCAAATGTCCTCGTGTGCCCTCTGGAGCCCTCTCAAGGAAAGAGATTGTTAAAGAAAAGCCACCCAGTCCTCGCCAGTCTCTGAGTCAGACAGATTCCTCCTCTCTTGGAGAACTTCAAAGTCCTGATGGCTTCTAGGTAACCCTGTTTATCAGTTACAGCAGCAACAGGTACCAAACCCTTTCAGTACATTTGACCAGCTTCATTCCCGCTCACCTTTACAGAGACCCATTGTCTTCCTTTAACCAGCAAGCCAAATGACACTGGCCTGTATTATTTAATTCAGCATAGGCAGGGGGAAAGGCCCATGGAATCTCTGCCCTGAGGAACTGTGAGCCCCACCCTTAAATGTCCCAATCAGACTAGAAAAGCCACAAATACCTTTTAAATCCACCCCAGAATTCCAAAATCCCAACCTAGCACAGAATATACTTCCACACTTACATGAACAAATAATTATACCCAAGTAGACATACAAACATCAAATAAATATTTACACTTACACCCTTTCTGTGAACAAGTCACCTTTACAGTCTTGGGATCTTGAGCAGATAACAGGAACACCGCCCAAATCCCCTGATGGGGGCCTGACAGGAACAGATGTGGGGGCCTCCCTTTCCCACATCCCAGGACAGGATTCTTGACCTATGTCTCATCCAGATAGAAACGGTACTCATATTGAACAAGGAAATCAAGACTAAATAGACACGATAACTAGATACATTCCCCATTAAGAACTTCGAGGTGCATGCCACATTTATACCACAAAATACCAACAAATCAGTTTCAGTTGTGTCGAGATACAGAACAAGTCCCTGAACAGAGGCAGTAGAAAACTGCCTAGGAATGCTTCTTTTCTACCTTTTTAAAAGATAGGCCAGATTCGAGCCAGTCCGAGTTTTGACTTCCCTCCAGAAGTCCCAGAGACGCTGAATACCATCTAGAAGCCATTCCTCCAGATACAGGACAAGTCCCTTAGAGATTCTTGATAATCTACATCAGTAATTCATTCACACAATCCCCTAAAAGTTAAAGAGGAAGGAAAGAACCATTCAATGTCCTTCAAGAGGATTTCGGTGAAACAACAAAATCAACAGATTAAACACATTGGACCCTCTGATGTTTCAGGGGTACCAAGGAAGGGGAAGCTAGGCCACGTCCAGCCCTTCTCACAATCCACCATTAGTGACCAGTCCCAGCTCACTGGTCTACCATCCATTTAACATTTCTTTTTTCCTCCTATCACACCAAGGCCATGCTTTCCAGGTAGCTAGAACTTTTAAACCACAGTTTCTAAATAATTGTACTTTACTTTAGAAATTGGATTACTACTATCCTGGCATAGCTGCTAAATTTCAAAATGGTCACAATTTTCCTGCTGGGGAATTCAAGAAGCAGACCCATAACTATTAAGGCCAAAACAGTCTCAGGTTTTTATTCTGTACACAGCAAAAGGTCAAGTTCAGCTCAAAACTATACGCACTCGTTTTTAAACTGGACTTTTCCCTTTACATGTGCACAGAAATCCCGGCAATTCTCTATCTACAAGCCCTTTAAGAAATACAAGCTCTATTGTCAGCCCTTATAAAGCCAACTGCTCAAAACATTGGTCTATCATATCACTAAAATTATATTAAGACCGTGATTGCTAATTTAGTATTAAATAAATCTGAGAGGCAGGCACACTTTCTGCCCCATCTGCATTTCCTTAGTAAAACTCCGCCTTAAAACTCCACCCCTGAAATCCCATCCTGCCTCAGTGAGCAGACATTCCTTTTGTGATTGACTAAGTCAGAGGGAGGGGCCTTTACTGTTCCAAGATGGCAGCGCCCAAGGGCACGGCATACCATGCGGCCAACATGGTGGCTGCCAAGTCAGGCAGCTCAACATTGTGGCTGTCTAAACTGTTCTCTGACAGAAAACATGATTTCCTCATTCTCACAATAAACAAGGGGAGAACAAACCAAAACCCCTAAAAGATAGATGGCCAAAATTATATTGCAGAACTTTTTTAAATCTTAGGTAGCAAATTAAATGCTTAGCATTTTTCAAATCAATACTTTTACATTTAGGATACATTTCAAATAAAATATAAGGCATTTTCAATTAATAGATTAGCTTCTATCATCTAGACTTCATACTAGGCATACTCAGATAGCCACACAAAGGAGGGGAGAAGGCAGGCCCCCTCCCTCCACATTCACACACTTTCACCAGACATTCATTCAGAGTTTAAACAATCCATTCAATTCCTAACAACTTCCCAACCCCTGACGGAGCTCTAAAGCCTCCCCAATCTCCTTGAAATGATCAATCACAATACCCAAAGGTGCAGTCTGAGTCCATCCCATAACATCCATCCAGTACAAACACAGAACACTAAACAGGGCCCGAAAATACAGCCTTCCAACTCCATGGAAGCAACTAGATGATGGCCTTACGCCAAACAGGCAGGAGCGACCTGCCTCGTCTCAAATCCGCGAGGGGCATATCCATCCCTCCTGGGGTAAGGGGCATATCGACCCCTCCTGGGGTGAGGGGCATATCCATCCCTCCTGGGGAGCGGAACGTCTTCCAACTCTCCCCCGCCTGTGGTCTTTCACGGCGCGTCCGCCTAGACCCCTCAGGCAATTACAGATTCCAGAAACAAGCTCACACTGAACAGAACATACAAGGACACACACATACCGCAGTCAGTCAGACTCTTCGGATCGGGGGTCCCTTGATGGTCTTGGGAATCCCGGACGAGCCCCCAAATGTTGTGCCCAGATTTCAAGATTCCCAAGGGCCCACCAGGGAGCCAGCAAGTCCGATGCAAAAGCAAAGAGTCCCTCATTTCGAACTGGTTCGGCTCCCCGACCACACTCACCGATGCAACGGCAAGCCCCATGGCCGAGAGAGCGAACTCTGTGTGGAGAGAGGCTTTATGGGGGTTGGGGTAAGGGGAGGAGAAAGGACTGTGGGCCCTGCCAATTGGCCAGGCGCAAGTCGGTGTCTCATTACACAGGATGTGGTCATAGTGATGGCGTGCACTTCCCTTGACTATCATTGGCCAGTCCAGAGAAATCCTGGGCGTGACCAGCAGCGGCTTGGCTTCTGGGAAGAAGCCTTGCTGAGCACATGGCCAAGGTAAGATGGAGGGCATAGCCCTTACCCTGGGGCAAGGTGGAGGGCGTAGCCCTTACCCTGGGGCAAGGTGGAGGGCATAGTCCTCGCCCTTTCATAATGTGTTACATCCATTTGCTAGATATGGTCCCTTAGCAAACCTCTAGAGTTGACTCCTGTGTTAGGCCCTTGAGGTAGATGTAACATGCAACTGGGACATTCCTTGATAATCTGTTTTGCTTTCTGTCGAGAGATTGAGAATTGTTTGAACAACATTTTAGCAGGCTGATGTAAAAGCTGATGTAAAAGCTGATGAGACTCTGAAGCCTCTTTTATTTTTTTTTAAATATATTTTATTGATTTTTTACAGAGAGGAAGGGAGAGGGATAGAGAGTTAGAAACATCGATGAGAGAGAAACATCGATCAGCTGCCTCCTGCACATCTGTGCCCGCAACCCAGGTACATGCCCTTGACCGGAATCGAACCTGGGACCTTTCAGTCCGCAAGCCGACGCTCAATCCACTGAGCCAAACCGGTTTCGGCTGAAGCCTCTTTTAATAAAGCAACCAATTGATCAGCATGTTCATTTCCCTTAGTTAATGGGCTAGGTAATATGCTGTGAGCCCTGATATGGGTGATATAAAAAGGGTATTTTCTCTGCTGCACAATCTGTTGAACTTGCTTAAATAGTAAGAATAAACTTTGGTCACTAAGTCATTTCAACCGGGCAGTTTCAATTCTACTTACTAGGCCCGAAGCATAAGAGGAATCAGAAATTATGTTAACAGGCTGTTGGAAATCTTGCAACGCAGCCTTAATAGCTTTTAATTTAATTCTTTGCACAGAAGTATGACTGGTCAGTATGACTCGGTCAGAATTTATAGTATGATAGGCAGCTTTCCCATTTGATGATCCATCAGTAAAAACAGTTAGTTAAAGCTTCAGGAATTGGTTCCTGCCTAGTGTTTTTTGGTATAATGATGGAGGTCTTATATAAAAATTGCAGAAGTTTATCTTTTAATAAGTGACAGCTAAGTTCCCCTGAATATCCACTTAGCCCAATTTGCCAATTTTAAGTCAGTTTGAAATAACATTTATTCTTTTAACTTTACTTGTCCTAAGTTATGGACAGTAAATGACATTAATTAAATTTCTGGTATTAGTCTTTAAGTAAATTTACATAAACTTTGTTTAAGGAGGCAAAACACAAATTATTTAGCTTATGAGGCCCAATATATTGATTTTTAATTTTAGTTAGACATCTGAAGGAAGCCTCTTTTTATTTCCTTCCAGACAGCTTTCTTTCTCACACAAGCAACAAATGTAAGGAACATGGTTGCCTTTTGAGATTTTAACAAATACTGTTGCAAAGCTATATATTTCAAGTGATTTTTCCTTTTATGGTGACTAATTATTGTCAGGTTTAGTATTTTAACAACAATCTGTAAATGTTAGAAATTATATTTTTAAAGAGTATCCCCTTTGGCTTATTTGCATATACAGAGGAATCATGGGAAGCCTTCAGTAACCTTTTTAGAAGAATTTTACTTTACTAGGATTCAATTGCTTACAAGGATAGTAATTTAAGTAAGTATCTTTTAAAAAGCAAAGCAAGTAAATTTAGTATTTAGTAAACTTCTGATTCATAAGGGGCAAATGCTGCACCACTTCCAGCCTAATTTAAAATGCAGTAGTGAGGAGCTTTTGTTATTTCAAATTACATCTTAAAATTTCACTGCTGTATTTTAAGAAATATTAAACAAAATAACTTGTTTTCCCCTTTCTCAGAGGCAAAAACTTAAAATATATATTTATTAATTTTTATTTGATAAAGCTTTCCATGTGGTTTCAAGTATATTAAATTTACCTAAATTAAAATATCCTTTAAAAAGAGAGAATAAACTTTTGAAAAACATTTCAGGGCCCGTGAAATTTCTCAAAGTCATTCCTTGGTTATAGTTTTGAAATCCAACTTGAGAGACCATCAAATATATATATAATTTAAAAGTTATATACTTCTTATAATTATTAAGAGATATCAATTAAATTTAAACTGGTTTTAAAATTTCAGCTGGGTTCACAGAAATTGGATTACTGCTATGAGTCCCTTTTAAATACTTTGACATAAGCTATTTAACTTTTGTTTAGGGAGGGAACATATAACCTTTAATTGTCCTTAGTTTAAGGAAAGCAGGGTTTTCTAGATTTAAGAGATTAGAAACACTTTCTGCCCCATCTGCATTTCTGTAGTGAAATTCCACCTTAAATCTCCACCCCTGAAATTCCATCCTGCCTCAGTGAGAAGACATTCCCTTTGTGATTGGCTAAGTTAGAGGGCGGGGCCTTTGCTGTTTCAAGATGGCGACCCCCAGGGGCACGGCAGGCCATGCGGCCAACATGGCAGCTGCCAAATCATGCAGCCCAACATTGTGGCTGTCTAAACTGTTCTCTGACAGAAAACATGATTTCCTTATTCTCACAATAAACAAGGGAAGAGGGAACCAAAATTCCTAAAAGATAGATGGCCAACATTATATTGTAGACAAGCAGAAATCCCATTAGCTGTTTATACCTTTTATAATTATTTTAAAGAATATCAATCAAATTTAAACTGGTTTTTGTATTAGAAATTTCAGTTGAGATGACAAAATTAATCCTCTTTTTTAAATCAGACCAAGAAGTAACATATTTTGAATTCCTAATCATTTAAGGGAAAACACATTTTATTTTTTCAAAAACAAGTTATACATTATTTAATTAATTTCTCCCGATTCAATTTGCACTTTAAACTTTCAGAAGTTTAAATCTTAGGTAGTGAAAGAATAAAAAATGCTACAAGCCGCACAAACTTCCCAGGCTTCCCCCGCTAGAGACAGGAAAAAGGGAGCGCAGGCCTTGAGGCTGTCCCCGGAGATAGCCAACCGTTGAGATAAGCAGGTTGTAAAAACACCAGGCAGGAATGAGGAGTGAATTTCACGCCCTATCAAGACACAGCCCAGACCCATTTGGAATTTCTTTGTTCTCCTTACTCCCTCCTGCATGCAACCCCTCCCCAACGTGTAATTTTTGCTATAAATATCTGGAAAACTCTCTGCTCGGGGCTCAACTCCTCTTCTCCTGCGTGAGATACGAGCTGAGCCCCAGCGCGCTGGAATAAAGCCTCTTGCTGTTTGCATCAAGTGACATCTCCTGCGGTTGATTGGGGTCGCCGTCGGTCTGCAGGACAGAGTGAGGGTCCCATTTCGGGGTCTCACAGTAGCAAATTAAATACTTAGCATTCTTCAAATCAATACTTTTACATTTAAGGATACATTTCAAACAAAATATAAGGCATTTTCAATTAATAGATTAACTTCTATCATCTTGACTTTATGCTAGGCATACTCAGATCAACATTTCAGTATTATGTCACTTCAAGATACCTAGGTATAAACTCCAAGGTCTTAAATTTCACAGCAGCTTTGGAAAACCACACTTGAGGCTGGCAAGGCAGGCCTGGCCCAGCCTTTGATTTTAAAACGACCATAATTTTTTCCTCTGGGGAAGGCCAAGAAACAAGGTTGTAGCTACATTGTTTCCTGCCCCTTGCTTGTCGGTGGGAAGTTTCAAAATTGGCCTGGGGGATGGAGGGGGGGCTGTTTTCCCTGGAAGAACAGGTTTGGCCTACCTTGGACTAATCAGATGTAAATTGACCCCATTCTTTAAGAATTTGCTACAAGCAGGAAGCAGCCCCTTTCTCCATCAGAAAGGCATGGCTAGCCTTTTTAATGAACAAAGGGCCGGTTTTTTACTGGGCTACTTAGATTTTTAAAATTAAGATATCTTTAATAATTCTTGGGGTTCGAATCCAATTATTTTAAGGCATTTACTTTAGCAAATTTTTGTAACAGAGACAATTTTACTGATTTTTCTTTTAGAGGTCTTAAAGTTAGATTTGGAGTAGGCTTCATTAACATTATTATGGAAAAATACCAATCTTGTTGCTAGAATTTCTACCCTGGGTCAAATTCGCCATTTTCCTTAGGAAATAATCAGTCTTGGGTTTTATTCTGCACATTTGTAAAGAGACTCTAGCTCAAAACTCTATCTAAATGTCCAAAATCGGAACTTGCACACATCAGTTTCAAGCCAGGTTTTCTCTTTACACGTGAACAGAAATCCCAGATGCATTTTTTAAATTTTGTAAAACTTTCCAATTACGAGAAGGAGACATTAAATTAGAATACTGGGGAGGAGGCGTCCATATTGGATCGCCATGTCCTCCCTTTTCCTTTCCACCACATCCTGCTTTGGGGGAAGTTTCAGCAAATGACTCAGATGGTGTATTTGTTCCCAAAGTCATGCTTAATAAAAAAACAGATTTTAAAATGTTTTTCCTTTTTTCGCTTTCCAAAGTAATAGCTAGCACCCAAGGTGACCTTGGCTAGACTTTACACTTCCCGACATGTTCTCAGGTAATTCTTAAACAGAACATCAAGTAATCTCATTGCAGGAGAGCTTATTGCTCTGCGCTCTGCTGCCACCTTTGAATCTCTCGGAACCAGAGAGAGATTCGGCCGCGGGGTTTCATTTCTTATTACAGATAGATTCCAAATACAAATTAAGATAAGAAAACACATTAAGATGACCATGGTACTATTATTTCTTCAGCCTGATCTAGAAGTGTACCTTTTTCAAGAAAAACAAAGGTTATATTCTACAATAACATGCAAAAACTGTAAAAGATTGCCTTCTAAAATTTTAACACCTTAAACATGCAAATCAAAAGTCTATAATAAACCATGAGCAAAGGTCAGTGACAAAAGTGAAAAAAATCCTTAAATCTTTCTTTTTAACCCGAAATCCTCGCGCCTTGAGGGACTCCCTGAGTCCCCTGAGAAACAACTCATGAGAGCTCAAAGCCTGACCCATATTTCCACCTCTTCCACGTAAGCCTCCGGGACGTATAAACCCCGTACCAGGTAAGCCCAGGAGTCCACGAGGAGACGAACCACCAAGGAAGATCAACGAACCTCAACCTCACAAAGGAGGCCCCTGTTCACGTGTCATAGGTTGGGATGTATAAGCCCCATGCCAGGAGAATGACCACTAAGACGAAGTGAACTCAGGGTTTTCAGATGAGGATCAACCAAGGGGAACGAAACCAGGGAACAAACCTGAGTGATTCGGAGTTCTCTCAGGCGAACTCGGGTACCCTTCACTCTTCCCTGAGACAACAAGAGAGTGCTCGAAGTGGACTGGAGGCAGGAGAATGAGGGAGGGCAGTGAGCAAGGATGATGCCTATCCACACTTCACTTACCTTAACACCAGGTCTGACTCTCAGGGTGGGAGGGCCAAGCGGAGACCGAGAAAACAGGCTGACTCAAGGGGCGATCCCACTGGCGCCTAAGAAGAGGTCCGGCCGGACACTTGAGTGAACGTTCCCAATGGGAAACGAAGTACGGAGGCCACGTTGGGGGCCAATTATGCCCCCACCCGCGGGACATGCAACGTGGGTACTGTGACAATTCCTGTGAGGGAATGAGAGGATAGGAGAAGCGAAGAAATGGAGGCAAGACAGGATTCTGATCAAGCCTCAAACTTTATTTTTACAACAGCAGAATATATACTGTTTTGGGGACGGGGGGTGGGTGGAGAGGCCTATGGATATCAGCGTATCAGCAGGGTGGTAGCAGATTCCGGAATGTGGCGATTGTTGCATCAGGGTAGAGGATGGTTAGGTAGAGCTGCTGGCCAAATCGCAGTACACATGTAGTTTCTGGTAACTAGGAGTTTCTAGAGGAACCAAAAGCTTATAGTTCTTACGATGGCTTTGTCTAAGCCAATATCTCTAATGGCTCCTAACATAAGGTAAGGCAGTCTGTGTATGAGGTAAGTTTACATATAAGGTAAGTCGGTCTGTGTATGAGGTACGTTTACATATAAGGTAAGTCACTCTGTGTATGAGGTACGTTTGCATATAAGGTAAGTCAGTCTGTGTATGAGGTACGTTTGCATATAAGGTAAGTTAGTCTGTGTATGAGGTAAGTTCATATATGAGGTAAGTCAGTCTGTGTATGAGGTACGTTTACATATAAGGTAAGTCAGTCTGTGTATGAGGTACGTTTACATATAAGGTAAGTCAGTCAGTGTATGAGGTACATTTACATATAAGGTAAGTCACTCTGTGTATGAGGTAAGTTCATATATAAGGTTACCCTGACCCGCGGGGCATGCAACGTGGATACCGTGACGATTCCTGTAAGGGAATGAGAAGATAGGAGACGCGAATAAATGTAGGCAAGACGGGATTCTGATCAAGCCTCAAATTTTATTTTTACAGCAGCAGAATATATACTGTTTTAGGGACGGGGGGTGGGTGGAGAGGCCTATGGATATCAGCCTATCAGCAGGGTGGTAGCAGGTTCCGGAATGTGGCGATTGTTGCTTCAAGTATAGGATGGTTATCTTTAGCTACTGGACAAATCGCAGGACACATTGATTTCTGGTAACAAGGAGCTTCTAGAGGAACCAGAAGCTTATAGTTCTTAGGATGGCTTTGTCTTGGCAAAAGCTCTAATGGCTCCCAACATAAGGTAAGTCAGTCTGTGTATGAGGTAAGTTCATATATAAGTAAGTCAGTCTGTGTATGAGGTAAGTTTACATATAAGATAAGTCAGTCTGTATATGAAGTACGTTTGCATATAAGGTAAGTCAGTCTGTGTATGAGGTACGATTGCATATAAGGCAAGTTAGTCTGTGTATGAGGTAAGTTCATATTTGAGGTAACTCAATCTGTTTATGCGGTAAGTTTACATATAAGGTAAGTTAGGCTGTGTATGAGGTACGTTTGCATATAAGGTAAGTTAGTCTGTGTATGAGGTAAGTTCATATATAAGGTATGTCAGTCTGTGTATGAGGTAAGTTCATATATAAGGGAAGTTAGTCTGTGTATGAGGTAAGTTTACATATAAGGTAAGTCAGTCTGTGTATGAAGTACGTTTGCATATAAGGTAAGTCAGTCTGTGTATGAGGTATGATTGCATATAAGGTAAGTTAGTCTGTGTTTGAGGTAAGTTCATATTTGAGGTAACTCAATCTGTTTATGCGGTAAGTTTACATATAAGGTAAGTTAGGCTGTGTATGAGGTACGTTTGCATATAAGGTAAGTTAGTCTGTGTATGAGGTAAGTTCATATATAAGGTATGTCAGTCTGTGTATGAGGTAAGTTCATATATAAGGGAAGTTAGTCTGTGTATGAGGTAAGTTTACATATAAGGTAAGTCAGTCTGTGTATGAAGTACGTTTGCATATAAGGTAAGTCAGTCTGTGTATGAGGTACGTTTGCATATAAGGTAAGTTAGTCTGTGTATGAGGTAAGTTCATATATAAGGTAAGTTAGTCTGTGTATGAGGTAAGGTTACATTTAAGGTAAGTTAGTCTGTGTATGAGGTGAGTTCATATATAAGGTAAATCAATCTGCGTATGAGGTAAGTTTACATATAAGATAAGTCAGTCTATGTATGAGGTATAGTTCTTAGGATGGCTTTGTCTAAGCCAATATCTCTAATGGTTCCCAACATAAGGTCAGTCAGTCAGTGTATGAGGTAAGTTTACATATAAGGTAAGTCAGTCTGTGTATGACGTACGTTTAAATATAAGGTAAGACAGTCTGTGTATGAGGTACGTTTGCATATAAGGTAAGTTAGTGTGTGTATGAGGTACGTTTCTATATAATGTAAGTTAGTCTGTGTATGAGGTACGTTTGCATATAAGGTAAGTCAGTCTGTGTATGAGGTAAGTTTACATATAAGGTAAGTTAGTCTGTGTATGAGGTAAGTTCATATTTAAGGTAAGTCAGTCTGTGTATGAGGTAAGTTTACATAAAAGGTAAGTTAGTCTGTGTATGAGGTAAGTTTACATATAAGGTAAGTTAGTCTGTGCATGAGGAAAGTTCATATATAATGTTGCCCCGATTGGCGGGGCATGCAACGTGGGTACCGTGGCGATTCCTGTAAGGGAATGAGAGGATAGGAGACACGAAGAAATGGAGGAAAAACAGGATTCTGATCAAGCCTGAAATTTTAATTTTACAGCAGCAGAATATATACTGCTTTGGGGACGGGGAGTGCGTTGAGAGGCGTATGGATATCAGCCTATCACCAGAGTGGTAGCAGGTTCCGGAATATGGCGATTGTTGCTTCAAGTATAGGGTGGTTATCGTTAGCTGCTAGGCAAATCGCAGGACACATGTGGTTTCTGGTAACTAGGAGTTTCTAGAGGAACCTGAAGCTTATAGTTCTTAGGATGGCTTTGTCTAAGCCAATATCTCTAATGGCCCCCAACATAAGGTAAGTAACTCTGTGTATGAGGTAAGTTCATATATAAGTAAGTAAGTCTGTGTATGAGGTAAGTTTACATATAAGGTAAGTCAGTCTGTGTATGAAGTACGTTTGCATATAAGGTAAGTGAGTCTGTGTATGAGGTACGTTTGCATATAAGGTAAGTTAGTCTGTGTATGAGGTAAGTTTAATATAAGGTAACTCAGTCTGTGTATGAGGTAAATTTACATATAAGGTAAGTCAGTCTGTGTATGAGGTACGTTTACATATAAGGTAAGTTAGTCTGTGTATGAGGTACGTTTGCATATAAGGTAAGTCCGTCAGTGTATGAGGTACATTTACATATAAGGTAAGTCACTCTGTGTATGAGGTAAGTTCATATATAAGGTTACCCTGACCCGCGGGGCATGCAATGTGGGTACCATGACGATTCCTGTAAGGGAATGAGAGGATAGGAGACGGGAATAAATGTAGGCAAGACGGGATTCTGATCAAGCCTCAAATTTTATTTTTACAGCAGCAGAATATATACTGTTTTAGGGACGGGGGGTGGGTGGAGAGGCCTATGGATATCAGCCTATCAGCAGGGTGGTAGCAGGTTCCGGAATGTGGCGATTGTTGCTTCAAGTATAGGATGGTTATCTTTAGCTACTGGGCAAATCGCAGGACACATTGATTTCTGGTAACAAGGAGCTTCTAGAGGAACCAGAAGCTTATAGTTCTTAGGATGGCTTTGTCTTGGCAAAAGCTCTAATGGCTCCCAACATAAGGTAAGTCAGTCTGTGTATGAGGTAAGTTCATATATAAGTAAGTCAGTCTGTGTATGAGGTAAGTTTACATATAAGATAAGTCAGTCTGTATATGAAGTACGTTTGCATATAAGGTAAGTCAGTCTGTGTATGAGGTACGATTGCATATAAGGCAAGTTAGTCTGTGTATGAGGTAAGTTCATATTTGAGGTAACTCAATCTGTTTATGCGGTAAGTTTACATATAAGGTAAGTTAGGCTGTGTATGAGGTACGTTTGCATATAAGGTAAGTTAGTCTGTGTATGAGGTAAGTTAATATATAAGGTAAGTTAGTCTGTGTATGAGGTAAGGTTACATATAAGGTAAGCTAGTCTGTGTATGAGGTGAGTTCATATATAAGGTAAATCAATCTGCGTATGAGGTAAGTTTACATATAAGGTAAGTCAGTCTATGTAAGAGGTATAGTTCTTAGGATGGCTTTGTCTAAGCCAATATCTCTAATGGCTCCCAACATAAGGTAAGTCAGTGAGTGTATGAGGTATGTTTACATATAAGGTAAGTCAGTCTGTGTATGAGGTAAGTTTACATATAAGGTAAGTCAGTCTGTGTATGAGGTACGTTTGCATATATCGTAAGTTAGTCTGTGTATGAGGTAAGTTTATATATAAGGTAAGTCAGTCTGTGTATGAGGTGTGATCATGTATAAAGTAAGTCAGTATGTGTATGAGGTAAGTTTACATATAAGGTAAATTAGTCTGTGTATGAGGTAAGTTTACATATAAGGTAAGTTAGTCTGTGTATGAGGTACGTTTATATATAAGGTAAGTTAGTCTGTGTATGAGGTACGTTTGCATATAAGGTAAGTTAGTCTGTGTATGAGGTAAGTTCATATTTGGGGTAACTCAATCTGTTTATGAGGTAGATTTACATATAAGGTAAGTTAGTCTGTGTGTGAGGTACTTTTGCATATAAGGTAAGTCAGTCTGTGTATCAGGTAAGTTTACATATAAGGTAAGTTAGTCAGTGTATGAGGTACGTTTCCATATAAGGTAAGTCAGTCTGTGTATGAGGTAAGTTTACATATAATGTAAGTTAGTCTGTGTATGAGGTAAGTTCATATATAAGGTAAGTCAGTCTGTGTATGAGGTAAGTTCATATATAAGGTAAGTCAGTCTGTGTATGAGGTAAGTTTACAAATAAGGTAAGTTATTCAGTGTATGAGGTACGATTCCATATAAGGTAAGTTATTCAGTGTATGAGGTACGATTCCATATAAGGTAAGTAAGTCTATGTATGAAGTAAGTTCATATTTAAGGTAACACAATCTGTTTATGAGGTAAGTTTACATAAAAGGTAAGTTAGTCAGTGTATGAAGTATGTTTGCATATAAGGTAAGTTAGTCAGTGTATGAGGTACGTTTTCATATAAGGTAAGGTAGTCTGTGTATGAGGTAAGTTCATATTTGAGGTAAATCAATCTGTTTATGAGGTAAGTTTACATATAAGGTTAGTTAGTCTGTGTATGAGGTACGTTTGCATATAAGGTAAGTTAGTCTGTGTATGAGGTAAGTTCATATATAAGGTAAGTCAGTCTGTGTATGAGGTATGTTTACGTATAAGGTAAGTTAGTCTGTGTATGAGGTACATTTGCATATAAGGTAAGTAAGTCTGTGTATGAGGTGTGTTCATATATAAGGTAAGTCAGTATTTGTATGAGGTAAGTTTACATATAAGGTTAGTTATTCTGAGTATGAGGTACTTTTCCATATAAGGTAAGTTAGTCTGTGTATGAGGTAAGTTTATATATAAGGTAAGTCAGTCTGTGTATGAGGTACGTTCATATATAAGGTAAGTTAGTCTGTGTATGAGGTACGTTTGCATATAAGGTAAGTTAGTCTGTGTATGAGGTAAGTTCATATTTGGGGTAACTCAATCTGTTTATGAGGTAGATTTACATATAAGGTAAGTTAGTCTGTGTGTGAGGTACTTTTGCATATAAGGTAAGTCAGTCTGTGTATCAGGTAAGTTTACATATAAGGTAAGTTAGTGTATGAGGTAGGTTTGCATATAAGGTAAGTCAGTCTGTGTATGAGGTAAGTTTACATATAATGTAAGTAGTCTGTGAATGTGGTAAGTTCATATATAAGGTAAGTCAGTCTGTGTATGAGGTAAGTTCATATATAAGGTAAGTCAGTCTGTGTATGAGGTAAGTTCATATATAAGGTAAGTCAGTCTGTGCATGAGATAAATTGACATATAAGGTTAGTCTGTGTATGAGGTACGTTTGCATATAAGGTAAGTTAGTCTGTGTATGAAGTAAGTTCATATTTGGGGTAACACAATCTGTTTATGAGGTAAGTTTACATAAAAGGTAAGTTAGTCAGTGTATGAAGTATGTTTGCATATAAGGTAAGTTAGTCAGTGTATGAGGTATGTTTTCATTTAAGGTAAGGTAGTCTGTGTATGAGGTAAGTTCATATTTGAGGTAAATCAATCTGTTTATGAGGTAAGTTTACATATAAGGTTAGTTAGTCTGTGTATGAGGTACGTTTGCATATAAGGTAAGGTAGTCTGTGTATGAGGTAAGTTCATATTTGAGGTAAATCAATCTGTTTATGAGGTAAGTTTACATATAAGTTTAGTTAGTCTGTGTATGAGGTACGTTTGCATATAAGGTAAGTTAGTCTGTGTATGAGGTAAGTTCATATATAAGGTAAGTCAGTCTGTGTATGAGGTATGTTTACGTATAAGGTAAGTTAGTCTGTGTATGAGGTACATTTGCATATAAGGTAAGTAAGTCTGTGTATGAGGTGTGTTCATATATAAGGTAAGTCAGTATTTGTATGAGGTAAGTTTACATATAAGGTTAGTTATTCTGTGTATGAGGTACTTTTCCATATAAGGTAAGTTAGTCTGTGTATGAGGTAAGTTTATATATAAGGTAAGTCAGTCTGTGTATGAGGTGTGATCATATATAAGGTAAGTCAGTATGTGTATGAGGTAAGTTTACATATAAGGTAAATTAGTCTGTGTATGAGGTAAGTTTACATATAAGGTAAGTTAGTCTGTGTATGAGGTACGTTCATATATAAGGTAAGTTAGTCTGTGTATGAGGTACGTTTGCATATAAGGTAAGTTAGTCTGTGTATGAGGTAAGTTCATATTTGGGGTAACTCAATCTGTTTATGAGGTAGGTTTACATATAAGGTAAGTTAGTCTGTGTATGAGGTACTTTTGCATATAAGGTAAGTCAGTCTGTGTATCAGGTAAGTTTACATATAAGGTAAGTTAGTCAGTGTATGAGGTACGTTTGCATAGAAGGTAAGTTAGTCTGTGTATGAGGTAAGTTCTTATTTGGGGTAACTCAATCTGTTTATTGCTGGGGTCCAGCCCCAGCAGGTCCAGGGGTTCCCAAAGGTGTAGACGGAGTCGGCGAAGAAGGAATGAATGGCACAGAGGCAGTGTTCAGTTCATCAGCATAGTTGGGTTCTCTTGTCAGGATCTCCAGCCAGGTTCTGTAGCCATGTTCCCTCGCTAGGTTCTCCAGCCAGGTTCTGTCCAAGTTCTAGTCAGGTTCTCTTGACACGGAGGCAGCCATCGGGTGATCATCATAGCCAGGTTCCTCTAGCCAAGTTCTGGTCAGGATCTCCAGCGAAGTTCTGGTTAGGATCTCCAGCCAGGTTCTGTCTTCTAAGTTCCGTGTAAGTTCTGTCTCCTAAGTTCTGTCTCCTAAGTTCTGTCTCTTAAGTTCTCTCTGTAGGTTCTGAGTTCTGTGTCTCGGGGTCTGTCTCTCGGTCTGCCTCTCTAGGTTCTGACTTCTGTGTCTCGGGTCTGTCTCTCGGTCTGCCTCTCTAGGTTCTGACTTCTGTGTCTCGGGTCTGTCTCTTGGTCTGCCTCTCTAGGTTCTGACTCTAAGTTCTGTCGCTAAATTCTGTCTCTTGTTGTCTTGTTGCATCTGTATTTATACCAGGTGATTCTAATCCTATCAATCTCTATTCCAAAGGTTAGGGTGTTTCTTATCTCCATTCCAGGGAGTAAAGATTATGTAGTTTAAGCATGATTGTTCATAGTTAAAGTGATTAATTACCCGCCTGGCACTTAAGAGGCTTTATTCCCTCCCTAACTTCAGGGGAAAATCTCTACCTGGGGAAACAACCTTTCTCGGAGAGGTGACCTTGGTTAAAACACATAGTGCCAAGAAGGTGAGCAAACACATTAAGAACAGCATGCCATATATGCCAGGTCCCTTGAAACAACAAGGATGGACCGGCTCCCGGCAGTTTATGAGGTAAGTTTACATATAAGGTAAGTTAGTCTGTGTATGAGGTACGTTTGCATATAAGGTAAGTTAGTCTGTATATGAAGTAAGTTTACATATAAGGTAAGTTAGTCTGTGTATGAGGTACGTTCATATTTGGGGTAACTCAATCTGTTTATGAGGTAGTTTTACATATAAGGTAAGTTAGTCTGTGTATGAGGTACGTTTGCATATAATGTAAGTCAATCTGTGTATGAGGTAAGTTTACATATAAGGTAAGTTAGTCTGTGTATGGGGTAAGTTCATATATAAGGTAAGTCAGTCTGTGTATGAGATACGTTCATATATAAGGTAAGTTAGTCTGTGCATGAGGTAGGTTTACATTTAAGGTAAGTTAGTCTGTGTATGCGGTATGTTCATATATAAGGTAAGTTATTCTGTGTATGAGGTCAGTTTACTTATAAGGTAATTTAGTCTGTGTTTGGGGTATGTTCATATATAAGCTAAGTCAGTCTGTGTATGAAGTATGTTCATATTTGGGGTAACGCAATCTGTTTATGAGGTAATTTTAGATATAAGGTAAGTTACTCTGTGTATAAAGTACGTTTGCATATAAGATAAGTCAATCTGTGTATGAGGTAAGTTTACATATAAGGTCAGTCAGTCTGTGTATGAGGTAAGTTTACATATAAGGTATGTCAGTCTTTGTATGAGGTACGTTTGTATATAAGGTAAGTTAGTCTGTGTATGAGGTAAGTTTATATATAAGGTAAGTCAGTCTGTGTATGAGGTGTGATCATATATAAGGTAAGTCAGTATGTGTATGAGGTAAGTTTACATATAAGGTAAATTAGTCTGTGTATGAGGTAAGTTTACATATAAGGTAAGTTAGTCTGTGTATGAGGTACGTTTATATATTAGGTAAATTAGTCTGTGTATGAGGTACGTTTGCATATAAGGTAAGTTAGTCTGTGTATGAGGTAAGTTCATATTTGGGGTAACTCAATCTGTTTATGAGGTAGATTTACATATAAGGTAAGTTAGTCTGTGTATGAGGTACTTTTGCATATAAGGTAAGTCAGTCTGTGTATCAGGTAAGTTTACATATAAGGTAAGTTAGTGTATGAGGTAGGTTTGCATATAAGGTAAGTCAGTCTGTGTATGAGGTAAGTTTACATATAATGTAAGTTAGTCTGTGAATGTGGTAAGTTCATATATAAGGTAAGTCAGTCTGTGTATGAGGTAAGTTCATATATAAGGTAAGTCAGTCTGTGTATGAGGTAAGTTCATATATAAGGTAAGTCAGTCTGTGCATGAGATAAATTGACATATAAGGTTAGTCTGTGTATGAGGTACGTTTGCATATAAGGTAAGTTAGTCTGTGTATGAGGTAAGTTCATATTTGGGGTAACACAATCTGTTTATGAGGTAAGTTTACATAAAAGGTAAGTTAGTCAGTGTATGAAGTATGTTTGCATATAAGGTAAGTTAGTCAGTGTATGAGGTACGTTTTCATATAAGGTAAGGTAGTCTGTGTATGAGGTAAGTTCATATTTGAGGTAAATCAATCTGTTTATGAGGTAAGTTTACATATAAGGTTAGTTAGTCTGTGTATGAGGTACGTTTGCATATAAGGTAAGTTAGTCTGTGTATGAGGTAAGTTCATATATAAGGTAAGTCAGTCTGTGTATGAGGTATGTTTACATATAAGGTAAGTTAGTCTGTGTATGAGGTACATTTGCATATAAGGTAAGTAAGTCTGTGTATGAGGTGTGTTCATATATAAGGTAAGTCAGTATTTGTATGAGGTGTGATCACATATAAGGTTAGTTATTCTGTGTATGAGGTACTTTTCCATATAAGGTAAGTTAGTCTGTGTATGAGGTAAGTTTATATATAAGGTAAGTCAGTCTGTGTATGAGGTGTGATCATATATAAGGTAAGTCAGTATGTGTATGAGGTAAGTTTACATATAAGGTAAATTAGTCTGTGTATGAGGTAAGTTTACATATAAGGTAAGTTTCTGTGTATGAGGTACGTTCATATATAAGGTAAGTTAGTCTGTGTATGAGGTACGTTTGCATATAAGGTAAGTTAGTCTGTGTATGAGGTAAGTTCATATTTGGGGTAACTCAATCTGTTTATGAGGTAGGTTTACATATAAGGTAAGTTAGTCTGTGTATGAGGTACTTTTGCATATAAGGTAAGTCAGTCTGTGTATCAGGTAAGTTTACATATAAGGTAAGTTAGTCAGTGTATGAGGTACGTTTGCATAGAAGGTAAGTTAGTCTGTGTATGAGGTAAGTTCTTATTTGGGGTAACTCAATCTGTTTATGAGGTAAGTTTACATATAAGGTAAGTTAGTCTGTGTATGAGGTATAGTTCTTAGGATGGCTTTGTCTAAGCCAATATCTCTAATGGCTCCCAACATATAAGGTAAGTTAGTCTGTGTATGAGGTACGTTTGCATATAAGGTAAGTTAGTCTGTATATGAAGTAAGTTTACATATAAGGTAAGTTAGTCTGTGTATGAGGTACGTTCATATATAAGGTAAGTTAGTCTGTGCATGAGGTAAGTTTACATTTAAGGTAAGTTAGTCTGTGTATGAGGTACGGTCATATATAAGGTAAGTTATTCTGTGTATGAGATCAATTTACATATAAGGTAAGTTAGTCTGTGTATGGGGTAAGTTCATATATAAGGTAAGTCAGTCTGTGTATGAGATACGTTCATATATAAGGTAAGTTAGTCTGTGCATGAGGTAGGTTTACATTTAAGGTAAGTTAGTCTGTGTATGCGGTATGTTCATATATAAGGTAAGTTATTCTGTGTATGAGGTCAGTTTACTTATAAGGTAATTTAGTCTGTGTTTGGGGTAAGTTCATATATAAGCTAAGTCAGTCTGTGTATGAGGTAAGTTTACAAATAAGGTAAGTTATTCAGTGTATGAGGTACGATTCCATATAAGGTAAGTAAGTCTATGTATGAGGTACGTTTGCATATAAGGTAAGTCAATCTGTGTATGAGGTAAGTTTACATATAAGGTCAGTCAGTCTGTGTATGAGGTAAGTTTACATATAAGGTATGTCAGTCTTTGTATGAGGCACGTTTGTATATAAGGTAAGTTAGTCTGTGTATGAGGTAAGCTTATATATAAGGTAAGTCAGTCTGTGTATGAGGTGTGATCATATATAAGGTAAGTCAGTATGTGTATGAGGTAAGTTTACATATAAGGTAAATTAGTCTGTGTATGAGGTAAGTTTACATATAAGGTAAGTTAGTCTGTGTATGAGGTACGTTTATATATAAGGTAAGTTAGTCTGTGTATGAGGTACGTTTGCATATAAGGTAAGTTAGTCTGTGTATGAGGTAAGTTCATATTTGGGGTAACTCAATCTGTTTATGAGGTAGATTTACATATAAGGTAAGTTAGTCTGTGTGTGAGGTACTTTTGCATATAAGGTAAGTCAGTCTGTGTATCAGGTAAGTTTACATATAAGGTAAGTTAGTGTATGAGGTAGGTTTGCATATAAGGTAAGTCAGTCTGTGTATGAGGTAAGTTTACATATAATGTAAGTTAGTCTGTGAATGTGGTAAGTTCATATATAAGGTAAGTCAGTCTGTGTATGAGGTAAGTTCATATATAAGGTAAGTCAGTCTGTGTATGAGGTAAGTTCATATATAAGGTAAGTCAGTCTGTGCATGAGATAAATTGACATATAAGGTTAGTCTGTGTATGAGGTACGTTTGCATATAAGGTAAGTTAGTCTGTGTATGAAGTAAGTTCATATTTGGGGTAACACAATCTGTTTATGAGGTAAGTTTACATAAAAGGTAAGTTAGTCAGTGTATGAAGTATGTTTGCATATAAGGTAAGTTAGTCAGTGTATGAGGTACGTTTTCATATAAGGTAAGGTAGTCTGTGTATGAGGTAAGTTCATATTTGAGGTAAATCAATCTGTTTATGAGGTAAGTTTACATATAAGGTTAGTTAGTCTGTGTATGAGGTACGTTTGCATATAAGGTAAGTTAGTCTGTGTATGAGGTAAGTTCATATATAAGGTAAGTCAGTCTGTGTATGAGGTATGTTTACGTATAAGGTAAGTTAGTCTGTGTATGAGGTACATTTGCATATAAGGTAAGTAAGTCTGTGTATGAGGTGTGTTCATATATAAGGTAAGTCAGTATTTGTATGAGGTAAGTTTACATATAAGGTTAGTTATTCTGTGTATGAGGTACTTTTCCATATAAGGTAAGTTAGTCTGTGTATGAGGTAAGTTTATATATAAGGTAAGTCAGTCTGTGTATGAGGTGTGATCATATATAAGGTAAGTCAGTATGTGTATGAGGTAAGTTTACATATAAGGTAAATTAGTCTGTGTATGAGGTAAGTTTACATATAAGGTAAGTTTCTGTGTATGAGGTACATTCATATTTGGGGTAACTCAATCTGTTTATGAGGTAGGTTTACATATAAGGTAAGTTAGTCTGTGTATGAGGTACGTTTGCATATAAGGTAAGTTAGTCTGTGTATGAGGTAAGTTCATATATAAGGTAAGTCAGTCTGTGTATGAGGTATGTTTACGTATAAGGTAAGTTAGTCTGTGTATGAGGTACATTTGCATATAAGGTAAGTAAGTCTGTGTATGAGGTGTGTTCATATATAAGGTAAGTCAGTATTTGTATGAGGTAAGTTTACATATAAGGTTAGTTATTCTGTGTATGAGGTACTTTTCCATATAAGGTAAGTTAGTCTGTGTATGAGGTAAGTTTATATATAAGGTAATTCAGTCTGTGTATGAGGTGTGATCATATATAAGGTAAGTCAGTATGTGTATGAGGTAAGTTTACATATAAGGTAAATTAGTCTGTGTATGAGGTAAGTTTACATATAAGGTAAGTTTCTGTGTATGAGGTACGTTCATATATAAGGTAAGTTAGTCTGTGTATGAGGTACTTTTGCATATAAGGTAAGTCAGTCTGTGTATCAGGTAAGTTTACATATAAGGTAAGTTAGTCAGTGTATGAGGTACGTTTGCATAGAAGGTAAGTTAGTCTGTGTATGAGGTAAGTTCATATTTGGGGTAACTCAATCTGTTTATGAGGTAGGTTTACATATAAGGTAAGTTAGTCAGTGTATGAGGTACGTTTCCATATAAGGTAAGTCAGTCTGTGTATCAGGTAAGTTTACATATAAGGTAAGTTAGTCTGTGTATGAGGTAAGTTCTTATTTGGGGTAACTCAATCTGTTTATGAGGTAAGTTTACATATAAGGTAAGTTAGTCTGTGTATGAGGTACGTTTGCATATAAGGTAAGTTAGTCTGTATATGAAGTAAGTTTACATATAAGGTAAGTTAGTCTGTGTATGAGGTACGTTCATATATAAGGTAAGTTAGTCTGTGCATGAGGTAAGTTTACATTTAAGGTAAGTTAGTCTGTGTATGAGGTACGTTCATATATAAGGTAAGTTATTCTGTGTATGAGATCAATTTACATATAAGGTAAGTTAGTCTGTGTATGGGGTAAGTTCATATATAAGGTAAGTCAGTCTGTGTATGAAGTAAGTTCATATTTGGGGTAACGCAATATGTTTATGAGGTAAGTTGACATAAAAGGTAAGTTAGTCTGTGTATGAGGTACGTTTGCATATAAGGTAAGGTAGTCTGTGTATGAGGTAAGTTCATATTTGAGGTAAATCAATCTGTTTATGAGGTAAGTTTATATATAAGGTTACTTAGTCTTTGTATGAGGTATGTTTGCATATAAGGTAAATTAGTCTGTGTATGAGGTAAGTTCATATATAAGGTAAGTCAGTCTGTGTATGAGGTATGTTTACGTATAAGGTAAGTTAGTCTGTGTATGAGGTACTTTTGCATATAAGGTAAGTCAGTCTGTGTATGAGGTGTGTTCATATATAAGGTAAGTCAGTATTTGTATGAGGTAAGTTTACATATAAGGTTAGTTATTCTGTGTATGAGGTACTTTTGCATATAAGGTAAGTTAGTCTGTGTATGAGGTAAGTTTATATATAAGGTAAGTGAGTCTGTGTATGAGGTGTGATCATATATAAGGTAAGTCAGTATGTGTATGAGGTAAGTTTACATATAAGGTAAATTAGTCTGTGTATGAGGTAAGTTTACATATAAGGTAAGTTAGTCTCTGTATGAGGTACGTTCATATATAAGGTAAGTTAGTCTGTCTATGAGGTACATTTGCATATAAGGTAAGTTAGTCTGTGTATGAGGTACGTTTGCATATAAGGTAAGTTAGTCTGTGTATGAGGTACGTTTGCATATAAGGTAAGTCAGGTTGTGTATGAGGTACCTTCATATATAAGGTAAGTCAGTCTGTGTATGAGGTACGTTCATATATAAGTTAAGTCAGTCTGTGTATGAGATAAATTCATACATAAGGTTAGTCTGTGTATGAGGTAAGTTCATATATAAGGTTAGTCTGTGTATGAGGTAAGTTCATATATAAGGTAAGTCTCTCTGTGTATGAGGTAATTTTACATATAAGGTAAGTCAGTCTGTGTATGACGTAAGTTTACGTATAAGGTAAGTCAGTCTGTGTATGAGGTAAGTTTACATATAAAGTAAGTCAGTCTGTGTATCAGGTACTTTCATATATAAGGTAAGTCAGTCTGCTTGTTAGGTACGGTTATATATAAGGTTAGTCTGTGTATGAGGTACATTCATATATAAGGTAAGTCAGTCTGTGTATGATTTACGTTCATATATAATGTAAGTTAGTCTGTGTATGAGGTAAGTTCATATATAAGGTAAGTCTCTGTGTATGAGGTAAGTTTACATATAAGGTAAGTCAGTCTGTGTATGAGGTAAGTTTACATATAAGGTAAGTCAGTCTGTGTATGAGGTAAGTTTATATATAAGGTAAGTCAGTCTGTGTATGAGATAAATCCATATATAATGTAAGTCAATCTTTGTATGAGGTATGTTCATATATAAGGTTAGTCTGTGTATGAGGTAAGTTCATATATAAGGTCAGTCTGTCTGTGTATGAGGTAAGTTTACATATAAGGTTTTCAGTCTGTGTATGAGGTACATTCATAAATAAGGTTAGTCTGTGTATGAGGTAAGTTCATATATAAGGTAAGTCAGTCTGTGTATGAGGTACGTTCATATATAAGGTTAGGCTGTGTATGAGGTAAGTTCATATATAAGGTCAGTCTGTCTGTGTATGAGGTAAGTTTACATATAAGGTAAGTCAGTCTGTGTATGAGGTAAGTTTACATATAAGGTTTTCAGTCTGTGTATGAGGTACATTCATAAATAAGGTTAGACTGTGTATGAGGTAAGTTCATATATAAGGTAAGTCAGTCTGTGTATGAGGTACGTTCATATATAAGGTTAGTCTGTGTATGAGGTAAGTTCATATATAAGGTAAGTCTGTCTGTGTATGAGGTAAGTTTACATATAAGGTAAGTCTGTCTGTGTTTGAGGTAAGATTACATATAAGGTATGTCAGTCTGTGTATGAGGTACGTTCATATATAAGTTAAGTCAGTCTGTGTATGAGGTAAGTCTGTCAAATCAAATGAACCAGCCAACAGTGACTGTTAGATGGTCACGCCCGCAGTGTAATTGGTTTCTCCACTGCAAACAGGGTCGCCCCCGGAGCAGCACTGTCCGCAGCAGGAGTAACACGCACAGGTCAGGTTGCCCACAGCTGAGGAGGAACAAGTCACCTTTTCTGTTGGAGAACAGTGTGGGCAGCCGCCATGTGGGCCGCGTGACCTACCGCTCCCCTGGGTTTGCCATCTTGAAACAGCAAAGGCCCACCCCTCCCTTGAATTAGCCAATCCGGAGAGACTGTCCACCTAACTCACTCTCAGCTCTCGCTTTGGTCGGCTAATAGGAGGGATTTGTGTGAAGAGCTAAGGAGTTGTCTATTCAAAACAGCATATTCATCCCGGCTCACCTGGACCTCTGACAACCTGTAGTCATTCTGCAGATAAACACATTAGTTCATAAACACACTCCTGGTCCCCGATTTCTCTCTATTTAGCAAACTAATTAGTAGTTGGGCCCAAAGTTGCATTTTAATTTTCAGAAGCTATATTCCCAACACCTCTAATCACACCCAATAACCGAAGTACCCATCTATCATTTTGATTAAATAGTGGAAAAGGCAGCCAATTTGGTGAAAAACAACCAGGTAAGCCATTATTTGATGTTAAAGGCCAAGTAATAGGGTCTTGGTAAGTTTCCACACATTTCCCTCCCCCAGGCATTGCCCGGCGTCCAGGATGTGCGGCAAGGGAGAAGGCACCCCAGGCGCTGGGCTCCTGCGGGGAGACGCAAGCGGGATGTGGACACGGCACCGACACTGGAACCTTTCACTAGCTCAGGTAAGTCATCTGATCCCCATGTCACAAATGAGGAAACAGGCGTAAGAGAAGGGCAATCATTTTTCCCAAGTCACAAAGGTCAGATATGTTGGGTTCAAATTCTCAACCCACGTTTCTGACCGCCAGCCAGGGCTTTCCAGGGTCTGCTGGATGGTTAACAGGAATCACTGTTTAGGAAGCCAGGGCGAGCAGGTAGCTGGGCCCAGGACTCCTTGGCTCACGTGTCACGGGCGCACCCTGGGATCTGATTCTGAAAACAGTGATGGGCCGCACCTCACCCCCACGGCACTGCACGGGTAACCTGCATGGTCACTACAGTGATTTAAAAAGCGAGGTATTAAGAGAAAGAAACACCCAACTTCAGTATCGGGCCGTGAGTCCCACTTCAGACCAACCAGAGCTGCTTTGTTTGTCTCGGGCTCAGTGCCCTGGAAGCTCTGGTTTTGCTGAGGAGACACTAGATGCCAGGGGAACTGGGAACATCCGAGAGAGAGAGAGAGAGAGAGAGAGAGAGAGACAGAGAGAGAGAGAGAGAGAGAGAGAGAGGTTTTTCTAAGAAAATTAAAATAGCTGTTGTTTTACCCCAAAGTCACCATCACTTGGAGGGGAAGGAGGAGAGAAGGTAAGCGGCTGGTTTGCCTTGCCGGGTTGTCCCTGGGGTTGGTGAGCACCCCAGGAGTAAGGGAGGCCGGGCATCATCAGGGGACCCTCCTCGCCCTCATTCCTCCAGGTCCGGGTTGCACCCCTTGCTCTCTCGCGTCCCACTGGCTCCACAAGCAATGGATCCTGAGCGGGTGCCCCCGTAGGAAGTCCGAGGCTGGAGAAGTGACTGCTAAGTGGCCTCCATGGAGAGGGCCCACGCCTGTGGGAGAGAAGGCACACAGACAAACACGGTGCAGGAGCCTGTCCCACCAAGTAGCTTCTCTCGGCAGCTGGTGACTGAGTTACTGACATGAACAGCCTCGGCTCATGAGGGTGAAGCTGCACAAGGACTGGGAGCACTTCGAACCATCGCGTCTTTCCTAAGCAGTGGGGGGAGGCACTCCAGTTTTAGCGTCTGTGCGTTCCTTTCTCCCACAGAGCAAGAACAGGGGGAAGAGACCTGAACTCTCCTTACAAGCCAGAGTTCGTGTTACATGAAGGTCACTGAGTGCTGGAATAGGGTGGAGAAAGGTCAAAACGACAGATGCGTGCTTCCAGGGAACGGAACGCATGTCTCCTGGGAGGGTCAGTGAGGCCCCCAGGACGCCAGCTCCATAAACCTGAGAAGTCCTGGTTCACGTCACACATTAAAAGATGGACCTTTCCTACCCCTTCAATTTATAGACAAGGAAGTACACAAGCTTTTAAAGTAAAATCCACAGCAATGAAATTGGGAAAATATATAGAAAACTGTAAAATATGCTTATTTAATGGCAAAATCCTATAAGGAGAAACATAAAGGTATTTTAATATGTCAGACAAATAACAAGAAAACAGTGCTTTCACTACAAAAATGAAAAACTAAGAAAATAAGGAAGGAGCTTTGAATCAAAGTTCTATATATACATAAAGTTCATACTGTTACAAACAAGACAACAGGCTCAAATGGAGTGGCTTACGCTAAGCTCCATGTCACCAAACCAAAAATAATTAAGGTTCATTTTCCCCAGAAACACCAGGCCAGCACCCTGAGGCCACTGCCAGGGACCCGCCTCCCCTGGCCGGAAGCCACTTGCCACAACCACAGCTCTTTTGCCCTGTGTGACCTCCGTCCCGTCAGTGCGGCCTCTTGCCTGTGAAAATCTTCCACTGTGCACAGAGCCTCCCGTCTGCCCTGTAAATGGACTTTTGCTCAAATAAGCTCTTAAAATATGTAATATGCCTCAGTTCTCTTCTAATAGTTCTGGTATCAGAAGAGGAACCGGAGATCCGAAGCCCGTGGGTGGGGACCTATGGCCGGTCCCTCTCAGACCCAGCCTTGCCGCTTTTCTGTCCTGAGCTTTCAGACTATCTGATCAGTTCTTTTCCCAGATGAGTCCTGAAACCAGCAGTCAAACTGAGGCCAGAAACCAGAACCAACTGGGGTTCAGGTATGTTGACGTAAGAAACGTCCAAGCCTGTAGAGAACTTTTATGCGTTTATTTGAGCCAAACTGACTGCATTGCCAGGAGCAAGATCTCAGATGCTCCTGAGAACCACGGTTTGCATGTGAGACTGGAGGGAGCTGGCCAGGCCTGTGCTCGGGCCCTAGCAGGGGCCTGGGGGGCTTGTCCAAGGCATGTTAACCTGTGAGCCATGCCAGGCATGGCTGCAGGCAGAGATGAGCCTCTTAGGAGAGAAGCATGTGCCTGGCCTGCCTGCCCACCTTGACCTGTCCAAGTAGGAATCGGATCAAATGGCCCTGGAAGGGGCGTTTCCACAGGACCCCTTTCTCACCCACAGCTGGGTCTGACTTAGAAACCGGATCCAACCTAGAAGCAGGACCAGGCTGGGTCAGGCGGATCCTACCTAGAAACCCGACTGGGTGTGGGGTGGGAATGGGTTCAGCGTGAGGCCTCGGGTGAGTAACATTTTGTTTGAAGGCTGAATAAGCAGATTCGCCTCCTCAAGGATAATCCTGAAACACAGCCCCCAATCTAGGAACCCTGGACATATGAGACCCTGAAAATCTATGGAGGAGAAACAGTGACGTCTTAGGAGTTAGGAATGAGACAGGCATCCCTGCGCCTACCTTTGAAGGCCCTGATCTGGCCTCGCCACAGTCACCTCAGGAAGGAAAATCCAGAGGCTCCAGGCCTCTCCCAGCACCTGAGATGGGACTCGAATCCCACGCTGAGTCCAGTACTGGGACAAAACATTCATGATGGGGAGCAACTCATTATTAAACCCCCAGACAAGAACAGACGGTGGGAAAAACCTGAGCCGAGGGGGAGCTTGACCAATGGGCTGCAAAGGGCTGGCCCACACTTAGAATGTTTAACATGCCACCACTCCTATACATGTACGCACACATGTGGGTCTGTGTACATGCAGGTACAGGTGGATATATGAACATTTGCATTCACAATACACGTGTGGGGAATGGGAGCCTTTCAGAGTACGCTGGATGTTCAGGGCCACTCTGAGCAAGGACACAGCGATTGTACTGTGCACATGCACAGGCTGCCTTTCTACAACCCGAAGACTGAGGTCACTACTCGGCAAGAAGCCTCTTTTGTCTGAGTTGGTATAAAGTGTGTTACTAACCAGCCAGTGCGAGGCTGCTTGGTGTGGCTCCCATGTTTGCTACTGTATTATCAATGGCTACTATGTTTGTACAGCTTCTTTATAAGGCTACTTTGAAGAACTGTCTTTTCTAATAGCTCCTTAGTAGCAATGGCTACTTGGGCTGCAATAAAATCTCCCATATATGCCTATGACTGCTCATATCTTCTTTGTCCAATACCAGGCGTCCATGAAGACCCGTGCCTGGCAGAGAAGTGCCTGAGCTCCCAGTGTATGCACGCACTTTAAACAGTAGATAAACCCCCTTCCCTCTAAATCCACCACAGGCAATCCCCCCCCCCCCCCGAGTCTTGCCTTTTACGTGATTGGGACACTTTATTAACCAAGTCCCCAACCAGCCTGGACTTCCGTCACTTTATCTCGGCCTGCATAACACATCACTAACAATTATACAAGGCTTGCAGTTCGATTACAAAGGGATGTGGAAGAAATCAAGTCTCTTAACCATTGGCAAATAAAGAGACTTCCAGGGAAAGTCTGCAAATGCAGAGAGGAACATTTCCCTTGTTCTGCTTTGTCTCTCAGTTTGCAATGTTTGATAGCTGCAAAGAGCAATGCTTTCTCCTTCACTATTTACACTTCACGCCACTCCTGTTAATGAAAGTGACACTTGAGAAACAGCCGCATGGCTGGCTGGCATGAGTCCACTCGGCTGGGCGCCTCCACGCTGAGGGACAGATCTGCAGCGGCAGCGCAGATTCTGCTCTGCTACCAGCTTCCTGGCTGTGCACTGGGGCCAATGACGGGCTGGTGAACCTTTTTGGTGAGTGAGATGCCAGTCATACCATGTATTTGCTTTTGAATCGCATTCAATCGACTTCCCTCCATAGCAAACGCATTTGGAAGGACACAATTCAGAACCACATTTATTTCGGGGCTGCTGGGACTTGCTCCCTGGCTCCACCGGTTCCGGAAGTGAGTATTTTCTCAGGGGTGATCAGGACCTCATGGATTTGACAAGTACCAATGGAATCAAACACATGTGGGCAAACATTCGCTTCACTAGCTGAGATCCAAATGCTCTCAAACAGCGCCAAGCGCTCTGCTTTAAGTTAAAAGCACATTTATTTCACATGAAGGCCCCTGCCCTCTTTTTTCCTGAGAATCATTCAGAATACACAGCAATTGTATCCGGCTAAATATTAGGGACATTTGTACGAATGGCTGGTCGTGGAGTTCTCAGTATGCTGAACACACGTGAACATGCCAAGGACACGGCCATCCGGGCTCCTGGAGCCCCTGGACAGGCCCCGCCCGCTGTCCCTGCAGGGACTGGGGTCGCTGAGGGCCTCAGGCCCCTGGAGGGGCTGTCCTGGGCAGGGCGTCCCGTCCTCCTCCACAGCCACCCAAGACCGCATTTCTGGTTGGTTTCACTTTCACTCTTTTTCTCAACTTTTGGAATCAAATTTTCTATCCATTGGTTTTCTCAGGTAACTTGTATAAATGGCAGGAGGACAGGAGGTGCAGAGGGCGTGTTCAGCGCCCAGGAACCCACACCTAGAGGAGTCCATGGCAGCAGAGAAGCCCCAGAAAGCCAGCTCTCCCCCATAGGCTCCACACAAGGGCTGCCCGCCACACAGGACTTCCAGACAATCATCACCAACTGCCCTCCCCGTGCCAGCAGAGGGGGGCCTGCTTCCCACCTGTCCTGGGGCAGTGCCCACTGGGGGTGTTGGGGATGCTGGGGAGGCGGGCCTTCCTCCCTCCTGGGAGTCGCCCCACAGCCCAGTGTCAGGGCAAGACAGTTGCATCACCTGGTGCCCAGGACCCAGGGCACCTGTGGCACAGCGGCCTCTGTTCCCTGGCGGCCCCGCCCCTCCCGGCCTCACCCCCATGCCCACCTCTCTCCAGGTAAATCTCAGGAGGTACGTGCAGGCCACCCTGCGCCAGCCCTGCCGCCTCTGCCTAGGAGACCCCCTGCCGCCCGCCCCCCCCCCCCCGTCCCTAACCCCTTCACCCCCCACCATTACCAGCCCCAAACCCACCTTCTCCCCACTTTGCCCAGGTAACTCATCCCGCCTGCCTGCCCCCTGGACGGGACCCTCCGAGGCCCCTACTGCAGTGGCAGAATCCCTAGCTTCTGTGTCTCTTACTAAAGGATAAATCGCTTGCATGAGAGAGCTTGTGGTTTAGCATTAAATCCCCACTAACTGTTGGAAAATTGTTGTCAAATAAAAACGTTATTAACAAATACCAGACCACTATTTGCCTCTCAGCTTCATTATCTTCCACGGAAAAACATTTCCAGCTACACGAGCGGCCCAGGTTGCAACAGGATTTGCTTGATGGGAAATCGCTTTAAGTGCGACTTCATCAGCACAAGTATATTTTATAAAGTTAAAATGACTTACCGTATTTGCCGGCGTATAAGACGACTGGGCGTATAAGACAACCCCCTAACATTTCCACTCAAAATACAGAGTTTGTTATATACTCGCTGTATAAGACTACCCCCTCTTCCACACACCTTCCACACACCAAATAAAAGGTAAAACAATATCAGATTTGATTTTAACATTTTAATTTATATTCAAATGCTTATGACATGCAGGAAAACTGTCACAAGGCTGTATGTAATCAAACATATACATAAAACAGTGCAAGTTTATTACCGGTAAACATACCGGTAATTCACTAAAGAAAACACACTCTATAGACTGGTACCGTAGATGCTTCTCAGGAACACAGGCAAGCAGCCCACAACCTAGAGGGACTGTCAATGATAGAAGTAAGATAACAAATAGAGGGAGAGAGCAAGTGCCGGGCAAGTCCCTAGCAAGTTTGCTGGCGTGACAGTTTCACCTTAAAAGCCTTCAAACTCCTCTTCATCATCTGATATTAAAAGTTCATCAACGACATCTTGGTGCCATGATAGGGATGATAGGGGTTTGACTGGTCGACATTTTCTATGCTGTACTGTACAATGGGGCAGTATTGTGGTTGGCTGTTGGCTGTATACAAAGCCTGATTTGATTGGTCCCTGCTCCCTGTTTGCCCACCCTGTCACTATAGCAGTCTGGTCCACCCTTGCATCAGCATCTCCCTGGGACCTCACTAGTGCGCAAGTGCGAGCTCTTCAACATTCTAACAGGCACCATGATAGCGCAAAATCGCGAATCTTCAATGCATATGTAAAGAAATATACGGTAACCCGAATTTACCACACTCGCAAAATGGCACACAGCCAACCATACACCCAGTATGGTATCGCGATTCACGATTTTGCGCTATCATACTGGGTGTATGGTCGGCTGTGTGCGATTTTGCGAGTGTGGTAAAATCGCTTAACAGCAAAATCGCATAACAGCCGAGCATACACCCAGCAGCGCTGCTGATGCCTGAACGGTATGTGGAATGAAGTGGGCGGGCATCGGGAGGCCACTATGGCACGGGGCAAGCACTATGGGCAGTCTATCTGAAGTGTACCTGGCGTATAAGACGACCCCCCACTTGGAGGCATATTTTTCAGGGCCAAAAAATCGTCTTATACGCCGGCAAATACGGTAGGTCTGTATGTGCTTGCCCATATACTCAGTGCCTATTTAAAGCAAATCTCGGTTCACTTCATTTTCAGACAGCGCTCACCTTTGTTAAGATGGGCGCTGTGGGTTGCCAGGGAATCGCATCCCCACGGCACCAGCTCCAGCCCCTGAACACAGCCTCGCCGCTCTCCCCGGCGCTCAGCACACTGCTCGCTGCTCCTCACGTCGTCTCTGGGCACATATATGACGTTTTAAGGGAAAAACAATTAAAATAGCATTTTCCTAGATGAAATAAGAGTCTGATGTTAAATCTCTCCGTCTGATTTAGCCTTGACTAAAGCTCTAATATTCCAAAAAACAACAGAATCCGACCTTCAAATCCCCCGATTCTAGAGTTGCTCTCACGGCTCTGCTTCCAGAAGAGGCGCTGAGCAGTTTGTCCTGTGACAGGAGCTACGCTGTGTTTGCTGTTGCTTTATTTCTTACTATCTTCTCTCACCCTCACTTTCGTGGGGGCCTTAAAATAGTCCCTCCTTCATCTTCCATGAAAGCATTTGCCCAGGAGGGGCCTTGATCCTGTGTCATGGCTGATCGGAAGGGGCATCTAATCACGGAGGCCGTGCTCAGCTTCCAGGCGCCCCAGACCCTCTCGTCACTCACAGGCCACACCCTCGCAGGCGGCTCATGCTGGCGATGCTGGGATACAGGGATCTCAGTCCAGCTAACAAATCATGGCCCAGGAGTGGAAATTAGCCACGGCCACCAGGACGGGCGCACCAATAAATTCATGGAATTTGGAGTCACCGGGGCTTGGGGCAGTTCCCTGTCAGTGATAACAGGTCAGGGTTTGGAGCATCTCAGGACACAAAGATTGGTTCTGACTGACCATCAGCTCTGCTCGCCTGAAGAGGTGCTTGATATAATGGCACTGAGCACCCTAGCCACGCCGACCTGGCTAGCTCCCTCCCAGGCACTTGTCCTGTGACTCCCTTTTGACTTCACAACCCCGTGAGGTGGGTGTTGCCACTGTACACGCTTTAGAGCTGCTCTTGGCCAAGGTCACAACGTAACCAGCGGCAGCAGTGGGTTTGAACAGGTCTCGCTTGCGGCGAAGCCTGTGCTGCCCTTGGTTCCTGTCGGAGACCCTGTTCTCGTGGAGTGACTCACAGAAGAGCAGTAACATGAGTTAATTTTTTGGTCAATAAATCCTCAGACACTCAAAAAACTGACATGTAGGTATGTCACTCAGCAACAGAGGGGACGTGCATATGGACCTGTTACCGCATGGCTGACCCTGAGAAACTGAACATCGCAGACAGAAGCAGAGGTGGCTCCCTGGAGGCGCAGTGTGAGGAGCGGTTTACAACCGGCAGCTTGTGATAAAATCGGGCGCTGAGGGGAAGGTTCTACAACTGTATTCGGCAGCACATACGTTTATAAAAGTCACTGAATCGTGCACTAACAATGCGTAAACTTCTTGCCATGTTTTAACAAAGCTGTTACAAAGCACCAAACACACAAGATTCCTCAACCGTGGCTGCATATTTGAGCCCCCTGGGGACTTCTAAGAAATGCTCATGTCTGGGGCACACGATCCAATATTCGGGTTTAATACTCTTGGGATCTGGACATCAGGAGTTTTTTAAAGTTTTCCAGGTGACTCAGATGTGTGCACATGGTTGAGAACGACTGCAATGGACATTTGTGCTGCCTTGGCCATGGTGTGCTGACCTCACTGCTCCCACTCTCTGCTAACGATTCAGCAAGCCCCTGCCACTCACTGTCCCCGGCATGGTGCTGGCCACTGAGCACAAACAAGGAGGACACCATCTCCACCGCCACGGAGGACGGACAGGCGCAGAGACAACCCAATGGCCACAGTCCTGGGAGCAGTTCCCTAACAGCAAGTGCCAGGCTGGGGGAAGCACAAATACAAATGAATGGCCAGTTCTGAGCAACAACAGAAAAGGTCAAGAAAGGCTTAAGAGAGTGAATCTTAATCCTGGGAGATTAGAAGGAGGGGACATAGCAGAGAAAATACACAAAGCAAACCATATGGGAGGAAAAGCAAGTGATTCAGAACAAATGAAAAATTCAGGACAGAAAAGAGAACGTTGAAAGACAGACCTATGAGGAGGGGGAAGTGAGGCTCAGGGTCTCAGAGGCCACGGGGACAGCGACATGGTCAGTGTGTCCATGAGCGGGATCCACGCAGCACCAACTGAGGATGTGCATGCCGGCCAAGAGGGGACAAGAACCAAGTTCACTCACACACCTGTCAGAATGGCTGTCGACAAATCAGCACATGACAAGGGCAGGTAAAGGCCTGGGGCGAGAGTGTATTCTGGAGAGATCATGGGGGCAATGGGGAGAATGTCTGTAATACTTTCAACAATAAAGATTTTAAAAAAAGAAAAACTTATGAAAGATAAGAAACGACAGTTTGCAGACACGAGAGATCAGGCAACAAATGCGGGAATCCCGAGATGGAGACTAGAAGATGCGATGAATAGGAGGTGAGGTGACTAGGAGGTGGGGTGACTAGGAGTTGGGGTGACTAGGAGGTGAGGTGACTAGGACATGGGGTGACTAGCAGGTGAGGTGACTAGGAGGTGAGGTGACTGTGAGGTGGGGTGACTAGGAGGTGGGGTGACTAGGAGGTGGGGTGACTAGGACATAGGGTGACTAGCAGGTGAGGTGACTAGGAGGTGGGGTGACTAGGAGTTGTGGTGACTAGGAGGTGAGGTGACAAGGAGGTGAGGTGACTGTGAGGTGGGGTGACTAGGAGGTGGGGTGACTAGGAGGAGGGGTGGCTAGGAGGTGGGGTGATTGGAGGTGAGGTGACTAGGAGGTGGGGTGACTAGGAGGTGGGGTGATTGAAGGTGAGGTGACTAGGAGGTGGGGTGATTGAAGGTGAGGTAACTAGGAGGTGGGGTGACTCGGAGGGGAGGTGATAGGAGGGGGGGTGACTAGGAGGTGGGGTGATTGAAGGTGAGGTGACTAGGAGGGGGGGTGACTCGGAGGAGAGGTGTTAGGAGGTGGGGTGACTAGGAGGTGGGGTGATTGAAGGTGAGGTGACTAGGAAGAGGGGTGATTGAAGGTGAGGTGACTAGGAGGTGGGGTCACTAGGAGGTGAGGTGACTAGGATGTAGGGTGACTAGAAGGTGGGGTGATTAGAGGTGAGGTGACTAGGAGCTGAGGTGACTAGGAGCTGAGGTGATAGGAGGTGGGGTGACTAGGAGGTGGGGTGATTGAAGGTGAGGTGACTAGGAAGTGGGGTCACTAGGAGGTGAGGTGACTAGGAGGTGGGGTGACAGGAGGGGTGGTGATTAGGAGGTGGGGTAACTAGAAGGTGAGGTGACTAGGAGGTGGGGCGACTAGGAGGTGGGGTAACTAGGAGGTGGGGTGACTAGGAGGTGAGGTGAATAGGAGTTGGGGTGACTAGGAGGTGGAGGGACTATGAGGTGAGGTGGCTAGGAGGTGGGGTAACTAGGAGATGAGGTGACTAGGAGTTGGGGTGACTAGGAGGTGGAGGGACTATGAGGTGAGGTGGCTAGGAGGTGGGGTAACTAGGAGGTGAGGTGACTAGGAGGTGGGGTGAATAGGAGGTGGAGTGACTATGAGGTGAGGTGGGTAGGAGTTGGGGTGACTAGGAGGTGGAGGGACTATGAGGTGAGGTGGCTAGGAGGTGGGGTAACTAGAAGGTGAGGTGACTAGGAGGTGGGGTGACTAGAAGATGAGGTGACTAGGAGGTGAGGTGACTAGGAGGTGAGGTGACTAGGAATGGGGTGACTAGGAGGTGGGGTGATTGAAGGTGAGGTGACCAGGAGGTGGGGTGACTAGGAGGTGAGGTGACTAGAAGGTGAGGTGACTAGGAGGTGGGGTGACTAGGAGTTGGGGTGACTAGGAGGTGAGGTGACTAGGACATGGGGTGACTAGGAGGTGAGGTGACAAGGAGGTGAGGTGACTGTGAGGTGGGGTGACTAGGAGGTGGGATGATTGGAGGTGAGGTGACTAGGAGGTGGGGTGACTAGGAGGTGGGGTGACTAGGAGGTGGGGTGATTGGAGGTGAGGTGACTAGGAGGTGAGGTGACTAGGAGGTGGGGTGATTAGGAGGTGTGGTTTTTGGAGGTGGGGTGACTAGGAGGTGAGGTGACTAGGAGGTGGGGTGATTAGGAGGTGGGGTGATTGGAGGTGAGGAGACTAGGAGGTTAGGTGACTAGGAGGTGAGGTGACTAGGAGGTGTGGTTTTTGGAGGTGGGGTGACTAGGAGGTGGGGTGATTGGAGGTGAGGTGACTAGGAGGTGAGGTGACTAGGAGGTGGGGTGACTAGGAGTTGGGGTGACTAGGAGGTGGGGTGATTGAAGGTGAGGTGACTAGGAGGTGGGGTGACTCGGAGGGGAGGTAATAGGAGGTGAGGTGACTAGGAGGTGGGGTCACTAGGAGGTGAGGTGACTAGGATGTAGGGTGACTAGAAGGTGGGGTGATTAGAGGTGAGGTGACTAGGAGCTGAGGTGACTAGGAGCTGAGGTGACTAGGAGGTGGGGTGACTAGGAGCTGAGGTGATAGGAGGTGAGGTGACTAGGAGGTGGGGTGACAGGAGGGGTGGTGATTAGGAGGTGGGGTAACTAGAAGGTGAGGTGACTAGGAGGTGGGGTGACTGGAGGTGGGGTGACTAGGAGGTGGGGTGACTAGGAGGTGAGGTGGCTAGGAGTTGGGGGTGACTAGGAGGTGGAGGGACTATGAGGTGAGGTGGCTAGGAGGTGGGGTAACTAGGAGGTGAGGTGACTAGGAGGTGGGGTGACTAGGAGGTGGAGTGACTATGAGGTGAGGTGGCTAGGAGTTGGGGTGACTAGGAGGTGGAGGGACTATGAGGTGAGGTGGCTAGGAGGTGGGGTAACTAGAAGGTGAGGTGACTAGGAGGTGGGGTGACTAGAAGATGAGGTGACTAGGAGGTGAGGTGACTAGGAGGTGAGGTGACTAGGAATGGGGTGACTAGGAGGTGGGGTGATTGAAGGTGAGGTGACTAGGAGGTGGGGTGACTAGGAGGTGAGGTGACTAGAAGGTGAGGTGACTAGGAGGTGAGGTGACTAGAAGGTGAGGTGACTAGGAGGTGAGGTGACTAGGAGGTGGGGTGATTGGACGTGGGGTGACTAGGAGGTGGAGTGACTAGGTGAGGTGACTAGGAGGTGAGGTGACTAGGAGGTGGGTTGACTAGGAGGTGAGGTGAATAGGAGGTGAGGTGAATAGGAGGTGGGGTGATTGGACATGGGGTGACTAGGAGGTGGAGTGACTAGGTGAGGTGACTAGGAGGTGAGGTGACTAGAAGGTGGGGTGACTAGGAGGTGGGGTGAATAGGAGGTGAGGTGAATAGGAGGTGGGGTGACTAGGAGGTGAGGTGACTAGGAGGTGAGGTGATTGGAGGTGAGGTGACTAGGAGGTGGGGTGACTAGGAGGTGAGGTGACAAGGAGGTGGAGTGACTAGGAGGTGGGGTGACTAGGAGGTGAGGTGACTAGGAGGCGAGGTGAGTAGGAAGTGGGGTGATTGCAGGTGAGGTGACTAGGAGGTGGGGTGATTGGAGGAGAGGTGACTAGGAGGTGATGTGACTAGGAGGTGGGGTGATTGGAGTTGAGGTGACTAGGAGGTGGGGTGACTAGGAGGTGGGGTGATTAGGAGGTGGTGTGACTAGGAGTTGAGGTGACTAGGAGGTGGGGTGATTAGGAGGTGGGATGACTAGGAGGTGGGGTGACTACGAGGTGGGGTGATGGAGGTGAGGTGACTAGGAGGTGGGGTGACTAGGATGTGGGATGATTAGGAGGAGGGGTGTCTAGGAGGTGAGGTGACTAGGAGGTGGGGTGATTGAAGGTGAAGTGATTACGAGGTGGGGTGACTAGGTGGTGGGGTGATTTGAGGTGAGGTGACTAGGAGGTGGGGTGGCTAGGAAGTGGGGTGACTAGGGGGTGAGGTGACAAGGAGGTGGAGTGATTGGAGGGGGGGTGACGAGGGGGTGGGGTGACTAGGAGGTGGGGTGTTTGGAGGTGAGGTGACTAGGAGTTGAGTTGACTAGGAGGTGGGGTGATTGGAGGTGAGGTGACTAGGAGGTGGGGTGATTGGAGGTGAGGTGACTAGGAGGTTAGGTGACTAGGAGGTTGGGTGACTAGGAGATGAGGTGACTAGGAGGTGGGGTGACTAGAGGGGGGGTGATTAGGAGGAGGGGTAACTAGAAGGTGGGGTGCCTAGGAGGTGAGGTGACTATGAGGTGAGGTGACTAGGAGGTGGGGTGACTAGGAGGTGGGGTGATTGGAGGTGAGGTGACTAGGAGGTGGGGTGACTAGGAGGTGAAATAACTAGAAGGTGAGGTGACTAGGAGGTGAGGTGCCTAGAAGGTGAGGTGACTATGAGGTGAGGTGACTAGGAGGTGAGATGACTAGAAGGTGAGGTGACTAGGAGTTGAGGGGACTAGAAGGTGAGGCGACTAGGAGGTGAGGTGTCTAGGAGGTGGGGTGATTGGAGGTGGGGTGACTAGGAGGTGTAGTGACTAGAAGGTGAGGTGACTAGGAAGTGAGGTGACTAGGAGGTGGGGTGACTAGGAGGTGAGGTGACTAGGAGGTGGAGTGAATAGGAGGTGGAGTGAATAGGAGGTTAGGTCATAGGAGGTGAGGTGACAAGGAGGTGGGTTGACTATGAGGTGGGGTGACTAGGAGGTGAGGTGACTAGGTCGTGGGTGACTATGATGTGGGGTGACTAGGAGGTGGAGTGATTGGAGGTGGGGTGACTAGGAGGTGGGGTGACCTGGAGGTGGGGAGATTGGAGGTGAGGTGACTGGGAGGTGTGGTGACTAGGAGGTGGGGTGATTGGAAGTGGGGGGACTAGGAGGTTAGGTGACTAGGAGGTGAGGTGACTAGGAGGTGTGGTTTTTGGAGGTGGGGTGACTATGAGGTTAGGTGACTAGGAGGTGGGGTGATTGGAGGTGGGGTGACTAGAAGGTGAGGTGATTGGAGGTGAGGTGACTAGGAGGTGGGGTGACTAGGAGGTGGGGTGACTAGGAGGTAAGGTGACTAGGAAGTGGGGTGACTAGGAGGTGGGGTGATTGAAGGTGAGGTGACTAGGAGGTCGGGTGAGTAGGAAGTGGGTTGATTGGAGGTGAGGTGACTAGGAGGTGGGGTGTCTAGGAGGTAAGGTGACTAGGAGGTGGGGTGACCAGGAGGTGGGGTGATTGGAGTTGAGGTGACTAGGAGGTGGGGTGACTAGGAGGTGGGGTGATTGAAGGTGAGGTGACTAGGAGGTCCGGTGAGTAGGAAGAGGGGTAATTGGAGGTGATGTGACTAGGAGTTGTGGTGATTGGAGGTGAGGTGACTAGGAGGTGGGGTGTTTGGGGGTGAGGTGACTAGGAGGTGAGGTGACTATGAGGTGGGGTGACTAGGAGGTGCGGTGACCAGGAGGTGGGTTGATTGGAGGTGAGGTGACTAGGAGGTGGGTTGATTGGAGGTGAGGTGACTAGGAGGTGAGGTGACTAGGAAGTGGGGTGATTGGAGGTGAGGTGACTAGGAGGTGGGGTGATTGGAGGTGAGGTGACTAGGAGGTGGGGTGATTGGAGGTGAGGTGACTAGGAGGTGAGGTGACTAGAAGGTGAGGTGATTGGAGGTGAGGTGACTAGGAGGTGGGGTGACTAGGAGGTGAGGTGACTAGGAGGTGAGGTGATTGGAGGTGAGTTGACTAGGAGGTGGGGTGACTAGGAGGTGAGGTGACTAGGAGGTGGGGTGACTAGGAGGTGGGGTGACTAGGAGGTGAGGTGACTAGGAGGTGGGGTGACTAGGAGGTGGGGTGACTAGGAGGTGTGGTGATTAGAGGTGAGGTGGCTAGGAGGTGAGGTGACTAGGAGGTGGGGTGATTGGAGGTGGGGTGACTAGGAGGTTAGGTGACTAGGCGGTGAGGTGACTAGGAAGTGAGGTGATTGGAGGTGAGGTGACTAGGAGGTGGGGTGACTAGGAGGTGGGGTGACTAGGAGGTTAGGTGACTAGGGGGTTAGGTGACTAGGAAGTGAGGTGATTGGAGGTGAGGTGACTAGGAGGTGGGGTGACTAGGAAGTGGGGTGATTGGAGGTGAGGTGATTAGGTGGTGGGGTGACTAGGAGGTGAGGTGACTAGGATGTGGGGTGACTAGGAGGTGTTGTGATTGAAGGTGAGGTGACTAGGAGATGGGGTGACTAGGAGGTGGGGTGATTGGAGGTGAGGTGACTAGGAGGTGGGGTGACTATGAGGTGAGGTGACTAGGAGGTAGGGTGACTAGGAGGTAGGGTGATTGGAGGTGAGGTGTCTAGGAGGTGGGGTGACTAGGAGGCGAGGTGACTAGGAAGTGGGGTGACTAGGAATTGGGGTGATTGAAGGTGAGGTGACTAGGAGGTGGGGTGACAAGGAGGTGTGGTTATTAGAGGTGAGGTGACTAGGGGGGGGGGTGACTAGGAGGTGAGGTGACTAGGAGGTAAGGTGACTAGGCCCTGTGGTGACTAGGAGGTGAGGTGATTGGAGGTGAGGTGACTAGGACGTTAGGTGACTAGGAGGTGGGGTGACTAGGAGGTGAGGTGACTAGAAGGTGAGGTGACTAGGAAGTGGGGTGATTGGAGGTGAGGTGACTAGTTTATGGGGTGATTGGAGGTGAGGTGACTAGGAGGTGGGGTGACTACTAGGTGGGGTGTCTAGGATGTGGGGTGACTAGGAGGTGGGGTGACTAGGAGGTGGTGTGACTAGGAGGTGAGGTGACTAGGAGGTGGTGTGACTAGGAGGTGAGGTAACTAGGAGGTGGGGTGACTAGGATGTGGGGTGACTAGGAGGTGAGGTGACTGGAGGTGGGGTGACTCGGAGGTGGGATGACTAGGAGGTGAGGTGACTAGGGGGTGGGGTGACTGCTGGAGAGGCCCTGTGGGGTGAGGGGCAGAGAGACCCATGGAACACAGCTGGGCCTGAGCACAGCTGCACCACACAGCTGCACCACACAGCTACAGGGCACAGCTACACCCCTCAGCTGCACCCCAAAGTAACACCCCACAGCCACAACCCGCAGCAGCACCCCTCAGCCACATCCCCCAGCCACATCCCACACCTCCACCCCACAGCCGCACCCCACAGTCATATCCCATAGCCGCTCCTAGCAGCCGCACCCCACAGCCACATCCCACAGCAGCTCCTAGCAGTCGCACCCCACAGGCACACCCCATAGCCGCACCCCACAGCCAGTAACTGGCAGGTCTGAGAACCAGCCAATGAGGATTCTGAAGCTATGGATCTACATGTTAAGTGGAGACCCTGAAGGTATAAAAATACTCCCACTGAGTGGTTAGGCATGAAAACTACAGCAAATGAGATGAAGACACATGGATGCGATAGCACTAGATTGGAGGTGGTGGGGAGGCAATGGCAAACTTGCACCCAGCAATAAACTACACACAAGGAAACCATTTTAAAATAGACAGAATGTCAGTGGACGGTGGGACATCTCCCAGTGACGAATACACATGTTGAGTTTTCAGGGCGTGGGGGGGAGGGGGGGGAAATGAAGAAATAATACTAAAAATTTCAAAAAAAAAACAAACCCGCCCTGCAAATCCAAGGAGGAAAATAAAATCTAAGCACAAGAAACAAAGCAAATTATACCGAGGCACATCACAATCAAACGATGAGAATACATAAAAGCAGCCTGGGGGGCGGGGGGGTGGTCGGGGGGACTGACAGGTAGAGAAACAAAGATGAAGCGTATCCCTCATCAGAACAAGGCGAGTGAAGGACAGTGGCGCCACGTGTCTGTGAGCACCGGAGCAGGTGCACGACCAGAAAAGCTAGGCAGAGAAGAGTATTGTCAACATCTAGGTCTTCCTACGCTACAAAATAAGGTTTATACATAAAAATTAACTCCAATGGGATCATAGACCTAAGTATGAAATCTAAAACTATAAAACTTCTAGAAGAAGGCATAACAGAAAATATTTATGACCTCACATTAGGCAAAGGTTTCTGAGCAACACCACAAACATCTATCTATATAAAAGGCTAAGTTGACTCGCACATGCGTGATATATACACTAGTAAAGCTCTCGCTGGCACCAATCATATGTGTGTGTTTCCATCTGTCATTGTTGACCATGAATTTGGTTGACACTTCTGTTATAGAGAAAGGGGGGAATAGCAATATTAAAATATTTCTTCTCATTAATTTCCTTTCAATGTGCACAAATCCATGCACCCAGGCACCAGTAACCTATAAAAGAAAATAATGCTGTTGTGATCTTCAAAAGACAGTATTAAAGGAGGCTGGGAGGGTCAGTGCGGGGAAGGGGGCATCTCTAATATCTTCAACAGAAAGATAAGTCTAAAAAAAGAGAAAACTCCTGCCGAACCAGTACAGCTCAGTGGATAGAGCATCAGCCTGCGTACTGAAGGGTCCCAGGTTTGATTCCAGTCAAGGGCATGTACCTTGGCTGCAGGCACATCCAGGTAGGGGGCGTGCAAGAGGCAACTGATCGACCTCTCTCATCGATGTTTCTGGCTCTCTATCCCTCTCCCTTCTTCTCTGTAAAAAATCAATAAAATATTTGAAAAAAATAAAAGTAAAGAAAAGAAAACTCCTGATGACTGCTGCGCTGGGCCATGAGTCCTTTCCAGCCTCAAACTTGACTAAAACGTCAGCTTGTGTTGAATCTTGAGCCGGCTGGGTGTACACGGGCTGGGTGTGGACTGGCTGGGTGTGGCCAGGCTGGGTGTCATCTTGCTGGGTGTGGACGGGCTGGGTGTGGTCTGGCTAGATGTGGACTGGCTGGGTGTGGACAGGCTGGGTGTGGACGGGCTGGGTGTGGACAGGCTGGGTGTGGACGGGCTGGGTGTGGTCTGGCTGGGTGTGGATGGGCTGGGTGTGGACTGGCTGGGTGTGGACTGGCTGGGTGTGGACTGGCTGGGTGTGGACGGGCTGGGCGTGGACTGGCTGGGTGTGGTCTGGCTGGGTGTGGACGGGCTGGGTGTGGATGGGCTGGGTGTGGACTGGCTGGGTGTGGACTGGCTGGGCGTGGACTGGCTGGGTGTGGATGGGCTGGGTGTGGATGGGCTGGGTGTGGACTGGCTGGGTGTGGATGGGCTGGGTGTGGACTGGCTGGGTGTGGACGGGCTGGGTGTGCACTGGCTGGGTGTGGATGGGCTGGGTGTGGACAGGCTGGGTGTGGTCTGGCTGGGTGTGGACGGGCTGGGTGTGGATGGGCTGGGTGTGGACGGGCTGGGTGTGGACGGGCTGGGCTTGGACGGGCTGGGTGTGGTCTGGCTGGGTGTGGATGGGCTGGGTGTGGTCTGGCTCGGTGTAGCAGGGCTGGGTCTGGATGGGCTGGGTGTGGACTGGCTGAGTGTGGTCTGGCTGGGTGTGGATGGGCTGGGTGTGAACCAGCTGGGTGTGGACAGGCTGGTGTACCATCCTCTCTCTGGGTCCTCAGCCTTTGATCTTGGGCTTATATACCATGGGCTCTGCTGGCACTTCAGCTCCCCGCCCACCTCGGGACTCTCCTCTTCACAGTCTCAGGACCAGTTCTTTGCTGCTGATCTCTTTCTACAGAGGTACATCTTGTTGGTCTGTTTCTGATTAATTCAAGAGGTTTAAGTCTAAAAATATATGTAGTAGTGCAAAACGTTTGTGTGTGTGTGTTTAATGACAGTAGTAAGAGAGTAAGTAGACACGCCACAAACTAAGGAAATTATTTGCAAATCCATGGCTTGGAGCACTGAATAGCCATTAACCGAAGTGTGAATAAAGGGTTGAAGGGAGGTGGTTTAACTGAGGGTGTGAATTCAGTGGACTTAATGTCCCAGAGCATTTGCAACCACACTCCACAGCCAGTCCCTTTAGGCATACATTTGCTGCGACTGATTGATTATGCTTTCCCCCATGAACTTCTCCCCCCGCCCCATCTCTTGTCCTTTCTCCCTTCCTATGGTAAGTTACAAATGCAGAGCATCATTTTGAAAAGAGACAATGGACTGACAGTTCAGATCCGTAATTAAAAATCCATACGTCTTTGTGTTTAACAGCTCATTTTTTAAAATGTGTGCTGGCCATGCACTGTGCCCGGCGCTCATGGAGCAATGAAGGGCAGACAAACTGGCCCCGCCCTCAGAGAACGTAGAATCTGGGGAGAAGAGATGCTCCCAGCTGGAGTGGAGGGTGTCCGGACGGGGTTGCACAGGGATCGCTTAGGAAAGGGCTCCTGGAAAAGTGATGTTTCATTGTATTCTCATGGGATGGTCTGGAGTCCGTCTGGCTAAGAGAGGGTGTGGAGAAGCTTCCAGAAGATGGAGAAGGTGTGCAAACACTGGAGGAAAGGGGTTAGTAGAGATGGGGCACAGAATACAACAGGCCACAGGCAGGAAAGAGGGCTCAGAGTGCAGTCAGACACCAGACCTGTGACTTTGACCCTTGAACTGTACATACTCATTTCACTGATTAATTAGCTTTCCATTTTCAATTTCCCATTACTTTTTTAAAGGCTAATTTTTAAATTCATTGCATGTATTGATGAGAAATTTCCACCTTGCATAGTTTTAAATTTTACAAAAGTCTATTGGGGGGGAAAGGTACAATTAGAAAGTCAGACATATTAACATATAATGGCTCTCGTCTAGTAAGGTATTAATTCTAATTAAAATCAAGCTGTGACAAATTTCCTGCCAGTTATGAGGCAAATTTAGTTCCTGAATATAGTCCCTGATTTCTGGGCCTTTAAAACCACTTTATAGTCCCAGCCAGTGTTCCCAGTGGTTAGAACAGTGATGGCGAACCTATGACATGCGTGTCAGATGTGACACGCGAACTCATTTTTTTGGTTGATTTTTCTTTTTTAAATGGCATTTAAATATCCTATCTAATAAAAGAGAAACATGGTAATTAGCCGTACATCTGCTACCCTTCCCATTGGCTAATCAGGGTGATATGCAAATTAACTGCCAGCCAAGATTGCGGCTGGCAGCCAGGCAGCTTGAAGCTAACATGAGGCTTGCTTGCTTCAGTGACGGAGGAAACCAATGTTTCCCGCTTGCCTTGCCGGCCTCTGAGCTTGCAGTTTGAAACATTGTTACAAATATAGAAGCTAAACAAAACCCCTGAAACCTGCTTTTAGCCAGCCAGGATCTCAGAGCTGGAGTTGAAACAGTGTTTCGATTATAGAACCCAAACAAACCAGATACCTGCTTTCAGCAGCAGAGGTCTCAGAGCTGGAGCCAGAGCTAAAGCTGGCCCAGAATTTTTTAAAAAAAAAGGAGCAGTTGGGAGCTTCAGTCACCTGCCAGCCTGAAAACAGCCCTCAGCCCCTCACCCAGGCTGTCCAGGCACCCCAGTGGGGACCCCCACCCTGATCCAGGACACCCTTCAGGGCAAACCAGCCAGCCCCCACCCATGCACCAGGCCTCTATCCTATATAGTAAAAGGGTAATATGCTTCCCAGCACCGGGATCAGCGGAGCCACGAGGCCTCACGGCACCGGGATCAGCGTGACAGGGGGCAGCGCCCAAACCCCCTGATCGCCCTGCAGCTTGTGTGTGACAGGGGGCGGGGCCACAACCTCCCTATCCACCCTGCTCTGTTCGTGACGGGGAAGGCGCCCCAACACCCCTATCAGCCCTGCTCTGTGCCTGATGCGGGGGGGGGGGGCTCCCCAACCCCCTGATCTGCCTGCGGCTCTGTGTGTGACAGGCTGCGGCGCCCCAACCCCCTGATCGGCCCTGCTCTGTGTGTGACAGGGTGCAGTGCCCCAACACCCCTCCCCCATGGGTCCTGCTCTGTGTGTGACAGGGTAGAGCCATAACCTCCCCATCAGCCCTGCCCTGAATGTGACAGGGTGCGGCTCCCAACCCCCTGATCCACCCTGCTCTGTGTGTGACAGGGGGTGGTGCCCCAACTCCCCAATGGGCCCTACTCTGTGAGTGACAGGGTCCAACGTCCCAACCCCCTGATGGGCCCTGCTCTGTGAGTGACAGGGGTTAGCGCCACAACCTCCCCATCGATCCTGCCTTGAGTGTGACAGGGTGCGGTGCCCCAACCCCCCAATCGACCCTGCCCTGAGCATGACTGAGGGTGGCATTGCAACCTCCCGATCTGCCTTGCTCTGTGCATGACAGGAGGCGGCGCCCCAACTCCCCAATCAGCCCTGCTCTGAGCTCGACCAGGGGCTGCACCTAGGGATTGGGTCTGCCCTCTGCCACCCGGGAGCAGGCCTAAGCCAGCAGGTCGTTATCTCCCGAGGGGTTCCAGACTGTGAGAGGGCACAGGCTGGGCTGAGAGACACCCCCCTGCCTGCCCTGAGTGCACAAATTTTTGTGCACTGGGCCTCTAGTATAAAATAAATATCAAAAATAAAAGTCTTTGTTTTACTATGGTTGCAAATATCAAAAAAATTCTATATATGATACGGCCCCAGAGTTAAGTTAGGGTTTTTCAAAATGCTGACACGCCAAGCACAAAAGGTTCTCCATCACTGCCTTAGAACATCATACTGTGCACCAAAGGGGCTCAGGTTCAATTCCCAGTTAGGCCACGTTCCCAGGTTCAGGTTCAGGTCAGGGCTCATACAGTAGGCAACCAATCAGTGTTTCTCTCTCTCTCTCTCTCCTCTCTCTCTCTCTCTAGAATCAATGAAAAAAAAATCCTAGGGTAAGGATTAAAAAATAGTAAAAATAGCCCTAGCTGGTTTGACTCAGTGACTAAAGCGTCAGCCCATGGACTAAAGGGTTAAGGGTTCAATTCCTGGTCAAGGGCACGTACCTCGTACCTCAGTTGCAGGCTTCATCCCTGGCCACTGTCGGGTACAAATGGGAGGCAACCAATCTCTGTTTCTCTCTCTGTCTCTCCCCTCCCTTCCACTCTCTCTAAAAATCAATGGAAAAAAGATCCTCAAGTGAGGGAAAATTTTAAAAAGTAAAAATAAATAAAACAACTTTATAAATAACTACATAATCCAGTTGCAAGGCCGGACAGAGAAGCTCAAGCTGCGGGAGTTACTGCACAGACAGGGCTGTGTCTCCTGAGGGGGGCCCGGCAGCCGCCTGGCGAGCAGCCCTCCAACGGGGAACCTGGAGGCAGGAACAGGCGCACTTCCCCACAAAGAGAACACGCACCTCTGAGTGAGAGCTGGTGCTGTGGGGACGGTGTTGAGGCAGATACATCGTGCAAATCTTTAGGTTCCAGGCCGAGAGGTTTAAATCCTAATCTTCATGGGAATGCTACTTGCTGACATTTTTTGAAGGGAAACAGCCATTTCCATTGGGTAAAAATGCCGTTGATTTAAGATCCATGACTGCAGGATACGTGTTGTAAGATGCAGCATCCCCGGATCAGAGACAGTAACAGGAGAAAGCCACGGATCGGGTAAGAATGAGGGAGCATTATGGAAGCAGGAGCCTGATGCCTTTTACTATCTGCTCTAAATAAAAAGGCTCATTTTTATTTCCTTTTCTCTCCACAAATCAGAGGCCTCTATGTCTTTAAAAAAGTGAAAGCACAGTTAGTGTAAATGAAAATATCTGTAGCTGCGTCTGTAACTAGGAGGTGAACGCATGGGTTTAATGAGGCCAAGGACTTGAGAATCGCCCTGGCGGGTGGTCGGTCACCAAGAACATCAGTTCTGCTCAAACACAGACTGGATGGCTGTTCTGCAGATGCAGACAAACACTTCGAACAAAACCACCAGACCAAGCGGAATCACAACACCGAAGACGTGGGAAGGCTCCCAGAAGTTACCGTGAGATGCCTCCTCGTCACAGCTGGGCAAGGCGTCCACTCGGCGTCCTCTGCTGCTGAGCCTCGTCCCCAGGTGGCCCGATGACACCCTGTGCTCAGCCAGTGCTTGTGAGCCAGTGAACAAGGGTTCCGGGGACAATCGTGCACCCAGGCAGCCTCTGCGTGGAAGAGCTGGGATCTGTGAAATTACTCACGTAGCACTGGGGCCTTCCACGTGAGGGCCTTGCAAATACTTGAGGCAGCTTCTTCTCAAGTCAAATGTCTCTATTTCATTCCATAATTTGGCACATATCTTTATTTCCAAGACTTCCTAATGTCCCGTGTCCGGGCTGCATTTGGTCAGCCCTAAGACCTATGGCACCCAGGATGAAATAGAATTATTCCCCACTGTTGTCTACCCAGCCAGAGTGGACTCTGTGACTACATCTTTCCAAGCCCTTCCCAGCTCTTGAAAATTACATCAAATGGCAAGAGGATGCTGACAAGGCCACACAGGGAGGTACCACGCACCCCTCCCGGAGGCTTAATTCATCTGTGAAGGAACCTCTGTGAGGGGCTAGATGTGGAGAGATTCGTGACATTTCCCACTCCCTCCCTCAGACCCGGACTGCAGGAGAAGATTCCTGGGAGCTGCCCTTTCTGAACGGAGGCTCAGTGAGCACTCGGGAACCTGGGAAGTTTGTCTCCCACTTTGCGTGGTGCATTGAACCGCAGTGGCCCAGGTGTGAGTGTGAATGCAGACATGGTAACTCAGTACCTGAAATGGAAAATGCAGTTTCATTGCCCCAGAGATTTCTTTTTTTTAATCCTCACCTGAGGATATTTTTTCATTGATTTTTAGGGAGAGTGGAAGGGAGAGGGAAAGACAAAGAGAAATACTGATGTGAGAGAAACACATCGATTGGTTGCCTCCTGCATGAGCCCTGACCAAGGCCCAGGCTAGAGAGGATTCTGCAATGGAGGTACGTGCCCTTGACTGAAATCACATCTGGAACCCGCTGGGCTGCAGGCTCTACCCACTGAGCAAACCGGCTAGAGCAGATTTTTTTTTTCAAATAAGTTGCTTCTACTTTTATTTCAATATTGGATCATTAACTGATTCACCTTAATGTTGGGTAATGAGGCCCTCAAAGCAAGTGATACAAATGCTTTGCTTGCAATGCTTTATTTAGAAACTCCAATTTTATGGAAAAATCTTTCTCACTATTAAAAGTATTTGCAGTTCTTTGAGAAACTTTCTAGAACGCTTAGACTCCCATGCAATTAAGACCACACTGTGATTCAGAACCAAAGGATTGGAGGACAGTGGTGAAGTGTTTCTCAAGTTATTTAAAATGTGTTGTTATAAAGTAGAATTTATTCTAGAAATGGCTGAAAATAGTCTGAAAAGAGATAGTTTTCAGATAACAGTCTGGGACACAGAACAATAATAGTTTCAAGAAAAAATTTTTTTGCCTGGCCAGCGTGGCTCAGTGGTTGAGCCCTCAACCTATGAACCAGGAGGTCATGGTTTGATTCCCATTTGGGGCACATGCCCAGGTTGAAGGCTCAATTCCCCAGTAAGGGGATGTGCAGGAGGCAGCCGATCAATGATTCTCTCTCATCATTGATGTTTCTATCTCTCTCTCCCTCTCCCTTCCTCTCTGAAATCAATAAAATATATTTTTTAAAAAGAAAGAAAATAATTCTATAAAATGATATTTCTTTTATTAAAAATATATGATAAAAATTCTATCTTAAACTAAAAAGTAAACTTGAAGAATTAATAGTGAATGTAAATTAAGGGGAAAATAATCATCTATTGTTTTACCCCTTAGCTTATAGAAAGTTAGCTGATGAGAATAAGTCATCATCAGACTTGGTCATTTGAGAACAAGTTGCTACAAATTAGAGATAACCACCTGGAAATGTGTATTAAATGTAAAATATTCATAGATCTGAACAACAATACTGCTTTTGTATCTAAAGTACATGCATCAAGCTGTCTGTTGCAGCATTATGCATCACAGTAAAAACTATAGAGAACTTAAATGTCTATAATATGGTTAAACGATGAAAAATATTATTTGACTGTAAAAAGAAGCATAAAATAGATGTTAATGTTAGTACTGGAGCGGTGACCTTGGATTAAAAATAAAAAGTTACAAAGTAATATAAAGACTATAGTATTTTTTCTGCAAAACCAAATAACATCATGTGTCACACACATATGTCATGGTGTGTCTGCAGGAGCATGAAGCCTTTGACACTGATTCCCCATGTGAAGGCATCATGTGACTAACAGCAGCTGTCCCTCCCTCCCCAGGAGCCGCTCGACGTGGACATGAAGAGAAGGGAAGAGAGCTTGCTGCTTGCACACATCTCCCCAACACCCCCGTGTCACCGCCTGGACAGGCAACATGGAAGCTCTGAAGCAATCTCAGAGACTTGGTATAGAAAAGTGATGAGTTTTCATATGCGTCTTTTTCTGCTTTTAAAAAGTTGCCACATAATATTTTTGGATCTTAATATGAAACTCTAAAAAACGTCATGGTGGATCTGCTTAGGAGCCACTGTGTGTGAGGTGGGGGTGAGGGCAGGAAGGAACTGGTGTAATTACCAAGAAGAATAGGGTGTCGTCCCCTTCCCAGCGGTTTGCCATGGTCCCTCTCTGGCCCTTCTGGCTCCACTGCACCCGAGTCCAGGCACAGCTCGCTGTGAGCACGGGGAGGGCCAGCTGCTCCGCCAGGGGTCCCCTGTCCGCACGTCCTCAGCCTGGCTCCAAGGGTGACCTTAGCATTTGCTTCCAAGTCCACATGCGCCATTTCCCACCCAAAGGCCCTGCTGTGAGTGAGTGCAACACAGGCCTTCAGAGAAGTTCTTTTCCAGGAGCTGCCTGAACACTTCTCCTCAAAACCAACAGCCACCAGGGAGAGCGCTTGCTCTCAGAGCCAGCCAGTGGTTGCAGCCTCAGCATCCTGCACGCAGACAGAGCAGGAGGTGTGTGCCAGCTCCCATCCTGTCCAATGTCCAGCTGGGTGGTCTGGCCATCATCCCCATGAGTCTAAGCATTTAGCAAGCACGGGCCAGGCCTCTTCATTGTTTTCAGTGTCTAGCAGACTGCTTGGCACAATCAGTACTAATAAATGTTCATGGCATGACTGAAGACACAAATAATGGAGCATTTGGTGACTACCTATTTAGTACAAGAACACAGTTTATCTACTTCTTGAGTAAAACAAGAATAAAAGTATTGCTCTGCATCACAGCTTGGAGACTAAACGTGAGCCTCAGAGAAGGTAACTGAGGTGCGAGTGATCTGTGTAGTGCGAGTCTCGTGGAGAGAGAACGCTGTTGCGAGGTTGGTGAGAGACCAGCTGTGAAATGACAGGTCTCTGAGAGAAGTGCTGCACGCCCACGGCTGGGAGAGGCCCCGTTTCAGGAACGCAGGGCTGAGGGTGCTCAGACGCAGTCACCAGGACAAAAGCAGAGCTGGGTGAGTGCACTTTATGGCTGTGCTCACTACATTTGGGTTTTCTCTTGTGCCTCCACTTTGATTTTGTTCCACTGTAATCATAAGGCACATCCTCAGTGGACCTCAAAAGATTAAAAACCAAATACTACTTTAGGAGTAGTTATGTAAATAAGAAATCATCTGAATATGTCATTTGTTACATTAAAATACACAAAATGTATTTCCCAACTCCGATGGTAACTTCCAGTTTCTCAAAAGCTCTTTAACAGGAATGCTCAGCTCTGGGAGGGGGCGGTGCGTATGCTCAGCTCTGACGGGGCCTCCGCTGGTCACTGGCCCGCAGGCATGGTGCTTGGACTAGATGCTTGCTCTTTGTTTTCCTTTCTTTTTCCAAACTCAAGCAGGTAGGCCGGAGTATCTCCAAGATCACTCCCTTCTCTAACATGTTAAGATTTTGTCATTTAATTCTATTACTTTCCAATTATAATTCTACTTCAAGCATAAAATAAAACCACCATAATCCTGCTATCTCGGGTCAGCACAGCTTGCTCATATAAACCAGCTTAAGAGAGATTCGTAGGACGGCCTCGCGGGCACAGCATAGAGTGGGCGCTACATCAACAGCTCCATTGTGCTCGCTAATCACATCAATCTAATGGCTGCCAAGCTCTCACCTGAATGCTCACATGAACACTCAGATGTCCACGCGCCCATTCGCCGAGGGCATCAGCTTTCCTCCTCCACCGGAACGTGGAAACCTGTGCACGTCCATGATTTTACTGTCATTCTCAGGAATGAGATGGTTTCCGCACCAGGCGAATGTGGGGGATGAGTGCGAACCCCCTGGCCTGCTGCTTCCCGGGTGGGCTGATGGACCGACCGCCACCGGCGAGGCTGTGAGATGATGGGCGGGGCGGCGCGGGGCTTCTGTGGGCGGGGCTATGGGGCGGACAGTGTGGCTGTGGGCGTGGGCGTGGGCGGGGCCGGTGGCGGGGCGGGGGGGTGGCGGGGGATAAAGGCTGGAGCCCGCGCGGACCGAGCGCGAGCTGAGTGGAGCTGAGCAGCACCGCGGACAGCGCCCGGCCCGCGGCTCCGTGCGCACAGATCACTGGTCCTGACACTCACTCCGCTGCGCGATGGCAGAGTCCCACCTGCAGTCGCCCCTCATCTCGGCCTCGCAGTTTTTCGAGATCTGGCTTCACTTCGACGCTGACGGTGACTATCTCCTCTCCTACCTCTATCGCCCCCGTCCGTCCCTCCCCCAGCCTCCTATCCGATCCCCCCCCCAGCTTCCTTTCTTTACTTCTCCCTCCTCCCGCTCCCCAAGCTTAACCTCCAGCCTGGCGTAACTGTGAACTTGGAAGTTTAGATATTGCGTCTACGTTATTCTGAACCGTAAACGTATTTCTCTCCAAGAAAGTGGGGCGCAGGGATTGGGGAACACTGTTCCTCAAAGGTCCCGTGGCCATGCTCAACACCCCCACACGGGCAACCCGGGTCCTGGGGGGAGGGAACCTCTGGGGTGGCCAGAAAGACACCTGCCCGGGACACTGTCTGACCCTGGCGCCTCTGTCTTGCAGGGAGTGGGTACCTGGAAGGCAAGGAGCTGCAGAGCCTGGTCCGGGAGCTCCAGCAGGCGCGGAAGAAGGCGGGGCTGGTAGGTGGAGTTCAAAGGAGGAAAATACAGATGTTTCACATTCGCATCAAGAGCCAGCCGGGCCCAGGTTTCTAGGGCGTGTGAATTCTATTGACTGAGGAAGGGGAGAAGAGGGCCTTTCCGAATTGTGTCGGGTGAAGAGGAGAGACAGACAGAGAGAGAGACAGAGAGACAGAGGGAGAGAGAGGGAGAGACAGAGAAACATAGATAGAGATAGGGAGAGATACTGAGAGACACGGAGAGAGAGAGACAGAATCGGAGAGAGAAAGAGAGTCCCTAACGGGAAAATCCGTGCACACTGAAACCGGAGGGTTGAAGTCCAGCTTGTATGTTTGCATCGCCTTCTGGTGCCTAAGAGGCAAGTGTTCGTGCGAGCCCTGAGGTCTGCGCCCGGGACTGGGTTGGGTTAGGTAACTCCCAACTCCCCTCTAACTGCGTGAGCAGCTGGTGGACAGCCAGGCTGCCCCGCCGCGGCCAGGGGCAGACCTGCAGATAAGGTTCTTTTTCTATTGCCAGTTACTGTTGAGATGGGGCTGTGGTTGGAGAGATCGCAAAATGACCGCCCTCCCCGGGGAAAGTGGAACAAGTTGCAACATGGTAATGAGCAAAAATTTAGCAAGAAAGGTGTTCATTTCTGCCCAAAGGGAGAAACCCAAAAGTCAGAAATGTAAAAAGTAATTTTAACAATTCAATGTTTTTAAAGTGATGCTCTGATGGTAAGCAATTAATGGCATTTTGAAAATAGCTGTAACTGTAATTTAATCCACTAGTTAATTAAACAATTCTTACGAATTCTGAATGCCCTCCTTTGGTCATGCTGTTAAGAATATATGTTGTCAGCATAAAAACAAAGTGCCCACCTTTAAATCACAGACGAGATGACTGTATAAAGGAAAATAGGTTAAGAATTTTACTCATCTATTGGGATTTATGGAAGACTGCATTTCAGAAGCAGTGCTGGGTGGGCTGTTAGCTATACTCTGGCTATTTGACTACCACTAGAAAGAGATTATGTATGCAAGGTGGGGCAAAAGTAGGCTTACAGTTGTTTGCATGAAAAATAACACAATAATTAATACGTAATATAAGAATAAACTCTGTGTTCTGTGTACTCATGGCTATAAACCTACTTTTGCCTCACCCTGTATATATATTTGGAGGAAAATATAGGTGTGTGTGATTCTTAGCAGATCACCACCTCTAGCATTGAGTTATATATAATTTAAAAATTATATATGTATGTATAACTTACTAATACAGTTACATTTTGTTCTATGTGTGATACACATCTATGTTCAACATGTTCAAAAAGAATCCCAGAGGACTCTAAAATGCAATGCATTACAGAACTATCAGTTGCTAAAATCATTGACAGAATCAACTTAAAGCCAGACAACTGAGCCATTCTGACCGGGCCACTCTCATTTTCTTACAGTTGTTGCTATAGTAAATTTAATAAATACAAGTTAAAATTAATCTGTACAGGAGGAGTTTTTGTTTTAAATATGCTTTTATTTATTTTTAGAGAGAGAGGAAGGGAGCGGGATAGAAACATGGATGAGAGAATCAAGCGCAGCCCGGGCATGTGCCCTGCCAGGAATCCAACCAGTGACCTCCTGGTTCACTGAGCCACATGGCTGGACTAGAAGAGTTATTTGTTTGTTTGCTTGCTTTTTTGTTGTTGTTTTTTAATATACTTTATTGGGGTTTTCTTACAGAGAAGAAGGGAGAGGGATAGAGAGTAAGAAACATCGATGAGAAAGACACATCGATCAGCTGCTTCCTGCACGCCCCCCACTGGGGATGTGCCTGCAACCAAGGTACATGCCCTTGACCGGAATCGAACCTGGGACCCTTCAGTCCGCAGGCCGATGCTCTATCCACTGAGCTAAACCTGTCAGGGCATGTTTGTTTGTTTTTAAGACTACATTATAATTAAATTGCTTAATTACTATCTGCTTCTTCAGTTCTACCAACAATATTTACTTTGGTTCAGAAAGGATTTTGTAAACTTGTAGTCATGATATTCAGCCTCAAAATAGCCCTTAAGACTATACTAACTGGTCCATCCCTAGAGCAAACGGCTGCCTCTTTCTAGTTATGACAAAAACTGAGACCTTAATTTGTTTTGCAAGAACATAGAATGTGCAACAGGCTGTGGCGACTTCAGCAGGGCTGTTTCCAATGGCTACATTCAACTTCCTGAACACTAGCCAGGTATCATAGTGCCTAGATCTCCCTCCTGTCAACAGGGGAAGAGACTGTAAGCAATAGGAAGATTGGGGGAAGCCACGCAATGGGTGCATTCAGCAAGTCACTCACACATGTCTTATTGAACTGAAGCTCATTTAGTTCAGAAAAAATGGAGACAAGGAAGCACTGGGAGGCAGGACCCATGACCAGTGGCTTAACATCAGATCATCAGCATCTGTCTCTAGTGAAAGTACAAGTCAGTTTTTATCTGACACATATTTTTCTGATGTTTAATTTTTTTACTTATTTAATCAGTGGATGCCACATTCCTGCTTTGCTTAACTGAAAACATGTAGAATACCTCCCAGGGGCAAGCTGGTGCCGCACAGCTGGTGCCGCACTAGGAGAGACTCCTCGAAGCACATGCACAGAGATCATTATCTTTAATTCAGGAACGCTCATCAACTCAACAATGCTGATGACATTTTAAAGGATAGTATATTCCCAAAGCTAATAATGGAAGAAAAATCATAGCAATTGATTCAGAAATGATCATGGTAATTATAACTCCTTCATTGAAAACCAGCATATACTGTTTATCCATTGTCTTTGATTTTCACGAGAATAGTTCATCAGTATGAGTAGTTCTAAATGGTTCCAATCCCAGTTTTTCTTTGCAATAAGTTATTAACACCACCACAAGCATGACTGGGTTTGGGTTTTATTCTCACAAACTTTTTACTCGCTTTTATATAATTTCAGGAGCTATCATCTGAGATGAAAGCTTTTGTGGAGCAGTACGGGCAGAAGGATGATGGAAAAATAGGAATTGTAGAGGTAAGAGCCGTGTTTTCCAGATACAGCTTGAATAAATGGCCTTCATGTTGTAGCCATATCCAACTCAGATATGATATGGCAAGACTCTTTAGGGAGGCTTATGTTGCCTAAGTATCAGGTTATCTTCTGTTCAGAAATATAAAATAAAAAATTGGAGTCCTCAGCCTACATTTAGATGAGACACTGGGACCAGGGCCAGGGAAGGGATCTGCCCACACAGGCCAAGTCCCCGACGTCCAGGCTCACTCCCAACCGGTGAGTGTACCTGCCTGGCTCGGTGTGACACCTGCCATGTGCATGGCCGCGGGCGTTTCTTACCATTCAGCACTGTTAAATATAAAGTCCCTGCGACGGTGTCAAAGCCACAGCCTGGTTTCTGAGATTCTATTTTGAACTGGCAGCGGGCGTGTTAAGCTCTGTTAGAAGTTCAAAACATGGTGCCAGATCTTAACTTTTGATGATGACTTCTGTCTGTGAACCAAGGAGGCAAAACCATCCCACATCAGTGCTCTGTGCCCCTCACTCAGTCTCCCAGAGGCTGGTGCCTCAGCGGCTCCGTAAACCTCCTCACCTGTTTCTGTCTCTGTTTCCATGAGAGAAATCGCATGCACAGCCTTCAGAAAGTTCATAAGCTCCTTTTTTAAAAGACGCTACATCACGAGGGTCCTTATGTTCTTTATGTCATGTCCTTAGTCGACTGGACTGTGACATCCTGAATGTTACAACATTTAGTCATAATTTACCTTTGATTCTGAGAACTAACCTGGTTTTCAAGTAATTGATCTCACAGGACAGCTGTGTGTCAGTGTGGAATACACTTCCTTTTAAACCGCTAGTGCAGATCGAGTTACAGAAGGACGTACTATTATTATCTTTGTAATTAAAGCATTTCCCTGGAGTCTGCACTCCCCTCTGCCACATGTAACGCATTGCTGTCTGAAGAGATGGGTGTACAGCAGCAGGGCTTGCGACTGAGAACGAGCACAGCAGTGCAGGGGGCGCGGTGCCCACGCAGAGGCCCGCAGGTCAGCGAGGCAGAGGCAGGGGGCGGGAGGCTCCTGCGATGCTTTAGGAGGCTCAGGGGATCCCACACGTGGAATTTTTGCAAGATGGGACCCTTGGGGAAAAACTAGCCAAAATCCTCATTTTCATGATGAGGAGACTGAAGCCAAAAAGGTTGAATGATGCATGCAAGTGCCCACAGGAGTGATACACCCTGGATCTGGCTCTGAGTTCCAGCCCAGCTCAGGAGTGGGGGTGCTGACAGGTGGGGAGGGAGGAGCCGCCAGGAGGTTCCTGTGAATGTGAGTTCTGCCCAGGGTGTCCGTAGGTGCAGAGAGAAAGGAGAGGTTCTGATCATCACTGGGAAAGAGACTGGGAAGCGGCCGGAGGAGTGAGGAGCCGGCAGGACAAGGTGCCCTCTCCTGTCACAGGAAAGGGGCAGTAAATCAAGTCCATCTCTGCTTGTTCCCACCCTGACACAAGTGGCACCTGCTAAGAAACCCGACATATAACATGGGGCACAACACAGACCTCCCAGCCGTGAGGGAAGGAACCTGCACGGGCCCGAATTAGCATGCCCCCAGTGGTCACAGGGAAAGGCTGGATTTGCCTAAATGCTATGCCCACTTCAGAGGTGACTAAGCCTAATCCGAGTAAACCAAACGCCATCAGGCCCCGTCTGCTCTCAGACTGTGGGGCTGTAACTGGAACGTGGGTGGGAAAGATCCGAGACACAGGTCACCTTCTGTCCCCACGAAGGTGACCACCCCTTCCAACAGCGTGGCTTTGACACCTGGACACACAGATGCAGTTCCGTGATCGAGAGATTGTTAACATGAAGTCAGAACAGGGGAATTGGATTCCCAGGTAATTTAACAAACACCATGGCAGTCAAGGGTGCTCTAAGCTGGGCTGAGACGAAGGACTCGATTGCAGAGAAGGCTGGTTCGAATAAAGAGGGAGACGAATGACTCAGGAGATGATGGAAATTCTCCTTGGAGCTCCCCTGGCAGGAGGCGGTCCCCGAGCTTGCGCCTGACCCTGGTCATGAGTGGAACCCGCCCGCTCTGCCCCTCTCTGCGTCTGTCTGTCCAGGTCACTGCGTCCACTGCAGAGATAGATCTAAAAGCTATTTTAGTCTCATAACTGCAGCAGCCTCTGAGGGAAGCCGGCCTCTCTAGCCGTCCCCTCCCTCCACAGCGGGGAGCGGGGCTCAGGCCTGGGATGCGATGTTCCAGCAGCTGCTCTTTCATCCGAGACCTTGGGGGAGTGACGGACAGTGAACTATGATTTGAAACTGCACTCTGGATAGAATTTTTAAATGGTTTATTAGGAGAACTTTTTGACTGAGGTTTTAATTAAGGGTGATGATGGTAAGGGACCAGGGTCTTAAAATCGAGAAAGTCAGGCTGTCCAACTTCTGACCTGGCTCAAGCTAAAAGCTGCGTCCACGGCCCCTTCTCCTTGGCTGTGAACGGGGGTGACGTCTCAGTAGCAACATCAAATGTGACACATGTGCCGAGCACAGAGGTAAACTCTGGCACACTGCGAGCCTCATAAATACAGCAGCCACTGTTATTCCCAACAGAAGGACTCGCTGGGAACCCAGCACACCCACTGAGCGCGCCTCCCCCACTTCCTCCACAGCTCGCCATGTTCAAATTCAGCCAGACCTCAGTGCAGGGCGATGGCGTGCCTCCCATTTCCTGGACGCACCCTCGCAGCCTAGGATCATCCCTCTGGTTCCCAAATGAGATCAAAGGCTCCAGGATTGCCGAGGGGTCAGCACACGGCTGTCTCTGGCGTTGGGCTGCCCGTCGCTGGCAGTCTTCCTCGGTGCTGCCCCCCGGAGCGCCCTCCTCCTGGTACCGCTCTCGCCCTGTTCACCTCCTGCTTTGACTCGCCTGCCCCCTGGAGGCTTCCTAGGGGACTGAGTCCCCCGCCCCAGCTCATGCTCACAGCATAGCCCCGGGTCACAGCAGGAATTTGGGCAACTGCAACCACATGGCAAAGGCTGGGCGGCACCAGCAGCGACAAGGCTGCGGCCCGCGGGCCCCCTGGGAAGCAGGCCTGCCCCGGAGCGGTGAGGAGGTTTGTTGCAGGGCTCTCGGGGTCCATTCCTATCAAAGGGGAGGACAGAGCAGGACTGGGCAGAGGGACCTGGGCTGTGACAGCCCCGAGACGCAGCAGGCCCACAGTCACTCGGGCTGGGAAGACCCTGCCAAGGTGTCCCCGGTGTTGAGTGAGAGGACGGAGCCTTTGCAGGTCCACATCCTTGGGGACACAGCTCCTTCAGCCCAGGTCGCCTCCCGGACCTGCCAGCTGAGGCCAGCCCCGGCTCCTGGAAGCAGGTCTGAGGGTGCCTCAGCGCCCCACCCCTCGGGAGGGTCTGCCCAGGAGCAGCCTTCACTCTTCGGGTCAGGTTGGCTGCAGGCGCTGGGCCAGGAAACTGTGAGGCCCAGCCCACGTGCCCCAGGGGTGTGCACACCAGTGGGTAGTGGGGCAGCTGTGAGAGGTTCCTCCACTCAGCAACAGGCCCTCCTCACAGGTGAATCTGTGTGGCCACAGCTACCCCCCTCCCGCTCCCTCCCTCCACGTGTCCACCTCTTCTCCGGCACACGGAGTGCTCTGGAGCTAGAGGACTAGGAAATGACCAGTCATCTTGGGACAGGCAGCAGGACACTTCCCTAGTCAGCAGGACACTTCCCTGGTCAGCAGGGGCCTAGTGGACCTACCCTGCAGTGAGGCCGGCACTCGGGAGCCGTGAGACTCAGGTCCACACACGGCGGCACCTGGGGGAGGTGCTGCATCCCAGGCACAGTGCCCATGCTACCCACACAGTCTCTCTCTCTCTCTCTCTCTCTCTCTCTCTCTCTCTCTCTCTCTCTCTCTCTCTCCTCACCTGAAGGTATTTTTCCATTGATTTTTAGAGAGAGTGGCAGGGAGGGAGGGAAAGAGGAAAACATCAATGTGGGAGAGACACATCCATTATCCATTGGCTGTCTCCTGGGTTGAGCCTGCAACCAAAGTACATGCCCATGAACAGAATCAAACCCAGGACCTGTTACCAGGAAACCCCCGGGTGGGCTCGGCCTGCCTGTCGCTATGTCCAGTAACGAAGGCCGGGTTGAATCACATAAGGCGTTTACTGAGCAGGCCAGCCAGACAAGAAGACAGGGCCCTTACAAGCATCAAATCCTGCCTCCCAGCAGGTGCAGGGGGCAGGGTTATAAAGGGAAGGGGCTGGGGTGAGGCTGGGAACGGAGTGCAGCTAAGCGCAGCCCTGGGGGTCCGCAGACGTCAGTTATTGTCCTTGTCATCAGGCGATGAGATGATGTGGATGAGATGATGTTTTCACTCCTGGTGGGTCAGCCTGACCATGCTTATCGGGTCTGCTTGCTGGATTCACAGCTGAGTCACCTCCTCCATTGCTTTCACAGGCCTTGGAAAGGACACTTAAGAAAAACGTAACCCCTCTTCACATGTAAGAAACTTAACCCCTGTTCACATAGGTGTATGTGATCTAAGATTTAAAATAATATGATTATTTTTCAGATGAATTAGGGTGCTCTCTCTATCTATCAGATTATAGGTCCCCTATCAGACCCTTCAGTCCACAGGCCGACACTTTATCCACTGAGCCAAACTGGCCAGAGCCCTTCTTCTCTCTTAACGGCTGGTGTGTCTCATTACCTTCTACCTGTTTACAATGTCTGACGGCTGTAAAATAGGAGGGTGCTGTTTTCACTTTAACATAACAGTTCAGTGAAATTAAAAGATGGAATATGTTGCACATAGACGTTTTTAAAAATTAATTAAAACGAGTAGGACAAAATGGAATGGGCAAAGAAATTTACACTAAAATGAGTGATTTTGCCATCTCTGTGTTTGACTTTCCAGAGATCTCTGAACTTCATGCAAGATATATGAATTTTAATTTTTGAAGCAAAGATTGTTAAAATTTTCCTAACTTTACCCTTGGTCATTGCTTACTAGCTTTTTCTTTTATTTTTCTTTGTTTAATGTTTTTATGTACTTAGTGGATTTTGATAAGTAGAATTTAAGAAAAATTATGCTTTTCTGTTCAAAACAACACACAATAATTATGAAAATCTAAGCAATATAGAAAACAATGGTGAAGATAGTAAAAACAAATTATTCACTATAAATCACATTAAGTGGATATTTTTATGAAGTAAAATTATCAGCCAGTGCACAGTCTACATCAGGCACATAGGGGCTGAGCGGCTGGGGGACAGAGACCAAGAATAATATCTGCCCTCAGGGCGGACAGGCTCTGGGCGTCCACCCAACCTCGCAGCGTCTCTGACAAGCCCGAGCCGCGGGCGCAGGGAGGCCCTGGCTGTCCCTGACTCCTACGTGAACACTATGTTAATGCTCAGCCACCTCGCGACCTTCGGTCAGAGTCAATAAGCAGCTGTTTCCTGGCTGAGCCACACTAACATCCTTAGGGACTTCAGTCCGTGCCCCGGTTTCAATCCCCGGGCCCTGCCTCTAAACGCATGTTCCGATTTGAGATAGGATTTCAAAGGCCTAAACCCGGCGAGTTAGAGGGCATGTTATGCGGCATAGAGAAGCTGAGGTTACTTGCTTGTCAGGTAGAATGATACCAATTATGTTAAATTTTAAAATTTCAGTGGATCTAAAAGGATGAAATTTGTTAAAAGTGTGAGAGTCTTTTCAATAGTTTGGTAGAACCTTGGACCACATGCTGACCTGAAGGTTCCTCCAGAGCCTGGTGATTTTGGACGGGGCTTCCCACATGGTGGGAAGGAGGTGAGGTGCATTCCTGTGCACGATGCAGCCTCCTCCCACCACCCCCTGCCCCCCATCCCAGGCCCGGCACCCACTGCACGCAGGCACCCCAGCTCTATTTCGGCGCCTCTCAGTGGTGAGGATGCAAGTGGCCGGAGGCCCTGGGACCACAGCTAATTAGCAGCCGAGCAGGAATAGAACCGGCTGTGCTCGGCCATCAATCCACCTCCCTCCTGGCCCCAGAGATAGATCATGTTCACCCTGGAATGGGAGCTGGAGCCCCCTTTAATTTTTTCCAAAAGAAAAGGCATTGAAGTTTTGAAATGAGATCTAAGGAAAAATGTCACAGCGTCATGAAAGGGAAATTACAAAATAAGTCCAAGAGCCGTCTTCAAGCAGAGGATGTCCATGGCGGTCCCTGGTGACCACCACTGAGGGGGCTGTCTTCTCACCTCATTCCAGCCTTCCAATGGTGGTGGGCTCATCTTCTGTCTCTGCCTGAACCAGCTTCTTCCAAGCCTCCTTTCCTCACATCACTCTCCTGCCTCTTCCCTGCTGTGCACATTCTCGCCCTGCCTCTTACCTGCTGTGCACATTCTCGCCCTGCCTCTTCCCTGCAGTGCACATTCTCACCCTGCTTCTTCCCTGCAGTGCACGCTCTCCCCCTGCCTCTTTCCTGCAGTGCATGCCCTGCCTCTTCCCTGCAGTGTATGCCCTTGCCCTGCCTCTTCCCAGCAGTGCACGCTCTCCCCCTGCCTCTTCCCTGCAGTGTATGCAGTCGCCCTGCCTCTTCCCAGCAGTGCACACTCTCCCCCTGCCTCTTCCCTGCAGTGCACGCTCTCACCCTGCCCCTTCCCTGCAGTGCACGCTCTCACCCTGCGTCTTCCCTGCAGTGCACGCTCTCGCCCTGCCTCTTCCCTGCAGTGCACACTCTTAATCTGCCTCTTTCCAGCAGTTCATGCCCTCCCCATGCCTCTTCCCTGCTGTGTACGCCCTCGCCCTGCCTCTTTCCAGCAGTGCACGCCCTCCCCATGTCTTCCCTGCAGTGCACACTCTCGCCCTGCATCTTCCCTGCAGTGCACGCCCTCCCCATGCCTCTTCCCTGCAGTGCACGCCCTCGCCCTGCCTCTTCCCTGCAGTGCACGTCCTCGCTCTGCCTCTTCCCAGCAGTGCACACTCACCCCCTGCCTCTTCCCTGCAGTGCACGCCCTCCCCATGCCTCTCCCCTGCAGTGTACGCCCTTGCCCTGCCTCTTCCCAGCAGTGCACACTCTCACCCTGCCTCTTCCCTGCAGTGGATGCCCTGCCTCTTTCCCTGAAGTGCAGGCTCTCATTCTGCCATGCACGACCTCGCTCCGCCTCTTCCCACCAGTGCACGCCCTCGCCCTGCCTCTTCCCTGCAGTACACACCCTCGCCCCACCTCTTCCCTGCAGTGCACACCCTCGCCCTGCCTCTTCCCTGCAGTGCACACCCTCTCCCTGCCTCTTCTCTATAGTGCATGCCCTCGCCCGTGTCCTGTGCCAGAGAGGAGCTGTGAGGCAGATGGAGATCAGGCACAGTGTCCAGCTGAGGGGTGATGCCCTGGTCAGAGGACAGTCCAGGGGATAACAGTGGCTCTCCAGGAACCAAATAGTGGTAAGGGAAAGGCGGTTCCAGGTGATGGTTCTCCTGGTTTTCTAGGCAGTGAAACTGCCCCAGTGAGCGTGTTCAAGGAAAGTGGAGAGGCAGCAAGTGCTAGCTTGCTGTTGGCTCCTCACCCTCTGCATCTCTTGCAGCTGGCGCACGTGCTGCCCACAGAAGAGAACTTCCTGCTTCTGTTCAGGTGCCAGCAGCTGAAGTCCTGTGAGGAGTTCATGAAGGTGAGAGCCGCTGCCGGGCAGTCCCCATGCGCTTGGAGCGGGAGGAGCTGTCTAACCTGTGGTTTCCTTCTCCTCACAGACATGGAGAAAGTACGACACTGACCACAGTGGCTTCATAGAGACTGAGGAGCTGAAGGTAAGCAAGGACTCACCTGAGGTTTTTCCTTTCAAATGCAGTTATGAGCTATGTAGCTTTTTTTAAACCTCCCACAAAAGAAGCTAACATTGAGCAAGGGCACATTATCACCTGCATTTCCACGCTGTTGATGAAGAACCAGCTCAAAGAAGAGACCTCAAGCATTTCCGTTCAGGAAAGCCAGGAACTAGCATTTTCTGTGTGGACACCAATTATGCTATGACATAGATAAATATAATGAACTAGAGGCCTGATGCATGAAGATTCATGCAAGAATGGCCTTCCTTCCCCTGGCTGCCAGCACCGCCTTCACTCTGGCCTGGAGCCACCTTTCCGCCTTCCCACACTGGCCAGAGCCCAGAGCTAGTGTGGAACACCTGGGATGATGCAAGCGTCCTGCCCCGCCCCTGGCCACTAGGCACCTGCATATGCAAATTAACCCACCATCTTTGTTGGGTTAATTTGCATACTCACTCCTGATTGGCTGGTGGGCATAGCAAAGGTATGGTCAATTTGCATCTTTCTCTTTTATTAGTGTAGATACTTGGCCTTTTCACTGAAATGTGATAGTTTATACATTAAACATCTATATAAATAGATTTCTCTTTCAAGAGAAAGATGTTAACAATTATTGGACACAGACTATCTGCCAGGTACGTTACCTACTACCATGTCCAGTGTCTGGGTGAGCTCGGGGGTCCTTTTACCCCCGTGAGGAGAAGGTGGGGGGTAGAGTGAGGTCCTCAGGGCCTCACAGAAATCAGATGCAGGGCCTGGGGGTGGACCCAGCTCATCGGCCTCTGGCTAGGACCTTCCACACACCCATTCCTCTCAACAGCAAAGCCCTCAGCTGTACCCCACGTCTAGCTGGTCAGGCTGCTCAGAAATGAGCCATGAAGTGAGCGTGTCTGCCCCTTGCACAGGCTGTGGGGGGCTGGTGAGGCGCAGGGGCAGGAGGGATGGCCAGGAGCCCCAAACCACCCTCCTCTGGACAGACTTTCCATCACTCTGCTGGTGCCCACATCTGCATGAGGACGGGAACAGCGCCTTCCTCTCAGGTCATGGTGAGCACAGGTGAGATGTTGCACATGGAAGACTGGAATGCAAGGCACAGCAGCTCTGTCCTTCATCACCCCCCGCTGACTGGCCTTTCAGAACACAGACCATCTTTCCTTCGACCCCAAGCCTCCCAGCAGGAGGCCGCTGCCAGGATCTGCTGCGTGTGGCTCAGGGAAGCACACGTGTTTACGAGCCTGCGCGGTGGTGGGCACGGGACGAGGTGTTTGCACATGGAATCCCCCCCGGAGCTTTTCCGAGCAGATGCTATTGTGCCCATTCTTCAGAGAAACTGACGTTCAGGGATGTTGGAAAATTTCACATTTTCACAGCTGCCAGGGGAAAGAGCCAGGTGTGTGCGGTGACACCACAACGTTCTCAGCACTGCAGGCTGTCCCGGAACTGCGAGCAGGACGTGCTCCAGGTCATGCTGGACATGGAGGGAGTCGCACCATCTTATTTAATGCCATCTTTTAAAAGGTTTTAAAATTAAGTTGATTGGTCAACATGATCCTGTAGGTCCAGGTGCAGGCTCGATGATGCCCGATCTGTATATTGCACTATGTACCCGTCATCCAATCTAATCTTCTCCTGTCGCCATATGTGAGGACCCTGGAGAGGGGTCTGGCTGCGGCCAAGTCGCTAAGACATATCCGACCAGTGCCTCTGGGAAATGTGAACATTTTTAAGTGAAATCACAAGAAACAATGTCATTGGCAAACGTGCCGTTCAGCAATGTAGAGGCTGCAAGGTGACAGCTAAGCTATTGTGTTTTTATCCCATTGAACCAAAAAAATTCTTTTGAAAATTACTTCAGGTTCATTTCCAACCTCAAAATACCCTAAAGGCCTCCTTCTTTGCTCTAAATCTTCTTCTCAGGAAGAGACGCTGAGTAGAGCTGTCCTCTCGGGGGCACCTCGGAGATCAGCTGGCATCCTTCTAACGGCTCTTTCCAGAAGCTAATTTAGACTGTAATCGAGTGAAGCGCACTTGCTGTAGGGCGCAACCGGAGCCTGTCCCGCGCTGGCTCCGGGCTATTTTTGTGAACATCATTTTTGTCTCTGGTGAGGACTTTTAACCCAATTAATCTCTGACAAAAGCCTTCTAAGGCTCAAAATAAAATTCACCCCTACCAGACAACTTTGAAGTTTCCATCTTCGCTCAGATTGGAGTGGAATGCTGGAAGTGGAAATGATTCATCAGCCCCCAGTCTCCTGTGAAAGAAGAGAGCACGGGACACGAGTGGGCGAGCGGCAGCGCCAGACCCCCTCCACTCCACGCGCAGACCCCCCTTCCGGCAGCCCCGCCTTTCCCACGGAGATGGGGGAGCCAGCAGCACTAGCCGAGCACCAGGGGCTGGGATTTGCTCACCCAGCGCCGCTGCCGTTTCTATGGGAACTCCTGTAAAGCTTTTACCTGTTTAAAGGCATTGACGCTCACTCCTCACCTCTGCCTGTGACATGGACAGTCACCTCTATCACCCTCCCTGCACCCCTCTGCGTCCATGCGATCACGTGTCCTCGGGGATGAGACGCATCGGGGTGCCCACCTGCATGAGGAAGTCGGCCCGCGTGCCGCCCGACCTGACGCTCACGGCCAGCCCTGGGAAGGAGCTTCGTGCTGGCCATCAGGGTGCCCTGACCTCACCCGTAGGCTCTCCCCCGAGGCGAGGCCCGGAGGGGCCGTGTTCCCGCGGAGTGGCGTGAGTGTGCGTGAGGGCGCCTAGAAACTCGTCCACTGAGCTGGCGGGTTCAGGAGGTTTTGCTCAGATTCCTGCACATACACGGTCCAGGTACTCCTTTCCCTGAAACCCCAAAAGCGAGTGCCACGCCCCCGGAGAGCTGGTGCGGGCGGGAATCCAGGGCCTGTGGCTCCCCTCGGCTCCTCCCACAGGCCCCCCTCGGAGACACACTTCCCCAGCCCGGTTACTGACGCAGGTGTCTGTGTCTGTCCTCACAGAACTTCCTGAAGGACTTGCTGGAGAAAGCAAACAAGGCGGTGGATGATGCCAAGCTGGCCGAGTACACAGACCTAATGGTGAGGCGCCCCCAGGGCTGAGCCAGGCCCGCTCCCGAGGCTGCGGGTGCGAGCAGTGACGGCGGCCTCGCTCCCGTGAAAAGTTGACTCCCCTGGCCGCGGCCTCGCAGCTGTGCCACAGGCTCCAGACAGGCAAATCTCTTCTCGTGCAGTTGCCAATTTTGTCTCAAAAGATCACTTGTTTTTCTTAAAAGTCAGTGTATTGCATCGCTAAATTCTGTAACTCAGATATATGTAAGTCACATTATAGATATATACATTATATCACTAAATGTCATTCATTATAGAAGTTCTGACTCAATTTTCATCATGACTTAGGAAAGCATAGCTTTTGTTAGAGTTTAAAGATAACTTATAGCCACCTTACTCATTAGAGACTACGGTAAAAATGGGTATTTCTGCCTCTGCCTTTTGATTTTTCTTATTTTGGAGCCTCATCTTGGGTGAGGAAATCCAAACATACCTTTATTCTAATGTGGTGGGGAACAGTATCAGCGAGATCTACGGTCAAATGCTTAAAATGGAGCTAAGAAAACTGCTTTACACACAGGCACTTCGTGTTTAGGAATGAATGCCAAATACATTTATGAAGCCCAGATAGAAGCATCCCTCCTGCGGGTTAACTAGTTTCAGGTGGGTGAGTGGGCTCACGCTGATCCCTCAGGCACTTTTCCTAAACTGCTTCAGCCGTTGACAGCACTGTTCTAATTGTTTACTTCTTGGAGTTTAAAGTTTTATTATTCAGTCAGCATGAGTTTGTGAGGTCGCGGTGAACTCTTACCGCGTGGATGTAAATAAATAACCCATACGACATAAGTGCATGTTATAAACTGTGTTATGTTAGACGGGTTAAGAAGTTAGCCTCTTCAGGTACCCTGAGAACCTTGTAAAGGGTCTGATTATGTTTGACGTCACTGAGGTCGGCTCTCTGCCTGCCAGCCTACTTTTATGAGGGGAAATACCTCCAGAACGTAGCTGTCGCCGTATTCACTGCACAGTGTATTTATTATAAAGTGGGACTAATATCTTGTTTCAAAACAAACCATTCTCATGGTGTCCTCCTTGCACCGCACCTATCGAAGCTCAGCACATAACTGTGTCACGGAGGGCCACCCAGCACCCACCTCTGGGAAAGGGCAATAGCCTACATTCACCAGCTGTCCTTTGTGCCGATCTTAAGGGATATCTATTTACGGTAAAGACTCCTCTCCAGGTAGAGCTGTGAGCGGCCTTTTAAAGCCACTCAAATGGGAGTTTGCATATCTGATTAAATGTCATAAACCAGTTCTAATCGGAGGAGCAAATTAATCAAGAACTAATTAACATTTAAATATATTTGTGGGAAATATTTCCCTGTGGGCACTAATCCATGTGATCTGGTGTCCAGGGCTTGGTGCTGATTTAAGTGTGACAATATCAGATCTTATGGTCAATGAATTATAAAGTGTGTCAGCATCAGACCCCGGACACATCTGCCTCCCCCCAGACACACCTTCCTTCTGTCCCCGAAGAGGCCCCATTCTATCACATTCCTTTATGAACAAAAATAATGCACTTCTCCACATATGTAGTGTACGTGTTTGACCTATTTCATACACAGCTCTTCTATCTGCTATTGCACAGCAGCGTTCCTACCTGCCCGTGCGGTGCGCAGGGTTTCTAGGTGTGTCTGCGGTGTGGGGTGTGTGCGTGCTGTGGGCAGGCTGGGCTTTACAGCGTACCCAGCATGCAAAGGAAATGAAAACAGTTCCAATTACTCAAAACTTCTGTTCTCCAAGGGTTATTCATAGTGTCTGCCTGTTGCCGCTGGGTGTCCCCCATTATGCTCCTGAGAGAAAAGCAGCATTTCTTTTCACACCACTGCGTGGAGAGTCAGGGTGTGCTCCTCTGCAGACAGCCCTCGCGCCTCTGAGACACCTATGCACCTCTGTGCGAGGGAATCATGGCAGGCTTCCGGGAGTGTAGGGAGCCCGCTGCTGCCTGACTGCTCTCAATTGTTCTGAGGAGACACTTTGGCAATTGTACAAGTTACAGAACTGAAAACCCTGCACCAATAGTTTAATAAATGCTACTTTCTACAACTTTGCTGTCTGTATAAGTAATTCCTAACTCAAACTACTTTAAGTTGAATTTCCTTGTCCTTCATGCAATAAACCATTATTCAATTGCTACAATAATGACTTTTTGTCTTTCAGCTGAAATTATTTGATTCAAATAATGACGGGAAGCTGGAGTTAACTGAGATGGCCCGGTGAGTTAGGGGCTACGCAAATACTAACAGAAGCTGATCCTTACCAAAAATGCTAATCCATTAACGTCATGTTTTTCTCTCAAAAGGCTACTACCAGTGCAGGAGAATTTTCTTCTTAAATTTCAGGTATTTCTCTTTTTCTCTACCATAGATGGTATTTTCCTTGAACAGTTAACAATGTGGGAGAGTTGCTGAGGGAAACTCCATAAAGCTTACCAGCAGCATTTTAACCTTTGCTCCTTCTCTACCCTCCAGGGCGTCAAAATGTGTGGGAAAGAGTTCAATAAAGCTTTCGAGTTATATGACCAGGTAAAAGTTTGTTCTTATCTATAGTTCTTCAGAATTTGGAAAATGCTGAGGGGAAAACCCTCAGGCTCCAGGCTCCTATGAAAAGCAACATGAACTATTAGAGTCACCCAGCTGTCTCCTCACCCAGGAAATGTAGCGTGGTGTGTCCCAAATTAGGCAAATCTTGACACAAATCCCACACTCTAACTGAACTGCTATGAGGCTTTGAATAAGATACCAAAGTCCTCTGAGCCTCAGTTTCCTCACGTGTAAACAAAAACAGTCCCACCTGTTCTGCAGGCAGGGGATGGGGGGGGCGGGACGGGGACTGATCTGGATGAAAATTCCAGCAGTTTCCTCCACCCAGTGAAAGGCTCTGCCGTGTGTGTGTGTGTGTGTGTGTGTGTGTGTGTGTGTGTGTGTGTGAAAGGCTGTTTGCAAGGTCACTGGTTAACCTCCTTTATTTGCTCTAAAGTCTCTACCCCTGGACCAAACCAGTGTGACACCAGGCGGGTCACATGGCCTCCTCAGGCCTCCATGTCCCACGCCTATGAGCACGTTGGTGACCAGTCACCTCCACAGGAGGTGATGTGACATGAAGTGAAGTGTTAAATGTGAGGCTCTGAAACGTTCATGTTACAAATGTAAGGTGTGGAATGAGAGGCGACTCTGGAGCAGTCAGACATGGCAGGTCCGAGGGGGTCAGGGTGCTCCCGGACGGGGCCTGAGCAGGTCCTCTGTGTGTTGCCGCATTGCCTTGTGTCAGAGACCTGCTCTGCTTCTCCTCCCGCAGGACGGCAATGGCTACATCGATGAGCACGAGCTCGACGCTCTGCTGCGGGACCTGTGCGAGAAGAACAAGCAGGTAACTCCTTCCCGGCTCTGGCTTCCCAGGCGGGTGCATGGGGCTATCCGGGCAGCCACACCCATGTCTGAACTCGAAACATTTAGGGAGGGCAGGAGTAGCTTTCAGTTCCTAACCTGACTTGGCAACTGGGATCAATGGATTTTTATTTATTTTGTTGTTTATTAATCCTCACCTGAGGAGATTTTTCCATTGATTTTTAGAGAGAGTGGAAGGGAGAGGGACAGGGAGGAGAGAGAGAGAGACATTGATATGACAGAGACACATCGACTGGTAGCCTCCCACTCATACCCTGCCGGGAGCTGGGCATCAAACATGCAACCTTGACTGGAAATCAAACCCATGACCCTTCAGTCTGCAGGCCAACATTCTAACCACTGAGCACACCAGCCAGGGCTGGGATCAATAAATGTTACAATCACCTGTGATTACCCAGCTCCTCTCTGGGACAAATGTAAGGAGCACCCCTACACACCCTCTCATCTGGCCATGCTGACTCCCTCCCACATTAACCAGGCGCATGCCCTCTGTGCTCTGTGCAGGACCTGGACATTAACAACATCCCCAACTACAAGAAGAGCATCATGGCCTTGTCTGATGGGGGGAAGCTGTACCGGACGGACCTCGCCCTCATTCTCTCTGCTGGGGACAACTAGAGCGTAGACCGGCCACTCACTAGCGGTACACCTTACCTAAAAACTCCTGCGTGCGCTCTAAGGGAGTATCTGCGTTTCCTGTCATAGCTGTACATCTAACTGCCTACGATAACTGTCCTGGTGTGTGCACAATCCTTCTGCTTGTTTCTATCTGCTTGTAATGTACAGTTTTTGTAACCACAGGACTGAAAAGGGGATTGTCTATGCTTAAGCCAGTCAACACCCATTAAACATAACCTGACACATTCCTGCTTTTGTACATGGAGTTGGACAGCATTTCCCTAAAAAATTCACCAGGATTAATCTCTACAACTTTAGTCTCTGATGTGTTAATGCCAGTTTTTCACTGAAGCATTCTTAATTCAGACAATCACAGGTCAATCCCACAAAATCGTTCAAAGCTGTATCTCCAGTTGCTAGGAGGACTGTGCTTTCGCATCTAGAATACCCACATGTCCACCTGTAGTTAGTTAACGGGCCTGGGAGCAGGATGTAGTCCATGAGCCGCACGTCTCCTGCTTGACCTCACCACGTGCTGGCCAGGAGATTTGGTGACAAGACAGTGCCCGGCGGATGCCACACTGTGTCCGATCCATGTGCGTCTCCCACATGCTCGTGTCGGAGGACGGCCTCAGCCCACTTTCTAAACGGTTTGCACGTGTTGGGGATGACAATTATTCTAGAAAATGCTGTTTAATGTCATGTCCTGTCCCCTCCGATTAAATCCCACATGCCGAGCAGCCTGGTGTCTAGTTTGCGTCCTTCCTGGACCTTCTTCCCATGCAGAACTTCTCACTCGGGTGGAGTGTCTGCTGCTTCCAAACGGCCCCTGTTCTCACTCTCCTTTCCCGACACCATGAGTCCCAGCCCTGGTCGGCGGCAGAGGCACAGGGCGTGTGTATCCCGTGACTTCGTCTTCCATGCTGAGATGAGCATTCCAAATAATTGTCTTTCTGTCTGCAAAGTTTCAAGTGAGTTGAAATAACCCATGAAGAGAAATGCTGTGGGACCCGTCTGGTCATAGGGAGAGGCGAGCACGGCCTGGCCGCACAGGCCGCTCCTGCCGCAGGCGCCGCTGCCCCCCCGGGCCCACCTCGGGGTCCATCCTGAACTCAGCGCCGACTTCCTCAGTGAACAGAAATCACAGCAGAGAGCGAGTGTCTCTTCCCCGCAAGAGTGGAGTGAGGACCTGCGCCAGGAATGGAATTTCTGGGCCAGGCGGGCGGGCTGCACGCTGAGGGTGGTGCTGAGGGTGGACAGAGGAGAGGGAGTGAGGCCCCTGCATCTGTGTGGAAACCTCGTCCCGGGTCAGCAGGTGGGGACGCAGGCTCTCAGACAGCAAATGTCACCTGCGACCCGGAGCTGCCCAACTCACAGAAGGAATACACACTTAGGAGTACACACTTAAGGGGTACACACTTAGGGGTACACACTTAAGGGGTACATACTTAGGGGTACACACTTAGCGGTACACACTTCGGGGTACACACTTAGGGGTACACACTTAGCAGTACACAGTTAGGAATACACACTTAGGAATACAAACCTTAGGAATACGAACTTAGGAATACACACTTTAGGAATAACAATTTGGAAATGTACAGCAAGAGTCCTTGAAGGCTTTATAACCTTTGATTAATAATATTACTTCAGGAATCCATTGTGAGGAAACAATTCCAAATTTTAAAAATGTTTTATACCCAAGGAGTTCTTCACTGGTGTATATATTACACCAAAAAAATAAAATAACCTAATTCCAAAAATAAAGTATGATAAATACAAGCAATGAAAGCCCTGGCTGGGTGCTTAGTGTATTGGAGCATCATCCTACACACCAAAAGCTGTGGGTTCAACTCCGGGTCAGGCACATACCTAGGTCGCATGCAGGTTTGATTCCTGTTGGGCAGGTACAGGAAGCAACCAATGTTTCTCTCACATGGATGTTTCTCTAAAATCCAATAAAAAATGCAACCTCGAGTGAGGCTTAAAATATAGACATATATATATATATATATATATATATATATATTCATACATATATATATATATAAAGTGAAATATGAAAAAACAGTATGAAAAAAACAGGATCTGTTTTATCATGCAATCTCAATTTTTTTTAAAAGGGAGCGATTATGATAACATTGGGGGAAAGCAGTATTTATCAAGTTATAAAACTGTGAACACAGTATTAATTTAACAAAAATATGGATATAGTTGCACTGGTAGAAGTAGTGGGAGGGAGGACTGCAGAGTCCAGAAGGAGGCACAGCTCCGAGCTGAGATGGTTCCCGCCAGGAGACCTGCAGAGCGGGCACCCAGGAGGCCTGGCCTGTCAGTTAGACAAACGATAACTTTCATATCAATAAGAATTCAATGAAAAGGCCGAGGCTGAAAGAGTGTCTGAAAGGACTGACAGAGCCCTCTTTGGGAGTGAGTTCTCGCCTTGCCTACTGTTGTGTATGCTAACCAGTCCATGCTAACCAGTCTCAGGAGGTCAGGACGTGCGCCGTGGAGGCGGCACCTCGATGGTGAGAGGAGGGAAGGGGCGCCCAGGGCCAGAGCTGGTGCGGGGGACGGCGAGCCACTTCTCCCCAGTAGAGCACACCGGACTGCGGACATGTCTCACCTGTAGGCAGCGTGCCACGCAGGCTCAGTGACACCCTCCCCTCAGAGGAACTGCAGCGGGAAGCGGGGCCCTCCCAGGAGCTGGGCCGAGGGGACAGGCAGCTGCTGAGCGTGACTGAGCCATTCCTAGGAAAGCAAAACAGTCCTTTTAAAACATAAGCTCAAAATTATAGCAGCAGAGACTTGAGGCTGTGGCTTTCTTATTATTTGATTCTCAGGATGACAAATCCATCAAGGCAAATACGAACTTAAATAAAATGATACACAAGGACACTTCTAAGCTCTGAGTGTCTTCCTACAGAGAATCTGGTTTATCTTCTGAGGCGGGGGTGGAAAGCGGCCTTCCGGGTCCCCATCTCTGAACTCTGGAGGAGATGTCACCTCCCCACACAATGCCCCTGGGAATGCGTTCATCACCCACCAGAACTTACTCTTCAGGGGCGTCTAGCCTGGCGGCCAGTGAGTTCTAAGGGCAAAGGCTGCAGATTAGTCATACACCGAACAGAAAGCCGGCTGCAAAGGGATGTGTTCGAATGAATACTCAGTGACCCAAAGAAGACTCACAGGCCCCATGGAAAGGCAACAAGCAGAAGGCAGAGTCCATTAGGTCCCCCCGACCTCGACTGTCTTCCTCTCAGGCCCCATCCCTACAGGTGCGATTTACCATGCCAGCCCCGGCCTCCCCCAGTGCCTCTGCCACTGCCTCGCACTTTTCACCTCTGTCAAAGCCTTCACTCACTCCCCCCTTTTTCATGTTTAAAATAATTTTGAAGGAACCAGATCCCATCTCATGAATCTTGAATATACAATGCCTACCTACCACTGACCTGGTACACAGCACACACTCAGTGAATGTTTGTTAATTAACAATTTATTAGACTGGAAAATATTCAAAAGAGTATAAGCAGTTTGCGCCATTTCCACAGTAACCCAGAGGAAGGCCAGGGTGTCTCAGGAGCCTTTTGTCTTCCTGATCAGCTCTTCCATGGTGTCCCACTGCTCCTTGGTGACCTGACACAAGAAAAGAAAGGGCAGTTTAACGTGGTCCTCGCATGTTAGAGCTCAGCATCCCAGCTGCTAATAGCATATTATATTCACAAAATGGCATTACCTTCTGCAGGCTGTTGAATTCTCCTGAGATAAATACTTCCTCCCCACCATCAAATCTAATGACCTGAAAATAAAAAATAAAAACTCTGAAACCAACTCCTTTCTCAAGTTTCTGAATCATTAGCCACTTTCTCATCCTTAGGTCTCTCAATCAAATGCCAAATTTTAAAGACAGACTTGATTAAACCTAAATTGATTTATTTTCCTTAGAATCTTCTTTACACCATCTCTACAATTTCAAATTGTACCCAATATTAAAGGCACGTCTACCAGAGTAATTTTTATTTAGTAAAATGAATTTATCAATAAATTGATTCCATAGGCTAAGCAATGTATATTAATACTTGATATTATTTAAAGCTAAGTAACGATTTTAGCCACATTCGTATTCAGGATCATTAGGATCGGTTCCACAATGTGCCTCCCTCCGCCTCCCCTTCCCAACATGAGGAGGCCTCCGTGCTTACAGCCCCATTGATCCAGGAAGCGTAGTCGCTGCACAGGAAGGCAGCAAGGTTGGCCAGCTCCTCCACGGTCCCCAGCCGGCCGCAGGGGATCCTGTTCACCATCTCCTTCTCAAACGCTCCGGTCGGGTCCAGGCGGCTGAAGGCACCCTTGGCGATAAAGGAAATCATCAGGATGCATTTTTTAATTGCCACGCCTTTCCCACTGAAGGAACAAATTGGCATGAAGTGGCATGTTACTAGGGCTACCTGTTCATGCCTTAGGCTTTGTAACAACAGATAATTTTGCCAAATTCTTCCACAATAACTGTAGTTCAAAAGAGATCATTTTGTCTCATATTGACCTAAAAAAATCACCTGAGAGTGTAACCTTTTTAACCTGTTTCCTCAGCTGTAAAATCAGGACGCCTGTCTCGGCTGCCTCACACCATCACCGAGCGCCCCCAGGAGAGTCGAGGACTGCCCTCTGATGCGCTCGAGCCCAGGTGGGGCCCGGGCCCCTGACGCATGGCTTAGCAAACACAGAAAATGCCTCAAATAGCACATATTTAAGAGGACACTCCTTTTCTTCTCCTTTCTTTTCAAATAAGAGGAAAGAAGAAAACAAGTGTGCAGGGATATGAACAAGTAGACCCAGAGAGAGGAGAGCGTGGTGCACCTTGTCCATCCCCAACAGCCCCTGCTCCGGGGATGCCAGGAGCAGACGGGGCGATTGCTGCCCCGGAGCCTGGAGGGGATCCGTCCTCGGTGACAGGCTGCTCCTGGGAGCCGCCACCACTCGGGCAGGCGTGACACACCCGGGACACAAGGGCGCCGGCCCAGCCCCTCTCCACCACACTCACTAGGGAGTTTCTATTCTGTGGTTTCCTCTTTAAAAGGACATGCTTGTGATTCACACCTCACTGCAAACACTGTGGCAGATGCTTCTGGATCTTTCTCAGCTTCCTCAGCACCTTTGCACAAAGTAGGCGCTCAATCAATGCTGAGTAAATAGTAAAATGCAGAGGTCCTTCCTGGGTGGAGACCCTGGCGGAAGCTCCGTGAGGAGAGGACTGAGCACAGGGCCGCCTGGGCACGTGCTTGGACATAAGCTTTCGAGTTTCCAAACGAGCTATTCAATGACACTGCACGCACTCAGGCGGTTGTTCTGAGCGTTTTCCATCCTTAAAACCGCCAAATACCCAATACAGCCATTTATTTCTGCGTTAACATTTAACACCCGAGCCACCTACAACCCAAAGGCTCCTTAGCATCGTCTCCCCCGTGTTCCGACACCTGGAACAAGTTACCGAGCTTCGCCTCAGTCTCCAGACTACATCCAGACCGGGCTTAGTCCCTGCTTTCCGCGGGAGCCGGTGGGAGCCAGTGGGAGCCTGTGTGAGGGCGCCGCACCGGGTCGCGAGGGAGCTTGTTAGCCAGAGGGGCTCACCAGCGGCGCGCAGTGAGTTTGGGGAGTAAACAGGCCCAGACGAGGGTCAGAGCAGTGCTCCCGAGAGCGGGCCTGGCCTCCAGGTAATCCCCACTGCACCTCGCAATCCCCTTATTCTTTTAAACAGCAGTCAAAGTCAGACTCTTTAAAACAAAGTAAAAATTAAGAACTATAAGATGGAGCAGAGCATTGAAGCAAATCAGACAAAATGCCACAACTGATGGCATGAAAGCTCCCAGCAGATGAGACACTGAGTCGCGGGCGGCCTGCCTCCTGCCGTCTCTCCGCCTGGAGAGTGCGAACCCCTCCCCGACCAGCTCGGGACGCAGGCCTCCCCAAAGGGCCCCCACTCGGTCAGCACAGACCCCAGTGTCACCCTCACACTCACAGGCGACAAGCAGACCCACCTTGGTCTTTATGGGCCCTGGTTGAATCACGTTGAATCGCATCCCATATCTACCCCACTCCGCTGCAAGAGACCTGAAAATTACAACAAACAACACAACATTTAGACGCCATGTTGAAAATAACAATACCCACGCTCAGGGCCTGCAGAGACCACACCCCGCCGGCTGCGCTGTGACTGCCCCGTGCGGAGACCCCGAGGGAAAGGCCAGTGGCAGCCTCGCTGCAGAGCTCCCACCTCCCGCGCCCAGAGCCCAGCGCCAAGCCCAGCGCCCAGCCCCCAAGGCCACGCCCAGCGCCCAGCACCACGCCCAGTGCCACGCCCAGGGACCAGCGCCATGCCCAGGGACCAGCGCCACATCCAGGGACCAGCGCCACGCCCAGCGCCACGCCCAGGGACCAGCGCCATGCCCAGGGACCAGCGCCACACCCAGCGCCACGCCCAGGGACCAGCGCCATGCCCAGGGACCAGCACCACGCCCAGCGCCATGCCCAGGGACCAGCGCCACGCCCAGCGCCATGCCCAGGGACCAGCGCTGCGCCCAGCGCCACGCCCAGGGACCAGCGCCATGCCCAGGGACCAGCGCCACGCCCAGGGACCAGCGCCATGCCCAGGGACCAGCGCCAGCCCAGGGACCAGAGCCACGCCCAGGGACCAGCGCCACGCCCAGGGACCAGCGCCACGCCCAGGTACCAGCGCCACGCCCAGGGACCAGCGCCACGCCCAGGGAGCAGCGCCACGCCCAGCGCCCAGCCCCACGCCCAGCGCCGGCAGAAGCCTTGGGCGGAGGGGCCTGGCTCTGGGCTCAGTCCTGCGTGGACAGGGTAGGGCATGCTCCACGGGAGGAGGGAGAGGTTCAAGGACGTGGCCTAGCGGCCGAGCGGCGCGGGTGACTCACTTGTTCAGGGCTTCCACCCCGGCCTTGGCGGAAGCGCTGGGCACCACGAAGCCCGACCCGCTCTCCGCGTAGATGGTGGTGATGGCGAGAAATGCTGCTCCTGGAATGGAGAGGACAGTTAGCAGCTACATCCGCAGGCTCTCACCGCGTCTCTCTGGGCGCGTCTCCTCGGCAAGGGCATCCAAAGCAGAACTAACCATGGGAGACTGCACCGAACTGAACCATCGGCACAGCAAAGGAAACCGTGAGCAAGAAGAAAAGACAGCCGCTGAGTGGAGAAGATATTCATTCCCAGAGGACATGTCGAATGGGGGGTTAATATCCAAAACATAGAGAACTCATATAACTTAACCCCCAAATCAGCGACCCAATTAACAAATGGGCAGAGACCTTTGTCCAAAGAGGACACAGAAAGCCAACAGACACATGAGCAATGCTTCGTGTCAGGGCCATCCAGGAAAAGCAAATGGAAGGCACAAGGAGGCCCCGCCTCACACCTGCAGAATGGCGATTACCAACAATCAGCAAGGCAAGTGCTGGCGGGCGCGGGGAAAGGGGGACCTCGTGCACGTTCCGTTGGTGGGAATGCAGACTGGTGCAGCCACTTTGGAAAACAGTATGGAGGCGCCTCAAAAAATTAAAAATAGAATTCCCATGTGACCCAGTGACTCCCATTCTAGGAATATATCTGAAGAAAATGAACACACTAATTCGAAAAGACAAACACCCCTGTGTTCATGCAGTGCTATTGATCACAGCCGATGTGGAAGCCGTCTAAGTGGACAGACACCTGGATAAGAAAGCCGTGGCACATAGAGACAATGGAATATTAATCAGAATAAAAAGAATAAAATCTTACCATCTGCAACACTATGGATGGCCTAGAGCAGCAATTTTCAACCTTTTTCATCTCATGGCACACAAACTACTAAAATTCTACAACACAGCAAAAAATATATTACATTTTTGCTGGTCTGACAAAAAAAAGGTATAATTTTGATTAATGCACACAGGATGGCTACTGCTGTGCTGGCTGTTGTCACTGTTTTATCGGACAACCTAAGCCTTAGGGGAAAGAAGCCAGTGCCTGACCACATAGTCAGGCAGTCACGTTGTAAAGCCCTCGCGGCACACGGGCTGGAAGTCCTGGCCTAGTCACTGGTCTTATGCGGAGTGAAAAAAGTCAGAGAGACAAATACCCTGTCATTTCCTGTGCATGCGGAGTCTACAAGCAAAATAACAAACAAACAAAACTGAAACAGACTCACAGATACACGGCCAGACTGCGGGGAGGAGGCTGGGGGCCGGGTGGGAAGGAGCGGGTTGGAAGGACAGCTCGGCAGGCACAGGGCAGTCACAGGCGTGTGTGTGCAGCGCAGGGCACACGTCGGCGACACCGCGATAACCATGGACAGTGCCGGCGGGTAGCAGACTTATGGGGGTGAGATTGTAAGGTTTAGCTCCTTTCTTTTGATCTAGGGATCAAACATTCAGTATTTATCCTGCCCATGTCCTTTGTGACTAATTCTTAAATAACACCCCATATTAGTCTCTCTGTCAGTCTCCCTCATTGCAAGTTCTCTCAGCTCTTTAATAAAATGAGGTATTCTTTTTCTCACTGTTTACTGCTATTCACACTTGACCAGGATAGCCTAGCGATGAGTGGGTCGCAGCGTGGTACTTTCTATGTCCCTCCCCAAAGAAGCCGTGCCCTCGCTGACCGTGCCGGGGTGTCTTCAGAAGCTTCCTGTCCCCAAAACCGGTTTGGCTAAGTGGATAGAGCGTCGGCCTGCGGACTGAAAGGTCCAAGGTTCGATTCCGGTCAAGGGCATGTACCTGGGTTGCAGGCACATCCCGGGTAGGAGATGTGCAGGAGGCAGCTGATGGATGTTTCTCTCTCGATGTTTCTGACTCTCTATCTCTCTCCCTTCCTCTCTGTACAAAATCAATAAAATATATTTTTAAAAAAAAGAAAAAAAAGAAGAAGCTTCCTGTCTCTTGCTTGTTGAGTATTGTTAATTTTGCTTAGAAACCTACTTTTGCCACATCCCCAATGCTGCCTGGCCCCGCTCAGGCCACAGTCCTTGGCCCTCAGGCATGCCTCCCCAAGTCCTGCCCCAGCCGTGCCCTCCAGCTGCCAGCACCCTCGCCTCCCGCCCTCCTCGGCCCAACCACCTCGATGCTTCTGCTCACAGGTCACCAGCCTGCTGCTCTCGCGGGACCCCGGGGCCCCACACTTTGACATGTTCAGACGCCACCACACCCGCGTTCCTGGGCTGGGGCTCCGCCCAGAGAGACCCCGTGCGCTGAGCTCCACAGGCCGTGGAGACAGGCCGTGAACCCCGCGGCCACAGAAGCTATGACCGACAGGAATCTTGGAAGAGTAAAAACGGGCTTCCATCCTTTGAAAAGTCTTAGCGAATATATTTTTAATGAAGCCCATAGAATTTTAATCCAATGTGAGGAATAAAAATAGATCCGAGTCTTTTTAAATGAGACATTAATGAGAGAAGAAAGGAGAGTCAGAGAGAAGGCAGGCTCACCGGGTGGCTGAACTGTAAGAGAGACAGTGAGACAAGAAACACAGTGATGAGCGACGGAGGCGGGAGAAACCGAGAACAGAGAAGAGGGCCGGCGGGGGGATGAGTGAGATGAGGAGAAGGTCCGATGGAGGGAGAAGAGGCCCACAGACCAAGGTTCTGGGGCAGAAGGGACAGAGAGGGCTCAGCCAGGCGCTGTCTCCCGTCCCCATCACCCATCCTTTCTGAAAAATAAAGTAAAACATAAAAATCACGCCAACTCCAACCTAGATCACATCCCCTTTGTGTGGGGGAATGGGTGGCCTGGGTTTGAATTTCAGTGACGGCTGGAGAACGTGCAGGAGTTCTCAGCGTGTACATACACACACTCGCACACACACATGCACACACACAGACTTTTGCACACACACAGGCAGCTGAGGCCTCTCCAGCACCTGCTCTGTCCCCACACCCCTCCCTAAACTAAACGCAAATGTCTTCCTAGTAGCCCCTGTAAACCGACAGCCCTCAGCCTTCCATGGCTGTCCTCACCCGCCCACTAACCACGCAGAACCCTCATCTGCCCAGTATGGCCTGATCTTCTAATGTCCTGAATTATCCCGCATCCATCCATCCACGTGCAAGAAGAAACCAGCCTCCAGTGGTCCCCTCCTCTTGGTCACCCCCATTCCCCTGCCGGGTTGCGATAACCTTCCCAACCATCCCTCCCTCATGAGGCACTTTCGAGAGAGCCTAAGGAAATAACCGTCCGAATCAACACCAATTCCCCTGTAACGCGCCAGTTACACCCAGCGTGCCTCCCCCCATCCCCCGCTCTCCCTCCCCGCTCCAACCACCTCTGAAAACCCAGCTCAGCCAGACGGTCATCGGGGGAGAGCTGGCCACTCCCATGGCCCAGTGCTCCTGACACGGACCCAGCTCACCCCAGCACAGGGAGGACCCTCCGTGAGACAGCCTTGTCCCGGGGCAGACTCTGCCCTGACTTCTGTCCACCCCGGCTGCCCACAAGCCCACGCAGGGCAGCTGGGGACGGAAAGACGCACAGTCCCACCTCGCTGTGCCTTAATGAGCTGCTTCCCCACTTCCAGGGTGACAAAGGCCGTGCCGTTCAGGACTATGTCCGTGATGGTCCTCCAGGCGTTGGGGGACAGTCTCTCCGTGGGAGAAATGAAGTTGCCCGCTGCATTGTTTATCACAACCTAGCAGAGGAGCAAGGCAGTCAGATGAGGAGGGTCATCACCCCTGAGACGTGTTAACCCGACGAAAACAGTAAGACCACAGTCTGCTAGGAACACCGAGACTTGAGCCTGTGAAAACCTCCTGTCATTTTCCAAATTTCTGAATCCTACTTCTCCTCTCAAACCAGGGTGCAGTCTGTTATTGAGGACATAAATAGAGGTGAACACCTACATGTGACTACTTTATTTCAAGGGATCTTTAATTTCAGCTTCACTCACCCAGAGACACTCCTGCTGCTGGCCTGTGTCTCCTCTGCCTGTGCAGGCTCTGCCTCGCGCCAGGGCAGTCGGTATCATTGCTGTCTCTAACCTAAGAGCCTCCTCCGGAGCGGGGGCGCCCACCCCTCTCCTTCACCCCCACTCCCCGCAGCCTGAGAGCCCGCCCACGTGAACCGAGAAGCCTGGGCCCGTGGGCTCCTTGTTTGTATTATTCTCCACGACAGACATGACCAAAGTCATTAGGCAGCCAAGAGCCCTGTAAGCTGCACTGTGCTCCGGCCCAGGGCTCTGGGCGGTCACACTCGGATGAATAGCGGGAGGTGCGGTTTGCTCTGCGGACCGCCAGAAGGCCTGGCAGCAGCGGTTCTGATCGGGCCTGTTTAAGCGGCGCCGGCCACTCGGAGGCACCGCGGCGCTGCACACCTCATCGCAGGGGTCGGCGGGCGCACCCGCACCCACGGGGACCCCCGCACCCACGGGCGCATCGCCACGCTCACATCAGGGAGGCCCGCCACGCTGATCAGCTCCGACACGGCGCTGCGGACCATGTCAGGGTCCCGCACATCACACTGCACCGCCCGAACCTGCGAAGTAACAGACAAAGGAAGCCACGTTGCTCTGATGCCTGAAGCAGGACCGCGTGTAGGTTAGTTACGGAGACTCCTGAGTCGCGCTGAACAACCCGCTCCCATGTACCTCATTTCCAGTTTGAGAAGAAATGTGCTCTGCAGTGGCTCTCAAAACATCAATCTTCCTAAAAACAAGCACACGGGATCCTTTGTATGAGTTCTAAAATGATGTCACATATTTTTTCTTTTTAATTCCACAAATTAGAACACAAAGACAGTCTATAGCTTAAGGGATGCATTTTTGAGAATATACAAAAGCTACAAATAAATCAGTTTGAATGAATGCATTTTTCTAAAAGTCTGATTCAAACAAATTTACATACTAATGTATTGAATTACATTTAAACCAGTTATTTTATATCTGCTCATAGGTTTAAGATTTTTTCCTTAATTACAATCATTTATATCAGTTCCCAAGGCTGCTTTAGAAAGAAAACACATCCATGTAAATGTAAGCCTACACCACCCTCTAGACTAGATTCTGTGAGAGTAGATTTCAGACCAAACGGATGCACATATGCATTGTGTGCATTCAGGACCTCATACTCTTGAAAGAAAGATAAAAAGTAACCGTGAGTGTGGATTATTGTGGGGAAGCACGGGGCTTGGTTGGAATGTCTGTAAGGAGGATTCTCCAAAAGGTCGGGGCCTCCAGGGGGAGTTGGCTGAAGGCGGCTGCCCCGGCCTTGACTTTTCCAAACAAGTCTGGCCCCGGGTGTTTGCTGGAATCGGTATGCTTAGTCTTCAGACGTCCTTGCTTAAAGGACACTGCAGACGCGTGTCTTCTCAAGGATGCTCACCCTGCTGATCGCATCTGATAGTTCGTTTTAGTTCAAGCTGTTGCTACAATAAAAGCCTAAGGAGGCAGGCAAATGGAGCTGTCTGGTTCCTTTAGCCAGGCAGTCCCTTAGCCCTCCCTTTCACAGAAATGTGTGTCAGAATCATAAACATCCATCGCTCAGGGTCTGCTGGGCAGCCCCGGCAGGTTATGTAGTGTTACAAAAAAGGGTTTGTCACACTTAAAAATATTACAGCATAAACAAAAACAAAAACGGTCTGGCCAGTTTGCATTCATCAAAGGCAATTGCTTTGGCCCTTGTAAATTGCACAGCAGCTGTAATCACACTGTGACTACCTCCTCCCAATGTCTGCACTGTTCAAAACAGAAGAGGGGAGGTTTTGCCCATCTCTCAAGCTCTAGACTTACAGTTGGAGCAACCAGGGCAGACCTCTGAGAAACTCCTTCCACGTGGCCTCACCCTTCCCACAACCACAGATGTGTGAAATATCATCCATCTGATAGGACATGAAGGACTCTACCCATCATCCCCGCACACAGCTGCCCTCTGAAGCAGTAACTACAATCACTCCCACGAGAGCAAAGCAGCCTCGACGTAGTACTTTTCAGCTTCACCTCCATGTCCAAAGTTCCCTCCCTGTGGCTGAGAAATGGACTAATCAGCTGCTCCAGGATCCATCATTACTTCAAGCTATAACAGGCTTCCCAAGGAGACTGACTTAATAACAGAGCGGATGTGTCACAGCAGGTAAGATGCAAAACCAACTCTGGCAGACTGTTTCCATTCTGAGGCTCAGAGCGGCTGCCTGAGGCACCTCACGCGACTCACCTGCTGGCTATCACACAGCGTGCCCCCAGGCTGGAGAGGATCGTGGTCATCCCGCGGCCAAGGCCAGTGCCTCCTCCGGTGATAAAGGCCACTTTCCCCTGAAAACTGTTAGGTGGCAGCATCGCTTTTTGAAGGGGTGGAAAGAATTTAGACTGAAAAGTGTCACTGCTTTGATATAATATTTTCGTTCCATAACTGAAAAACTAAAAGAGAAAAAAATGAATTGATATTTGCATAAGAGGTGAACTTCAAAACACTAACTCTTTAATATTATGCAAATTCTTGGATTAACACAACTCCCTGCTAACATGTTGGCATTGTATTTAATCAATTTTTACTCTTTCCTATCGGAACATTTAGTGACATAGAGGCCTGGTTAAAAGCACGGGCTCTGGAGCGAGACAACGTAGCACAGGACTTTCTCCCCAGTAGAACAGCCGTCAGCAAGTTATGTAACTTCTTTGCGCCTCAGCTTCTTCTACAAATGGAGACAATAACAGAACCTTCCCCACAGGATGCTTGTGAGGATTTCATGAGTTGATATAAGTAAAATACCTACAACACTGTTTAGCACACACTAAGCACTCTATAAATGCTAGCTTTATTATTGGTGGGTGTTTTACTTAAATTTATCTTTAAAAAGCTAACATAAAGCATATATGCCTTTTAACAAAAATATTTTGGATAAAGATCACATACTGCCTTTGAATCACTGAAGACAATCATAAAAAGTTCTTTATAAGGTTTATTAAGTCAAATGCCTCTTCCGATGTAGCCTTCTGGATGACAAATTTAGATAAATTATTTCTGTTATATTTATTTTATCTTTTTTAAATATGCTTTTATTGATTTTAGAGAGAACGGAAGAGAGAAATGGAAAAATCAATGAGAGAGAAACATCGATTGGCTGCCTCCTGCGCACCCCCTACTAGTGATCAAGCCTGCAACCTGGGCATGTGTTCTGACTAGGAATTGAAATGGGTACATTTGGTGCATGAGACGATACTCCAACCAAGTCACACTGGCCAGGGCTCTGCTATATTTAAAATGGGAGGGTGGGGAGGACCAAAACATTTTGAACTAAAAAATATTTGCATTGCCCTCTCTTATAGTTTACAGCTCACACTCTCACATTACTTGGGAAACCACTGCCATCTGCTCACATCTATATATATATAAAAGCCTAAACATCCGTTAACAGCTGAACGACCAGAACAACCAGTTGACCAGTTGCTATGACAGCACACTGACCACCGGGGGCAGACACTCAACACAGTCCATTCCTTCCGTGCCAGGCCCAGTGACCGTCATCTTTGGAGTCTGGGCTGGGATGGGGAACCAGAGGTGGATGGTGACAGACACGGCCCCTTTCCCAGGGGGCCGAGGGCTGGCTCCCTCCTTCGGGCTGGTGGCAGCCAACCTCCTGTAGCCTGTCCCTCCCCCTGGCTGGCAAACCCCGATCAACCCGGCCCTGATCGGCCCTGATTGCCGGCCAAACCTAGGGACAACACCTGTGCATGAATTCGTGCACCGGCCTCTCGTTTAATTATAAAAACAAACTTTAGTTGTTGAGCAAATAACAAACAATAAAGAGGCAACACTCTTAGGTGCTTCTCATGTGTCAGAATTAGATATCAAACTGACCAACCTTCCCCACCCATGAAGCCGGCAGTGCTTTTAACCCATTGCACAGGAGGGGCCCAGATGCAGAAGGAAGATTCCAACATGGTGGATGCAATCGCCTGTGAGCCACCTCTCTCCACTCACTGAGCACCTACTGAGCTCAGTAATCATGCCAAAGGCATGTGATAGTCCCCATAAGTATAATTTGATTTTATTGTCAGGGAAAAAAATTATTAAAAGACAAAATTTGAGGAGTATAAAATAATTGGTGAAGATACATTTGCAACTCTGGTTTCTTTCCTTTGGCTTCATGTATTGTTTTTGTGTTTTTTTGTCAGAACATGAAATCCATGCAGCCCACAGTAATCCTTCTCCACCTAAGTGGCAGGGGGACTGACGCTGCCACGGCCTCAGAGCTATTCCATTAGGATGATGAATCGGGAAATTTCCATGAGTAGGCTGGTGAGTTTGTCATTGCCAAGCGATAATGAAAAAATGGGTTCTCATTTCCCACAGGCTCTACTTATTTAGTGTTGATTTGTATGGGTAATTTGATGTGGTACTATATGAAAGATAAATTAAACAAAATATTAGCATACAAACTGCTTTTTTAAATTTATTTTAAAAGATTTCTCAATTTCCTAATGTGCAGGTTAAAGGCTATTAAGATAAAAATAATCACATTGGATAAAAATAATTCCTGCCCAGCTGGCGTAGTTCAGTGGTTGACCTATGAACCAGCAGGTCACGGTTCGATTCCCAGTCAGGGCTACTGGCCCTGACTCCCTTTCCCCACCGGGAAAAGTGAAGAAACTGACATGCTACTTTAATCCACATGACCTGATCATTTTCAGCATATATGCTGCTGAGTATTAAATTCAAGCCATCTGTCTGCTTAAAAGCAATTTGATTTCAACATTAAGATTCAAAGAAATGAACAGACCTCACTGGATCTTGTATCTAATGTCCTCTTCCTACAGAGAAGGATCCTGAATAAACTGAAACAGCATGTTGGCTATTTCACTTGAGTCTTAAAAAGTGAATACAAAGTAGTCTTTTATGGGTTTTCAAATCTCACTGTGGTTTTTCTGGATATAAGTTGTTTTTGAAAATGGAAAGACCACCTTTCCTATCAAGATTGATCTTTAAATCTCTAAAATTCTTAACCCAAGTCTTCCAATTTTAGCAATACAAATTTATATTTTAGTTAAAAGTTCTGAAATCTCCCCAAAACAAGGTTAGCCATCACCTGCCTCCCCACCCACACTCATCTCTCACCTACATCCTGTAAACCACACCCCCTTCCCCACCCTCCGTCAGCGCCTGGGAGAGCAGCCCTGCTTCTCACCCTCAGAGTGCGATCCTGAGAGTCTTGTCTGTCTCTTCCCTACAGGATGAAGGCTGAGACCAATGAGATTTATTCCTAAGTTCCTTAAGTATTTTTGGCTTGTGTAGAATGCCTAGAATAAACACTATAATATAGGTACATTGGTGACTCTAGCCCATATGTCTTTTCTTAGGCCTGCCTGTGTTTTTAAAAATTTAAGCCAATATTTCAAAACTGGGAAAATTCAGATAAAACTCAGCTGTTCCAACAGTGAAGTCTATCTTAACCTGGCTGAGACCCGCCCCCCCACCTCCCACCCAGCAGAGAGCCCTGGGCCCTAGGGGCCTCCACGGTACAGGGCCTCTGAGACCTGAGACAGGTGAGGTGACTCCTTGTCTAAGTAAAACCCAAGAGACCAATACAGGAAAGAAGGGGAGAATCATGGTGTAATTTTACACCATAGAAAAGTTTCTGAAGTTTCATATAAAAACATTTCTGTAAACATCACTGTTTAATGTTTTAGGTACAATATTAAGAAAATCCAGTTTCAAATCTGTAAAAACCACATAATCATAGACCCTCGTAAAGTTGTGGATCTAAGTCAATATTTAAATAATGCTTGGCTTAGCTATTTCCTCATCATTGTTATTTACTGCTAGAGGCCCAATGCATGAAATCCGTGCACTCGGGGGGACCCTCAGCCTGGCCTGCACCCTCTCACAGTCCAGGAGCCCTCAGGGGATGTCTGACTGACATCCCATAGGGAGCAGGCCTAAGCCATCAATCAGACATCCTTAGCACTGTGGTGGAGGCGGGCTCCTGCCGCTGCTACGCTTGCCAGCTATGAGCTGGCTTCTGGCTGGGCAGCACTCCCCCTGTGAGAGCACACTGACTACCAAGGGGCAGCTCCTGCATTGAGCATCTGCCCCCTGGTGGTCAGTGCACACCATAGCAATCAGTTGTTCCACTGTTTGGTCAATTTGCATATTAGCCTTTTATTATATACAACTAGAGGCCCAATGCATGAAATTCAAAGGGATCGAGCCTAAACCGGCAGTCAGACATCCCTCTCATAATCGGGGACCACTGGCTCTTAACCACTTGCCTGCCTGCCTGCCTGATTGCCCCTAACCGCTTCTGCCTGCCAGCCTGATCACCCCCTAACCACTCCCCTGCCGACCCAATTGCCTCCAACTGTCCTCCCCTGCCGGCCCGATCGCCCACAACTGCCCTCCCCTGCTGTGACCCGCCACCTCTGCCGGGACCTGCCTCCTCCATGCTGCACGGAGCTGAAGGACCCCCAGGCCTCATGGCGTGGAGCGGCCACCAGGCCCTGCCTCTGCTGTGAGAGTGGCCATCTTGTGTCAGCCATCTTGTGACGATGTTGTGTGCAAGGGCCACCTAGGCTTTTATTAGTATAGATTGCCTGGGCCTCCACATTAACATCCCTTTCCTCAAAAACATAAAAGTCCTCCAAAATTAAAAATACACAAATTAGCCCTGTCCTGTGTGGCTCAGTGGGATGGGCATTGTCCATGCATGAAAAGGTGGCCAGTTGGATTCCTGGTCAGGGCACATGCCCGGGTTGTGGAGTATATCCCCAATAGAGGATATGCAGGAGGCAGCCAATAGATGTTTCACTCTCACATCCATGTTTCTCTCTCCCTTCCTCTCTCTAAAAATCAATAAAAATATATTTTAAAAAATTTAACTCATTAGCATGACATTCGAGCTGTTGGACAACATGGCCTCAGTCCTCTCCACCAGGTCCCAGGGAGGGAAGTAATCTGTGCTCCCCAACCCCTCGGCACCCTGACCCTCGCCAAGCACGGTCACCTCCGCCTTTGCTCCTCCTTTCTTTTCAGCCTCAACCTCTCACGTTCTTTCTCAACCGGCGGAGTCAGCCTTCAAAACCAAGCAGTGTCAGGAGCTCTGTTGACACTTTAAAACTGGTGCCTCTTTAAAAATGGGTCGCATGACCCCCTCCCTGCACCAGGGTGAAGGCTCTGCCCTGGACTCTGCCACCGGAAGGCGGACAGGTCTCATTCCCTCTGGGCTGGGTCTCTGGCACCAAAGATCGGGCCTCTTTCAGCACATGCTTGTTTGTTTGCTTGTGACACGGATGGCCAGGCTCCAACGCCAGCGGAGCTGGGGGAGAGCAGAGGAGCCAGTCTTACGCAGCCATGCAGTCCAAACTAGCTCTTTCCCCCAGTTTCAACACATTAAAGTAGTTGTTTCCATTGATTTTAAATAACGGCATCTTGAAATTAGTTTACATCTAAGGGAAAAAATCCAATCTATTGATATGAGTATTAAGAAGTCATTTGCATATAGAAAAACTAGGCAAAGAGCTTTAAAAGATAGTCTACACAAAGAAAATGTATACACGCACACTTATAGCTAAATACTCACATTTAAGCACAAGAAGATACCTTTTTCTCTTACAATTATTGAGGTTCAAGATTTTATAATACATGATACAAGAAACAGCTTATTAAAGTCACTCTTATAACCTGTTAATATAAATTGGGACAATTTCTTCAGAGGCCAATTGACAACATTTATCAAAATGTTAATTATAAATACCCTTCGAGCCAGCAGCTCCACGATTGGGGATTTTTCTTACAGATATACTCACTCATTTGGGGGGAGAAAGAAGCAATGTTCAAAGTGACAGGCCAGGGAGGACATGGGCTCAGGCGGACTAGGAAGTCCTGAACGAGACAGTGGCCCCAGCCTCATTGCGTGGATCAGCCTGCGGTCACCCTATTTGACAACAGGAGGCAGCCGCACCGAGGGCGAGACAGCAGGCCACCGATCACAAGGGCGCCTGCAGCCCACAGCCTCCACGGCCAGCACTAAAAGGGCTGAAGGACAAGAGCTCCTCCAATCAGCTGGGACACCTGCATCCCTCAGCCTCCGCCCCTTGTGGTTTTGGCGCATAAAATTCAACCCCAAAGACAGCAGAGGGCTGAGTCCCAGCCTTCCCTGGTTGTGGCGCCATCCCCCCGCCCCAGCCCCCGCCCTCGTCGCCCTTCCCTCTAATAAACTCCCCCTTGCTCACTGCGTCCACCTAATTCCTTGAGCAACTCCAATCTTACACAGATATCAAGATAAAAATAAAATTAAAATAGCTATTCTATTTATAATCACATCAAAAAGAACAAAATACTAATATATTTAATAAAAGCAGTGTAAGACTTGTAAAGATACCTGTGTTCATGGATTGAAAATGATCTACAGATTCCATTTCTATCGAAATCCCAGTGGGCTTTTGCAAAAGTTGACACACTTATCCTATAATTCATTACTGTTGTTATTTTTTAGGGACTCAGATATACCAGGGGCTCAAAGTAGCCCAACATATTCATTAAAGCATCGCTTGTAACAGGAAAGGTTAAAAAACAAATCTGCATTTCCATAGGGAATATAATTAATCAATCAGGGCTCAGCCATATAACAAAATCCGGTGCATCTATTAAAAGCTAGAACTCACATTAATGTAAACATTGTTACATATATATTGTTTACACAATCACTCAACAATTACTTGTTGAGGAAATTCTGTTAAGGAACATGTTCCATTTGTGTGATTTTTAATGAGGGTCTCTTCATACACATGTTGATATATGCACAGAAGTTGCTGGAAGGACCATAAGAAACCAGCCCTCGGCACCCTGACCCTCGCCAAGCACGGTCACCTCCGCCTTTGCTCCTCCTTTCTTTTCTGCCTCAACCTCTCACGTTCTTTCTCAACCGGCGGAGTCAGCCTTCAAAAGGAAGCAAAGTGTCAGGAGCTCTGTTGATACTTTAAAACTGGTGCCTCTTTAAAAATGGGTTGAAATAAAATAAAATAAAAATGGTTCGCATGACGCCCTCCCTACACCAGGGTAAAGGCTCCGCCCTGGACTCCAGGAAGACAGACCCACTGGGGCTCGTGGCAGGGTCTCCCAGGGGAGGGGCTTACGTGATGGCCACTGCTGATGCTTGTGTGCTGATGAGTGCTTGATCTGCTCATTCATTTTCCATTTAAAAGTTAACAAGCCCTGGCAGGGGGGTGTGGCTCGGTTGGTTGGGCATCGTGCCATACACGGAAAGGTCGCTGGTTCCACTTCAGGTCAGGCACATGCAGGGGTTGTGGGCTCGATCCCCAGGAGGGGGCGTGCAGGAGGCAGCCGATTGTTTCACTCTCACATTGATGTTTCTCTCTCTCTAAAAATCAATAAAACTATTTTTTTTAGGTTAAAAAAAAATCTGCCCTATCTGGTTTGGCTTAGTGGATAGAACATTGGCCTCCAGACTGAAGGATCTCAGGTTCGATTCTGGTCAAGGGCACTTACCTTGGTTGCAGGCCCTGGTCAGGGTGAGTGCAGGAGGCAACCAATTAATGTGTTTCTCTCACATTGATGTTTCGCTCTGTGTCTCCCTCTCCTTCCCACTCTCTCTAAAAATCAATGGAACAATATCCTTGGGTGAGGATTAACAAAACAAAACAAAAAGCTTTAAAAAATCAAATCACATATGCAAGTTCACAATAGAGGAAGGGTAGAGGAAAACTGGCCTAGAGGCAGTGTGATGGGAAGGACACAGGACCTGTTTGAAGTGTAAGTACTCTCTATTCCACAGCTAAGTGTGAGCTATGTTTATAAGACAATGGAATATTACCATATCCATTTTTAAAGTTTCTAACTACTTGTTGGTTTAGGTCAAAATAAATATTTTTCAGATCAAATTTACCCCGACTGATATTCCCATAAGTGAACTTGGCCTTAAATGTCACATAAAAATGGCAGCTTGGTAAAGACTGGACAACCTTATTTCTCAAAGGATGACTTTGGGAAAATGCATATCTTTGCATTCTCAAAGCAACTCATACAGTCCATGCACACAGTGAGCCTCCAGTCACCACCTCCCGATGAAATCCGTCCAGCTGCTAGAAGGCAGTCTGTGCCATGCATGCATTCTGTTCACTGCCCAGACCACCGTGGACGGGTCACAGGTGGAAGGGGCCGCTAGAGGAGGCCTGCTGATGCTCCACGGCACCGAGGCAGAGGACAGCCCTGCCGAAGGAGGGACCCCCCCACTAATGCCGACAGTGTAAACATCACAGAATGAAGGAGACCAAACTCCCCCCGCTCCGGCTCCCCACCAGCCGTGTAGGCTCCGGCTCTGTGCTAGGGTCTGCGCTCCTCCACTGGCTCCGTAACAAGGGGCTGCCCAGATGTGCTAAGCGTCTGCAGAACACAGACCTCTTGCCACAGCAACACACACAGCAACACAAAGGCCCAGCCGAGCAAATCTAAAAGGCAGTGAACTGCCCCTGGCCCCAGTGCGGAGGCTGGGCTATGCAGCTGCTGCCAGTAGCAAGGCTGGACTTACATTGCTGAGTAATAACACATCTTACAGCAACGAACGGGAGGCCTGGGAACAGTAGTTGCCCTGTGTGCAGGGGATACTTGCCGTTTTTTGTGAGTTATCTGTCTGCAGTTAGATGTGCACCAAGAAGATGCTTGGCTGATCCTCCACAATCCAGGGCGATGGAGCCAGAGAGGAATTTGCAGGCAGTTTGAAATTTTCAGCTGGAGTCTCACTCCTTCCAACCTTTCATTCAGATCATCTCTTATTTATCCCTGTCACGTGAGCCAAAACTAACATGACTCTTTTTTGTTAGTCATGTTAGTTAGAAACAGAACTCCTGCTCTTGAAGGGGTTTATTTTGACCTGGAAATGTGCTTATTAAAAAATGCAGCAGCAAACAAACCAGGTGAGATCCTTGCCTCCAGGCGGCTTTTATTCTGGAATTTTTAACTGTATAAAGAAAGACTTCTTAGGCTTTCCAGAGAGAAGAGAAGCACAAATAAGGGGGCAAATCCAGCCGGCCTTACACTTCTCCCAATAACATTCAGTATCAGAAGACAATGAACCGATGTTTAGTTCTAAGAGGAAAATGAATGTGCTACATCCAAGCCGCATGATGCCCGGACACCAGTCTTTTCCCTGCAGTCGGGTATCTGGAATGACAGTCACCCAAGGTCACCATAACGCCTTATTGTTGTTGTTTTTTAAATTTCGTTAACTGTAACACCTGATTTCATATTGACCAGGTATCATTTTCATAAAATAGTGAAGTTATTACTTTTATGAAAGCAAAAGAAAAAGAAGCATCACAGATACCAAAGAGTGAACTGACAAAGGAAGAATGGCAAATTAAAAAGAAAAGTGAACTTGAGCTTACTGCACGAGATGGAGGTTGGCACTTCCTACTCAACTCCAATTTATTTTTCTGACTGATCTTGCTCTTACACAAATTGATTTTAAGGTGCACTCATGGGTCAGCATCCCTAGTTTAAAACAATACATGGGGCTCAATGACAGGAGGTACCTTTTTCAACACCAAAGAATGCTCAACACTTAGTAGGCACTTAATTAGCATTTCCTGATACACAAGTGGATAAATGAATGTTTTCGTCAATACAACTGAGAGCAGGATTTTAATTCAATTTTTTAAATCTTTGTCCACAGGGCCAGGCACAGAGTCAGTTCTCAATGTTTGTTTTGTAGTTAACCACACAATTTAACACAGCACCTCTTTTTCTTTTTTTTAAAATCCTCACCCAAGGATATTTTTCCATTGATTTTTAGAGAGAATGGAAAGACAGAGAAATACTGATGTGAGAGAAACACATCAATTGCTTGCCTCCTGCAGGCACTCTGACCAGGGACTGGGCCTGGGCTGGGAGGAGCCTGTGACCCCCAACACGCCCTGGTCCAGAATCGAACCCAGGACCCTTTAGTCCACAGGCGACACTCTTTCCACTGAGCCAAACCGGCTAGGGCAGCACAGTACTTCTTAAATAGGATGTGTAACAAAAGAAACATTTCTCTTGGTTCTTGGTAACAAAAGTATTCAAATGAGGGGTTTCAGGCTGTATTTGCACACACATACAATTCCAGCTTCACTGATGTGGACTTGTCTTCTCCCAGGAATTCAAACGGAGGGACCCACCACCCATCACAACAGGGTTTCTTGCCTCCAAACCTCCATTCTCAACATTTTTCTTAAAGGAATTTCAGAATTGTCAGATTGCAATTAGTTTTTAAAGGGGTTCATTTTCTCCCTCAGCCTGCACTGCCTAATGGTGTCAGAGAGCTGGGGTGCAGCGTGTGGGAGCTATTACCACACCCCCGGCGGTTGGTGTTGGAGACTTTCCACCAGAGGGCTGCTGGAGGACTGACGTGAGAAGGAATCAGGAACCATTAATTAGTGTCTCTGATAACGACCTATAACCTAAATCTTCACAGGAAGAGGAACCGGTATCAGCAAAGCCACAGTCCTGAGCAGACCTTTTACAAAGAAAGCTGTGTCAACTTGGGAGACTCATCAGACCGTTTCGTGTGTTCTCCTTACTTGGGATTTGTCCTTTTCCAAGAAAGAACACCAGGGTGCCCCGTTCTATCCAACTGTCAGAAGTGCTCCCACTGGCAGGTTATTTTTTGTGCCTGGCAGGGACCCGGGCCTCTTGGGTTGGTTGAGTCAGGGTTTTGTTTAGCTGGGGGAGGGGCTATCGGACATTCTCCTTTCTCGGTTCCATCCCTCCGCCCCTGCCGCCCTTCCGGCGCGCTGTCTGCAGGTCGAGGTCCTGGGTGCACCGGTACGCGCTGCCCAGCACCGCGTCCGACAGCGGGATGCTGATCTTTTTTTCCTCTTTTTATGTGAATTTGTTTGTATTAATGTTTTTTTAATTATTGATTTCAGAGAGGAAGGGAGAGGGAAAGAGAGATAGAAACATCAATGATGAGAGAGAATCATTGATTGGCTGCCTCCTGCACGTCCCCCACTGGGGACCAAGCCCGAAACCCAGGCATGTGCCCTTGACCGGAATCGAACCTGGGTCCCTTCAGTCCACAGTCCACTGGGCCAAACCAGCGAGGGCCGCACTAATGTTCAGTCGCACAGAAGCACAAGATGGAGTTTCCCTCTTAAGAAAGGGCCTGCTCCGGCCAGTGACCCGCCGCGTGCGCTCGGTCCCCTTGTCCCAGTTGGCACACGCCTGGGAACGGGACGACCCTGAGAACCGCGGCGGGCCCATTCTCCTCGAGCCAGGACCCCCGTCCCCGCCCCGGGCCCCGGACGCCGCCCCAAAGCAGGCACAAGCAGGGTGCTCGCGGGGACCCCCCGAGCCGCCCCCTCCAGCGCCGCCTTACCCGCCGAGGACCGCGACCTCGAGCAAAGGAAACCCGACCCAGCAGCGCCATGGCAGGAGCAGGACGCGTAGGGAAACGCGGCCGGGAGCTGGGAAGTGAATGTGGGCGTGGCCTGAGTCGGGGGCGTGGCTGGGACCGGGGTCGGGGTCGAGGTCGGGGCGTCGCTGAGACCCGGGCGGGGGCCAAGTGGCTTGTCTGAGACCGGGGGCGGGGCCAGGGGCGTGTCTGAGACCGGGGCGGGGCAAGGAGCGTGTCTGAGACAGGGGGCGGGGTCAGGGGCGTGTCGGAGACAGGGGCGGGGCCAGGGGAGTGTCTGAGACCGGGGGCGGGGGCGTGTCTGAGACAGGGGGCGGGGTCAGGGGCGTGTCTGAGACCGGTGTGTGGCAAGGAGCGTGTTTGAGACCGGGGTCGGGGCCAGGGGGCGTGTCTGAGACCGGGGCGGAGCAAGGAGCGTGTCTGAGACAGGGGGCGGGGATCAGGGGCGTGTCTGAGACCGGGGCGGAGCAAGGAGCGTGTCTGAGACAGGGGGCGGGGCCAGGGGGCGTGTCTGAGACCGGGGCGGAGCAAGGAGCGTGTCTGAGACAGGGGGCGGGGATCAGGGGCGTGTCGGAGACAGGGGCGGGGCCAGGGGAGTGTCGGAGACCGGGGTCGGGGTCGGGGGCGTGTCTGAGACCGGGGGCGGAGTCGGGGGCGTGTCTGAGGGCGGGGCAGGGCTTGCGCGGTGGAGGAGGCGGGGCGTGGCTGAGCCGGAAGGTGCTGGCCAAGCTGGGGCCTGGTGGACTAGGCTGTGGATGCCCGGCGCCTCCCCGCTGGCCTGAGCAGGTGCTGTGGGGCTGGGCTCTCCGCGGTCCTTCGCTCTCTGTAGTTGTTCTGGGTGCGGTTCGGGCTGCCTGGCGGTCTCCTCGTAGGGTGCTGTGACGGCTCGGGGGCATGGCCGGAACCCCAATCAGGTTGGATCCACAGTGTATTGGAGGCTATGGTGAGCATGTATATCCTCCAGAAAAGTAACAAGAAAACCCCTACAAATTGTTCTGGTCCACAAAATCAGTGAAATTTAGGGATTCTGCAGCCTGGGGCACACTTTTTTGTTTTCTATTTTTAAAAGATTTGCTAATTCTTGCTCATATTTTCTTTAAACATATTCACTGTCATATTTAGATCTACTATCCATACGGAGGTTTTTTTTGTATGTTTGTAAAATATAGGGCCTGTCTTCATATCTTCTGTAGTGTTAACCAGTACCCCCAGATCATTATTGAAAAACAAAACCACACAACACAAGGCCTTCTCACCATTGCTCTGTATTGTTACTTTTGAAAATTAAATTACTTTATGGATGTTTTTTGGGTCTTTCTATAGTAACTCATTTGCCTATTGTCTATCCTTGTGCCAATAGGACACAGATTTAACTATAACTTTACAATACATTTTGTTACATTACAGAATACTTTTGAAAACCAGAGCTTCTATGATCACAAGTGTGCTCTAGGGCAGCGGTCCCCAACCGGTGGTCCACGGACCACAGGTGGTCTGTGAGGTCCGAAAGGTTGGCGACCGCTACTCTAGGGTGCAGGATGTGGGGTACAGGATGTGGAATGGATGGGCACAGGAGTGTGGTGAAGGATTAGGCACTCCTGGATTGGGAGCAGAGCCTACAACAGTTAGGTCCAAGTGGAAGTGGAAAGAATTCAGCTCCTGATTAAATGAAAGCGTAACATGAAACAGAGGTTGGGAGAGGTTGATTTGAACTTGGAGAAGAATAAAAATAATAAGTTAACGGGTGAAATCCTTATCTTTGCCATAATCATCATTACCATCACTAGGATCCATACAAAGGAATGACTGCAATTTAAGAAACTGCAAACCCATGGAATACGTAAGTGGTGTTAGGGTTTTGGGGCCGGTAATGTGGACTATGAAAGAATTCACAACTGCAAGAAGAGACAGATGCAGAGAGGAGGTTTATTTTTACTTTCCCCAAGGAAAAGGGCTCCCGCATTGCTAATCATAAAAGGGCAAAGAACAAAAGCAGCTCCCCTTTTAACGCCTTGGCTGCTGTTGCTTGGTGACAAGGAAGGGGGTGGGGCTGAAATTGGACATCAGGGCGCTTGTAGTTTGTTCTTCAGGAGACAACCAAGGCAGATGTCCTAGGGAGATGTCTTTATCAGTATCTCCACCCAAGCCTGTAAAAGATGCTTAGAGTAAAAGTTAGGAAGAGTTCAAAAGAGGCTTGTTTGAGGAGGAGGGGGAAGGAAACTTTCTACTAATTAGAGACTTGTTGGTGTGAATTACCCGAGTTGTAAAAAACAAAACAAAACACACACATACCCAAAAAAATAGCAGAGAGGAGGTGCATGCAAGAATGTAGTCTTGAGCGTAACTTATCTTGTCTTCCAATTAGAACAGAGGGGCTATTTGAGTCAGAGAAGCTAACATGTTGGGGTTTAATTACCAGGAGCTTCCCATAAGTTGTGGAAGGCCTTTTTTCTATTCTACTCAGTGATTAGTATGTTAGTGTCTTTAAGTATGAAGTTTCCTTATGTTGCTTTGTAGTTAATTATAAAGCTATTTCCCTTTACAACCAGAAAAATGCAGATAACCTACCATATTTGCCGGCGTATAAGACGATTTTTTGGCCCTGAAAAATATGCCTCCAAGTGGGGGGTCGTCTTATACGCCAGGTACACTTCAGATAGACTGCCCATAGTGCTTGCCCCGTGCCATAGTGGCCTCCCGATGCCCGCCCACTTCATTCCACATACCGTTCAGGCATCAGCAGCGCTGCTGGGTGTATGCTCGGCTGTTATGCGATTTTGCTGTTATGCGATTTTACCACACTCGCAAAATCGCACACAGCCGACCATACACCCAGTATGATAGCGCAAAATCGCGAATCGCGATACCATACTGGGTGTATGGTTGGCTGTGTGCGATTTTGCGAGTGTGGTAAATTCGGGTTACCGTATATTTCTTTACATATGCATTGAAGATTCGAGATTTTGCGCTATCATGGTGCCTGTTAGAATGTTGAAGAGCTCGCACTTGCGCACTAGTGAGGTCCCAGGGAGATGCTGATGCAAGGGTGGACCAGACTGCTATAGTGACAGGGCAGGCAAACAGGGAGCAGGGACCAATCAAATCAGGCTTTGTATACAGCCATCAGCCAACCACAATACTGCCCCATTGTACAGTACAGCATAGAAAATGTCGACCAGTCAAACCCCTATCATCCCTATCACGGCACCAAGATGTCGCTGATGAACTTTTAATATCAGATGATGAAGAGGAGTTTGAAGGCTTTTAAGGTGAAACTGTCACGCCAGCAAACTTGCTAGGGACTTGCCCGGCACTTGCTCTCTCCCTCTATTTGTTATCTTACTTCTATCATTGACAGTCCCTCTAGGTTGTGGGCTGCTTGCCTGTGTTCCTGAGAAGCATCTACGGTACCAGTCTATAGAGTGTGTTTTCTTTAGTGAATTACCGGTATGTTTACCGGTAATAAACTTGCACTGTTTTATGTATATGTTTGATTACATACAGCCTTGTGACAGTTTTCCTGCATGTCATAAGCATTTGAATATAAATTAAAATGTTAAAATCAAATCTGATATTGTTTTACCTTTTATTTGGTGTGTGGAAGGTGTGCGGAAGAGGGGGTAGTCTTATACGGCGAGTATATAACAAACTCTGTATTTTGAGTGGAAATGTTAGGGGGTCGTCTTATACGCCCAGTCGTCTTATACGCCGGCAAATACGGTAATATTGGCGAACACACTTCCCTAGAGGCTGCGCCACCCCCTCCCCACCACCAGGTGGCGACCGGGCGCCGCCGCCTCCTCCTGCGCAGGCGCAGTCCGCGAGCACACAGGTCTCGGAGCCCGCCAGTTCGCAGGCGCCGGGGCCGCGCCTGTCTGGCAGCTGAGGCTGCGCAGCCGCACGTCGCCCGACACTGAGGCCGGATTCATGTGGAAGCTGCTCCCCCACGCGGGCTCGGCCCGAGGTGAGGCGGCAGGGCGGTGACCGAGGGCCGACTTCCCTGGGCCGGGCCGGGGGGAGAGGGTCTGAGGGGCGCTTCCGGCTTGACCCCGCCCCTGTCGTCACCTTCCAGCGACGGCCGGAGGCTGTGCTTTTCGGACGCGGAGCGGGGCGTCTTGGGGGGCGGGGCGTCGGGCGCGGGGGGCGGGGCGTCGCGGGGCGGGGGCGGGGAGCGGGCTGGTAGCTTGTCCCGGACCCAGGTCCTCGCAGCCCTCGGTGCGGCGCAGCCCGCAGGTTCCCAGTTGGCCCGGCCGCTCCGGGGACAGCGAGCCCAGCGGGGTGGCGGCCGCCGAGTGAATGTCGAGCGTCGGCGTGTCCGGCGTGAAGGGACCGCAGGCGCTCGGTGTGGGAAGCGGAGGTGACGGGACACTGTCTGCTCGGAGCACCCAGGACGTGGTTGTGCTGTGCGCGCCGGGCGGTGGGGAGGGGCACCTGGCGGGACCGGGCACCTGGCAGGACCGGGCACCTGCGGGGACGGGCACCTTCGGGGACGGGCACCTGCGGGGACAGGCACCTGGCAGGACCGGGCACCTGCGGGGACGGGCACCTGCGGGGACGGGCACCTGCGGGAACGGGCACCTGACGGGACGGACACCTGGCAGGACGGGCACCTGCGGGAACGGGCACCTGCGGGAACGGGCACCTGACGGGACGGGCACCTGGCGGGACGGGCACCTGGCGGGACGGGCACCTGCGGGGACGGACACCTGGCGGGACGGGCACCTGGCGGGACGGGGCACCTGCGGGGACGGGCACCTGCGGGGACGGGCACCTGCGGGAACGGGCACCTGGCGGGACGGGCACCTGGCGGGACGGGCACCTGGCGGGACAGGGCACCTGGGGGGACGGGCACCTGGCGGGACAGGGCACCTGGGGGGACGGGCACCTGGCGGGACGGGGCACCTGGCGGGACGGGGCACCTGCGGGGACGGGGCACCTGCGGGGACGGGGCACCTGCGGGGACGGGACACCTGGCGGGGACGGGCACCTGCGGGGACGAGCGCCTGCGGGGACGGGCGCCTGGTGGGATGGGCACCTGGGGGAGGGGCACTTGGAGGGGCGGGCACTTGGGGGGACAGGGAACTAGGGGAAGGGCACCTGAGGGGCGGGCACAGGGAACTGGGGGACGGGCACCTGCGGGGGCGGCCACTTGGGGTGCAGGCTTTGCTCCCCGTGTGCTGCTCCTGCTCGCTCCTGTGTCACCTGCGTTTCATCAGCTGCCTCCGAGTTCCCGCGGACCTCAGGTTTCTCGCAGCCGTGTTTCCCCTTTTCCCAGGGACTGTGGGGTCCGTCCATCCATCGCGTTCTCAGTGGAGCACATTGACCGGGAACCGAGCAAATTGACCGCGAACCACGCGGTCGGCGGGGCGAGCCGCGTGTTGGAGCTGCTGCGGGAAGATTGTTACATTTCGTCGGGAACGTGGTCGAGCGTTCACGCGGCTCAGTGTGGTTTCCCGGCTAGTCAGCCTTCTGCGTCCTTCAGCGAGACTTCACAGGAAAAATACGTTTCCTTTAGGAACCATTGTTACCATTTAAATAGCAAAATGGAGCTCTTTCATCGAAATAACGCCCTTCCTCTGTACGTAGGTGCGCGCGTGCGCCCGCGTGCGCGTGTCTCAGTGTCCGCCCCATCTCCTAGGCCCGCGCCGCCTGCTGACCGGCGTGGAGTACGTGGTGGGCAGGAAGGGCTGCGACATCCTCCTGGAGAAGGACCCGTCCGTCAGCCGCAGCCACGCCGTGCTCGCCGCCCGCTTCCCCGGGACCAGCCTGGTGCGTTCCTGGCCGTGCTGCTCGGGCTCCGGGGGGTCGGGTCCGAGTGCCTCGCTGTGTGTGGAGGGTCAGCACCTTTTACTTCCTCAGCTGTTAGTGTTGTTCTTTCATGTTTTCATTCATTTTACAGAGAGGAAGGGAGAAGGGGGGAGAGAGAAACCTCGGTGAGTGAGGAACGTGGCCCACTGCCGCCTACACCGTGGCGCCAGCCACCCCGGCCCTGGGGAATAGAACCGGGACCTCTTGGTGCAGGGAGGCCCAACCAACCGGGCCACGCCCGCCGGGGGTAGATTTTTTTAATTTTAAAAAATTAAATCCATTCTGGCGGCAGTACCAGTGGTATTTGTTTATTTTGATATTTGAAGTTTCTGTTCCACTATCTGAGTTTAATGATTTAGAAACTCAGGAAATAGAACATCTTTATATTTATTTACTTAAGCATTCATTGAGTCTCACTGTGTGCCTCGCCTGGGTGGAGCAGTGAATGCCCTGAGCTGAAGGGTTGTGCGGCCCTATGAACACGGGTATTTCCCCTGAAAGGTGGGTTCGCACGGGGGTCCTGTTATTAGGGAAAATAGCTGTTGCTCATGCCCCACAGCTCCTTTGAATGGCTTTGAGTTTGGGCTAGTGGGTTGTTTTAATTACAACCTTGGATGATAAAAGTGCTAAGCATATATATAAACAGTTGTGCTCCTTATGCTGGTGGTTAAGAAAGAAAAACCATTATTTTTAGCAAACACTGCATATCAACAAGTACTGAATCTATTCAGTGATACTTAGGTTTTGTGTGTCTATTCTTTGTTATCCTCACCGGAGGGTATTTTTTCCATTGATTTTTAGAGAGAGCGGAAGGGAAGGAGGGAGAAAGAAGGAGGGAGAGGTGGCGCGGAGAGGTCAGTGTGAGAGAGACACTTCGATTGGTTGCCTCCCACATGCCCCTGATGGGGTCAGGGCCGGGCGGGGCCAGGGCTCGAACCTGCAACCCTTCAATTCCAGGCCTGATGCTCTGTCCACTGAGCCACACCAGCCAGGGCTGTCTGTATTCTTATAGGTATAGAAAAAGTTATTGTTCAATAGTGACTGAGTTGTAAAACACTAACTTATTTGATTCTTTTTTCAGAGTCAACCACATGAAACCCCTGTATTGACAATAAAAGACAATTCTAAGTATGGTACCTTTGTTAATGAGGAAAAAATGCAGAATGGCCTTTCTCAGACTTTGCAGACAGGGGACAGAATTACTTTTGGGGTGTTTGAAAGTAAATTCAGGTAAGAATTTTTTAAGTTGATATAGAAGTGGAGTGCTTTATTTTGCATGAATCAGATTCTAAAGCACACAGCAGTTTCTTCTTTATTGCAACTTCAGATAGAGGTAACAGTGATTTTATTAGTTGGAAATCTTAGTAATACAAAAAAATTTAAAAAGCACTTGTTTAAAGCTCTGTACCTATCACAACTTTGTGACTGGTTTTCACTTACAGAGTGGAGTACGAGCCTCTGGTCGCGTGCTCTTCTTGTTTAGATGTTGCTGGGAAAAATGCTTTGAATCAAGCTGTCCTGCAGCTGGGAGGACTCACTGTGAACAACTGGACCGAAGAGTGCACCCACCTGGTCATGATGTCAGTTAAGGTCACCATTAAGGTAGGTCGAATGCCTTGTTGTTATGGTGAAGTGAGTTCTGTGAATTTAAGCTTACCCACTCTACACAGTTGTTTTTAAAGTCATTTACTTTAAACCCATCGGAATTGTTAGTTGTAGATTTATATATGCCAACCCCATGCCTTTGTATAACATTTATGTCAGATTGGCTTTTTGGTAATTTATTATATGGGACAACAGAAGCACCTAAAATTATATTTCACTTTTGGATTTGGCATTTTAAACAATTATTTATGTCATCTGTTCACCAAGAAGTTTCTACAGTGTAAGGCTAGTGTTTTCAGCCTGAGAGCAACTGCCAGTCTTCAAAATTAGCATCTCCCACCTCCTCATCCAGGTGTCTTCCTCCAGGCTCTGTCGTCTCAGGCTCTTTTATTTGGTTTAGGGTCCTAATCACAAATACTTGTTAAGTTCTTGTAGTTTAATATTGCCGTAATGTATCTCACAATCAAGATATGTTTGGTATGTACTTTTAGAAGATGCTGAAAGTATTCATGAAAACAGTGATGTATTTTGGTATGTTTTCAGGTTTTGCATCTTCATCAGATTTGGTTATGTCCAAACTAACTGAAGAAAGACATTAGGAGGGGACTCATCTCCCTTCATTTATTTATTGTTTTTACTGATTTTTAGAGAGAAAAGGAGAGAGAGAAAGAAAGAGAGAGAGAGAGAGAGAGAGAGAGAAGCATCTATGCGAGAGTGAAACTGCTTCCCGTACCCCTCACTGGGGATGGATCCCACAGCCTGGGCATGTGCCCTGACCAGGAATCATACCAGCAACCTTCTGGGGCACAGGACAGCACCCAGCCAGCTGAGCCCCACCGGCCAGGGTGCTCATGTCCTTGTAAACGGGCTGGTCGTGGATGTGCAGGATTGCTTTAGGTTAATATCCGTAGTGAAAATGAACAAATATTTAGATTCCTTCTTTAGATGATAGAAAAATCTTTTTTTTTTTTTTTTTTTTTTTTTGGTGTCTGTAACCAAATTTATCCCTGAGGCCCAGCAGAGGGGATCAGGGCCCATGAGTCACAGTGTTTCTATGGCAGCCTTTTGGGCCAGTGTGAAAAATCTTTTAATATGTAATTAATTAAGCTGGAATGTGTGCATTATAGCCACCCAGGGTCCTAGAGAAGGGCTTGCTGCTCAGATTGAACCTCAGGTCAAACTTGTATCTTGGGATTATCTCTGACCAAGGATCACGTCATCTTTGCAAGTTTATGACATTGATTTATAAATTAAGCCGAGTACTAACTTACGTTAGTACACCCACAGATACTAGATTCATAAATCAGAATGTCCACTATTAGTTTACAGTAGGGATGCCCCCTCACAGTGATCAGAATATGTCTGTGTGGACTCTTCAGATATAAAGGTGTCTGAGAAACACAAGAGGGAATCATGGCCGAAACCGGTTTGGCTCAGTGGATAGAGCGTCGGCCTGCGGACTGGAGGGTCCCAGGTTCGATTCCGGTCAAGGGCATGTACCTGGGTTGCGCGCACTTCCCTGGCGGGGGATGTGCAGGAGGCGGCTGGTCGATGTTTCTCTCTCATCGATGTTTCTAACTCTCTATCTCTATCTTTCTCCTTTCCTCTCTGTAAAAAATCAATAAAATATATATTAAAAAAAAAAAAAAAAAAAAAAAAAAAAAGAGGGAATCATGCCCTTGCTTGGTGGGTATGAAGTGGGAGCTGAGGCTGTGACAGTCCTGGGAACTGTCACCATTCACCAGAGCACATGCTAGTCCAGTGATGCATCCAACGCTGTGTGTAGCTCGCGACACTGGCATCCTGGATAGTCACCAACAGAGGCTAGTAGAACCAACCTTCTCAATAGCTCTGATCAGTCATGTGCCAAAAAAGAAAACCTTGGCCTTACTTTTTTTTGGTAACATTTCCAGAAGTACAGACAGGTTAGCTTATGTTTTTAAAGTCATTGAGTGTTAGAACAAAATAAATCTTAAAGAACATTCAGTTCAGTTTTTATAGGGATTTGTAAATTAAGCAATGACTGAACTGACTTGTACTTTATAGATTATGGTTTCTTTATAGAGTGATGAGGGGAAAAGAATAGAATAGCCTCTTTGTAGTCTATAACTTAAAACTTTTATTTAAAATGAGCTAGCAGGGGTATATGTATTCACATATGCTTTCTTCTTAGACAATATGTGCCCTCATTTGTGGACGTCCAATTGTAACGCCGGAGTATTTTACTGAATTTCTTAAAGCAGTTCAGTCCAAGACACAGCTTCCTCAGATTGAAAGGTATTTTGTGTACTTTAAATATAATAAAGCATGGCATATGAAATATGATAGCACTAATTGTATTTAAGTTAATCTCTCTTTATTGACTGCTTCAGGATGTAAGGTTATAGTTCAGTTTTATTAGTGAAGATTTTTTGTTCGTATGTAAAGAAAGGATCCCTGAATTCTTTTTTGGTTGTTGTTTATCTTGGTGAAACAAATGTTATGTGTGTGCTAATATTTAAAGAAAAGCACTGAAGGCCAGTGAACAGCGAGGGGCCATACGCAGAGCGCGTGTGCCAGTGCCAGGTGTCCTTGCTCGACGCTTCCTGGACCATGTGGTGCAGCAGCTGCCTGTCCGGAGCCACTGGTCCTGGGGAGCAGTCACAGCCCTGGCCTGGAGCGCCTTTCTCCTGGGACTGGCACCTGTCCTGCTGAGGATTTGGGTGTTTAACTGTTGGGTACTTTAAGTAATAGTGTATACAGAGTCTGAGCACATTGCCTGGCATCATGATAGGGGCTTGCTGAAGGAAATGCTGCTCATCACAGTATCTGCGGAGACTGCTTTATTTATTTAGTTAGATGCTTTGCGGAATTTGTGAACCCCCAGGCTAAATGGTTTGGTATTACAGTGTTTGAAGTGATGTAAACTGGTTGAAGAGGAAGTTGGGGTTTTTAGATTGCGTGATGAAAATGCTGTGCTAAAATGGTGGGTGTGTAGTCGTCTTAGCACAAGGGCAGCTCCTTAAAATATGAGTCAGGAGATTATAGTCTAAATCAGTGGGTCTCAACCTTCTGGCCGTTAAATACAGTTCCTCATGTTGTGACCCAACCATAAAATGATTTTCGTTGCTACTTCATCACTGTCATGTTGCTACTGTTATGAATCGTAATATAAATATCTGATATGCAGGATGGTCTTAGGCGACCCCTGTGAAAAGGTCGTTCGACCGCCAAAGGGGTCACGACCCACAGCTTGAGAACCGCTGGTCTAAATGAAATAATAGATTGACTGCCTTGATAAACTCATCTCATAAGACAACTTTGAAGGGTTAAAAAATCTAAAATATGACTCAAGTTTATTATCTTATTACTAATTTTTAAATATTACTTGCTAGTTATAAGGTATTTTCCCAGTTCAGGGTTTTTAGGGACTTTTATAACTGATAATATATATCTGCTTTTAAAAGTAACTGAAAAATTTTCCTTTTTGTTTTTAATTTTCATTTGGAAGGTTTCTTGTATTTTATAATCTGGTTTAGCAGATAATGTAATGTTTCAGGACCCTGAAAAGAGGTTCTCATATTTTAAAACAGACGATTCTTCACCTGTTTTGCGTGCTAGACCCTGTGAAGACATGCAACTTCACTTACCCTCAACTAGCACAGTGTTCAACAGAATCACCTTGTCCTCCAAGCCTATCTGTGAACCTCCTTAGGGGAGTTGATAAATCCTATAAATCTTCACTAATGAAACTGAGCTATAACCTTACACCCTGTAGGATCAGCACAGTTTAAACTATTGTGGAGTCTAGATCCCTTGGGAGTGGAGGGGCCTGTGAGGCCTCTGCTGCTGAGAATGCATCCGAAGTCTTAGAGATCCTAGAGTTGGTCATTGATTCCTACGATTCTTGGGTATTTTTGACTTTAGGTTCGACATAATTTTTTTTCTGACTTCAGTTTATGACTTTATTAACTTAGATGCCTAAAATAAAACATTTCTGCTGTAACTCCTGATTCATTGTTAACCAGAAAAGACTATTGCATTAGCCCTTGTTTGATGATGACAATCAGTAATCAAATTGTTAATGTTATTTTAAAATGCGTATTTTTCCCTTAATCAGTTCCTACACCTACTGGCATCCATTTGATGTTGTTAAAGACTTATCTGACTCTGTACTCAACTATTAAACAGAAAAAGGGTGACATTGGGAAGTAGGATGGGTTTCCAAGGGGATATGAAATATATTGTTGTGGCTTTTTATTACATAACTATCTTCTCTCTTAGCTCTGGGAAAAGATCCTCACTAGTCCCGGGTTTGAATTCGAAGGCGCACAGCAGTGCTCTTACCTCACAAAGGACCGTCCTTTTTGGTGCAGCTGTGGCTGCCTCTCTGCACTGCTATCAGAGACGGGAAGAAAGAGTCTAAGCTTCCTGCACCCAACCTGGTGGTGCCTGCTTTTTCATCAGTGCCACACCCTTGATTACAGTGGCTTTACAGTGAGCCTTGGATTCAGGGAGTGTCAGTGCTCTTAATGTTTCGTCAGCATTGTTGGCTATGCTGGGTCTTTTGCCTCTTTAAATAAACTTTAGAGTCGTCAGTATCCACAAAAGAACTTGCTGGTAGTTTTATTAGGGTTGCATTGATTTATAGATCTGGTTGCGATCTATAAACAGCTTGACAATGTTGAGCCCTCATTATCCATGGACATTAGTCATTTTTGCTAGAAGGTAGAGGTAAGCTGAAAGGCTGGTCACTTATGAATAGCTGTAGCAAAATATCTGAGTATGTAGAAAGTTGAAACTGGACTGATGAGAGGCTGAAGGATTATGTGTTGATTTTTCCTCTCTTTTCTTCTTTTCCCCCATGCCCATGGACGATTAGATGTGTTTATAGCATTTAGAAATTTTATTTATTTTTTTCCTTTTTTTTAAATTAAATCTTTATTGTTCAGATTATTACATTTGTTCCCCCCACAACTCCCCTCCACCCAGTTCCCACCCCACCCTCCGCCCTTACTCCCACCTACAGTCCTCATCCATAGGTGCACGATTTTTGTCCAGTCTCTTCCCGCATCCCCCACACCCCTTTCCCCCCAAGAATAGTCAGTCCATTCCCTTTCTATGCCCCTGATTCTATTATAAATCACCAGTTCATTCTGTTCATCAGATTATGTATTCCCTTGATTTTTAGATTCACTTGTTGATAGATGTGTATTTGTTGTTCATAATTTGTATCTTTACCTTTTTCTTCTTCCTCTTCTTAAAGGATACCTTTCAGCATTTCATATTATACTGGTTTGGTGGTGATGAACTCCTTTAGCTTTTTCTTATCTGTGAAGCTCTTTATCTGACCTTCAATTCTGAATGATAGCTTTGCTGGATAAAGTAATCTTGGTTGTAGGTTCTTGGCATTCATCACTTTGAATATTTCTTGCCACTCCCTTCTGGCCTGCATAGTTTCTGTTGAGAAATCAGCTGACAGTCGTATGAGTATTCCCTTGTAGGTAACTGAGGTTCTTTCTCTTGCTGCTTTTAAGATTCTCTCTTTGACTTTGCTCTTGGCATTTTAATTATGATGTGTCTTGGTGTGGTCCTCTTTGGATTCCTTTTGTTTGGGGTTCTCTGCACATCCTGGACCTGTAAGCCCATTTCTTTCACCAGGTGGGGAAGTTTTCTGTCATTATTTCTTCAACTAGGTTTTCAATATCTTGCTCTCTCTCTTCTTCTGGCACCCCTATAATTCGGAGGTTGGTACGCTTGAAACTGTCCCAGAGGCTCCTTACACTATCTTCGTATTTTTGGATTCTTTTTTCATTTTGCTTTTCCAGTTGGGCTTTCTTTGCTTTTTCATATTTCAAATCTTTGACTTGATTCTTGCGATCCTCTGGTCTGCTGTTGGGAGTCTGTATAATATTCTTTATTGCAGTCAGTGCATGCTTAATTTCTAGTTGGTCCTTTATCACAACATCGAGGGTCTCACTAGATTTCTTGAGGATCTCACTACATTTATCAGCGGTCTCACCAGTCTTTTCGAGGGCCTTACTAAATTTATCGGCTGCTTCTAGACAGTTCTTGAAACACCTTAAAAGTGTGGTTTTGAATTCTATATCCAGCAGTTTGCTTTCCTCCATTTCTGTCATTTGTGTCCTGTTTCTTTGTCTCCGCATTTTTTATGCTTTCTTGGTGCACCCCCTTGTGGTCTTTGTGCAGAGTCTTATTGTAGTTAAGCCTTGATTGTTGTAGGTAACACTGGGGGGGCGGGCGGGTATTTGACCTCCAGGCCAATTGGCTGTGAGAATCAGCTATGTCTGCAGTGGGAGAGCTTCTGTCCTGATCTCTAGGGAGGTGCTAATCTAGCCTCTGCCTGAAGCTACCCAGCAAATGCCTGCATGCAAGGCTTGGGCGGGCGGGTCCCAGGGGATCTACAGGGCGGGCGGAGCAAGCAGTTATGACTGCTCTCAGCCCTGCCTTCAGAAGCAGTCTCAGTGTCCCAGCAATTGCTGCAAGTACCTTGGAGAGAAAGTTGCCCTTGAGTTCAGACCGATGCCAGACAGTCCCGCTTCTCCTGTTTGAGTCTGGGTCCCCAGAGACTCACCCGGAACTGGAGCTCAGAGCCTGAGACTCCCTCCGATTAAAAAAGACAACCGTGCCCTCAGCCACCAGCCCGCTCCGCATGCACCTCTGCACCTTAGTATTTTACTTCCGCACCGCACCTCCTCTGAGTCTCAGTATGCTTTTCTCTTTCCTTCTAGTTGTAGAATTTCCACTCGGCCAGGCTTCCTGTGGTTCTGGGTGATGTCTGTTCCGTCTTTTAGTTGTATTTTTGAAGTGGTTGTGCGAGGCAGCAATCTCCGGTGTTTACCTATGCTGCCATCTTGGTTTCTCACAGAAATTTTATTTAACCTGAACAATAATATAAGTCTTAATTTCCTGCACTTCTCCAAAGGGATCCATAACAAAACATTTATAGAAGTTCACAGAATGGAGTCCAGACACACTAATGCGCCCGTCCCCAAGCAAGCACATGGCGGTGGGATTTGATGGTTATGGTTAGGTCGCACCATTTGTAATTCATGTAACTTAGGTTCTATATACATTTAATTGTATCTTGTTATGATTCTCTACCCTTAGATTATTTCTAGAGAAATCATTTACCTTTAATCATTTTGTCCCAGATAAAAACTTTTAAAAAATCCTATCTAATAAAAAACAGAAACGGTAATTGACCATACCTTCGCTACGCTTCCCATTGGCTAATAAGGGTGATATGCAAATTAACTGCCAACCAAGATGGCGGCCAGCAGCCATGCAGCTGAAGCAAGCAGGAGGCTTGCTTGCTATGGAGGAAGCCAAGGTTCTCCGCCTGCCACAGCAGGGCTCTGAGCTCCAGTCTAAGCAACAAAGTTTCCATTTTAGAGGCTAAACAAACCTGATACCTGCTTTCAGCTGGCTGTGGCCTCAGAGCTGGAGCCGGCTCTCAGCTCCAGTGACGGCAACAAAGTTTCAATTATAGAAGGTAAATAAATCCCAGAATAAAAGAAAAAGAATAAAGGAGAGGTTGGGAGCTTCAGTCACCGGCCAGGCTGAAAACGGCCCTCAGCCCCTCAACCCAGGCTGGCCAGGCACCCAAGCAGGACCCCCACCCTGATCCGGGACACACTTCAGGGCAAACCAGCTGGCCCCCACCCGTGCATCAGACCTCTATCCTATATAGTAAAAGGGTAATATGAAAACTGACCCTAACAGCAGAAAGACTGGGAATGACTGGTCACTATGACACACACTGACCACCAGGGGGCAGACGCTCAATGCAGAAGCTGCCCTCTGTGGTCAGTGCGCTCCCACATGGGGGAGCTCTCCTCAGCCACAGCCAGGCTGATGGCTGCCAGTAGAGCAGTGGTGGTGGGAGCCTCTTCTGCCTCCTCAGCAGCACTAAGGATGTCTGACTACAGCTTAGGTCTGCTCCCCACTGGCAAGTGGACATCCCCTGAGGGCTGCCGGGCTGCCAGAGGGATGTCTGACTGCCAGCTTAGGCCCAATCCCCCGGGGAGCAGGCCTAAGCCAGCAGGTGGTCATCCCCCGAGGGGTCCCAGACTGCGAGAAGGCGCAGGCCGGGCTGCGGGACCCCCCTCCCCCCCCCCCGAGTGCACAAATTTTTGTGCACCGGGCCTCTAGTAATATAATAATATAATAGTATTATGGAAATCAAACCTTTCTAGTGTCTAGAGAGCTATTCCATTTACAAATTTAATGGCATGATTCAGAGTAGTTTATAATTAGAATATACTTTAATTTTTTTTTTTTTTTACAGTTTTTACCCACCAGTTGATGAGCCAGCCATTGGAACTAAAAATATTGATCTGTCAGGACGGCAAGAAAGAAAACAGATCTTCAAAGGGAAAACATTTGTATTTCTGAATGCCAAGCAGGTAATGTTTTAAGCTAAATGTTCCTAAAGAAAACATTACACACGAGGACAAATTAGTAGTGTTCCAGTGCATTTTCTTTTGAGATTATGTGCAGAAGTGTGACATTGAGTACAAAACTGCCTAGGCACCAGCACATGTTCATGTATGTGATTATAATGTTCCTTAATATCTGTCATTTGGCCTATTAATTAAATTTATACAAATATGTAAGTTGGGGTAAGGGGAACTGGTTTAAGTTCTAACTTGTGGGTTATTAAACAGGTATTGAATGTCTTCCATGTGTTGAAGTGGGGTCCAGGGTTTTTATCACAGGGAGAACCCACCCGTGGGCTACAGGCAGTGTGGGGTCCAGGGTTTCTGTTGCAGGGGGAACCCCGCCCATGGGCTGCAGGCAGCGTGGGGTCCAGGGTTTCTGTCGCAGGGGGAACCCACCTGTGGGCTGCAGGCAGCATGCTGTGCCAGGGCCGAGGTGCCTGTGGACCAGGGGTTTCTCAGAATGGAGGTGCAGACGGTCCTCTCAGGAAGCAGGACCGATTGTACATCAATTCTGTCCTTTCGCTTCCAAATCAAGTTCTTTCAAGGTCTAGAACACACTCAGAATTCATTGTGGCTATTGTATTACTTTTTATTTTTTCCATTTTTAGCATAAGAAATTAAGTTCAGCAGTTGTTTTTGGAGGAGGGGATGCTAGGTTGATAGCAGAAGAAAATGAAGAAGAGGAGAGTTTCTTTTCGGCTCCAGGAACTTGTGTTGTTGATGTAGGAATGACAAATTCGCAGCCCTTAATTTCTGACTCTCAGAAAAAATGGATTCACTCAATTATGGATATGCTCCAAAGGTACTTTGTTATTTGTTAGTAAAAATATATGCAAGCAGGCGGTTTTATATGTGTGAGTTTTGGTGCACTCTACATAACAACGGAAAAGTATATACAATAATTATTGCAAAGATTTTATTATAGACTAGAGGCCCAGTGCACGAATTTGTGCGTGGGTGGGGGTCCCTCAGCCTGGCTGGCGATTGGGGACATCTCGCTCAGTCCAGGGGCAGGGACTGTGGGAGGTTGGCAGGCCATGGGAGGCTGGCTGTGGGAGTGCACTGACCACCAGGGGGCAGCTCCTGCATTGAATGTGTGCCCTTGGTGGTCAGTGCACATCATAGCAACCCGTCATAACGGTCGCTTAGGCTTTTATATATATAGATGGTACTTGTATTTGGTTGAAGAAATATTTTTCTATTCATAGATCAGATTACTTACCTATATTTTTTATTAGTATTTTGATATTTTGTTTGGAAATTTGTTTTTAATCTACCCGGAATGGATTCTGTTTATACCTAAGCTCCACACGCAGGGGAGCAGTTTGTCCTTACCCTCCTCTGTGCATCAGCACGCCCTCATGTCCAGCACTGCCTACACCTCGTGTCCACCAGGCCAGGCTCTTGCTCTGCTCTGCCTCAGAAGCACCTTGGCTGTTCTTGGCTCTTCACTGTTCCATGGACATTTTAGAATCAGCTATTCACAGATCTTGTTGGGAATTTGATTAGGAATTTTATTGAAACCACAAATCAATTTGGGGAGAATTAACAGTATTTATAATTTCTCTGTAGAGATCTTAAATACCATTTATTAGGTCTTCCTAGATATTACATATATTCTGGTAGATATTATACCTGTGGTGGGTGAAATACAAGTATATGATATTTCTTTAATTATATTTTCTAGTTGTTTACTGTTGATGGATAGAAATTCAACTCAAAATTTAGACACTGTTCTATCCCACCACCTTGCTGGACTCCCGTTGTATTTCTAATCATCTCTAGTCATTTTTTGTATAAACCATATCTGTAAATAATGACATTTCTATATTTTTTTAATCCTCATGTCTCTGATACCTTCCTCTCCCTGTCTCTCACTGTGTACCTTCTGGGGCCTCCAGGCATGTTGTACAGGAGGGCTGCTGCATATCTCACCATTGACTTGAATAGGTGTTGCCATATATCTCACCATTGGCTTGAATGGAAGCTGCCACTGTTTCCCTCCTAGGATGATATAATGTCTGTATAACACTGTTATTATATGTGTGTTAAAAATGTTTTTATTTTATATAGTCAATTGTTATAACTAATTTTTATAGTATATTTATAGTTTCAAAAACAGTAGGGTAATAAAATGTTAATTTTGGATTGCCACTTGTATACAATACTTTATAAAACCTTTTTTTAATTTTTATTTTATTTTATTTTATTTTTTTTATTGCTTAAAGTATTACAAAGGGTATTACATATGTGTCCATTTTTCCCCCCACCCTAGACAGTCCCCTAGCCTCCCCTTTCCCCCAGTGTCTTATGTCCATTGGTGATGCTTATATGTATGCATACAAGTCCTTTGGTTGACCTCTTACCCCCCTACCTCCTGCCCCCCAACCCTCCCCGGTCTTCCCGCTGCAGTTTGACAATCTGTTTGAGGCAGCTCTGCCTCTGTATCTATTATTGTTCAAAAGTTTATAATGGTCTCAATTATCCATGAATGAATGAGATCATGCGGTATTTTTCCTTCATTGACTGGCTTATTTCACTTAGCATAATGCTCTCCAGTTCCATCCATGCCGTTGCAAATGGTAAGAGTTCCTTCCTTTTTAGAACAGCGTAGTATTCCATCATGTAGATGTACCACAGTTTTCTAATCCATTCATCTACTGATGGGCACTTAGGCTGTTTCCAGATCTTAGCTATGGTGAATTGTGCTGCTATGAACATAGGGGTGCATATATCCTTTCTGATTGGTGTTTCTGGTTTCTTGGGATATATTCCTAGAAGTGGGATCACAGGGTCAAATGGGAGTTCCATTTGTTGCTTTTTGAGGAAACTCCATACTGTCTTCCATAGTGGCTGCACCAGTCTGCATTCCCACCAGCAGTGTACAAGTGTTCCTTTTTCTCCACATCCTCTCCAGCACTTGTCGTTTGTTGATTTGTTGATGATAGCCAGTCTGACAGGTGTGAGATGGTACCTCATTGTTGTTTTGATTTGCATCTCTCAGATGATTAGTGACTTTGAGCATGTTTTCATATGTCTCTTGGCTTTCTGAATGTCCTCTTTTGAAAGGTGTCTATTTAGGTCCTTTGCCCATTTTTTGATTGGATTGTTTATCTTCCTTTTGTTAAGTTGTGTGAGTTCCCTATAAATTTTGGAGATTAGGCCCTTGTCAGATATGACATTGGCAAATATGTTTTCCCACACAGTGGGTTTTCTCGTTGTTTTGTTGATGGTTTCTTTTGCTGTGCAGAAGCTTTTTATTTTGATGTAGTCCCATTTGTTCATTTTTCTCTTTAGTTTCAAGTGTCCTAGGAGCTGTATCAGTGAAGAAATTGCTTTGGCATATGTCTGAGATTTTGTTGCCTTTGGATTCTTCTAGAATTTTTATGGTTTCCTGTCGTACATTTAAGTCCTTTATCCATTTTGAGTTTATTTTTGTGTATGGTGTAAGTTGGTGGTCTAGTTTCATTTTCTTGCATATATCTGTCCAATTTTCCCAACACCATTTATTGAAGAGACTATCTTGGCTCCATTGTATGTTCTTGCCTCCTTTGTCAAATATTAATTGAGCATATTGGTTCGGGCCAATTTCTGGGCTCTCTATTCTATTCCATTGATCTATATGCCTATTCTTGTGCCAGTACCAGGCAGTTTTGAGAACAGTGGCTTTGTAATACATCTTGATATCTGGTATTGAGATCCAACCTACTTTGTTGTTTTTCAGGATTGCTGCAGCTATTCAGGGTCTTTTTTTATTCCAGATGAATTTTTGGAGAGCTCGTTCTAGATCTATGAAGTATGCCGTTGGTATTTTAATGGGAAGTGCGTTGAATTTATAGATTGCTTTGGGTAGTATGGACATTTTAATGATGTTGATTCTACCAATCCATGAACATGGTATGCTCTTCCATCTGTTTATGTCTTCCTCTATATCTTTTTTCAACGTTCTATAGTTTTCTGAGTAGAGGTCTTTTACCTCTTTAGTTAAGTTTATTCCTAGGTAGCTTAATTTTTTTGGTGCGATGGTAAATGGGATTGTTTTTATAATCTCTCTTTCTGAAAGTTCACTATTGGTGTATAGAAATGCCTCAGATTTCTTGGGGTTAATTTTGTATCCTGCGACATTGCCAAATTCATGTATTAAGTCTAGTAGCTTTTTGATGGAGTCTCTAGGGTTTTGTATGTATAATATCATGTCGTCTGCAAATAAGGACAGTTTTACGTCCTCTTTTCCAATTTGGATGCCTTTTATTTCTTCTTCTTGTCTAATTGCAATGGCTAGTACTTCCAGTACTATGTTGAACAGGAGTGGTGAGAGTGGGCATCCCTGTCTTGTTCCTGTTCTTAGGGGAAATGGTATTAGTTTTTGTCCATTGAGTATGATGCTGGCTGTGGGCCTGTCATATATGGCTTTTATTATGTTGAGGTATGATCCTTCTACTCCCGCCTTACTGAGAGTTTTTATCAAAAATGGGTGTTGAATTTTGTCAAATGCTTTTTCTGCATCAATTGATATGACCATGTGGTATTTTTCTTTCAATTTGTTTATGTGATGTATCACGTTTATTGATTTGCGGATATTGTACCATCCTTGCATCCCTGGGATAAATCCTACTTGGTCATGGTGTATGATCTTTCTGATGTACTGCTGGATCCGATTTGCTAAGATTTTGTTGAGGATTTTGGCATCTATGTTCATGAGGGATATTGGCCTGTAATTCTCTTTCATTGTGTTGTCTTTACCTGGTTTTGGTATTAGGGTGATGCTGGCTTCATAGAATGAGCTTGGAAGTGTTCCTTCCTCTTGAAGTTTTTGTAGTAGTCTGAGGAGGTAGGTTTTAGTTCTTCCTTGAATGTTTGGTAAAACTCCCCTGTGAAGCCGTCTGGTCCTGGGCTTTTGTTTGATGGAAGCTTTTTGATGACTGCTTCAATTTCTTCCATAGTTATTGGCCTGTTAAGATTTTTAGATTCTTCCTGATTGAGTTTTGGAATGTTGTATTTTTCTAGGAATTTGTCCATTTCCTCCAGGTTGTCTAGTTTTTTGGAGTAGAGCTGTCCATAGTATTTTTTTTAACAATCATTTGTATTTCTGTGGGGTCTGTTGTTATTTCGCCTCTATCATTTCTGATTTTGTTTATTTGGGTCCTCTCTCTTTGCTTCTTGGTGAGTCTGGCTAGAGGTTTGTCAATCTTGTTTGTCCTTTCAAAGAACCAGCTCTTGGTTTCATTGATTTTCTGTATTGTTTTTTTGGTCTCTATGTCATTTATTTCTGCTCTAATCTTTATTATCTCCTTCCTTCTGCTCACTCTGGGGTTTTCTTGTTGCTCTCTTTCTAAATCTTTGAGTTGTAGAGTTAGATGATTTACTACCATTTTTTCTTGTTTTTTGAGATAGGCCTGTAGAGCTATAAACTTCCCTCTCAGGACTGCTTTCATTGTGTCCCATAGGTTTTGGATTGTTGTGTTTTCATTGTCATTAGTTTCCAGGATGTTTTTAATTTCTATAAAACCTTTTTTTTAGTATATACTATTATAATACTATTATAATCGCACTTACAGTAAAACTCTATGTTAATCCAGTCAGTACATTTAAAAAACAAATGTTAAAGCATCCAAAAAAGACTTTTTAAACTACTGTAGCCACTTAAAATATCTTGCAATGAGTATTAAAAGTTTTGTAGTTCTTAAAATTTGAGGTACAGTTTCTATAACATATTAAATTGTTTTTGTTTTATAAACTCAGTATTATCCACATTATAGAATAACAGAAGATAGGTTCACCCTAAGATTCCTTTAATAAGATTCTTTAACATGTAAATTTGATAAGATGATTTGAGTTACTGAACTTTAAATAATAGCACACATCAGCCTATCCATAGTCCTTTGTACTTCTCTCCTTCCTTCCCATTCTCCTTACTGCTTTCTCTCTTTTCTGTTTTCTCTTAGGATTTCAGTAATCATAGGTTTGCTTATAAAAATCTTTTTTATTGCTTCATCTGGGTGTTACTGTTTTCTTCTTATTCTGAAAGTTATAGAATTTAGAACTGAAGGATATGTATTCTTTACTCTAGACCAGTGGTCAGCAAACTGTGGCTCTTTGGCCCCTTGAGTGTGGCTCTTCCACAAAATACCATGTGCGGTGCGCACGTACAGTGCGATTGAAACTTCATGGCCCATGCGCAGAAGTCGGTATTTTGTGGAAGAGCCACATTCAAGGGGCCAAAGAGCCGCATGTGGCTCGCGAGCCGCAGTTTGCCGACCACTGCTCTAGACCTTTACAATTGAAATACCTGAGTTAGTAAACATGGTGAACTTGCCCGGTGTAGCCAGCTCAGTGAGGGAGCCAGCCTCTTGTATGAACTTCTCTCCATAAAGCACATTGCTGGACCTCTTGGGGGAGGGGAGAGTTTCAGTTTGACATCATCTTAATAAATTTGTTAGTTGGAATATATTATCATACTTAAATCATTTTATTCTAATAGGCAGGGTCTTAGACCTATTCCTGAAGCAGAAATTGGATTGGCAGTAATCTTCATGACGACAGAGAATTACTGTGACCCTCAGGGCCAGCCCAGTCCAGGTAATTCAAGCATCGTTTTTATTGACTCTTCAGCAAGTTTGTTTATTATGTAATTGATGGTAGGCTGTATGCACATTCCTAGGTACTTACCCGGAGTGACCATTTCCAATGTCTTTTAAAACTCACCTTCCCCATTTAGTCATTTATCCATTTAAAAAATGTATATGTCAGCTGCATACTGAGCACTATTCTAAGTGCTGAAGACACAGGATGAATAAAGTGAACAAGTTCCCTGTTATTGTGACTTTATATTCTGAAGGTCGGGATTCAGGCTCTTCTGATAAGTCCTGTGAGGACCAAGCACAAGGAGAAGCTGACCCTGGGGAGTGGCAGTGCCTGGGAGGGCTGTGGGTGGCGGTCAGGGTCTCGCTGAGGATGCAGCACTGGGGTGCCAGGCGTCTGTGTGGTGAGAGGAGGCCACACGGGCAGATCTGGGGGCAGAGTGCCAGGGAAGAGGACCTAAGCACCATCGCTCTGTGTGGAGTATGGATTTCGGAGTCCAGGGTGGGTGGGGATCCGAGGGGTAGCCCTGTGGAAGCAGGTGGGAGCTGGGCCAGGGGCTGTGTGGCAGCTGGAGAGGCAGAAGACCAGTCAGGGTACATTGTAGGGACAGCCTGTAGTTCTTGGCGTGAGTCCCTGGTGGCTCGTGCCATTTCTGGGGCGAAGGGGGCATGTGTAGCTCAGTGCTGACTGTCCGAGGCAGCAGCCCTGCCCCATTGTGAGTTACCACACAGTCCCTACTTTTCTTGAAAATAAGCTGTTGCCATTACGATGATACATTCATTCTTTTCTGCTTGCTTTGGACCCTCCATGTGTTTGTGTGTATTCCCCGAGGAGCTCTCTTTTCTTTGTAATTAGAAGCATTACTTCTTGTACATACTTATAGTCTGACTGACAGTTTCAGAAGACAGCCATTTGCGGGGAAGGGGGGGGGGAGAATGCGTGTCTTCTTCCCTCTCCTTTCTCTCCTCCTTCTATAGTCACTCATTTACTTATTCAAAAAGTGTTTATTGAACAGGTGCTAACTACCTCTAATTGTTGTAAACACGTGGAGTAAAGCGGCAAGCATATCCCTGCCCTTCTCGTGTCTTTGCAAGGTGCACATTGTAAATAACCTTATTGTTGACAAACATGTTATTCAGGACATTCGGTTCCATCTATAAATGTTTTTTTAGTGATTATATAAGCATCCGTAATTATTCTTTTTTGCAAACTTCTGTGCAAGGAAAATGAGATTTGGGGACGGGCGTGTTGGAGGAAGTGCCTGTGAGCCTCTGCAGGGGCCACGTGCAGAGGCAGAGTGTTCGCACGCGGGACTGGGAGTCAGTGTGACCCTATCAGACACGGGGTTGCCAGGAGCTGGCAGTGGTCATCTAGCTTACAACTTAGTAAATGCCACTGAAGAGCTTTTTCAGTTAGCACTTCCATCCCATCACCTATTTCTGTTCACTGCGTCCCACACTGCTCAGGGCTGGAGGCAGAGAAGCCAGCAGACCCTCCCTGCCGCAGGTCTAACGGGAAAGCGCAGGGCGCTTGCAGGGCGCGGAGGCAGCAGACACGTCCGCCTGCAGGACAGCGCTGGCTGTGCTCCATGCGCTTCCTCAGTGCTGTCCATGTGTCAGTTCCTTTTGCCCTCAAAACGGCTCTTGAGGAAAGTGATAATTCCCCATTTCATAGATGAGGAACGTCTGGCACAGGGTCACTGCTGCAGGGCCCACCGCTGGGGCAAGTGCGTTACAGTTAACAGACGCTGGGCGGAGGGCCCCCCTCAGTGTGGGGGTTCCGGGGAGTCAGGTGAGCAGCCCGAGAGTTACCCTGCTGTCCTAGCAACTGAGATAATGGTCATCGTGGTAGTCAAAAAAAAATGTCTAAAACTGTGTTCTTTTCAAATAGTATATATCTTCTAAAAATAAAACTTACGTGGACTTTGATTTGTGTAGATAGTAGGGTGGATATACTTTCTGTGGGGAAAAAATGTAATTTTTTGTCTGTTGACTTAAAGCATTATTTGAATTAGAATTTAAGTTGGCCCTAACCGGTTTGGCTCAGTGGATAGAGCATCGGCCTGCAGACTGAGGGGTCCCAGGTTCCATTCCGGTCAAGAGCATGTACCTTGGTTGCGGACACATCCCCAGTAGGGGGTGTGCAGGAGGCAGCTGATCGATGTTTCTCTCTTATCAATGTTTATAACTCTCTATCCCTCTCCCTTCCTCTCTGTAAAAAATCAATAAAATATATTTAAAAAAAGAATTTAAGTTGATTATTTTTATTTAGATTGATAATTTATCATGAAGGATGTGATGTAGCACTAAGATGATTTAGTGTAGACAAGCTCCTCACAGATTCCGACAGCTGTTGATGGGCCATTTCATCAAGTATCTGTTGTCTCCACTGACCGGAGACAGTGTGCTGTCCTACCTGCTTACTTCCCTCAGCACGACCAGGGGAACGTGGTGAGCGGCCAGCAGCTGTGTTCCTTCTTTCACGTGTGTGATTACAGGATCCAGGCCAGCGACCCCAGGGCCGAGCCAAGGCTTGTCCGTCAAAGAGGAGATCATGCCCAGTGCCCCCGGGAACACTGTGACCTGCATGGCCGACACAGCCTCAGAGCAGGCAGACACATGGTAATGCTTCCCTCTCTCATCTGAGTAATAAACACACTGTTTCATTCTAAATAATCCAGAGGAGCTGTTCATACCGAAAGATACCACGTTTCAGTACTCAGACCAGATGCAACTTTTTAAAGAGAAACTGTGTTTTGAAAATCATTTGAATGACAGCTTACTTGTTTTTCTGTGAAATAAGAACAACAAAGGCCATATATATTCATTCATCCATGCAGTGTGTGTGTGTGTGTGTGTGTGTGTGTGTGTGTGATATATATATTTTTCTGGCATCAAGAGCTGAGTTCTGTTGTAGAGAGTCCACCACATCAGTTCCTCTCAAGTGCTCTGAACGCCCTATTATGATACCAGAGTAATAGGAGATTTGTCTTTTTGTGGTTTTCCATTTTTTATTAATTTTTTTGCATGGAAGTAATTTAAAAATTTTAAACCAAGCAAAAATTACATAGGCTTCTCCCCACATTTAGTTCATAGGAGGACACGGGTGGGTGTGCGCTGCAGGGTGAGAGAAGGGCCGGCCGTCCTGGGGCGTCAATGGCACAGGAGAGTAGAGCAGGCTGACCAGCTGGGTGTGAAGGTAGTGCTACGTGAAGGCCTTTGTTTCTGGTGAACATGGCTGTAAGTTGATTGCCTGGCATGCTTTTCTTTTGCTACAGCATGGATCTGAGTGAAAGGCCAAAAGAAATCAAAGTCTCCAGAATGGAACAGAAACTCAGAATGCCTTCACCAGAGACATTCCCTGGGAAGGAACCCCCCAAAAGGAGCTCTGAGCACACTTCTGTGGGATCGAGTGCTCCCATCAGGGCGGAGACGTCCAGCTATCAGCTCTCCCCAGCGAAGCTCCCCGGTGTCAACAGAGGTGGAGATGGGGCTTCCCAGCAGCTGCAGACCGACTCCATCCGAAACCACTTCCAGCCTGACCCCAGGAAGAGGTCTGCGCCCCTCACCCCATCTGCGAAACTGCTGTGGGTGCGGAGTGGGCTCCCATCTGTGCAAGCTCGGCCTGGACTGCCCCCTCCCTGTGCTCTGGACGCCTCACCTCGCCTTTTCCTTCTGCTCCCAGCCATCTCTGCCCTTGGCTGCACTTGCCCTCCCGCCTACGGTCCCTGCTGACTCCCTCCCAGCAGTGCTCTTTGCTTCTACCGCCTTGCGTGTCTTCCAGGTCCTCTGTATTCAAGAGCCCCATCCCTTCCTTCAATCTTCCCTCTACGCAGTTCTTCCTCGCGCTGCGAAGAAACTTCTCGGAAAAGGAGATGGTGTCCTTGCTCCCGTTTCTGTCTGAAGCACAGTTCATCCTGATGTGATGTCCTTCAAAGTGGCCATGGATGCATTGCAGTCATGGCTGTTGCTGGCACGCAGCCGCTGAGCCCTCCACTCACGCCTTTCTCGCTTGTGGCCGCTGTCTGTCCGGCTCTTCCCCTCTCTCACTGGCAGCCTTTGCCTCCTCTTTGAGGCGTTTTTCTTCCTTTCACTGCTTTTTATCCTCTGTGTAATCTACCCGCAGGTTCCATGATGCTGTTACAGATGCTCAGTGCATTTGGCCCTACCCATCCTTTAAGCTTCACTTTTCCACAGGCATTTCCTGCTGTTTTCCCAAATGATAGTCCTGAAAACTCTCTCCCCTGTGACTGAATTTGTCCTTTTTTTGGTAGTTCAAACTTTGTCAAAATCTTTGACGCTTTCTTCTCTGCCCCCCTCCCCCAAACCAGTCCTTTGGTTCTTATTTTCAGTCTTAAAAACTCCTCCCTTCCCATCTGGGTGTGTTGCTAGCTCTCCGGCTCAAACTCTGTTATTACAGAAACCTCTAGGTCCAGCATGAGGAGGTGAGATTAGAGTGACTGAAAGGTCACCTGACTGTCCAGTCCAAGGGGAGCCCAGCCCACTCCTGGAGTGCAGGGACTGAGCTCTGGGCACTAGGGGCGCACACAGTGTTCGGGGCTTGTGGACGCATCGCAGCGTTGTCTAGGAAACCGCAGTCACGTGCTCACGTGGCACTTGTCGGGTTGTCTGTAAAAGTTCTAGATAAGCTCCTCGACTCCTCATTAGCTCGTCAGGGTCTATTCCCGCGGTGCGGTCTCCCTGCCCACAGGCTCCCTAGGTTGCAAGGTAAGCTGTTGCTTCCTGGCAACAAGGCCCTTGTATTTTTCTGTTCTTTTCTCCGCATGGATTTATCAATTGCGGCTACTTCAGCAAAGCTAGAGCTCGCCTCATCATTTTAGCCACAGGGTGGGTCAGTTCTCTCAAAACAGTAGAGTATATATGGATTATGTACTGTTTTCTGATGTCTCTTCTTATTTCCAGTGATATTGTTACTTAATAAAACCCAAAATATTGTGGATTAAATGTGAAAGGGGTGAAAATTGCCAGACTATTAAATTACTTAGCTGTGCTCATTGTCTGTTTTTATTTTTTTCTCTTCTTTTTTTAAATCTAAGGGAAAGGGATGAAGAAAATCAAGAAATGTCTTCATCTAAGTCAGCAAGAATGGAAATGTCTTGTTCTCTCCTGGAACAAACACAGCCTGCCTCCCCCTCGCTGTGGGCAAGCGGCAGGCAGCTTGCTCCCCAGAGGGGGCCCGCGGGGCATGAGCCAGGCGGCCTCTTCACAGACACAGAGTCCAAGGCCACTTCGAAAACTGCCAGTAAATCTCCTTCTACAGAAAAACTAAGATCAGAAAAAAGGAAAATTGATGATTTAGCCATAGAAAATGAAGTACTGGAAGAGTTACTCCGGGACACAAAGCAGGAGTTGGACATGGAGGTGACGGTGCTGGAACAAGAGGGAGCGGTCCGAAGGAGAAAGGTGCTAAGGCTGGACGTAGAAACAGATGGCTCTTTTCACGATGGGACAGCGCCAGAGAGTGACGACATATCTGTAAGTAACACTTTTTAATGAAAAATATTGCAAATGGAAACTTAGAATGTTAAAAAGTGTTCGTTTTCGATATGTGTATTGACAGTCTGAGCATCCGTTATGTTTCCTTGAAAACAATTACTATCTTCAGCACCTGTATTAAGTATAAGAATTTGTGGTTTTAAGGTAGATGTTAAAAATACAGTGACTGTGCCGGTATATAATAAATGACAGCAAATAAAACTGTTATTCATGATTGTTTAATAGATTTCTAGGAAGTACTTTTATATCAGACATTTGGCCATGAATATAAGTGTAGGAGATGCCTTAATAGAGGAAATGAAGACAGGAAGATAAAGAAAGTTAGTGAAACAGAGTATCTACTAAATACATTTTTTCTTTTACTTTTATTTAATTATTCATTTATTTTTTAAATTTATCTTTATTGTTGAAAGTATTGCAGATGTCCCTTTTTTTCCCAAATTGACCCTCTCCACCCTGTGCCCACCCCTCCCATGCCCTCACCACACTATTGTCTGTGTCCATGGGCTATGAATCTATAATAATAATAATCTATAATAACAAAAGCATAATATGCTAATTAGACCAGATGTCCTTCCAGATGACCTTCTGGACAAAGCCTCGGTGGTGGGGGACGAATTTCTTGCATCAGGCCTCTAGTATATGCATAAATTCCCCAGTTAATCTCTCCCACCCCCACCCCCACCCCTGCCTTTCTTCTGAGATTTGTCTGTCTGTTCCATACTTCTATGTCTCTAGGTCTGTTTTGTTCATCAATTTATTTTGTTCATTACGTTCCACATGAGTGAGATCATGTGATACTTATTTTTCTCTGACTCAGTTATTTCACTCCATAATACTCTCCAGGTCCATTCATGCTGTCTCAGAGGGTAAGAGAATTTTTTTTTTTTTTTTTTTTTTTTTTTTTTTTTTACTGCTGTGTAGTATTCCATGGTGCAAATGTACCACAGCTTTTTTATCCAGTTGTCTACTGATGGGCACTTGGGCTGTTTCCAGACATTAGCTATTGTAAATCGTGCTACTTAATATATTCTATCTGTTTGGTGTTTGGGGTCTCTTAGGATATAGTCCTAGAAGTGGGATCATTGGGTCAAATGGGAATTCCATTTTTAATTTTTTGAGGAAACTCCATACTGTTTTCCACAGTGGCTGCACCAGTCTGCATTCCCACCAGCAGTGTACTAGGGTTCCCTTTTCTCCACATCCTCACCAGCACTTCTCATTTGTTGATTTGTTGATGATAGCCATTCTGACAGGTGTGAGGTGATACCTCATTGTCATTTTAATTTGCATCTCTCGGATGATCAGTGACTTTGAGCATGTTTTCATATGTCTCTTGGCCTTCTGTATGTCCACTTTGGAGAAGTGTCTCTTTAGGTCCTTTGCCCATTTTTTAATTGGATTGTTTGTCTTCCTTTTGTTAAGTTGTATGAGTTCCTTATATATTTTGGATATTAACCCTTTATCAGGTGTATCATTGCCAGATATGTTCTCCCATACAGTGGGCTCCTTTTTCATTTTTCCTGGTGATTTCTTTTGCTGTGCAGAAGTTTTTTATTTTGATGTAGTCCCATTTGATTATTTTCTCCTTAGTTTCCTTTGCCCTAGGAGATGTATTTGCAAACATTGCTACACGAGATGTCTGAGATTTGACTGCCTATGGTTTCTCCTAAGGTTTTTATGGTTCCCCGACTTACATTTAAGTCTTTTATCAATTTTGAGTTTATTTTTGTGTATGGTATAAGTTAGTGGTCTAGTTTCATATTTTTATAATGTATCTGTCCAATTTTCCCAACACCACTTATTGAAGAGACTATCTACATTCCATTATTGCTCTTGCCTCCTCTGTAAATATTAATTGAGAGTTATTGGTTGGGTCAATTTCTGGGGTCTCTGTTCTGTTCCATTGCTCTATATACCTGTTCTTGTGCCAGTAACAGGCTGTGTTGAGTACAGTAGCTTTGTAGTATAGCTTGAAATCTGGTATTGTGATTCCTCCAATTTTGTTCTTTTTCAAGATTGCTGTGGCTATTCAGGTTTTATTTTGCTGTTGTTCCATATAAATTTTTGGAGTGTTCTAGATCTGTGAAGTATGCTGTTGGTATTTAATGGGATTGCATTGAATCTGTTGATTGCTTGGGTATTATGGACATTTTAATGATGTTGATCCTACCAATCTACATCCAGCTTCTCCAGCTTGTTAAAATATAGTTGTTCATAGTATTTTTTTAAATTAAATCTTTATTGTTCAGATTATTACAGTTGTTCCTCTTTTTTCCCCCCATAGCTACCCTCCACCCAGTTCCGACCCCACCTTCTGCCCTTATCCCTGCCACTGTCCTCATCCATAGGTGTATGATTTTTGTCCAGTCTCTTCCCGCACCCCCTACGCCCCTTCCACACTGAGAATTGTCCACTCCCTTTCTATGTCCCTGATTCTATTATATTCACCAGTTTATCCTGTTCATCAAATTATTTATCTTCTTAAAGGATACCTTTCAGCATTTCATATAATACTGGTTTGGTGGTGATGAACTCCTTTAGCTTTTTCTTATCTGTGAAGCTCTTTATCTGACCTTCAATTCTGAATGATAGCTTTGCTGGGTAAAGTAATTTTGGTTGTAGGTCTTGCTATTCATCATTTTGAATATTTCTTGCCACTCCCTTCTGGCCTGCATAGTTTCTGTTGAGAAATCAGCTGACAGTCGTATGGGTACTCCCTTGTAGGTAACTAACTGTTTTTCTCTTGCTGCTTTTAAGGTTCTCTCTTTGTCTTTTGCTCTTGGCATTTTAATTATGATGTGTCTTGGTGTGGTCCTCTTTGGATTCCTTTTGTTTGGGGTTCTCTTCACATCCTGGACTTGTAAGTCTATTTCTCTCACCAGGTAGGGGAAGTTTTCTGTCATTATTTCTTCAACTAGGTTTTCAATATCTTGCTCTCTCTCTTCTTCTGGCACCCCTATAATTCGGATGTTGGTACGCTTGAAGCTGCCCCAGAGGCTCCTTACACTATCTTCATATTTTTGGATTCTTTTTTCTTTTTGTTTTTCCGGTTGGGCTTTTTTTGCTTTTACATATTTCAAATCTTTGACTTGATTCTTGGGATCCTCTAGTCTGCTGTTGGGTCTCTCTATAATATTTTTTATTTCAGTCAGTGTATGCTTAATTTCTAGTTGGTCCTTTTTCATATCCTCAAGGGTCTCACTAAATTTATCGGCGGTTTCTAAAAAATTCTTGAAAAACCTTATAACCGTGGTTTTGAACTCTATATCCAATAGTTTGTTTTCCTCCATTTCTGTCATTTGTGACCAGTTTCTTTGTCTCCACATTTTGGCTGCTTCCCTGTGTTGATAAAGGGGCTTTGTGTGCTAGGTGTCCTATAGGGCCCAATGGCTCAGCCTCCCCAATTACCTGAGGTGGACACTTTTGGTACACCCCTTTGTGGGCTTTGTGCACAGTCTTGTTGTAGTTAAGCCTTGATTGTTGTAGGTATCACTGGGAGGAATTGACCTCCAGGCCAATTGGCTGTGAGAATCAGCTGTGGTTATAGTGGGAGGACTTCTGTGCTGGAGACACCCTTATGGGGCAAGACTTGCTTCAGTGAGGCTTTGGTGCTCACTGAGTCTGCCCCTGGGTGTGTCCCTTATGGATCTGAGGAGTTGTACACTGGATGGTCCACTCTGACCACTGGGTACACTGGCTCTTGGATCTCTAAGGAGGTGCTAATCTAGCCTCTGCCTGAGGCTACCCAGCAGGAGCTACGGAGAGATCTGCAGATTCCTCTTCTTTGTTTGGGGTTTGGAGGTGCCCAGATGAGGCCCAGCTGTGAAGCAATGCAAGCTGCTGTGGGGCCTTGGGCCTTCTTTTGGAAGTTCTGGCTCTCTCTGACCCAGCTGCAGTTTGTTAGGTAATTTTAGATTGCAAAGGGCCAGGGCATTCATATGCAAAAGCCTCTGCGCACAGCTTGGGTGGGGCGGGATCTCTGGGAATCAACAGGGCAGAGAAGGCAGCTATGGCTGCTCCTCAGTCCTGCCCTAAGAGGTCCAGGGTCTCAGTGTCCCGGTAATGCTGCAAGCACCTCTGAGAGAAAGCCGCCCTTGAGTTCTGCCCGATGCCAGACAGTCCAGTTTCTCCCCGTATGAGTCTGGGTCCCCAGAGCAGTCGGGAGCTTGAGTCCCCCTCCCAATTGAAAAACACAACCGCTTCCTCAGTTCCAGCCCTTTCCACGTGCCTCTGTACCTCTGCACTTTACTTCCATACCCCCTCTGAGTCTCAATGTGCTTTTCTCTTTCCTTCTAGTTGTAGAATTTCCACTCGGCCAGCCTTCCTGTGGTTCTGGATGATGTCCGTTTTGTCTTTTAGTTGTTTTTTTGAAGTGCTTGTGTGAGGCAGTAATTTCTAGTGTTTACCTATGCCGCCATCTTGGTTTTCTGTCTGTTCATAGTATTTTTTACGATCCTTTGTATTTCTGTGGGGACAGTGGTTACCTCTCACCTTCGTTTCTGATTTTGTTTATTTGGGTCCTCTCTCTTTGTTTCTTGATGAGTCTGGCTAATGGTTCATCAGTATTATTTATCTTTTCAAAGAATCAGCTCTTGGTTTCATTGATCTTTTGTATTGTTATTTTGCTTATTTATTTAGTCTCTATGTCATTTATTTCCACTCTGATTATTTCCAGGTTTATATTCCCTACTTTAGTTTTATTTCTACTCTGGCCCTAGGAGGAGGTACATAAAGGTCTGCCTATTTGGTTGCCATTTTCTTAACTTTAAATACATATTTAGGATAAAACATGTGTAACATCACTAGGAATTTTTTTTCATTTTGATCTTTAAAGTCCTATCCTATTTTCATGAATGTTGATAATTGTCTTCCTGCTTTGGTCTAAGAAAAGTCTTCATATTCCTCCCTATTTTATGCATCAGTAAGTAGACAAGTTAACTCATTGGGTGAGATCACAGACCTCATGAAATCAAAATTTAATATTCTCCTCCTCCACCGAGGTCTGTTAGCTCCAGTCTCATTCATGGCCATGTGTGGTCATCCCCTCCTATAAATGGCTACAGGGTGAGGATACGACTTAGTAAAAGGATAAGGCATAAGAGATTTGGAGGTACAGTAGTTGTTGAGAATCTGGTGTGTATCCAGCACTATATAAATGAATGACTACTATTGAAAGAAAAAAGTATATGTCTTATTTAACCTATATATTGGCATCTTCACGTGAGGGAAAGAACCCTTATTATGTACTTCTTAGGAGTAAACTGCAGATGCTCTGTGCGGAGTAGACTACAGCTACAAGAAGCACCTGGTGAGCTTTTTATTTTTATTTTTAAAATGTATTTTTATTGACAGAAAGGGAAAGGGAGAGAGAGATGGAAACACCAATGATGAGGGAGAATCACTGATTGGCTGTCTCCTACATGCCACTGGGGATCAAGCCCGCAACCCAGTCATATGCCCTTGATCAGAATCGAACCCGGGATCCTTCAGTCTGCAGGCTGAGGCTCTGTCCACTGAGCCAAACTGGCCAGGACCTGTGAGCTTTTTAACTGTGGCTCCCAGACCAGAGCCTCAGTGGCCCTGATGCAGGACGGCCAGTTTCTCCCAGAAAAAGTCCCCTCACTGTATGAGGTAGGTTTCCTCTGTGGTCTTTAAAGATTCTAAAATAGTGGCTTAAGTAAGACGTGGTTGTTCTTTTTTGTGCTGCGCCAGCACAGCCAAGGGTGACCCTGAGTGTGGGCGGTGAAGGATTGAGAAAAGACAGACAAGAGAATGAAAGCTGGGTCTTGGTGGGATGCTGCTTCTCTGATGGAGAGACAGCGCCAGGGACTACAAGCCATGTCTTTATTTTATAGCCAGATTCCAGGAGGCAAAGTAAGGGCGTGGTCCAGATGTTGACAACATTCTCGTGGGTTTCGATCCTACTCAATTACATGCACCTGAACTCTATCAAGCCCACATCACTCAGACACATGGGGCCACGTGTTCGGACCCTGAGTTCAAGCTTACAACCATAGCTGTTGTCTATAATTGTGCTGGGAGGGCTCTGCCCTCCAAGCTGGGACTTGCATGTGGCCATGAGAGGACTGTGCCCTCTCATCAGTCCGAGGCTTGAACCTGTCCAAACACTGTAGCCGCTCTCCACACTTTTCCTATAGAAGAAGCCCCGAGAAGGTAAGTAAAGCTGCTTGTCAGTGCCCAGGACTCTGCCTTCCTGCTCTGCGGGGTGGCCCCTGCAGACCTCATGCGGCTTCTGTCCTCTGCAGCTACAGACCCTCCTGTGGCCAAGAGCTCCTTTCCATGGAGAAAGCACGGGGAGAGATGGTCGGAGACTTTCCATTGGAGTTCTCTCACTTCCTAAGGAGCTTCCTCCGAAACCGACGTGAAGCTTGGATGATTGGCCAGATTTAATCATGGCCTGTACACTCCCCACCATCCTTCACTCCCAGGCTCCAAGAGAGTCTGGGAGATGCTTTAAACTTCTCACATGGCCGTCCCCAACGAACTCATCCTTGTGAGGAAGGAGGAGAATGGACGCTGAGATACCCTCTCGCCGGATTGAGAACTTCAGACAGAGGGGTCCCTTATTGTCAAAGATTAAAGATTAGCTGTTACTTTACCAAGGGATTAATTGAACCAAGTGGTCACCGGTGGCGCCGTTGCCACTGCGGTGGAGAGCTAAACTCGCTAGTGTGGCCGGCGGTCCCATCCAGGGATGATATCCCCCTCCACGCAGGCACATGCCTTCTGCTTGCACTGAATTTCCATCGTCATGTTCGCTCGGCTTGTTCCAGAGCTCTGTCCAGGCCTCTAATGTTACGAGTATTTAGTCTTTAGAAAGTTAGGTCCCAGTTCTGTTACTGTTGCCACACATTTGGAAAAGCATTTGCTTTAAACCCTTTCCTCCTGTATTTATTTCTAATTTTTTATGATATGTTTTTATTTTCTTTCTCTCCTCTTGTCCAATTACATGTTAATCTTTTTTATTAACAGCCTTTTTTTTTTTAGTTCTCCCAGATCGATCCACTGCTCATAGTGGTCGCAGCTGTGTCTGGCAGCGGTTGTGGTTTTATTATTTTTTTTTCTTTCTTTTTATTCTTTTTTTTTTAAATTTTTTATTACAAAGCGTATTACATATGTGTCCATTTTCCCCCCCGCCCTAGACAGTCCCCTAGCCTCCCCTATCCCCCAGTGTCTTATGTCCATTGGTTATGCTTATATGCATGCATACAAGTCCTTTGGTTGATCTCTTTTCCCCCTACCTACCCCCCCCGTACCCCCCCCGGCCTTCCCGCTGCAGTTTGACAATCTGTTTGAGGCAGCTCTGCCTCTGTATCTATTATTGTTCAAAAGTTTATAATGGTCTCAATTATCCATGAATAAGTGAGATCATGTGGTATTTTTCCTTCATTGACTGGCTTATTTCACTTAGCATAATGCTCTCCAGTTCCATCCATGCCGTTGCAAATGGTAAGAGTTCCTTCCTTTTTAGAGCAGCGTAGTATTCCATCGTGTAGATGTACCACAGTTTTCTAATCCATTCATCTACTGATGGGCACTTAGGCTGTTTCCAGATCTTAGCTATGGTGAATTGTGCTGCTATGAACATAGGGGTGCATATATCCTTTCTGATTGGTGTTTCTGGTTTCTTGGGATATATTCCTAGAAGTGGGATCACAGGGTCAAATGGGAGTTCCATTTTCAGTTTTTTGAGGAGACTCCATACTGTCTTCCATAGTGGCTGCACCAGCCTGCATTCCCACCAGCAGTGCACAAGTGTTCCTTTTTCTCCACATCCTCTCCAGCACTTGTCGTTTGTTGATTTGTTGATGATAGCCAGTCTGACAGGTGTGAGATGGTACCTCATTGTTGTTTTGATTTGCATCTCTCGGATGATTAGTGACTTTGAGCATGTTTTCATATGTCTCTTGGCTTTCTGAATGTCCTCTTTTGAAAGGTGTCTATTTAGGTCCTTTGCCCATTTTTTGATTGGATTGTTTATCTTCCTTTTGTTAAGTTGTATGAGTTCCCTATAAATTTTGGAGATTAGGCCCTTATCAGATATGACATTGGCAAATATGTTTTCCCACACAGTGGGTTTTCTCGTTGTTTTGTTGATGGTTTCTTTTGCTGTGCAGAAGCTTTTTATTTTGATGTAGTCCCATTTGTTCATTTTCTCTTTAGTTTCAAGTGTCCTAGGAGCTGTATCAGTGAAGAAATTGCTTCGGCATATGTCTGAGATTTTGTTGCCTTTGGATTCTTCTAGAATTTTTATGGTTTCCTGTCGTACATTTAAGTCCTTTATCCATTTTGAGTTTATTTTTGTGTATGGTGTAAGTTGGTGGTCTAGTTTCATTTTCTTGCATATATCTGTCCAATTTTCCCAGCACCATTTATTGAAGAGACTATCTTGGCTCCATTGTGTGTTCTTGCCTCCTTTGTCAAATATTAATTGAGCATATTGGTTCGGGCCACGGTTGTGGTTTTAGTCAGAGAACTTTGGTCCATCCCATGTGGCTGCTAATTACTCTTCCTAAATATCTACTTGGACTGTACATTCTCCCTGGGCTCCTGTCACCAAGGAAGTGGGCACTGGAGCCCAGGCTGAGAGAGACAGGAAGTGGCATAGACCCCGTAATGCCGGGACCATTAGGCTTTTGTGCACCTGAAAAGATCTTTCATTGAAATGCCAAGGGTTAGCCCGGCTGGTGTTGCCCAGTGGTTGAGCATCAACACATGAACCAGGAGGTCATGGTTCAATTCCCAGCCAGGGCACATGCCTGGGTTTTGGGCTCAATCCCCAGTAGGGGGTGTGCAGGAGGCAGTTGATCGATGAGTCTCATCATTGATGTTTCTATCTCTCTCCCTCTCCCTTCTTCTCTCTGAAATCTAAAAACATATTTAAATGCCAAAGTTTACATGCTGTCACATTGTCAGGGGATATTACTTAATTTTGCTCTATAATTCTACAGCATAATTTTCTTGTCTTTATTTTATTACTTGAGAATTCATGACATTCTGAATAAAAATACAGTACAAAAATATGTGTACAGACTTTTGGAAAGTGAATGGCAATTTGTGGCATACCTTTGGGTATTTTAAAAGTTAAATCACTGTATTCTAGCACTATAATTTTTTAGTGAAAATCTTGTCACAAAAGTATTTTTACTTTCAATGTAAGATAATTTTTAAACCTTTTTTGTTTTGAGAGAAATGCTGATTCACGTGCTGCTGTAAGGAATTGTATGGAGAGAGCTCATACCCCTCTCACCCTGTCTCCCTGAGGGTGATGTCTTGCATGATGGCAGTCCATCAGTCTTACTCAGACAGTGTGGTCATTTTTAATTCTTTAGTTTTGTCATTTTTAAGAATTTAAAATGTCGGAAAGTACTCGAGGATGCTCGTGGATTAAAGGAATTGCACTTAGTATTTCTAGCTACAGAAGTCATTATCAGAAAAATATTCCTAATCCTTTCATTTAAAAGCTTTTTGCAGTTTTAAGAAGGCAATGAATGTGATACTTCTCGTTGACATTGGATTCTTTAGTTATATTTCAGAAAGGCAATTTCTAAACTATGTTGAGGGTAGAACTGCCATTTTCCTATTGGGATTGAGATGTGAACTCTAGCCTGTCTGTGGGGTTTTGTGTAAGCTGAAGTAGGAAGCTGCTGGCTAGATCCTCCTGCTGGCGGCTTATTCTGATGTAAATGGCCGCTCTGCCCAAGTCTAGGCCTTACTCTCAGTCTCCCAGCCTTCTTAGGATGCAAATGGGACTTGGCACCCACTGTGTGCACACGTCTCCTTCCCCTCTTTTCACCTCCCAAAGCCCAGTGTGAGAGCCGCCTCCCTGGGTTTCTGGCAGCCCTGCCTGGGAGCCTCCTGTGTGGTGCGCCCAGTGAGGACACTGACGGGAGGGGGTGTTCAGTAATTAGGCAAGGCCCCCTAGCCAGGTTTTGACAAATGGGACAAAAACACAGGTCTAGCCGCTGGGATAAGTCCGATGTCTGGGTGGGTTGTAGTTTGATTCTCTGCGATAAGAAATGAAACCTTGTTTGAGAGGATGAGCCAGTTTGAAGGAGCGAGCATCATGGGAGAGGTGTCGGGGCGCGCACGTGGTGGCTGGGCAGGTAAAACGCTAATCTCGCTGTGGGTAAATGCATTCACATTCTTTGCCCCTAAGCACGCATAGAGTACATTTGTTTTTCTGTCCTTTCCAACTTTCTTACTAAAATTTTCCCAAATTTGATTACTGAATCATGGAAAATTTCATGTAAAACAGTGTGCCCTCCATTGTCTCAGAGGGACTGCAGTTTCACTGCAGCCTTAGAAGCCGTCTGTGTAAGACGCTTTTCTCTAGAACAGGGTCTGGATACATGAATGTGAAGGAGAGTGTGATTATGTACAAGGCAAGGAGAGTGTGATTATGTACAAGGCAGACTCCAGTTTATTACAGATAAACATTTCAAATAATTAAAGTAACTTTCTTCTGGGATTAAGGATGATTTAAAATTTAATTCTAAACATAAATTTAGATAGACTCCCTTCAAAGTGTTTTTATTTTTAACTCAAAGTAATACGTAATGTAGAAATATGGGAAATAAAGAAACATAATGACAGTTAGTTGAAGAACCCTACTCTCTGCAGAAAACTGTAGTTAATATTTTGGTGTTTCCTTTTTTAAAACATATGTTGCAAACTTGGAATCTGTTGTTAATCATCTACTGATGATATAGAATATTATGCACTTATATTATGACCATTTCTCATATAAATATATAATTTTGTTAATCCTCATCCGAGGATATTTTTTCCATTGATTTTTAGAGAGAGTGGGAGGGAGGGGGAGAGACACAGAGAGAGAAACATCAATGTGAGAGAGATACATCAATTGGTTGCCTCCCACAGCGCTCCAACAGTCCTCAGACCAACACTCCAACCACTGAGCAAAACCGGCTGGGACCCACCTCTCATATTTTTAAATGTCCCTTACATTTATAGGTTCAATCCCTGAACTAGATTGCTTCCAGCTCTTTGCTCTTATGACTAACTCATACTGCAGCATATTTTCTATATATATGTGTATTCCTATTCCCATCCCATAGTTTCTCTGGGAAAGATGCTTGAAAGTCAGATAACTGGTCAGGAGCATGAATATTGCTAAGGTTCTCAGCAAGGTACCCTTTTATAACTTCTTTGAACAATATATATATACTTTCATTTTTAGAAAGAAAATGAAATTTGGAAGAAATGTGAGATCAAGAAAGAATCACTGCCATCAACTAAAGAAGAGTCATCTGTGAGGAAACTTTTTATTTACTTTTTCTAAAGATTTGACTTCTATGGAACTATCATCTCGTCATTTTTCTGTCAGTGTATATTTTCAGAATTGATTCTCTTCCTGCATTTTGGTCTCATAATTGTGCCTCCTCTGGAAATGGGTGGATCATGTTGTAACCATCCTACAGCGAACAGTGTGGAGATTCCCTGCCCTCTACCCTATAGATTGTGACCTCGAACGAGTCATTGTCACATCTGTGAACCTCAGGTCTTTTGTTTATAAAATCACGTTAGCACTTTAACAGGGCTGTTGTTTCTATCAAGTAGAGTAATGGATGTGAAAATTTTCTGAACGCTGAAACACACCAGCAAAGTATGAGGCCGTTGCTTTATTCGGCTCCTGATTGCAATCTGTCACTCTCCAATGAACCTTTGCTTGTTTCCCATTTTCCTTCTCTCCCTGTCTTTATCTTAGTCCTGTTAGCAACTTCCTTGTGAAAATATACGAAGCAGTTTAAAAGCTGAGACATAGCCCTGGCTCGTGGGTACTGTTATGCCCAGATTTCAAGATTCCCGATAGACCAACAGGGAGCCAGCCAAGTCCGATGCAAAAGCAGAGAGTCTTTATTATTATTATTACAGACCCGGGTCTGGCTCCCAGCCTCTACCGACGCAACGCCGAGATGAGAGTGCCAGCCCCGTGGGAAAAAAAAGGGGTTTAATAGGGGGGTGGAGTGAGGGGAGGAGAGATGACTGTGGGCCCTGCCGATTGGCCAGGTACAAGTCGGGTCTTGCTACACAGGGTGTGGTCATATCTATGGCGCGCACGTCCCTTGATTGTCATTGGTTAGTTTAAACAAGTCCTGGGTGTGGCTAGCAGAGACTTGGGCTTCCGGGAAGAAGCCTTGCCGAGCACATGGCCAAGGTAAGATGGAGGGCGTAGCCCTTACCCTGGGGCAAGATGGAAGGCGTAGCCCTCGCCCTTTCAGGTAGAGTGTCGGCCTGTGGACCAAATGGTCCCGGGGTCCATTCTGGTCAAGGGCACGTGCCTTGGTGGCAGGCTCCTCCCGGCCCGGACCCTGTCAGGGGCCTGCTGGAGGCAGCCAGTTGATGTGCTTCTCTCACACCAGTGTTCTCTCCGTCTTTTCCTCTCTTTTCCACTCTCTCTAAAAATCAAGGGGAAAATATCCCCGGGTGAGGATTAACAGCAACAACAAAAATAATTAAAATGGAGACATGGCCTGGGCAGCTGTGCAGTGTGGGTGTGGCTGTTAGTTAATAACAGACGATGTGGAGACTCTCAGTTGGCCAGTGGCCAGGAGGGAGGCTGCAGGCTGGTTTAGTAACTGTTAATCCCAAATGAAAAAGGGTCTTTCATTTCAGAAGGTAGTGTGTCTAGAATTAATGATTTTTCTGAGGTGCCAAAAATAATAAAAATTATTGAAAATCCAAGAAAACTTAAATATAGTAGATAAGAACTTGTGGAGTGGAGTGTATACTAATCTTGGAATATGGTTTTATTTGTTTAATATATTTTTATTGATTTCAGAGAGGGAGAGAGACAGAGAAACTTCAATGATAAGAAAGAATCATTGCTTGACTGCCTCCTGCATGTCACACACTGGGAACTGAACCTGCAACCCAGGCATGTGCCTTGATGGTTAATCGAATTGTGACCCCCTGGTTCATAGGTCGACGCTCAAGCACTGAGCCATGCTGGCTAGGCTAGAGTATGGTTTTAATGAGAAGCAAACAGTACTAAGATTTCTTGCCAAGAAAATATGTATAAGAAGATAAATTGTTTATTGAGATGATATTTATTAAAATAGGCTACTAAATTTGAAATACTAAGCTTTTAAAATGCCACATGCCCTCTGTCGTAGATTAGTGTGTTATGTTTCTAAAGTTAGAGAGTGCTTGAGTAAATACTTTTCTGGTTTTGAAATAGATATGATTTGATTCCAAATACAAAGTTCTGATGCAGAAATAAACCTTTTTAACTGTTCATTCAGCTATTTGGACTTTTTAAATTTAGATTCCTCAATGAGAAATAATTTTCCTTCTCTTATCTCTTATCCACCCACTTACCCCGGATAAGAACAAGGACAGGCCCCAAGGTGATGGTGAGATGCCGCTGAGGACGGTGTTGCTGACAGAGTTCAGGTCCCTGGTGGTGAGTGGCTCTGCCTCCAGAAATGCCCCCAGGGTCAGGGGTGATCAGGGTCCACTGAAGAATTTCAAGAAGTTCAGAAAGGTACGTGTTCCTTCATAAAACATCCCTAGAGGGCAGTGTGAAGTTGTTTTAGAACTACTGCTGCTACTAACCAGTGGTCAAAGCAGTGCCAGTTGAAAACTGGTGCTATTTCTCCTGCTTAAGACAGTTAAGGCCTGAACTGACAGTCAGTGCGTGGAACACCTAAACCAGAACCAGCCCCACTGAGACTGGACTCCTCAGTGTGTCCCTGTCCCCCTCGCCCCTGCAGCCCCAGCGGGCGTCTGGCTGCTGCCAGGTACTCTGAGTTCTCATGCTAATCTGTGACTACCGAAGGGGTTCTGTAACCCAGGATGTTATGAAGACAGCAGGTTTGTGGAAAATAACAGCACATTCAGGAAGAAAACGAGGCTCTGCTGGGTGGGGAGGTGAAGCCTCAGGTCCCTGTCAAGCCCCGCCAGGCAGCGGGGAGTGGCCTCATGTCCCCCGGCCCCTACACAAGGGCGCAGCAACCATTTGCATATTAGCTCTTTATTATATAGGATGCATATGTAAAGTAAAATTATAAATACACTAGAGGCCCACAAATTCGTGCACCAGTGGGGATCCCTCAGCCTGGCCTGTGGGATCAGGCTGAAACAGGCTCTCCGACATCCCCCGAGGGATCCTGGATTGCAAGAGGCTGCAGGCCAGGCTGAGGGACCCCACCGGTGCATGATCGGGGCCATGGAGGGATGCAGAAGGTTGGCCAGCTGGGGAGGGACCACGAGAGGGCTCCAGGCATGTCCAGCCCGTCTCACTCAGTCCCAATCAGCCGGACCCCAGCAGTAAGCTAACCTACAGGTTGGTGTATCTGCCCCCAGTGGTCAGTGTGTGTCATAGCAAGCGGTTGAGTGACCTTAGCATATCATTAACATATTACACTTTGATTGGTTGAACACTTAGCATATTAGGCTTTTATTACATAGGACTAGAGGCCCGGTGTACAAAAATTTGTGCACTCGAGTGGGGGGGGGGGGTCCCTCAACCCAGCCTGTGCCCTCTTGCAGTCTGGGACCCCTCTGGGATGACCACCTGCTGGCTTAGGCCTGCTCCCCGGGGGATTGGGCCTAAGCTGGCAATCAGACATCCCTCTGGCAGCCCGGCAGCCCTCGGGGAATGTCCACTTGCCAGCGGGGAGCAGACCTAAGCTGCTATCGGACATCCTTAGCGCTGCTGAGGAGGCAGGAGAGGTTCCCACCACCACCGCTGTACTGGCAGCCATCAGCCTGGCTTGTGGCTGAGCAGAGCTCCCCCATGTGGGAGCGCACTGACCACCAGAGGGCAGCTCCTGCATTGAGCATCTGCCCCCTGGTGGTCAGTGTGTGTCATAGTGACCAGTCATTCCCAGTCTTTTTTTTTTTAATATATTTTTATTGATTTTAGAGAGGAAGGGAGAGGGATAGAGAGATAGAAACATCAATGATGAGAGAGAATCATTGATAGGCTGCCTCCTGCATGCTCCCTACTGAGGATCAAGCCCGCAACCCAGGCATGTGCCCTTGGCCAGAATCGAACCTGGGACCCTTCAGTCTGAAGGCCAATGCTCTATCCACTGAGCCAGACAGGCTAGGGCTCATTCCCAGTCTTTCTGCTGTTAGGGTCAATTTGCATATTACCCTTTTACTATATAGGATAGAGGCCAGGTGCACAGGTGGGGGCCAGCTAGTTTGCCCTGAAGGGTGTCCCAGATCCGGGTGGGGGTCCTGCTTGGGTGCCTGGCCAGCCTGGGTGAGGGGCTGGTGACTGTTTTCAATCTGGCCTGAAACTGAAGCTCCCAGCCTCTCCTTTTTTTCTTTTTTTTTTTATTCTGGGATTTATTTACCTTCTATAATTGAAACTCTGTTGCCTTCATTGGTGCTACCAGCTCTGAGGCCGTGGCTGGCTAAAAGCAGGTATCTGGGATTTGTTTAGCTTCTATAATTGAAACTTTGTTGCTTTTGAAGCTGTTGCTTTCAGGCTCAGAGCTGGGCCGCGGCAGGCGGGGAACCTTGGCTTCCTCCATCATTGGAGCAAGCAAGCCTCCTGCTGGCTTCAGCTGCGTGGCTGCCGGCCGCCATCTTGGTTGGCAGTTAATTTGCATATCTCGCTGATTAGCCAATGGGAAGCATAGCGGAGGTACAGTTAATTACCCTTTTGTCTTTTATTAGATAGGGTACTCTCATTGTTACCATCAGACCTGAGTGCCTCCTCTTTTAGGAACAATTAGATCGTTATTTTGTCCATGTGGTTGTCTGTTCTTTGCTGTCTGCTCTGGGCTCCTGGCTCCACTGTGAACCTGCTCTGACAGTTCTTGCTCATGTGGTTAGTGAGATGCTGGAGGATCTTTTCAAAGGCAGTTTCTGTGGAAACAGGGTTTCTCTGGAATGGGATCTGTGTGATGCTTGCTGTGACCATGAGGTATTGGAGCTTTGTCTCTCCAATGGCAGCTGCTAATAACATTTCCCAATTAAATGAGTGGTCTGCCCACTCTGACTGCTCCACAGGGCCTGACCTCCATTGAAGAGGAAGAACTCTTCTGCTTCAAGTGGAAGAGGGGGGTCTCCATCCCAGAGCTCCCTTACCTTCCCACCCACAGCCGGGAGAGCACAGGGGCATCCTTTATCTCTCCTCACCCAACGATATGTCTTTATTGATTTTAGAGAGACAGCAAAGGGGGAAGAGAGAGGGAGAGGATGAGAGAGAGAGAAATTCTCTCCTACTCGCCCTGACCGAAATTACACCAGCAGCCCAGGTGTGTGCCCTGATTGGAATCAAACACACAACCTTTTGATGCATGGACGACACTTTAAGCACCTGAGCCACCCAGCCAGGGCACAGGGCATTCGTGTTCCATACGCCATGTTGAGTGCCCAGTTACAAACCTCATTGTCAAAATCCAAAAGACTTACTATTTTTTTGTATTAATGAAGTTACCAAAGGAAAAGCAATAATATTCACTGTTGGCACAGGAGTGATGAAGAGATATAAAGCAGTACATATTTCTGGAAAGTAATTTGGAAAAATTTAAAACCCTTGAAAGTATTAATATCCTTAACAAGGAATTTTTTGAGAGTATAAAAAAAATTCAACCCAAAATTTATAGGAAAATATGTTTAATATGATTACCTCTAATGAAAGAACTTGTCTTTTTTTATATATATATATATCCAAATCAATGACCTAGTTGTACTTGTGCTCTTAAAATACTGCTTAATGATGACATTGAATTTAACTTTCCCTTTCCAGTTTTTGTATTGAAATTTTAAAAGTATGTCCCATAAATATTAAGAATGTATTACTTACTCCCTAAATGCGTTATTACCAGTACACTTGTACACTTGTTATGGGTTTTCACATGTTTTTAAGCACTTCTTTATTTGTAAGCAATTAAAATTTCAATTAAAAGTATAAACTGTTGCTATCTCCAACATCTCTTGCTAGGGATGTATAAATCAGAAAGTTTAAATACTTGAATATTTGCAAGTATCAGCAGTACTTAAGCTCCAAAATCTGTAGATCACAGTATTAGACTTTAAATTATAGTGTGTGTGGAGTTGCTCTAATTGGTGGATGATGTGCTAACGTGATTTTTTGTTTGTTTGTTTGTTTTTGTTTTGTTTTTGTTTGTTTTTTTTGCTAACGTGATTTTTGAGCAAAACCTCCAAATTAAAAATCTTAAACTCTCTTAATACATAAATCTAGTTATGTAACTACATCTTGGTATAATAGCCAAACATAGGGCAAAAACATGGCTCTAACACAGTTACCACTCTGTCTCACACATTGTCATCTATAGGTTATATACATCTTTGGCACTTATATTACACATGATTTATAACCCTTGCTTTGTTTAAGCTCTTAAAAATGATTGTCTTAATCTGTTAATGCATTTAACCTTACTACTTGACAGGTAGCATTTTCAGGAGCAGGAAAACTCCCACAGATCATTGGAGGATCAGATCTCATAGCACATCATGCTCGGAAGAATACAGAATTAGAAGAGTGGTTAAGGCAGGAAATGGAGGTTAGTAGAAGTGAGGCCTGGTAACTTGTTTGCTTTGCATTTTGATCCCTTGTGGTTTCCTTAAACTCTTATCTATCTATCTATTTTTGTACACTTTATTTTTATTATTGACACTATTACAGATGTCATTTCCTCCTGTTTGCTCCCCTCCACCCACCCCCTGCCCCTGCCTTCCCTCTGCCCATCACACTGTTGTCTGTGTCCATGGGTTATGGATGTATGTTCTTTGGCTAATCCATTCACCTTCCATCCAGTCCCCTCTGACAGCTGTCGGTCTGTCCCATGGATCCTCGCCTCTTTCTATTTTGTTCATTAGGTTCCACATATGAGTGAGATCATATGGTATTTGTCTTTCTCTGACTGGCTTATTTCACTTAGCACAGTGCTCTCCAAGTCCCTCCATGCTGTTGCAAGAGTAAATTCTTAAGAGCAAACTTAAGTGACCTGAGGTTGGTCGTTCAGGACAATGCCTGCTCATCCATTTATTTCCCTGGGATTCAGCCCTGCACTTTGATCTGCAAATGCAGTCTGTTTTATTTCAAGAAAATTTTCTGTTATATCTTTCTAATTCTTTTTTTATTGATTTCAGAGAGGAAGGAAGAGAGACATAGAAACATCAATGATGAAAGAATCATTGATTGGCTGCCTCCTGCATGTTCCACTCTGGGGATCAAGCCCAAAACCCAGGCATGTGCCCTTGACCAAAAATTGAACCATGACCTCCTGGTTCATAGGTTGACGCTCAGCACTGCACCATGCCGGCCAGGCTTCTGTTACATCTTTCAAAACATTTTTGTATTTTCTGGGTTCTGTACATTTAACTACCTTTTATAGCTCACCTTGACCCTCCACATTCCTTTCTTCTGCATTCATTGTGGTTTTTAAGCTCTTTCACTCTATCAGAAATTCAGATTTCAGTGGTGTCTGTTCTGTTTCTTGCCAGCTCTGTGACCTTGTGACCTTGGGCAAATTACTTAACTTATGGTGGCCTCCATTTTATAGTACCTCTGCTTCATAGACTGTGTGTGAGGACTAAATAAGGTTCCACATATAAAGTATCTGTAACAGTGGAACAGTCAGTCTTAGCTATTTCTAATTTATTTAATTCTGAAATGGTGTTATTGTAGTTCTCAGTTGGCATAGCATTCGTTTCCTTTTAGTGTGTTTTCTTATCATTTAACTTTCTTATTGCTTTTACGTCCTTGTTAATTTGTGTATTTTTTAATCTTAAGTTGTTGTTTTTTGCAGATTAGGTTCTTCATCTTCTTTGGCAGGTTCTGTTCTTTCTCCCTTTCCCTCTAGTATGTGGAGTGGCGTTGCTGTTTTCATTTGTCAGCAGCTGTTTAAAGTGACCTGTCCAGATACACTCTTTGCTATGTGAAGTGTCCTGGGCCATCTTACGTAGGGATTACATTCTAAAGCCAGTTTGTGAGCCAGAAGTTGAATGTAGTTGAAGTTACTCCCATGCCTTAGCTTGCTCCTAGAGACAGGATTATCTGGTGGGTCCACATGTCCGTCCCCATGGCAGGTGCTTGGCAGAGGCCCAGGGGAGACCCGTCTAGTCCTGTAGCCTGAAGACCTGGAGTCGAGGAGAGGGAGGGCTCAGCTGGAGCCTGGGCACTGGTCCTGGGGTTGGAATGAAGTGGGTGCCAGCACAGTGCGTCCTGTCCCAGAGGAGAATTTCCTGGCTCTTCCGTGTTTGCTGACATGTCCGGGATGTTGGTCAGTGTTGGTCCCACTGACTTCCCTCCTGCCACCCGTCCCTCCCACAGCCCACCGCAGTCCTCTCTTTCCCGAATGTAGGGCATCAGTGAGAAGCCTCAGGTCCGGTCAGTCTGTAGCACCTTTGAATGGAGTGGGTTAGTGTCAGGGGTCTGTCCCCTCAGTCTCTGGTTCTCTGTGTGGCCACCTTGTGAAGCCCATGCGTGGACCCTGCTCCCCTGACTGGGAGAAGGATGGTGCAGTGCCTGACTTTTTCCTATTTTTTGTTTATTTCGTTAGAATTGGGAGAGGGAGACCTTGTGTTCTAGATTTGTTCCACTGTATCTCTCCTCTTTTTGCTCAAGCAATTTTGGGTGCCCTGGGGAGGATTTGGGGTCTAAGATAATCGAGGTGACTTTCTTCTCCTACGTGGCTGCAGCTCTGTCTGTCTCAGCTCCCTGGGCTGTCCACGGCTCAGTTACATCCCCCACCCCTGGTTCTCCCAGCCCTTCTCCCTCTGCTTCTGCTGCCGCCCGTGGCAGTTACCCTGATTGGGAGTCAGCTCCTGAGGTTTTCTTGAATTTAGTATATTGTCACTCTGTGCACTAAACATAATAATTCTTTGAACTCTATTCAACCTGATTTGAATATGGAAAGATTGTGAGGTGTATTTTTCCCAAACCCTTAAAAAATATCAGTATTACGAAGATTTCTATTTCTTAATACTATTTTATTTAGTGGTTGTACTAAAGTATATAAAATAAAGCTGATTTTCCTTTACTATAGTACTTTATTTTATTTTTTTAACATTTATTGTTGAAAGTATTACATATGCCTTCCTTTCTCCCCCATTTACCCACTCCAGTTTGCCCTCACCCCCCACCCCAGGCCTTAAGCTCCTTATTGTCTGTGTCCATGGGTTATGCGTATATGCATACAAGTTCTTTGGTTGATTACCTCCTGATCACCCACCTCCCCCACCTTCCCTCCGAGATTCCATACTCTGTTCCAGGCTTCCATGTCTCTGGATTCATGCAGTTCATCAGTTTATTTTGTTAATTAGATTCCACATATGAGTGAGATCAATTGATACTTGTCTTTCTCTGACTGGCTTATTTCACTTAGCATAATACTCTCCAGGTCCCTCCATGATGTCTCAAAGGGTAAGAGATCCTTCTTTTTACTGCTGCATAGTATTCCATGGTGTAAATGTACCACAGCTTTTTTATCCACTCATCTACTGATGGGCACTTGGGCAGTTTCCAGATCTTAGCTATTGTAAATAATGCTGCTATGAACACAGGGGTGCATACATTCTTTCTGATTGGTGTTAGGGGTCTCTTAGGATATATTCATAGAAGTGGGATCATTGGGTCAAATGGGAATTCCATTTTTAATTTTTTGAGGAAACTCCATACTGTTTTCCATAGTGGCTGCACCAGTCTACATTCCCACCAGCAGTGCACTAGGGCTCCCTTTTTTCCACATCCTCACCAGCACTTCTCATTTATTGATTTGTTGATGGTAGCCATTCTGACAGGTGTGAGGTGAAACCTCATTGTCATTTTAATTTGCATCTCTCTGATGATCAGTGACTTTGAGCATGTTTACATATGTCCCTTGGCTGTCTGTATGTCCACTTTAGAGAAGTGTCTATTTAGGTGCTGGGGTCCAACCCCAGAAGGTCCAGGGGTCCCCAAAGGTGTGGATGGAGCCGGCGAAGAAGGAATGACACGGAGACAGCGTTCAGTTGATCAGCAGCCTTGCCAGGATCTCTAGCCACAATCTCCAGCCAAGTTCTGTGTCCATGTTCTCTTGCTAGGTTCTCCAGCCAGGTTCGGTCGCCAGGTTCTGTAGCTGGGTTCTTCAGCCAGGTTCTGTCTAGGTTCTCCAACCAAGTTCTGTAGCCAGGTTCTGTCCAGGATCTTTTGCCATGTTCTCTCCAGCGAAGTTCTTCTGTCTCTAAGTTCTGTGTAGGTTCTGTCTTCTAAGTTCTGTCTCTAGGATCTTCATCTAAGTTCTGTCTCCTGTTGTCTTGTTACATCTGTATTTATACCAGTTGATTCTAATCCTATCAATCTCTATTCCAAAGGTTAGGGTGTTTCTTATCTCCATTCCAGGGAGTAAAGATTATGTAGCTTAAGCTTGATTGTTCGTAGTTAAAGTGATTAATTACCCACCTGGCACTTAGTTAAGAGGTTTTATTCCCTCCCTAACTTCAGGGGAAAATCCCTACCTGGGGAAACAACCTTTCTCGGAGAGGTGACCTTGGTTAAAACACATAGTGCCAAGAAGGTGAGCAAACATATTAAGAACAGTATGCCATATATGCCAGGTCCCTTGAAACAGCAAGGATGGACCGGCTCCCGGCATTTAGGTCCTTTGCCCATTTTTTAATTGGATTATTTGTCTTCCTTTTGTTACGTTGTATGAGTTCCTTATATATTTTGGATATTAACCCTTTATCAGGTGTATTATTGACAGATATGTTCTCCCATACAGTGGGCTCCTTTTTTATTTTGCTGATGGTTTCTTTTTCTGTGTAGAAGCTTTTTATTTTGATGTAGTCCCATTTGATTATTTTCTCCTTAGTTTCCTTTGCCCTAGGGGATGTATCTGCAAACATATTGCTATGAGAGATGTCTGCTATTTTGCTGCCTATGGATTCTTCTAGGATGTTTATGGTTCCCCAACTTACATTTAAGTCTTTTATCGATTTTGAGTTTATTCTTGTGTATGGTGTAAGTTGGTGGTCTAGTTTCATTTTTTTTGCATTATTTGTCTAATTTTCCCAACACCAAGACTGTCTTAACTCCATTGCTTTTGCCTCCTTTGTCAAATATTAATTGAGCGTAATGGCTTGGGTTGATTTCTGGGGTCTCTGTTCTGTTCCATTGATCTATATGCCTGTGTCAGTACCAGGCTGTTTTGAATATGGTGGCTTTGTAGTATAACTTGAAATTTGGTATTGTGATTCCTCCAACTTTGTTCTTCTTTCTCAAGATTGCTGTGGCTATTCGGGGTCTTTTGGGTTCCATATATGCCAGGAGCCGGTCCATCCTTGCTGTTTCTAAGGACCTGGCATATATGGCATACTGTTCTTAATATATTTGATCACCTTCTTGGCACTATGTGTTTTAACCAAGGTCACCTCTCCGAGAAAGGTTGTTTCCCCAGGTAGGGATTTTCCCCTGAAGTTAGGGAGGGAATAAAACCTCTTAACTGCCAGGCGGGTAATTAATCCCTTAACTACGAACAATCATGCTTAAGCTACATAATCTTTACTCCCTGGAATGGAGATAAGAAACGCCCTAACCTTTGGAATAGAGATTGATAGGATTAGAATCAACTGGTATAAATACAGATGCAACAAGACAACAAGAGACAGAACTTAGAACCTACACACAGAACTCAGATGAAGATTCGAGAGACAGAACTTCGCTGGAGAGAACAAGACAACAGGAGTCAGAACCTAGAGAGGCAGACCGAGAGACAGACCCGAGACACAGAACTCAGAGCCTACAGACAGAACTTAAGAGACAGAACTTACATGAAGATCCTAGAGACAGAACTTAGAAGACAGAACTTAGAAGACAGAACTTACACAGAACCTAGAGACAGAAGAACTTCGCTGGAGAGAACATGGCAAAAGATCCTGGACAGAACCTGGCTACAGAACTTGGTTGGGGAACCTAGACAGAACCTGGCTGAAGAACCCGGCTACAGAAGCTGGTGACCGAACCTGGCTGGAGAACCTAAACCGAACCTGGCTGGAGAACCTAGCGAGAGAACATGGCTACAGAACCTGGCTGGAGAACCTGGAGAACCTGGCTGGAGAACCTAGCAAGAGAACATGGACACAGAACTTGGCTAGAGATTGTGGCTAGAGATCCTGGCAAGGATGCTGATCAACTGAATGCTGTCTCCGTGTCATCCCTTCTTCGCCAACTCCGTCCACACCTTTGGGGACCCCTGGACCTGCTGGGGTTGGACCCCGGCACATATAAATTTTTGGAGTATTTGTTCTAGATCTGTGAAATATGCTGTTGTTATTTTAATAGGGATTGCATTGAATCTATAGATTGCCTTGTGTAGTATAGACATTTTAATGATGTTGACTCTACCAATCCATGAACACAATATATTCTTTCACTTGTTTATATCATCTTCTGTCTCTTTTTTCAACGTCCTGTAGTTTTCCGAGTACAAGTCTTTTACCTCCTTGGTTAAGCTTATTCCTAAGTATCTTAATTTTTTGGTTGCAATGGTAAATGGGATTGTTTGTTTAGTTTCTCTTTCTGAGAATTCATTATCCTATATAATGAAACACTAATATGCAAATCGACCAAACAGCAGAACGACTGGTCACTATGATGTGCACTGACCACCAAAAGACAGACGCTGTCCCCTGGTGGTCAGTGCGCTCCTACAGGGGGAGCATCACTCAGCCAGAAGCCAGGTTCACGGCTGGTGAGCACAGCGACGGTGGCAGGAGCCTCTCCTGCCTCTGCAGCAGTGCTAAGGAGCAGCAAGCCGAGTGGTAAGGAGCAGCGAGCAGGTGGGCGGTAAGGAGCAAGGGGTCCCAGACTGCAAGAGGGCACAGGCTGGGCTGAGGGACTCCTCCCCCACCACCACCCAGTGATTGAATTCATACACTGGGCCTCTAGTTGGTGTATAAAAAAGCCATTGATTTTTGGTTGTTGATTTTGTATCCTGCTACATTGCCAAATTCATTTATTAAATCTAGCAGTTTTTGGGTGGAGTCTTTAGGGATTTCTATGTACAATATCATGTCATCTGTGAATAATGAGAGTTCTTCCTTTCCAATTTGGGTGTCTTGTTGTCTGTTCTCTGTGGCTAGGAGTTCCAGTGCTATGTTGAATAAGAGTGGTGAAAGCAGGCATCACTGTGCGGAGTCTGGTTTCTTTGGTTGGCAGAAGTCACTGCAAGGTTTTGGTTGGCATCCAGTAGGGTTGGACCTTGGGAAAGTGCCCTCAGCACAGGGTTTCTCAGGTCCTAACTCTGCAAGGTGCTTTAGTTTGATGAGTTTGAGTTTAAAATTGCTTTGTGGGTGAGGTAACTCAGCAGCAGCTCCTGAGCCCTGATTTGGGACAGTGAGGAAGGGAGCCACTTACCTGGATAGGTGCTGTGGGTGAAGGTGAGGGGAGCATTGCCACTCAGCCCCTTCATCAGTGGTATGACCTCAAAACACTGAAATTCAACTGAGTACAGTGGGGCCTTGACTTACCAGTTTAATTCGTTCCGTGACGGAGCTCGTAACTCAAATTATTCGTCTGTCAAATCATAAAGTGAACGAGTGAGACACGTGATGCTGGGCTGATGTTGTGGCATTCACTGTGACGTTCGCTGCGCCAACTAGTGATGGGGTATCTGAAGCTGGCTCGTAACCCGAATTTTAGCTCGCAACTCAAAGCAAAAAATCGGCTGAGAGACGGCTCGTATCTCGAAAAACTCGTTAGTCGGGACACTCGTAAGTCAAGGCCCCACTGTACAAGGATTGTGCTGGGGGAAAAGCTTTCAAAGCCCAGCAGGCTAGCAGTGTACATTGTGGTTGCCTTTTGAGACTGGCTGTGGAGGTTAATTAGAGGACTTTGCAGCAGCAAACAGAAAAGGTCTATTGGCGGGGAGCGGTTAGAGCCAGCACTTGGCACCGGGTGCCCTCCTTGATGTGGAAATCCCAAGACTAGCCACCCAGCATAGCGATTCATTACTGTACATGCATCATGGAGAAATGTTTCAAAGTATGTTCATTTTCACAGGTGCAAAATCAGCAAGCAAAAGAAGAGTCCCTTGCTGACGATCTCTTTAGGTAGGTTGAATTTAAGCTTTCTCATCAATCTTAGAGAGATCTATATAAAATTCAGTTCTATTCATAGAGATTAAGTATTTTCCTTCTTAATAGAGGCTTAGAAATAGAGGCTTCACCTAAAGAATGTTTTGTTTTTAACATGTATTTCTTTTTACGACATGAGGACCTTAGTTTGGTTACTGGATATAGCTTCGAAGTTTGGGGTCCACTCAGTCGTACTGTACCCCTGGATATTTAAAATATGTGTGTGTGTGGGGGGGGGGGGCATTCAGGTCACAGAAGGCTCCTGAGCTGGGTTCATAAATTTGTGAGATTCTCAACTGGGTAGAGTTATGAATAAATAGGTTTTGAATCAAGATAAGTAAAATACAGACCATTAGTTGAATTTTAATTGGCACAAGTATAAAAACAAGAGGCTGCATTAGAATTTCAAAGTAGGTTCTTGTGAGAGATTTAGCAGAGTTATAAGGGACGATTATAATTTAATTCTGATTTAACATATATTCAGCATCTTACAGGCCCAACAAACCTTATAATTCACTTTCAAATACTCATAAAATACTATATTGTATGTAGATACTTGTTAGTGGAGAATAACATTTCCCCAAACTTATTTAAAGGCAAATGAAGAAGGTAATCTATTTTTGAGTCTGTTTTACAGTTGATTTTTTTAAATTTCATTATTGACAATATGAGTCATTCATCAACGTGGTGTCAGTGTTCATTTCTCATAAGTAGTCAAAGAAGCCAGCCTGCTGCCCAGCTGCCCCTAATTACTAGGGTAGAAAATGCTGTGAAGTAATTTTACTTTAGGCTCACTATTGTTCTTTTGTGCAAATAGTATATTTTAATTGGGGGTGGGGAGGAACTGTTTGAAGCTATGCTAGAAGTATAAACACATTTATTTTTAAACTGTTGTTTCTGTTATTTAAATGCTTTTATAGATTATTTTTTGTTGCCGATGCTTTATTTTTTACCAAATATTAATGAAAGCAACATCAAAGTGATCAATGAAAGTAAAAATGTCAGTGCTTAATATATGATGCTAAGGATAAAACTGGCATTCTCATTCTGTTTGGTAATGTGTGATTATATTTGGAAAACCCTTTAAAAGTGAAAGAAATGTCATCATTTATCTAAATATTATTTAACCCATTTCTTTCTTTGCAGATACAATCCTAATGTAAAAAGGAGAAGATAGATAACTGAGGTTGTTATAAAGAAGCCATGGGAAAACATTTCCTGCCCACATACTTCCTGTTTCCTCTGGATTCAGGGGTTTAAGTTACAAATGCTCTGTGACCTGAATTTGTTAAATAAAATGCACAAACTCCATTTCTTTTGTGTGACAAGTAGTATGGTTTGTTGTTACTGAGTTGGGTGTCCCTCTGCTTTAAGTCAGTTTTTGTAAAGTACAAATGGTAAGAGATGAGTATCTCACCTCTTACAGGAATTTTTTTCATTTTTCAATTTAGTTTTTATTTATTATTGAGTTTATAGTCACAGTTCATAATTCTACAAAGATAAAAAGGGTAAGGAATACAAAGACTCCCTTCCACGGAACACTGTCCCAGCTATTGGTTCCTCAGAAAAAAAATCTACAATACTCATTTCTTAGGTCTTTCCAGAGATTTTAATGCCTATTCAAATTTCTGTGCATATTATTTTTCAATACTTTCCTACAAAACAATAGCATAACAAGTCCAGTGTCCTGCACCTTACTGTTCCCCCCTGCACAGACTGGAAGGCCGTGGGTATATCGGAACGATGGTTTTCTCTTCCATTATGCAGGAGTCGCTCCTGAGCCGACGCCGGAGAGATGACTGCAGGTGAGGATGTCACCACATAGTCTAGTCCGGCTCGTGGATTAATCTCACAGGAGGGAGAGACCTGTTTGTGGTCTTACTGAACTGGGTGTCCCTCTGCTTTGAGACCTAGTTTTTGTGAAGTACAAATGGTAAGACTGTCTTCTTTCTACTTTAAAGGGACATGGTAAGAAAAAAAAAATGGATGTCTTTGCTTTCAAGTTTTGTAATGTAAGAACTTAGCCACACACTAGAATTACGGTACAGTCCTTCCATCCATCTGAGGGTCGGTACGCATGTCCCAGGAAGCAGAACAGGGTCTTGATGCTCACTGAAAGCTTCCTGGGTCACATCCGTTCTGACACCTCACAAGCCTGCCATCGCAGGTGTTAGAGCACAGCCTGGAAAACGACCCAGAAATTAATTTGTGCCATTGCTGGGTCTTCATGGAAGATGGGTAAGAGCAAACTTTTGAGTCAAGGGGATGTTAACAGTTCTTAGCCTTGCCTAGAAACCATCTTTATAACAAAGTCATTTCAATTTAGCAGTGACATTAAGAAAAACATCCAATTCATTCCATGCTCAAAAGAACAGGCCAGCAAGAGTGCTCAACCAAGCGTTCTCAGGGTAGTGCACTTTCCAGTAGAGGTCACTTTCATATGAAAAGTTACCATTATAATAAACTAAAGCTGCACGTCATCATTTCTAAAATCATTAAACTTAACTCAGACATGATAGTTATCAAAAGTATAAGAATTCACCAGTTTATCTGAAACAGTTAATTGTAGAGGCAAGTATGTTCTAAATAGATTTTAAGGTGAATTATGATCCTGTGAGCATACAACATTGCAAAAAGATGGACAGAAAAATACTAACACTTTAGTCCATTTTCTAATATTAAGAAAAAATAGAATTAGGTATTCAATAAACACATCTACCAAAAAAGAGAAAGACAAGAGAAAGACTGAGAAATTGTTTGCTATGGAGAATGTCAGCGGACTTTTTCGTCTAACACTAAAATTCTGGGGATTTGTATGGAAATACAGACATTAAACACATCTAAATACATAAATAAGTGAAGATAAAGCATTCAGTTCAGTAAGTAACCTTAGAAATTTGTCATCTGTAAACAAATTTCAAAGTGATCTTGGGAATGGAAGACAAGTTTTAACCTTATTTTCAACTTTAGTCTTTAATAATTATGGCAGTACCCAAATGGTATAACAATATTAAAAGAACTTAAACAGAAATTAAGCCAGTGTTCACACAGGAATAAGTTTCATTCAAAATTTACTGAATTGCAAATTATTTTGTTAGTTAAGTAGAGAAATCTCCAAAAAATATCTTGGCAAATTCCTGGATGTCTAAGTGTATGCCAATGTTATTGAACTGTTTAAAGTATTAGCAGCTAAGAATGTGAAGTATGTCAAATTTTCAATAATAAAAATATTTTTAAAAGAGCAGCATATTTGATAAATTAGATCTATACAATTGTTAATTTCAAAGTAAAGAAAACCTGAGTTGTAAATGCCGCCTATCCCCACCCTACTTCATATCCCATGTTGTTTTAGACGCTGTGTCTCAACCTTTAACAAGCAAACACATTCCTTGAGGGTATCGCTGAGACGCAGTTTCTGATGCACTAAGTCTGTGGTGGGGTCCGAGCGTCTACGCTTCTAACAAGCTACAGACAGAGCTGAGGCTGGGCTTTGGACCACCTCTGAGTAGCTGGATGACCCAATGTACAGTGAGGACGATTTCTAGCCTAATGAGTTTGGTTTTATAGATTCAGGCTATGTTTTGGAATCAATCATAACCAAAAATGACCACAAAAAGTACTTCGTGGAAGAAAAGAGTGTTTTAGTTAAGTGAGAGCTTAACATATACCAAATTGGCATGCTGTCTGACACTGGCACCTCTGGTACATTACAGCAGTGATTTTTCAACCAGTGTGCTGTTAAGAATTTTTAAAATATGCATTACCTATTTAGTCAGGTGCACTGGCCTCTTTTCCTTTAGACTGTCAAATTTAAAAATGATAACAGTCAACACAGTAGCTGTTCAGTGTGAATGTCCTGTCTTGAACCATAAATATATAGGTCAGATAAGAGAATTGCATCTTATCAGTCATGTTGCATAAGGTTGAGTCTGATTGGTTAATTCTTGGTACCAGAAATCCTTACATGCAAGTATAGGTGCCTGATTTTTAAAGCCACTGTGGAGCCTTAGCCAGTGCTGCTCTGTTGTATAGTGTGTCCAGTGCACCAGAAGGTTGCAGGTTTGATCCTTGGTCAGGGTGCATGCAGGGGGACACCTCTCTGTTTCTCTCTCTCCCCTCCTCCATTTCTCAAAAAAAAAGTCACTGGAGCAAAAAGCGTAGGTAATTACTATTTGTTTTTATAAATCAAAATTATACTTATTTCTCCCCTGCTGGCATGGCTCAGTGGTTGAGTGTGGACCTATGAACCAGGAGGTCACAGTTCAATTCCCATTCAGGGCACATGCCCAGGTTGTGGGCTCAATCCCTGGTGTGAGGCATGAAGGAGACAGCTGGTCGAATCTCATCATTGATGTTGCTATCTCTCCTGCTCCCTTCCTCTCTGAAATCAATTTTTTAAAAAAGATATTAAAAAATACGCCAAAACCGGTTTGGCTCAGTGGATAGAGCGTCGGCCTGTGGACCGAGAGGTCCCAGGTTCGATTCCGGTCAGGGGCATGTACCTGGGTTGCGGGCACATCCCCAGTGGGAGATGTGCAGGAGGCGGCTGATTGATGTTTCTCTCTCATCTATGTTTCTAGCTCTCTATCTCTCTCCCTTCCTCTCTGTAAAAAAATCAATAAAATATATTTAAAAAAATATATATCTACCTATGTTTTTGTCAGATCAGCAAAAAATCCATTTTTTGGTGTGCTACAGAATTTTAGTAATTAGTTTATGTGTGCCATGAAATAAAGTTATACCAAGTTCTTGTAACTTTAAAAAAGTTACTATTGCCTGAGACTCTCCAGTGAATTCAAGCCAGAAATTCAAGCCAGTACACGGCAAAAAGTTAAAAATCTTTAATGGTGAGCTAGTCATATAAATTACTTGTAAACCTGCTTCAAGCTACCCCATCTCCTCCTCCTCTTTCAACAAATAAGTGCTTTTTCTTCTGTCTTGTTGCTAAACAGTGTGTAACACCCAGTGCCCCTCCCTTTAAAAATCGAACAAAATTATCTCCAACTAAAGGACCCAATGCAAAAAGGTGGGCTTCTTGAACACACTCGTAGGTGTATGCATCTATCGCCACAGGATTACCCTTACAAGTGATCGGGTGGCCTGAGTCATGGCCCAGGTAACAGCCGTGCTCTTTCAGAAAAGACAGATTGGGATGAGAACCTATCAGCACCACTGCTGCAGAAAGTTTAAATATTTTCTTCAATCCAGAGACACTCTGAAGGATGCACTTCATGTCCGACTTAAAGGAAAGCACATGGTGCTCAGGAAAGCTGGTGTAATCAGATAAAAGATCCGAGTCTGTAGAATATGACTGCGTACACATCATGTGATAGACCTTATGGTATTCTGGATATAGCTTTTTAGGAAGCTGCTTGAAAATTAAACTTGGATCAGTTACTCGTCTGCGAAATACATGAATCACAGGGATGTTGTTGTTGTAAGCACACAGCACTGCATCAGCTGCAGTGAGCCCAGAGCCTACAATTAACACTGGGTCCACTTGGCCACGCAACTTTCCTTTGTTTACAGCCACTCCAAATTCAGGCAGTGAATGAAACACAAAAGGAAAATCTTCCCCTTCAACCTCCAGACGGGCAGGAGAATCCAATGTTCCCGTTGCCAGAACTACATTCTCAGCAAAGAGACTGAAGGGAACATGGGAGCCATCTGCTACTCGCTGATAGCCCCGGATCTCCCAGTTTCTCTTGATAAACTTGAACTTCTCCATCTGCAAATGCTGTGCTGGGATAGCTGCATCCTGACCACCATCCTCCTCCCGGTCTCTGTAGAGTCTGGACACAGAGGTAATGTAAGTATTCTCTCTGAAGTTCTTCTGAAGACCCATGACTTTCACATAATGTTTATAGTAGCGAGCTACTTCCTCTGGCATAACGCGATCCCCTTTTAGGTTCCTGGAGAAGGAGAAGGAAAACATCCTATGAGAACAGGACTTTGGTTCTGTGATTACTTTTTCATCAGTAAGCTGTTACTGTTTCAGCTATACATGACCCTAACCCCTTACAAAGAAAGCAAGCTTTTAGTTAAAAAGAAGATGCCTCCTAAGGGTAGAGACTAGGTAATGCATCCTGCTATTCCATTGTATCTTTTCAGATTAGCTGCCTAAAATGTGGATATGTGATCATTAGACTCCTTTACAGTCTATGTTACAATTGTAATCTAAATTCAGTTTATAGCTCTACTATTTAGTCTTTGTTCTGTACTCTAAGTCAGCAATTTTCAACTGGTGTGACCAAATTTTTAAAATATGCAGTTCCTGACTATTTGATCAGGGGCACTGACCTCTTCCCTTAGGTTGTCAAATAAAAATAAAAAAATGACAGCACCCAACACAACAATAGCCAGTTGATGTGAATGAATCAAAATTATACCTTTTTTTCAGATCAGCAAAACATATTTTTGGTGTGCCATAGAATTTTGGTAATTAGTTTATATGAGTCATGAGATAAAAAGGGTTGAAAGTCACTGGTGTAAGTACAGACTAACTTATTTAATTATAATTGTTGAGATAGTACAGGTCTAACTGTAATACATAGATATACTTGTTAAAGATAATATATACCACTCTGACACAATTTTTAGTAAGCTGCTTTCTATTTTCCTAATGACCAAAAATAAGATCAGTCTTCTATAAATAAAATTAGCTTACATCTAAGTAAATAATAGGACATTTCTGTGGCTTTTTACTCGGAAAGATATATAAATAAAATATTTTAATGAAAAAGTACATTAGTACATCTTTCATTTTCCACTTGAAATCTAAAGCAATGGGAATTAGCACCCCTAAACACTGTGCCCCAATTAGAGATAAATAGCAGGAAAAACGAACCAAATCACTTCACATAATTCATTATAACTTGTTTTTAGAAAAAGTTAATAGGAAGTTTTCTTCTTAAAGTTTAATGATTATAATATTTTTTAAAGCCTATTAACCTTTGATATTTACAGAAACCCTATGTAGTAGTAGTTACTATTATGATCTTCATTTTACAAGCTAGGAAATTGGCAGCTAATTTGTGTGACCAGGGTTACATCAGAAGTAAGAAAGTCACTCTAGAGAGACAACCTCTAGAGATTTAAGAGTCTTCCTTCTTTTAACACAATGCAAAGGCAGGAACTACAGGTGATAGTAATTCTGTACTCAATAATCCCCACTTCAGGACAAGCACTCTGGTATAGAGTCATGAAGCTTTCTTACCCACATCACAAAGCGAAGAATGTTGAGCAGTTTTATTTACTGACCTATGAAAATCAGGAACTTGTACAACTTGCCTGATTTTGCAACTTTACATGTCAAATCCATATACAATTCTTTTTTAAAAACCGAAAAGGAATATCTGATAAGTTTAATTTTAATTACACATGCTGGTCTAAATTTGCTCTCCTTACATCTTGTCAAACGGAGGATAATTTCTGTAGATTAACATGGATTCTATGAAGCAGGAAGTCAAGCATTCAAATGGTACAGCCCTGTTCTAACAAAAGTTCAGTAACTTCCTGCTTTCATTTACAGGAATAAAATGTTTCTATGAGTAATCAAACTATATAGATTCTCTGCATTAGTAATTCCTATTTAATATTACTATCCTTGAAAACAATAGGGCTTTTCAATTTTTCTTTTTAAATTTTAGGTTCTTTCCCCCAAAATACACTTGTATTCTTCCAAGTTGAGATTTCTTCTCAGTTACTCAGTTAATATTTCCTACTAAAAATTTACCTCTATATCTAAGTAGCCAATCACACCATCGATTCTAGTTTATTCCATCACTCTAAACGATTAATCATATGCACTCTAGTTTGAATGTCAAACACTTTAGGTATGTACACATGAACTATGCATACATGAATTTATATATCCACTCATAAAATAAGTGACGGAGTGTGGAAAGGATGTGTGGGAAGATGAGAAAGGAAACCGTGGTGTAACAGGACAGGATAAACCCATGCTCAGCAGAGCAGTCGGAACCCAGCTATAGACAAGCCCCTCCTGACCTCCAGGGAGGGGAGCAGCTCAGAATCCCTGCTACAGAGGCTTCTGACGAGAGAGACACAGACATCTGTATTACTCATCTAAGACAGGTCACAGGTACCTTGAAATTTGCCGACACTCTTCCCATTGCAACCAAAGAATGGTAATAGTTTGATCTTTACCTTCGTTTCCTAGTTACCCAGTCTTTAAATTTAAGTCCAGGGAGCTCCATCCAATTTCCAAAGCTGATTGTCAACATGGAGCCTTCCATATTCTATTTGGATAAAAAATGTGCAATCAAAAAACACGTTTAGGTAACACGGGGTTTTTGTGTGTGTGTTTTTTTAACCAAACCCATCTATAAACTTTAGAGCTCAAAGGAGTCCTAAATGGTTACATAAATTACCTCTCAAAGTTTATTCCAATAAACTTTCAAATAATACTTTCATCATTTGGTAGTATCTATCTATATACTTCTTTCATATACTTATACATTTACAGAACAAATTTACAATATTACCTGGTATCTACACAATGTTAATAGTTTTGGCCTATAATCAACATGATAATTCAGATGTAGATATTTTAGTGAAACAAATGGATATTTTCACCTTTTAAACAAAAGGAAAAGAGTTAATTTCCAACTATTATTTTTTAAAATGTTTTTATTAATTTCAGAGAGAGGAAGGGAGAGGGAGAGAGACAGAAGATGGAAACAGCAATGAGAGAATCTTTGATTGGCTACCTCCTACATGCCCCCTTACTGGGGATCGAACCTGCAACCTGGGCATGTGTCCACTGGGAATCGGACCGTGACTTCTGGTTCATGGGTTGACACTCAACCACTGAGCAATGCCAGCCTGGCAACTTCCACACTTTAGAGGTCTTTTTATTTTATTATTATTATTAATTTTTTTAATGGGCAGCACAACAGCCTCCCCCCATCAATTGTAATTATGAAGTCTAAGCTGGTTCGGCTATGGCAGCATCTTTCTAGAACGAGGAAACACAGCAGTGGTGGCCTGATTAAGAACAGACTCACGGAGTGGAAGTCCTACAACTAGGAGGAAAGAGTAACGCATACGGACACTCAGAGGAGGCGCAGTGCTGAAGTCAAATTCTGAGGTGCGGAGTGTGCGGAGCGGGCTGGCGGCGGAGGGCACGAACAATCGGGAGGGAGTCGCAGACTCTGAGCTCCAGAGCCGGGCGAGTCCCTAGGGACCCAGACTCAAACGGGAGAAGCGGGACTGTCTGGCTTCAGTCAGAGCGAGTGCAGCTTTCTCTCCGAGGTTTGCAGCGGTTGCTGGGACTCAGAGAGGCAGAGCCCCTGGGGACAGGACTGAGAGCCGCCATAACTGCTCTCTCTCTCTGGCCCACCCTGTTGATCCTGTGCGACCCGCCCCGCCCAAGCCCGGCACAGAGGCTTTTGCCCGATAGCCTCAGGCAAAGGCTAGATTAGCACCTCCCTAGAGGACAGTAGTTCTCTCACTGCAGACACAGCTGATTCTCACAGCCACTTGGCCTGGAGGTCAAATCCCCCCTGGTATTAGCTACAACAATCAAGGCTTAACTAAAAGACTGCGCACAAAGACCACTAGGGGGTGCACCAAGAAAGCATAACAAAATGCGGAGACAAAGAAACAGGACAAAATTGTCAATGGAAGATATAGAGTTCAGAACCACACTTTTAAGGTCTCTCAAGAACTGTCTAGAAGCCACCGATAAAGCTATTGAGATCCTCGAGGAATCTAATGAGACCCTCGATGCTATGATGGGGAACCAACTAGAAATTAAGCATACACGGACTGAAATAACGAATATTATACAGACTCCCGACAGCAGACCAGAGGAGCGCAAGAATCAAGTCAAAGATTTGAAATGCGAGGAAGCAAAAAACACCCAGTCGGAGGGGCGGAATGAAAAAACAATCCAAAAATGCGAGGATAGTGTAAGGAGCCTCTGGGACAGCTTCAAGCGTACCAACATCAGAATTATAGGGGTGCCAGAAGATGAGAGAGAGCAAGATATTGAAAACCTAGTTGAAGAAATAATGACAGAAAACTTCCCCCACCTGGTGAAAGAAATGGGCTTACAGGTCCAAGAAGCGCGGAGAACCCCAAACAAAAGGAATCCAAAGAGGACCAAACCAAGACACATCATAATTAAAATGCCAAGAGCAAAAGACAAAGAGAGAATCTTAAAAGCAGCAAGAGAAAGAAACTCAGTTACCTACAAGGGAATACCCATACGACTGTCAGCTGATTTCTCAACAGAAACTTTGCAGGCCAGAAGGGAATGGCAAGAAATATTCAAAGTGATGAATACCAAGAACCTACAACCAAGATTACTTTATCCAGCAAAGCTATCATTCAGAAGTGAACGTCAGATAAAGAGCTTCACAGATAAGGAAAAGCTAAAGGAGTTCATCACCACCAAACCAGGATTATATGAAATGCTGAAAGGTATCCTTTAAGAAGAGGAAGAGGAAGAAAAAGGTAAAGATACAAATTATGAACAACAAATATGCATCTATCAACAAGTGAATCTAAGAATCAAGTGAATAAGTAATCTGATGAACAGAATGAACTGGTGATTATAATAGAATCAGGGACATAGAAAGGGAATGGACTGACTATTCTTGGGGGGGAAAGGGGTGTGGGAGATGCGGGAAGAGATTGGACAAAAATCGTGCACCTATGGATGAGGACAGTGGGTGGGGAGTGAGGGCAGGGGTGGGGCGGGAACTGGGAGGAGGGGAGTTATGGGGGGAAAAAAGAGGAACAAATGTAATAATCTGAACAATAAAGATTTAAAAAAAAAAAAAAAAGAACAGACTCACTGCTAATGCTAATGCCCCTTTTAGAGAAGTGAGCCCTTCACTCTCCCTTGCCCCGTCTCAGTGTCCTCAATGACCTCTTTTACTAACTCTTTCAGGCTATGGCTTTTTTCCCCTTAACTCTCTCACCCATGTCTATAGCCTGTAATGGCAATGGCCAACATTTACAGACGCTTGTTAAGTGCTAGGCCTTATGAAGCTAATTTGTGACACGTTACCAAAGGAGAGAATGCAGCAAGCTGCCACTGCTTTGAGGCAGGTTGGGCCTGGGACTTGGGTCAGAACCAAGATGGAAAACTAGGACCATCAGAAGGGGAGCTGTTAAGAATTTATTATATGTCAGAAGTTATCTGTAGCCACATAATCATCTCATCTTGAACTGAAAAACCTTAAAGCACTGTATTCCACTTCCTGTCAACAATCTCTTCACTTTATTCCCGCTGCACCAGTTCTTCCAGTTGGTTGCAAGACCTAGTCCTTTGATCTGTTCATTTTTCTCCCCATCGGCTTTTCCTTTTTCCCTATGCAACCTGTATGCCATGGTGCCTGCAGTCATGGAGACAGTATATCAAGGGGTGCAAACCTGACAGAAGTCCTGTAGGAGAATACAGAAAGAGGCTATTCTTCAAGGACACAAGCAGAATTTATGGGATGCACTGTTAGAAAGGGAGACTATTCTAGGCAGAAGCAGCAAGCTATGTGACTGTTTAATAAAAAACTCACCAGGGTGCAGAAAAGAATTAACAGGCTCGGACTGCATTAGCCCTGCACATTACTAAGAAAGATCTGTTCAGAACTGCCCCTTCGTCGCCTCCTGGGAGACATCCTCTGACCCTTGGAATATTCCACCTGATGAGGTTTTCTGTGTGCCAGAGCCTGGGCCATGCCGCACCAGTGGGCCATGCACATTTACCCTAACATGGGATTATGGTGAACCCCACTGTTTGCTCTGGGAGGCAGGGACCAGTCAGAGGCCTATCACATGGGAGCTGCTCGCTTGCATGGCTGAGCCCCCAAAAATTCCCTGGACACCAAGGTGTGAATGAGCATCCTTAATTGGCTCCCACTTGATAAATTAAATGTAAACAACTTTTAGACATAACATTACACTAATATAGGAATACCAGAGACCCAGTGAACGAATTCGTACACCAGTGGGGTCCCCAAGACTGGCCTGCATGATCAGGCCGAAACCAGCTCTCTGACATCCCCTGGGAGGTCCCAGATTGTGAGAAGGCGCAGGCCAGGCCAAGGGACCCCACCAGTGCACGATCAGGACTGGGGAGGGATGTGGGAGGTTGTCCAGCAGGGGAGGGACTGTGGGAGGGCTCCAAGGCGTGTCCGGCCTGTCTCGCTCAGTCCCGATCAGCCAGACCTCAGCAGCAAGCTAACCTACCAGTCAGAGTGTCTGCCCCCTGGTGGTCAGTTCACGTTATAGCGACTGGTCAACAGGTCAACTGTCTGCCCCCCTGGTGATCAGTACACATCATAGCAAGTAGTTGAGCGGCCTTAGCATATCATTAGCATATTACGCTTTGATTGGTTGAACAGACAACCAGATACTTAGCATATTAGGTTTTTATTATATAGGAGGATCCAACTGAAGTCTGTACTTAAAATTTGATATGTTAAAATTTTCATGAATACCCTTTGTAATAAAAAATTTAAAAAAAAAATTTTCATGAAGTCTGTACTTCATAACATAGCAAATTTATTTAATATTTATACAACAAATGAGCATTCTCTACACACTAGATACTATACTGGCTGCTAAGGACAGAGTAAACAAAAATTATTAGTTGCTGCCTCTAATGAAATGCACTGACCTTTAATGTTATCAGTTCTCTGGCTAAACTTCTGCTATGGACTAAACTGTGCCACCTCCAAATTCCATGGGAAGCTCTAACACCCAATGTGAAGATATTTGCAGGTGGGGAGGTGGGGCCTTTCAGAGGTCATCAGGCCTTAGATGAGATCACGGGGAGTGGAGGGGGGGGCTCATGTCAGGATTAATGGCTTTATAGGAGGAAGACACATCATGCTGTCACCACCATGTGAGGACACAGCAAGAAAGCAGCTGTCTGCAAACCAGGAAACTGAATACACTGGCACCTTGATCCTGGTCATCACAGCTTCCAAACTGTGAGAAATAGTGTCTGTTTTTTAAGCCACCTGGTCTATGGTAGTTTGTTATAGCAGCACAAGCAAGCAAATACAAGTTTATTCTTTTACATTTTTCACTTAAGATCCTGAAGATATAAAGAAATAATGGATATTGGTATGCAATAGTGTGTGAAATTTTGTAAATTCTAAAATAAGTAAGTAAAAGTACTTTGACTATGAAATGTTAAAATATTTTCTATATAAATCTTATAAAATGACTAGAGGTCCAGTGCATGAAATTCATGCACTCGGGGGGGGGGGGGGTGTTACTCAGGCCAGCGTGCGACCTCTCAAGAGTCCAGGAGCCCTCGGGGGATGTCTGACTGCTGCAGAGGTGGGAGAGCCTCCCGCCACCACTACTGTGCTTGCCAGTCATGAGCCCCGCTTCTAGCTGAGTGGCGCTTCCCCTGTGGGAGCGCACTGACCACCAGGGGGCAGCTCCTTCCTTGAATGTCTGCCCCCTGGTGGTCAGTGCACATCATAACGACCATTCGATTTGCATATTAGCTTTTTATAGTACAGGATATAGAAAAAGTGCTTATTCTAAGACTATAAGTAATAAAATTTGGCTTAACTTCTAGTAATTACCCACATCGAATTAAATAGGATTAAAACTCCAAATAAAAATTCAGTTAATATATATAACATTATATCATAATGTTTAAGAATCAAAATTGTCTTATTAATAAGATCTATATAAAAGCTCATACTGAAATGCTAAGAAAATTGTATACTCACATGCCAAGCTCCACCAGGTGGGCCTTTACCAAGAACTAAGTGAGGGATATAATGATGTTGTTCTAATTTCCAATGCAAAACAGATGGATAGTCATACCCAAAGTCAGCATCTGGATGAAGGAGTGTGTCAAATAGTACTGCAACTGGATTGGATGATCGGCCTTCAAGGCCCTCGGACAAGTATTCTAAGTCCTGAATGAATTTAAAAATAAAAAGGGGGGTGGGGAGCAGATAGAGTTTGAAAAAAGAGAAAAACACAAACCACTGCTATCATAACAAAAGTGAAGGCCATTACTCTAACCCAGCATTTCTCGGAGAGTGGGCTGCACAACACTGGTGTCCCTTGAGATCTTAACAGATTCTTTGGTCAAATATGGGAAAGGTTGGGTCTCAACAAATCTAATCTGATCCTTTTACTGCAAAAGGATCATGTTGAAGATGACTTTAACATGCTAATATGCCTTAATATGTCTACAGTGACACTGCAGTCATAAAAGGCAGCCCTTTCCAAACTCATTTGAGCATACAACACCTATTAAAACTTTATCAGGAAATCATTTGGGAAATTCTATTCTTATCAAATCAGGAAAATAAATAAAAGCAAGCAGAATGTATTTACAAATCTATGATTAAAATGATAGAAAGTGTTATTAGAAGAAAGGATTTTCAATTAAACACAATGCTTATATAAGCTGAACTAATCTTGTTTCAGTATAAAAAAATTAAAAGGATTGAAATAATACCTGATCAACAAGGGAAAGATGTCTTGCTTCTTGTAATTTACTCTGTAGGATTGTATTTGGATGTATTGCTTCTGATGATAAATATGGTCGGTAGCCTGATAACATGTAAGAAAGGCAGATCCCTGAGGGTCCATTTCCTATTTTAAAAAAAAGAGAAGGTGGAGAGGGTATGCCACACACCGCACGCCTCTTCCTTGGCTTTCCTCCGCCTCCACACGTGGCTTCTTCCTCACTAATTCTGCCTTCTCTAAACTCTGAAAGCCAAGGAGTCACAACACTCTGACTTTCGCCTTCACTCCTGGTTTTTGTGGGGAGTCTCATCTACTCAAAGCTTCAACTCTCTATGCTACCGATTCCCAAAATTAGGTCTCTGAGCTGACCCCTTCCCCAAAAATACATTTCCATATGCTGCTTCTTTACACCACCTGACAGGCCCACTAACAACTTAATCAAAATGCATTCAAAGCAAATCCATACATCCCTTCATTTAGCTGCCCTCTCTTCCTCCTCCACATATGGCACGCGCAAAATCCTAAGCCACTCAGCTTCTGGTTCTACACCCATTATGTCATCTATATCCATTCGGTTGTCTTTGTTTTTCTCCCGTACTTTCAATCAGAAGGCAAGTCTCCCCCTGCTTCTCCTCAAGTTCACCTGCTCCAAAACCATTCCACACTCAGATGATTTTGGTAACACATGGTCTTCAGCATGTTGCTTCCTCTATTTTAAACGCCTTAACTGCTTGTTGCTGACTACCCAGTATTCTCTACGTTCTAGTCTCCACCATCCTTCTAGTGATCTAGTCCCATCACGTAATGCGGCCTTCCATATTTTTTTATATGCTTTAACTGAAACCAAACTGCATTTGTCATTGAAATATTTCCATTGCCATAGTTCCCTTAGTCTGGGTTTGCTACCTCTCTATTATCTACATCCATCAAAAACTGAATCCCACTGGGACAGCTGCTAGCCATAGGGAAAAAAAACAACACTTATTCTTCACCTATTATTTTGTCCCAAATAAGCTCAAAGATGTAAATATGAAAAGTAAAATCATAAGAATATTAGTAAAGTGGGTGATACTTCTATTTATAATGCTGGAGTGGGAAGCCTTTAAGCATGACATAGAACTCAAAAGACAGAGTAAAGTAAACCTTTGCCCTCATACAAATGATTAACAACTGACAAGTAGTGGGAATGAAGACCTGAGGAAAAGAGCTTATTTCCTTGAATCAAAAAGAGACGAAACTGAAGAAGAGAAGTCATGATAACATCAACAGCTATAGAAAAAGCATTTGACAAAACCCAACACCTATTCATGATAAAAAAAAAAAAAAAAAAACTCACAGCAAACTATAGAGAGGAGAATTTCCTCCACTTGAAAAGGAGTATCTACAAAAAGCCTACAGCTAGCGCCATACTCAGTGGTGAGAAATTACGTGCTTTCCCTCTAAGATCAGCAACAGGACGAGGATGTCTCTTTATGCCATTCCCACTCAACACACATCCTGATGGAAGTCCTAGATAATGCTGTAAAGACAAGAAAAGGAAACTCTGTGGCCCAAGTCAAGTACCCGCTGAGTCCCACAGAATAACTGCTCTGTGCCTTGGGGATCAGGAGGAAAGAAAAAAGTTCCCTGTGTTCTGGAAGCTTTCAGGACGCTCCTGATAAGGAAAAGGCCTGTGACATGCCCAGCAAGAACACAAGAGAATGAAATGGAACAATTCCTAAACCTGGGTCACATCTCCTTCCTTGAGTAGCTTGTTAAATACAGATGGCCCGCCCAGCTGGCATGGCTCATGGTTGAGTGTCGACCTAGGAACCAGGAGGTCACAGTTGATTCCCAGTCAGGGCACATACTGGGATTGTGGGCTCCAGCCCCAGTGTGGGGCGTGCGGGAGGCAGCTAATCAATGATTCTCTCTCCCTCTCCATTCCTCTCTGAAATCAATAAAAATACAGATGGCCAGGCCGTGACCCCAGTGGTCCAGCTTCAGTGAGCTGGGGTGAGAGCCCAGACATCTGTGTGGTTAACCAGCTAAGGGGGGGGGGGGGGGGGGGAACAAGAAAAGGAAATAAAAGGTATACAGATTGGGGAGGAAGAAATAAAACTCTCTTTGTTCACAATGCCATGATTATCTATATAGAAAATCCCAAAGAATTGAAAAAACCTCCTGGAACTAACAGGCAATTATAGCAAGGTTGCAAGATACAGAAAGAAGGCAGCTACTTTCCTATATATCAGCAATGACAAGTGGAATTTGAAATGCAATACACAACACTGCTTATATTTGCACAGAAAAGAAAAATACTTGGATATAAGTATTCACATAGAATAACACATTTAAGATCTATGTGAGCAAAACCACAGAACTGATGAAATTAAAGCATATCTAAACAGATGGAAAGATAGTACATGCTTGTGAATAGTAAGACTAATCTTGTTAAGATGTCAGTTCTTCCCAACTTGAACTACAGATTTAATGAATCCAAATCAAAATCCCCAGCAAGTTACTCTGTGGATATGGCAAACTGATTCTAAAGTTGAAGTGAAAATGTGGAAAATCCAGAAGAGCCAGCACAATATTGAACAAAGTAAAAACTGAAACCATCCAACTTCAAGTCTTACTGTAAAACTAGTCGGCAACACAGTGTGGAAAAAAATAAAAGGACAAAATCAATGGAACACAATAGAGAACCCAGAGATCTTTACAAGAATAGTCAACTGATTTTTGACAAGAAAGCAAAGGCAATCCAATGGTGGTAAGTCTTTTCAATAAGTGGTACAAGAACAGGTGTACATCCACACATCAAGATATAAATCTGGATATTAACCTTACTAGAGGCCCAGTGCAGGAAATTCATGCACAGGTAGGGTCCCTAGGCCTGGCTGGCGATCAGAGCCGACTGGGGCCTTCCGGCTGCTGGCCGGGTCCTCCCTTCCCCGGCTGCTCGCAGGGGCCTCAATGCTCTCAAAATATATCACAGATGTAAATATAAGATGCAAAATAATAAAGCTTCTAGAACAGGGATGGGCAAACTTTTTGACTTGAGGGCCACAATGGGTTCTTAAACTGGACCGGAGGGCTGGAACAAAAGCATGGATGGAGTGTTTGTGTGAACTAATATAAATTCAAAGTAAACATCATTACATAAAAGGGTATGGTCTTTTTTTTTTAGTTTTATTCATTTCAAATGGGCCGGATCTGACCCATGGGCCATAGTTTGCCCACAGCTGTTCTAGAAGATAACATAGGAGAAAATTTAGATGACCTTTGGTTTTGGTGATGAATTTTAATGAATTTTTAAAAACTAAGCATAGTCTTACCAGGTGATCCAGCAATTACATTCCTTGTTTTTTACCCAAATAAGTTGAAAACTTAATGGCCATGCAAAAATCTGTATGTTTGTAGCAGCTTTACTCATAATTGTCAAAAATTGGAAGCAATCAAGATGTCATTCAATTAGTGAATGGATAAGCAAATTGTGAAACATCCATACAACAGAAAACCCATACATACATTAAGGGAATTCGCTCTTTACCAGTATCTAGGCCAGCTGTGGGCAAACTATGGCCTGCGGGCCGGATCCGGCCCATTTGAAATGAATAAAACTATTGAAAAAAAAGACCGTACCCTTTTATGTAATGATGTTTACTTTGAATTTATATTAGTTCACACAAACACTCCATCCATGCTTTTGTTCCGGCCCTCCGGTACAGTTTAAGAACCCATTGTGGCCCTTGAGTCAAAAAGTTTGCCCACCCCTGATCTAGGCTCAGGTTGATGGTGCTACTGCCAAGAGTAATGCATTAGGTTAAGCTACACTCATTGGCTAGCTGAGGCCAAACAGAAATAGATTGTTTGGGGGGAGTGAGGTGGGCAGGTACGGAGGAAGGTGGCTTTTCCTGACTCTCCTGTAGCCAAGCTAGAACAAGATGCCAAGGTTCCTTGACTCCCAAGATATCAAGGATGGAAAGCAGGGTGGATGTAAGTTGGAAAATGGTACACAAGGTAAGATGCTCAAACCTCAGAGGGAAGGTAGGGAAAGGTGGGGGTAAGAGGGAGAGATCAACCAAGAGACTTGTATGCATGCATATAAGCATAACCAATGGATGCAGACAACAGAGGGTGAGGGTGAGGACAGGACTGCGGGGGTGGGGAGGCAATGGGGGGATAACCACACATTTGTAATACCTTAACCAATAAAAAGTAACAAAAACAAATTTAAAAAAAATGCTGTATGAGAAACAGTGCAGAAACGCCTTTATCCTCTGCCCTAGAGGGGAATCTGTATAGAACTATAGTGCTCCCTTCCTTCGTTCCTCCCCCGAGTCTCCCACATGCTGGACAGAGGAGAGGGCTTTTCTCCCTTTCCCACTGACTTTGAAACAAAATATAGGTTGTCTTCATTACCAGGACACTGTCATAAATCACCACAACTGATAGTATCTAATATAATAATATGCAAATTAGCCAGGACACCGCTACAAGCAGCGGCGAACTACAGGAGGGCGGGGCAGGGGCTGAGAGCTACCAGCTGTAGTGGGCCGGGTAGCCAGCTGAGGCAGGCAGCAGGGAGCTACTCGCACACGGATTCGTACTAGTTTTAAAATAATAGAGTAATATCAATCCTTAATGAATGGATGCTGTGCTGCATTCTAACACAGGACCTCAATCAGGTAAACCATTTACTCTCTCCAAAGATTTGGTTATTGGTTGTTTTAAGATATTAAACCTAATAATACTTTTCAATAAAATCCTAAGAACGTGTAACTATGTAACTGTAAATGTATAAAAGTAGTAAGGATCATAACTAATTTTAAGAGATATAGTGCAATAACTTACCTATTACTACCACAGGCAAAGTCACTGATGAATCCTCAAGAAAAGAAGTTTCTTCAACTAAGGGCATCGCTTTCACTTTTCGCCCCAAATTATCACCAAAATACTGAACTAAGGAATTATAAATCTCTCCTTCGGTTTCAGTGTCACCACAGTTTCTTTTTAAAAACAAACATGGAACAAAAACAAGAGATATATAATTAATATAGCCTTTATAAAAATCTCTTTATTCAGATTTTACTTAGGCACCAAAAAAAATTCCAGTTCCATAAAAGGAGAAAATCCTTCTGATTAATGCTTTCAAATCAGTAGCTTTAGCTACATGTCAACCTACACCAATTTGAATGTCAGAAATCCTCAATAGGTGCCAATGTCTCTTTATAGGCCAGTCCTACATAAGGCAAGTCTTAAATAAGAAGCTGTCTTTAAGATGACCGACGACACAGATTATATGGAGATTTTTAATTTTCTGAGATCCTGTAGGAATGGGTAGTTTCTTTTTTTACTTTTCTTTCATTAATAGAAAGTACATTAGAGGCAGTATATTTAAAACAAAAGTCACAACTAATATTTTAAGGAAAAGTTACTGTACCTATATTGTGCATTTTGATTAAAAAAATGTTTATACATTTTTTTCTCAAAGACATACTGAAATATGGAAAGATCCTAATGCTTATTTCCAATCTACCTTCTTTCCCAATTGCCTTCCTAGAAACTATTTTAGCATTCTGACATACTCATGCAATAAATGGACTAATGTTAAACATAGTTTCATGTGCTTATTAGCCATTTATACATCTTCTTTGGAGAAAGTCAAATTCTTTGCCCACTTTCAAATTGGGTTCTCTTTTTATTGTTGAGCTTTAAAAATCCTTTATATAAGTCCCTTTTCAGATATATGATTTACAGATATTTTCTTCCATTCTGTGTGTTGCCTATTCACTTCATGTTGTCTTTTTAATCACAAGTTTTACATTTTGATCAAGTCCAATTTATTTTTTCTTTTGTTGCTATGGATTTGGTGTCATATTTAAGAAACCAATACTTAATCCAAAGTCACAAAAATTTACTCCAGTGCTTTCTTCTACAAGTTTTATAATTCTAGTTCTTACATTTAGGTTTTTCATTCATTTTGAGTTAGTTTCTGGATATGGTGTCAGGTAGGAGTCCAACTTCATTATTTTGCTTGTGGATATTTGTCCTAGCACCATTTGTAGAAGACTATTCTCCTTTGACTCACGATCCATGGAAAACCAAGTGGCCATAAGCATAAGGATTTATTTCTGGACTCTCAATTTTTGGCTGAGTTCTGTGCAATTCCATATACTTGTCTGGGGGGGTGGGGGGAAGGCAGTTAGAATTTTGATAGGATTGCACTGACTTTGTAGATCAATTGAGAAATACAGCCATCTTAAGCACAGAGTGGGGCAAAAATAGGTTTACAGTTGTTTATATGGTAAATATATAATAATGCAAGAATAAACTTTTGAGTACTCCAACTGTACGCCTATTCTTGCCCCACCACACAGGAAGGTTCTCAATCCCCCACACGGGATTCCTCTTCGCTCAGAGGCCGGCCTCGGGTCCTCGGGATGTTCTGTGCTTTTACATTTCCTTTTGTTACAGGGCCTCCCACTCACTCCGGCGGGTGTTGTAGGATGGAATCCGCCGGAGCTGCCAGGAGGGCCTGGCCGTCAGGCAGGAGCGGCCGCACCTGCGACCGCAGCACCGGCTGCACCGGGACGGCGGCTCGGAGCCGGGAGTCCTCCTGAGCCCGCGGGCCGAGCAGCGCCCCTGGCCGTGCACGCCTGCACCGCGACGGCTGGGGGGCAGTCGCGGGTATGGCTGTGGTTCTTGCATTTATTCATCACTGGGTATTAGATCTCGGTTTTTAAAACTCGGCGGAAATCCTGTGGTAGCCTTCTTCATCCGAGTTCCGGCACCTCCATTGCACCGTCCAACTGTAGGACTCCGGACCGTTTTCCGTGGCCATCCCGGGGCTTCGGTCCGTGCAGGCGCGGCGCCGGCCCGAGGGACACCCCGGGGGAGACCCGGACCCCGCTCGCTCCGCGTCGGCCGTCCTGTCCCCCGAGTCTCGGCCTCCGGGACCCACGGCCTCGGGAGCATCCGGGCCGCGGAGCCAGATCGTACCCCGAAAACTTAGTTCCTGCCGCCCTCGCCCAGGAACTGAGTTTATTCGGTGTTTTATGAGGAAATAAAACCATCCTGAGGGGGCCGGTCGCCACCCTCCCCTGAACCTTCGCAGCTGAGCGGCGCCGGCAGCCGGCCCGCGGGTTGCGCGCGTGACCGTGCCCCGGGCTTCGGGGCTGCGGGCAGAGGGAGGCCGCGGGGAGGCGCCGCCCGCCCGCCCGGCTCCCCGCCCGCCCCCACCCGCGTCCTCCCGCTCCCCCCGCCGGAGTCACCTGAAATGCCCGGCCAGGGAGCAGCGGCAGCACCACACGGGCATGGAGCGCGGGCCCCGCCGCCACCGCCTCCCCGGCGGGGCCGCCCGGCGGGGTCGGGGGTCGAGGGTCGGGGGTCGCGGTGCCCGGAAGCCACGGCGGAGCGGCCGGTAAGGCTGGGCGCCGGGGGTCGGACGCAGCTTCCGCTCCCGCGCGGACCCGACGCCGAGGGGACGCTCCCGACGCCGCGGAGGGCGGGGCGGCGCCTCCTCGCAGGTGCGGGGCCGGCGATTGGCGCGGCCGGGCCGGGGGCGGAGCTTCGGGCGCTGAGGAGAAACAGGCCCCGCCCCGCCCCCGCCTCCCCGACTCGCCCCAGGGCGCCGCCTTCCTGCTCCGACCCGGCGGCCGCGGAGAGGCTGGGGGCGGGGCCGCGGGCGCCCTTTGGTGGGGAGGGGCCCCGGGTGTGTTAGGGCGCAGGCCGGGATGACGCGACCCCATGTTCTCGCAAGGGCTCCTTCCCCCCGCCCCGCGGGCGCCTCGCCCTCAGAGTGCGGAGGCGAAGGGTGCCGTCCCGTCGCCCCTCCAGGGCCCCGCCTCGCCGCCCGACGGGAGAGACGTGCGCAGCCCACGGTCCGGCCCTGCGCCGCCGGGAGGGCCACCTTCGGTGCGGGCGCGGGTGCGGGCGGACAGGTGAGGCCCGCGCGCCGGTCCGAGGCCGGTGTGCAGGCTGGGTGAGCCCGCGGGGCCGCCTGCAGGGAGCCGGCGGGGGCTGGCGAGGCTGCATGACGTCAAGACCAGCCCACCTGGGAGACAGCGCGGGAGCAGGGACCCCTGAAAGCACGCGTCGCCCCCGGGGCGCAGCCGGTGGCTGGCTGGTTGGTGGGAGCACCCAAAGGTGGCGGTTCGCCCTGGCCCATGTGGGTGGGTGGTTGGAGCGTCCTCCCAGCACCGAAGGTCCCGGGCTCGATTCCTGGTCAAGGGCACGAACCTGGGTTGCAGGTTAGCTCCTTGCCCAGGTTGTGGTGCCTTTGGGAGGCAGCGGGTGATGTTCCTCCCTCCCTCCCTTCCACTCTGAAAAGCAGTGGAAAAAATATCCTCAGGTGAGAATTTAAAAGAGTTGTGGTTCCGGCTGGTGTGGCTCAGTGGTTGAGTGTTGACCTATGAACCTGCAGGTCGCCCTTTGATTCCTAGTCAGGGCACATGCCTGGGTTGCAGGCTTGATCCCCAGTAGGGGGCGTGCAGGAGGCAGCCGATCAATGTTTCTCTCCTATTGTTTCTATCTCCCTCTCCCTTCCTCTCTAAAAGGTAAATAAATAAAGGTGCATTTTTTTTAATTTAAATTAAAAAAAAAAAGGTTGCTGGTTTCACCCCAGGTTGAGCTCCTAGGAGAGGCAGCAGGTGGATGTTTCTCTCTCAATCAATCAAAACATAGCCTCAGGTGAAGATTGAAGAATAAATAAATATCCCTGGCTGCTGTGACTTCTGTGCACAGAAAGGTTGCCAGTTTGAGTCCCGGTGGGGGCAAACGGAGCACATGTGGAAAGCCGTGATGTTCTGCTCTCACATCAATGTTTTTGTCTCTGCCCTTCTCCCTTCCTCTCCCTCTAATTTAATTAATTAAAATTAGAAAAGCACATGTGCTTCTGCAAGGGCTCCAGTCCCGCCTGCCCTCTGTCAGTGGAGAAGCAGGAACTTCATCTCTAGCAACCTTACCTGTTCACTGTGCTTTTCCTGGTAGCCCCACACCTGACTCCACCCCAGCTTCTTCTGTCCTTAGTTAAAGGTGGTATTTAGGGTGATGACTTCCACCATTTGGTGACTTCCTCAGTGTTTCCCGGTCTCTCCGTGCATACAGGAGGTGCACATGTTATGAAACATTGATTTATCTGCTTGCTAATCTGTCTCATGCCAGTTTGTTAGCCCGGCCACAGCAGCTTAGGATAGAGGAAGACTTCCTTCCCAACAGTTGCCACTCATTTCTCTGTCTCCTTGCCTGCAAAGTCCACTTGGAAGCTCTAGGTGCATTAGTACAAGAGAAAAGGAGAGAATAATAGTCAAGAAACAAAAAATATATATATGACAGGGTCAGTCCTACAGAATCGATGGAGGTTTTAACATAGAAAAGAAGTGCCAGAAAGTGAAAATAGAGAAAATGGTTGGATGAAACTTACAAGAAAAAAAATTTCAGAATAATGGGAGACACAAGTATCTATAATAATAAAAGCGTAATATGCTAATTAGACCAGACAGCCGAACGACCTTCCGGACAAAGCCAGGGCTGCAAGGGCTGAGCCCCTTGCATGAATTTCGTGCATCGGGCCTCTAGTCCTATATAATAAAAACCTAATATGCAAATTGACCCAATGGCAGAATGACCGGTCGCTATGGTGCTCACTGACCACCAGGGGGCAGAAGCTCAACACAGGAGCTGCCCCCAGCTCGCAGGCCCCAGGCCAGCCTGGCCCTGATCACTGGCCAGGCCTAGGGACCTACCTGTGCACAAATTTCATGCACCAGGCCTCTAGTAATTGTATAAGACCTAAGTTCTGAGCAGGTAAAAGGAAAAAGTCTACTTGTAGGCATATCATGAACTTTAAGGATGGCAAGAATAAAGAGAAGATTCTGAAAGCTTCCAGAGAGCAAATAGAGATCCTCCACCAAGGTATAGGAATCAGCTGGCAATTGGCTTCTCCTCGCCAGGACTGGATATTCGGAGATAAGCAATCCCCAGAGAGTTCCACGGGGAAATCAATAACTTGAAATTCTGTACCAAGCAAAACTATTGATAAAATATAGGGCAGAATGAAAAAGGAAATTAAATATAAACTGAGAAAGCTTTGTCTCCCAAATACTCTTTTTTAGGATGTTACTTGAGAAAACAAGGAAGTTATCCAAGAAATTGGAACAGGTTGGCTCTATGAACTGTGGAACTAACTCAGAAAAGCAATGAAGGTAAGTCCCAGGATGCCAACTGTGTCGCAGGCCTGAGAACCACCCATCCAAATTGAAAAGTGACCACAGGGTCATAAGAGAACTTCCTGTAGAAAAAAGAGTCTGTTGATGTGGTCAGATCCCAGAAATGTGGGAAGAACCTATTCTTAGGATGTTATAAAATTCAAGGCAAAAGTAAAACGGCTGTTGGGAGTCCAGTAAGGGAAGGGGCATAAGACAAAAGTATATAAAAACCGAGTAGTATAGCCATAGACTACAGGTGCCTGGGCCGGGAGCTATGTTCATGTAGATGCTGATTTTCACATTTCTAGTACAACTGTGGACAAAGCAAGAATCCAATATTTATGGTTACAAACAGTTTGTAAATGTTGACCATGATAATGTAAACAAGAACAAGAGAGATGATACAATATTTTTTATTTGACAAAGTGAAGAGATACTGCTTGTAGAAAAACATGAAATAGGAGTTTAAGTATATACAGGGTGACAGGGTGGAGCAAAAGGAGGTTTACAGTTTGTATGGAAAATGACACAATAATCTATACTAATAAAAGGGTAATATGCAAATTAACCATCACTCTGCAACAAAGATGGCAGCGCCCATAGCCACAAAGATGGCGGCACCGGCTGGAGCCATGGAGCCAGCTGGCCTCTGGGTGGCAGCCACAGAGCTGGACGGAGTGGATGAGAGGCCTGGCTTACTTCAGGCGGGACACTTGGCTTCCTTCATTGCCCTGGCGACGAAGGAAGCCAAGCCTCCTGCATGCCCCAGCCGGCTGCCAAGGCGCAGAGCAGCCGTGGCAGGATGCTCTGGGCCAGTGAGCAGCGTGCTCAGGCGTGGAGCGGCCGGGGCGGGGCGGGATGCCTGGCTTCATCGCCAAGGTGACAAAGGCAAGTGTCCTGCCCCACCCCAGCTGCTCCGGGCCAGGCCTGTGGGCGGGGGAGTCGGGCTGGCAGAGGGCAGCCTGTACTCCCCACATGGCGGCGGCTATAGCCTGCGGGCCGAGCTGAAGTAGTTACCCCTCTCCCGTTCATGAATTTTGTGCACCGGGCCTCTAGTTAAATAATAATAAAAGAATAAACTGGGGTACTCACAACTATAAATGTACTTTTACCCCACCCTGTATGTAATCAATGAAAAAGCTAACAACAGTGATATTCCTGATTAGGTGTTGCAGGAAGAGACCATTTAGGGTCCCAGGTTGTAGGCTTGATCCCCAGTAGGGGGTGTGCAGGAGGCAGCCAATCAATGATATTTCACTCTCACTGAGGTTTCTATCTATCCCTCTCTCTCTCTCTCTAAAAATCAATAAGGGGGGGGGTGGGTTAAAACAAACCTCAGTGCCCAGGGTCAGCCCCCTCCCTTCCCACACTCGCTGATTAAGTCTGTGAAGGGACCTCAGGTACATGACTCAAATCATTAACATACAATTGTGCAATTTTTACACAATTGAATTGATGAACCAAATTAGAGCTTCAAGCCACTTTTTAATCTAACCTAACATTATAACAGTGAAAGTCGGAGAAAGAACTACAGTAGTTCTCTGTTATCCCTGTGGGGTGTGTTCCAAAACCCCCAGTGGGTGCCTGAAACCTTGTATACCCTGTTTTTTCCTGTGCATACTTACCTACGCTAAAGTTTAATGCCTTTTCCATCTTAACTAAGCACTTACCACACCCTGTGGCTGAAACTTTTATAGTTTGGAAATTTCATTATGCTACGCAGAACAGCACACAACTTAAAACATGAATTGTTTGTTTCTGGAATTTCCATTTAATGCTTTCAGACCATGGTTGATCATGAATAAGTGAACCTGTGAAAAGTGAAACCATAGTACATAGTTATAGTGAATAGGAAATGCGTAGCTTATATTTCATTGATAAAGTTAATTCAGTTGTCAAAAGCCCCTACACATAAACCAGTTTACAGTCTCTGCCGGGGTCCAGCCCCAGCAGGTCCAGGGGTCCCCAAAGGTGTGGACGGAGTCGGCGAAGAAGGAATGACACGGAGACAGCGTTCAGTTGATCAGCAGCCTTGCCAGGATCTCTAGCCACCATCTCCAGCCAAGTCCTGTGTCCATGTTCTCTTGCTAGGTTCTCCAGCCAGGTTCTCCAGCCAGGTTCTGTAGCCATGTTCTCTCGCTAGGTTCTCCAGCCAGGTTCGGTTTAGGTTCTCCAGCCAGGTTCGGTCACCAGGTTCTGTAGCCGGGTTCTTCAGCCAGGTTCTGTCTAGGTTCCCCAACCAAGTTCTGTAGCCAGGTTCTGTCCAGCGAAGTTCTTCTGTCTCTAGGTTCTGTGTAGGTTCTGTCTTCTAAGTTCTGTGTGTAGGTTCTAAGTTCTGTGTTCTAAGTTATGTCTCCTGTTGTCTTGTTGCATCTGTATTTATACCAGTTGATTCGAATCCTATCAATCTCCATTCCAAAGATTAGGGTGTTTCTTATCTCCATTCCAGGGAGTAAAGATTATGTAGCTTAAACGTGATTATTCGTAGTTAAAGAGATTAATTACCTGCCTGGCACTTAGTGAAGGGATTTTATTCCCTCCCTAACTTCAGGGGAAAATCTCTACCTGGGGAAACAACCTTTCTCGGTTAAAACACATAGTGCCAAGAAGGTGAGCAAACATATTAGGAACAGTATGCCATATATGCCAGGTCCCTTGAAACAGCAAGGATGGACCGGCTCCCGGCAAGTCTCACCTTTGATTCTCAATGTCCCCATGCTGTTGTCAGTCTCTCCAAAGGAGTTTCATTGTCAAGTCCTTCTGCCTGTAACTCTCTTCCCACTACAGCCACATGGCAACTCCCTCACCTCCTCAGGGTCTGCTCAGATGTGGCCTCTCAGTGAGGCTGACCCTCGTCACCCTGCTTAAAATTTCAGTCCGCCCTCCCAATCTGACCCTGTTCCACAGTGTGCTTTGCTGAATTAAAGATGCCCTTCTCCTTAACATGGAACTTGGTCACAAAGATTTAATGCCTGCTGAATACTTCAACATGATTTCTTTCATTTATAACATTTATTTAATACTTACTTTTAGACTCCTTTAGATTTGAAAATTTTATAATTCTAGTGCATACATAAAAAAAAGAAAATGTGAGCAAACTTTTTTATATTCAGAGTCCAACTCCTTCGTGTCACCCTTTCACTGGGAGTTATGTTCATGCCTTTCTACATTAAGTTGTCCTCTGTGCCATCAGAGGTAAAATGTTATATCCTTCCTTCAGTGTGGGCTCCAAGTGGCTAAAACCCATTTTGTAATTTTAAGACCCTTGTTTTCTTTAAAATACGAGGACTTGTCTGTGGGAAGTTTTTAGAGAATATCCAGTACTCTCCATCATTCTTCAGATGGTCCCTAACAGGTTTGCTGACTGAACTAGAGAGGGTCCCTGTTGCCATAGGTGCAATCATCAAGTCCCCACAGATAGAAGTGAGAGCAGGTCAGTGGCTGATGCTCGACAGACAGTGGTATTTGATCCCGTGGGGTATATGTGGCCTTCCAATTTCACAAGTAGCAAAGTGGGGAAAAGTGTGTACCATAGAACCAGTGAGATACTGTTTGTAACGGTAACAGAATTTTAACTGGTTCTATCTTTTGATCCTCTTGCTAGGAAAAATTTGTTGCTAGGCATCTACCTTATTTTTGTTGCTGTTAATCCTCTCTCCATTGCTTTTTCAGAGTGGAAGGGAGAATGGGGGAGAGAAACATCAATGTGAGAGAGACACCTCAACTGGTTGCCTCCTGCATGCACTCTAATCTGGGTTGGTGGGTGAACCCACAACCCACGTATATGCTCTTTACTGGGAATCAAACCCATGACCCTTTGGCCAACACTCTAACCACTGAGCAACACCAGGCAGGACTCTACAAATCTATCTTGAATAAATAATGATAAAGGTAGAAAATTGTATATATATATTTATACACATAGCTATTCACAACAAATGTTATTTGTATTTATTTCTGGCAACAGAGGAATAGTTAAATACAATATGATAAATTTACTCAGAAGGCAAAACAAATATACAAGAGGATTTTAATTCTCTCTGTAAAAAAATGCCCAGACTGTGGAGACCTTGTCCACCCGCCAGCACAGGCCCCTCGCCTTCACTGCTGTTCCATCTTTGCAGGTCTGCACTGCTTCTAGTTCACTACGATGGCGATATTGCTGTGCTCCTGGTTGACAATGATTCCAGCACATGCAAGGCAGGCTTGGGGAGGGCAAGGATGATGCCCCCAGGCCATCTTCCCCTCCATCGTGGGATGCCCTTGACACCAGGACATAATGGGGGCTTAGGCCAGAAGGACTCCTACATGGACAGTGAAGTCCAGAGCAAGAGGGCCATCCTGACCCTGAAGTACCTCATTGAGCACGGCATCATCACCAACTGGGAAGACATGGAGAAGGTCTGGGACCGCACCTTTTACAGTGAGCTGCGTGTGGCCCCCAAGCAGCACCCCATCCTGCTCACCAAGTTCCCCCTGAGCCTTGAGAAGATGGCCCAGATGGTGTTTTGAGACCTTCAACATCCCAGCCGTGTATGTGGCTGTCCCTGTTCACTTCTGGCAGCACCACTGACAGTGATGGACTCTGGTGATCAGGTCACCCACACTGAGCCCATCTCAGGGGTATGCCCTTTCCCATGCCATCCTGCATTGGGCCTGGCTGGCCGGGACATGATGACTACCTCATGAAGGTCCTCACGAAGCAGGCTACAGCCTCACGTGACACCACAGCTGAGCAGGAAATTGTGTGTGACATCAAGAAGAAGCTGTGTTACAATGTCCTCAACTTCAGGCAGATGGCACCACAGCCTCCAGCTCCTCACTGGAGAAGAGCTGTGAGCTGCCCAACAGTCAGGCCATCACCACTGGCACACTGGCAACAAGCGGTTCCACTGCCTCGAGGCCCTCTTCCAGTCCTTCCTGGGCATGGAATCCTGGCATCCATGAAACCACCTTCAGCTCTATCATGAGGTGTGACGTCGATACCCCTAAGGACCTCTACGCCAAAACGGTGCTGTTTGGTGGGACCTCCATGTACCCAGGCATCGCCAACAGGATGCAGATCACTGTCCTGGTTCCCAGCACAATGAAGATCAAGATCATTTTGCCCCCTGAGTGCAAAGACTCCATGTGGATCCAAGGCCCCATCCTGGACTCCCTATCCACCTTCCAGCAGACGGGGTCAGCAAGTAGGGGTGTGAGAAGGCTGGTCCCTCCATCACCCACTGCACATGCTTCTTGGTGGACTGTGACTTGTTACACCCTTTCTTGACAAAACCTAATGTGCAGAAAATGAGATGAGATTGGCATGGCTTTATTTGTTTTTGTTTATTTGTTATTTTGATTTTTTTGGCACTTGACACAGGATTTAAAAACTGGAAGAGTGAAGGTGACAGCAGTCTGTTGGAGCAAGCATCCTCACAGTGCTAGCATGCGGCCAAGGACTTTGTACAGTGTTATTTTATATATATATATATATATATATATATATATATATATATATATATATGTTATTGATTTTTTACAGAGAGGAAGGGAGAGGGATAGAGAGAAACATCAATGAGAGAGAAACTTCATTGATCAGCTGCCTCCTGCACACCTTCTACTGGGGATGTGCCCGCAACCAAGGTATATGCCCTTGCCGGAATTGAACCTGGGACCTTTCATTCCACAGCTGAAGCTCTATCCACTGGGTCAAACCAGTTAGGGCAACGTTCTTTTCTTTAACAGCCATTCAGGATATCATGAGATGCCTTGTCACAGGACGTCCCTTGCCTGCCCCAAAGCCACCCACTTCTCACTAAGAAGGACCAGTCTGCACCTGAGCCCACATAGGAGGGTGAATGCATTGCTTTTGTGTAAAGTATGTAATCTGTATTTTTACATTTTCGTCTCAGTACTTTTTAAAAAAATATGTATATTTTTAATTTCAGAAAGGAAGGGAGAGGGAGAGAGAGGTAGAGACATCAATGATGAGAGAGAATCATTGATCTGCCTCCTGCACACCCCCAACTGGGGATCGAGCCCACAACCTGGGCATGTCCCCTGTCCAGAAATTCAACAGAGACCTCCTGGTTTATAGGTTGATGCTCAACCACTGAGCCACACATGCTGGGCTCAGTACTTCTTTTTTTTTTTTTTTGGTTTGTTTTATTTTGAATGGTCAGCAATCATAGCCCCCTTTTTGGTCCCAACTTAAGATGCATGAAGGCTTCTGGTTCCCCTGGAGTGGGTTGGGGTGTGGAGGCATCCAGGTCTTACCTGCACATTGACTTGAGACCAGGTCAATAGAGTGCACACTTTAAAGGAAAAAAATGCTGAAAACTTAATGTTTGAAAAAAAGAAGAAGATATATAGAAATTCAAAATATTATAAAAATAAAAAATGTAAAAGTTATCAGTATTAAAATTAGATATCAACTACAATAAAAAATCAAATACATGAAGGCTAAATAGAATGCTATTAAACAATGAATGGGTTACCAAAGAGATCAAAGAAGAAATAAAACATTCTGGAAACAAGTGAAAATGAAAACACAACAATTTGAGGAGAAACCAAGATGGCGGCGTAGGATAATGCCGGAGTTTGCTGCCTCGAACAACCACTTCAAAAATACAACTAAAAGACGGAACGGAAATCATCCAGAACCACAGGAAGGCTGGCTGAGTGGAAGTTCTACAACTAGGAGGAAAGAGAATAGCATACCGAGACTCACAGGAGGTGCAGTGCTGAAGTCAAATACTAAGGTGCGGAGTGCATGCGGAGCAGGCTGGCGGCTGAGGGCGCGGTTGTCTGTTTCAATCGGGAGGGAGTCTCAGGCTCTGAGCTCCAGATCTGGCTGAGTCGCTAGGGACCCAGACTCAAACGGGAGAAGCAGAACTGTCTGGTTTCGGTCGGAACTCGAAGGCAGCTTTCTCTCCGAAGTTTGCAGTGTTTGCTGGGACTTTTAGAAGCAGAGCCTCTGGGGACGGGATTGAGAGCAATCATAACTGCTTGCTCCGCCCATCCTGTAGATCCCCTGGGACTCGCCCCGCCCAAGCCCTGCAGGGAGGCTTTTGCTGGATAGCCTTAGGCAAAGGCTAGATTAGCACCTCCCTAGAGGACAGAAGTTCTCCCACTGCAGACACAGCTGATTCTCACAGCCAATTGGCCTGGAAGTCAAATCCCCCCAGTATTACCTACAACAATCAAGGCTTAACTACAACAAGACCACGCACAAAGACCACTAGGGGGTGCACCAAGAAAACATAAAAAAATGCGGAGACAAAGAAACAGGACGCAAATGTCAGAAATGGGAAATATAGAGCTCAAAACCACACTTTTAAGGTCTTTCAATAATTTTCTAGAAACTTTCGATAAATGTAGTGAGATCCTCAAGAAATCTAATGAGACCCTCGATGTTGTGATTAAAGAACCAACTAGAAATTAAGCATACACTGACTGAAATAAAGAATATTATACAGACTCCCAACAGCAGACCAGAGGAGCGCAAGAATCAAGTCAAAGATTTGAAATGCGAAGAAGCAAAAAACACCCAACCAGAAAAGTAAATTGAAAAAAGAATCCGAAAATACAAAGATAGTGTAAGGAGTCTCTGGGACAGCTTCAAGCGTACCAACATCAGAATTATAGGGGTGCCAGAAGATGAGAGAGAGCAAGATATTGAAAACCTAGTTGAAGAAATAATGACAGAAAACTTCCCCTACCTGGTGAAAGAAATAGACTTACAAGTCCAGGAAGTGCAGAGAACCCCAAACAAAAGGAATCCAAAGAGGGCCACACCAAGACACATCATAATTAAAATGCCAAGAGCAAAAGACAAAGAGAGAACCTTAAAAGCAGCAAGAGAAAGAACCTCAGTTACCTACAAGGGAGTACCCATACAACTGTCAGCTGATTTCTCAACAGAAACTATGCAGGCCAGAAGGGAGTGGCAAGAAATATTCGAAGTGATGAATGCCAAGAACCTACAACCAAGATTACTTTATCCAGCAAAGCTGTCATTCAGAATTGAAGGTCAGATAAAGAGCTTCTCAGATAAGGAAAAGCTAAAGGACTTCATCACCACCAAACCAGTATTATATGAAATGTTGAAAGGTATCCTTTAAGAAGAGGAAGAAAACGAGAAAGGTAAAGATACAAATTATGAACAACAAATATGCATCTATCAACAAGTGAATCTAAGAATGAAGTGAATAAGTAATCTGATGAACAGAATGAACTGGTGATTATAATAGAATCAGAGACATAGAAAGGGAATGGACTGACTCTTCCTGGGGGGGAAAGGTGTGGGAGATGTGGGAAGAGACTGGACAAAAATCGTGCACCTATGGATGAGGACAGTGGGTGGGGAGTGAGGGCGGAGGGTGGGGCGGGAACTGGGAGGAGGGGAGTTATGGGGGGAAAAAAAGAGGAACAAATGTAATAATCTGAACAATAAAGATTTAATTTATAAAAAAAAAGATGTCAAAAAATAAAAAGATAAATACTGGGAAAGAGAGAGAGAGAGAGAGAGGAGAGAGAGAGAGAGAGAGAGAGAGAGAGAGAGAGAGAGAGAGAGAGAAAGAAAGAGAAAGAAAGAAAGAAAGAGAAAGAAAGAAAGAAAGAAAGAAAGAAAGAAAAGGAAAGAGAGAGAGGAAGAGAAAGAGAGAGAGAGAGAGGGAGAGAGAGAGAGAGAAAGAAAGAGAGAAAGAAAGAGAGAAAGAAAGAGAGAAAGGAAAGAGAGAAAGAAAGAAAAAAGAAAAGAAAAGAAAAGACAATTCAAATCTATGGGACACAATGAAAACAGTCCTGAGAGAGAAGTTCATTGCACTACAGGCCTACCTCAAAAAAAACCCAGAAAAACTGGTAATACGTTATCTAACCTGACAACTTAAAAAACTAGGAAAAGAGCAACAAGAAAAGCCCAGAGTAAGGAGAAGAAAGGAAATAATAAAGATCATAGTGGAAATAAATGACGTAGAGACAAAAAATACAAAAAAAAAAACAAACAAAAACACATCAACAGAACCAAGAGCGATTCTTTGAAAGGATAAACAAGATTGATGAATTTCTAGCCAGGCTCACCAAGAAACAAAGAGGACCCAAATAATCAAAATCAGAAATGTAAGAGGGGAAGTAATAACCAACGCCACAGAAATACAAAGGATTGTAAAAAAAAAGAAAACCACAAACAATTCTATTCCAACAAATTGTACAACCTAGATGAAATGGACATATTCCTAGAAAAATACAATCTTCTGAGACTCAATCAGGAAAAATTAGAAAACCTGAATAAGCCAATAACTACTGATGAAATTGAAGCAGTAATCAACTTTCAGCAAACAAAGGCCCTGATCCAGACAGCTTCACTGGGGAGTTTATCAAACATTCAAAGAGGAACTAACACTAGGCCTCCTCAGACTATTTCAAAAAAATCCAAGAAGAAGGCACACTTCCAAGCTCTTTCTATGAAGCCAGCATTGCCCTAATACCAAAACCAGATAAAGACATTACAAAGAAAGAGGACTACAGGCCAATATCCCTGTTGAACATAGATGCTAAAATCCTCAACAATATATTAGCAAATCACATCCAGCAATACATTAAAAAGATCATACACCATGACCAAGTGGGATTTATTCCTGAGTTGCAAGGCTGGTATAATATCTGCAAATTGATAAATGTGATACATCACATAAACAAATTGAAAGACAAAAACCACATGATCATATTAACTGATGCATAAAAAGCATTTGACAAAATCCAACACCCTTTTTTGATAAAAACTCTAAGCAAAGTGGGAATAAAGGAATCATACTTTAATATAATAAACGCCTTATATGACAAACCTATAGCCAACATCATACTTTATGGGCAAAAACTAAAATCATTTCCCCTAAGAACAGGAACAAGACAGGGATGCCCACTTTCACCACTCCTATTCGACATAGTATTGGAAGTGCTACCCATAGCAATCAGAGAAGAAAAAGAAATAAAAGGTATCCAACTTGGAAAAGAAGTAAAACTCATTATTCACAGATGACATGATATTATACATAGAAAACCCTAAAGACTCCACCAAAAAGCTACTAGATTTAATAAATGAATTTGGCAATGTAGCAGGATACAAAATTAACACCCAGAAATCTATGGCGTTTTTATACACCAATAATGAACTCACAGAAAGAGAAACTGAAAATATCCATTGCAACAAAAACATTAACATACCTAGGAATAAACTAAGGAGGTAAAAGGCCTGTACACAGAAAACTACAGGATGTTGAAAAAAGGGATAGAGGAAGATATAAACAAGTGGAAGAATATACCATGTTCATAAATTGGTAGAATCAACATAAAAAAGTCATCAATATTTGTGTTAGGATGGTTTGGACTTTGTTTTTGGTGTTCACTATATTGAATCTTTACATTTCCTTTTCAAAATTACCCATAAATTTTCTAAAAGTACATACTCCTTTTATTTTTTAGTTAATATTAATTGTTTTATTTTTACTTAATGAAAATTATAACCCCATATTGTATAAGAGAATTTTAACTGCTGAATTTTCCTTGCTATTACTGCAGGCAGTTTACTGATTTACATACCCTGTAAGTAGGAAAATATTTGTCAGAGTGTTTAATATGTCTCTTCCTTTCCAATATTCAGTTGACCACAAAGAGCAATTCTTGCAGAAACTCAGAATATAACATTTCAGCTCTGAAGCACCCTTGCAAATTGATTCGTTTAGCTGCCGTTTTAGTTCCAAGCACTTGTCCGCAGTGACAGAGGACTAGCAAAGTGAGTTCTCCCTGAAACATCACCTGCCTGGTCTTGAGAACCCACGAATGACACAGACTCATCCCATGTACTCTTGCCTTTCGCTTTTCTATGACATTTGCATTACCACCTTCCCTGTTCACACCCCCCCCCCCCGCAAGTTACAAAAACAGCAACCAGATATTTCAGACAATCCTGATTTCAAATCTGTTCTTTTATCCTCATAAGTACATTCATCTCATTTCGTGGCCTAGAAATTCCAAATCCATACGTCATGGAAAGGGAAAGGGGCGTGAGGTTCGATCCAGAATCTGGGTGCTCATTACCTATCCTGGGTTGGGGAATAAGAATGATCAGAATGTTAGCAACATTCATCTCCAAATAAAGGGATAGAAACACATTCCAAAGTTTAAGAAAACTTTTCTTTTATTCACACTCTGTATTATTCACACTGATGTTGCTTCCCATAGTATGTGAATTAGCTAAACAGTTACATGCATTTGGTTAAGGAAAGTGTTGGTGTCAGTCTGGTGTCCGATTTTGAATCACATGGCAGTTTGTTTTCTGACCTCTGGTTAGGTGACATCAAGGAGGTCATTTACATTCTCCAAAGCTTGGTCCGCCCAGTTATAAAGTGGATAAAAAGATAATATTTACCAGAGGCAGTCGCAGGCATTTGGGTGGGTGGATCACTACTTTGCATCAACAAAAGCTTGATAAAACATTAGTTGATATTCCACCTCTGATCTAGAAGTTCCACAGGGTGTAGTCCTTCCTGGCTTTGCAAGATTCTTACAAAAGAGACACCTGCCTTATGAGTAAGATAAAAGTTTCCAAACTGGTTTTGCCATGACAGTGCTTGGGCTACTGTGTGTGCTGTCGTAGCTGCAGACATCGTCAATCGGAAAGTTCTGGAAGTGGTCAGGGCACAGTCTGGACTGCAGATGTAGGTAGGCAGAGACTCTGCCTTCCATAATCCAAAATGCATTGTTGCCTTTAGATCTGTGAGAATATAGCCCCTTCATAGTTAACCTTTTAGACATTGAGCTTCCAGTGTGAAATTTGATAGCTGTCAGTAGAAATAAAATTATTTTGTGCAGTTTTCTTTGCAATAAGTACTGTCATTATACAAATTTCCAGGTTAATTTTCTTTCCATCTTAACTTGTGTTTACCTTCGGTGGGAATACAAGCTCTTCCCAGATGCCCCAGCAGCAGAACAAAAAGAACAGCCTTGAACATGCTGTTACTGAGGAAACTATGTATTTGGGTCATAGCTAGCATCAAAAATCTCTCAGTTCATTAGTTAAGTCACTTGAAGCCAGACCTTACTCAAGTCAAATCATTCCCAGTAGAAAATATTTGATAAGGGGAAAACAAACTATTTGTTTTGCAAAATAGTTTTAAAATCTTATTAGGTGCCCATTGACACTGACTCTGGGTTCCCATGAATCCCCTTCAATTTCAAAGGGTTTCATAACTGCCCCTCCCAGCAAAAAAATAAAAAGATTAAGAAAAGGTCCCATCTGAATAGGGGCCCTGTCTGATTTGGGAGTGGACTTTCCCAGTCGGCAGAACCAAGGCCAGTTATCTGGAATGATGCTGGCAGGGTGGGTAGCCCGAATGGAGGTCTGGCCGCACTTCAGAGTCTAAGTGTAACACAGACAAAGCGACAAGTGGGCATCCCCTTCCCAGGTGGAACCAGGTGACCTCGTGGTCCATCCCAACGGTGAGAAAGTTACTCTCAGCTCAACTATTAGGAAGCAAGAAAGATTTCTACTTCGTGAAAACTAGCCTGAGGGTTGTTGTTGTTTTTCAGCACTTTTGTTGAGAAAAACTAAAATTTTTCAAAGTGCTTTTTAAAAATATTAGATGTTTCTGTATATTCAAAAATTAGTCTTTTTGTTGAGGTGCTTTGTTAAGTACCAGAAGTATGAAAAGGAGTAAAACTTTCCTCAAGGAATGTACGGTTCAGTTGATGTACAGACACAGGGTGGACAAAAGTAGGGTTACAGTTGTGAGTACATGAAACAATTTATTCGTGTGTTATTTATTACTAGAGGCCTGGGTGCACAAAAATTTGTGCACTGGGGGGGGGGTCCCTCAGCCTGGCCTGTGCCCTCTTGCAGTCTGGGACCCCTCAGGGGATATCCACCTGCTGGCTTGGGCCCATTCCCTGGGGGATTGGGCCTCAGCTGGAGTCAGACATACCTCTGGCAGCCCGGGAACCCTCAGGGGATGTCCACTTGCCAGTGGGGAGCAGGCCTAAGCTGCAATTGGACATCCTTAGCACTGCTGAGGAGGCAGGAGAGGCTCCCACCACCACTGCTTCACTGGCAGCCATCAGCCTGGCTTGAGGCTGAGTAGAGCCCTCACTGTGGGAGTGCACTACCACCAGGGGGCAGCTCCTGCATTGAGCATCTGCCCCCCGGTGGTCAGTGTGTGTCATAGTGACCAGTCACTCCCAGTCGTTCTGCTGTTAGGGTCAATTTGCATATTACCCTTTTATTATATAGGATAGAGGCCTGGTGCATGGGTGGGGGTTGGATGATTTGCCCTGAAGGGTGTCCCGGATCAGGATGGGGGTCCTGCTGGAGTGCCTGGCCAGCCTGGGTGAGGGGCTGATGGCTGTTTGCAGGCTGGCCAAGCCCTTCAGTGGGGACCCTCACCCCATAAGGGTGTGGCCAGCCTGGGTGAGTGGTTGATGGATGGCTGCAGGCTGGCCACAGCCCCTTCAGGGTAGGGGTCCCCACTGGGGTGCCTTGCCAGCCTGGGTGAGGGGCTGAGGGCCATTTTCAGGCTGGCCACACCCCCTTCAGGGTGGGGGATCCTGTGGGGGTGCCTGGCCAGCCTGGGTGAGGGGCTGAGGGCCATTTTCAGGCTGGCCACACCCCCTTCAGGATGGGGCATCCTGCTGGGGTGCCTGGCCAGTCTGGGTGAGGGGCTGATAGCTGTTTGCAGGCTGGCCAAGCCCCCCAGAGGGGACTCTCACCCCATGAGGGTGTGGCCATCCTGGGTGAGGGGCTGATGACTGTTTGCAGGCTGGCCACGGCCCCCAGCCACCCAAGCTCCCAGTGGAGGCTGGCTGGAAGCAGGTATCTGGGATTTATTTATCGTCTATAATTGAAACTTTGTTGCCTTGAGTGGAGCTCAGGGCCGGCAGGGCAGGAGGGAAGCTTGGCTTCCTCCATCACCGGGGCAACCAAGCCTCCTGCTTGCTCTAGCTCCGTGGCTGCCAGCCGCCATCTTGGTTGGGTTAATTTGCATATAGTCGCTCTGATTGGCTGGTGGGCATGGGTTGGGGTGTAGTGGAGATGGGGTCAATTTGCATGCTTCTCTTTTATTAGATTAGATTGTATTTTTCATACAAACAACTCTAAAACTACTTTGCCCCACCCTGTATTTTATGCATAAAATAAGTGCAGTCTCTGATCACCATGGGGCCTTCCTGCAGAGATCTGGCCACCTCAATCATCTATCTTGTCTGTCAAATGAAGACAGTACCAATCTCCCCTCCCTCAACATGTTATTGAGGGGATGGAATTATCTATCAGCAAGTATTTAAACACATCTTTTACTGAAGTTCTCACCTGTGATCTCCTTGAACTGCATCACCCAGGGCAGGGGTCCTTGACAAGGGCAGACCTGCTGTGCTCGCATGTCAGAGCAAGGTCTACATTGTAATAGCGGCCCTCAAAGGATTTTCACTCACATTGAGCCTGAGAAGAGAAGCTTTGCTTTTTCAAATGTGTTCTACATGGACCGGGATCTTTTTCAGAACTAAAGTTGGGAACAGCCCTGACTGGTTTGGCTCAATGGATAGAGCGTTGGCCTGCAGACTCAAGGGTCCCGGTCAAGGGCATGTACCTTGGTTGCAGGCACATCCCCAGTGGGGGGTATGCAGGAGGCAGATGATCGATGTTTCTCTCTCATCAATGTTTCTAACTCTATCCCTCTCCCTTCCTCTCTGTAAAAAAATCAATAAAATGTATTTTAAAAAAATAAAAAAATAAAGTTGGGAACAGTAACCTGACCAAGGTACTTGATATATGGTGGAGAAAGGACCCCAATCTAACGATTTAAAAATCTAGTTCTTTATCCATAGCACCAAGTTGTTCCTTGTGTGGAAGGATTATATTGTCACCTGAGGCTGCACCAATCCAGGGCCAACAGGATGTGGTGAAGAAGGAAGCTTCCTTCAGTGCAAACAGCTCAGCTCCAGCTCCATGAAGCAGTCTTCAGTGGAAAAGGAAATGCACTCCCACAGCCACAGGGGAGCCAGCTTATGTGAACAGAAGTCCCCACCCCTGGTTCCTGATTGGTCTGTTCTCATGCAAATGAGGACTTCAAATCCTCACTGTTTGATTGGTCCAAAGGGACTGTGATGTTTGGTCAGAATCGAACCACTCTGATTGGTCAGAGCTGCACAGTTCCAATTAGAGGGGAAAGCCTCAGTCCCATTGGTTGAAACTGGACTCCAGGAGCTCCTTTATAAGGGCCTCTCAGATGGCAGGACACAGGCAGGTGGTGGAGGGCAGAGGCAGGTGGCTTAGGTCGCTTTGTGTGAGGGCCCTGTGCAGAAATGGCTGCTAGGCTGGATTGGGGGGGGGGGGGGGGGCGTTAACTTAAATTTAGCCCAGTTAGCCACTAAGAGCCCTTCTTCATAGGTGTCTTATTTCTGAGGGCCCACGGTATGAAGGAAAAATCTTACTATTTTTCTTAGTGGGAGACACTATTGTGAAAATAGCCAGGCAGAGACAGACAGTCAAGGTGGGCAGAGATGGTGGGATTCTCCTGCAGCTGGATCTCGGCCCTTGCTCCTGCCTCTCTTCCAGGCTGTGCTGTTTTAAGGCACTGAGACTGTGGTCATTTGTGATGTTCATGTTCAGATTCAATGCCTTTCCTGAGAACAAGCAAAAATGCTTTTTACCTTCAGCCAAAGGGCAGAATCATGACAAAGGTACGGCGTTAATCAGCAGCAAGCCCACGTGGAGAGGTTGGGGGGGGGGGGTTCTTTGGCAGAATTAGAGCCGTCTGTGAGAGCTGGCCTGCCTTCTCGGGACCATGTCCTGAGTGACTCGTGCGCATTTCCCAGCTCTTGCCTGGGGACGTAGAAAGAAATGCCTGGGCCTCTTACGCTTTATTCCTCAGCTAGAAATCAAGCTTGAAAAAAATGTGTGTGAATCTCCTTTCCACTCTTATTTGCAAGGCTTGTTCCATTCAGTTGTTTCTATGAGGCCTAGAATTGTCCTTTATTTTTGTTCAAAATCATTTAGCTGCAAGACTTTGTGAACGTTTATTGTCTTCTGATGGTCTCATTTAATCTTTTTTAAAACAGCTTGAGCCCAAGTTCAGTGGCTTTTGGCCATAAATGGCGGTGACAAAGTAAAAGTCTCCCTTGTTTTAACTAACACATCGTCCATCCCAGGAGGGCGCTTATGAGCAGTTCGAGCACAATAACCACCCAGACTTGAAGGTGGAGCTCGTTGCGTGGCCCCGCGCTGGCACATTGCATGCCTGTTACTGTGGGAAACTGCCCATTGTCTTCACTAGCAGAGAAGTGCAAACAAGGATCCCGGAATGCTGGTGACCCTTGAACACACAGCAGGGCCTGAGTTATGCACTGAATTGTCTAGTCCTGACAGTGGGGGCTCAAGCTATTTCCTGATCAAATAGTCTCAGAGTAAATCCTTCTAATATTTACTAACCTTTAAGATAGCCTGTCTGTTACTGCAGTTACCTGCCTGCCTAAGGGCTTTATGTTTAACCAAAGTTGAATAAAAGGCTGGCGAGGCCTGGGCACCGGTGGAAGTCCTTCCCCTTGAGTTGGACTTGCCCGCCTGGCCCCCCAATATTACCAAATTTCTCTTGTCTCTTTCATTTGTGTGCGGCTCCTCTTCCAGATCCTGAACCACGCGGGATATGGGGGAACATACACGTTACCCTCCCTCATCCGTTCTGTTTTGGACCTTTGCAGAGAGCAGGGCCATTTCAGGGACATTCAAGGTGTATGTCTGTCACTTTGACAGCAGTGCCCCAGACACAAGGGCATTTATTTTTGCCCCAATCCTGTGAAAAGCATGCGAGTGCTGTCAGACACTTTCCTTTTCTTAGGAAAATACGGTGTTGGCTTATTTGCCAGCTGCTCCGAGGTCCTGATGTGGTGACCTGCTGGAGGCCAGCTGGACTCAGAAGACAACACGTGTGCCGCACTCCCCCGCGTGGCAGCAGTGGAGGTTCTCTGAGAGTGTGGGGTCCTGTACATACTTGGCAATTCGATTCAGTTGTTCTTAATTTCATTAAAGCTCAATTACTTTCCAGTCCACTTAATTTTATATAGCAGGCATTTCTTGAGTCAGAAATTTTGTTAAGGAAACATTTAGTAAAACTATAATTTGAAAAGGTGACATACTAAAAATGAAAATTATAATTGAAAATGTTTCATGTGATTATAGCATAATGTGAAAACATATTCCAGCTCAGTTTATGTAAGACACCCCTTCACCACACGCACCGCACACACACATGTACCCCCCAGCTCTGTTCCTTGGTCCCCAACACCTTCCTCAGTTGTTGGAGCGCCGTCTTCATTTGCACGCTGCAGGGAGAAGACCTGTGGGAACGTGTCACAAGCCCTGGAACCTGAGGCAGAGCTTGGGGCATGCGCACTGATGCACCACTGGCGGCGTTCATGCTGTTAATGTGTTTTAAAAATCCAGACCTTGCTAGACCAAAACAACTCATCTTACCACTATTCTCAGATGCTGTATTTATAATTAACAGCCACAAGCCGTGGTCAGTACCAGGACAGACACATCCTGGACACTCCCCACTTCTGCCCTGGCACCAAAGGGACATTTCAGAGCCAAGGCCTGTGAGAGAAGGCAAGGTCCATGCTGGTGCCCGAGCGGGGCACTGCCCAGGTGCGGTCCGAATCCCACCAGTGGTGGGATCTGGGCAGGTTGGTTAACTCTGTCTGCAAAATGAGATACATCATCCATCCCTACTTCAGAGGACAAAGTAAGCTGACACAGAGCAAAACCTAACCAGCCAGTCCTCCTGCAGATGGGCAGGGCCCCGCCATCCTTGCTCCCCAGGCTCCCAGGTTCCCCTGGCTCCCAGGCTCCCCCGGCTCCCAAGCTCCCTCAGGTTCCCCCAGCTCCCAGAAAGCAGCTGCTACTTGGGAATGAGGTTGGTTGGTGTTTCCTCCATCACAAAGGCCACCCCTGGTGGCCCAGTGCAGTCTGGATTCTTTTGCACAAGGCGACAATCTCTCAATCTCCCTGAGACCCATTTTTACCACCTTAATTCCTGATATTTTGAATGTAAATTCTTCCCTGTTGCCAAACGGGTTTATTCACTGTCCTCACACACCCTTATGGCTTCTCTCCCTTCCCAGGCTGGCAGCTCCCCAGCCCTGGCGGCCTTAGGAGCTCACACGTTCCTAGCCGACCTTTAACCCCTGGCTGTTGCAGAGGGGGAGCGCTGTGTCACCCCAGTCAGGAGCCCAGGCAGAGCCGCGGGAAGGTGCTGTCACCGAGGTTGCCCGGCCACTGTCAGATACGCCCCAAGTCTCTGATTTTGCCCAAATGAACAGGCCCTGATGTTTCTAAGAATATGACACTACATTTTTTATTAAAATTTTTTGTTTAATTTAGGAAAAGTTAGCATTTACTATTAAGATTGGTAAAATTGCCAGTTTTTATTATTGAAGACACAAAAACTTAAGATAATAATTTAGACCTTTTAGTTTTGTAAAGCCCCGCACACTTTCCTCTCATCTTCCCTAAACATTCACGGGAACCCTTTCCTATCGGGCTTCCTGCGGGACTGGGACCAGCGCGCAGCCCTCCTTCCCCCGCGCAGCCCTCCTTCCCCGGCCGGCCGCGAGGGGTCCAGGGACGGGCCTCGCAGGTGCGGGCCAGGCTTTCCGAGGAAAGGGGGCGCTGCCCCCCGCCCCACCCCACCCCCCCCCCCGCAGGAGGCTCTCGGCGCTGAGGCTGCACGCCGCTCCCTTGGGGACAAGTGAAGGGAAATGTCCGCAGAAGATTCTGGAACGTTGTCCTGCAGACACTGGGCTAGCAGGGGTGAGTCCCGGGGACTGAGCGGCGAGAATGACCGCGGCCTGACTGCGCCCAGCGGGTGTCACCCGACTTGGACCAGCCCGCCGGTCTGCGTTACCCCGCTTTATAGGACGGGCCGGAAGGGGCAGGAGGGGGACCCCGTTACCGTCCAGGGCTCCAGGGAGAAGGCTGGGAGAGCGGGTGCGCAGAGCGCACTACACACACGCGGCCGACAGAGGGCGCCCTGCACCCCCACATGCTTGTAAACGCGCTGGGTGTTCATTAGCATGAATTTAATCGCCTTTGATAGATATTTATTGAGAATCTGCCATTTGCTAAATCTCTCCTCGACCCTGAGGACGGGCGGAGTGCAGGAACAGAACGGCCATCCTGCCCTCGCGAGGCCAGCCCCGGGGAGACACTGAGTCCGGGCTCAGCCGGGCGCACGCAGCGCTCGGAGGCTGCGGCCGGTGCGCAGGGGCCACGCGGAGCCGCTCGTTTCACGGCTTCCAGGCCCCAGGCAGCTGCTCTCCGCCGGCCTCCCTCCTCCGTGGGCGGGAGCGAGCACCTCCCGCGCCGCCTCGGCGCTTGCCAGCCTGTTCCCGTCACGGGGTCCTGAGCTCCCGGAGCCCCTAGAGCCCCCGAACCCCTAGAGCCCCATGAGCCCCCAAACCCCTAAAGCCCCCGAGCCCCTCCGCAGGCGCTGAGTGCGTTCGTGTTCGCGTGTTGCTTGGTGCTTCATGGGGTGTTTCCGTGGCTCGTTCTGCTGATCGGCTCGGTGGTGGTCTGGTCGCATCCGTGGGCAAGATGCCAACTGAGCAGACCGGCGCCTGGACCTGGACCAGCTCGGAGCTGGAGTTCGGGTCACCCGCTCGGACTCGGGCGCGCGCGGGCGGGCGAGCGGCTCCTGCGCTGTGGGCTGCGGCTGCGGGAGCCCCAGGTGCGCGGGACCAGCTCTGCCCTCGCTCTGTCCGCGCGGCTCCCCGCGCCGCCTCTGACCTGCAGACTGCATGGAAAACGTCTTTCCGAGTCCTCGCCATGGCTCTGACTTGGGGCGCTGTGTACCCGACACTCCTCCCGCGCTCGGCACCCTTGGCAGCCCCTTCCGAAGGCTCGCACCCTCACCTAGATGGTTTGCGTTCCGTGTTGCTCTTCCGACGTCCCGTGGGGCTCGGGAGACAGGGAAACGCTACTCAGTCCGCAGCGCGGGCGGGAAGGCCACGGCCGTGGGGCGGGGGTTCGAGTCCGGTGGGGGGCACAGCGGGCAGCGTCCTCGCCCTCCGAGTCCCCTCTGTCCCCTCTCCCGCCGCTTCCGCTCCTGCCCTGCTTCCCGGGTCCTGACAGCTCTGCGCTCGGGCTGGCGGGGGAGCCCCGGTCACTCCCGCACCTCCTTTCCTTTTCAATGTGCCCCCGTGTCCCTCGGGCCGGGTCTTCTCCGGGGCTCCCGCAGGAAAGCAGGGCTCCGTGCGTCCTTGCGGCCGCCTCGCCGGGGAGAGGAGCCCTTCTCGCTGCATCCCGGACCTTTGAGTTTCCCTCCAGGCGAACGCACTGCGGCTGCAGGTTCCGGGCGATAGTCAGGGGTCTGGCAGGACTCCGATTGGTTCTGGTGCTGGCGGTGCCGGGCCTTCTAAAGCCCGCGAGTTTGCAGTAGCTCCTCGCGCAATGTCAGGGGGTGCGGCCCCGGGAGGAGCCACAGGCCAGGGAATGAGCGAGCGGAGGGCGATGGAGAGCAGCGACTCTGACGGGTGCTGGCAGACGCCTGCTGAGGCCTCCACCCCCAGGTCGCGTTAACCCTTCCCAGCGCCCCCTCTTTCTGGTTCCTCAGGAGGACCGGACTCCCCGAAGGCCTCCTCCTGCTCAGCTCCTCTGCTCCTGCCTCTCCATCTGGTCCTACAAGTAGTCATCCCTGGAAAAGGCCAAAGCTGGCAACACCCAAAGTGATGTTTCCGTGGAGCTTTGGCAAAGAATTATTTTTGTTGTGAGAGTCACTTGCAGATTATTCGGAATGAAGCTGGAGTTGGAAGGAGAGCCACAGCTGAAGGCCCAGGACCTGAACTACGAAGGGCAGCCCTTCCCACCTCCAGAGAGAGGCGCTCCCTGCCCCGGCCAGCACTGGGCTTCTACCAATCAATGAACATCTTAGACCTTTCTAATTCAGCTAGGACAGCCCAGCAGACGGCTCAGTGGTTGAGCATCGACCTATGAACCAGAAGGTCACGGTTCAATTCCTGGTCAGGGGGCTTGATTCCCAGTGGGAGGCGTGCAGGAGGCAGGGGCTCAACTATTCTCTCTCGTCCTTGATGTTTCTCTCTCTCCCTCTCCCTTCCTCTCTGAAATCAATAAAAACTGTTTTTGTTACATTAAATTAGAGAATACAATTTAGAATAACAATAATGATTTGTAAATAAAATCAGGGAGTCCAACTGGAAATGCTAAGAGCCCTCTGGACATGCACAAACAGCAGCCACCACCTCCCCAGAGATGTAGGTCCATCTTGTTAGTGGCATAAAGGGGCCAGGTCTGGCGGTTCCAGCAGCTGTATATAGTTTAACCCTTTTTAATCACTTGAAGTGGAGTTTATTATGTACCTTCCATGAACCTTTGAAAAGTTGGGTGAACTTTTTAAAAAAATATTTTTATTGATTTCAGAGAGGAAGGGAGAGGGAGAGAGATAGAAACATCAATGATGTGAGAGAATCATGGATCGGCTGCCTCCTGCACGCTCCACACCGAGGATCCAGCACAACCTGGGCAAGTGCCCTGACTGGGAATTGAACCATGACCTCCAGGTTCATAGGTTGACACTCAACCACTGAACCACACTGGCCAGGCTAGACATAACTGTTCAAATGTTCCAGCCCTGAGCACATATTGTGTGAATGAAAGTACAATTTTATGTTTTCCGAGCTTCCAAGTTTCACCTTCTCCTTCATGCAGGCTCCACGTGTTCTGGGAGGCGGGCGGTCTGTCTCCTGGTTTCCTGCTCTGTTCCGCCTCCATCAGTGCCGCCGTGTCTTCCTGACCCCGCGGGGCAGCCACTCTGACACTTACTGGGACCCCAGAGCAGGCGGGTGGTAGTTCGCGTTGACGAGCTCTTGCTAAATGTCCTCGCCTGCTCTGTGATGGCAGGGATCGCAGGCCAAGAAGGAAGAGGGGTGCGCAGGTGCTTCCCCACCGGCCCACCGCCCGGCCCCCAGGCCTCAGGAGGTCTGGCAGGAGCCTCCCTGAGCAGCCCCTGGCTGGTGCGGTGAAGCAGGGACATGACAGGCGTGGCCCTTCGCGCTCAGCGGTCCAGCTCCTGCTTAGAGGGTCGCTGAGTGACAGCTGACAGGCAGGCTGGTGGCGCACACGGGGTCACTGTTTTCACTAGTAAGTGGGTGCCCTGCGGACTTCCGTGGAGACTCGCACTGTCTTCTCTTTCTCTCTCTGCCCATGTGCACATGCAGGCCCCTCCCCTCCCGTCTGTGCAGAGCCAGGCCACGTGCAGAGCAGCTCACATGCCCGGGTGGGAAGGTTCCGCTGGCACAGCCCACACGTAGCCGAGGGAGTGGGAACAGGGCCGATGTCATTAGTGTTAGAATTGAAAGGTCACAGAGAAACTGGCGCTGGCCCCAGGGAGCCCCTGGGAGCCCCTGGGAGGCCCGGCCTGGAGGCTGGCCTTCCTTCCCGCGCTTGCTTTCCCACTTGCCAAGCTCCTCTGACTTCCGGAACCAGCCGGCTGAGCACAGGTGCTGGCCTGAGAGCAGGTGTGCATCGTCTGCACAAATTCACCTAAAACAAGAAAGCCAGACTCAGATCCAAATCGTTACCCACGTTGAAGGACTAGCTGCAGGGGTTAGTAACCCGCTCTCGCAGAGAAACGCTCATCACAACAGAAACAGAGAAACTGACAGGAACCCAGGCCACAGCCAAGTCCTGGCCATTTTAGAAAGTGGCTCATGATTTAAGTCTCCATTGAGCTCTACTTAGATTTTTCTTCTGTTTTTGCTGTTCTTGTTCATCCGTCAGATCCTTTAGGCAACAGCAGCCTAGCAACTGAATGTATTTTGTTATAAAGTTGCAACATGCACAGAAAATCTAGCATGGAAACCACATTAATGAAACACTATCATGACCAAAACTCACACTGAATCCTGTGACCTGTGTGGCCAGCGGCTTCAGGGCTGCTCCCCTCACACTTCAGGATGTGGGAGACTTTTCATTAAAAACTAGGGGCCCGGTGCACAAATTCTTGCATCAGTGGGGTCCCTCGGCCTGACCTGTGGGATTGGGTCAAAACCAGCTCTCCCACTTCCCCTGAGGGGTCCTGGATTGTGAGAGAAAGCAGGCCAGATGGAGGGACCCCACTAGTGCACGATCGGGGCCAGAGAGGGATGCGGGAGGTTGGCCAGCCAGGGAGGGACTGTGGGAGGGGTCAGTCCCCATCAGGGAACTTACCGGTCAGATCATCTTCCCCCTGGTGGTCAGTGCATGTCATAGCAAGCGGTTGAGCAGCCTTAGCATATCATTAGCATATTACGTTTTGATTGGTTGAACAGACGACCAGACACTGAGCATATTAGGCTTTTATTATACAGGATCCCTTCTTTCCCTTTGGGAAAAGGTCATTGTTAGCTGAATTATATAAAAGTTCCGCCCCACCTTCCCCGGTGAAAGGCCCTCCTTCCTCTTTGGGAGTAGAGCCTGGGCATTGCCTTCTGTGAATATTTAAGATTATCTTCAGGGAAAGGGGGAACAGTGACCAGCACCCCATGCCTGAGCCACGGTTCGAGACAAACCACTTTCTGGTTTAGGCAAGAGCCTGATTTATCACTTGTGATGCCAAGGCTAGTCCTGCGAATGGTCATAGCTAGAGCTTGCTTATCTGTAAAAATCACAATGTGTGTTGTGTTTCATGGGATAAAAAGAATGTTCCAAACACGGTGAGTGGGTTAGCGCTCACACCCACCGTCAGGAGAACATGGCTGCCCGTTGCTACCGATGAGCGGAGTCACCCCAGACGGGCCAGTGGGGAAGAGGGGCTCATCTCATCCTGACCCCAAACTGTGGCTTGTTCTGCACCCCTCCTTCCAGCTTTTCAGAGTGTGTCCTCCTCTCAGCACCTCTCATTTCCAGTTCTGAGGCACTGACAGACACCTGTGATCCGGAGGCTGTGTCCAGTCCCCTGCTGTGGCCCATGCCAGGGGAAGGGGAAGGGCGCTCGCTCTGCCTTCTCCACACGAAGACCTCGTACCTCCCCAGCCCGATTCGCGCATCTCTCCTTTCCCCTCCCTGCCCGTCTGGCACTGGGGACCTAGAGGGCATCCTCACAGGCACCATTTAACCTGTTTATCTCTAAAAAGCACATCCGATGACGTGTGCCCTCAGCCATGTGTAAGTGTGCAGTAGCGTTCCCTGGACTCCCGTCCTGGGCAACAGACCTCACGCCCTTCTCATGGCCCGGAACCCCCACCTCGCGCCCCCTGTGCTGGCGCCCCCCTCTCAGGCGTCTCACACACGTGAAGCACAGGACTTGGTCCTTGTGTGACTGGCATCATGTCCTCACTTGGCATCATGTCCTCAGCCACCTGTGCTGCAGCCTGGGACGGGCGTCCTTCCGCCTCAGACGCACCACGGCGTGTTGCTGGCCTCAACCACACTCCTTGCATGTTCCTGTGCCAGTGGGCATGGCTGGCGTCCTCGTGGCTGCTGTGAGCGAGGCTGAGGTTCCGTGTCTCTTTGAGATCCTGCTGTAGTGCTTTTGGGTAAACGCCCAGAAGGGGCACTGCTGGGTCATCGGTTCCAGTTTAATTTTTTGAGGACTTCCAGACCGCTTTCCATTGCAGCTGCACCAACGTACACTCCCCGAGCAGTGCCTGAGGCGCAGTTTTTTCACATCCTCACCAGGCCTTGCTGTTTTCTGGATAGTGACTCATTTTGCATTTCTCTGATGACTAGAGAGCCTTGAAAAATTATTTAAAACCCTTTATTTTCACAGTTGAGCCTATATTGTGCTAAGCACTGTGTTACATACTTTGTATGCAATAGGGGGGAAAGCTTCAGAAACCTAGCAAGGGGCAAAACTGGGTAAAATAAGAACCTCGCCCCCAGGGTAACCTACCCCTCCATTAGCCTTCCTGGAGAAAAAAATAGCCCCTCTTGAGTATCAGCTGAATGACTAATCTATATATATAACAGACTAAGCAACCAGCAGACTGTCCGGTAGGTATGATGTGCAGTGACTTGGGAGCGGCAGTTCTTGGGTGATGCACCCCAGAACTAGAGAGGAGGGAGCCTGATTCCGAGGTGCATCACCTGAGAACTGCCCTCTCGAAATCTGGGAGCCCTCAGGGGATGTCGGAGAGCCCTTTTGGCCTGATCCCCGCAGGCCAGGACACTGACTCCACTGATGCCATTCGAGCCGAGGTGCTGCCCCACGTGCGGCCAGCGGGGTGGCGGGGGGGGGGGGGCTCAGGAGGTAGGCTCCAGGATGTGTTCCAGCCCATCTCACCCAGTCCAACCCCGCCGGCCTCCTTCTAATTAGTTTCCTTTTAATGTGCATGAATCCGTGCTCCGAGACACTAATAGATTATATACCCCGGCTTCCACGTGCCTGCAGATTGTTAATGACAACACTCCCCCACCTGGCACAGACTATCCCATCAGAACAGTGCAGGATATGTCCCAGTTCATTACAGACCTCTGGCTCCAGGGCAATTCACAGGATTTCTCTCCAGGTCACATCTGTCTGTCATAGTGCTTCCAAACCTCGCAATCTCTCATATCCCTAAAGTGGTCCCCCTACTCACCCCTAGACCAGTGGTTCTCAATCTTCCTAATGCCACGACCCTTTAATACAGTTCATCATGTTGTGGTGACCCCCCATTTCATTGTTACAAATTGAACATAATTAAAGCATAGAGATTAATCACAAAAACAATATGTAATTATATATGTGTGTTCTGATGGTCTTAGGCGACCCCTGTGAAAGGGTCGTTCGACCCCCAAAGGGATCCCGACCCACAGGTTGAAAACCTCTAATCTAGACTATCTTTTAGCCAAACGGGGAGGGGTTTGTCTAATTGCTAATGCCTCCTGTTGTTTTTATCTAAACTCTACAGGTCAAATAGAGGAAAGAACACAACGCATTCTACTGAATACGCAGTGGCTCAAGGAGATCAGGACAGCATAAGTCCATATGGTCCCGCCTACAGGTATCTCTGCCCAAATTTACCTGGCTTTTTCCCCTTTAGGCTCCCTGACACTATTTCTCCTCCTCCTCCTCCTCCTCCTTGGACCCTGCATTTTAAAAATAGTTACCAAATGTATACAAACAAGACTACCAGTCCTAGTTAAGACAGTAGGACAGTTTGTCCTTACCCAGGTAAAGGGACCCTTCAGGCTTGTATCCCAGGAAATAATCTGAACTTACTCCTTAGGCATCCACGACAGCCCCTCCCATGCAAGAAGCAGACAAAGAAAGACGGCGACCCCATCCCCCTTCTTTTCCTTTATATATACCCTTCAAGACGGGAATGAAAGGGTTAAAGAGATTAAAACGGGCAGAGAAAACTGACTGTGCTTAGTGGATATCTTGCAGAATGCTTGCCTTGAGCTCAGCATAGCCTAGATAACCACGAGCCATCTGGCACCTAGGAGGGCCTAGGATGGACCGGCCCGCACATCAGAACTGCTTGCAGGCAGCAGAGGTTCATAAAAGTCCGCCTCCCCCTTCAGTCTCCACTGATTCCTTTTTTGGACTCAGTCCACCTGCACCCAGGTGCCTGAAATAAAAGCTTCTTTCGATACATTATGGGTCACACCATAGGTGCGCGACCCCAGCCCACTCCGACCCTTTCAATGTGTACCTTCACCCACCTTTCGAACACTCGCCGTCAGCAGGTGCGGCCAGGCCTCGGGGGCTGGGGTGGCATGTCTGGAACAGAGTGGGTTCTATGTGTGGAGCTGTTGCATTGTTGAAGGAGCAGGTGATGCCCACTAACATTTCTGGTTGAATTGAAAGAATAAAAAATGCTACAAGCCACACAAACTTCCCAGGCTTTCCCCGCTACAGACAGGAACAGGGGGAGCACAGGCCTTGGGGCTGTCCCTGGAGATAGCCAACCATTGAGATAAGCAGGTTGTAAAAATACCAGGCAGGAGTGAGGAGTGAATTTCACGCCCTATCAAGCCATTTGGAATTTCTTTGTTCTCCTTACTCCCTCCTGCATGCAACCCCTCCCCAACGTGTAATTTTTGCTATAAATATCTGGAAAACTCTCTGCTCGGGGCCCAACTCCGCTCCTGCGTGAGTTTCGAGTTGAGCCCCAGCGCTGGAATAAAACCTCTTGCGGTTTGCATCAAGTAACGTCTCCTAAGGTTGATTGGGGTTGTCGTCCGTCTGCAGGACAGAGTGAGGGTCCCATTTCGGGTCTCACATTTGGGGCTCGCCTGGGATTAACGACCACCCTCAATCCGCGGAGCCGACCTTGGAGGGGTAAGAAGGGGTACCCCGAGTTGTTTGTCTTTGTCCTGTGGTTGTCAAGTGGTCTGAATTTGAGTGCGCGCTTTTGCTTTCGGCTTTGGCAGCCGTTCGCTCGGTTTACAGCCGTTCGGCAACTCGTGAGAGTGGCCGAACAGTGGTCGGTAGACGTGCCTAGAGGACCACAGGTTGCAGCCCTGGGGACGCCCCAGGGGTGGAGGAGAGCCAGGGACGCCCTGGTAGTCTCCTATGGTAAGGGCGCTGATCGGGTTATTGAGATCGCGCCCGTTTGATTCTGCTGCGTGTTTGTGGCGGACAAGGTGGAGTAAGTGGTTCCTCGTGTCTGTAATATTTTTGTTATTTGTGTTGTTGGAAGGCTGTACTTTGGGCCCTTTAGTTGTTTGTGTTTCTATTTGATTTTGTGGACTCACTGGACGGACGTTATGGGACAGACTCAAACTACTCCCTTTAAGCATTATGGTCATTTTAAGGTCAAGGGCTGGGCTAAACCTGCTTGCCAGCCTCAGGTGTGGTTTTTCCAGAACTGCTGAGAACTTGGGACCTTGAAGCTTACTGAATTTAAATGATAAAAACTTATGTCTTGCATTTTTGAAGGTTATTCTTAAAAATGTTACTGATTGAGAAAAAACTGTGTGTTGTGGTAGCTAAATGCCTTTGCTGAATGAATGTCTGGTGAAAGTGTGCGAGTGTGGAGGGAGGGGCCTTCCCTCTCCTCTCCTTTGTATGGCTCCACAACTTTGGTCAGGCGGGTACCTGAGTGAAAATCTGTGAAAACAGGTCACCCCTCCCTTGTCTGTCTCTCGTCACCAATCATGATGAGGTCGGGACAAACTAAACCTGTTGTTCTTAATTACATGTTAAAAAGATTTTTTAAAAGGGATACAGTAGAGATTGTGAAATTAAAATGAATGCTAAAACACTGAGGAAGCATGAGTGAACAGCTGTTTGTTTGTGTGGAACTAGCCAATTTGCTACCGAGAGGGGACTGGAGGCAGTCTTAACTCCGGTAGGTTCTCTCCAAAACATTGGTCAAGAATTTTGTTCTGGGACATGGAGGCCAGGAGTGCCCCCCACGCCCGTCTGGGGAGTTGGGCATTGTTTTGTTTATCTGCTCAGCTACAGTCTGGGCTAGTCTACTGAGAGTGTGAATATGAGTGTATATCTATTTTGGCTGCTCATTACTGGTCTGTGTGAAGTGAAAGCTACTTCGATTTATTTTGCATTTCTGTTAATTCATCTGGCTGAACGTTTGGACTGGACTCAGCGGTGGGCTGCAAGAATCTCTAGCAGTTCTCAGAGTCTTTTGCTCGCCATTACAGAAGAAATCAGCCCACTTCGCTAACAAAAACTTCTATCAGTTGTTCTTACCTGGGTTGTAAATTCGCTGTATTAAATTGAAATTTTGAAGGGCCAGGGTAGATTTAAAGGCTAAAATAAAGACTGTCTAGGTTCCAAGATTGCTTAGTTCTAAGATTGCTTGTAAAACGGAAGAGAGATGTCTTTTTCAAGCTAACTGTTTGCTTAGCAAATTAACAAAGTAGTAAATTCCAAAGAACTTGTTATTTATGGTTTTCCTATCTCTTTGGTAGACACGGGGCAGAGAGGAGGCTTGCAGCTCCGCAGGACGGAGAGATTTACTGGCCCTGACCCTAAGGCTGAAGTTATTATTAACTGTCTATAGACCCCATTAACCCCTGATTGTGTGTCTCGTGTGGTCTGTTGTCTTTGTCTTTGTGATTATGTGTTTTATTTGACTTGCTGTTTTTAGTTATTTATTGAAATCCTCATGGAGGACAGTGGAATTGGTTGGAGAGATCAAAAATAAAAAGGGAAAGAAACGGTCTTGGGCTGAGACAAAGAAGGGGTGTTACTGGCTGCAGACTGTTAGCAGGTGCATTATCAACTAACTTCAAGGTCACAACAAGTTTTCTGTAAGCACAGTCTTTTCTCTGCCCTGGTTTATTCTTTTAACCCTCCAATGCTGAATCAGACCGAAACCTGATCTTAGTTTTATCACAAAAGGTCTAGGTATATCTTTAGAGTAAAAGTACTTTAAAATATGTTCATAAATATTAATCTAAAATTGCTGACTGTTCACTTTTGGTAATCATTAAAAGATTAAGGTTTCTAAGAATAAAGAATTCTAATACATTAAAAACAACTAAACTTCCAGGAGAAGGGCGGAGGAGAAACAGACCTGAAATCCACAGCCGCCTCTGGTGATTTAGAAGTTTAGAACTGTTTGCTAGGCAGACTCAGCCCCTGAGAGCCAGGTCAAAGAAGGGGGGCTGGATGCCTGAGCTGCCCGCAGCCCTGAAAGAAGAAGCAGCAGCGAGAGAAGTAGGGAAAGCTGCAGATAGAGCTAGCGAAAGCTCCCTGTTTGCAAATGTACTGAAAGGGTTCAGTACCTGTTGCTGCTGGAAGAGGAGGGGCTAATATCCCCTTCCAGTGCACTCCATTGGAAGAGACCTGGTTGTTGCTTTGCCACAAAGGGGACTGGTGGGAAGTCAAAGCTGCATGTGTAAAAAGGGACAGAGTAAAGTTTAGTAGCAGGCCAGAAGAAGCTGGCAAGGCCATCCAAACCACCCAGCCGCTATTGGCCAGAGCCGCCTGAGGCAGACCTCCTCCGACTGGCAACAGCTGACTCTGACTAGGACAGGCTGGGCTCTTTCCAACTGGGCCCCCATGAGCCGATGGTCAAAATGAAGATTGGGGGCCAGACTAGGAACTTTATGATGGATACAGCGGCAGAGCACTCGGTAGTTACTCAGAAGGTAGCTCCCCTCTCCAGACAGGAAGTCACCTTTATTGGAGCTACCGGTATGGTACCACAGCTGCAGACTGTTCTGCCAACCCCGCCGATGTCAGTTAGGCAGCCATCAGGGGGTTCATGAATTCCTATATTTACCAGTTGACCTGGTCCCTCTAATGGACAGAGACCTTTTAGCCAAAATGGAAGCAGAAACCACTCTTGCCCCAGATGGCTCAGCACAGCCTTGCCTAGGTAAAGAGACCTCTCCAATGATCCTGTCCTTAGCAGTGCTGAGAGAGAAAGAATGGAGACTTTATACCCCCCAGCCAAAGGCTCCCACATCTGTTCTTGTCAAGCCCCCATCAGGGGACTTGGGCAGTGTTCCTGTTATCTGCCAAACTTCCCAAGACTGTAAAAGTACTTGTTCACTGAAAAGGTGTAAATGTGGATGTTTATTTGATGTTTATATGTCTACTTAAGTGTAATTATTTGTAGATAAATAGAATCCCCGGTTAATTTTCTGGTATATTCTGGAGCAACCTATTCAGTCTTGACAGAGCCAATGGGACCAGTAACATCTAAGAAGACACCAGTCCTAAGAGCCACCGGACAAACTGCCTTTTTCCTTGGACATCAAAGAGGACTGTGGACCTCAGAAAGAACACGGTAACTCATTCGTTTCTAGTCATGCCAGAATGCCTGTACCCTTACTTGGACGTGATCTCTTACAGAAATTACAAGCCATCCATAAGCTTGTTCGAGATGTCCTGCCAGTGCCACCTCAGACTCTGTACATCCTTTCCAGCCTGGGGACTCGGTGTGGGTAAAGAAGTTCACGACCCCAGGACTCACCCCAACTTGAAAAGGACTATACCTGCAGAAAATTGTATAATAGACTCAGATGATGCCTGCATCTTCATAGACATGGCTTCAGAAAGACAAGGACAATTTTACCTTATATAGAAAGGTCAAAGAGTGGACTTTAGCCACCTCCCTAAAATGTTTGTATAGCCCTGCCATATCTCATGGTTAGTAGCGGAGGATTTAGCTGCCTGAAGTGGCCATGGTGCCAATATTATGTTTCATTATATTAACATGTTGTATTAACCTTTGATTCTCTTGCAGGTTTGAATGTAGCTGTCAGCAGTTGCTGTAGACCTATGTTGGTCTACAGTCCTTGATAGTCTCTGGGAGTAACTGGCAAGTGTTCAGTTTCCCATATTAAAGGCCATTGTTATGGCCATATGTTAACTGTCCTGAAAGGGACTATGTGGGTGAACCCCAAAAGTAAAGGATGTCTAGCTGCCAAGAGGGCAGGTGCCTAACCTGGCAAAGAAGAATACCCATCAGGTTTTGGTCTCTATTAAGAGACAGTTAACAGTTGGCAGCCTGCATACTGTCTTTCAGGCCTGTGTGACCATGTCCATGGTGGTACAAAACTCACCTGTAGGAAACTGGGGAAGGCCTGTTTAGAACAGAAGGAAGTAATAAAGGAGTAAATAGTAGCCCTCTGTTACAGGAATTACAGACCCTGTGAGGTCCTATGACATGTGAGACCCTGTAAGGAAATAGAGCTCCTTTAGTCCATTCTGAGAAAACAAGTCAAGTGAGGGAAGCCCTACTACAGGGGGAGCTTTAACTATCTATTTAAATGTAGACATATTATAAATTTCTTCTTGCCATTTGAAGACAGTTATATTACTCTGAAGAGTCCATGAAAAGGGACTGGCAAGGAAAATCAGAAGATCTTGAAGCATATCAGGTCAGTATGTTTTTCTCCTTATATAATTCCTCTGAAATTTGGCAATGCTAAATAAGTCATGGCAAACATCAGGCTTTGCATGGATACAGTAAGACTGGTTTCTAATAGCGGTGTTATTAACAGAAAACTTTGACTGGAGTATCATGTTTTAAAGAGCCCTGTCTGAACTCTAAAGACTTGAAGCTACTAAGACCACGAAGAAAACCTGGTATCCTGCTTAGGAGCCCTGAAGATGGCTGGCGCTGGAGTGTCAGGCCTATGCCCTACCATCACTGGTGGTTGGTAAGAGTAGAAGGGGAGCAGTAAAGATGCCTCTGCATCCCTGCGGAACCCCCACACACTCTGGGCCGCAACAAGTAGGAGGGCTACTGAGATGGGCCTTAAAGCCTGGAGCGTGGGCTCAGGTGGAGTTGCTACGGGTGAAGGATTCACCTAACTCAGCAGATACTGCAGGCAGGCCTGATGGCAGCTGGATGGCTTGGCTTCCTGGCCCTGCGGGGCACATTAAGGTTCAACGATGAAATTCCAGCAAAGGTAGTCAGTTACCATTCTTGTTGTGTTTATGCAAACATCAGGACAGTACATAAATTAATCTTGATTTGGCTTTTTGATAGCCATGGAGGAATTTTAAGAAGAAAATCCTATTTCAATAGAAGTTGTTAAAGCTAAAATGGTTTCTTTCCCTTCCACCGGACCATTTGTTAAGCTTATAAGAATAGTTCAGTTGATAGGTCTGTGTGCCCAGTACGGGCCTCTAGCGACGGTGGAATAGAAATGCAGTCCGTCTTATGATTGAGCCAGAAGTTCCAAGACAAGGTGGGAATGAAAGGACATAGCCTGACTGGATGGCTGTGTCCTTAACCCTCTTCCAAGAAAAAAGCTTCAGGGTGTATCGGCCAATGGAAAGGCGGGGAAACCTAGCCCAAGGCCAAAAGTATGCTGGCCACCTCCCTTTCTTTGTGTAACCAGACCCTAGCTGCACCCTGCCCCAACCCCGGCCCCAAGCCCTATAAATTCTTTGTTCTCTTGGAACTCCGGGCTCTCTCTTGCACCCAGTGATGGAGGCAACGGGGGACCAAGCGAAGCTTGTATAAGAGACCCTCTGCTTTTGCATCGGACAGGCCAGTTCCCTGGTGTGGTTTCCTTGGGGATCTTGAAATCTGGGCATAACAGATGGAAGGAAGTTAATGGCAAATAAAAAAATCCATAAAACTCCTTCCCTCCCAAATACCATAAGGGCTTAGGAGAGAAACAGGGGCCAATGAAATGGCATTTCTTTTTATTTGAATAAGACATTTATTGCTATACTGTTTTTAATTTTTACACTTGGGCCCTGTATCCTAAACCGGCTGGTCATCTTTATCAGAGAAAGAATAAGCGCTGTGCAAGTGTTAGTGCTCAGACAGCAATACCAGTCTCTCCGCCAGGGAGATAGTTTCAAAGGAGAAGGTTTAGAGACAGAAGTTCTATGATTAGAACTTGCCAAAAAGCAAATGGGGGAATGAAAGAATAAAAATGCTACAAGCCACACAAACTTCCCAGGCTTTCCCGCTACAGACAGGAACAGGGGGAGCACAGGCCTTGGGGCTGTCCCTGGAGATAGCCAACCATTGAGATAAGCAGGTTGTAAAAATACCAGGCAGGAGTGAGGAGTGAATTTCACGCCCTATCAAGCCATTTGGAATTTCTTTGTTCTCCTTACTCCCTCCTGCATGCAACCCCTCCCCAACGTGTAATTTTTGCTATAAATATCTGGAAAACTCTCTGCTCGGGGCCCAACTCCGCTCCTGCGTGAGTTTCGAGTTGAGCCCCAGCGCGCTGGAATAAAACCTCTTGCGGTTTGCATCAAGTAACGTCTCCTAAGGTTGATTGGGGTTGTCGTCCGTCTGCAGGACAGAGTGAGGGTCCCATTTCGGGGTCTCACAGAATAAAGACTCTGAGACAGTTAGGGAGATGGGAGCAGATGGGGACTGGGGGTGGGGGGGGGTGGCAAGGACGTATGTGTTGGGGCTAATGGAGACTCCTTGGAGCCTTTGGCCAGGCCCTGAACGCTGAGGACTGAGCCGCACAGGGCACACAAGCAGGTGCGGGCAGGCATGGGCCTGTAAATCAGATGGCGGTCAGAGGCTGTGGCAGGAGACAAGCAGGGGAGCCATGCTGTCATCCTGGCTGTGGGTCAGGCTAGGGAATTTCCACTGTTTTGTTTGCGAGGGGAGCTGCCCTGTGAGGCCACTGAGTCGGAGAGTGAGCTGAGAGCTTTGCTTTCTTAGAGGCTGTGGCTGTGGGGGCGGGAGCTTGTCCAGTCGTCTCCACGCCACTTCATGGTGACACCCAGCATCTCACATGTATTGGGTGCTGAACAGCTTGCTTCAAGGTACTCGTTCTTTGTCCAGTGTCTTCTCCTCTAAACCTCCCCTGCTTTGCCGCCCTTTCCCCCACTTCCCTGACCACCAGGAACCCTCCAAGGCACCCAGCTGAGCACTTCTGCCCTGAAGCCCTGTGCCAGCCATGGGCAAACTACAGCCCGCGGGCCGGATCCGGCCCATTTGAAATGAATAAAACTATTGAAATAAAAGACTGTACCCTTTTATGTAATGATGTTTACTTTGAATTTATATTAGTTCACACAAACACTCCATCCATGCTTTTGTTCCGGCCCTCCGGTCCAGTTTAAGAACCCATTGTGGCCCTCGAGTCAAAAAGTTTGCCCACCCCTGCCCTGTCTGTGCTGGTGGGAGCCCCCGGCTCAGCAGGGCCCGCGCCTTCCTCTTACTTGCTGGTCACAGCCTGTCTGCCCCTGCGCTGCTCTGTGCCCCCTCAGCTGGCTCTGACTGCCATACCCCCCAGGAGCTGGCTGCATGCTCTGTGCCCCCTGAGCTGGATCTGACTGCCACACCCCCCAGGAGCTGGCCTAGAGGGCGGCCTGTCTGGGTCCCCTTCCAGCGTGAGCCTCCCCTCCCCTCGGTCAGCCTCACCCAGGCTCCTGGCCCCATGAGGAGTTGTCTTCTGGAGGCCTCCAATGCCTGTCTTCATCATTAGACACGAATTCTCTTTGGCTGCCCCGTCCCTCCACGCCTGGTGCTCAGCATGTGCCAAGCCAGTGAGCAGGAATTCTTCCCAGGGTCTTGTCTCACAGAATCCAAGAATGAAGCCTAGGACCAGAGGAGTTCAAACAGGCGGAAGCTTATTGCAAACAAACACAAGCTCCCCGCTCTGGAAGGGGACTCACATGGGTTGCCCCCAAAGCCTTCTGCTCCCCCATTGTATTTACTAAAAGCCCGTTCTTTGTCGATCTGTGCCGCTCTCTGATTGGTTCCTGGCATTTTTGCAACATTTTGTTTTGCACTTGCAAGAAAGACACCTGATTTTCTGCTCTCCATCCTGTTTCCTGCAAAACACACCTTTTGTTTGTTTCGCCAGCTCCAGGATTCCTCCTTCCTCCCCCGTCACCCTATCTACCTAATTATGCTCTAGCTCCTTTCATTCCCCTCTCTGATTAGGAAACCCCAGTTCGGGGCAATGACCGCTCTAGCTGCTTCCTGCTGAGTGAGGACATTGATTGGTAGCAGCTGTCTGGGTTGCATCGGAGGTGGGTGATCCAAGGGTCCACGGAAGAAGATTGCTTGCATTTGTGGTTCCACCTGTAGGACCATCAGGAGTTTTATAGCTTCAAGAAGAAGCAGAATGTATTAGGACAAACTGCTGTTTAATCATCTCAGTTTCCCTATCGTGCTTGCTGACCTGTGTCATTTATATAACTTCCTTTGAACATTTCTCTTTACAAATCTTACAACTTTCAGAAATAACCATCTTTAGAATCACTTTCTTTTTCCTTCAAAATGCATCTCCATGTCTCATACCTTCTATTACACCAATGCCATATAATTTTTACCACTGTGGGTGTGGACAAGATGACCTTGCATTTGTCCATTCCCATTCTTTCCTGATACAGTGGGGCTTGGTGTCCACAGGGAGTCTTCCCAAACCAGGGCCTCCACTGCCTGTAAGGGTGCGCGAGCGGTGGCCTTGGCCCCTAAATCTGCTCAGTAGCTTCCCTCTGGATTTCATCTGTTCCCTGCTGATGGCCTTTTTGGGGTGGGGAGGGTGGGGAGTGGGGCGATGGGGGGGCGTGTAACTGCCACTTCAGTGGGTTGGAAGACAAAAGCCGCCAACTTCCCGAAGGTATTTTGCCAGAGCCCATTACAGAGAGGTGTTGCCTCTTTCCCAATGGCCGCTGGGGCAGGGGAGCCAGGCGGGCACATTTGGATTCAGTGCACTCGCTTCCCCTGCCTCACTCCTGAGGCTCTGGGAGAGCAACTTGCTCTGCTAGCTGTCTGCTAGCTGCGCACTGTATCCGGGGAGGGGCTGGCCTTCAACCATCTCAGCTAAAGAATTTCTGACCCTCGTTCCACAGAGGAGCTGCCCCCTGGAAAGAGAACCCTGTGGGGTTGTCTAGGGGCTGCCCTTTCCAGTCCCCTCTGGCAGCATCACTCATAGGATGACTCTCTCACGTCCTGGAGGTCTCCTTCTCCTCTGGAAGGAATGGGGTGGGGCTCAGAGCAGGACAGGCCCTTATCTGCACAGGGGGCCTCCAGCAGGAGGCTGACACCTGAGCAGGGAGCCAGGGCTGCCCTTGGTGAGAAGACTGGAGACTGCATCCTGTGGCTCCACACTGTTAGATCTGGGCCTAGTGCTCCTTGGAGGCATCAGGCATCAAAGGGCAACTGCAGCCAACAGTCAGGCAGGAGGGCAGCCCTTGGCCCCCACATTGGTCTCCCCACTAAGAAAGGGAGTATTCTGCGGGAGGGAGTATGCTGTGGGAGGGAGTATGCTTCGGGAGGGATTATGCTGGGGGAGGGAGTATGCTGAGGGAGGGAGTATGCTGCGGGAGGGAGTATGCTGCCTACCGGTGTATGCTGCCGGAAGAGAGTGATCATTAGGTCTGTCTGTCACTTCGGCGCCATGCCTGGCTACTCTGCTACTTGATTGGTTCTGTGGGGTTGTGTACCCCACCTCCTACACTCCTGCTTCTGGGACCTCCCCGCCTCATGACTTTTGGTGGAGTCCAGGCCCTCCAGACAGAGATGCCTCTCAAGGTTACTTAGTTCTCTGGTCACAGACTTGCAGGACTTCTCATAGCAATCCCCAGCTTAATGCACCTCAAGTTGGTTGCCTCTAGTCTCTTCTGTCTCTGAAAATGGGACTATCACTCAGCCACATTCTAAAGCTAAGACCTTGGGACTTGTCTTGAAGCCTCGCTCTGCCCCATCCCCGTCTGCAGCCATATATGCACAAGTCTATTCTTGTCCTTCTTTCAGCCACTTGTCTGCACTGCCAAGCCCCTGGTCCCAGCCATACAGCCTCCCCCTCCCCCAAGGTTATGTGGTCATGGGGTAGAGGGATCAGACGCAGACCCTGTGGGTTGTTTTTCTAAGCATAATGGAGTGTGTGAGGTGAAGGGTGACTAGATGGGCTAGCCTTTTAAATACCAGAGATGTTTAAGCTGACATGGTTGCCAGACAGAGATGCTTGCCTGGAAGCCAGGAGTGCAGTGAGGATGGAGAACATTGTCACTTGAAAATACTCCTTTGGAGGTAGAATGACAGGGCTACGATTCCTGGGACATGATGTGGGGAGGGAAGCAGGCTGTGGGTATGGCAGTGAGGCATGGAAGGCAGCTGGACTGTGGGCTTCCCTGGAACCAAGGGTGGGCAGGTGAGCGTGCAGGTCAGAGGGGAGCCACTAATGTCTATGTGTCCAAACCCAGAGGGGATGGGGCGGCCAGAGAAAGGGTGCAGAGCGCGAAGGCAGGAGGGCCAGGCCAGACTGGAGTAGACCCTGCAGACCCTGGACCAGGAGAGGAGCCCATGTTGGAGATTCACAGGCTGTGGTGTCTCCGAGGGAGAAACGCTGGAGAAGGAGTGCCATGGGCCACATCACACCATGCGCCCGGGCGACCCACCTGGCCTGCCGGGCACCTGCGCCCAGTCCCTGAGCGGTGCCTGGCATGCGGGCTCAGCTTTTGTTCAATGAATCGTTGGTCTGTCTCTGACCCTCTGCACGCACATCTCTACATCCGTTTATCATTTTTACTGTGGGCGTATGTTTCCTTTACAACTGGAAGAGAGCGACTGAGAGCACGGCCAGGTGCTGGCTCTTCCTAGGCTGGTGGTCCCGATACAGAGCCTGGTACACAGGCCTGATTAGATGGCCAGCTCTCAGGCCAGCCAGGACCGCCCCATCTGTGAGATGCACTCACGTTGGTCCCGCTTGGCTTGGGCCATGTTTCGTTTAGTGTAAAAAATGCAGAGCTGGGCTTCATCACAGCAGCCACGTGTGCTGTCAGGGGCTTGGCAATGTGGAGGAATCATCTGTTCAGTAGTAGAAAGGGTTTGAGAGCTGGCTAGGGAAGTCCGGTGGTTGCAGCATTGCTGATGACTCAGCAGAGACTCAGCTGGTAGCTGGCCCCTAGGAAGGTCCTATCCCGGTGACTCCTCACTGTTTCCTCATCTCTGTGTGGGATAATGACAGCACATGCTCAGAGCTAGTGGTCCTTGCAGAAGCATTGGACAGGGCAACAGCAAGAACTTGAAGGTGCTCATGGCTGCATCGCTGTTGACAGGTTCAGAAATCATTCTGCTCATGACCCTTGTCTGTCTCTGGCTGGTACTCTTGCGGGATCTCCAGGAACCTCCTGTCTGATGTCTCCAACTGGGGTCCACAGACCTCCAATGTGCTATATAGGTCTCTGTTCCACCCCGAAACCCAGCATCAACCCAACCCATCCCAACCCAACCCAAACCAACCCATCACAAACCAACCCAACCCATCCCAACCCAACCCAACCCAACCGAGCATCAACCCAACCCAACCCAAACCAACCAACCCATCACGAACCAACCCAACCCATCCCAACCCAAACAACCCAACCCAACCCAGCATCAACCCAACCCAACCCAAACCAACCAACCCAAACCAACCCATCACGAACCAACCCAACCCATCCCAACCCAACCCAAACCAAACAACCCAACCCAACCCAGCATCAACCCAACCCAACCCACATCAACCAACTCAAACCAAGCCAACCTAAAACAACCAACCCAACCTAAACTAACCCAAACCAACCAACCCAACCCAAACTAACCCAAACCAACCAACCCAACCCAAACTAACCTAAACCAACCAACCCAACCTAAACTAACCTAAACCAACCAACCAACCCAAAACAACCAACCCAATCCAACCCAAACCAAACCAAACAACAACCCAAACCAACCCATCTCAAACCAACCCAACCCAACCCAAACCAAACCAAAACTTACTCTCTTTTCCATCCACTAAATTAGTCAGGCCCAAACCTAGAAGTAGTTCTTAGTCCTCCCGTGACCACAATGTGCTGGCTCTAAGCCTGCAGTGCATGTGGAATCTGCTCTGGTGTCTGTCTAAACCACCCATACTGTCCGGCCTCCAGTGGAGCCCCCTTCTGGCTCCCTGCCTCCCACACAACCACCGACAGTGGCATAAGTTACTCCTTAGAACTCTTTGGCTATTTCCCTTCATGTTTAGAATAAGATTAAACTTCTTTCTAGAATGCACTCTGGTTCTAGATTTCATTCATCTCTTCATTCTCCCCCCATCCCTCTCTGTGGCCTCAGCCATCATGCCCCATTCTCCTTCACACTGAACTCAGTGCTCAGTGTCATAGCTGAGAGGGGTTGCCTACCAGCCCAGGCAAATTAATTCCCTCCATTTCACACACAGATTCTCTTGTGAGACCTGTTCATGTCATTTGTAGCTCTTTGTAGAATTTGCAAGGATCTTCCTTTTCATTGTTTGTTTGGGAGAACATTGTTTTACTCAGCATGAGAAGGTAATTTCTGAATGATATTATATGAAGGAAAAGTTGTGTGTACATCGTGGAACCAGGAGCCCAATTTCCAGGGTTTCAAAATGCGCAGTTTGGTGTAGTCAGTGTAAGGACAGATGCAAACAAAACTGGTGGCCTCCTTCTCTCCAGTGAGAATGTTTCACTCCCTCATTTCCACTCAGAACCCTGACATTGGGAATTGTTGATGTTAAGTGCCGCCACACTTATTGGGATGCACACAAGTATTTCCCTTGCTCAGCCTGCAACCCAGCTGGGTCTTTCTCAGGGGCCTGGGGCCCCTCAGAAACACAGTCACTGAGGAAGACAGCCCGTCTCTATGTCTGCAGAGGGTCTGGCCCAGCCCAGTGGGGGCTGCCTGGCTCCTGAAGACACGATTTTATTTTCCTTTGGATAAAGTGAACTGGCTCACACAGATGGTCACTCCAGTGGCCGGGTGAGTCTAGGATGGACTGGGTGACAAACGGTGCCATCCAGGCCTCGGATGGGCGGATCGGCGGCTGTTTGCCTGGAGAGCGGGGTGTTTGCAGGCTTCCTGAGCACGTTTCCAACTGAGAACTGCCTTGGTGCACACCATGTGGCTTAACGCTTATGAAGTGACTCAGCTTTTCTCTGCTGCCTTTGAGGAGGGAAGCTCTGGGTTTGGGAGAGATTTTATTTTTAATTATAGTTCCGATAGCAATAGTAAATATCCTTCAGGTTTAAAGAAAACTTTAATTGTTAAGTTCTTAATACAGCAATGTCACTATTGGCTGAAAGGGGTTGCCTACCATGAGGATTTGTGGATACAGATGTCTTGGCTCCAGGTGCCCTCCCAGTGCAGGCAGAGCACCTGCCACACAGGTTCTGAGACCTATTTGTGGGAAGAAGGTGATGGGGGCACTGTCCTGCTCTCTGTTTCTCAAAGGCCTTCAGGTGAACCTCCTCAATGGGTAGTGTTTTGGGTCCTGGACCCGTTAGCCTCTACTGCAGGTTCTGAACACACAGCTGGCTTTGCTCCAAGTGCAGCTCCACGGAGGAAGATGCTCCCAGGAGGAGCCGTGACCTGGAGGAAGGTGCTCCCAGGAGGAGCTGTGACCTGGCGGGAGGTGCTCCCAGGAGGAGCTGTGACCTGGAGGGAGGTGATCCCAGGAGGAGCTGTGACCTGGAGGGAGGTGATCCCAGGAGGAGCTGTGACCTGGAGGGAGGTGATCCCAGGAGGAGCTGTGACCTGGAGGGAGGTGATCCCTGGAGGAGCTGTGACCTGGAGGAAGGTGCTCCCAGGAGGAGCCGTGACCTGGAGGGAGGTGCTCCCTGGAAGAGCCGTGACCTGGAGGGAGGTGCTCCCAGGAGGAGCTGTGACCTGGAGGGAGGTGCTCCCTGGAGGAGCTGTGACCTGGAGGGAGGTACTCCCTGGAGGAGCCGTGACCTGGAGGGAGGTACTCCCTGGATGAGCCGTGAGCTGGAGGAAGGTGCTCCCAGGAGGGGCCGTGACCTGGAGGGAGGTGCTCCCTGGAGGGGCTGTGACCTGGAGGGAGGTGCTCCCAGGAGAAGCCGTGACCTGGAAGGAGGTGCTCCCTGGAGGAGCCGTGACCTGGAGGAAGGTGCTCCCAGGAGGAGCCGTGATCTGGAGGAAGGTGCTCCCAGGAGGAGCCCTGAGCTGGAGGGAGGTGCTCCCTGGAAGAGCTGTGACCTGGAGGGAGGTGCTCCCAGGAGGAGCTGTGACCTGGAGGGAGGTACTCCCTGGAGGAGCTGTGACCTGGAGGGAGGTACTCCCTGGAGGAGCTGTGACCTGGAGGAGGGTGCTCCCAGGAGGAGCCGTGACCTGGAGGGAGGTGCTCCCTGGAGGAGCCACGAGCTGGAGGGATGTGCTCCCTGGAGGAGCTGTGACCTGGAGGGAGGTGCTCCCTGGAGGAGCTGTGAGCTGGAGGAAGGTGGTCCCTGGAGGAGCTGTGACCTGGAGGGAAGTACTCCCAGGAGGAGCTGTGACCTGGAGGGAGGTGATCCCTGGAGGAGCTGTGAGCCGGAGGAAGGTGCTCCCTGGGAGAACTGTGACCTGGAGGAAGGTGCTCACGGGAGGGGCTGTGGCCTGGAGGTAGGTGCTCCCTGGAGGAGCTGTGACCTGGAGGGAGGTGCTCCCAGGAAGGGCTGTGAGCTGGAGGGAGGTGCTCTCAGGTGGGGCTGTGAGCTGGAGGGAGGTGCTTCCAGGGCAGGGCAGTCACCAAGGGCCTTCAGCAGAGCATACGTTGAAAGGCCAGAATGGGACTGATAGCTGTGTCCCTAACTCGTCTTCCAAGAAAAAGCCACAGAATGTATCAGTTACTCAGCCTGCCCTTATCTCAGCCAATGGGAATGCAAGGAAAACAAACCCAAGGCCAAAAGTATGCTGACCACCCCCCTGTCTTTGTCTAACCAGACCCTAGCTGCACCCTGACCTTGCATCACTAGCCCCCGGCCCTCACTCAACTGACCGGAATCGGCCAAATCAGTAGTCTGAGTGGGCACTCACCCCCCCACCCCCACCCCAAGCCCTATAAAGTCTTTGTTCTTTCAAGACTCGGGGCTCTTTCACATCCTGCTGCTGCACCAGTAATGGAGGCAGAGGGACCGAGCTGAGCTTGAATAAAGGCTCTATGCTTTTGCATCGGTCTCGGCACTCCCTGGTGGTTCTTTGGGGATCTTGAAATCTGGGCATAACAACGTGCTCCCCAGGAACTGTGCTTACTCCTAAACTCGCCTGGTCCTGGTAACAGGAGTGTTTTGCTTACAGCACCAGGAAGGAGATACATCTCTGTGTCTAATTAAATCTGGCTCAGCCTGGCCTGAAGGGGTTGGTGGGAAGTCTGAACCAGTGTTTTCTCTGAGTCCCGCTGGCAGGTGGGCGGGGAGAGCTCTCTTCTCTGCTCCTGAGCCTGCCCTTAGCCTGCCATCTGACTGGCCACTTTCTGCTGCAGCTATGCTGTGGGCTCCGTCCTTCCCGAAGGCCATCCACACCTGCCCGCCCGGGGCACCTGGGAGGCCGCACCGGCTGGCTCAGTCCCTACCACCCAGGAGAGCTTCCCTATGACCGGGACTTGTGTAGGCTCCTGCCTGCCAAGCAAAATAGAAAATAGGATGTTTTACAGCTACATTCCTAGAAAGACTAGTTGCGCACTAGCTGTATTTGTTGCTGGTACAGTCACGTTTTCCTTCTGATTGTAAAAGAAATCAGCACGAAAACATTTCCCCAGCCCGGCCCTGTCCCGTGGAGCTTGGACAAGTGGGCTACCCCCCCTACCCCCCTCCCTCCAGGGCCGGTCAGCTTCTTGCCCACAGGAGCCTAAGATTCGGAATCTGTTAGCGCTCCTGGGAGTGAAAGATGGAGAATTCTGAGTCCTTTAACCTTCTCGGGAGGCTGGGGGAGCTCCCTCTCCTATGCTTGCACGGCTCTGTCCCCCAAACCGCAGACGGTTCACTTCCCAACTTTGTTTTCTTGTCCCTTTAAACTGTGCACCATCGACTGAGGGCGGAGGTGGGAGAGAGGGTGTGGCCACCCTGCCAGCCCAGCCTTTCTTAGTGAGCTCAGCCCTCAGCCACAGCACATCCTTGGGGCAGTGTGGGGCACCGGTCAGGGCGGTGGGGGGCGGAGGGGAGGCACTGTCACTAGCGGGGACTCTGAGACCCAGCGGAAAGGCCTGGAGGTCCCAGCTCAGGCCTCTGAACGTCCTCAGGAGGAATCAAGCCGATGGAGGCAGGTGGTTTGGGCTGCCACCTGGGCAGACACCGGGTCGCAGGGTCAGGCGTCCAAGGGGAAGTGGGACAGCTGTCAAGAATGAAGTTTTGGCGTTGTTACCTTGAGGGTCATAGTTCAGAACTTTTCCAGATTCACAGGTGTGTCTATTGCATAGTAATTTCTAGTTTTAAAGATACACACACGCAAATCTCTCTAAGGTTTTAGGGTTGTTACCTGTTTTAATCTTTAATTTTCCAAGATTTGTTTGTTTTCCGATGTTGAATTTGGGGATTCTTTCTACAAGGGTGTCACAGGCAGAGCTTGAGCAGTGCTTCTGTTTCTATGTGAGAGGAGAAGGGCCCTTTAATATTTAATACCCTCATTGTCAAAATAATGTGCTGACATCAAAATATACATTTTAAATGAAAACAAAACAACACACACACACACACACACACACACACACACACACACACACACAAGCCAATGCTTTCAAAACTGACCTGGAAATAGAGATTGTTTTGGTTACACTTATAGCTCCCACATTCTTTGATGATGAATAATAATATGTCCGCACTTTAACCGCCTCAGTCACAATCATTAGTGACGGACGGTTGTGCCTAAACAGTGGTGACCACTGAGCTTTGCTGAGTTGGGAGGAAGCCTCTGGCACCTGCAGACTTTGTCCTTGGCCCATCCAACATCCTAATTTTAAAAGGCAACGCTGCCAGCTCTGTGTGTGACCAGCTGGGAGATTCCAGATCCAGAAATCAAACTATATTGAGTGGCTGGGTCTAGGGATCAAGTTAGGATAGTTGGTAAGGGGCATAAAGGCAAAGTGTTATCTGTGGACCTGAAAACCCAACTCAATCTCTATCATAAAAGGCCAAAGGGGGACATAGCGTCACGACCAACTACTGGACTCACCAGGAGATGCATTGTGGGTCCCGCAGCGGCCACGGCAGGTGGGACTTCTGGAGCATCACGGGGTGCTGGCAGCATCCGCGGAGTTTGCGAGGCGTCGCGGGGCGGCAGACATGGACCCGATGGCAGGTTAGGCCTAGCGGACCCTACATGTACTTGATTTAATCGTGTGCTGGGCCTCTAGTTCTAAGTGTAAAAAAGAGAAGAAAGGCAAAAACATCATGATAGCAGGTTTTTGGCTGACAGTTAAATGTCAATTCAACAGTGACACTGACTGCTGGTACGTGGCTCTCGGTGTGTTAGCAATATGGACGGACCACTGTGTTGGCGATAGCTTACCAGGGAAGCTATCTTCAGAGGGACACCGCCCTTGGAGGGAGGGGGAGGAGGACACAGCTATGGGGGAGAGGGACACAGCCATCAGGGGGAGGGGGGACACAGCTGTCCGAGGGGGACCCAGCCCTTGGAGGGAGGGGGAGGGGGACACAGCTATGGGGGGAGAGGGACACAGCCATCAGGGGGAGGGGGGACACAGCTGTCAGAGGGGGACGCAGCCCTTGGAGGGAGGGGGAGGGGGACACAGCTATGGGGGGAGAGGGACACAGCCATCAGGGGAAGGGGGGACACAGCTGTCAGAGGGGGACACAGCCCTCGGGGGAGGGGGCACAGCTAGGTGAGGGCTGTGTGAGTGGCAGCTCCCGCCATGAGCGGGAGTCTGAGAGGAAGGTCCTGCCGCACAGCCCCGTGGAGGCCTCTGAGGCACATCCAGGCATGCTGGCTCCTGTCCACCAGGGACTCGGTCCCCCTATGACCTCAGACTGTAAGTGATGATGAAGGAAATCAATGAGGATGCGGCATGAGAACCATTTCCAGGAAGAGGACTAGGAGGGAGGCGGGTGAAACGAAGGCTTTGGTTTTACAGGAACCTAGAGGTCCGAGAGGAAAATGGTCCCTGGAGACGCAGGGTGTCGTGGGTAACCAGGCTCGGGGCGTGGGAGGTGCGTGCGGTTTTAGAGCAGAAACGTTCTGCTTTGACGGAGATGCTTGTGAGATGGCTAAACGCGAACACTCCCTGCTTCTGCTCTCCCGACGGTCGTGTTTTTCTGCATAAATCAGTGTCTGTCTGGGAGGTGGGGTGGCAGAGGGACAGAGAGCAGCGGCCTGGCCTTCCTGGAGGCCGGCTCCCTCGTGGCCTCAGCTCAGCCTGCTCCTGGCCTCGCACTGCTCCCTTGCGAGGCACCCCCCCCCCCCGCCCGTCTTCCTCTGTGGAGAGCTGAGCTGTGGCTCCCGGCCTAGTGAGCGCGCTCTCATGTTACGTGATCTTCCTAAAATACAAAGTGTGACAACATTGTTCTCGGAATTCAATTTGGATGCAAAATGTGAAATGTTCTAATCAGATCTCAGTTCCCAGCCTGCAGGAAACAGAAGTGGCCCCTAAAAGAAAGTGTCTCGTGCACAAATCTCCTGCTTTTAACACCATCCTGGCCATTCCTGGCCCCCCCTCCCCCAGCTGACAGAGGTCGGGCGGCCATGGGTCTGCACATCCAGCTCTACCAGTACCGCCCAGGCGCGCGGTGCCCGCTCGGGGCTCTGCCCTCACCCAGTGCGCAGTGCTGTCCCCAGCCTCCTCCGGGAACACAGAGGGTTCCGGACTGTGAGGACCCTCCCAGAGCGACTGCACCCTAACCCGGCGTCCTCCTGCCAAGGGGTCCTGCCCAGGACCACCACAGGCCTTGGCACTCAGCTCCCTTGTCGTCAATATTGTACGTGAACCTTTACATGTTACACACAGAAAACTACTACCAGTGTCAAATGTAGAAGGTCGTTTTCAAACAAAGTACAATTTTAAAAAATGAAAAGATCGTTATGTTGTGGCTGAAGGTCTGAGCCTGAAGCCTGTTCTCTGTTTGTCAACAAGGGGGTTAAAGGTGACGCTGTGACATCTCTGTGACTTAACTAGAAGGTGGAGGAAGAACTGAAGAACTTCCAGACCACAGGCCCCAAGGCCAGCGAGCGCCAGATCCGCAGGCCTCAGCAGCCCTCAACGTCACCGAGTGCCCCCGACGTCATAGAGTGCCAGGTCCGCAGGCCATGGGCAGCCCAGCTGCTGCTGCACCTGCAGGGTCTTGCCCTTATCTGTCTCCAGCTCATCCCATGGAGCTACCACTAAAAAGACATTCAAATGCACCTTCTCCTTGCTAGGCCTGCTTCTCATCTGACCTGTTATACTCGGCATGTGTGTCACCATTTCCCTACACACACGTACTGCACACCCGTCACCCTTTCCCTAAACACACCCACTGCACACCCGTCACCCTTTCCCTACACACACGTACTGCACACCCGTCACCCTTTCCCTACACACACATACTGCACACCCGTCACCCTTTCCCTACACACACCCACTGCACACCCGTCACCCTTTCCCTAAACACACCCACTGCACACCCGTCACCCTTTCCCTAACCATCACGCTGCGCACCCGTCACCCTTTCCCTAAACACACCCACTGCACACCCGTCACCCTTTCCCTAACCATCACGCTGCACACAGGCTACAATGAAACCTGGCCACGGGATGGCAGCAGGTCTACAAGGCTGACAGCAGGCCCCCTGGATCCTCGTCTCCATCTTCTTACTCGCCATGCGTGGTGATCTGTGCATGGCTACATGCTCCCTTATGTTAAATCATGGGAGACAGTGGCTGCTGCGCACGGCCACACGCACACAGAGCGGCTGGAAGGCCGAGTGTTTAGATCCAGGCAGAATGGAAGACCCAGGGCAAAGTTCACTTTACCAACCAGATCACCACATCATCAAACCAATATAAAAGGCCAATTGGAAACCATCAAGATTTAAAATAATTAAAATTCTGGAATATGTATACAGAAAGGGGAAAACCTTCAAAAGAAGACGCTTTTTTTCTCAATTTATTTCTCAAATTGAATCTTTATCCTCGCACTTTAAAAATGATCGGTGTAATAACAGACAACTCACACACTGCTTCCGTCTCTCACGTTAATTTCCATTTTCTCAAGGCACCACCGGTGAATGTCAAGCTCCAACATGGAGATGGAAATACACATTCTTATAATTTTAATAAAATACTTCGTTGCCTCAACGCCATCGGTCATTTCTGCTTTTCCTCATTTTTTCACACTGTGGGTGTGGTGCTTTCGAATTTGTCCTGTTCACACTGTTTGCTGACATTGCTGATAAACATTTTCAGAAAAGGGCATTATTCCTTGTACATTTTCACTTAGTGACATAACCCAATTAACCAAAAAAGAACTCACACTATATCTTAAAAAAAAAGAAAAAAGCCGCCCAGTCTGTGTGGCTCAGTGGTTGAGCATCAACCCAGGAACCAAGAGGTCAGGGCACATGCCGGGGTTGTAGGCTCGATCCCCAGCAGGGGGCGTGCAGGAGGCAGCCATTCGATGGTTCTCATCAATGTTGCTATTTCTCTATCTCTCTCCCTTCCGTTCTCTCTAAAAATCTATAAAACACATTTAAAAAAGGGAAAAGAAAAGAGGCTCCCTGGTGGTATTACGCAGCAGTTAAGGAGGATGGGCGAGGAGGTTGCTCCAGGAGGAGGCAAGGACCAGCACCTGCCCATGCCCAGGTTGTTGGCGGAGGTCAGAAATGGAGGTAGAAACATATGTTGAAAGATTAATATTTTTCTTTATATACTTTGTACTGTTTTACCTGTGAAACAAGTTTTAAAAGAATAATTCAATAAATAACATTTAAAAACGTAATCTGGCCCGGCCGGCGTGGCTCAGTGGTCGAGCGTCGACCTATGAACCAGCAGGTCACGGCTTGATTCCTGGTCAGGGCACATGCCTGGGTGCAGGCTCGGTCCCCAGTGTGGGGTGTGCAGGAGGCACCCGATCAATGGTTTTCTCTCATCATTGATGTTTCTCCCTCTCCCTCTCCCTTTCTCCAAAATCAATAAAAATATATTAAAAACAAAAACGTATTCTGGACAAGAATCTAAGGCACAGCCTGTGGGAGAGGACATGAGCTGGACGGCCAGTCAGAAGGCCGTGTGCTCTGGTGAGTGTAGAGGGCGCAGTGCAGACGCCAGACACAGCTCAGACAAGTCATGCAGACCCCAGAGTGAACGTGAGGTGCCTCCATGGACACGCCTGATGCCAACAATCACCGTGTACAGGAAGTGCACCATATTACACTGGAAAACAGCTTCAACCGCCCCGCCGGGTGGTGGCTCAGCTGGTGGGAGCACTGGTCCATGCTCCAAAAACAGGCTGCACGTTTGATTCCCAGGCAGGACACATACCTAGGTTTCAGATTCGATCCCCAGTCAGGGTGCGAATGGGAGGCAACCAATCAATGTTTCTCCCTCGCTCTCGCTCTCTAAAATCAATAAAAATAAATAAAACCAAAAAAAGCTTCAATTAACCGAAGAGACAAAAATTGAACTATGTAGCAAAATGCATACTTTCTACTATTTTAATTTTAAAAAGACTTTAATGTCATGGAGAAGACTAATATTTACCTGAAGGAGAAACTTCATTGAAGCTACTAAGACTCACATGGATTTCATAAAAACAATCTGATCAGGGCAAGAGGAATACAAAATACCTTTTAATAAGCTGACTGTTCTTCTTGAAAAAGAGTCCCCTATAAGCTTTTATTTTGAAATAAGAGTAACGATGGCGACCGAGAAGTGGGCAGTATTTCCGGGTAGGGCTGGAGGCCCATCTGCTTGTTGTCCTTCAGCTTCTGCACTATGACTCTGGCAAATTCCTCTCCCTGGATGTCAGTGGTGTCCAGTAACTGCCTGACTTTGGCGGTCCTCGTGGGTTTGGTGCTGATGAGTTCGTAGTCCTCCTTCATGATCAGGTCCCGGGACAGCAGGGCGTCCAGCGCCTGGTTGAGGCAGGCCTCGGTCATCTGGCTCACGACATCCTCCCTTTTGCTCTGGATCCACTGCTGGGCCACCCCAGGCTGTGAACGCTCTGCACAGAGCCGGGGGACAGGTAAAAGGTGAGGACAGACACGTGCAATGAAGAAAACAAGATGAAAAAGAAATGAGGAGGCATAAAACCTGTCTTTACTGTGACTGTGCTAATAGGAAACCAGTACTTTGGGGAGATGCTGTTAATTTTCAGGAAACAGATATTTGAGTTATTTCTTCGCATCCCTCCTGGAAAAGCACTCCTTTTTATTTGCTATAAATCATGGGGCAAAACCTTTTTCTAAGTTTTAAAAAATGTGTAAAAGATACCTGCATGTTTGTTAGATAAACAAAAGCAACTTTGCCTTTAGTAATGTATTCGGTCACACCTGTGCCCAGCCACCTTCCCCTCCCTAGACCTTGAGGGATAGGCCCCTGAGCTGTGACCACGTGCCGGCCCCTGAGCTGTGACTGCACAACCCTGAGCTGTGACCACATGGCCCCTGAGCTGTGACCGCACGGCCCCTGAGCTGTGACCACGCGCCGGCCCCTGAGCTGTGACCACACGCCGGCCCCTGAGCTGTGACCGCACGGCCCCTGAGCTGTGACCGCACGGCCCCTGAGCTGTGACCGCACGGCCCCTGAGCTGTGACCACGCGCCGGCCCCTGAGCTGTGACCACACGCCGGCCCCTGAGCTGTGACCGCACGGCCCCTGAGCTGTGACCGCACGGCCCCTGAGCTGTGACCGCACGGCCCCTGAGCTGTGACTGCACGGCCCCTGAGCTGTGACCACGCGCCGGCCCCTGGTGCTGGGGCTGGAAGTGCTTCCCAACTTCAGAATGTCCGTGTTCCCCACATTGGGGAGTGAAGACAGTAGCCCTGACGTGGCAGACCTACTGGGCAGAGTGGAGAGGTGTCTTGCAGCAGGAATTACCTGAGTTCCCCTCGGCGGAGAGGGGGTGTACTGCCAAAGAGCGAGGGGCGGTCTCGTGGTCACACATCAGGGCCGTCTGAGCCACAGACACGTCATCCCAGCTGTGATTGGCTGGGCGGGGAAGCAGGGTGGAAAGGTCCGGGGTTTTTCCTGAAAGACAATGTTGCTACTGGGGGAGGATATCCTTAGTTCCTCCTGCAGCTCAGCTGTCAGCATGGGCCATACAAGGGAGGGCACGCAGTGTCCACTGCACTGCTGCTTGCACTGCGTGTCCACCTGATTCTGCAAGTAACTACTCTTAGACCAGGAGGGTCACACCGAATGTCCTGCCACACTCTCGCTGTCTGTCTGTCCCATGTAAGTGACACATCATGGAATTTTACTTCTCCATGTCGCCCCTCCCTCCTCTGCATCTCCGCACTTTGAACTGTCCTCTGACTCGGTGTGTGATGTGTTTCCTATGCTCTCCTTGGTTACCCTCGCCACCACAGGCCTCAGCGGTCACCTCTTCCCAAGTCCGTGTAATTACCTTTTCTGACTTCATGGAACCTCGGTCTCACATTTTAAGCAGCCAACTGGACAGCGCCCTCATGCATGTTGCTGAACACCTCGTTAAAAAACATTAAAAACTGAACTGCTCACCTTAACTCTAGAACCCGTTCTAGTGACTAGCACCAATGCTCTGCCAGTCCCGGCTTCTCTGTCCCTCCTGCCAGTGAGGAGGGGCCTCACCCTATCGGAGACAACACCCCCACCCCCTCCTGTGCTCTGCTCAGGCCTCCTAGCCCCCCGCTGTGGCTGTGCTGCAGCAACAGACCAAGTCTCCCAGCTGTTTCCTCACCTCGTCTCCTTGCTCTCCCCAAGTAGCCTAGAGTCCGGCCGGAAGGACTCTTCCTAAAGCAAAGGATTTCATCCCGTCACTCCCTTGCTCAGAAGCGTGCAGTGATGGCTCCCCACCCTGGTCGGCCTCGCCACACCTGGCCTCCCCATCCATGCGCCCTGCCCTGCGAATCTTAGCCCCGACGCTGTCGCTCAGCCTGGAATGCCCACCCATTACCCACCCTTCGTAAGGACAGCTTCAGCCTCCGCCAGCAAGCTCTTCGTGATGGCAGAGCCGAGCAGAGCACCAGGAAAACACTGATCAAAACACCTGCTTCCAGCTGCGGACGTGCAGCTCCTGACCATGGATCCAGAGTCCCTCAGGCTGCTGTGAAGACGCCCTCCCCCAACCCAGAGCTCTGTCACCTCCCCTGCACCCGCTGCGGCCACACTGTGCACACGCAGACACACTGCTCCTCTCTCTCCCGAGAGACTGTCCGTATTTTCCTGTGCTGCTCCGCAGCACGCCTTTCACACGGGAGGGGTCTCCTGAACATCCCAGGATGCTGTACTGTCTGTCCCTTTGTGAACATGCGTCATGGATGCCAATGGGAGACACGTGCCACACACATTGTGATTGTTTGCAAGAATATCAGCTTGAAAGAAAGTGGAAACTTGTAGCCAAACCGACGACAAACGGTACATACCAGACACAAGGCCATCGTGCTGAGCAGCGCACAGGGATCTGGCGGCTCCAGGAGAACCGCTACTTTTATGACACTGAGAAAATCCACAGGATTCCTGAGGTGAACAGGGACACACGATTTAGGCTAAAGAAAAATCATTCAAAAGTTATACAGCTTTAATTTCTAAACAGTTCTTGCTTGTGGCTTATTATAAACAAAGAATCAAAACAACAGTTACACCTTACAAAGTAAAAAGCCACATATATCAAATAAACAAAAAACCTGATTTTTAAAATCAACTAAAATTGGGGGGGTGAATGATAACATTAGAAATGATAACTTTTCCAGTATTTGCTATATGATCTTAGAGGCTCTGTACAGTTGATGAGAAATTTGAAATCTGCAACTCTGGTTCCCTGCTGATGTAGAGCAGGTGCCTCCTCTTTCTGCCCACGCCCCACCCCCACGGGGCCCACAGAAGCAGTGGAGCATGGATGCGCCTCCCCCAGGCTTCTGCCCTCGGGCGCTGGGCTTTGTCAGTGCTATCTGTGCTCTCTGTCTACAGTGTGCACGTGGTTCTGAGAGCGGAGACCGTGTGTACGGCAGATGGAAAGCCCAGTGCTGTGCTGTAGTGCTCATGCTGAAGGCCTTTTCTGAGTCTGTGAAGTGGACATACGTTTTCTGAAGAGAAATGACCGAGATGCAGTGAGCCTGAGTGGATGCCCTCAGGAGCCCTTTCCTCGTGCACAGCCACACGGTGCCACTCCCCTTCCCTCCTCCCGGGAGAGTGAAGGTCAGGCAGATGGACAGTGCAGAGCTTGGTCAGGGTGGGCCCAGCACCACCAGAGCAATGTCCCCATGCCGATCCATGGGGACACAGCGCGCCACACAGGCCACAGGGCTGGCTGGGTGAGGAGCAGGGGCTGGATGAGGGATTTCTAGCCGGGCACGGCCCTGGGCCATGGGCAGATCCCAGCACCTCCCCAGGAGTTAGACTGGGTGACTTTCCCAGATTCTCCGATTCTGAGTTTATCAACAGAAGTTCTGTTTACCTCCAGTGGACCGTGATTTAGAGAGAGGTTCAGAGATGCCTCCGATTTCTTGTCACACATGTGGACAGCACTCAGAGCGCTCTGCACCTGGAGCAGACACATACATGTGCTTTAACTGGAGTAACAAATCACATGAGTAAAATTCTTTAACAAATCAGCTTATCCTAAATGGTGATCTTTGTTTTTACCAATTTCTTTATAAAAAGTCTTATTAAATTTATGTTCTATTCCTGGCCCCGCCGTGGGCTGGCTGTGTGGGTGCTGTGTCACTGACATCAACGCACCTCCATGATCTTACCAGTGCGATGGCAACAAGATCCTGCCCTACGAGTTTCACAGTACTGATATAAGAATATATATATATATATATATATATATACACACACATACATATATATATATATTATTGATATCAGAGAGGAAGGGAGAGGGAGAGAGAGAAACATCAATGATGGAAGAGAATCACTGATTGGCTTCTTCCTACACACCCCCTACTGGGGATTGAGCCTGGAACCAGGGCATGTGCCATGACCAGGAATTGAACCATGACCTCCTGGTTCATAGGTTGATGCTCAACCACTGAGACACACAGGCCACGCAATATAAAATTTTTTTTAAAAAACTGAATAACTATAACAACCCTAAGTAAAAACAATACAATAAGTTAAGAACAATGATGAAAGTGATGCTATTATTAAATGACTAGAGGCCCGATGCACAAAATTCGTGTACTGGGGAGGGGATCCCCTCAGCCCAGCCTGTGCCCTCTTGCAGTCCGGAAGCCCTCGGGGGATGTCTGACTGATGGCTTAGGCCCACTCAGTCAGACATCCTTAGTGATGCTCTGGAGGCGGGAGAGGCTCCCACCGCCACCGCTGCGCTTGCCAGCCATGAGCCTGGCTGCTGGTTGAGTGGCGCTGCCCCTGTTGGAGAGCACTGACCACCAGGGGCAGCTCCTTCATTGAGCATTTGCCCCCTGGTGATCAGTGGGCGTCATAGTGACCGGTCATTCCTACCGTTTGGTCAATGTGCATATTAGCCTTTTATTATATAGGATATTTAAGTATTTATAATTATATAACTTAATTTATTTAAAAAGCCAGACTTCTAAAAATTAACAGTTTTAAATACAGATCCTAATATAAGTTGTTTGTGGACAAAGGAACTGGAATGGTTCTTTTCTATTTTAAAACCAAGAAAGCAGATCCTTTGGTACACCTTGGTTAGAAGAAGAGAAAGTTATGAGGAGAGAAAAGAGAACTGAAAAGATAAAGCAAAAAGAAATGTTATTGAAGTTTGTATCTACTAAGAAGTGGATAAGATGAAATGTTCTGGAAAACACTGTACCTACTCAGAAGTGGATAAGTCAGTAAAAAGTTATCAAAAGGATTAACACAGTTTCTCTCTAGTTATTTCTCTAAAGTCTTCAGAGTAATAGATATCTGGATTCTTACACTTCTCTTTGTCCAGTGCTCTCGGGCTTTTCTGTGATTTATAGTAAGTTAAGCTGTTAGTGCCTTAAAACACTCAGGCACTAACTAGTATTGTCCCCATCAATTCTTAGTTTGGTTAAGGGAAGCCGTTTCCTTTATGCGTGTCCCTTCTACATCAGAGGCTGTGTCAATCGATCCTGCAAACTGGATCATATTTCAAAGGCAACATAAGGAAACCCAACAAGTGCTAAACTATGCTTACTCTGCCCCCGAAAGGACTACAGTGGCTTTTAAACAACTTTAATGTTGAGAAAACCCTGTAGTGTTGGGTCCCTTCAGTTTTTCTGATCTGAAAGAGCCAGGAGACAACTGTCCTAGATCCACATCAACAGAGACTGGTCTATGCAACAAGTGAGTAGGATAACAAAATCAAAAAGCAATTTAAAAAATAAACATTTTGTGTATTAATCCTCAAATAATACACAAAATAAAATACACTTAATAAAAATCCTACAGCTTAACTTACCATAAATCATAGAAAAGCCCGAGAACACAGGACAAAGAGAAGTGTAAGAACCCAGATATCTATTACTCTGAAGACTTTAGGGAAATAACATGTGGATTAAAAAGTTGATTTACGGAATTCATTGTACACACTGGCATTCATGACACTTTTTTTTCCTTCTGTCTTATTTCTTTTCTTTCCTTTCTTTTTTTTCTTTATTGTTGGAAGTATTACAGATGCCCACTTTGTTTTAAAAATATATCTATCTTTATTGATTTCAGAAAGGAAGGGAGAGGGAAGGATAGAAACATCAATGATGAGAGGGAATCACCGATCGGCTGCCTCCTGCACACCTCACACTGGGGATCCAGTCCGCAAACCAGGCATGTGCCCTGACTGGGAATCAAACCGTTACTTCCTGGTTCATAGGTGGATGCTCAACCCGAGTCACCCGGCTGGGCATGTTTCTTTGTTTTTTTCATTGAACCCCTCCACCCTGCACCTGCCCCTCCCAGGCCTTCACCACTCTATTGTCTGTGTCCATATTTGCATATAAGTTCCCCGATTAATCACTCCCCACCTACTCACCCACCCCCCCACCTTCCCTCTGGAATTCACCAGTCTGTTCCATGCTTTTATGTCTCTGGATCTATTTTTTTCATCAGTTTATTTTGTTCATAAGATTCCACATATGAGTGAGATCATGTGATACTTATCTTTCTCTAACTGGCTCATTTCACTTAGTATAATACTCTCTAGGCCCATCCTTAAAAGATAAGAGTTCTTTCTTTTTGACAGCTGCATAGTATTCCATGGTGTAAATTACCACTGCTTTTTTTTTTCCATTCATCTGCTGATGGGCATTTGGGCTGTTTCCAAATCTTAGCTATTGTAGTTGCACTGCTATTAACATAGTGGTGCATACATTCTTTCTGACTGGTGTTTCTGGTTTCTTAGGATATATTCCTAGAAGTGGGATCATTGGCTCAAATGGCAGTTTCATTTTTAAGTTTTTGAGGAGACTCCATAGTGTTTTCCACAGTGGCTGCACCAGTCTGCATTCCCACCAGCAGTGCATGAGGGTTCCCTTTTTTTTACATCCTCGCCAGCACTTGTCATCTGTTGATGGTAGCCACTCTGACAGGTGTGAGGTGGTATCTCATTGTTGTTTAAATTTGCATCTCTCTGATAATTAGTGACTTTAAGCATTTTTTTCATATGTCTCTTGGCCCTTTGTATGTCCACTTTGGAGAAGTGTCATGACACATTTTATATTAAAATGTAATATATAGGAGTTCTGGAAATGCCTGGAATCTGGAGATGGCCATCTGAATGGCATGGAAAAGCCTTTCAGTGACAGAAGGAGAGCATTTATAACCTCTCATAAACGCTCCGCCCCAATACTATATAGCCCATACTTGTGAAAAGTACACAGGTAAGAATTACAAACTAAATCGAATGTCTCCGCGACTAACATATAGTTGTTTAAAGTCTGATTTCCAGCATTTCATTTAGCAATTATTTACCTTTGTTTTCTTTAGTTGCAAAACAGCTTCAAGAAAACTTATCTCTTCATATGTTCTCAGGACTGGCTCAAGTTCTATTAAACATTCTAAATAAGAAAAAAATTAGAGTTCAGATTGCATCTAGTCATTAAATTGAATAATATAAATGCTAATATTTAACTGATAAGGCCCTACGTCAATTTTTCCCACTAATGACAACCAACTGTCTTAACAGGCTTTATTAAAGGCATAAAGATATCATATATACACCATAAATAAAAGTAAACTTAGGATGGATTAAACTTAAATATAAGACCTAGAACAATAAAACTCCTAGAAAAAAAGGCAATAAACTCCTTGATATCAGTCTTGGCAATATCTTTTTAATATTCAGATTTTCCTAAAGAAGCAGCATCTGCCTCAGCAGGCCCCACACCTCTCTCTAAAAGGCCCCAGGCCAAGCATGTCTCCTCAGCAAGGCCAACAAAAACAAAAACAAACAGTGGGAGGACATAAACAAAACAGTTTTGCACAGCAAAGGAAACCATCAACAAAATGGGAGAAGATTATTTGCAAATAATCTATCCAATAAGGTGTTAATATCCAAAATATATAAGGAACACATACAACTTAACACAATCCAACTGAAAAATGGGCAGAGACCCTGAACAGACATTTCTCCAAAGAGGACATACAGATGACAAATAGATACATGAAAAGATCCTTAGCATCACTAATCACCATGGAAATACAAATTAAAACCACAATGAGGCATCACCTCACACCTACCAAGGTTGATCATCAATAATCAACAAATAGCAAAAAATAAAAGTAAAAAGATCAACATATAGGAAGTGTTGGTGAGGATGTGGAGAAAAGGGAACCCTCGTGCACTGTTGGTGGGACTGTAAATTGGTGCAGCCCTGTGGAAAGCAGTATGGAGGTTCCTCAAAAAATCAAAAATGGAACTTCCATATGACTCTGCAATCCCACTTCTAATATTTATCCAAAGAAAACAAAAACACAAATTTGAAAAGATATGTGCACTTCTGTGTTCATTTACAACAGCCAAGACATGGAAGCAACCTAGGTGTCCACTGACAGACGAAGGGATCAGGCTGTGGTTCAGTGCACAATGGAAAGCATATATTGAGCCATACAAAGTAATGCCATCTTGCCATCTGAGACAACATGGATGGATTAGAGGGTCTTATGCTGAGTGAATTAGGTAGGACAGAGAAAGACAAATGCCATATGATTTCACTTACATGGGGAATCCAGAAACAAAACAGAAACAGACTCAGATAGAGAGAACAAACGGATGGTTGCGAAAGGGGAGGGGAGTAGGGAGATGGAAAAAATAAGATAGGCATCTAGATCAGTGGAACAGAATCAGAACTGAGAGTCTAAAGTTAAATCCTTCCAATTATGGTCAACTGCTTTTTGACAAAATTGAAAAGGACATTTAACGGGGACAGGATCGTCATTCCAACCAGTGGCTCTGGGACAGTCGGAGAGCCACAGGGACACAGATAAACTTACTCTTACCCCCCAAAATGTGGACTTCACCTGAAACGGACGTGCACCCAAGTGGAATATAGGAGAGAGTTTTCATGACCTTGGGCTGGGCACAGAATTATTAGCTATGACTTAAAAACAGGGTCCATACAAAACTGGCAAATGAACTTCAAAATATTGAAAACTTTTATTCCTCAAGAGACGCTATTAAGAAAAATGAAATACTGGCCACAGACTGACAGACCATGTCTGCATGTCACATGTCTGCTGGAGGACTTGTGTCTAGAATATAGAAAGAACGCTGGGCGGCTTAATCAGACAAATGGCCCAATTTAAAATGGGCAAAAAATTAAATTTCACCGAAGGGGAGATACAAATGAGTAAAAAGCACATGAAAATAGGTTTAACATCATCAGCCATTAGGAAATGCAAATTAAAACGACAATGAGATAGCACTCCATACCCATGGAAAGAACTGCAATTAAAGCACAGACAGCAGCAAGTGCCGACAGCAATGCAGACACAACCTCAAGTCCTCCCGCTGCTGATGGGAACACAAATGATGCAGCCACTGTGAAAGTTTGGCAGTTTTTAAAAAAATGGCAGATAAATTTATCATAAGCTGAGCAATTTCACTTATAGTTACTGAGAGAAATGGAAACACATTCACACAGATGGGCAGGTGAGCAGTCACAGCAGCAATGTTCCCAGCGGCCCACGCGTGGGAACACTCAGAATTACCATCATCACTAGGAGAAAATGAACCTGCTGCTCGAGGGAGAGGCCAGCACTCCAGGTAGAAAACTGAGCGTCACACAGAGGTGGTGGACAGGGCCACGGTGGGAAGTGTCACTGACACAGAGGTGGTGGACATGGCCATGGCGGGAAGTGTCACTCACACAGAGGTGGTGGACAGGGCCACGGCAGGAAGTGTCACTCACACAGAGATGGTGGACAGGGCCACAGCAGGCCTGCCACACTGGGAAGAGTATGGAGCAAGGAGATGAGGACCTGGAGGGGCTGAGGCTCTGACAGTTAGAAGTTGAGGGAGGAAGAGAAACGACGGAGGAAGAGATGTATTCTTTTGTGTCTTGAAACCACCAGAGGGAGAATTTCAAGGAGAGTTTCACTTTGGAGAAGAGAAGACATCAGGATGATCATCTAAGGTAGCAACTCTCCAGCCTTCAGGGCTCAGGACTCTTCAAAATGACCCAGCACCCCAAGAGCTTCTGTACATGTGGCCATGTCTCCTGATATTTAGTATATGAGAAATTAAAACAGAAAAGCTTAAAACAAGAATATATGAGGACACACTGCATTATCTGTGAGAGCAATGATACCATCATGCCTGTTTAGCTTCTGCAAATCCACTCTTGAAGGATGAGTAAAAGGGAAGCGTGTCCCTATTTATTATTTTGAAAACAGTGTTGGTTCTGAGAACTGAGTCTCCGGGAGCAGTCCCCGGAGCCTCACCCCTCAAGACAGCGGGTGCCTCAGAGGGAAAGTTCAGATCTTTCAGAAGCAGTTTTAGTGCCCAGTTTGGGCCACTGATTGAAAGAGAAACCAGGGCCCTGGCTGATTTGGCTCAGTGGATAGAGTGTCAGCCTGCACACCAAAGGGTCCCAGGTTCGATCCTGGTTAAGGGCACGTACCCCAGTTACAGGCTCCTCCCTGGTCTGGGCCCTGTTCAGGTGCATGTAGGAGGCAACGAATTGACGTGTTTCTCTCACATTGATATTTCTGTCTTTCTCTCTTCCGCTCTCTGAAAATGGGAAAATATCCTTGGTAAGGATTAAAACAATAAAATAAAATAAAGAGAAACCAGGGACTTCCACTTGGCCAAGATGGAGTAATAGGGACCAATTTACCATCCTGCTTTTTTTTTTTATAATATATTTTATCGATTTTTTACAGAGAGGAAGGGAGATAGTTAGAAACATCGATGAGAGAGAAACATCGATCAGCTGCCTCCTGCACATCTCCTACTGGGGATGTGCCCACAACCCAGGTGCATACCCTTGACCGGAATCGAGCCTGGGACCTTTCAGTCCACAGGTCGACGCTCTATCCACTGAGCCAAACCGGTTTTGACAACCCTCCTGCTTGAAAAAACCAAAAAGGTCAGACAAAATGTATGAAAGAGTGGGTTTTTAAAAAATGCATATTTTTTTTTGTTTCAGAGAGAAAGGAAAAGGGAGAGAGAGAAACACCAATGATCGGAATCATTGGTTGGCTGCCTCCTGCACACCCTCTACCAGGGATCGAGCCCGCAACCTGGACATGTACCCTGACTGGGAATAGAACCATGACCTCCTGGCTCATGGCTTGATGCTCAACCATTGAGCCTCACCGGCCGGGTGAAAGAGTGGTTTTTAAGACAGCAGCTATGGGGCAAGAAAGGACAATGATCGGAGACGTGAAACAGAGAAACAGATGAGGGAGCCTTAGGACTGCAGGCTTACTGCCTTGAGAAAGGGACCTGAGTGAGATGGGGACCCGGCAGACAGTTCACAGGCAGAGAGGAAAAGCACACAGAAGGCCAGAGATGCTCAAGGGCTCCTCCAGGGCCCAGAGCCCTGACCCATGAAGGGTGCGGGAGTCAGTTAGCCATCGCCCCAGGCTTCAGGGAGCAATAGGAAACCCAGGAAGTGTGTAGGGAAGTGGGCGCTGCCTGGTGCATGATCTGCAGAAGAGCCAGGGTTTTCAGGAAACAGAGAAGTAACTACTTTGGAGAGGCACTGGGGACAAAGGAGGTATGTGTCCTCCCACACAGCTGTGGGAAATAAGAGATACAATGTCAGCCCATTATTTTAGCAGCTTTTGATGTTTTACTATAATGCTGATGAGCACTGGACATAACTTTTGAATGGAAAATAGACTTCATTGCTTATTTGGAATGAATATGCCAAGTGCGTGGCTTGTCTTTTTACTTTTTATAAATCTTTAAAATGTAAAAATTTTCAATTTCTGGGAAGGCCAAGTCTCAGTTTTTCTATGGTTCTTGCCTGGGTCTCACCCTAGAGCTCGGCCGCAAGGTCATACAGGGGTCAGGCAGGCCTCCTCCTGTGTCTGCAATGCCTGAGGTCTGCTCTGCCTCCCAGTCAGATCTCAACTAGCCTTATTTCCTGTCTGGTCTCTGCCTCAGGCCACACAGCAGCAGGAGTGACTTCTAAACTCAGAGTGGATCAGCTCGGTCCCATGAGACACACCTCCACGGCTCCCCACTTCCTGGGAACAGTCAACCCTTCATGACAGAGGCAGCCTCTCCTCCCTTTTCTTTTTCTTTTTTTTTTACAGAGAGGAAGGGAGAGGGACAGAGAGTTAGAAACATCGATGGGAGAGAAACATCGATCAGCCGCCTCCTGCACACCCCCCACTGGGGATGTCTGCAACCCAGGTACATGCCCTTGACCGGAATCGAACCCGGGACCCTTCAGTCCGCAGGTCAACGCCTTATCCACTGAGCCACACCGGCCAGGGCTCTCCTCCCCTTTCCATGCACATCCCATTTACTATTTGCTCCCTTCCGTGCGCACGTCCGCCAGCCCCTGGCCTTCCTTTGTTCCTCCAAGACACAGACTTCCTCTCCAGTGGCTCAGCCTGGCTGTGTCCTCTGCCTGAGACACCCTGCCTTTGCCTCCTCTTCAAGCTTCGAATTTCACCTCTCACGCTTGTTCCCCAATAAAGGGCTTTCATTCCCTCCCTCACCTATTGTCCCTGCTCACTGCCTTACAGGACTGGAACCACGTCTGGCTTGGTTATTTATTTATTTACTTCTCTGCTTTCAACCGGATGTGAGCTCCAGGGACTGAGCGACTTCGTCATGGTCACTACTCCGTTCCCCGGGCGCCACCTCAGCGCGTGGCACCAGGCAGGCGCGCAGGAGTACCTGAGGCTTCAGGAATGGACTATTACCCTTTCAGAGTTCTCTTTTCTATTAGGAGTCTCAGTTCCGCTCTAGAAGCAGTGACCCTTTTATAAATGCTGTGAGTAACAAGAGGGGAGAAAATAAAAACAATAACTTTGAGCTTGCCATCTAACTTGTATAACTTTCCAAGGAACATTTATTCACAGTATCTGAACTGCTTGTAACACAGGGTGACTCACTGAGGAAGGACGGCCGTTCATCCGGGTTCTGTGCCCACCCGCCTTCGATGAGTGCGACCATCCGCGCTCGATGGGGGGTACTGGGTGGCAGGCTGTCTTCGCTGGTGTCGGGCCGGTGTCCTTGTGACACACTGTACATAATTTGCAAAGGGTTGGTGACGTCTATCGAAACAAATGTACGTCATTCATTAGAGACTTTTTATGATCCAGTATGCTAATGCATTCTAAACCAAGGGAAAAGGAGGGACTCTTAAAATCTTAGGACTAAATTCACTGCCCTTTCTGCTAAAGCAACAGGTGCATCCCAGCCATCGCGGGCTTGCCTGGCTCCTCCGAGGAGTGTGAAGCATTGCTGCACTGCGCTGGGCGTGGGATTGATCTGGGCAATAGGCTGTGAGCAGCACTGAGCTGAGCTCAACTTATTTAGACCCAGGAAGGCTACAGCAAGCATGTCAAACTCATGGCCTGCAGGCCACATGCGGCCCACAACAAATATTTTTGCAGCCCAGTCAACACAACGGTATGCAAGAAATGTTTTAATAACTTAATTTTTATAATATCCTATTATACATAATCTATAATAATAAGAGTGTAATATGCAAATCGACTGAACAACTGAACAACAGAATGACCATTCTGTCTACCTTCCGGGCGATCGTACTATGACACGCCCTGGTGCCAGGCCAGCCAAGGCAGGTGTGATGCAATTGGTTGGGGACCCCACAATTGCCCCACAGGAGGAGGCCCAGACCACCCTCTCCAGTGATCAGTCCTGGAACCCTGGCCAGGTTAAGCGGGGCCTCCTGGCTGGCAGCTCTGTGGCAGGTGCGCAGGGCCAGCCAGTGATCACCCTGCGGAGGGAGGCCTAGGGCAGCCAAGGGATCGCACCTCATGCCTGTCGCCTGCAGAGGGAGGCAACCAGTGGCGGGGGTGGGGCAGCACCACAGTGGTGGGGGCGGGGCCAGCTCCGGCAGCCAGGGAAAGAAAGGCCCTGAAAGGCCTTGTACACTGGCTAGGCCTAGGGACCCTACCTGAGGGGTCAGGGATTGCAAGAGGGCGCAGGCTGAGCTGAGGGACAACCCCCCACTCCTGTGCATGAATTTCGTGCAACGGGTCTCTACTTATTAATAACAAACTACAAAGTTCGCTAATGACTGATGGCTATAATCGTGTTGCATTCATTTCCCTTATGCACCCAACGTGCAGGTGCACCATTTCTCTCCACTAATACTAGCAGCGAATATTTTAGCAACGGATTGCCACGTCATTAGTCTTGAACTGACTTGTTTGGTGTGAGCAACAGGAAACATTTTGCTTTTGGAGAATAAGCAAAATAGGTTTATTTGTGTTACGCTTATTAATTTGTGTAGTTATTCAGTGTCTGGTAAGTTAATGTTCAAGAAAATATTCATTTTATTACAATGTTCTATTATTTTATGTGAACGATGACTCATTTATTTCAGCCCTTTGTATTCAGCATGTCTCTATCGAAATAAACTATATTTCTATGAAAATTGAAGCTTTTATTTTTTGCGGCCCACATAAACTTAACCCTTGTTCATTTGGCCCATGTTAGTCTTTTGAGTTTGACATGCTTGGGCTACAGCAACTAGCATCCAATGTAACTGAGAAATACTGTTTTGTTTTGTAAGCTGCTGAGACCCTGAGGTTGTTTGCTGTACAGCAAGTGACTTATATAAACCTCGAAATAAGAAATGGCCCCAGCAGTTCAATGGTTAGAGCATCAGCTATTTCACCAAGGGGTCGTGGGTTTTTAAAAATATATATTTTTTCATTTATTTCAGAGAGGAAGGGAGAGGGAGAGAGAGAAAGATGGAAACTTCAATGATTAGAGAAAATCATTGATCGGCTGCCTCCTGCACACGCCACACTGAGGATCAAGCCCACAACCCCGGCATGTGCTTTGACAAGGAAATGAACCATGACGTCCTGGTCATAGCTCAACCACTGAACCACGCCAGCCAGGCGGTGTCACAGGTTTGATTCCAGGTCAAGGGCATGTGCCTGGGTTGTGGGTTTGCTCCCTGTTGCCAGTTGGGGCTCATATGGGCAACCAGTCAATGAGTCTCTCTCACACTGATGTTTCTGTCTCTCTACCTCCCTCCCCCCTCCTTCCTTTCCTCTCTCTGAAAAAGCAATGGAAAAAATATGCTCCCATGAAGGTTAACAAAAAAAAAACACATTAAGAAATAATATTTTCAGAAACTTTAAGAATTATTCTTTAGTGTTTTCTAGTCTTTATAAGGGACACTAATTTTTCATATGAACAGTTTTATAGCTGGAATGAATCTTAGGAATAGGAATTAAAAATCCTCGTTTTATAGAGAACAAACTGAAGACTCAAGAAATTTAATAGCTTGATGATAGAACTAATTACTGTCAGAGCAAGAATGAGAATCTAATTTTCCTGATCCTGAATCTAGTATGCTTCTCAGTGTACACTGGATTCATGGTGAGTTGTTATGCCTTTTTTAGTGTGTTTTCCACAAAATGATTGGTGGGCAGATTTAATGTAGATGAGTCGTGGACATTCTGCATGTGGCCCACCAGCAGGACATCACTGAAGAGGAGGTCAGGGCAACTCACCCTCAAAAGGCTGTTTTCTGGATAAGACTTCCCACATGATGACTGCATAGCTGTTGAATGTAAAATGTACACAGTAGATTACAAACCAGTCCTGTGTGGTAAACTGTAACACCAAATCCAAAAGCTGACTGTGGAGATACTGCTTTTGAAAGTGACAAGGTAGTGAGCTGCTGTATTAAGCATCAGCATATACAACCAAGATGATGATTATTCAGCTTGTTTTGAAAGGGAATTAATCTTGCCCTGGCCGGTTTGGCTCAGTGGATAGAGGACTGGCCTGTGGACCAAAGGGTCCTGGGTTCGATTCCGGTCAAGGGCACGTACCTCAATTGCAGGCTCCTCCCCGGCAGGCCCTGGGTGGGGCTTGTACAGGAGGCAACTAATTGATGTATTTCTCTCACATCGATATTTCTCCCTGTCTTTCCCTCTCTCTTCCACTCTCCCTAAAAACCAATGGAAAAATATCCTTGGGTGTGGATTTAAAAAAAGAAAAAAAGAAAGGGAATTAATCTTAATTTGAAAAATTAGGAAATTACTGTTATAAAAACTTGAAGTTATATGTAAAAATAATTTAAGAATCATTTAATAATCATTCTTAAACACTTAGATAAGCTATACCCTCTAATTATAGGATTTTATTATTCACACAAAATAGAGAGCAATAAAAAATGCTGTCCTTTTTTATGAACTTTGTTCTGCCTTCTTGGGTAGTCCCCTCCCCTACCTATATCAAAGTCACATGAGATAAAACCCTGGAGCACGTATATAATAAAAGCCTAAGTGACCATTAAAGTGGAACAACCAGAACGACCAGTCGCTATGATGCACACTGACCACCAGGGGGCAGACACTCAATGCAGGAGCTGCCCATTGGTAGTCAGTGTGCTCCCACAGGGGAAGCGCTGCTCAGCCAGAAGCTGGGCTCACGGCTGGCAAGCAGTGGTGGTAATCTCTCCTGCCTCCGTGGCAGTGCTAAGGAGCAGTGAGCTGAGCAGTAAGGAACAGTGAGTAGGCAGGTGATAAGGAGCGAGGGGTCCCGGACTGCGAGAGGGATGTCTGCCTGCTGGCTTAGGCCCAGAGAGGGCCTAAGCTGGCATGCGGACATCCCCCGAGAGGTCCTGGGCTGCAAGAGGGTGCAGGCCAGGCTGAGGGACACCCCCGCCCAGTGCATGAATTTCATGAACTGGGCCTCTAGTTACATTTTAAATTGATAGGACAATAGATGTGCTTCAAAATGTTTTCAAGGATCTAAATGTGGCTTAAAGCAAGGCATCTTTAAATTCAGAAATACTAGTCACTGTGGGCTCTACTTTATTTTCTCACATGTAGGAAAGAATAAAAATCACACTTTAAAATGCAGCTTCAAAATGCTGACTGATTGTTCTGGCTCTCAGAGCGGTGAGCTCTGAGCAAGCAGCAGCCACACCTGTATATGTCATGCTTGACGCTGGCCCTCGCCTTCTGCCCCGGCTCGTAGTTCTCGGGCGGCATGTAGATGATGGTCCCACCTTCCGGGGCAGCCTTACTATTTCGCGACTGTGACAGGGACATCATGCGCCACTTCGATAAACCAAAATCTGCAATCTGCGAGGGAAAAGAATGAGTGATCGAATTTAAAAGTTTTCTCTTTAAACAATATTACATATATTGTTTTATTTCTACATACTCCACCAGGTTCTTGGATTCCATAGTGATGAGCCCAATCACGCTAGAAGCAGTACACCTGAGTGAAGTTTAGCACAGTATTACAGATTTCCAAAGGGAGGCTTCTAGAAAAGGAAGGGGAGTATTTTACCTGTATTCTGAGTGAGTGTACACAGTGAACACTTTACTGTTTCTGACAAGCAGCTTCATACATGTGCTTTTCAAATCCACCTGCAGCTCACAGAGCTAACCTACTCATCACATGGGAGTGTCACTCAAGTTGTTATCACTCAGGCTTATATGTTCTTATTTATAATGTTCTAAAAATAGCATCCTTGCATTTTGAAAAAAGCAGAATTCCTATAGTGTACAGTTCACTATTCTATGACTTATGCCTACTCTCAAATGAACCACGTCTGTGGGCAGCAGTATCGTTAGCACATACAACATTATGTCCACGCCAAGGAGCACCTCAAGAATCGCCACTGACAGAGCCCGTGCTTCTGACTGTCCTTCAGTTTTATGCTGCTTGTAAATCTCCTGCATGTGTTACACTATATCTGACAGCTAATTATTTTTTAAAAATGGAAGACAAATGATAAGAACAGAAACAAGTTCAGTGGGTGAGAAACTATGGCCTTGCAGCATAGCTGTGGGTCTTCAGACCTGACGCCGCGGAGCTCCCAGGAGCAGTGGGCAGCTCCAGCCAGGACTCCACTGCACTTGCTGTTTAACGCCTATGTTTTCACCGGTTTTAACAGAAGAAATCATTTGTTCAGTGTGTAGATGAATTTGAGATAAAATATGGTCCCACTCCAAAGAGGGAGGGTTGGACAAGAACAAGTGTTAAAATTTCTTTGAGTCTCAGATGACCCATCTGTAAACTGGGGGGAATAACTGTAGAGCAGTGGTTCTCAGCCTTCTGTCCCTTTAAATATAGTTCCTCATGTTGTGACCCAACCATAAAATTATTTTTGTGGCTATTTCATAACTGTAATGTTGCTACTGTTATGAATCGTAATGTAAATCTCTGATATATAGGATGGTCTTAGGCGACCCCTGTGAAAGGGTCGTTCGACCGCCAAAGGGGTCGCGACCCACAGCTTGAGAACCGCTGCTGTAGAGCATGGGGTTGTACTGAGGAAACTGAACGGGCTGAATAGTTATTGCTGCTGTGCTCATCACAGGAATCCATCTCTAAAGGTTGCTCTTATTCACACAGTGCCACCAATCACAGAGCCAGGCTAAGGCTGAGTATGAGGGCTCCAGGGAGTACACATCCACTCCATCCCACTTGGCACTGAAACTGTTCCTCCCTCCACCTCTGAAAGCAAAACACTACTCCCGGCACACGTCTGCCAGGATAAGAAGCATTTCTATGACCAGTAAAGTTTAGCCTTGTGCAGAGAGAAAAGTGCTTAAAAAAACTAGGGTGTAGCCTCATTTATACCTGAACCCTAATTTGCAAACTGGTCTCCGTGTTGGCTTGGGTGGGATGGGGGCAGCAAAGCCTGAGCTTGCTTCCCATTGCTCCTCTACTTCACACAGGGCCTCATCTTTGTCTCCCCCCCCCTGGCCTGGAGACGTGCCAGGATTCTTGCTCCTCGCTGATGAGATTGGCTTTCATACGGGACCAGGTGTCTCCCGTTCCTGTCACACAGTGTCTCAGATGAAACGCAAGGCTGGTAGGCTGGGTCTCCAGCAGAAGGAAAAGGGGGAGCATGTGTCGGGAGGAATGCAGCTCTGCCAGGCCTGATAACCCTTCTCTCTCAGCCATGCAGACAGAGCAGCAGGATCCCCCCTACACAGGATCTCCACATGCATTTCCAAGCTGAAGGTATTCTTCTCAAACTAGAGAATGTTAAAATACACTATGCGTGACTATCAGCCACAACCCTGCCAGCCTACTGCATCAGCTCCCTCCATTCACACATTCTGTCCTTCTGTGCAAGGAAAACAAGCTGTGAGGAAGCTCCTGAGTGCTCTGGCTCCGGGGAGGGCAGAAAGAACCGCAGACACACACGTTTTCAAAGATGCCTGTCACTGCTTCATTTGTATCTAAGATGCCCTAATGGACACCCACCAACAGATAACCAAATGGAATGTATACTTTTTAAAGTAGAAAAGTCTCAATTGAGCTTAAATAGTAAACATTTTTGTTTTCTTTTAAAAAATATTTATTGTTGAGAGTATTACAGATGTCCCCTCCCCCCAGCTCCCACCCCGCCCCTTCACCACCTTACAGTCTGTGTCCACAGGTAAGATCTTTGGTTAATCTCTTCCTGACCCCCACCCCACTTCCCTCTGAGATTCGTCATCTGTTTCATGCTTCTGCTTCTATTTTATTCACTGGTTTATTTGGTGCATTAGATTTCCTATTCGTTTATTTTGATTTTTAGAGTTAATTGTTGATAGATATTTGTTGTCATTTTATTTTTCGTATTTTTTGTCTCTTCTTTTTCTTAGAGTGTCCAACATTTCATGTAGTACTGGTTTGGTGGTAATGAATTCCTTTAGCTTTTTCTTATTTGTGAAGCTCTTTATCTGACCCTCAATTCTAAATGAGAGCTTTCCTGGGTAATCTTGGTTGTAGCTTCTTACTATTCATCACTTTGACTATTTCTTACCACTCCCTTCTGACCTGCAAAGTTTCTGGCTGACAGTCATATGGGCACTCCCTTATAGACAACTAACTGCTTTTCTCTTGATGCTTTTAAGATTCTCTCTTTGTCTTTCGCTCTTGGCATTTTAATTATGATGGGTCTTGGTGTGGGCCTCTTTAGGTTCCTCTTGTTTGGGGTTCTCTGTGCTTCCTGGACTTGTAAGTCTATTTCTTTCACCAGGTAGGGGTAGTTTCCTGTCATTATTTCTTCAGATAGGTTTTCAATATCTTGTTTTCTCTCTTCTCCTTCTGGCACTGCCGTAATGCAAATGTTGGTACCCTTGAAGTTGTCCCAGAGGCTCCTTACACTATCTTCATGTTTTTGGGATTTTTTTTTAAGCTCTTCTGATTGGGTGTTTTATGCTTCCTCATATTCCACAAATCATTGACTTGATTCTCAGCATTCTCTACTCTACTGTCAGATCCCTGTAAATTATTCTTTATTTCGGCTAGTGTATGCTTAACTTCTGACTGGTCTTTTTCATGTCTATGGTATTCTCACTAAGATCCTTGAGTAACCTTATAACTATGGTTTTGAACTCTGTATCCAGTAGTTTGCTTGCTTCCATTTCTTTCATTTGTGACATGTTTCTTTGTCTCCACGTTTTTGCTGCTTCCTTGTTTTTGTTCTTTGTATGAGGTAGAGCTACCGTGTCTCCTGCAGTTGGTAGAGTGGCCTTGTGTAGTAGGTGTCCTGTAGGGCCCAGTGGCTCAGCCTCCCCAGTCACCTGAGCTGAGAACTCTAGGTGTGACCCTGTGTGGACTATGTGCACAGTGTTGTTGTAGTTGAGCCTTGACTGCTGTTGGCATCAATGGGAGGGATTGACCTCCCAGCCCAATTGCCTATGAGGACCAGCTGCAACTACAGTGGGAGAGCTGCTGTGCAGGAGACACCCTGCTGGGGTGGACTTGCTTCAGTGGGGCTTTGGTGCTCACTGAGTCTGCCCCTTGAGGGTCTCACTTGTGGCTGTGTAGAGTTGTAATCTGCTATGGTCTGAAGCTGTCCATGGGTGCACTGGCTCTAGGGTCACCAGGGAGGTGCAAAGTCAGCCACTGCCTGGGGCCCCCTGGCAGGAGCTACAGAGGGATCTACAAATGGTGGCTATGTGCAGTTTGTATTGAGTTTGGAGGCCCAGCTGTAAAGCAAGGCAGGCCGGTGCTAGTGGCAGGTCTTGGGCCTTTTATTGATAGGCTTGGGGTACGCTGTCACCAGCTGCAGCTTGTTTGAGAGATTTTAGCAAAGTCTGAAGCCTGAGCCAGGACAGGCCATTCATATGGAAAAGCTGCTCCAAACAGCTTGGGTGGGGCTGTGAATTGGATGAGGCGGGGTCTCAAGGAATCCCAAGGGCAGAGCAAACAGTGTGCTCTAGGCTGATGGAGACTCCCATCTGGTTGCTGGTCAGCCCTGTGATAGGGGAGGTCCCAGCACAAGAACAATGACCCCTGCAAGAATATCTGTCTGGGAGAAGGCCTCCGTGTCCCTTAGCCACAATCCCTGCTGGTTTTTACAGCCTGAAGTTACAGGGACTTCTCTTCCCAGCTCTGGAACCCTGGGCTGGGGGTCTGGTGTGGGACTAGGACCCCTTGCTCCTCAAGGGAGGCCTCCATTGAGATGATCTCCTTCCCAATTAAAGAAATGGCACACACATGGTGTCAGACCAGCCCATTCCATGCCTCTGCCCTCCTACCAGTCTCAACGTGCTTTCTTCTTCTCTAGTTGTAGAACTTCCATTCAGCCAGCTTTCAGGTAGTTCTGAATGATAGTTGTTCTGTATTTCAGTTGTAATTTTGATGGGTTGTGGGAGGCAGCGAGTACAGGCATTTATCTATGCCGCCATCTTGGTTCTTCTCACACTTCAACATTTTTCTTTTAGATACTATGTTTCTGGTTAGCATTCCAGTAAGAAATTGTACTTAAAAAATCTGTAAAAAGGTGTAAATTTACATTTAATTTTATTAAGTACTTTTACAGATGTTTTGCACTTCATTTAAAGGTCCTTCCAAGAAGATAAGTAGATTGATAATTCTTACATTTTCGTTAGTCATGATGAATTTTTACTTTTTATATATATATTTAATCCTCACCTGAGGATATTTTTTCCATTGATATTTTGAGAGAGTGGAAGGGAGGGAGAAAGAGACAGAAGGAGAGAAATGTTGATTCGAGAGGGACACATTGATTGGTTGCCTTCTGCACGTGCCCCGACCCAGGCTGGGGATCAAATCTGTAACCCAGGTATGTGTCCTTGACTGGGAATCAAACCTGTGACTCTCTGGTCCTTGGGCTGATGCTCTAACCTAGTGATGGTGGACCTTTTGAGCTCGGCGTATCAGCATTTTGAAAAACCCTAACTTAACTCTGGTGCCATGTCACATATAGAAATTTTTGATATTTGCAACCATAGTAAAACAAAGATTTATATTTTTGACATTTATTTTATATATTTAAATGCCATTTAACACAGAAAAATCAACCAAAAAAAAAGAGTTCACGTGTCATAGGTTTGCCATCACTGCTCTAACCACTGAGCATGGTCAGGGCAGAAATTTTTGCTTTTTCTTAAAAAAATATGGTTTTGTTGATTTCAGAGAAGGGAGAGAGGGAGGGAGGTAGAAACATCAATGATGAGAATCATTGACTGACTGCCTCTTGCACGCCCCCTACTGGGGATCGAGCCTGCAACTAGGCATGTGCCCTGACTGGAAATGGAACTATGACTTCAGGGTTCATGGGTTGACACTCAGCCACTGAGCCACACTGGTCAGGCTGACTTTTCGCTTTTAAGGGACATGTATAAAATAAAAAGTGAAGACACACAGTTACATACAAGAGAATGTTGCTAATTTGTAAGAACAGTATTAGAAAAGTCACAGTTCTATCTTTATGTGCTACAGTTAATTAAAAATCATAAAAATACATTAAGCCAAACTATTTAAACATTCTATTCATATCAAAGAGAGACCAAGGGTGCTCTACTGATTAATGAAGAAAAGAAAGGTGATCGCCTGTTACTTTGCTTCTGTTTTCTCTGGACTGAGACGCAAAAAGCCAAGTCCAAGGAGGTTGAAAGGGTTATAAAATGCAAGTCTTAGGCATTTTATATATTTTTTATTGATTTTTTTACAGAAAGGAAGGGAGAGGGATAAAGAGCCAGAAACATCGATGAGAGAAACATCCATCAGCTACCTCCTGCACACCCCCTACCAGGAACGTGCCCGCAACCAAGGCACATGCCCTTGACCGGAATCAAACCTGGGACCCATCAGTCTGCAGGCCAACGCTCTATCCACTGAGCCAAACTGGTTATGGCAAGTCTTGGGCATTTTATATACATTTCAGGTTCTTGAGAATTTGCAAATACTTCTCAGTACTATCAGTGTTCTTTGTGGGATAGCATATGAGAAAAGTGAAAGTCATTCAAATTTTTAAAAAGGAAAAATAGAGAGAGAAACCAAGATGGCGGCATAGGTAAACACCTGAAATTGCTGCCTCACACAACCACTTCAAAAATACAACTAAAAGACAAAACGGACATCATCCAGAACCACAGGAAGGCTGGCTGAGTTGAAATTCTACAACTAGAAGGAAAGAGAAATGCACACTGAGACTCAGAGGAAGTGTGGAAGTAAAGTGCAGAGGTACGGAGGTGCACGGAAAGGGCTGGCAAATGAGGACACAGTTGTCTTTTTCAATTGGGAGGGAGTCATAGCTCCCGACTGCTCTGAACTCCAGTTCTGGGGTGAGACTCTGGGGACCCAGGCTCATACGGGGAGAGACTGCACTGTCTGGCAGCAGGCGGAACTCAAGGGCGGCTTTCTCTCAGAGGTGCTTGCAGTGATACCGGGACACTGAGATGAGGGGCCTCTTAGGGCAGGGCTGAGGATCAGCCATAGCTGTTTGCTCCGCCCTGTTGATCCCTTGAGACCCCACCCAAGCTGTGTGCAGAGGCTTTTGCATATGAATGCCCTGGCCCTTTGCAATCTGAAAATTACCTAACAAGCTGCAGCTGGGCCAGACAGACCCAGAACATCCAAAAGAAGGCCCAAGGCCCAACAGCAGCTTGCATTGCTTCACAGCTGGGCCTCATCTGGGCACCTCCAAACCCCAAACAAGGAAGGGGAATCTGCAGATCTCTCCATAGCTCTGGCTGGGTAACCTTAAGCAGAGGCTAAATTAGCACCTTCTTAGAGATCCAAGTGCCAGTGTACCCAGTGGTCAGAGTGGGACCATCCAGATTACAACTCCTCAGATCCATAAGGGACACACCCAGGGGGCAGACTCAGTGAGCACCAAAGCCCCACTGAAGCAAGTCTTGCCCTAGAAGGGTGTCTCCAGCACAGAAGTCCTCCCACTGCAGACACAGCTGATTCTCACAGCCAATTGGCCTGGAGGTCAATTCCTCCCAGTGATACCAACTACAATCAAGGCTTAACTACAACAAGGCTGTGCACACAGCCCACAAAGGGGTGCACCAAGAGTGTCCACCTCAGGTAATTGGGAAGGCTGAGCTACTGGGCGCTATAGGACACCTAGCACAGAAAGCCACACTATCAACACAGGGAAGCATAAAAAATATGGAGACAAAGAAACAGGTCACAAATGACAGAAATAGAGGAAAGCAAACTACTGGATATAGAGTTCAAAACCACCGTTGTAAGGTTTCTCAAGAATTTTCTAGAAACTGCCGATAAATTTAGTGAGACCCTCAATAAATCTAGTGAGACCCTCGAGCATATGAAAATGGACCAAATAGAAATTAAGCATACACTGACTGAAATAAAGAATATTATACAGAGATCCAACAGCAGCCTAGAGGATCCCAAGAATCAAGTCAAAGATTTGAAATATGAAAAAGAAGTAAAAAACACCCAACCGGAAAAGAAAAAAGAATCCAAAAATATGAAGATAGTGTAAGGAGCCTCTGGGACAACTTCAAGCGAACCAATATCCGAATTATAGGGGTGCCAGAAGAGAGAGGGCAAGATATTGAAATCCTACTCGAAGAAATAATGACAGAAAACTTCCCCTACCTGGTGAAAGAAATAGACTTACAAGTCCAGGAAGCGCAGAGAACCCCAAACAAAAGGAATCCAAAGAGGACCACACCAAGACACATCATAATTAAAATGCCAAGAGCAAAAGACAAAGAGAGAATCTTAAAAGCAGCAAGAGAAAAACAGTTTGTTACCTACAAGGGCGTACCCGTAAGATTGTCAGCTGATTTCTCAACAGAAACTGTGCAGGCCAGAGGGGAGTGGCAGGAAATATTCAAAGTGATGAATAGCAAGAACCTACAACCAAGATTACTTTATCCAGCAAAGCTATCATTCAGAATTGAAGGTGAGATAAAAAGCTTCACAGATAAGAAAAAGCTAAAGGAGTTCATCACCACCAAACCAGTATTATATGAAATGCTGAAAGGTATTCTTTAAGAAGAGGAAGAAGAAAAAGGTAAAGATAAAAATTAGAAACAATAAGTACATACTATCAACAAGTGAATCTAAAAATCAAGTGAATAAAAAATCTGATGAACAGAATAAACTGGTGAATATAATAGAATCAGGGGCATAGAAAGGGAGTGGAATGACAATTCTCGGGGGGAAGCGGTGTGGGGGTGCAGGAAGACACCGGACAAAAATTGTACACCTATAGATGAGGACAGTGGGGGGGGTAAAGGCAGAGGGTGGGGTGGGAACCGGGTGGAGGGGAGCTATGGGGGAAAAAAGAGGAACAACTGTAATAATCTGAACAATAAGATTTAATTAAAAATTAGAAAATAAATAAAAAGGGAAAATATTGATTTCACAAATCTACACACTGGCGGGAGACTATCCTTAACCCCTGGCTTAAAAATTTTATAAAAGGGATACTCTATGAGCAATTAATGAAAGAGCCAGCAAGAATTTATGAAAAACAAATGTTAACTTAAACCAGCAGTCAATTTTAGACCTCAGGTTACTGCTGTGACACGCGCGTGGACAGTCCCCAAAGCACAGTGCTCACAGGACTGACTCACTGAAGGAAAGAATCCGGACTCCAATCCTCTTTCCAAAGTGTTAGTACTGACAAAGAGTTAATGTGAAAGCAATTTGTATATCACAAAACATTCCGAAGTGCTTTAATAACAGCATCCTTGACTGTAAGCTGGCAGGCCTATGTGGTACAGAGATCTGGAAGTCATTCCTTTGGTCATTCAATGGACATTTACCGAATCCTTCTATATGGCAGAAGAGACTACATTTATGTCTTCATGGAGCTCACATGCCAAGTGGGGGAGATGGCCAGTAAAGATATTAATAAAAAATGTATGTCAGGCAGTGAAAACCACTGTGGAGAAGCTGAAATGGAGGCACGAGGGGGAGGGCACCTGGCGGGAGTCCAAGGACAGCCACCTGAAAATGAGTTTGCACACAGGGAGGAGCCATGCACATGTCTGGAAAACAGTCATAATATTCTTATGGACAAAATGAGGGCATACCAGTGCTTTTAGGGTTACTCCAAACAAACAAGGATTATTCTCCAGCAGTGCTGACTGACAGGGGCCTGAGGGAGTTCTTAGCGCTGCGTAGTGCAGCTCTGATCCGAGCTCTGCACCGTTAACATTAATCATGACTCGACACAAAAAACTGGCTAATTAAATTTTAGGATGACACAAAGCTGGGAAAGAAATTGCAACCCTTGGAATACAGAAACAGCTTTCAGAAAGGTCTTCAAGGGTAAAGTGATCGCTCAGGCTTAACAAGACAAAGCTCTGATGTCCAGAGCACACGATAAGGAGATGTGGCTCAAGCGATAATACATGAAAGAAAACTTCTCTGGGCTTTCTGTTGACACTGACCCCAATCTGAGTGTGGTGATATGGCTGCTCCCCCAAAGCTAATAAATTATTAAGGAACTGTTAAGTAATGTCTTTAGGACTAGGATAAAGGACACTTCCCTCCAATTCTACAATGGCCAGACCCCATGGAGAGTTTTTTGTTCAGTTCTGAGAATCAAAATTTAAGAGTGATTGAAATACAGATTCATCTAGATAGCACCTGGGATTAAATCCAGGTCACAAGGAAACTGGTTGAAGAGCTAGGGGTGGTAGCTGGGAGTCTGGGGGCAGGCAGTAGCCATCTTCAAATAAGGAAAGGGCTCCTGTGGAGGCAGAACTGGAGCGCAGGGGCAGAAGCAGCAGGGGAGGAGTTTTGGTTGATCACATAAGAAAATGTCAGTCATTCCAGGGTGGATGCTGAGACTCCCCTGTCACCAGATAACTGCCCTGGGGGCCAGGGATGGCTGCAGTGAGGCCGCAGGGGGCTGGCGTAGGGCTCCCTAACTGATCTCATCGACTAGTCTCTCTTTCTAGCAAGGCTGAGGAAGAGGAAGTGCTTTCAGTAAAGGTTTATTTTTTTTCACTTAAATTTTCTTACATTTTTTGTACTAATTTTTCTATTGTTCCAATTTCACTATTAGTTACTTGTTTGAACATTTTTTGATATTTGCAATGATCTTCAATTATATATATTATTGTAAGAAAAGTAGCAAAATCCTATCTAATAAAGAGTTACTATGCAAACTGACCATCACTTCAACACACAAGATGGCCATCCCACATGTGCACACAAGATGGCCGGCAGGGGAAGGCAGCTGTGGGCAATCAGACCAGCAGGGGAGGGCAGTTGGGGGCAACCAGGCTGGCAGAGGAGGGCAGTTGGGGGGGACCAGCCCTGCAGGGGAGGGCAGTTAGGGGTGACCAGGCCGGAAGAGGAGGGCAGGTGGATATCCCTCAAGGGGTCCCAGATTGGAGAGGGTGCAGGCTGGGCTGAGGGACAAACCCCCTGCATGAATTTCGTGCACCGGGCCTCTATATTATATAAAAAAAGAGCCACATTTAGTATTAAGAAGGTAACTGAAATTACTACATCTGCTGTCTTTAGATGCCTACATCTTTTCCTTTATACAAAATTAATTCAAAGTAAAAAAATTAACTCAAAAGCATAAAATGATACAACTTTTAGAAGATAACCTAGAAGAAAATCTCCAATACCTATGTTTACTGAAGAGTACTTAGTCATAACCTCGAAAGCATGATCCTAAAAGAAAAACATGGCAAGTTGAACTTCATCAAATGAAAGATTTTGCTTTGTGAAGGACCCTGTTTAAGGAATGAAAAGAATAAGCTATGGACCAGGAGAAAATATTTGCAAACTACATATCTGATGAAGGACTCATATCAAGAAAACAGATATAGGGGAAACTAAGATGGTGACATAGGTAAACACTGGGAAATTGCTGCCTCCCACAACAACTTCAAAAATACAACGAAAAGACAAAACGGACATCATCCAGAACTACAGGAAGGCTGGCTGAGTGGAAATTCTACAACTAGAAGGAAAGAAAAGCACACTGAGAACCAGAGGAGCTTCGGAAGTAAAGTTTAGAGGTACGGAGGCTCACACGCGAACGGAAAGGGGCTGGCACCTGAGACGCAGCTGTCTTTTTGAATCGGGAGGGAGTCACAAGCTCCCGACTGCTCTGAACTCTGATTCCGGGAAGTCTCTGGCGACCCAGGACTCATACAGGGAGAAACTGGAATGTCTGGCAGCAGGCAGAACTCTGAACTTGAGGGCGGCTTTGCCCTCAGAGGTGCTTGCAGCAATTATCGGGACACTGAGACTCGAGACCCCTTAGGGCAGGGCTGAGGCTCCATTAGAGCTGCTTGCTCCACCCTTTGATTCCTTGAGACCCCGCCCCACCCAGGCTGCGGAGAGGCTTTTGCATATGAATGCCCTGGCCCTTTGCAACCTGAAAATTACCTAACAAACTGCAGCTGGGCCAGACAGACCCAGAACTTCCAAGAGAAGGCCAAGGCCCCATAGCAGCTTGCATTGCTTCACAGCTGGGCCTCATCAGGGCACCTCCAAACTCCAAAAAAGGAAGGGGAATCTGCAGTTCTCTTCATAGCTCCTGCTGAGTAACCTCAGGCAGAGGCTAAATTAGCACCTCCTTCGATCCAAGAACCAGTGTACCCAGTGGTCAGAGGGGGACCATCCAGATCACAACTCCTCAGATCCATAAGGGACACACTCAGGGTGCAGTCTCAGTGAGCACCAAAGCCCCACTGAAGCAAGTCTTGCCCCAGAAGGGTGTCTTCAGCACAGAAGTTCTCCCACTGCAGACACAGCTGATTCTCACTGCCAATTGGCCTGGAGGTCAATTCCTCCCAGTGATCCTACAACAATCAAGGCATAACTACAATAAGACTGTGCACACAGCCCACAAAGGGGTGCACCAAGAGTGTCCAACTCAGGTAACTGGGGAGGCTGAGCCACTAGGTCCTACAGGACACCTAGCACACAAAACCACTCAACCAACACAGGGAAGCATAAAAAACGCAGAGACAAAGAAACAGGTCACAAATGACAGAAATGGAAGAAAGCAAATGACTGGATATAGAGTTCAAAACCACGTTTATAAGGTTTTTCAAGAATTTTATGGAAACCACTGATAAATTTAGTAAGACCCTGAAGGATATGAAAAAAGACCAACTAGAAATTAAGCATACACTGACTGAAATAAAGAATAATATACAAAAAAAGAATAATATATAGAGATCCAACAACAGACAAGAGGATCCCAAGAATCAAGTCAAAGATTTGAAATACAAAGAAACAAAAAATACCCAACAGAAAAAGAAAAAAGAAAAAATACTCCAAAAATATGAAGATAGTGTAAGGAGCCTCTGGGACAACTTCAAGTGTACCAACATCAGAATTATAGGGGTACCAGAAGAAGAGAGAGGGCAAGATATTGAAAACCTATTTGAAGAAAATGACAGAAAACTTCCCCTACCTGGTGAAAGAAATAGACTTACAAGTCCAGGAAGCACAGAGAACCCCAAACAAAAGGAACCCAAAGAGGACCACACCAAGACACATCATAATTAAAATGCCAAGAGCAAAAGACAAAGAGAGAATCTTAAAAGCAGCAAGAGAAAGACAGTCATTACCTACAAGGGAGTACCCATACGACGGTCAGCTGATTTCTCAACAGAAACCATGCAGGCCAGAAGAGAGTGGCAAGGAATATTCAAAGTGATGAATAGCAAGAACCTACAACCAAGATTACTTTATCCAGCAAAGCTATCATTCAGAATAGAAGGTCAGATAAAGAGCTTCACAGATAAGAAAAAGCTAAAGGAATTCCTCACCACCAAACCAGCATTATATGAAATGCTGAAAGGTATTCTTTAAGAAGAGGAAGAAGAAAAAGGAACTCTTACCATTTGCCACAGCATGGATGGAACTGGAGAGCGGATAAATACCACATGATCTCACTCATTTGTGGAATATAATGAACAACATAAACTGATGAACAAGGACTGATCCAGAGACGGAGAGGCATTGATTGGACTGTCGGGCCTTGGAGGGAAGGTAGGGGAGGGTGGGGGTAAGGGGGAAAGATCAACCAAAGGACTTATATGCAAGCATATAGGCCTAACCAATGGACACGGACAACAGGGGGGGTGAGGGCATGAGCGAGGGAGGGTAGGGTAGGGGGTAACATGGGGATAAGGACTCATATGTAATATCTTAATCAATAAAAATATATTAAAAAAAGAAGGAAAAGAAAACAGATATAACTTTCAAAACTGACAGTAAAGAAAACCTCAAAAATCCCATTAGAAAATGGCTTCAGACATAGACATTTCCCTGAAAAGGTACATAGATGACACATAGCACATGAGAGGGTGTTCACCATTAGCTATTAAGAAGATGCAAATTAAGACCACAAAGAGCTATTACAATACATTTATCAGAACAGCCAAAATAAAAACCGGTGGTAACACTGAATGCTGGTGAGGATGTGGAAAGCTGGGTCTTAGGATGCATTGCTGGTGGAATATAAAATGGTGCAACCACTTTGGACAGAAAGTAGTTTGGTAAAATAGTTCTTAACAAGCTAAATGTACTCTTACCATGTGACCAAGCAGTTGGGCATCGATCCTAGAGAAATGAAAACTAATGTTCATTCAAAAAGTTGCACAGGATTGTTCGTGGGAACTTTCTAGTAATTGCTAAAGACTGGAATGACCTATGTGTCTCAATTGGCGAATAAGCAAGGGGGTATTCCCATACTGTAGGTTACTATTCAGCAGTAAACAAAGAACAATTACTGACGCAAGTAACAACTTGGATGGATCTCAAAGGCATTATGCGAAGTAAACAAAGTCAATCTCGATACATCCCACACTGTATGATTCTATTTATAAAGCATCCTCCAAATGACGAAATGAGAGACGGAACACTGATGGTGGTTTCCAGGGCCCGGGGACGGTGCAGAGCAGGGAGGGTGTGGCTGGAAGGAGCAGCACGAGTGTTCTCTGTGGCACGGGGCACTGTACACAGGTGACCAAGTGACACAGAACTACATGTGTCCATCGTACCAATGCCAAATTCTTGCTCTTGAAATTGTACTATCATTATGTGTGATGCAACCACTGGCAGAAACTGAGTGAAGGACACATGGGACCTCTCTGTATTATCTTGGCAACTTTGTATGAACTTATAACAATTTCAAAATTAAATTAAAAAAAGGTGTGCTCCACAATTTCAATCAAGAATGTAATTTTTTTCATATTTTGTGCTGTAATAGGTCTATCTCTGTACTGTAATAGGGCCATGGAAAAGGGAGAGAGATTCATTTGGCCAGGTGAAAAAATAACTAATGTCTTTTCAAAGCTACTAATCACAAAGATACACATAACTTTTTTAAAAAAGTAATGACCTTAACATGAAATTCATTATCCAGTAAGATATTCTGCGTCTTCAGGTCATGATGCAGTAGAGGAGGGTTCATATTATGTAGGTAGTTCACGCCCAGTGCGATTTCATGCAGGATGCGGAATCTCAGCGGCCAGGCGACTTCCGGATATTCCGTTTTCTTCATATATGCAAGAAGACACAAAACCAAAATCAGTGGCCAAATTCCCATACATTCACACTTAGGAATTAAATATTCCATGAGAAATACAGCATAAACTAAGGTCAAAACATATGCTCATTTTTTAAACATAGTAACAAATTTGACATCAACATCCCTGTATCCTATTTCCCTTACTTTTTAGAGAAAATAACTTTATAGTGTTGATATTTATTCCCTTTTAGTCTATATTGGTAATGTAACTACATGATATTGGCTCTTCTTTTTTCAGTTGACACATTTTCAATTACTTTTTAATCTATGTAACACTCACACAGGTACACACATACCCACACCCATCTCCCCATTTTATGGCTTATAGCAAGTAGACTGTGCACATACATGAGCACACACACACGTAATTGTTTCTAGTACATACCAAACCATTTATTCAAATTAATGTTTTAATTTTCTGAGTAATATAAAACTAATCATTATACCCATTAAAAAGTATGACCATATTATATTTATTAGCTAAGCATTAATATCTCATACTTTTATTCATATAATTAATTTATTTGCATTTCAACTTGAAAAATTAGCCTTGAATTTTGTTTTTAAGGAGACAATGTTCATCCTTATTTATAAAGCATATGTAATACAGACACTTAAAGCAATGTTTTATACTTCTTGGTACTTACAAATGATATCCATTTGAACTTTCCTTAAATAAATTCCGAACATAAAAATTAATGCGGAACCTCAGGAAAATGAGTATACTCAGAAAAATTAGATACTTGGGGAAGATTCTGCAGTGACTCATAGGCACCATGACACTGGGCATATTTTTCTACATGACAGGAAGCAGTATGCTTCTACTGAAAGCTCCAAACTGTTCTTGAGATTTTTTTTTTCTGCAAATGGATCAGCTTATAGTTCAATGATCACCTGGCATGAAAGTGGGTCAAACTTTTGTACTTACACTGTATTTTGACTTATTTCAGCAATTGTTCATGAGGGTGGGGAAGGGTGCTTCAAGACAAACCCACCCTAATAATGCGATACAGGAAACCAAAAGAAACACAAATACTCATGTCACACATTAGTTCCTCTGATATATACAGAGCCCCGTCCACTCAGTGACTGAATCTTTTACTTCATAAAAAGGTAACTTTCTAAAAATTATGTAGGTGAAAGGAGGAAGAAGTCCTCTCTGCACATGTGTGAAATGGGAACTTCTGGTCACGGTTCCTTCCAGGAATTAGCAGTCCCCTGTGGAGGCTCTAGGATTCTGAATCTAGAGGCTCAGACCCGGCTGCCAGAATACCTACTGGGTGCTGGGTGTGGGAAGTAAACATTAGAATTCCTACTGATTTCTCAAAAAGAAATTATGCTGGATTAATACTTGCATCTTGGCTGCGGTGGTAGTTACACACACCTCACACGTACCCACCCCATCCTGCTTGAGATGCTCACACCATACACGGAACGTGATGTGTCCCAGGCAAAGAGGAAGTCCCTCCCCCAGAGGCTGCGCTGCCAGCAGCCCCCTTTCTCCCACCAGAACACTGATGGATAGGGATTTAGGGTTTTACACCTTATATTACCAAGTTTTAACTAAACCAACCTCGCTAAATAGACTGTTGTTGTTTTTTAATATATTTTTACTCATTTCAGAGAGGAGTGAAGAGGGAGAGAGAGAGAGAAACATCAATGATGAGAGAGAATCATTGATCAGCTGCCTCCTGCACGCCCCCTACTGGGGACCGAGCACACAACTCGGGCAATTGCCCTTGACTGCAATCGAACCCGGACCTTTCAGTCCCCAGGCTGATGCTCTATCCACTGCTAGGGCTAGACAGAGCGTTTTAAAAAGATTTATTAAGAGAAACTGCAGGTTGGAGATCATACCAACTCAAGCAAACAGCCATAGATGCATACACATATTTTGAGAATGAGGATACCCAAATTTGTTTACTAATGGGATTCACAATCAAAGCCAGAATAACTGGTACCTTGAGAAAAAAAGTAAATAGCTCACACCACTGTCAATCATGGAAAAGACAATGCATCTGGCACTCAGAGATAGATTTATTTGGCCTAGTAATTCAGGATTTTATGAACTGGTACTATTGACATTTAGTTTGAATCCTAAATTGTCTTTAACATAATATAAAATCCGGCCCGTGGACAGTGGACCATGCAGTGTGCCCTTTCCCTTCTCTCTCTCTTATGCCTACCTGATTATACACGTGGAGAGTGGAATTCAGTGTAGAACGCAGTAACCTAAGCAAAAGAACCTCCAATCCTTAGCAGACACGGCCTGACTTCACATTATTCTTCACAACACAAAAGAAGCCACAGATGGTGAAACTTTAGCGCCACGTTGTTTCTCATTATTCTTATTGTGATTCATCTATATCCCCAAATAACCAAAGCACTTCATAGCTTCATTAACAGAATTACAGCCACTGAAAATGTACAACACTTACCCTATGTAGGAGTTCATTTAATGATCCATTTGGCATGTATTCAGTAACTATTCCCAAAAATTCAGGCTCATTGCAAATTCCCAAAATTGGAAGAATGTAACTAAATCTAGCTTTGTGTAAAATTTCAGCTTCTCTTAAGACATCATTTCTTTCACTAAAGAAAAAAAAAGCATAATTATTTTAAAGTAATGGAAAATACACAATTATCATGCCCATGATATTAAGTTAGCCTGGACTTTTTCAGTAATCAGCTTTGACTTCTTGTAAATTATGCAACTCTCTGTCCTTTAGTTTCATCACATTTAAAGTAGGGAAAACACCTACCCTGTATAGTCTATAGGTTTGTTTACAGACCAAAATAACTTCTATTTATTACTGGCTTACCACTTTATTACAGGCTTACCACTGACAGAAAAAAGTGCTACGCCTAGGCTATCATTATGATACTTTTCTAAGAAAAGGAAAGAACACTCTGGGTAAGTTTATAAAGTCTATAGTATTCGAACGATTGGTGTGTGAACTAATTAAACTATTAAATTTATGTTGTATTAAAACAATCAGATCTGATTCAATTATATTAAATTTATAGTTGCATACCATGTAAAATTTCCCCAAATATCCTGACTATTGAGAATCTCAATGTAGATTTAAATAACGAGGTATAGCTGCATGAGGGCCAATGCTCCTGAGGAATTACCCTCTGGGACCCAGGAAGAGAACACTGAGAGCAGGTGAGTGCTTTTAACAGATGCCGGGGGGGGGGGGGGGGGGGGAGGACGGGGGGGGCACGCGAGGGGAGGAAATCAGGTTCCAGGTCCATTTGCTTATTCCTACATAAAACAAATAAATATGGAACCTTCATTAAGAATAAAAAGTGCTCAGCATTATGGAGAATATAAAGATGAAAAAGAACACAGTCTGTGCTCTCAAGCTGCCTGGAAAGCTTTTTAAAGAAAAATAAATACTCATTGTGGTTTTGATTTGCATTTTCCTGGTGGTGATTTTGGACACCTTTTCAAATACCTGGAGGTCATTGTATGCCTTTGGATGTGTTAATTATCTCGATTTGGTAACGTTTCCACAATATATGTGTATCAAATCATCATGCAGTATACTTTAAATACCAGTCATATATATACGCAGTCCATGGACCATACAGGATGGTGGTTCTGTAGATTATAACGGACCTGAAAAATTCCTATGGCTTAGTGACATGGCAGCCATCCTGAGGTTTAACCCTCTGCTGCTTTATACAGTAGTATGCTGCACAGCTTGTAGCCCAGGGGCAATGGGCTCTGCCATGCAGCCCAGGTGAGCAGCATGCTGCCCCACCAGATCTGTGTAAGTGTCTTTCTGATGTTCGTACGACAACAGAATCGTCTAAGGATGCATTTCTTATACTGTATCCCTGTCATTAAGTGGCACACGATTGTATACAATTATATTTGTACTAGAGGCCCGGTGCACAAAAATTTGTGCACTCAGGGGCGGGGGGTCCCTCAGCCTGGCCTATGCCCTCTTGTAGTCTGGGACCCCTTGGAGGATGTCCACCTGCTGGCTTAGGCCCGCTCCCTGGGGGATCGGGCCCAAGCTGGCAGTCAGACATCCCTCTGGCAGCCCGGCAGTCCTCAGGGGATGTCCACTTACCAGCAGGGAGCAGACCTAAGCTGCAGTCGGACATCCTTAGTGCTGCTGAGGAGGCGGGAGAGGCTCCCGCCACCACCACTGTGCTGGCAGCCATCAGCCTGGCTTGTGGCTGAGCAGAGCTCCCCCTGTGGGAGTGCACTGACCACCAGGGGACAGCTCCTGCATTGAGCGTCTGCCCCCTGGTGGTCAGTGTGTGTCATAGTGATCAGTCATTCCCAGTCATTCTGCTGTTAGGGTCAGTTTGCATATTACCCTTTTATTATATAGGATAGAGGCCTGATACACGGGTGGGGGCCAGCTGGTTTGCCCTGAAGGGTGTCCTGGATCAAGGTGGAGGTCCCGCTGGGGTGCCTGGCCAGCCTGGGTGAGGGGCTGATGGCTGTTTTCAGGCTGGTCACACCCCCTTTAGGGTGGGGGTTCCCCAATGGGGTGCCTTGCCAGTCTGGGTGAGGGGCTAAGGGCCGTTTTCAGGCTGGCCAAGCCCCTCTCTTTTTCTTTTTTTATTCTGAGATTTATTTACCTTCTATAATTGAAACTTTGTAGCCTTGAGTGGAGCTCAGAGCCGGCCAGGGCGGGTGAGAAGCTTGGCTTCCTCCATCACCAGGGGCAAACCAAGCCTCCTACTCGCTCCAGCTCTGTGACCACGCCCGCTGAAAGCAGGTATCTGCGGTTTATTTATCTTTTATAATTAAAACTTTGTTGCCTTGAGTGGAGCTCAGAGCTGGCCGTGGCAGGTGGGAAGCTTGGCTTCCTCCATCACTGGGGCAACCAAGCCTCCTGCTCACTCCAGATCCATGGCTGCCGGCCGCCATGTTGGTTGGGTTAATTTGCATATAGTCACTCTGATTGGCTGGTGGGCGTGGCTTAAGGCGTAGCAAAGGTACAGTCAATTTGCATGTTTGTCTTTTATTAGTGTAGATATAATTAATTATTCATTAATAAAGTTAAAAATAAGGAAAGAAATTTAAAAAGAAAAATAAACACAAAATATAAGGCAATTATTCATTAATAAAATTAAAATAAGGAATTTAAAAAAATTAAAACTTAAAATATAAGGCAGATGTGATTAGTACCACATATATACAAACACACACACATAACTAAATGAATAAATAGAGGACCGAGGGAACCCAGAGAAAAGACAGGAAACACTGGGCTCGTGAGTCACCAGTCTTCAGAGAGGTGGATTTCAACTACACTTTATGAATGGAGAGAATCTCGGCCTTTGGAGAAAGGGCATCTAAGGCTCATGTGGCCTCCAAGATGACAGGGACCTTGCCTTTTTCATCTGTGAATCCCCAGGACTGGACCAGTGCCTGGCACTTAGTAGAGGTTTAATAGATAAGCACCAAATGTATTCAATAAGTTAGAGCAAGGACTCAGTTTCCTGTGAATCAGGCCGTGTAGCAGTGGTGAAAAGGGTGGAGGTGACCAGGGCAGCAGGGCTATGTCTCAGAGTCTTAAAGCCGGATGCGGGCGTTGACACTTTATTTGCTAGTCTCTGAGTTGTGAATGCAGGTTTTTAAGCAGAGAAATGACATAAGCAGAACCAACTTTTAGGATTCATTGGCAGCAGGATGTAGGATCAGCAGAAAGAGGTAGAGTTTGAGTCAGGCATTAGCTATAATACTAGTTAAGATGTGAAGCAATGAAAGCCTGAAACTATAAAGGCCACCGTGGAAATGGAAAGGAAAACATCAGCTGACTAGGATGTCCAGGCTGCTGTGGTGGTGACTGACTCCAAGAGAAGAAAAGAAAGAAAAGAAAGAAAAGAAAGAAGAGAATGAAAAGAATGAAAAGAATGAAAGAAAGAAAGAAAGAAGAAAAAAGAAAGAAAGAAAGAAAGAAAGAAAGAAAGAAAGAAAGAAAGAAAGAAAGAAAGAAAGTAAGTAAGTTAGTTGAAGATGCCATCAGTGTTCACCCAGGATGAATGGGTTGGTAGCAGCACCAACAGAAGAGAACCATGGCAAGAAGCCTGCTAGGTAAGTGATGGTGATGAGTCTGTCACCAGGCTCTGCAAGAATGGCTGTTGCAATAAGAAAAGCAGCAGACGTTCCAGACCAGATAATGAGGCCTGCTTTAAAAATAAACAAAGAGAAGAACAAGCCAAAAGCCTTGTTTTGAATAAATGATTCTATATATATTTACATGTTTAAAATTGAAGACTTGAAAGAGGGCACACCCTTTTCTTCAGCCACTTTATATCCCAACTGTGAAGCAACCAATTAAATCAGTTTGTGAGACCAGTTTTCATTAAACCTACATTCCCTAAATTAAAACAGTTCTGTATTCGCAACAAAACAGTTACTGGGCAGCACACAGGCAGGGAGATGGGAGATGGGATCCACCTGAGACTCCTGGACACTCTGACAAAGAACCACAGACAGATGGAGCACCTGCAGGAGTCTCAGTCATGCGGGGGAGTCTCGGTGGCACTGCCCTCCTCCCAGGGTGGGTATGCAGTATTCTTCCTTCTACTCTGCCCTATTGTGTGTCAGCCACTTCACAGGCACTATCATAGTGGATCACCCCTAAAGGCGGGTTCATTATCCCACTGTACTCTGAGGGCTCTGAGGCTTCAGTAGACTCATACTTTTCTAGAGGTTACACCAAGAGCATGTGGCAGGGTGGAGTCAGATTTGAATTGCCCTCGTGGGACTCTAAAGCCTGTGTTCTTTCCATTCCAGTGTGTGATCAGAGAAGAAGGGAGATTCTTAAAATCAGGTTTTGGGAATTTTGAGTGAGTGGGAAAACAGAAAAAGCCTAAACAGTTTAAAATAGGGTTTTATATTTTTAAACATAAGACTGTGAAATATAACTTCTATAGACATACCACCAAAATTACCAGCCAAAAAACTATGGCGTCTACAGGGTGTTTGAAGAACCAACGAGACCCATCTACTCATCAGGCGTTGGGAGAGAGTTGGGGACAGAAATCAGGTGATGGAGAAGGACTGACCAATCCCTAAAGGCAAACTGGTTTCCTTTCCAGTGATCCCAAAGCACATGCAGACATCACCCAGGCCGGGCCGGGCAGGTCCACGCCTGCACTGTCCCCGCTCTAAGCGAGGCAGAGCCCGTGACCGCCTCCACAGCCCGGCCCGGCTCAGACTCTGCAAATCCTCCGCTGATGTCCCGTCCCAGGAGGCAAGTGGGAGGGAAGCTCGTGATGCCTGCGTCGCACAGACTCAAGGCGGCTTTGACCACAGTTAGTTTCCTACCCACTGAGTGGAGAGTTTTACATGATGAAAAGTGTGAGTGAGTAAGGAAGGGGAACTCCCTCTTCATTCCTTGGCCTCACGTGGCACAGACTTTCATTAAAACGCGCGCGGGAGGCTGTTTGCGGCAGAATAACTGTAACGGGGCCTCGGCGCTGGGCCCCACGCATCGGCAGTCCACTGCACAGCACACCCACCCCTCCACCCGCACGCGCAGGCCGCGGGTACCTCCGCGCACTCGCCCTCAGCTGGCAGAAGCCAAGGCCACACCCAGTGTTGACGAGCCGGGATCCGCGTGAGCCGGGAGGGAACCGCCTTCGGTGTCGCAGGCCTCCCGGGAGCGAGACCTGGGCCTGATACCAGGGCAGCCGGTATCGGCCGCCCGCAGGGCCGTGGGCTCGGCCGTGAGCTCAGCAGGGACCGGACCGCTGAGCAACGCGAGGTCGCGGCTGCGCGTGGCTGCAGCGCTTTCTGGAAACAGAAACTAGTCCCGCTTCCCCAAACTCTGCTCGCGCGTCGCCCTGCGCGCGGGACGTGCGGGAGGCCCGCTCTTCCGGTCGCGTGGGAGTCGGGTCCAGGCCGCTGTGGCCGCCGCACAGCCCTGCCTCGGGGCGGCTCTCCCGCGACAGCAGCCGGCGCCGCGCTTCGGCCGCACGCGGCCCAGCGGGCCCAGCCCGGACGCCCGACCCCGGGACACCCGGCGCTCCGCGCTGACTGCCGGGCGGCCACGCTCGCGGCTCAACGCCGAGGGGAGCGCAGCCCGGAGCGCGAGCCGCACCGGACGCGGAGCCAGGCGCCCGCGCAGCCGCGGTCGGGAGGGGGCGGGACGGCGGGGCGCCTACCTGTCGAGCAGCGGCGTGTGGATGTGCAGGTGCTTCACGGCCACCTGCACGCGCCAGTCGGCGTGGCGCGCGGACGACACGGTGCCGGACGCGCCGCGGCTGAGGAAGCGCAGGTCGGCGAGCTTCTGGGAGGGCACGGCGGGCAGCGCGCTGCAGATGGGCTCGGCGCTCATGGCTCCGGCCCGCAGCCGCTCCCGCTGCCTCCGCCCCCGCTGCCCACGCCCCCGCTCGGCTCCCGCTCCGCCCTGTGGGCGGCCAGACCTCCTGCGGCAGGTGGGCACTAGGTCGCCAGGGCGGCCATGCCCGCGCGGCTGCCCGCCACCACTTTCCCGGAGCCGCACCGACCGCAGTCCGGACTGAGACTGGTCGCTCAGTGGCCGCAGCGATGACGCGCCTCCCGCCCGCCCCGCCCCGCCCTCCCGCCCCGCCCCGCCCCCCCCTCCCGCCCGCCCCGCCCCGCCCTCCCGCCCCGCCCCGCCCTCCCGCCCCGCCCCGCCCTCCCGCCCCTCGCAGGCCCCTCCCCTCCGCTGGCCCCTCCTCAGCCCCGCCCACCCGCCGTCGGCTCCGCCCCCACGCGCCTGGCTGCTCCCCGCGCCTTTTCTCCAAGCCTCTCGCGCTTCTCACCCGCTGGCTGGCGGGGCGACCTGCTGGCCGTGCGGGAGCCGGGCGCCACTCGTCCCCTGCACTGACCCGGCCTCGCCCCTGAGGGAGTGCGAGCCCAGGTATGGCCGGGTCTGCGGGTCTGCGGTGGGGGCGGGGGCGGGGAGAGGACGGCGGCGCCTCACGCGCTCCTGAGCCTGTGGCCTGCGGCCCTGTCGCCCCGGGCAGCCCGCCTCAGCGACGACGCGCTGCGGGGCACAGCCCGGCGGCCCCGCGCTCCCGTGACGGAGATGCGGGCAGCGCGGCCTCCAGCCCTAGTTCCAGGGGCGCCCGTGTCCATCCCGGGGTGCCTGGCGGGTGCGCGTCAGCCGGCTGCGCTGCTCCATCACTCCCTCCTTCCTTCCCTCCCTCCCTCCTTCCCTTACTCCTTCACTCGCCCCTTTAGTCACGCCTTTCCTCACTCATTTGTTCACTCATTTCATTCCTTCTCTCATGCACTCTTCCCTCAGTCAGTCACACACATTCACTCATTCCCTACCCCCTCACTTGTGCACTCACTCATTCACTCACTCATTCACTCACTCATTCACTCACTCATTCACTCATCCACTCATTCATTCACTCATCCATTCATTCACTCATTCATTCGCTCATTCACTAACTCATTCACTCATTCATTCACCCACTCATTCATTCATTCACTCATTCACTCATTCATTCATTTATTCACTCATTCATTCACTCACTCATTCACTCATCCATTCATTCACTCACTCATTCACTCACTCATTCATTCGCTCATTCACTAACTCATTCACTCATTCATTCACTCACTCATTCATTCATTCACTCATTCATTCATTTATTCACTCATTCATTCACTCACTCATTCACTCATTCACTCACTCATTCCCTTATTCATTCCCTCCCTCCCCACAGTCAGTCACTCAGCACTCATATCCTCTCCTCACTGCACTCACTCATTCACTCATTCAGGTAACAAAGACTATCAGAAAAGAAGAGAAGAAAACTCGGGGAAAAGAAATGACCCAGAAATAGTGGAACCGCTTAGCGGGGCCAGGAGCACTGGGTCTGCACACTGAGGGTGGCGAGCGGAGCTGGAGCTGGTTCCGCAGGCAGACGGACTCCTCCAGCGAGACCAGGCTCTGCACGTCACCACCTGCTGCTGGAGCAGCCAGGTAGTTCCCCCACCTGCTGGCCCTTTATTTACCACCTCACCTTTGATATGTATGTCTGCTTTGCTGGAGGCTAAATGTGTGAATAACAAGCTGTGGGAACTCCACTAGAGAGTGGAGCCTCCCCTGGCTCCCCCATGCCTCCCAAATTCATATTTCTTCTTTAGTCTCTTCATTAATTTATACGCAGCTCTTCTCCAGATTCCCAAACCCTTAATTTGGAAAGACCCCAGCAGCACAAAGCCTGCATTAGGCAGCTCAGGACCAGGATCAGGAGGACTCCGAGAGTTTCAGACGGACTGGAGTGGCCAGATCCCCGATCTCTTATGCGAAAGACAGCCCAGCTGTGAGTGAAATGTCTCCAAGTCCCAAAGGGCAGTAACTTCAACTTTGATTCTGTAGTCCGTCAAACTGCCCATCAAGTACAAGGGCAGAATGAAAACACACATACAGGAAGCAAGGACTTTCCATCCATCCACCTTAAAACAACAACAAAAACTAATAGAGGATGTGCTCTGACAAACATGGGAGAAAGTCAACAAAGAGAAAGACAAAGGACTAGTACAATGTGGGTGGGGGAACCCCAGGATGGAAGAACTACCTTCAGTTTATCTACCGTAACCTCAAACCTTTACCTTTCATGATGGTTTTCACCATTATACATTTTTAAAAATATACATTATTAATTATATAGTTTAGTTCCCATAATTAATTGGCTGAAGATAAAAAGCTTAAAGAATACTGAACTACATCAATTGACTGAGAAAAAATAATGAAAATAATTATACAAATTAGGATAACATGAATCCACCTGTTGAAAATCCTATAAAATAAATGATTTGTTTTTCCATGTGCTATTTCAGGAAATAGTAGCTTGAAATCTCTTATCTCTTCAATTTAGAAACAAGACTGAAAAGTTGAAAACAAAACCGCCTAAAAAGTCCAAGAATTTAAAACATCTCATATTCTAATTTTTATATTTTTAGTTCAAAAACATCTAGTAAGTTAAAAACAAACACTGGTGAAGCCTCTATCCTATATAATAAAAGCCTAATATGCTAAGTCTCCAGTCATCCGGTTGTCCATTCAACCAATCAAAGCATAATATGCTAACGATATGCTAAGCCCGCTCAACTGCTTGCTATGACATACACTGACCACCAGGGGGCAGATGCTCCAACTGGTAGGTTAGCTTGCTGCTAGGGTCTGGCTGATCAGGACTGAGTGAGACAGGCCAGACACACCCTGGGGTCCTCCTGCGGTCCCTCCCTGGCTGTCCAACTTCCTGTGTCCCTCCCCGGTCCTGATCATGCACCGGTGGGGCCCCTCGGCCTGGCCTGCGCCCTCTCGCAATCTGGATCCCTTGGGGGATGTTGGAGAGCTGGTTTTGGTGGTTTTGGATAACACAGGCCAGGCCTAGGGACCCCACTGGTGCACAAATTTGTGCACTGGGCCTCTAGTAATTACATAATAATGAATGTTCTGCATGGGAAAACTAACATTTGGGGCACATTTGTTATCTTTTTCCCAAAAAACAACCTAAAAAATAATTTGATATATTAGATGACATAGAGCCTATTATTATGAAGAGCCAGAGAAGTATACATTTTTACAGTTAATGAGCACAATAATGTTTCTCACTTAACCATTCTAATTATGTTCAGACCTGAGATTAAACATGATACCATTTAAAAATTGATAATATGATGCTTTTTCTGATAATTAAACTAAACAAATTCTTCAGATGTCAGTTGGAAAAGTATTTCTCACAATTGAAATACCAGTAAAGATAATATTAAAATCAAGATACAGAACACTCTCAGACGTTTTTTTTTCTTTTCTTTCTTTTTTTGGTTTTGTTAATCCTCACAAGAGGATATTTTTTCCAATGAATTTTAGAGAGAGTGGAAGGGAGGGAGTGGGGGAGAGAAGAAGAAAGAGAGAGAGAAACAGCAGAAACTATTGATGTGAGAAAGACTCATCGATTGGTTGCCTCCACATAAATTAGTTACCTCCCACACGTGCCCCAACCAGGATTGGGGATTAAACCCTCAACACAGGTATGTGCCTTTGACCAGGAATGGAACCCTCAACCCTATGGTGGGCAGGGCCCATGCTCTAACCACTTACAAACACTGGCCAGGGCTCAAATATATTTCAATCTAAAATTGCATCTTTATCCTTTAGTATTTAGAAAACAGTGAAATTATTTTTTAAAAATTCCCAAGCCCTGGCCCTTGTGGCTCAGTTGGTTGGAACATTGTCCCGTGTAACAGAAGGTTCGAGTTCAATCCCTGGTCAGGACACATACCTAGCTTTTGGGCTTGATCACCATTTGGGGCATGTACAGAAGGCAACCAATTGATGTTCTTTCTCACATCTCCCCCAACCCTTTGGCCCTCTCTCTAAAATCAGTAAGCATATCCTCGGGTGAGGATTAAAAAAAATTCCCAAGGAGGTTAAACTAACATCTTTCTGTGAAAAGTACTGAAAAGGAAAACAAAAGGTGGAGACACTAAGCACACTCTCCCACTTAGTGCTAGAACACCTGACAAAGGGCCGTCAGGGATGCACCTCACTGAGCACATCCTGGCAATAGGGGATTCACTGCATTTTGAGCTGGGCATTTTCCTTCCTTCCTCCCTTCCTTCCTTCCTTCCTTCCTTCCTTCCTTCCTTCCTTCCTTCCTTCCTTTTAATTTTTGTTGATTTCAGAGAGGAAGGAAGAGGGAGGGAGAGAGAAACATCTATGATGAGAGAGAATAATGGATTGGCTGCCTCCTGCAAGTCTGCTACTGGGGGTCAAGCCCACAACCCGGGCATGTGCCCTTGACTGGAATTAAACCTGGGACCTTTCAGTTCGAAGTCCGATGCTCTATCTACTGAGCCAAACCAGCTAGGGCTTGAGCTGGGCATTTTCATTGGTTAGAGATTTCTATTTTGAATTTCTCTAAGTTTTAGGAAGTCCTTTTATTTTTAATATTACCTGCTTGTGTTACATTGAATAAGTCTAAATCTATCTAGACAATTTAAGCTTTGTTGTTCTTTCAACAAACAAAAGGAGATACCACTTTAAGGTGGTATCAGGGATTTGAAAGATGAGTACTTTGAAGACAGATTGTCATTTTTAGTCTTCAGTATCTTCAGTTACTTCCATTTGGTCTTCAGACTCCACAGTCCTGTAAATCCACTTTCACTTTCTCAGTATTCCCCTACATCCAAACAGATTAGAAAATTTGATGTGAGATTGGATAGGTGGGAGGAAGAGTGACTGTGCCTGCCTCTGATCTGAATCTGTTAGTGCCCTGGAAGACAGTATTCATTTCTTAAAGCAGTCTTGTTAAACTATTAATTTAGGTTGAGCCTGTGGTCAACTAAAGCTAGATATTTTTTGTTCTTTAACTATTTCCTTTCTTTTTCCTTTTTAAAAAAATATAAGCTGCCTTTATTTATTATTTTTTTAAAATATATTTTATTGATTTTTTACAGAGAGGAAGAGAGAGAGATAGAGAGTTAGAAACATCGATGATGAGAGAAACATCGACCAGCTGCCTCCTGCACATCTCCCACTGGGGATGTGCCCGCAACCCAAGTACATGCCCTTGACTGGAATCGAACCTGGGACCTTTCAGTCCGCAGGCCGACGCTCTATCCACTGAGCCAAACCGGTTTCGGCGAAGCTGCCTTTATTTTTAAAAAATATATATTTTATTGATTTTTTACAGAGAGGAAGGGAGAGGGATAAAGAGTTAGAAACATCGATGAGAGAGAAACATCTGTCAGCTGCTTCTTGCACACCCCTACTGGGGATGTGCCTGCAACCAAGGTACATGCCCTTGACCGGAATCGAACTCGGAGGCCCTTCATCCGAGGGCCAACGCTCTATCTACTGAGCCAAACCAGTTAGGGCTATAAACTGCCTTTAAATGAGGCTTTCTCTCCTGTACTTGTGCAGTTGACTTTTTTAGTCTGAGTATTATGGGTTGAATTGTGTGCTCCCAAGCGGAAGTCCCTAACCCTCAGTATATGAATGGGACTGGATTTGGAAACAGGGTCTTTGCTACTGATTAAGTTAAGATGAGGTCATTAGGATGGGCCCAATCCAAATGCCTGGTTTCCTTATAAGAAGGGGCAAGAGACACATGTGGATAAAGGGAAGATACTGTGAAGACACAGGGAGAAAGCCATCTACAAGCCAAGAAATATGTAAGGCTACCAGGAACTTGGGGAGAGGAATGGAACAGGTTCTTTCTCACCACTCTCTGAAAGAACCAACACTTTTAACATGTTGATTTTGAACTTCGAGCCTCCTAAAATGGGAGATAATACACATCTGTGGTTTGAGCTACCAAGCTTGTGGTTCCTTTTTATGGCAGGCCCAGGAAACTAAAACACCCAAGGCACATTTTTTAAAACACCTAAGGTATAATTTTTTTTTCATTTGGAAATAATAGATAAAACAGGAATTTGAAAAGCTAATATCAAAATCAGCAATTTTGCATTCATCCAATGCATATACATTGCACCATTCATTTTGTCATGATCATAGATTCTTGAACCTCAGTCAAGCTACAGAACTAGTCTCTAACCACAGATATCTCCCTTATCCCAACCCTTAACAGTCATAACCCCCACTCCGATCCCTGACCCCTGATTTGTTTTCCATCTCTATAATTTTATCATTTTAAGAATGTTATATTAGTGAAAGTATGTGATTTTTGGAGGTTGGCTTTGTTCACTCAGCATAATGTCCTTGTGGTCCACCAAAGTTGTATCTTGTATCAGTAATTGATTCTTTTTTTATTATTGCAGCATAGTATTTCAGGGTAGGGTGCACCAAGGTTGTTTAACCATTCACCTATTGAAGGACATTTTAGTTGTTTACAGGTTTTAGCTATCTATACTAATACAAGGGTAATATGCTAATTAGACTGGGCATCTTCTGTACGTCCTTCCAGACCAGCGGTTCTCAGCCTGTGGGTTGAAGACCCTTTCACGGGTCACCTAAGACCATCCTGCATATCAGATATTTATATTACGATTCATAACAATAGCAACATTACAGTTATGAAGTAGCAACAAAAATAATTTTATGGTTGGGTCACAACATGAGGAACTGTATTTAAAGGGCCAGAAGGTTGAGAACCACTGTTCCAGACAAAGTCATGGTGGTAGGGCTGAGGCAGAGGTGGTTAGGGGTGATCAGGCTGGCAGGGGAGAGCAGTTAGGGGGATCAGGCTGGCAGGCAGGTGAGCAGTTAGGAGCCAGTGGTCCCGGATTGTGAGAGGGATATCTGACTGCTGGTTTAGGCCCCATCCTGCAGGGATGGGGCCTAAACTGGCAGTCGGACATCTCCAAGGGGTCCTGGATTGGAGAGGGTGCAGGCCAGGCTGAGGGACTCTCCCCACCCCTCCCCCCGCCCCCATGCACGAATTTTGTGCACTGGGCCTCTAGTTACTAATAAAGCTGTTAGAACAATTGTGTGCAGGTTTTCATGCAGACATACATTTTCATTTATAAGACAGATGCCCAGGAGTGTAATTGCTGGGTTGAATAGTAAGGGCATATTTAGTGTTTTGAAGAGACTGCCATACCATTTTCCAGAGTGACTGTGTTATTTTACATTCCAGCCAGCAATATCTGAGAGGCTCTATCTCTCTGCATCCTATCAGCATTTAGTATTGCTACTATTTAGCTATTTAGTAAGTGTGTAGTAATATCTCACCTGTAGACCTATTTCGATTTTGAACTTAATCATGTTAACTTTTTTCATTTCTATGTAGCTTCATTCTTCTAGTCTTTCATGAATCTCTTAAGTCTGCATTTTGCTATATTGGCTGCCTTTTCCAGGAAGTATGATGTTTAGAAGAACGTAGACCTGACTTTAATTCTCTGCTTTCTGACATATGAACTGTGTATCTTGGGCAGCTGCTTCACATGTTTGAGCCTTATTTTCTCCTTCTGTGAAAGTATTGCTCTAACTAACTTTTGTAACTATGAAATAAGGTAATGTATGTGTGGTGTTTAGTAGATGGCACACCCTCAGTAGGTGTTGCTTGCTTTCCCTTCTGTGTTTTCAACTCAACAAAAATGTCGACCAGAATAAGTTCAGAACTAGAGACCTCTCTTCATTAATTAACCAGGTGAATTAGAATCTAGAAATTATTTTTCACTTAGATTATAAAATCTCAGGAAATTTTCCCTTCACCTGTTATATTGTAGCCTAGTCAAATTCTCATTTTATTTTCCCACTAGAGGCCTGGTGCGCAAAAATTTGTGCACTTGTGGGGGAGGAGGGGTCCCTCAGCCTGGCCTGTGCCCTCTCGCAGTCTGGGACCCCTCGGGAGATAACGACCTGCTGGCTTAGGCCTGCTCCCGGGTGGCAGAGGGCAGGCCCAATCCCTAGGTGCAGCCCCTGGTCGGGCTCAGAGCAGGGCCGACTGGGGAGTTGGGACGCTGCCCCCTGTCATGCTCAGAGCAGGGCAGATCGGGAGGTTGCGATGCCACCCTCAGTCACGCTCAGGGTAGGGCTGATTGGGGGGTTAGGGCACCGCCCTCTGTCACACTCAAGGCAGGGTCGATGGGGAGGTTGTGGCAGTTGGGGTGCTGCCCCCTATCACTCACAGAGCAGGGCCCATAGGGGGGTTGGGGCTCCATACCCTGTCATGCACAGAGCAGGGCCCATCAGGGGGTTGGGGATCTCCCCCCTGTCATGCACAGAGCATGGCCCATCAGGGGGTTGGGGACTTCCCCCCTGTCAAGCACAGAGCAGGGCCGATCAGGGTGTTGAGGAGCTCCCCCCTGTCACTCACAAGTAGGGCCGATAGGGGAGTTGGGGCACCGCCCCCTGTCACACACAGAGCAGGGCGGATCAGGGGGTTGGGGCACCATACCCTGTCACACTCAGGGCAGGGCCGATGGGGAGTTTATGGCTCTACCCCGTCACACACAGAGCAGGGAACCATGGGAGGGGGTTGGGGCGCCTCACCCTGTTACACATAGAGCCGCAGGGCAATCAGGGGGTTGGGGATCTCCCCCGTATCAGGCACAGAGCAGGGCTGATCAGGGGGTTGGGGCGCCTTCCCCTGTCATGAACAGAGCAGGATGGATAGGGAGGTTGTGGCCCTGCCCCCTGTCACACACAGAGCTACAAGGCGATCAGGGGGTTTGGGCGCTGCCCCCTGTCATGCCGATCCTGGTGCCGGGAGGCCTCAAGGCTCGCTGATCCCTGTGCTGGGAGGCATATTACCCTTTTACTATATAGGATAGAGGCCTGGTGCATGGGTGGGGGCCAGCTGGTTTGCCCTGAAGGGTGTCCTGGATCAGGGTGGGGGTCCCCACTGGGGTGCCTGGCCAGCCTGGATGAGGGGATGATGGCTGTTTACAGCTGGTCACACACCCTTCAGGGTGGGGGTCCCCACTGGGGTGCCTGGCCAGTCTGGGTGAGGGGCTGAGGGCTGTTTTCAGGCTGGCGGGTGACTGAAGCTCCCAACTGCTCCTTTTTTTCCTTTTTTTTAAAATTCTGGGCCAGCTTTAGCTCTGAGGCTTGGCTCCAGCTCTTAGGCCTCAGCTGCTGAAAGTAGGTATCTGGTCTGTTTAGGTTCTATAATCAAAACACTGTTTCTACTCCGGCTCTGAGATCCCAGCTGGCTGAAAGCAGGTTTCTGGGGTTTTGTTTAGCTTCTATATTTGTAACAATGTTTCAAACTGCAAGCTCAGAGGCCGGCAGCAGCAGGCGGGGAACGTTGGAGTCCTCCATCACTGAAGCAAGCAAGCCTCATGTTCCCTTCAAGCTGCCTGGATGCCGGCTGCCATCTTGGCTGGCAGTTAATTTGCACATAATTTCCCTGATTAGCCAATGGGAAGGGTAGCAGAGGTATGGCTAATTACCATGTTTCTCTTTTATTAGATAGGATTGAAACCAATCATATTGATAAGCCTTTAAAATGGGAATTATAGAGCATAAACTGGTAGAAAACATTCAATTGGTATATAAATTCTGACTCAAATCTTTTCACTTCAGCATGATCTGCATTGTGTGGCGCAGAAACGGAAGTCCTTTGGAAAAGCTGACGAATTTATTGTGGTCATTCAGAGTATGATGATCAGCAGCTAAAGTCTTTGGAAGTATTTAATGCAGGAAAACTTGCTTGCTAAAAGTTCAGAGTGGAGTGAATGGAGTAAGGATTTTGGTGGTATTTGATGGCATTAGGCCAAGGGACTCAGGGTTAGTTACATCATGCCGCAACCCACAGTCCTCCTGTTCCATGAAGGAGGTGCCCAGATAGATCTATACACACAGAGAAGAAGATAAAGGGTAGTTTATTTTCAAAGCTCTGATGAGCTCACTAGATCGAGAAACAAAAGGCCCAAGGAATCTTCCCCTTTTGCTGCCTTCCTCCACCTAACCTCACAGTGGGATGTTCTGAATCTAAGGTACACCTGGCTGACTATCCGTTTTTCATAAGAAAAGAAAAATTACATTCAAATGAAGTTACATGTTAGTCCTCAAATTATACATATGGTTTATTATGTAGAAGAAGATGGAGAAAACAATTTGCCTTAAAATCAACTATTTTGATCCCATGCTTAAAAAAAAAAGGGAAGCTGGTTAGATCAGCAGCCTATTATTAGCTTATTTATTAGCTTATTTATGCATAAGAAACATTTTCTTCCTTTTGTATAAATATGATTTTTAATTTAAAAGAAGCACATGTACCAAATTGGCATGGTAGAACATTCAAGAATTATAAAAACATATAAAATGAACAGAAAGCCTTCCAGATTCTCCAGATCTCCAGTCCACCTCCCCTAAGGCAACAAATAAAGAACAATGTTTTATGTGCCATAGCTCTAGGTGCTAGAAATACAAGGCTAACAAATTACACATGGTCCATGCTGTTAGTGTTCAAGGGAGAGAACCTGAAACGCATGTGCTCTGGCAGGGGAGTGCAGGGCGCTCAGATGCTAGAGGAGAGAAGCATGCATGGTAATGTAATGAGAGAGGTGGAGTAAATTGCCCAGTCACAGTTTGTGAATTACAGAGACTGGGTTCCTGAACCAATATGTTTGAATCAAAGCCCATATTCTTTCTGGGAACTGCCTGCAATTATCAGTGGTTATTCCACTTTCAGTTTCACTTTATATAAAGCCTCAGGAGAGAAGTTCACTAGCCAGAGGGAATTTCCCAGCTACAAAAAGATGGTGCTGGGCAAAAATTTATTATTAGTAGGTATTTCATGGGAAATTCCACTTTCCTTTGACATTTTATTTGGCAGGTTTTCAAGAGTGTGGAAAGCTATGCTACTAGTTGCTCATCTGCATTTAACTTTCAGCCCCTGAATTTAGCAGAATATTTTGAGCAAAATATACTAAGGTATATTAACTTTTTAAACCAAAACACACATACTTTTTTTTTGCTTTGAAGCGACTGTGTGAAAGAGGTTGTAAGTGCAGCACTCCCTGTAGTGTCCTGTTTTGGGCAAACACAGACAAAGCTGTGGAAGAGGCAGCGCTGCCCAGGCTGTCCAGGTCATGAGGGCAAATGGTGTGGAAACTATGACTGAATCAGGGCTCCCACGTCAGCAGCTGAACAGGGGCCAGAGAGCACTTGAAGGTTTGTTGGGAAACAGGAACTCTCGGGAAGTGAAGTGGCCATGTCTGCCCTGCCACCCCAGCCTTGCTGAACAACTCCAGGGGTCACTGTCACACTGGGAGTGACTTGTGAATGAGGCCCTGCGTACCTCCTGGGGTTGTTCTGAGTGGCTCAAGATATACAATGACTGTAAAAGGTGTTTATAAGTAAATAATAACAATTCTTATCTACTTTACTAAGAAGGAAGAACACAGCCTCTCTCAGCTGGGAACATGCCTATCACTGTGAATCTGTGAAGTCCTGTTGAATATAAACGTGGTCAGAGAACACCAGCTTCAAACAAGACTACTTTGTGATGGCAGTGGAGCAAGAAAAAATAAGGCCACTTCATGATCATATCTGAAAAGATAAATAAGAAATAGTCCAAAACCCAAAATGAGCACACATCACCCTTTCCTGGCTAACAATGAGAACCTACTGCTTCTTTACCAATTGCAGCTTTAGCTTGATTTCACTCCTCTCATAGCCCAGATAAGAATTAAGATACCCAATCAGAGAATTTCTCCTTCTTCCAGACAGCATCCAGTGCAGGGAAGATCCCCAATTTCCTTGAATGCTCCCAAATTACCTAAGACAGGCTCTATCCTGTAGTAAGTTCTTCCTAATAGCCTCTTACTGAGATACCCCATGCTCCCCCCAGGGTGTACCTTTCTCCTTGCAGTGAGACAGGGAAGCAGCTCTCTAGAGCGGCAGATGTGCCCCTGGTGGTCTTTGGTTAGAGGACACTGACAAGTTCATGGAGCAGTTATTGCCCAGCCAAGAGCCCTCATATCTGCATCTTGGTCATTTAATACCAAAATACTAGGCACTAGATCAGTGATGGTGAACCTATGACAACGCGTGTCAGAGGTGACATGCGAACTCATTTTTTTGGTTGATTTTTCTTTGTTAAATGGCATTTAAATATATAAAATAAATATAAAAAATATAAGTCTTTGTTTTACTATGGTTGCAAATATCAAAAAGTTTCTATATGTGACATGGCACCAGAGTTAAGTTAGGGTTTTTCAAAATGCTGACACGCCGAGCTCAAAAGGTTTGCCATCACTGCACTAGATGCTACTCATCGTGTGCAGATGCAGAAACAGGCAGAGCGATGTTAATTACTTGTGTAAGGTCCCACAGCTATTCTGTGGCAGAGCCAGGATTTGAACCAAGGAAATTCCATTGCTGCATCTTGAATCTGTTCAACTGCACTCAGGCAGTGAGACTTAGGAGAGATGGAGTGTGAATTATGTTACAGGTCAACACTGTGATATGAAAAGTAATTGTACATGTGAGCAAGGATATGTTTAAAGGAGTTCAGTCTAGCAATCAAAGTATTGATGTGTCTCTAGTAATAGTTTACTAAAGTTGTTATGTACATCATTTTTATTCTTTAGAAGTCTTTCTCATAACAGTTTTGACTTGGGATATATATTGATATGAACGGAGCCATTCCAGCGTAAAACCATGGGGCGTTGGAATCAGATCACGGGAGTCAGAAGTCTCCTCTTTCAGTAACCGCAGTGCCCGACTTCGTTGGTATTATGTAATTTTGACAAGCCTTACTCACTTCCTTCATCTATTAAATAATGAAAAGGTATCTTTCTTAAAGCTATTATGAGAATTAAACAGGACTGTGTATAAGGCTATACACAATATTAATTTCCTTTCTCAAAATGAAGTATTTGGGGACTTGCCAATTTTAGTTTAGTGAGAATTATCAAGGCTGGCTTATGAAATATTGAAAAGTGATTTGCAAATCAAAACTTTGTGGCCATACTTTACTTTCTAATGCTATCTCCATGAATACAAGGGCCATCTCTGTTTTGTTTACCAGTGCCCAGGACAATGAGTGAACTTCATGATAGTGTACCCATTTTCACTGGAGGCCATGGGAGGATGCTGTGTGGCCAGCTGAAGACTGCCATTCTTAGGTTAAAAGCATGCAGAATTATTAGGTGTGTTCAATTCAAGTTTTAGTTTTTTCAAAGTTACAAGTTTGTAAATATTTCTCTCTTTTCCGCATCTAGCACGGCTAGAGAGCGGTCCGGTTCCTGAGTAGGGGTTACAGGGGATTGAGAAAATGAAAGAGACAGACACAAATACAGTAGGGAAAGCTGGAACTGGGTGGGACCACTGTCCTCTGATGGAGAGACAGGGACCCAGAGCCAATACAGCGAGTTTACTTTATACAGCAAAAACCAGGAAGTTTTACTAAAGGTCAAGACAAAGGAGATTATGTGCATTCTTGGGAGTCCTATTCATTCCTGGTGCTTGGCTGGATTTAGATAACGAAACCCACCCCCTGGCACCTGGGCTGAAGGTCAGGCTGACAACACTCCTGCCTCTGTCAAGGCGTGTTTCCAGGATGTGGCTCTGCCAACGCCACTGGATTCAGCTGACAATAATTAAAGAAATGTCCATGTGCCTTCCCAGGCGGTCTCTACACAAGTTCATGTTTAAAAGGTGTTATAGTTCACAGAGGTAAAGTTATGAAAAAGTACCAGATTTAAAAAAATTCTTTGCAGCCAATATTCCAATAATTTTCTAAACTCTAGACCAGGGGTGGGGAAACTTTTTGACTCGAGGGCCACAATGGGTTCTTAAACTGGACTGGAGGGCCGGAACAAAAGCATGGATGGAGTGTTTGTGTGAACTAATATAAATTCAAAGTAAACATCATTACATAAAAGGGTACGGTCTTTTTTTTTTTAGTTTTATTCATTTCAAATGGGCCGGATCCGGCCCGCGGGCCGTAGTTTGCCCACAGCTGCTCTAGACTGTATCCAGTGCAGTAATATTTTCTGTCACCTACTTACAAAATTAAAATTGTATTAAATATTTAAAAATAAACCATGTACAACTGACAACGTTGGATGGAAGATGTTTTATTTCAAGCATAATTAGGTATTACCTTAAGTTTATCCCTCTTAGTAGAATTAGTCAAAACTGTTACCTGATTGAATGACTAAATCCTTAAAAACTGGCTATGAAATTGAAATACTAACTCCTTATAGATACAAATGTTTTATATTCTTCCAAATATAATATTATTAAGACAACCTTGTGGTATAACTGTTATCCCTGTTGAGATATGATGGGGCTAAAAAGTAATATTCTTTATCCAAAGTTCAGAACCAACTGAGAAGTGAGCAAAAGAGCAGTGGAGATGGAGACCACAATGTGAACTTCCTCCTGAATGTGAAGATTGTGACTTAGAGCTATTGGCAAGTGGGTTTACTAATCCTGACCTACCTAACAGGCAGAAGAGACCCAGCCTGCCCTGAGGAGGCTGCCCATCAGGGTGCTACATGGAGGAGCAGCACACATTCTCTCGGAGGCAGGAAGAATCCAAAGAGAAAGAGAAGAGAAAGGGGTCAGCCACTAGGTCCCCAAGCTCACAAGTCAGGTAAGACGCTTCTTTTCCCCTAGGGTGGGGTGCAGGCAGGTGCAGAGAGAGATTGGTGTGCAGTGAGGGCTGGCTGCGTTATTCCAATGAAAGGACTGTCATCCTAGGTTGCAATATTTGGAATGGTGGGTGGTGGTAAAGGCTTTTTCTCCACAACAACTCTTGTTTTAACAGTGGGGAAGCTGAGCCTAAGAGCAAAGTACTAGCTGCAAGTGCTCCAGGGAGAGGTGGTAGGCCTGGGAGTAAACCAGAGGCCTTGTCCATGAATCCATGGTGCGGTCTCCCAGAGTTACAGTGAAAATGGGTCCCAGGTATCTAAGAGGACAGCCACGGAGCTTCCTTCATATTTGCTTTGTGATAAGGTGATGAACTTGAGTGGTGCATAAACCACGTGGTCATTAAGAAGCTTGTATGTATGTGTAGGACACAAGTATTGAAACACTGAGGAGATTCCGTGATGTTCATGCTGAAGAGTGGAGGTGATTAGAGAGGCAGGGACTGAAGAATGGACTCACAGTTATTCTGTAGAGTGGAAATGCCTAGGAAACATGGGAAGAGGTGATGTGAAGGTGGAGGACCACTGTTGGTGCGACAGCTGGGGCAAAGCTGCTCCCAGAGACTTCTGGCACATTTTACAGGGCGACAGAGTTCCAGCACAAGAAGGTGTCTTTAGGGACCGCTGGTGGCTACCCCCAGGGGTGAATGTTTTAAGAGTAGGTGCCATACTATGCGTTTGCAATATCTTCTCTGTAACTTGTGGGTAGCTGGGCACAGGCTCTGGGAGTCTCCACAGTGCTTGGCCTCAGTCACTCATATAAAACATGTTAGCAGGGTCGTGCTTGGTTGCAGTCTCCATATCAGTGCCCACGGTACCTATCCGCTTTCCTCGTTCATGAGGGTTACGGTGGGAACAAATGAGATGACATGCCTGGAAGTGCCTCATCAATATGACACATGAACTAATTTCAATTCTGAACCATGGCTCTACCCTAAGGTTTTCTTTAACCTGGTTTCCAGTCATTTGAGGGTGAACACTGTGCGACACATGCAGCAAGAGGCAACATATTTCCTGCCTCCCAGGTGTTCCAAGAGGAGAGAACAGGTTTTAGAGGCTTAGCAATTGTTTCATCCTTGGATAGTTCCTAAAATTACTCTTCTATGAGGAGTGCAAGGAATATTTCTGTACTGACTGACATAAGTAAGACAGGCAGACCAGGTAATTGGCTATAACACTTTCATTCACACAATGTAGCATGTGATCTTACACATGAACATTGGCAAAATGCGTGAAGAGTAACCAAGCTGGCTTTTTGGATCTGGCCGCACAGTGAGTTTTGATCTGTTATCCCTCCTGTGCCTGCTGTAACTTGTTCTTGTTTAAATAACCTCATGGATAACATCTAAACTCTGAACAAGTGCTTAACACTATGACTTTGAATGCAGTGAAGCCACAGCCTGATCAAGGAGTTCTTTCCGAATGCAGCTCTCCCTACACGTCGCAGCAGGGAAGGAATCCCAGAGCCTCTTTTGCCTGAGCCTCCCGTCGTGGCACTATGCCACAGGCTGGCTGTCCAGGCCTACGGGGTGCTCGCTTTGACTGTCGAGCTTCCCGTACCACAGAGAGAGCATGCAGTAGTGCTCAGGCAGTGCGGAGATCCAGCAGCCGCCCACAGAAGCACTGGAGGCACTGTCTCATTAGCCAGCTCTTAAAACAAGCCAGGTGGACAGCAGTAGGTCCCTGTTGATCTATGAGATAGAAATCCCCTTGGAGCTGCATGCTAATTGAAAAGGCAAATTGCTGCCATCTCCGTGGTGGTGTGGAGCCTGGGGTGGGGATGAGGACGTCTGGCAGGTGTTGTCTGAGCCAGGATCCTGGGCTGGGCTGGGCTGCGTGTGACTCTGCAGCTGATCATGGGTCCCGGGGGTGAGTGATGGTGTCCTGTGAGCCTTCTGAGTCAGTTCTATCGCAGGTTCTCAGCCAACCTGGGCAGACGTATAAAAGGAAAGTGACATGTTTGGCGCCAGGCTCTTGATGCTTAGCATGAAGCAGGTTGAGCAAAAGAGGGATTTTTTCAAGACAGTGAGAAAATCGCTGAACTAGCTTTACTTAGGGGTGAGCAGAAGGGAGGAGGTTCATCCTAGCTCCTATGTGTGCCTAGAATAGATGCCTAATTTATTTAAGTAAGGTACTTGGGGTCAGTAAAGACAGTCTTATGTACATGTATATATTATGTAAATGTATCTATGCATTACATAATATATTATGTGTATGTATCTATGCTACATGCATGTATCTATATATTACAGGCACATAAAACACATTACAGGCATGCATCTATATGTTGCATATAATATATAACAGGTGTATTACATACATGTTTTATATGTGCATGCATGTATGATATAGTACATATATGTATCTATATTTTACACACACCTATATATTGTAGATATTTAATATGTTATATATCTGTATTTTACTTGTATGGATAACATATTACATCTGTATCTATCCTATCTAATAAAAGAGAAACATGGTAATTGGCATATGACCACTACCCTTCCCATTGGCTAATCAGGGAGATATGCAAATTAACTGCCAGCCAAGATGGCGGCCGGCAGCCAGGCAGCTTGAAACTAACATGAGGCTTGCTTGCTTCAGTGATAGAGGACTCCCAACGTTTCCCCGCCTGCCACTGCAGGCCTCTGAGCTGCAACTCTAAGTAACTATGTAACAAATACCGCTGGACTTCAGCCAGCAGGATCGCAACATTGTAAGCAAAGGCCAGAAACCTACTTTCAGCAGCGCAGGCCTAAGAGCTGGAGCCAAGCCTCAAAGCTAAAGCTGGCCCAGAATAAAAAAAAAAAAGAAAGAAAAAAAGAAGCATTTAGGAGCTTCAGTCACCCTGAGCCTGAAAACAGCCCTCAGCCCCTCACCCAGACTGGCCCAGCACCCCAGTGGGGACCCCCACCCTGAAGGATGTGTGACCAGCTGCAAACAGCCATCATCCCCTCACCCAGGCTGGCCAGGCACCCCAGTGGGGACCCCCACCCTGATCCAGGACACCCTTCAGGGCAAACCAGCCAGCACCCACCCATGCACCAGGCCTCTACCCTATATAGTAAAAGGGTAATATGCCTCCCAGCACTGGGATCAGCAGAGCCACGAGGCCTCCAGGCACTGGGATCAGCGTGACAGGGGGCAGTGCCCAAACCCCCTGATCGCCCTGTAGCTCTGTGTGTGACAGGGGGTGGGGCCACAACCTCCCTATCCACCCTGCTCTGTTCGTGACAGGGAAAGGCGCCCCAACCCCCCTGATGGGCCCTGCTCTGTGAGTGACAGGGGGCAGTGCCCCAACCCCCTGATTGGCCCTGCTCTGTGCGTGACGGGGTGGCGCTGCAACCTCCCCATCGACCCTGCCTTCAGTGTGACAAGGGACGGTGCCCCAACCCCCCAATCGGCCCTACCCTGAGCATGACTGAGGGTGGCATTGCAACCTCCCGATCTGCCCTGCTCTGAGCATGACAGGGGGCGGCGTCCCAACTCCCCAGTCGGCCCTGCTCTGAGCCCGACCAGGGGCTGCACCTAGGGATTGGGCCTGCCCTCTGCCACCCAGGAGCAGGCCTAAGCCAGCAGGTCGTTATCTCCCGAGGGGTCCCAGACTGCGAGAGGGCACAGGCCGGGCTGAGGGACCCCCTTCACCCCCGAGTGCACAAATTTTTGTGCACCAGGCCTCTAGTTTATTATATACATGTATCTATATATCACAGGCATATATATATTACATGCATACATTACATAGTTGTATCTATATGTTACACGTACTTTATATGTTATACATTACATGCATGTATCTATCTCTTACATTCTCTCATACATGTGCATTGTATAAAATTTAGAAAAATTAAAAGGAGATATAGTGAAGTTTATCTCCAGGCAGGTTTCCCTCCCAGAGGTGAGTTACAAGGCTCCTTTCTCACTCCTCCCGTCCGTGTTCTAGCTGATGCGCCTCCCCAAGCCTCCAGCACCCTTACTGCCTGAGTGATTTAACCTGTGGGGCTGTTTCCAGGCCTCGGTGCAGGTATCTGTACAAAGTCATTGTTTCCCGTTCTCCCTAGCAGGTTCCTGTGTCGTGAACCTGGTCCCACTCCCTAGCTGCCATTCATGTTCTTCATTCTTTGGTCTGTCCCAAATCTCTCTTTCTTTGAGACTGAGTCAGACCCATTTCTCCTGACTGCCTCACTCATTGATTCCCTTCTGCTCTGAACTCCTAGGCATCTGTGAACAGGGTTATGTGAGCTCCTGTTTTCATTTTTCCAAAATGATGCCAAAATACATTAAATAAAGTATTAAGTTGCATCATTGTGGCTAAAGCTATATAAATCTTAAAAGAGACAAAGAGGTTAGCTCAAAGTTCTCAGACATTACTAGAAATTTGCTTTCATTAATGAAAAAAATTCACATACAAAATCTTTCAAATTAAGGTTCCTGGGGAAGAGAGTAAAGTGAGTCTGTGATGGGGAGAAGCTGCAACCACTGAATTCACACATTTGTGCTTGAGGGCATGACCTTGAAGACAGGCAGCCCTGGTGCTAACTGTGGGTGTGACCTTGGGCAGTCGGCATTGTCTTCCAGAGCCTCGGGTTCTCAGCAAGAAACAGTCCACGTAAGCAGAACACTTGGCACAGTGCCCACGCAGCAAGTGCTGGGTGACGTTAGGTGCTGTCCCACTGCTCTAGGCACTGTTGTGTGGCTTGTCTTCTGGCGTAGGCAGAACAGTTGCCCCTTTCCCCTCCAAAGGTCCGAGTTCTAATCCCTGGCACCTCTGAGTGTGAACTTACAGGGAAAATGGGACTTTGCAGGCGTGATTAAATCCAGGATCTGAAAACAGACTATCTGGGTTATGCAGGTGGACCCCAGGTCCTGACAGGGTCCTTAGCAGATGGAAGAGGCAGTCAGGCCAGGTGACGGAGTCAGTGTCCCAATCAGAGGGATTGGTGTGAGAAGGCTTCAACCAGCTGCTGCAGGCTTGGGAGGAGGAGGGAGGGGCCTGGAGACAGAAGATGGAAAAGGGGTGGAAATGGATCCTCCTCAAGCCTCCAGAAAGGAATGCAGTCCTGCCAGCACCTTGCTTTTACCCAGTGAGACCCAGTTCAGACTTCTGACCTCTAGAAGACAGTGCATTTGTGCCGGGGTTCTTGTCCCAGCATCAAGAAGGGTTCAGGAATCTGGAAAAGGCTGTGCGTAGATGTTAAATAGGAATCCAGAGACTAATAAAGAATCCGGAGACGAAATATAATTTTGAAAGGCATTGGGGGTCAGAGGAGCTTAGCTAAAGAAGCTAAGTTCTAAGGTAGCGGTTCTCAACCTGTGGGTCGTGACCCATTTGGAGGTCGAACGACCCTTTCACAGGGGTCACCTAAGACCATCAAAAAACACATATATAATTGCATACTGTTTTTGTGATGAATCACTATGCTTTAATTATGTTCAATTTATAACAATGAAATTGGGGGTCACTACAACATGAGGAACCCTTTATTAAAGGGTCGCGGCATTAGGAAGGTTGAGAACCACTGTTCTAAGGTCTTAAGTCTAAGGTCTTAGGTTCTCCTTGTCCCCAAGACCCCATGCTTTTTATTAACACAACTTGTCCTGAGGCGAGGCAAACATATACACTTCAAAGGGTATACACAAGCATTGTCAGAATGGAAGAATTAGCCTACGCCTGTTCAGGTGTTTGGCCAGTAGGAGGCAATAACATGTAGATTAAGATGCCCTTTAGCTGTCTGGCAGCCAAGAAATCAATTTAATGTATCCTATTCAGGTTTGGGGAAATGCCTTTAACCATTCCCAGATGTGCCCTGCTGTCATGCTGGAATTGGTCTCTGGCACATTTGCAAGATAATAAAGGTGTGTTGTCTGAAGTCACTGAACTAGGTAATTTACAAAGCATCAGTAGGAAACAATTGTGTCTCCCAGCTGGACTCCTCTATGAAGACCAAACCTGAATAGGGATAGTATCCAGTGTTAGATGTAAACAGAGATCAATAAACTGCTTCCCTAGGGTCTCAGCCAGGAGGCTACCAGCCTGTAAACTACCCCTTCCAGTGCAGAAGGGGAAACAGATGGAGTGCCAGCCAGCTCTCTTCCTGAAGTGATTTCCATGATAATACAAGTTAAAAATACTGGGGAATTCCCAGTCTCACTGCTAACTGGCAAGAAATTCAACTCTGGCCCAGTTAGGGTTTCCCCCTCCGTGTCCCTGCTTCCCATAACTACAGCCTGTTTACAAGGTCAACAATAATCCCCACTCTGTCGGGAGCACAGTGTGCGCCAGGCGCTCTGCTCAGCGTCTGGCACCCATCACCCTGTTTTATCCTCACAAAATTCCCCCGGCTGCAGGAGGAAACGTGGGCCTGTTCTTCAAACTTCTGCTCACAAATCTCAGTGGACCCTGACGTCAGTTTGGTGGTGAGTGACCAGCAGTTTCAAACAATAAAATGCAATAGGAAATATTTGTGGTTTCAATTATATATATGGTGCTGGGTTGTGTTATAGAACATACGTCTTAATATGGGTCACAGTAAAAGGTAGTTCTTATAGAGGCTTAGACTTAAAAATCTGAAACTCACCAGCAAAGTGATGAAGAGCACAGGCTCCAGCTACTTGGCCCCAATTCTGCATCTGACCAGCTGTGTTGTGCAATGTTAGGTTTGATGGAGCAATTGAGTTGATACCCTTCCCCCTGGGAACTGGCTTTTCAGGTCATTTCACAATGGACATTCCTTTTGCTGAAGACCACAGTTTACTTGCAGTGACCACATTCCATTCTCTCTCCTCCGGGTCTACATAAAGAAGTTCCCACCCAGGAAAAAGCCCGCCAAAAGTCCTTTAGAAGCTGCTGACTGCCCTCACTGGGTGCTGGAGCCATCCAGGCTCAGCCACCTGGTGTGTGGATGATTGAATAAATCCATAATCCCTCACCACTCTGGCCTCGTGCGCTCCTCCTTCAGCGACTTAACATTTGGTGCCCAAACCCCGGAGGGTTCCATGGGGATGGGGAGCCATCGTCCTGGCTTCAGTCACCCTGAGTTGCTACTCAGAGAGCAGTAGGCAGCAGCAGCTCGTCCTGGGCTTATCTCTGAATCCTACTCAGGGAACTCAATTGCTGGTCTCGATTCAGCCTCTCTTCCTATGGGCCCTCCCAAATTGGGGTAGGGAGCCAATGGAGGAGCCTATGGAGGAGCAGTAGGCAGCAGCAGCTCATCCTGGGCTTACCTCCAAATCCTTCTGGTGTGACTCAATTGCCAGCCTCGATCAGGCCTCCCTCCCTTACGGGGTCTTCCCCAGCCAGCTGAGGAGGACGCGGACCGGGAATCTCTCCTTTTCCATTGCCGAGCCTTCATCCCACACCGGCCAATCTCCTCTAGGTGAGTGACCTTCCCCAATTCCCCTCGTCTCAGGTCTTCTGTTCACTCTCTCTCACTGACTTCTCGAAAGTCTCTCATCTCAAAAGTTCTAGCGCTGGGCCAGAAGACTCCTCAGCCGTTTGGCTTTGGGTCATTCTGGATTGGGGACGCCCAGTCTGGAGGGTCACCTCTCGTTTCTCATGGTGATTTGTTTAGCAGCAGGAACACCTGCCCTAAACAGTCACCTTCGGATTTGTGGTCTCTCACTCACCCTTCCTCTCTCCTGGGCCATGTGACGCTCCCTCTGCACACTCACGGGGGAGATCATGCCCAACTACCTCACTTTATTGTGTAACATTGTTTGGCAACAACATAAACTAGATAATAAATCTCAATGGCTTGAAAACAGCACTTTCAATTTTAATACACTGAGCAATTTACATAATTGCTGTCCCTGCAATGGAAAATGGTCAGAGATTCCCTACGTCCAGGCCTTTTCATCCTCCAGTCCCAATCCTCTCTCTCAGTCCTGCTCTACCCATTTTACCCCTAACAATCCTGATTCTGAATCTACTCTAGACCCAGCAGACCACCAACCGCCACCCCCTTACACATCCCCTCCCTCACCTGCAGTAGATTCCCAAAACCCAGACCCTCTTAACCAGAAACCACCTTCTCCCCAGTCCCTGAGAGCCCAAATCCTGAGAACATGAGCTCTAATACAGCCTTTCCCATCTAACACTCATTCTCAGGCCACCCAAAGACTGTCTTCCTCAACAGCCTCTTCTATTCCCACCTCCATTCTACCCCTGAGGGAGGTAGCAGGAACTGAGGGCATAGTCTGAGTCCACGTCCCATTCTCTATGTCCAGCCTCACAGATTGAGAGGCATCTCAGGTCTTTTTCCACTGACCCGACCACCTTTACTAAGGAGCCTGACCCAGTCCTATGTCCTGACTTGCTTGGCATGATATCTATGTCCCCCTGTCCTCCTCTACAGAAATTTACCACCTTAGACCCCACCTCCCCAGAGAGAGCCCTTTTTCTAAACACCCATTTTGTAGCCCAATCAGCCTCCGACATATGCTACAAACTTCAAAAATAGACACAGGGGTCCACAAACCCCTCAAAAAGACCTCGTTAACCTGACCTTTAAGGTCTTTAATAATAGAGACAAGGAGACCCAAATCCAAACACAAAGGTGAGATCAGGCCAAGCTGAGGCCCAGAGGAGGCCTTTCAGCTCCTAGCCACCGCTCTCATGAGCCCCAAACGAAGTGCCGGTCCTCCAACTGCAGGTAAGTCAGGGGCTAAGCCTCCTCCGGGCCGATGTTTCAAATGCAGCAAGGAAGGACACTGAGCCAAGTCCTGCCCAAACCTGAGACCCCCACCTGGGCCCTGCCCAAGATGTAGAAGGAAAGGCCACTGGAAATCAGACTGCAGTCTGGCCTTCTGGTTCAGGCCTCAGCCAATCCAGCATGGCCGCCCTCTGGATCCGGTTGGAGCTCCCAGACCTCCTGGGACTGGCCACCGAAGAAGCTGCCCAGGCCCTGACGGGGCCCCACAGACTTAAATCACCAGGACAGAGCCTCGGGTAATGACTATGGTGGCAGGTAAGCCGATCTCCTTTTAATTGACACTCGGGCCACTTATTCTGCCCTCTCCAAATTCGCTGGGACCTTTGTCCACTCCTCAGTCTCTATTATGGGGGTTGACGGATCAGTCTCACAGCCATTAGCCACCTCACCTCCATACTGCATCTTACTAAATTCCCCCATTCACTTTTCTCATTCTACCTGGGTGCCTGGCCAGGGCTACTACATATCCCCTCATAAAGTCCACTTGTCCCAAAGCCACAGTCACCTACGTCAGTTTCACTCTCTTACACCATAAGGCCGAGCCATTTCTTGGACTGTAAACGCCATATCTCCTTATCTCCTCCATGACTGTCCCCTCCTCTGAACAAGAAATTTTCTCCTTTCTCAGGCTCACTGGGTACTCTTGCCTCCAGGTTCACAACTTTAGTTTTCTTGCACAGCTCCTCTGTGACATGACATGGTGAAGGGACTCCTTCACTGAGCCTTTAGATCCCAAGGCCAACATTCTCACCCCTTTAATGCTCTGAAAAATGTTAGTCTAAGAAGTGTTGGCTGTTTACTTTTCGGTTATAATTGAAAAGTTAAAGTTTCTAAGAGTGAAGAATTCTAATACCTTTTAAAGAAAAAAGAAAGAATATTAGAGTAGAAATACTTAATGGAAGGTCTGAGGCATGGTATGCATTTTTGAAGGACATGGAAGGAAGGTTTGAAGGCTAATTTGAAGGTGTGAAATTTGTGAAGATTGCCTATATGATGGGAAGGAAAGGAGAAATGTTGAAAGAAAGGTTCTAAAGTTAACTATTTACAAGAATTGTAAAAGGGCCATTTTACTCTGAGCAAGAAAGTGAGGTTTCAGTCTCCAAGCCTGGATACTTCTTAAGCTAAACCAGAATATTCTGAAAACAGCAAGGATTAAGGTTCAGTAAAAATAAGAAGTTAAGCCAGCGAGTGGCAGATTATAACCTCAGGAAATTTCAAGTACTAAATTTGGCTGGTCTGAGTGCAGTGTCTGACTTCTTATCCAACCATCCTGGCCCCTGGCCTCAACTGCTCCTTTCCTTCCCTTTCTCTTTTCCCTTGGATAACAGCCCATCCTAGCGTTCCCTCCCACTTTCACTGCAATACAATCTCAACCACTCATCTGTCACCCCTTATTGGTAGCGCCATGGCGACTACCCTCTTAGTTTGGAGTGCGGAACTAGAAAAAGGAAACTCATATCCTTTACTCCACCTCTTCTCCTTACAACTATCCGCTCGTCTCCGTGATCAGGGATTTTTCTTCCTCTGTGGGGAAAACACATACATCTGTCTCCCCATCAGCTGGACAGGAACTTGTACTCTCGTCTCTCACCCAATGTAGATGTAGCCCCCAATAATCAGTCCTTACCTGTCCCTGTAACCCATCATAGCTGACACAAAAGAGGAGTCCAGATAATCCCTCTCCTCACAACCCTGGGCACATCAGCAGGGGCTGGAACTGCCATTGGGAGCTTAACCACTGCTCTACCTATTTTGAAACCCTGTCTCAGGACCTACAAGAAACGTGGGTGCCCAGCAAGGGGCAAAACTGGGAAAACAAGAGCCTCATCCCCAGGGTAACCTGTTCTCCCCTTTCATATCACTAGTGAGGCAACTGAGACCCCTACTCTTTTCCCTCCTAAAACGGTCTCCGTTGTATTTCAGCCCCAGGCCCAATAAAGCAGCAAAACCAGACCAGTGACGCTGTGGCAGCCTTAGGACCAGTTTTTACCTCCCAGTCACTCAGCAGGATCACTCTGAGCCTTCGCCAGCCCGTCTCGGGGAGACCATGCTGCTGCACCCATTGCTCCAACCAGAAGGAACCTGTATGACATTCCAGCTGACTACAGTCAAAGGCCAGCCCCCTGTGATCTTGACATCTAGACTCAGCAGCAAGTAACTACAGAAGACATGACCTTTGTCCCTATTCCATAAAACAAAAAGGCTGGAATGTTAGGTTTGATGGAGCAATTGAGTTGATACTCTTCCCCCAGGAACTGGCTTTTCAGGTCATTTCACAATGGACATTCCCTTTGACCACATTCCATTCTCTCTCCTCCAGGTCTGCATAAAGAAGTGTCCACCCAGAAAAAGTCCCAACAAAAGTCCTTTAAAAGCCGCTGACTGCCCTCACCACCGGTGCTGGAGCCATCCAGGCTCAGCCACCTGGTGTGTGGATGATCGAATAAATCCGTAATCCCTCACCACTCTGGCCTCGTGTGTTCCTCCTTCAGTGACCTAACAAGCATGTTGCTTATTCTCTCTGTTCCTTGGTTCCATCTTACATGGTCTCTTTGAGGACTAAGTGGTTAATCCAAGTGAAGTGCTCTGAGCTGCGCCTCTGTAAGGAGCGCTCAGCTAACGTTTCATGGTTAGCAAGCAGCAGAACTGCAGGTTCCTGCTTCATCTCATCTGGAGTTTGAAATCTAAGGCAATTTCATGCTAATTTAGGTGTCCCCTAAAAACAGGCAAAATACAAGTCTCCCCGTTACCGTAAGTTATGAGCAAGTTATAAATATGGGGCCCTCATCTTCTAGGGTGGTCGCCTATCTTGGCAAAGTCCTGTCTGAGAGGATACAGGCTTAGTTGCTTGTTCTGCTCTTGATACCACTGTAATTAAGCTGGTTATTGGTGACGGGAAAGGAGCAAAGGGAAGGCCAGATGTTATGGGCAAGGCCATCAGTGTAGCATTGCCAGGAAGCTGCAGTTTAACACTCCCCAGGGAACCACTGGTCTAGTACCCACAGTTCGCTGGGGGAAAGGGCTGGCAGAGGGAAATAGACGCATGCTCAGTACAGTCTGGGTGAACTGGGGAAGGTGCTTTCCTGTCAGTCACACCTGGGAACAGGTCATTGGCCAGAGCAGGTGTGGCCACTGCAAGCAGGGGAAGATTGAGATATTTAATCTCCGAAACAAAGGAGTTCCCTCTCCTACTCTTGCCCTCTGGGCTCCTGGTTCTCTAGTTGCAGGGGATGTGCTCTCTTGCTCTCCTGCATTCGCCCACATGACTCACTGCTCTGTGGACCCCACACAATGGACTAATGGACTGCAGTAGCCTGATGCTGTACTGGACTCTGTTCCAACCTGGAAAGGAAACTGGATGCTGGCTTTGCTTATACATCTTCTGAGACTGGATTAAGGGCAATGGGACTTTGCAAACCCAAGAATGTAATTCCATGCAAATAAAGCTTTCTACCACATCTTATTCTATCATGGGGCCTCGGAAATCCTCATCCCAGTGATACCTCAAGAACCCCACTCCCACTAGCAATGGTGAAAGACCATCCACATGACAGAACCTGGAAGGCACTGGCGGTTTGAAAAGAGAACAAGCCGATGACCTGCTGGACCTTCACCGTGGGGTGACATCTGCATTCTTTATCTTCAGGAAAGCCAGTCAAGAGAGGACTCCTGCAAGAATCTGGGAGGAGGCTGCTTCCTGTCTAAAAGGCTTTGGGCGACTGGGGCTCTGGTGGTGTTGTTTGTTTTGCCCTCTCGTTTCCTGCTCTGCTTCCTCCCTCTGCACCAGCAGTGCCATCTCAGGTGTTTTGTCAGTGTCTTAGGAAAGGCTTTGACCGGACTTGGTGTCAAGTTCTTTGAGTGAACTTGAAGTACATAAATAGGCTCCATTGCTTTCAGCGGTTCTGAGATTTAAGAATTTAAAGAAGCTAAGGTTCTCTTAAGGTTTAGGTCTTAATTGGTAAAACTATTTAGACTATTGATCTTACTATTCAGCTGATATCCAATTTAGATGAATTCCACACCACCTCCAGTTTGCTCGACTGTAGAGTGATTTTGTTGCTTACTGAGACTCTCGGGTTCAGGAAGGGTGTGAATCAGCCTCCCTAAAGGCGTCTGGCACCAACAGGGGAAGGAGGGCCAGCATGCAGTACCTGCCCGCCCACACCCATCTCCTCATCGCAGCAGTGGCAGCCTTTCATTTGCTAGTTTGCTTTGACTGTTGTTTGTGGCATGTGGCCCTGCAACCTTAGAACTCTCAGTAGAAGGGAAAATAAACAGTTCCCATAATTCCCTGAGAGACAGGCACCTTCCTCTCTCTTTTTCTTGAAGAATATGGTTTCTCTTTCACTATTTATTTACTTATTTATTTATACTTGATTTTTTTAGAGCGGCTTGAGTATCACATCAAAAATTAAGCCGAAGGTACAGTGACTTCTGATACATCCTCTATCCCCTTCTCAGCCTCCCCCATTATCAACGTCCCTGACCAGACAGTACATTTGTGACAATCAGTGAACCCACATGGACACCATTATCACCCAGAATCCACAGTTTATTAGTTTACATTATGTTATAGATCACTCTTGGTATTGTACATCCTATTGGTTTAGGCAAATGTACGACATGGGTCCATCATTATAGCATCATACAGTGATTTCTCTGTCCTAAAAATCCTCCATGTTCCTTCTACCCCCAGACCTCCGAACCCTGACAAGCACCAACCCCTTACTGTCTCCATAGTTTTATCTTTTCCAGAATGTCATAGAGTTGGGATCATACTGTGCACAGACCTTTCAGACTGGCTTCTTTCACTTAGCAATGTGCATTTCCAGTTCCTTCATGTCTTCCCGTGGCTCGACAGCTCACTTCTTTTTAGTGCTGAATAGTATTTCATCGTCTGGATGGGCCACAGCTTATTTGTCCAGTCAGCTACTGGAGGACATCTTGGTTGCTTCCAAGTTTTGGAAATTATGAGTAAAGCTGCTTTATATATCTGTGCTGGGTTTGCTGTGGACGTAAGTTTTCAGCTCCTTTGGGTAAACACCAATGGGTGTGATTGCTGGATGGTGAGGTCAGAGCATATTTAGTTTAGTAAGCAGTTGAGAAACCCTCTTCCAAAGTGACAGCTCTCTCTCTCTCTCTCTCTCTCTCTCTCTCTCTCTCTCTCTCTCTCTCTTTCTCGTCAGCAGTGGCCTACATGAATCCGTACATGCATATAGTCACTTAATGGGGTGGTTCTACGGGACCCCTGGGACTGGCATTAATCTCTAGGCACACAATTCCAGCAGATGCCCCAAGCTCTGTACCCCCACCTCTGAAGTACCTGTGCAAGGCCTGGGGGAGCTGATGTGAGTCTCCTGGTCTCCAGTGGCAGGCGTGTGGACTCCACAGCAAGGATGGGAAGTGGCCTCACCAGGTTGCATGTGGAGGACTCTGTCCTCTGAAATATGCAGATGGCTGCTGGCTTTGTGAGGACAAAGACAAACCATGAGTGTGTTAGCCTTTTAGGGGGAGCTCAGTGTTCCTTTCTGCCAAACGCATACATACTCTTGCAGACCCACCTTCTCAAGGCAGGGACATTTAATTGGACCTCATACTCTGAGAGGAGAGGAGGGAAAAGTCAGGGCCTGTGTTGGGTGGTCCTTGGGGATAGCTCTCCTGGACAGGTGAGTAGGAAGCAGCAGGGCCTTCCTTCTGGGTGTCCAGAGCGTCCTGCAGCAGGTACTCATGGCGATCACTGGGGGGTGATTCTACCTGGACCATAGTCTCTCGTGCGACTCCTCAGAGCTTCTCTCCAGTGACCCTGACACAGGTGCGTGCACAGCAGCACAGACGGGGCCTCAGGTGTCCAGCCTCAGGCCCTGCCCATTGTTTCTGGAGCGGAAGCTCCCAGGTGACTGGTGCACACAGGAAAGCTTGAGAGGCGGTGTCAGAGGACACAGAACACATGCCTTCTCTGCTGAGGACAGCAGTGGCCAGAATTTCATAACTGAGCACTGTGGTTAGTAAGTCGGAGAGCAGGCCTGCAGGGCCCCTTGGTGGCTTCAGAGCTGATGTCCTGTAGTACAAAGCACCATCCACACTGTGACTTAGACACCGAGGAGAGAAGGCGGTGTCCCTAGTGCGTCACGAGCACCTTCATGCTCTCCGCAGGCGCCTGCTGTGCCCGCGGCTGTGGGACAAGTGTTCCCTTCATCCGCATTAGCACGTCTGACTTGTCGGAGAGGCCACACATGTATAACCAGTTCAGCCTTCACCATCAAGTTCAGAATAGACTATGTGGACGGCGCCCAGTTCCTCCAGTCAGGCCTCCTGTGATGCGAGACTCGGCCTGGCAGGCGTCCCACATTCCCAGTGCTGTGTGCGTCATCTCCTGAGTCACCATGAGCCGTCACCTGCTGGTGCTACCAATGAGCATATTTGGAGGCGAAAAGAGGAGCGTACCTGAGCCCCTCAGTTGCAGGGCCGTCTTACGAGGACCCGCTTTCCCGGTACAGTGCGTTGTCACCACCGTCTGTCATAGGAGTTTGGCTTTGATCTCGCCCTCTGCCCACGCAGGCGAGCAGCAGTGGAGGCACTCCTTCTTCAGCCCTGTCCTGCATCAGCAGTGCGTGCGTGCTGTCCTCCACGCCTCTCCTCCCCAGTGACTGGTGGATTTCAGGCCAAACAAGGGCCCTCCCGCATCCTTGTTCACTCCCCTTTGACCCTTTGTGGTCGGCATGGTGAGGAGCTGCAGGGCTCCCAGGCTCCTGTCCTCCCCAGCCCCAGGGAACGCGTCCACATGCCACCCTGTGGTTAGCACCCAGCCTAGCTGAGGGCAGCAGCCGCCCTGACCTGGGCACAGCACAGGCTCTGGGGTCACAGCTGGGACATCACCAGGCTGAATGACAGCCGCTCGCTGGACGAGCTGCTGTGCAGGGAGACAGCACCCTCCCCCTCCCAGGATGTGGGAGCAGGAGCAGTGGGGCAGGCTGCTTCCTCCCAGTCCTCCCGCCGCTGCCCCCTGGCCAGCTGTGCCTGGTGAGTGGGAGAGCCTGGGCCCAGGAGGCTTGCCTGCTGCAGGAGGGAACCTCAGGTACACTGCTGTGTGAGCTGGCGGAATACAATGCCCTGAGTGTCTGGCCTCCCAGCACCATCATTTTAGAGGGAGAACTTAGGAGGCTACAGATATTTAAAAAGCAAGTAAACAACCAAATATTGAGAGAGAGAGAGAGAATATTCCAGAATGCTGTGTAAGCCAAAGCTTTCAATCCTAGGATTTTATACCGAGAAAGGTTTCTCAGAGGTGTTATCCCATGAGGTGCTTGTGGTCCGGTGGGTGATGAGGGTGCGTCTCTGAGCCTTTCTCCTGTTTTCTCAAATCTTCATCGTCCTTGGTGCTGTCTCCCTCCCCTGAGAAGAATGGAACTCCTGACTTCATGTGCCGGCAGGCGGGTTAGGCTGCCACCTTCTGGCCATTGTTAGAAGGCACCTAAAACAGAGCTGGAAAACAGAAGAGAGGACTGGGCGTGGAGTGACCACATACCTTCTTTCATGGTCTTTTAAGTTTACTTTCTATAGACTTCTTTCAACACACAGGACACAGCCTTCTTCCAGTTCAATATGCATCTCTCCCGCCCACACATAGGAGAATGTGTGATAAAATAAAAGGAAATTCAATTCTATCACATATTGAATGATCACATGTTAAATTACATGCCATCCAGTGTGTATGGATGCATCTATTTGACCTCCTCCTAATGACCAAACACCCTAACATGTGCTCTTTTAAAGGTTCCTATTTGTACAAGTTAAATCCGCAGTCAGTGCCTCGGAGACACTCTTCCTCACTAAGTAAAGCTCCATAAGGGTTCACAGGCTCCCCTGGGGCTCCTGACCTTCCCCGTCAGGACAGATGCAGACTGAGGGGCAGATGTCCTCTCTGGCGATGAGAGAAGGTATTGCTAGTGATGGGCTCCTGTTTGTGCGGCTTGTTGTTAATGTGCCTGTAGTAGTTACCGAGTGCCTGTTGTGTACAAGGCACTGTTTCAGGGGGTGCAGAAATGAGTAACACGTACAAAAATCACCTACCCACCCTTGGAGCTCGCACTTTTGTGGGAGGAGACAGACAAAATGAAGTGCAGTAAGTGCTGTGGGTACAGGAACTGCAGAGAAGATGGTGGGCCTGCAGGGTGTGACGTGATAAACGGGCTCCCTGGGCAGACGCACTAAGAGGCTGAGTGGGAATAAGAGCCGAGAGGGGCGTGTTCAGGCGGAAGGCAGGGCAGGAGCAAAGGCCCCGAGGAGGGCGAGCCAGGAGGCCTGTGACTGGCTGAGAGAAGTGGAGGCCATAGCGGGGAGTGATGCTGAGGGAGGAGCAGGGGCTGCGTTGGTCCGGGAGGGCAGGCCATCCCAGGGCGCTGCGTACCATTTAGCTGTTGATGTCCTCGTGTTTCAGAAGGATCACTGAATGCTCACGCCCCATCTCACTGCTGCTCCTGGGATCAGCTCTTCAATAGCTGCAGCCAAACACTCGTTTCAGGCTCTGACTCAGGAAAATCAAATCAAGGAACTGAGAAGCCAGGCTATTCAAAGTATCATTCACGCGGATGTTTAAAAGATGATAGTAATGTTGGAGCCAATAGAGTGATCCCGGATTACAGCTGACAGGACGGCCATCGCTGAGCCTGTGCCTGGCTCGGGAAAGACTCGGAGCTTCTCGCTGAATGGAGAGCAGATGGGCACGCGGCCCCTTCCCAGCCCATGGCATGAAGCCAGCTTCCTACCTGAGGGACCCCTGGAGCAGTCATTGCGAGACTCGCTGACTGGCCCGTGAGGAGGCCGACCAGCTGTCAGGGCAAGAGGAGGCAGACCCTGCCGCTAGGCACCAGCGTCAGTTGTTGCTCTGAGCTGTCTATGGGAGGAAGGGTCAGGGCGCTGGTGGAAACTGGAACGGGAACCACTCTGTGTGGCTGGGACCCTGCGGGAGTGGCCCAGGCCCAGGGGAGGTCCTCCTTACCCCTCAGGTGTGCCGGAGCCTCCTCCTGGGCAAGTCTGTCCACAGGTGCTTTCGTGGAACGTCGGTCTGCGTCACTGCACTTCTTTCGTATGAAAGGGCTTTATATTAATGAGCTGCCCCTACAAACGCCAGGAGGAAGACATTCACCGCTTTAACATTGGTGTTGTGATGCATACCTGAATGGTTCTGGAAAATGAAACGGCGTAGGAGGTGACTGACTACACGTTATGTCTAAATGAGATGCACCATATTTATAGGGAAGGAGTTGCTTAACGCTGAGCAGGAAAACGAGGGGAACTGGTGGGGGTATTCACTAAGGAGTCCCAGGCAAGAGCGGAGTTTCTAATGCGGCGGCTTCTCTTCCCTCCTAATGGAAAAGGTAGGAAGTGGCGTCAGCAGGCTGTGCCGCGGGGAACCGCAGGCTGGAGGCGCTGGAGAATGCACGCATGACACTGCTTTTAGAGGAAGGAAAAGAGGAAGGAAAGACCTCATTCATGCTTTAGAGGCATTTGATGCACAGGTTGAAGATGCCAGGTCCCGTGTATCGTTCTAATACTTCATGTTAGCATTTAGAGGGCATGGATCATTTGTTTTTAAATGGCTGGAAGTTAAAAATTGGATTTTATAGTTTTATAACTAAAAGAATGGCATAGACCTCCAAATACATCATTTAGTATATCTTTTTTATTTTAGCAACAGAGTTGCTCATATTGACAAATGGCTTAACTTTTTATCATTTATCTCTTGTCTTACTCAATAATAGCAATGAATAGGTTAACCAGCATTCACATCCAAATTCAGAGAGCCGGTTGTTAAACTTTACTGCACACCACTGTCGCGCCCTCCGCCCCCCCGCCCCCCAACACCTGGGCTCACTGGTGCCCATCCTGACTGTTCTGAGGTGTCTGATTTCCGTGCAGATCCGAGCCTGTTTTCCGGAATAGGTGGTCACACCTGCTCCAGGGGGTCCTTCTTCCTCCTCTACAGAGCATGCTTTGGCTTCTTCTGCTGAAGAGGGAACGGTAACTTCTGGGGGACCAGCCCATGGTGTCCAGGTGCTTGCAACACCCCAGTGCAAGTTGTAGGGAGAACCTTTGGTGCCATAGTTACTCAGAGGAAGAGCCACCTGGGTGTGAGCAGCCGGAGCTCAGGACAGCTCAGGACATGGTCTGGAGGGAGGGACAGATGAATGCAGGCTGAGTTGCTGAGATGAGAGACTGTCGTGGATGCATCATTGGGGGCAGAGCCGGAGCAGACCTGGAAGGGGCGCCTGCTTCCAAGTGGCTTGTCTAAGCTGGAGGGGGCGTGGAGAAGCGTGGTGGGAGGAAGGGGAGAGGGATAAAGTGTTTCTTCACCTATGTGGCATGGGGGACAGCTTTTAAACAAAAAAGGTGATCCCAGAGGCCAGAGAGCGCAGACACAGTTGACACGGGTTAAATGCATCCATTCAAGAGACGCTCCTTTTTCAGTCTGTCCCTTCCTTCACCCACCCTCACCACAGGTGCGGTCTCAGTTCTGGAAGATGCTGACTTAACTGGAGTTGGGAAGGCGCCGTCAAGGAGAGATCACGAGACACCCTTTCCTGGACCCCCTGTCTCACTGAGTGTCGCTGTCACAGGGTGGCTGCAGGGAGGGTGGGGACAGTGACACGGCCTCCCACACATCGCACCATACCCCCGCTCTCAGGGGCCGATGCCTTCACTTGGTTCTTGCAGGTGTGAATCTTAGCTCTTTGCACTCAACACAATGCTCGTGGGAGGTGAGTGTGCCTGGCGCAGGGAGCAGGGGTGGCTCTTGCAGAGCGCCATGTCCTGGTACACGCACCCCCTCAGCGGGCACCGGTTCCTCCTCACTGCAGCCCGGCCATCATGTTTGCCCCTGAGGAGAGCCGCGCAGATGCGGTTAAGCGTGGGGATCACGTGAGTTGTTCGGGAGCCCATGGCTTCCGCTCAGACGGAGAGACTCAGTGACTGCCGCCGGGTCTGGCTTTGTTTCACGCTGGCTTCCTGTCATGACTCAGCGTGAACAGCAGGACGCGACTGGAGCAGGTCCAGGAGCAGCTCTTTCCTTCCCCCTCTGCAGCCTCTTATGATGTGTGCACTAGCGCGGACGGTTGAAGGTTGAAGAGGAGAGCGCACAAACTTTTGCGCAGGTGGTTGGTCTTGCAATGTTTTTCCCCTGAAAACGCACTTTAGCAAACTAGCCACTGGGTGTCACAGTTGTGATATGGATGGAAGCACATAGGTTTGAGTCTTAGATCAACTGTATTAGTAATGATTGTAAACACGTTTTTTGGTAAATATTTAAAATAATTCCCATAATTTCTTTTATCGAGAAGCTTGCTTTTTAAAGCTATGCTGGATTTGGTCTTCAAAGGGTAAACATATGCAGTCCATGACTGGGGGTCTTTCTGTAGGTGAAGCATTTTGACAAATACGAAGGGAAGATGGTTGACACTTCTAGAAACACATTTATACAATTTATCTTGTCACCTGGTCATTAGTAGATGCAATTAAAGTGATAAGTGTAGGAGAAGAGAGCCTCACAGGCAGGCCTGGGCCATGGTGCCTCACAGGTGTGGGGTTCCTCTGCACTGAAGGCCACACATCGCAGGCTGCCTGAGGAGACTTTTAAAACCCTAAGCGGGACCATAGTCTCCCCACTTTTTCTCCTTCTGACCCCCTCTGCCTCCCCTGCTTAATCCCGTCTGTGACATCATAGAACCCTAACTCCTCACGGCCCTGGGGCTGGATGCCCAGGCCGCCTGCCTCCCCGCACAGGCCGGTCAGCTGCCAGGTGGGTCTCGCCATTGGCGCTGCTTTGCCCGGCCTTCCATGCCCTCCCTGCCGCAGAATCAGCTGAGCCACTCTCTGCAGCCGTCACACAGGCCCCTCTCCCTTTCCTCGGAGCTGGAACATTCCTCCTCTGCAGCCATCACCCTTGCTGCTGCTTTTTAGACCCTTTCGTGGCGCTTTCTCTTTTCTCCATGGGCTCTGCAGTTTCTAGTTATATGCTTGTGTTTATTTGCTTATTGTCTGTATTCCCCTTCGGATTTTAACTACTTCTGAGCAGAAATTCTGCCAGCACTGCACACTCGGGCGCCAGGACAGCGATTTCCACAGGTGGGTGCTCCGTCAGCTCTGACTGAGTTCGGGGGACGCAGGCCTCTCCCTGGAGCTGGTGCTCTGGAAGTTCCAGGCAGCGCCTCACTCAGGTGTGGAAGGTCATGGTTGGTGTTCAGACACGGAGAGCCAGAGAGGAGCAAGTAGGCTTGTTTGGGGGAGAGAGTCACGGGAAATACTTGTTCTATTGGGGGTTATATCTGTGCTAAAATTAGGAAATGTGTAAAAACACAGATTGTACCTGGCAGGCAGTCCGGTGCATTCACTGAGAGCTCAGCTGTTAGCTCAGGGAGGTGGTTAGCTTGGGTCGTCCCAGAAACAGAAGCCCAGGAGACACGACAGATGCGAGAGATGCATGCGGAGCAATCGCTGCGATGGAGCTGGGGGGCGGGTGGGCGAAGCCCTTCGCCTGGAACCCAGGCTCCGGTGACGGTGTTCCTGCCCGGGGAGCTGTTCACAGTGGTGCTTCTGGAAGGCGATGGGAGCTAGGAGTCCCACACACCACATTGTTGACATGCTTTTTCTTCTAATTAAACATTTTATTACCCAATAACATACAAAGGGGCATGCGTAGATGTCACACAGCTTCATGCTGTGTTAGAATGAGTGTCCGTATGTCCACCTGGTTAGAAAAGGCGCCTGCCTGTGCCTGGGCCCGGGAGCCCCTCTGCCCTCTTCTGAGCTTCTCTCTGCCCCCGTTTTTGTGAATCATCACTGCTCTTTACTCTTTTATGAGGGAGATGTATGTCTTTAAACTAAGTATTGTTTATTTTGCCTCTTCTTGCATTTTATAAATGATGGGATTCTCTTCTTTCCGCCAATATTAGGAACTTCCTGTTCTGAAAACCCCTGTGCGGCTAGGTCACTTTCTCTGCTCTCCAGTACGCACTGCTCAGATAGATTGCTGAGGTGTCCACTCTCGTGTCGGTGGAGCTGGGAGTGTCTCCACGTTGGTAGCTGTGAGAGGCAGTCTGGGAGCTTCCTTGTCAGGGTTCCCGGTGTGACATGGGTGAGTTTCCCTACCACTTCGTGGGGAAGCCTGGGTCCCCGGAGCGTGCATGTCTGCTCCCGCAGGGCGTGGCTGTCATGCAGGGGTCTCAGCACCCCGAGGAGCCTGTGGGAATCATCAAGGGGTGATGACTGCAATTAGCCACTGAAGATGGAATGCCTTAGAGCTAAACACTGGCAGCTTCCGTAACCCTTTCTGGCTGGGGATAAACTGAACATGAATGTATTTGAAGATGATAGACCTTGAGAGAGTTTAGTTAAAGTGTAGAGGAGATGACAGCAGATGTCTAGGAACAAGAGTCCTTTCATGTCCCACACCCATGAACCACCCTACCCGTCCACCTCTGGTGCATGGGGAGTGCAGCCACAGCTCTGCTCGGCGCTATGTAAACCCCCGGGATAAACTGACCCAGTGGTGAAGGTCAAAGTGGGAAGCCCGGTCACGCTTCACGTTAACCAGTGGGATTTCTGAGCCCACAGTGAGCACTTGGGAGGTTGGGTGTTGCCAGAGGATTGGGTTGGTGGAATTCCCCCTTTGCTAGTGGGAGTGGGGTTCTTGCGATATCTTCAGAGAAGGGACTTTCTAAGACTCACACGGGAGAATGAATGATTTTTATTTGTGTAGAGTTGCATCCCTCACTTTGCAAAGCCCCATTGTCCTTATTTTTTTTTTTTGTTCATCAGATTATTTATTCACTTGATTCTTAGATTCACTTGTTGATAGATGCATAATTGTTGTTCATAATTAGTATCTTTACCTTTTTCTTCTTCTTCCTCTTCTTAAAGGATACCTTTCAGCATTTCATATAATATTGGTTTGGTGGTGATGAACTCCTTTAGCTTTTCCTTATCTGTGAAGCTCTTTATCTGACCTTCAATTCTGAATGATAGCTTTGCTGGATAAAGTAACCTTGGTTGTAGGTTCTTGGCATTCATCACTTTGAATATTTCTTGCCACTCCCTTCTGGCCTGCAAAGTTTCTGTTGAGAAATCAGCTGACAGTCGTATGGGTATTCCCTTGTAGGTAACTGAGTTTCTTTCTCTTGCTGCGTTTAAGATTCTCTCTTTGTCTTTTGCTCTTGGTATTTTAATTATGATGTGTCTTGGTGTGGTCCTCTTTGGATTCCTTTTGTTTGGGGTTTTCCGCGCTTCCTGGACTTATAAGTCTATTTCTTTCACCAGGTAGGGGAAATTTTCTTTCATTATTTCTTCAAATAGGTTTTCAATATCTTGCTCTCTCTCATCTTCTGGCACCCCTATAATTCTGAGGTTGGTTTGCTTGAAGCTGTCCCAGAGGCTCCTTACACTATCTTCGTATTTTCGGATTCTTTTTTCATTTTGCTTTTCTGGTTGGGTGTTTTTTGCTTCTTTGCATTTCAAATTTTTGCCTTGATTCTTGTGCTCCTCTGGTCTGCTGTTGGAAGTCTGTATAATATTCGTTATTTCAGTCCGTGTATGCTTAATTTCTAGTTGGTTCTTTATCATACCATCGAGGGTCTCATTAGATTTGTTGAAGATCTCAATAACTTTATCGGCAGCTTCTAGACAGTTCTTGAGAGACCTTAAAAGTGTGGTTCTGAACTCAATATCCTCCACTGACAGTTTTGTCCTGTTTCTTTGTCTCCGCATTTTTTATGCTTTCTTGGTGCACCCCTAGTGGTCTTTGTGCACAATCTTGTTGTAGTTAAGCCTTGATTGTTGTAGGTAATACTAGGGGGATTTGACCTCCCGGCCAACTGGCTGTGAGACCCCCATTGTCCTTAAACCAGTCCTGGAAAAGGTGCCGCTGGGGGTTCAGCAGGGCCAGAGCTGAAGCCAGTGTCCAGAGTTTCCGTTGCATGGTGGAGCGGGGGCTGATGTGGCATCAGCTCATTATAGTCCACTAGTCCATCGTGTGGGGCCCGCACAGCTGTGAGCCACCTCCGTGAACAGGGGAGCACGCCCCCTGCGCAGGAGCCCAAGAGCACAGGAGGCAAGAGAGACAACTCCCTTGCTCAGGAATTGAGTGTCTCAGATCTCACACTCAGCAGTGGCCACGCCTGTTCTGGCCACAGACTTGTTCCCAGGTGTGACTGACAGGTAAGCATCTTCCCAGACCTCACTGGACAAGCATGTAAACCAGTGATGGTGAACCTTTTGAGCTCGGCGTGTCAGCATTTTGAAAAACCCTAACTTAACTCTGGTGCCGTGTCACATATAGAAATTTTTTGATATTTGCAACCATAGTAAAACAAAGATTTATATTTTTGATATTTATTTTATATATTTAAATGCCATTTAACAAAGAAAAATCAACCAAAAAAATGAGTTTGTGTGTCACCTCTGACACACGTGTCATAGGTTCGCCATCACTGGTCTAAACTGCCTTTGTCCAGTCCCTCCCCACACTGATCTATGGGAAGAGACTTGGAGAATGTTAACTGCAGTTCCTGGCAGAGCTGCACAAATGACAGGCCTGTGTTATCTAGTCTCCCCTTTGCTCCTTTCCTGCTAAATGATAACCCGGCTGTTACAACAGTATCATGGGGAGTGGGAGTTTCTGGGAAAAGAATCATCCAGAATAAAAAATAGGTACATGTATATCTATGAAGAAAACCATGGCTATTTTCATAGCTTTTTCACAAGAGCACTTTGTGTTTCAAAATTGAATGTCAAATTTATGGTGGGGATGACCCATACTTAGAACAATTTGGGGGCATTTTTCTCAGTCTCGTACTCTCCACACCTTTGAGGCTCCTGGGAATACTGACATGAATTGTGTTGGAAATCACCTGGAATTTATACTTTTAAATTTTCTTTATTAGTTATCTCTGAAAATATTTTTATTTCATCTATTATATAGTCAAGTCACATGCATTGGTTAAATTAAAAAAGTTTCCTCCTGTCACCTCTTATCTGACTGTATTGAGATATTTTATTGGGTTGGCAGAGAAAGGAGAGGCACATGAGAGGGAGAGAGCGAGAACATAAAAAGGAGGGAGAGAGGGAGATAGATAGACAGACAGGCAGACAGACAGATAGAGCAATGTGGAACCCAGGATGGAGGGAGGGAAAGAGAACAAGAGAGAGGGAGATGGTGGACAGGGCAGCGTGGTCAGTGCTAATGAGGAATGGCTGACCCTACCAGCGAGAGTCTAGTCACAAGCTAAAGAGCAGCAGGTCCCAGTCTGTGTGTGTGACTTGCTCTTCGCTGGAGGAATGGAGGAGGCAGAATTATTCATTGCTTTATGTCCTACTCCAAGTTCCCTGGAAGAATAGGAGGCATGATTTTCATCTTGTGCTTTATCTCTGCTGAGGCTGAGCACACGGTGGAGAAAAGGGAGGGGGAGGGAGGGCAGCCTTGTGCTGCGGGCGAGGGCATTCTGTGGGGTGTCAGTCTTCGGTAAGGTTCGATCACAAATGCTCACACTGTGCAATGCTGCCCACAGCATTCAGGACAGGACCTGCTGAGCGGCTGTGGAGCCAGAGGAGCAGGTTCCCCAGGCGGCCCAGGTACAGCCGGCTGCCTCCCAGGCCTGTGCACGCGCGAGCCCTGCGATTGCATAGCCACAGACACACCTCGCGGGGAGCTCTCAGGGTGCATCCGCAGCTACAGGACTTCATGGCTGTCTATCAATTACACTGGACACTTTAAATGTGTTACAGTTTTATTTGCCAATTTTATTTATCTAAGGCTGAAAAAAGGAGTCCTTTACACGACAAACACTGTTCCTTGAAATCCATGGTTGACAGTCTTGATGCTTTCAGGTCATCATTTCCTTCTGACTAAAGTGGAACAAAATTGCCTATTTAAGAGGATGATCAGAGCCGAAGTTGTGAAATGGATTTGCAGATTTGTGTCCAATTCCCCTGCTTGTCGACTTTCCCAGTACCCAGGCCCACTCCCCGTGTCTGCTCTGGGGAGCACTGCGCCCTGAGGCATCTGTCTCGTGGCTGCGGGCTCTGCTCCGCTGCCTTCTCCATCCCCGTGTTCTCCTCCTCCTCCTCATCTCCATCGCAGCCAGTCGCACAGAATGACAAACAGCACAGCTGTCGGGGGACTGGAGCGTGAGTTCGGGAGGTGGAGGGGAAACGCAGACAGACAGATGACGCCCCTCTGCAGGTAGCAGCATCTCACCCAGAACTATTTACATGGCAGCTCATTCTTGAGATTGTTAATTCCATCCAGCCGTGGCTCTGCCTCTGATGTTCTCTCCTCGCGTGCCTCATAGATGCGCGCAGGCCCTTTAATCCCTGACGTCCCGCAGCGCTTGCCTTCCATGCCATTGGCTTGGCCCTGGGAGAGCCACAACCTCATTTCCTCTCTTTTCTCCTGTGCACACTCGGAGAGACTGCGTTTACTTGCTGGCATTCCAGCCAGACCCCCGCGGCATCACCCAATCACTCTGCTCCAGGCTTGCTGCTGGGTAGTCAAGGCCGCTAGTCATCTGCTCCCCTTTGTGAGTTCCTTTTGTCCGCAGATTGGCATTCGTAGGAGGCATTGGTGTCGCTGCAGGTGATCCCGTAGTCACTCGGTGCTGTCGGTGATGAGTGGAGGGCGCCGGTCCCCTCTGGTCGGTTACAGACGCTGGACCAGAGCGTCGGGGAGGAGTGCCCAGCTGGCTGGGCAGAGCAGGCCTGCAAGGCCATGCACACCGCTCTGCAGGACTGCCCTGGATCATTTTCAAAGACTCTTTGGTCTTCCATCTGCAATTTATTGCTTTCTGGTGCGTTATACAAATAAATGTGCATTTATGTATTACTTCAGGTGATAAAATCATCCTCTTTAGACCATTACATTGTTAAACTTCAGTTGGCCCAGTAACTTTAGGTGATAACTGACAGGTTTCTAATGACAGCATTGAGACACCGATGCTTTCTCTCCCTGCTGCTGAGCGAGGAACAGCAGAGACAGAGCACATCTGGCTGTTACTCGTTCTTAGTTTAATGCCATTCACAAGGATCAGTATTTTGCTGTGAGGTAACTGGGCTCGATTCTGCTCAGACAATGACAACTGCCTCCTGTGCGAGAGCCCAGCCGGGTGGGCTGAGACAGACTCACACCCGCAGGATGGTGCACATGAGCTGCAGGCTACGGGCAGGGCTGGCGCCCAGGGCACAGCGAGGGGGAGGCTAGCTGCCAGCTCCACTGAGAGGTGACCTCGAACTGCTCCTTGAAGGAGCAGGTGTTTATCAGGTAGATAAAGAGGTTGGTAGGCATGGAGGTCCAGGGTAGGGGTCTCCAGGCAACAGGTTTTGAGAAAGAATAAAATGCTAAACGCTGAAGTGAGCAGCCTAGGAGGTGAGCACAAGAGGGAGGAGACGAGGCTGGAAGGTAGCAGTGGCTGAGCAGGGCGGTCACCCAGGATCCCAGGGAGCTCCGTCCTTGCTTCGTCACTCCATCCCCAGAGCTCGGGGTCCTTGGTAGGCTCACACAGGGGTGCCTCTTAAGGAAAAGGGACTGTAGGTTGTCTGATTAGAGGTGAGGAGGATTATCTAAGAAGCACACACACATGTCCATGTAGGGGAGTGTCAATCCATACATTTTAGTTGAATGAAAGAATAGACCAAGTGCTGTCTATCTTAGAAAGAGAAACTACTAAAATTTAACCAAAAATGTGAAAAAGTGATACTGTAAGGAAATTTAAGGGCAGATGAGATGAGGAGACATGCTCCCTGACTCAGTGTACAGTGTGTGTGTATGTGTGTGTGTGTGTGTGTGTGTGTGTGTGTGTGTGAGGGGGAGTGTGTGTGTGTGTGTGTGTGGGGGGGAGTGTGTGTGGGTGTGTGTGTGCGTGTGTGTGTGTAGCAACAGAGACAGAAATAGGCAGCAGAAAAAGAAGGGGACGAGGGAAACTTAAAACAAAATTGAGAAAAACTGTTGTGATTTGCTCAAGGCGGCAGGAGATGAGCAGCAGACGTGGGACATGAATTTGGACGTGACATTGGGGTCAGGAGTCCCACCTGTGGGATCTTGTTGTCACCATTTGCGTCCCGTTCCGTGTGAATGTGCAGTCGCATGGCTGTGTAGCGAGCCTCTGGAGGCATGTCCCAAGTGGTCAGCCTAGGCCAGTGGCCGGCAAACTGTGGCTTGCGAGCCACGTGCGGCTCTTTGGCCCCTTGAGTGTGGCTCTTCCACAAAATACTGACTTCTGCGCATGGGCCACGAAGTTTAAATTGCACTGTACGTGTGTGTCCGCACATGGTATTTTGTGGAAGAGCCACAATCAAGGGGCCAAAGAGCCGCATGTGGCTCTCAAGCTGCAGTTTGCTGACCACTGGCCTAAGCCATTAATTGGACATCCCCCGAGGGTTCCCGAGCTGCCAGAGGGATGTCTGACTGCCAGTTTAGGCCCTATTTCCCCGGGGAGTGGGCCTAAGCTGGCAGGTGGACATCCCCTGAGGGCTCCAGGACTGCAAGAGGGTGCAAGCCGGGCTGAGGGACTGCCCCCCCACCCCCAAGCGCATGAATTTTCATGCACTGGGCCTCTAGTAATAATATAAGAACAGGAGACCCATGTGCATTTTGTAAGCACAGATATTTCCATTGGGCAATGACAGGGCATAGGAAACTTTTCCCATCAAGTCGCACTGAGAACTTCAACCATCTTGCAAAAATGTTTCTCTGAGTACAAACAGCCTTATAGAGGGTGCATGAGGACGGTGGACTCTGACCTCTTTCTTTCAGGAAGGAAGGTGAAGGGCAGTGAGATACAGAATCAAACCCGTGCTGTGATCAGTCAGGGCAGGGGCACAGTGCTAGCGTGCATCCTGCGGCTCTGCCTCCAGCTCTCCTTCCAGAGGCAGAGGGGGAGTTCGGGCTGGTCACTTTGCAGAGGGCGTGTCGCTGACCAGGGCTGAGTCAGGACCACAGCTTCCCTTCGCAGTGGCTTTTCATTACAAGGTGTTATTTTGAAGAATGACACAGGCATCCATCTCCAGCCCTCGGGTCCCGAATCGGGGAGTGAGACCCTGGAAAGGACAGAACATGCCCCAGGGCTGCCTCTGGGAGCAGCTCACTAGATAGAACAGGCGGGAGGCCCGTTAGGGGAGCAGCAACCAGGCAGGTAATCAGGTGGACAGACAGCTGCACAAGAGAAAGGCCGCAGCTGTGTCGGAGGCGGAAGAGAGGCCCATGGTGCAGTGGTGATCGGTGAAGCCACAGACGGGCGGAAGGAGCAGGAGCAGAGGCAGCATGGGCGGCTGAGTCTGAACCCTGCTGCCTCTGTCCCAGGGGGGAGCGGTGGGGGCAGGAGAGGGGCCCTTTGTGCCCACAGGCACTGCGTGCAGGGGACCCTGCAGTCCAGCTGGGCAGGGAGGAGGCAGAATCTCGCTGCAGAGCCAGCGCAGAGGGAGAGAAGGCCCTGGCTCCCCCTGCCTGTGGAGGCCGCTGGAAGCTCGTTGGAGGGACAGCCAATGGGATGGGTCGCCTCATCTTGTGTTATTTCTGGTGTAAACATTGGTCTTGCTAGAACCTCATCTTGTTTTCACCTGATTGGGGAAAACAAGCTTGTCCGTGCGGGTGACAGTCCTGATTTAGGAGCAGGTGTGGGGACGGTGGGACCAGGGTAGAGGACCCCGGAGGTCCCAGGGCCCGAGGTGTCCACCGCACTACTCCCAGGGGTGCAGCGAGGAGCCCCTGAAAACATCATGGCAATGTGAGAACAGGAGTTTCCCACAGGAAAGTCGGTCTGATGGCGTCGAACTTGCATGCACTTTTTGCCTTCTTTTGTTTTTAGTGACATTTTCTCATTTCTGTATTTCATTAGCAGCGTGGAACTGGCCATTGGAGTGAAATGGAGCTGTCAGACCTAATACAGGATTCCATGCAACTCAGAAAATGGACTCTCAGCCACCACATGGGGCCCATTTCAGGTGCATGGCCTGCTCTGTCGAATCAGGTGAGGCCGCTTCAGACCTGGGTCCACATGTCACTCAGCTGGTGGGCGTGGTGTTTGTTCTTTTTCCTGCTTTTCCATTGGGTGGGGATGAGATGCCAGCGCCCGGTCCTGCCACAGGCTCTCAGGGAACCACAGCTCCAAGCACACCAGTTGGACTTCTGCTCAGACCCTCAGAGTAGTAAAGGTCAGGACAGAGTCCAGCCTGTGAGGGGCCCTCAGAACCCAGGTATAGGGGGTGCAGTCCTGTGAGGGGCCCTCAGAACCCAGGTATAGGGGGTGCAGTCCTGTGAGGGGCCCTCAGAACCCAGGTATAGGGGGTGCAGTCCTGTGAAGGGCCCTCAGGACTCAGGTGTAGATGTGGGACTTGAAACAACTTTGTACCTCGGTGTGGACGCAGACAGCGAGTCTAAGACCTTTAACAGCTGCCCCTTCTCAGTGGCGACCAAACACGGGGTGCCCTGCCATTTACCGCGGGAAAAGAATCAATCTTAAAATCAGAGGAACCTGTGCTTCTAATTATTGAGTGAAAATGCCCTTATGGGACGTGTGTGTCAGGAGCTGGGTCTGAAAGGTCGGTGGGGTCTGAGCTCACAGCATCTCGGTGCCGCCGGAGGGGGCTGGGTGCTCCCCCAGGAGGTCGGGCACTTCTCTGCCTTTTCTGACTCCGCCTGGGAGGTCTCCTCTCCTGGGCGTGTCGCACAGGCACAGTGCCTCCTCCTCTTGCCCCCTGTCCGGGGCGGCCCCTCCAGGGGACCAGCCGGAGGTGTGTGGGGCTCACTTGTGCTAAATAGTGATCTAAAATCAGGTTCACCTGGTGGGCTGGCTTCCTGTTTGCTAAAAACCAGAGGCGCTGTGTCTGCATCCGTTTCCTCTGTGAAAAGAGATGAAATTATTAACTGCACATGCTGCAGTTAGGTTCCAGGGTCAGGCTCCGGCCCAGCCCCACTGCCTCATCCTTCTCCGCTCTGGTCTGCACTTCTGAGCTGAAGAACCTTCGACCAAAGGGCTCTCTCGCTCCTGGGAACGTCTCTTGTTTCTCCCCCGCGCAGGGCCAGTGTCCCTGTGCCTGGCACTGCCACCCAGTGCTAGGTCATCACGCTTTACCGGGTCAGAAGCCAGACACTGCTCGCTCACCCGAGGGTGCTAATCGTGTGGAGGAAGAGCCCTGTCATTTCAGCACAGGGACCAGGAGGGTTTACGAAGACTTGGCGAGGCCCAGGCCTACTTGTCTCCATACCATGGGCAGTCACAACCACGGTGTCAGCTATGGGGACTGCATGCTGCTCGCCGGGGCCGTGGTGGATGGAGGCGGCCACGTCACTGTTGTCCTCGCACAGAGAGGGGAGCTGTTGGGAGAGAGGAGAGGCGTTCGGGTCCCACACCTCCAGGTGGCGGCTCAGGAGCAGGCCTGTCGCCCCGGAGCCAGGGCCTTGACCACTTGGGTCCTGTAGCAGCCGCTCCGCAGCGACTCCGCTCACACTTCCTCCTCAGTTTTCCGCGACCTCTGACTGAGTAGGATTCCGGGTTTAAGCAGTTTCACAGAAATTCCCTCTAGTGCTGTCCTGAGCGTGCACTCTTGTGTTATTTCTGCAGGTGAATCTACTTTCCTAGACGCCAATCAACAGCATCTCATATTTTGAAAACCACTGGCCCACTTGCTGAATGCTGGGGTAGCATGGGGGCAGGGCCGGCCAAAACCATGGCCAGGGCAGCCCTGCGTCCTCAGGGCCAGCCCCCGCCCTGAGCCTTTGCTGTGCTCGGCCACCTCCCAGCGCTGAGACTCACCAACCGGGTGAGAAGCGATGGAACCTACGGAGTGTTTTCCATGCGCCATGAGTTAGTTTGCTGTGAGGCAACAGGCAGAAGATGTGCTTGGAAGCCCCTACATGACGGTATTTTCTGAGCTACGAGAAATTTCAAGATTAGCAAGTGCTAGAACAATGGATTCACTTTTATTCCTTTAAAACCTGAACTAACTCCATCCCTGGCAGCTGTCAGGACAAACCTCTGCAGTGTAAACACTAGAGGCAGAGTAAACCTTTGCAGTAGACTTGTTACCCAGCATCACCCCACTGCTCGCCCTCACCCAGCATCACCCACTGCTCACCCTCACCCAGCATCACTCCACTGCTCCCCCTCACCCAGCACCACCCCACTGCTCACCCTCACCCAGCACCACCCCACTGCTCACCCTTACCCAGCATCACCCCCACTGCTCACCTTTACCCAGCATCACCCCCACTGCTCACCCTCACCCAGCACCACCCCACTGCTCACCCTTACCCAGCATCACCCCCACTGCTCACCCTTACCCAGCATCACCCCCACTGCTCACCATCACCCAGCATCACCCCACCGCTCACCTCACCCAGCGTCACCCCACCGCTCACCTCACCCAGCGTCACCCCACCGCTCACCTCACCCAGCATCACCCCACCACTCACCTCACCCAGCATCACCCCACCACTCACCTCACCCAGCATCACCCCATCGCTCACCCTCACCCAGCATCACCCCACTGCTCACCGTCACCCAGCGTCACCCCCACTGCTCACCCTCACCCAGCATCACCCCACTGCTCACCCTCACCCAGCATCACCCCCACTGCTCACTCTCACCCAGCATCACCCCACTGCTCACCCTCACCCAGCATCACCCCACTGCTCACCCTCACTCAGCATCACCCCACTCCTCACCCTCACCCAGCATCATCCCACTACTCACCATCACCCAGCGTCACCCCCACTGCTCACCCTCACCCAGCATCACCCCACTCCTCACCCTCACCCAGCATCATCCCACCGCTCACCATCACCCAGCATCACCCCCACTGCTCACCCTCACCCAGCATCACCCCACCACTCACCTCACCCAGCATCACCCCATCACTCACCATCACCCAGGATCACCCCCACCACTCACTGTCACCCAGCATCACCCCACTGCTCACCGTCATTAACCCCCTATGCACATAAGTATAGGTGTTCTAAGATTTAAAATAATATGATTAATTTTCAGATGAACTCAGGTGCTCTATCTACCTGGCTGTAGGTCTCCCCCATCACTAACACCATCACATTGGGTTTCCATGTATGAATTTTAGAAGGACACAATAATTTAGTCCATAGCATGAGGGGAATGTCACAGATGTGAGAAGAGTCATGAGAAAGAAAGAAAAATATTGGGCCACATTGCCGAGGCTCACATTCGGAGCCTGGCTGAGTTCTGTGAACGTTCTCAGAGATTCTGTCCTATTATTGCTCTTACCTGGCACATTCTGCCAAAACAACAAAACAAAATCCAAGAAAGAACTTTTATTCCTTTATTCTCATACACAGCCTCTTGTTAGTTTTCTAAGTTCTGTCATGCAGGTGGCACAAAGTGGATCTTAAGCACAATATCCACGGCATGACAACAGAGCTGCTGCTAAAGTAAACGTGATTGCAGGGAAGATGATATGAGGACGGGAAGGACTGAGCTGAAGACACGGGATTTTTGTCAACTATGCAATACCAAATATTTTCTATCTATTTAAAATGTGGTTTTAAAAACTATGTTTATTTTTTTACGAGAGAGAGAGAGAGAAATCTATCAGATGCCTCCTGCACATCCCTTGCAGGGGATGGAGCCCACAACTGGGCATGTGCCCTGACTAGAATCTAGCTGGTGACCTTGTGGTGCAGGGGATGGCGCTCGCCCAGCGGAGCCACAGGGGCCAGGGCTGAAAGGCTTTTTTTGAGTGTGAATTCCCTTATGATATTTCCCCCCCACTACACGGGTCTGTTGGAGATAAAATTGGAAATTTGACAATCTCAGCACCAAATGGCAGAAAGAATATTAGGGGTTGGTGTTCTGACTTGGGGTTTGTACAGACAACTCGGGCACAGAGTTCTTGATTTTGGCAAAGTCACTGGAATTCCTAGAGCTTTGGTGACATTATTCCTAATTTATCTTTATACCCTTTGAATGGGGCCAAGGTCCCTGCTGCCAACCTCCTGGGTCCATGACCAGGTGGACATGGACTTCATCTCATTGCCCTTGTTCTCCTAGGGCCACATGCTCCCGAGTTACCTATCCTAGGGTCTAGTCCCTGATCTAACGTCTTTCAGTTGGCACGGCTTCCTTGCAAATATTCCACTTAAATACTGAAGACTGAGAAGTTCGGAGGAAGAAAATTGTAGTAATGAAATCGCGGGCTCCTTTACAAGACAAGTCCCCCCCCGCTGGCTGCCGTCTCTCCACCTGTCGGTTAAAGGGTTGCATATTGATTGCACAGCAGAGCCACTGGATGAGCTTTCAAAACTATAAATTCCTGGGCCCCATCCCAGACCTTTCTCATCGGAATCAGAATCGCAGGAAGTGACCGTGGAGGAAGGAGCACTTAAGGAGTACTGAAAGGCTGCAGTCCCGTCAGAGTTGGAGACAGCGATTCTGCCACGAAGCGAGATTATTGTGCCGAGTTCTCTAGGTTCTTTGGATGCACAGTTCCAAATTCTTTTTTTCTGGTTTTCACTTAAGGCCTAGTGTCTAACTTCAGCCTAGTACACACCACAGTCTCCATGGGGTATCTTTATTTAAAAGAATAATAATGATATTCATAGCAATAGTAATGAAAAGTTCAGTGTGGCTACCTTTGGTAATAGATGTGATATTAATACCATTGTAATAACCTGGTTATCTATAATAATTAAAGCCTAATATGCTAATTAGACCAAACATCCTTCCCGATGTCCTTCTGGATGACCTTCTGGACAAAGCCGGGGCTGCAAGGGAAGCCCGGGTCCCAGGTGCCAGAGGGGAATGGGTGTGAGCAGCTGGGGGAAGGAAGGCCTACCCTTGCACGAGTTTTGTGCATCAGGCCTCTAGTTAATTAATAACTGGAAAGAAGCAAAGGGAAGCTGCAATTTAGACGCTGGCCCAGTTAGGTGCGGGTGACATGGGAAGATGCTTACCTGTCAGTCACACCTGGGGACAAGTCCGTGGGCAGGACAGGCGTGGGAAGATTTGATATTTAAACTCCTGAACAAAGGGCCTTCTCTCTCTGGCCCTCTTGGCCACGCCTGTTGCAGGGGGCGCACTCCCTGCACTTGCTCACCTGGCTACAGCCACAGGACTACACAGTGGACTGATGGACTGGATCCAGCCGGATGCTGGACTGGGCTCAATCCCAGCCTGGAGCACAGTCGCTGGACACGGGCTCACTTCCTGCTCCACTGCACCTCCGGCTGCTGCATGCTTTCCAGGACTGGTTTAACGACGATGGGACTTTAGAAACTGAGTAACTATGCAAATAAAAGCCACTCATTCTCCTCGGTGAGTTTTGGAAAATTCATCTTCTCAAGGTATCATAAGAACCCCACTCCCACTAGTGATGGAGAAATTCCACCGGCTCAATCCTCCTGCCACAACATGACATCAATCAGGGGCATGATAACCCTCCCTGACTGAGCAGACAGATGATGCGCACATCAGACATGATTCCCCGAAGTGCACTTCTGAGATAGGGGGGATCTCTACTAGTAATTTGGGGCTATTAGCCGACCTATGCCTTGATTTTTATGTCTAGTCCACATGACTCTGATAGAGTAAGAAATGCATTGTGGTCTACCACCGAACTCTTTGCAATTTCCTTACTGATGAGGTGAGAGGAACGTCTTGTCTTTTTAAATTTATAATAAGCCCCGCCTCCCAACACCCCTGAGTTTATGCTAATGAGTGACCCTTGGGGCCCCTGGGGAGCTTCAGGGTGGGGGTTGGCTGCCTGAGAAACCAGCCACGTGAGAAGAAGGTTAGAACTTTCAGCCTCACTCCCCTGACCTCCAGGGAGGGGACAGAGGGTGGAGGTCACCAGTGGTCAATGACTCAGTCCTGGTTGTGTCAGAGAACCTCCCTAAAAACCTGAAATGCAGGGTTGGAGAGCTGCTGGGCTGCTGGGCCTGGGTGAGCTGGGAGCCCCTCCCCGGCCGGGCCCCACACATCTCTCTCATTGGGCCGCTCATGAGTTGTACCCTTGGTAATAGTAAGTGAAACATTTTCCTGACCCTCTGAGCCACTCTAGCAATTTAGGGAACCTGAAGAGGGGTCCCAGGAACCCCTGGTTTATAGACAGTCAGAAGCACAGGAGGCTCGAGATCTGTGGCTGGATAGGAAGTGGGGCCCTCGGTGAGCTGAGCCCTGGCCTGTGGGCTCCGGCTCAGGGCTCAGGAGCCTGGAGAGATGGAGAGTCGCTGGCGGGGGACACTCCTCTTTCGGTGTCAGAAGTGCTGTGAGTAGGAACAGACCTTAAGGATACAAGTAAAAAGCTTGAGACCATGGGAAACACAGAGGCCAACGCCTTCCTAATGTGCTGGGCTGCATATCTGGCGCTTCGGCCAGACGGGTCATGCTGTGCTGTCTGTTCCTAAAACACATAGATAGGAAGGTACTGACATCAGGCCAGGCCTTGAAATATGGTCTTATGGCCCCTTCCCAGCACGCAGGCCTTCTTTCTCAGAAGGCCCGGAAGTGTCATTCCAAATTAGGGAGACAAAGGACTGGAAAAAGTATAAAGAGAGTTTCCTCCATATTGGGGGCCCAGAATTTGAAAGACACATTTTTCTCTGGGCCTCCACAGAATTTAATAATAAAATGTAACTCTTGCAATCAGCGCTGCAGTTCAGCCTCTGCTTCGGCAGGGTGCTGTAACTGTAGTCAGCTGGCCAGCTTAATAAAGGCTCTTAAATCTAAATTCTGAGTCGGTGGTCTATCTCACTGAGTGAACCCATAACACTTGGTGCCATGAACGCACTTCTGGCTTCGGAGAAGTCAGATGATTAGGAAGCAGTTGGCCTTGGTGGACGCTGCAGACATAGCCAAACTGTGCAGACATTAGTCTGACACTAGCAAAATGCAGCTCATATTTGTCCTTATTCCCAGCTTTACTTAACATTTTCAGAAAGAGTGAAACGTGAGGGTAGCAGGGCTGTTCAGCTCTCGCTGAGGCACTGGCGGAGTAGCAGAGGCCAGCAAAGTGTTCATGTTTTCACTGATTTTACCCTTTTGGATTAAAAACCACACGTTGATTTGGTGAAAACACGTTACTGGGTATTTGTTAGTGGTGGGTTTGTGCCTAAATGAGTCTTCCAAAGCCTGGGGAGAATGTTGTAGTTTTGAAACCCAGACGGTTCCGCCAGCGCTGCAGGCACCTTGCGTCCAAGTGTGGCATCACGGAGCTGTCCCCCAGCTGTTCTTCAGCTGTCCCCCAGCTGTTCAGAGCTGTCCCCCAGCTGTTCCCCAGCTGTTCCCGAAACTGTTCCTGGAGCTGTTTCCGAGCACACTGATGTGGAATAAAACCCTTTTGCTTGTAAAATGAACAAGTACAGGTGGCTGTCATTAATGACGAGGAGAGGGGACAGTAACCACGAAAGCTCTGAAGCTTCACACTGAGTGGTCCCACAGAGGGGACCACACAGACCAGACCAGACCCCATGGCGTTTTGAGCACATCATACCATTTGGATCGCTGGCTGACGGGTCATTTTCCTGACAATTCCCAACCAGGGAGTTCACTGAAGAACACCTACCAACCATCACTCCATCATTCACCTGTAAGAAAATCTACTAAGCTCATGTCTCACAAAGACGAGGCTGGGTGGGATCCTTAAGAGGAAATTAACGTAAAAACACAAAGCTTCTGAGTCGGTGGTTTAGGTGGAAGTTTCAAGAAAAGAAGTGGAGGCAAAGGGCCCACATTTCCTTGGCCACAGACTTTTACTAAACCTCCAGGTGAACTTACTGAAACGACATGAACAAAGGACAACAGCAAAGACCTTCCGCAGGATGTTTGCGATGAGGTAAATGCACTGTTTGCCATGTTATTGCTTTAAGAGTCACATTGCCGGCTCACAGGATGATGCTCCCGTCAGCGTCGTCTGGACCAGGCAGCCCCATTCCTGCTGCTTTGCTGCGCCTCTGCCTGGTGGGCTGGTGCCCTGCAGCACACAGAGTTGCACATGAGGCCCTAAAAATATCCACGTGGGAAGCAATAAAAATGTGGGAACAGGGGAAGCTTTTATTATAAACTAGTGGCCCGGTGCACGAAATTCATGCACGGGGGTGTCCCTCAGACCAATCTGCACCCTCTCCAATCTCCGACTCTTCGGGGGATGTCCAACTGCCGGTTTAAGTTGATTTGTCCTAAACCAGCAGTCAGACATCCAGGTGTTCAGAGCTGTCCCCCAGCTGTTTAGGCTGATTTGTCCTAAACCGCTGGCTCCTAACAGTTCACCTGCCTGCCGGCCTCATAGCCCCTAACCACTCCCCTGCTGGCCTGATTGACGCCTAACTGCTCCCCTGCTGGCCTGGTTGCCCCCAACTGTCCTCCCCTGCAGGCCTGGTTGCCCCCAACTGCCCTCCCCTGACAGGCTGTTCACCCCCAAGGCTTTTATTAGTATAGACATGACCCTTCACAGAAAATTTCACTAACCCTGTTTTACAATGATTGAATCATTGGGGCCAGACACAAATATTTCCTTTCTTTGAATAGTGGAGGGAATAATTATCTTGTCTTTTAAGTTGCCCTGAACATCAAATGAGATAATGACTTAGAAAAGTATAAAAGCACCATATAGAGATAACTGTGTTTTTCATGTACTGAAAAGACAATAAAGTGGTAAAATGAAAAACACTATTTTTATTCTCTCCCTGCCTTCCTTTACAGCCTTTATTTAAACTTTGAAATTTATAAAAATTTCACTCCTAGTTTCATTTCTTTACATTCAATATTATTTTGTATTAGCTTCAGGTTTTATATTAGTTACAGAGTAGTGGTTAGACAATCATATACTTTACAAAGTGTCCCCGATATTTCCAGTACCCACCTGGCATCATACCGTCATTGCAACACTGTTGACTATATCCCCTATTTAAGTGACAATAGGTATATAGGTTCCTTCCAGTCTTTCTTTTGTGTTGCTCGCTCTTTTCTTTCTCACTTCTTCCCTCATTTTCTTTATATAGTATCTCAATTGGCCCTCAAAGCTCAGCGAAGGCATCGGGACACGCTAAACCCATTTTACAGACGAGGAAACTGAGGCCAATTCCAGTTGCTGCGGAACCAGACTCAGCACGCAGGGAGCCCTCACAGCCGCGCTCCCCGCCCTTCCTGGGGGACAGCTGCGGGGCCAACAGAACAGACCTCCCGCCATCAGGCTTCAGAGCCTCGTTCTCCAGCACCTCTCCATGGCGGATGCTCCACATTCTTTCCTCTCCCGCCCTGCCCCATTCTTTACTGCCCCCCCTCTCAGAGCAGGTGGTAACCCCGCAGGCGCTGGCCGGGGCGGGGCGGGCGTGGTCCTGCTTTGGGGCCCAGGCGGGAGCAGGAGTCCCGGGAGGCCTGCTTAGCACCAGGAGCTTCCCGAACCGCCGCAGTGGGGTACCCAGCAGCGCCGCGCCCCTCCATCCCCCCCTCAGGGCTGCGGTCCGCGCCCCTCCGCCGGGCGTCCTTCCACGCGGCAGTCATTGCCTCTTGTTCCCGCGTCTTGGGGCCACGGTGGAACCTTACTCTCCGCAGGTGAGGCAGATCCCCGCCCGCCGGCCCGCCCCGGCCCGAGCGCCCTCCGGTGCACCCCGCCTCGGCGCCGCTCTGCGCCCCTTGGGCCGCCTGCCTCTTGGCCGCTTCGCCGAAGCCTCCCCTTCCTTCAGGGCTCTCCTCGGACCCCGGGATCTCGGCTCCCGGCCCGCTCCTCCGTGGCCCCCTGCAGCCCCGCCCCACTGGGTGTGGGTGTGGGTGTGGGTGTGGGTGTGGGTGTGGGAGCAGCTCCGGGAAAGTCAGTCAACCCAGGTGGGTGCTGGGGTCCGCGGCCGGGTCTGCCTGGGCGGAGAAATGGCGCTGAGACCCGGAGTGCCCGCCAGCAGCCCTGCCCACCCTGTGAAGGGCCTGGTGTGACGGCCTCCCGGACAATTTTGCATATCCCTCCATTATATGTATAGATTATATATACAGATGTAATTAGGACAAGCTGATGGCCCTCACAGGTACAAAGGACTGTGTGATAACATAAAAACAGAATTTTAAAACAAGTGAAGAAGGGAATTCATCCTTTTGATCCCTGAAAATGAATATTCTACAGCGCCCAGCCAGTGTGGCTCAGTGGTTGAGCATTGACCTATGAACCAGGAGGTCAGGGTTCGATTTCGATGCCCAGTCAGCCCACGTGCCTGGGTTGCAGGCTCGCTCCCCAGTGTGGGGCGTGCAGGAGGCAGCGAATCAATAATCTCTGTCATCATTGACGTTTTACTCTTTTTCATTCTCCCGTCCTCTCTGAAATCAATAAAAAATATTTTAAAAAATGTTTAAAAATGATTGTACCTCAGATCGCAATGGGAGCACCGGCGTGCCCATTAGGGATGTTGTAGGCGAGACTGGCCACCGCTCGTATGAAAATAGAGCCTGTGCCTGGCCAGGGCAGGTGGCCGGGCGTAGCCGAGGTGGCGGTTCGTCCCCAGTCAGGGCACAGACAAGAATCAACCACATTGAAATGTCTCTCTCTCCCCCTTCCTTTCTTTCTAAAATCAATGAAAACTTTTTAAAAATTGAGAGCTTTACACTGAAAATCAAGACAATAAGAAACTCAGAACCTGATGTGACGTCTCCCTTTTGAAACCAGGATTCCTTACAAGGAAGGCAGAGCCCAGCAGGAAAGCCGCCGCCCGTCATGACTGCCCTGCACGCCTCTCTGGACAGGAGCCTCCCAGCCGGAATCCCTGCCAGGAAAGGGGTGAGGACTTCCAGACTGCTGGCTCCCCCCCAACAAGGCTCCATCCGCCCCGCCCTCGGTGAACACCCCGGGTCCCCGGTGCTGCCAGCCTCAGGGTCCTCCCTGGGGGAATGGCCCCGCCAGCGGCGTCAGCACCCGGTCTGCCCAGACCCCGGAGCACGTCTGGGGCCCTGCCTTCGGAGGCTTGAGGCCTGCGGGCTGGGTGATGTCCAGCTGGGGAGCAGCCGTCCGGCCGGCCGCACAGGCAGCAGGTGGCGGCCGCGTGAGGGCAGGGCTGAGGCGGGCGGGTGAGGACACCCCATTGATATCTGGTTGTTTCCACGTCTGATCGGCCCCTCACCCCCCAGACGGTCACCTGGCCTGTCTCACAAAGACCCTGTGGGCTTGTTTAGCCAGCGCCCTCCCCACTCGGATGTTTCCTCCCAGTGATTTTCCATCCAATGACCCTCCCCCCTCCCCGGGCGGTGAACTCCCACGGTCCCTGCTGCACCGGAAACTGGGCCGGGCCATGCAGGGGTCTCCTTGCTGGCGATGGAGCTGCGAGGATCTGCCCTGCCGCTCCCCCGTCACCCTGGCTTCTCTGAGCTGCGCCCCGTCGGATTCCTCAGGAAGCCCCGACCAGCACCCGGGCCCCAGGTGCAGCGCGAAGGCTTCGTTTTCACTGCTGACCGGGGACCCATCCGGGAACCGCCTCCTAACCCGTGGCTCCGGACACAGGTCCAGCGCCGCTGGCAGGGACGGGTTTAGACTCTTAAGGTTCTGAGCCCAGGCTGGAACCTGGTTAGGTCGGGGCAACAGGCTGGCTCCTCGCAGGAGCAGAGCGGAGGGAGCCCAGAGCACAGGCTGCCGTGGCAACAGCATCCTGGGCTGGGCTCGCCGCACCCTGCCGCTGCCTCTCTCTGCGCGGTTGTCCTCAGGGTACACGGAGCTCCAGGACTGTGGGGAGCTAGAGATCTCCACACACTGGCTCCTCTGACCCCGCCCGTCCCCCGACCTGGGCTCCCGCCTGCCTCCTGCCAGTCCCTGGCCCTTTGTGCTGTCTTCCTTCACCCTCTCCTCCTCCCCTCCTAACCCAGCCTCTGTCACTTGAACTGTAGGTGCCTGCACACCACTGGGGGCTCTTATGGGACTCAGGACCCCAAAATGGGAGAGGCCGATTGGAAATGGAGTATTTACCCAGGCAGATGGCCACCTCACCCGAGGGGCGTCCCCACAGACTACAGGCAGGTTCCTCTGCAGGCACCGGTGTAAGCCGTGTCTCACACTAAGTCGGTGCTCAGCTTTCACATTTTTGCCAGAAACACAATTGTTTTTTTTTTTTTTAAATATATTTTATTGATTTTTTACAGGGAGGAAGGGAAAGAGATAGAGAGTTAGAAACATCGATGAGAGAGAAACATCGATCAGCTGCCTCCTGCACATCTCCTACTGGGGATGTGCCCGCAACCCAAGGTACATGCCCTTGACCGGAATCGAACCTGGGACCTTTCAGTCCGCAGGCCGACGCTCTATCCACTGAGCCAAACTGGTTTTGGCACAATTGGGTTTTTATATTACTATGTTTTACTGACCATGGCAAAATTTTATAATGAAAGCTATAAGATCTCAGTTTGCATCTGTGTGTATATGCATGTTTGTTATGTATGCATCTGTGTTATGCATGCATGTGTGTTTACATGCACATGTGTATTATGTATGCATGTGTGAAGTACATTTATGTGCATCGTGTATGCACATGTCATGTATGCATGTGTGTATATCATGCATGTATGCGTACTATTATATATGTGCTATATATGCATGCATGTTGTGTATGTATGACCTTTTCTAGCTTCAAATGGAATTGCAAAATCAATTTTATAAACTTCTTAAAGGATTTCTATTCAAATTGGCTCAGAAATAATTGACCACCTATATAAATTAAATATTCTTAAAACCTGTAGAAATATAGAAACCAGCACAAATGTTTTTGTCCTTATTCCTGCTCACAAGTGACTTGGGTGAATCTTTGACAAATAAGATTAGTCTAATATTCTTGATTTAATAAAAATGGATATGTCTCCTGAGCTATCAACATTAAGATAATACGAGTATCGCTTTATTTTACTTGGGTTTACTAGTCAAATAAGGCAGTATTATCTCTACTAGATGTTTAAGATAACAAAACTATAAATCCAACCTAAGAATAAACTGTACAATGAAATGATTTGCTAAATGCACATGAAGCCCAGCAATAAAAAAAGAAAGAAAAAGTCATATGGTTAAATTTTCTTGGCTTCTGTGAACTTCAGTACTCACCTCATTTCCAAGAGCAGCTTATGAAAGAAGTCTTGTTTGTGTCATAAACATTCACTATCATTCAATCCCAGTTGTAAAGAACAAGTGAGTTAAATAGATGTGAGTGGGGTCAAAGTTTATAAATGAACTTTTCTTTTCTGTTGAGGTGTAATTAACATACAACGTTATAGTTTCAGGTGTATGACATAATGATTCAATATGTGCACATATCGTGAAATGATCACCACAATAAGTCTATATTTTGGATATTGACCCCTTAGTAGATAAATGATTTTCTTTCTTTTTAAAAAATATATTTTATTGATTTTTCAGAGAGAAAGGGATAGAGATAGAAACATCGATGAGAGAGAAACATCGATCAGCTGCCTCCTGCACACCCTCCGCTGGGGATTGATCCTGCAAACCAAGGTACATGCCCTGGACCAGAATCGAACCTGGGACCCTCCCGTCCAAGGGCCGATGCTCTATCCACTGAGCCAAATAGGACAGATATGTGATTTTCAAATGTTTTCTCCTATTCAGTAAGGCTGCCTTTTAACTTTGTCAAATATTCACTTTGCTGTGCAGAAGCTCTTTAGTTTATAGTCCCACTTGTTTATTTTGCTTCTGCTGCCCTGGCATTCAGTGAAAATCATTGCCAAGACTATGTTTTATTCTAGGAGTTTTATGGTTTTGGGTACTATGTTTAAGTCTTTTATTCATTTGAGTTAGCTTTTGTGTGTGGTGTAAGGTAGTGATCCAGTTTCATTCTTTTGCATGTAGTTCAGTTTTTCCAGCCCCAGTTATTGAGGAGGCTGTCCTTCCCCATCATATGTTCTTAGCTCCCTCATCATAGATTTCTGGGCTCTATGTTCTGTTGCATTAATCTTTGTGTCTGTTTTAATGGCAGTGCCATAATGTTTTGATTACTATAGCTTTGTAATGTTGTTTGATATCAGGAAGTATGATGCCTCCAGCTTTACTCTTCTTTCTCAACAGTGCTTCAGCCATTCAGAGTCTTTTATTACTCCATATAAAATTTAGGTTTTTGTTTTTTTTCTATTTCTGTGTAAAATGCCATTGGAATTTTGACATGGATTGCATTGAATCTGTAGATTGCTTTGGGCAGTATGAACATTTTTTTTAACTTTATTTCCTTGATGATTTTTTTACTTTTTCAAAAACAATGTTATAGCTGCTAATCTATACTAATAAAAGGGTAATATGCTAATTAGAATGGGTCGACCAGCCATCTTCTGGACGTCCGACTTCCTTCTGGACAAAGCCATGGTGGTGGGGGCCGAGGCAGAGGCAGTTAGGGGCAATCAGGCTGGCAGGGGATGGCAGTTGGGAGCAAGATTAGGCAGGCAGGGGAGGGCCATTGGGGGTGAGATCATGCTGGCAGGGGAGGGCAGTTAGGGGCAATCAGACAGGCAGGCAGATGAGCAGTTAGGAGCCAGTGGTTCCAGATTGTGAGAGGGATGTCCGACTGCCAGTTTAGGCCCGATCCCATAGGGCAGTTGGACATCCCCCAAGGGGTCCCCGATTGGAGAGGGTGCAGGCTTGGCTGAGGGAAACCCCCTCCCCCATGCATGAATTTCATGCACCAGGCCACTAGTTTATAATAAAATACAGCAATTTTAAGCATACAATGACAGGTTTTGACAAAAGTAGAAGCCTAAGTAATGAACACCACAACCAAGACATCCAGTATCTCCAACAGTTCTCTCATGCTCCATTGTCTTCTTCCTCCCTCTAAGCACGGCCTTTGTAGCCACTGGTTGGCTGATCATCACTCATGGCTTTTCCCTCTTCTTGAGTCTTATATAAATGGAATCATACAGCTTGCTCTCTTTATCTTTTTTTGCTCACCATGTTTTCGAGAGTCATCCAAGTTGTTACATTTATCAGCAATTCATTTCTTTTTAGTATTGAGTGATATCACAATGAGTTACCCACTGATCTGTTGAGAGATATTTGGGTTGTTTCCACCTTTTCTCTATTATGAAATAAAGTCTCTTTGTGAACATGTATTTTCCCCTATCTTGGATAAGTGCCTGCTAATGATACTGGTAATATGGTCAGATGGTTAGTGTATGATTAATATTGTAAGAAATTGGCAAACTTTTCCAAAATGATTATACCATCTTCCATTTCTACAGGCAGTGTACAGGAATTCCAGTTGTTACAATAGCTAAGATCTGGAAACTGCCCAAGTGCCCATCAGTAGATGAGTGGATAAAAAAGCTATGGTACATTTACACCATGGAATACTATGCAGCTGTAAAAAAGAAGGATCTCTTACCCTTTGAGACAGTGTGGAGGGACCTGGGGAGCATCATGCTAAGTGAAAGAAGCCAGTAAGAGAAAGACAAGTATAATGTGATCTCACTCATATGTGGAATCTATGTAACAAAATAAACTGATGAATGGAGTGGATCCAGAGACTTGGAAGCATGGAACAGAGTGTGGAATCTCAGAGGGAAGATGGGGGAGGGAGGTAGTCAACCAAAGACCTTGTATGCACATACGCATGGCCCACGGACACAGACAATAGGGAGGTGAGGGCTTGGGTAGTAGGAACATTTTAACAACATTAGTTATTTCAATACATGAGCACAGAATATATTTTCATTTATTGGTGTCTTCTCTAATTTCTTTCAGCAATGTCTTTTTTTTTACTAATGTCGTACGGTTTTTAATGTATAGCTCTTTTATCTCCTCAGTTAAATTTATCCCTAAGTATTTTATTCTTTTCACTGCAGTTGTAAATGGGATTGTTTTCTTAATTTCTCTTTGATAGTTATTAGTGTGTCTCCAACAACTTTACTGAATGTGTTTATTAGTTCGTGTGTGTGTGTGTGTGTGTGTGATCTTCAGGATTTTCTACATCATGTCATCTGCAAATAATGACGATTGTACTTCTTCTTTTCTAATTTTAGATGCATTTATTTCTTTTTCTTGTATAATAGTTCTGGCTAGGACTTCCAAAACTATGCTGAATAAAAATGGTGATAGTGGGCATCTTTGTCTTATTCCTGATCTTGAAGGCAAAGATTTCAGCTTCCCACTATTGAGTAAGATGGTAGTTATGGGCTTGTCACATATGGTCTATGTTATATGCAGTACATTCTCTTCATACCCACTTTGTGGAGTGTTTTTATCATAAGTGGATATTGAATTTTGACAAATGCTTTTTCTGTGTCTATGGAGAGGCTCATATGGCTTTGCCCTTCGTTTTGACAATGTGGTGGGTCACGTTGGTTGACTTGCTAACATGGAAGCCTCTTTGCATCCAGGAACAGTCCCACGTGGCCATTGTTGTGTTATTAACGGAATGTGTTCTGAGGAGGGAGATATACTAGTATTTTCTTCCAAACTGAGGAAACAATTTTCCTTATCATGGATGATCCTTTAATCAAAGGATGTGGGGCCCCCACACTCCATCTTTAAGATGATCCTTATAATTTTAAGGAAACCTGGAATAAGCAAGAAAAGATCACACCTGCAGGCTCTCTGACTGGAGCCTCCGACGGCCTTGGAGCTAGTTCCCAACGCAGACTGCAGCGTGAGAGCAGAACAACCCCTGTCCTTGATTTGCAAACACATCACCCAGAAAATCCCTCTTCTAAACCCAGGGACTGAAGTTTAAACTCAGGGGCAAAGAAGAAATGCCAGCTTCACATACATCACAGCATGAGCCCGAAATGACCCCCCACCCCCCGCTCTCTCTTTCTTCACTGGCCCGCTCCTCTTTGGGAGTGTGTCTTTAATAAACCCCACTTTGCTTTGCTTTCATTTTTGTTGGCCTTAAAATCGTTTCCGCATTGAGGAGAAGAACTGAGGCCCCAGCAGTAGGTAACCCAACCGGTGACATGTCCCAATAGAAGTAAGTGCAGGTGCTGGTGTTCGGGGTCCACTTTGATGGGGGGGGGGCAGGCAGTGAGAATGGGACCGGGTGTTGGCTAGTCCCTGGCTAACTGTAGGGGAGAGGTTTCCCACAGGCCCTGGGGGACTGGAGGACCTGCTGCAAGGAGAACAGGGCTGAGAAAGTAAGAGATGCCTTGGGGCCAGATGGGTCCATAGCTCAGAAAAGAATATGCATTTGGGACCAAACCCAGGACAGGACCCGCATTGATCTGGCTGCCCTGCCTGGCCCTGCCCCCCTGGAGTTTGCCTGGGGAACACTGACCATTCTCCAGCCCCCCAGCCCGGAGGAGCTGGGCTTTCACACCATTGACAATCAACTGCCTTGTTATGGGACCTCAAGGTCCTAGAAGGAGACACCGGCCAGGCCCTGCAGCCCGTATCCTGCCTCCCCCGTGCACGCAGCTCTTTTTCTTTCCCAGTATAACCAGCAACTAGCAGGGGAGGGGAGCAGAGTTTCCAGGGTGACCCACTGCTCCCCGTGCGCTGGCATTGCTGGAATAAGCGCTCACATATGATCCACCCTGTCTCTGCTTAAATTGGCTCAAGTAGTGACAGGCGGCCAGACCTGTTTTGTGTCCTATTTCAACTTGAGAAATCTTATAGCTGATAGGCTGGGAAGGGAAGTGGGGATAGAAACTCAGAGAGGGGTAATTCAGACACACGCTGTGATGTATGTGAAGCTGGCATTTATTCTCTGTCCCTGAGTCTAAACCTAAATTGCTTCATTAATAAAATGCTGGGTGAGACTCTTTTGCTTTTATGGCCTGAGTGCATACACCTGACAAGTGCCCACAGCCTTTCATAGCAATTCTGAATGATTGGCACTGTTTCTCTGACTTGCATGGGGCAGAATAAACACTCTGTTTGGTAGAAACGTGTTGTGCTGTCTTTCACATAATCACAGCGGTTCTTGGAGCCGGTGTTTCACCTGTGTAGCCTGAGCGCTCACTTACTTTGTTTATCCTGATTTTGGGAACATCAAGGTGGCTTGGCATTTGCATTGCTAATAGATGGCTTGCAAATTGCATTGGTACTTCCCTGGGCTTAGATTGGCAACTTGCATTTGAACAGGGCCCTCTGCTCTTTGCTGTTAGGATCCATAGCTTTAGAGCGTCCTGTTTCACACCAGGGATATGCACACATGACCCACCTTGTTTCCATCATATGATTTTCTTCTTCACTCCAAGTCCTATGGGTCCAGGTCCACTGGCTATGCCATTGGCCTTTCTCATTGTTGGGTCAGTCATTCTGCTCATGTTCCTGATTCTGACGTCTGACATGCTGATTGGTATTATCTTCTAACCCATGACCCAAACAGGACACCCAGCAAACTATTTTATTTAATCTATTCTCCCTCTTCTCTTTACACACAGCTAACTCACATATATTTTCCAACATTATTCTCCATTTCTCTCCTATAAGAATGCATTGACACAGTTATCTTGGCTTCCTCTTATTTTCCACAAAATCTTCAGAACTTCTTCTCTGTTATGTGCTCCTTACCTTACTTTTTGCTTTCTGCAAGTGCTTCACTGGAGCGTTCTTTCACCTTGCAATTGTAGTTCCCCTGTATTCAGGCCCCATGTTGGGTGCCACATGTGCTGTGTCCAGCACGGGCAGATTCGGTGAGCCTGAGGAGGGGTGGTGAAGGATTAAAGAAGACAGATAAAAGAATATGCTTGGACTCAGTGGGATGCTGCTTCTCTGATGGAGAGACAGAGTCATGGCCTGCAAGCTGAGTCTTTATTTTATAGTCAGAGCACACAAAGCAAAACAAGGGAATTGGTCAACATGTTTACAATGTTCTTGTGAGTTTCACCTTGTTTTGGCAGCACTTGCAGCACCTCCCACAGCCCATTAGCTACGTAGGAAGGAGCAAGGGAGGACTATAAGGTCAAGCTTAATTATGCTAAGAGGGCTCTGCCTTCCAACCTGGGACTTGTTTGTGTCCCTGCCACAGGTCAGTCCAAGGCTTAACCCTATAGCCACTCCCTACAAGGTACCCAATGAATGCATAAGTAAGTGGAACAACAAATGGGTGTCTCTCTTTCTCTTTCTCACTCAAATCAATCTAATTTTTTTTAAGGAATGAATCATTTACACTAGAATTCAGTTTAAAACTCTGCCTCTGTAATAAAAAAGAATCCTATATAATAAAACTCTAATATGCAAATTGACCGAATGGTGGAATGACTGGTGGAATAACCGGTTGCTATGACATGCACTGACAACCAAGAGGGAGGCAACTGGCAGCAGTGATTGGGGGGCAGGGCTGGCCAGCGGGCAGCACCATGCCGCCAGCCAAGGCAGGTGCTAGCAGGGGGGCCCCCAATCACCCTGCTCACCGGTCACCCCACAGATGACCCTGATTGCCAGCCAGGCCTTGGGACCCTAGCCTATATATTGGGAACAGTCTCTTAGATTTAAAAATTAAAACCTGGCAAGGCTACTCTAACACTGAAAGAAACAAGATAATGCAGCAATGATATGCATGGACTCTGGCTTGCATTTTGTGGTCAGCCCTGATTCTGGCACTTATAACTGTGTGACAAAGCCAATTACTTACCTTCTCTCTGCTTCAGTTTTTCTACCCATAAGATGGGGAAAATGGTACTACTGCCTCAGAAGGACCATGTTATGTACTACTTTTTATAACCAGGGCAAAAATATGTAGCTGCCCATACAGCAGCAAGATGTCTTTCACCTGTATGAAAAGTATGGTCACTGGTGTATCCAGCATCTGGATTGTGAGAGGGATGTCCAACTGCAGGTTTAGGCTCGACATCCCCTGAAGGTTCCTGGATTGTGAGAGGATGCAGGCCAGACTGAGGGCTCCCCCCCCCCCCCCACATGCACAAATTTCATGCACTGGGCCTCTAGTTTAAAAATAAGAACAGAAAAGGCAGTATTTAACATATATTTTTGGGCTGAATACATGCCAGTAATTCTGCTAGACACTATTAAAATTTTTACATAATAATCGTCATAACATGAACACACATTGGTTAGAATGGGCTAAAAATAAAAGTTGATTTTCCATTAAAACATAAAAGTTCAAAAGCAGTTGAAATATATTGAAAAGAATATTATATTGTTTCATACTCTAATAACATCAACGGTTGTGGTGTATCTGAGTCACACACTTATTCCAAGAATTTAGTCCTATTTTGAAAAACATCACCTCTCATGTGTTTTGAATGTATTAGTAAATGTATTCAGAACAATATGATTTCCTATTTATTGATTAATAGGAATAATGATACATCGATTTTAACGTAGAACCAGACGTGCTAATTCATGGTGTGCATGCTGGTCCCCTGTCCCATGTGCTCGTCTCGAGGGCATGATGGACGTGGACCTGGCCACTTCGTGCACAGGTGGGCCCGTGGGCCGTGGGCACAGTGCGGGGCCTGAGGACATGCTTCGTCTCCCCATGAGACATGCTGCGGCATTGACCCTGGGCCTGTGATGTGAGCTTGCTTGGAAGTAGCGTCTTTGCTCATGTGGTCTTGTCAAGGGGGCCATAGATGGTGTCCTCCTGAGGAAAGACCCTGAAGGGGCAGGTCTGGGAGGCCCCGACCCTGGGCACGCTTGCAGCCACTTCCATTCCCACCGCAGACCTTTCCTACTCATGGGCAATGGGCACCTGTAAGCAGCACACACACTCTGGGCTTATCTCGTCTTACCCGGAGTGCTAACTCCTTCCTCTGCCAGCGTGGAGGCCATGGCCCCTCCTGTTTCTGGCTCACCCACCCCCAGGCCACTTTCTCCCCAACGACCAGCTGAGGAACGCCTGCCTCCTGGGCTCCTGCTCAGACCGGTGCCCTCCCTGCCTGGGCTTTGTCAGCCGTGGGGTGTGATTCCAAGATGTGCACATTACACCACTGTCCCATGAGTAGGCCATGGGCATAGCAGCCATCAAACAGGCTTTTACAAGACAAACCTGTGTCTGAATCCCAGAGTCACCGTCAAGCAGTTTCCCTCTAGTTTTTCTTCTTTTCTTAGCAGGATTGGTGTAAAAAATGCCACTACATAAGCCAGCTTTGAGGGTGATGTGAAATCACCCATTTAAATATCTGCGATCTGGAGCTGGTAGGGAGGAGAAAGGGTTGTCCTCAGGGGCTGAGAGTGTGCTTTTAAAACGAATGCGGGCTCCTGGGGCAGATCTGCCGGAGCCCAGCCGCCCCTCCGAGCTCCGCAGGCTGCCCATGATGGGGCCCGGATTCAGCTGAAGGGACGACGGGTCAGCTGGGAAGGGGCCAGCAGCCCTATCCGACTGAGGAGCATCCTCTGGAAACCTAGGCGAGTGGGCGGAGCGGCCTCAGCGGGGACTCTGGGCAGGGGCAGCCCTCAGGGCTCTTCCCTTCCTGTCCGACTCCCACCCGAAGCTGAGGGTGGGGTACACAACAGGATAGGAATGTCTGTCTGCCTCCTGGGGGTACTTTACCTGGTTAGTAAAGTGCTGGCGAGTGAGGAAAACTGGGGCGTGTATTGGTCGAAACTGGTGCCTGAGCACAGGCACAATCAGCCCCTTGAGCAGGTCAAAGCAGATGGAGGGAGGGCTGCCAGGGCTGTGTCTGCATCACTCAGTCGCCTTGGCCCAGGGTCAACGCTGTCTCACCCTCCAACAGCCACTAAGCTCCAACTCCACACCCTCCCACAGACCCACACCCTCCCACAGCCCCACACACTCCCACAGTCCCAAACCCTCCAGACAGCCCCACAACCTCCCAGAGCCCCACACGCTCCAACATCCACACCCTCCCACAGACCCACACCCTCCCACAGCCCCACACACTCCCACAGTCCCAAACCCTCCAGACAGCCCCACAACCTCCCAGAGCCCCACACGCTCCAACATCCACACCCTCCCACAGACCCACACCCTCCCACAGCCCCACACACTCCCACAGTCCCAAACCCTCCAGACAGCCCCACAACCTCCCAGAGCCCCACACGCTCCAACATCCACACCCTCCCACAGACCCACACCCTCCCACAGCCCCACACACTCCCACAGTCCCAAACCCTCCAGACAGCCCCACAACCTCCCAGAGCCCCACACGCTCCAACATCCACACCCTCCCACAGCCACACACCCTTCCACAGCCCAACACCCTCCAAAATCCACACCCTCCCACAGTCCCAAACCCTCCAGACAGCCCCACAACCTCCCAGAGCCCCACACCCTCCAACATCCACACCCTCCCACAGCCACTCACCCTCCCACAGCCCCAAACCCTCCAGACAGCCCCACACCCTCCAAAATCCACACCCTCCCACAGCCCCACACCCTCCAACAGCCACACCCTCCCACAGCCCCACAACCTCCCACAGCCCCAAACCCTCCAGACATCCCCACACCCTCCCACAGCCCCACACCCTCCAACATCCACACCCTCCCACAGCCACACACCCTCCCACAGCCCAACACCCTCCAACATCCACACCCTCCCACAGCCCCACACCCTCCCACAGCCCAAGACCCTCCCACAGCCGCACACCCTCCAACAGCCACACACCTTCCAGCAGCCCCACACCCTCCCACAGCACCAATCCCTCCAACATACACACCCTCAAACAGCCACACACCCTCCAAAAGCCACACACCCTCCAACATCCACACCCTCCCACAGCCACACACCCTCCCACAGCCCAACACCCTCCAACAGGCAAACACCCTCCCACAGACCCACACCCTCCAAAATCCACACCCTCCCACAGCCCCACACCGTCCCACAGCCTAACACCCTCCGACAGCCACACACCCTCCAAGAGCCACACACCCTCCAAAATCCACACCATCCAACAGCCACACAACCTAAAACATCCACACCCTCCCACAGACCACACCCTCTCACAGCCCCACACCCTCCAACATCCACATCCTCCCACACCCGCACACCCTCCAACAGCCCCACACCCTCCCACAGCCCCACACCCTCCAACATCCACACCCTCCAACAGCCCCACAACCTCCAGACAGCCCCACACCCTCCAACAGCCACACACCCTCCCACAGACCCACACCCTCCAACATCCACACCCTCCCAAGCCCCACAACCTCCAGAGAGCCCCACACCCTCCCACAGCCCCAAACCCTCTAACATCCACACCTTCCCACAGCCCCACACCCTCCAACATCCACACCCTCCCATAGCCATACACCCTTGCACAGCCCAACACCCTGCAACAGCCACACACCCTCCCACAGACCCACACCCTCCAACATCCACACTCTCCCATAGCCACACACCCTCCCACAGCGCAACACCCTCCAACAGCCCCACAACCTCCCACAGCCCCACACCCTCCAACATCCCCACCAACCAACAGCCATACACCCTGCAACAGCCACACACCCGCCAACAGCCACACACCTCCAACATCCACACCCTGCCACAGCCACACACCCTCCCACAGCCCAAAACCCTCCAACAGCCACACACCCTCCCACAGACTCACACCCTCCCACAGCCCAACACCCTCCCACAGCCGCACACCCTCCAACAGCCACACTCCTTCCAACATCCACACCCTCCCACAGACCCACACCCTCCCACAGCCCCACACCCTCCAACAGCCACATCCTCCCACAGACCCACACCCTCACACAGGCCCACACCCTCCCACAGCGCCACAACCTCAAGACAGCCCCACACCCTCCCAGAGCCCCACACCTTCCAACATTCACATCCTCCACAGCCCCAAACCTCCAGACAGCCCCACACCCTCCCACAGCCCCACACCATCCAACATCCACACCCTCCCACAGCCGCACACCCTCCCACAGCCCAACGACCTCCAACAGCCACACACCCTCCGACAGAACCACACCCTCCAACATCTACTCCCTCCCACAGCCCTACACTCTCCCACAGCCCAACACACTCCCACAGACCCACACCCTCCAACAGCCAGACACCCTCCAAAAGCCACACACCCTTCAACAGCCACACCCTCCAACAGCAACACACCCTCCCACAGTCCCACAACCTCCAGACAGCCCCACACCCTCCCACACCCCCACACGGTTCAACATCCACACCCTCCCACAGCCCCACACCATCCAACATCCACACCCTCCCACAGCCGCACACCCTCCCACAGCCCAACGACCTCCAACAGCCACACACCCTCCCACAGAACCACACCCTCCAACATCCACACCCTCCCACAGCCCGACACTCTCACACAGCCCAACACCCTCCCACAGCCCCACACCCTCCAACAGCCACACCCTCAACAGCAACACACCCTCCAGCAGCCACACCCTCCCATAGCCCCACATCCTCCCACACCCCCACACGGTCCAATATCCACACCCTTCACAGCCCCACAACCTCCGACAGCTCTACACCCTCCCACAGCACCACACTCTCCAATATCCACACCCTCCCACAGCCGCTCACCCTCCAACATCCACACCCTCCCACAGCCCCACACCCTCCAACATCCACACCCTCCCAAAGCCTCACACCCTCCCAGAGCGCAACACCCTCCCACAGCCACACACCCTCCCACAGACCCACACCCTCCAACATCCACACCCTCCAACTGCCCCACACCCTCCCAAAGCCCAACACCCTGCCACAGCCGCACACCCTCCAACAGCCAAACACCCTCGAAAAGCCCTACAGCCTCCCACAGCCCCCAACTTCCAACATCCACACACCCTCCAACAGCCACACACCCTCCAACAGCCACACCCTCCCACAGCCCCACACCCTCCCACAGCCACACCCCCCCACAGCCCCACACACTCCAGACAGCCACACACCCTCCAACAGCCACACACCCTAACACAGACCCACTCCCTCTAACATCCACACCCTCCCACAGCCGCACACCCTCCCACAGCTGAACACCCTCCAACAGTCACACACCCTCCCACAGACCCACCCCTTCCACCATCCCCCCCTTCCCACAGCCCCACCCCCTCCCACAGCCGCACACCCTCCAACAGCCACACACCCTCCAACATCCACACCCTCCAACTTCTACATCCTACCACAGACCCACATCCTCCCACAGCCACACAACCTATAAGCCACACCATCCTACAGCCCACACCCTCCAACATCCACACCCTCCAACAGCCATACACCCTCCAACATCCACAACCTCCCATGGCCCCAAAATCTCCAGACAGCCCCACACTCTCCCACAGCCCCACACCCTCCCACAGCCACACACCCTCCCACAGCACAACACCTTCCAACAGCCACACACCTTCCCACAGACCCACACCCTCCAACATCCAGAACCTCCCACAGCCCCACACCTTCCCACAGCCCCACACCCTCCAAAATCCACACCCTCCAACAGCCATACCCCCTCCAACAGACACAAACACTCCAACAGCCAACACCCTCCAACATCCACACCCTCCCATAGCCACACACCCTCCCACAGCCCCACACCCTCCAACAGCCACACCCTCCAACAGCCATACCCCTCCAACAGCCACCAACACTCCACCAGCCAACACCCTCCACCATCCACACCCTCCCATAGCCCCACCCCCCCCCACAGCCGCACACCCTCCAAGAGCCACACACCCTCCAACAGCCACACACCCTCCCACAGCCCCACACCTTCCAACATCCAAACACCCTCCCACAGCCCCACAACCTCCAACATCCACACCCGCCCACTGACCCACACCATCCCACAGCCATACACCCTCCAACAGCAACACCCTCCCACAGCCCCACACACTCCCACAGCCCCACAACCTCCAGACAGCCCCACAACTTCCCACAGCCCCACACCTTCCAACATTCACACCCTCCACAGCCTCAAACCTACAGACAGCCCCACACCCTCCCAAAGCCCCAAACCATCCAACATCCACACCCTCCCACAGCCACACACCCTCCCACAGCCCAACGACCTCCAATAGCCACACACCCTCCCAAGAACCACACCCTCCAATATCCACACCCTCCCACAGCCCGACACTCTCCCACAGCCCAACAACCTCCCACAGCCCCACACCTTCCAACATCCACACACCCTCCCACAGCCCCACAACCTCCAACTTCCACACCCGCCCACAGCCCCACAACCTCCAGACAGCCCCACACCTTCCCACCGCCCCACACCCTCCAACCTCCACACCCTCCCATAGCCACACACCCTCCCACAGCCCAACACCCTGCAACAGCCACACACCCTCCCATAGCCACACACCCTCCAACATCCACAACCACACACCTTCCCACACCCCGAAACCCTCCAACAGCCACACACCATCCCACAGTCCCACACCCTGCAACATCCACAAGCTCCCACAGCCCCACACCCTCCCACAGTCGCACACCCTCCAACAGCCACACTCCCTCCAACATCCACACCCACCCACAGTCCCACACCATCCCACAGCCATACACCCTCCAACAGCAACACCCTCCCACAGCCCCACACCCTCCCACAGCCCCACAACCTCCAGACAGCCCCACAACTTCCCACAGCCCCACACCTTCCAACATTCACACCCTCCACAGCCTCAAACCTACAGACAGACCCACACCCTCCCAAAGCCCCAAACCATCCAACATCCACACCCTCCCACAGCCCAACGACCTCCAACAGCCACACACCCTCCCAAGAACCACACCCTCCAATAACCACACCCTCCCACCGCCCGCCCCTCTCCCCCAGCCCGACCACCTCCCACAGCACCACACCCTCCAACAGCCACACACCCTCCAAAAGCCACACACCCTCCTACAGCCACACCCTCCAACAGCAACACACCCTCCAACAGCCACACCCTCCCACAGCCCCACACGTTCCCACAGTCCAACAACCTCCAGACAGCCCACACCCTCCAATATCCACACCCTCCAACAGCCCCACACCCTACAACTGCCCCACACCATCCAACATCCACACCCTCCAACAGCCACATACCCTCCAACAGCCACACACCCTCCAACATCCACACCCTCCCACAGCCCCACAACCTCAGACAGCCCCACACCCTCCAACAGCCACACACCCTCCCAAAAACCCACACCCTCATACATCCACACCCTACCAAGCCCCACAACCTCCAGAAAGCCCCACACCCTCCCACAGGCCCACACCCACCAACAGCCACACACCCTCCCCAAAACCCACGCCTTCGTACATCCCCACCCTCCCAAGTCCCACAACCTCCAGAAAGCCCCACACCCTCCCACAGGCCCTCACCCTCCAACATCAACACCCTCCATCAGCCACACACCCTCCAAAGCCACACACACTCCAACATCCAAAACCTCCCACAGACCCACAACCTCCCACAGCCCCACACCCTCCAACATCCACACCCTCCCACAGCCCCACACCCTCCCACAGCCTCACACACTCCTACAGCCCCACACCCTCCAACATCCACACCCTCCACAGCCGCAGAAACCTCCAGAGAGGCCCACACCCTCCCACAGAACCACACCCTCCAACATCCACACCCTCCCACAGCCCCACACCCTCCAACAGCCACACACCCTCAAACAGCCACACACCCTCAAACAACCAAACCCTCTAACAGCTCCTCACCCTACAAGAGCAACACACCCTACAACATCCACACCCTCCCACAGACCCACACCATCCCACAGCCCAACACCCTCCACCACCCACACACTCCCACAGCGCCAAACCCTAGCACAGTCCCACAACCTCCAGACAGCCCCACACGATCCCACAGCCCCACACCCTCCAACATCCACACCCTCCACCGCCCGAAACCTCCAGACAGTCCAACAACTTCCCACAGCTCCAAACCCTCCAACATCCACAGCCTCCTAAACCCTCACAACCTCCCACAGCCAAACACCCTCCAACAGCCCCACACCCTCGCACAGCCCCACACCCTCCAACAATCAAACACCCTCCAACAGCCCTACAGCCTCCCTTAGCCCCACAACTTCCAACATCCACACACCCTCCAACAGCCACACACCCTCCAACAGCCACACCCTCCCACAGCCACACACCCTCCCACAGCCCCACAACCACCAGACAGCAATACACCCTCCAACAGCCACACCCTCCCACAGTCCCACACCATCCCACAACCACACACCCTTCCACAGACCCACACCCTCTAATATCCACACGCTCCCACAGCCGCACCCCTCCCACAGCTGAACACCCTCCAACAGCCACACACCCTCACACAGACACACACCCTCCAACATCCACACATTACCACAACCCCACACCATCCCACAGCCCAACATCCTCCCACAGCTGCACACCCTCCAACATCCACACCCTCCCATAGCCACACACCCTCCCACAGCCCAACACCCTGCAACAGCCACACACCTTCCCACAGGACCACACCCTCCAACATCCACACCCTCCCGTAACCACACACCCACCCACAGCCCAACACCCTCCAACAGCCCCACACCCTCCCACAGCCCTACACCCTCCAACATCCACACCCTCCAACGGCGATACACCCTGCAACAGCCACACACCCTCCAACAGCCAAACACCCTCCAACATCCACACCCTGCCACAGACACACACCCTCCCACAGCCCAAAACCCTCCAACAGCCACACACCCTCCCACAGACCCACACCCTGCAACATCCACAAGCTCCCACAGCCCCACACCCTCCCACAGACCAACACCCTCCCACAGACGCACACCCTCCCATAGCCACACTCCCTCCAACATCCACACCATCCCAGAGTCCCACACCCTCCCACAGCCCCACACCCTACAACAGCCACACCCTCCCACAGGCCCACACCCTCCCACAGCCCCACAACATCCAGACAGCCCCGCACCCTCCGACAGCCCCACACCTTCCAACATTCACACCCTCCACAGCCCCAAACCTCCAGAGAGCCCCACACGTTCCCACATCCCCACACCATCCAACATCCACACCCTCCAACAGCCACACACCCTCCCACAGAAACACACCCTCCAACATCACACCCTCCCACAGCCCGACACTCTCCCCAGCCCAACACCCTCCCACAGCCCCACACCCTCCAACAGCCACAAACCCTCCAAAAGCCACTCACCCTCCAACAGCCACACCCTCCAACAGCAACACACCCTCCAACAGCCACACCCTCCCACAGCCCCACACCCTCCTACAGTCCCACAACCTCCAGAGAGCCCCACACCCTCCCACACCCCCACACGGACCAATATCCACACCCTCCACAGCCCCACAACCTCCAGACAGCTCTACACCCACCTACAGCACCACACCCTCCAATATCCACAACCTCCTACAGCCGCTCACCCTCCAACAGCCACACACCCTCCAACAGCCACACACCCTCCAACATGCACACCCTCCCACAGCCCCACACCCTCCAGACAGCTCCACACGCTCCCACAGCCCCTCACCCTCCAACATCCACACCCTCCACAGCCCGAAACCTCCAGACAGTCCAACAATTCCCACAGCCCCACACCCTCCAACATCCACACCCTCCCAAAGCCTCACACCCTCCCACAGCACAACATCCTCCAACAGCCACACACCCTCCCACAGACCCACACCATCCAACATCCACACCCTCCAACACCCCCACACGCACCCAAAGCCCAGCACCCCCCCACAGCCACAACCCTCCAACAGCCAACCACCCGCCAAAAGCCCCACCGCCTCCCACAGCCCCCCAACTTCCAACATCCACACACCCTCCAACAGTCACACACCCTCCAACAGCCACACCCTCAACAGCAACACACCCTCCCACAGCCCCACACCATCCAGACAGCCACACACCCTCCTACAGCCACACCCTCCCACAGCCCCACACCCTCCTACAGCCACACACCCTTCCACAGACCCACACCCTCTAACATCCGCACCCTCCCACAGCCGCACACCCTCCCACAGCTGAACACCCTCCAACAGTCACACACCCTCACACAGACCCACACCCTCCAACATCCACACCTTCCCACAGCCCCACACTCTCCCACAGCCCCACACTCTCCCACAGCCCCACACACTCCCACAGCCACACACCTTCCCACAGACCCACACCCTCCAACAACCACAACCTCCCACAGCTCCAAACCTTCCCACAGCCCCACACCCTCCAAAATCCACACCCTCCAACAGCCATACCCCCTCCAACAGCCACAAACACTCCAACGGCCACACACTCTCCAACATCCACACCCTCCCATAGCTACACACCCTCCCACAGCCCCACACCCTCCAACAGCCACACCCTCTCACAGATCCACAGACTCCCACAGCCCCACACCCTCCAGGCAGCCCCACACACTCCCAAAGCCCCACACCCTCCAACATCCACACCCTCCACAGCCCCAAACCTCCAGACAGACCCACACCATCCCACAGCCCAACACCCTCCAAAATACACACCTTCCCATAGCGCACACCCTCCCACAGTCCCACAATCTCCAGACAGCCCCACATCCTCTCACAGCCCCTCACCTCAAGACAGCCCCACACGCTCCCACAGCCCCACACCCTCCAACATCCACACCCTCCACAGACCCAAACATCAAGACAGCCCCACACCTTCCCACAGTCCCACACCCTCCAACATCCATACTATCCCAAAGCCAAACACCCTCGCACAGCCCAACACCCTCCAAAGGCACACACCCTCCCACAGATGCACACCCTCCAACATCCACACCCTCCCACAGCCTCACACCTTCCCAAAGCCAAACACCCCCCCACAGCCGCACACCCTCCAACAGCCACACACCCTCCAACAGCCAAACACCCTCCCACAGCCCCACACCTTCCAACATCCACACACCCTCCAACAGCCACACACCCTCCAACATCCACAACCTCCTAAAGACCCACACCCTCCCACAGCCCCACACCCTCCAACAGCCACACCCTCCCACAGCCTCACACCTTCCCAAAGCCAAACACACCCCCACAGCCACACACCCTCCAACAGCCACACACCCTCCAACAGCCACACACCATCCCACAGCCCCACACCTTCCAACATCCACACACCCTCCAACAGCCACACACCCTCCAACATCCACAACCTCCTAAAGACTCACACCCTCCCACAGCCCCACACCCTCCAGACACCCACCCGCCCTCCAACAGCCACACCCTTTCACACCCACACACCCTTCCACAGACCCACAACCTCCAACATCCACACCTTCCCAGGACCCCACACCCTCCAACATCAACACACTCCACAGCCCCGCACCATCCCACAGCCCAACACCCTCCAACAGCCCCACACCTCCCACAGCACAACACCCTCCCACAGCCTCACACCCTCCAACAGCCACACTCCCTCCAACATCCACACCCTCCCACAGATCCACCCCCTCCCACAGCCCCACACCATCCAACATCCACACCTTCCCACAGCCACACACCCTCCCACAGCCCAACACTCTCCAACAGCCACACACCCTCCCACAGAACCACACCCTCCAACATCCACACCCTCCCAAAGCCCCACACCCTCCCACAGCCCAAAACCCTCCCACAGCCACACACCCTCTAACAGTCACTCACCCTCCAACAACCCCACACCCTCCCACAGAGCCACACACTCCAACATCCACACCGTCCAACAGCCACACACCCTCCTACAGCCACACCCTACCACTGCCCCAAACACTCCCACAGCCCAACACCCTCCCACAGCCGAACACCCTCCAACAGCCACACACCCTCCCACAGACCCACACCCTCCAACATCCACACCTTCCCACAGCCCCACACCCTCCATCATCCACACCCACCACAGCCCCATAACATCCCACAGCCCAACACCCTCCAACAGCCCTACACCTCCCACAGCACAACACCCTCCCACAGCCTCACACCCTCCAACATCCACACCCTCCCACAGACCCACCCCTCCCACAGCCCCACACCATCCAACATCCACACCTTCCCACAGCCACACACCCTCCCACAGCCCAACACTCTCCAACAGCCACACACCCTCCCACAGAACCACACCCTCCAACAGCCACACCCTCCCAAAGCCCCACACCCTCCCACAGCCGAAAACCCTCCCATAGCCACACACCCTCTAACAGTCACTCACCCTCCAACAACCCCACACCCTCCCACAGACCCACACACTCCAACTTCCACACCCTCCAACAGCCACACACCCTCCTACAGCCACACCTTCCCACTGCCCCAAACCCTCCCACAGCCCAACACCCTCCCACAGCCGAACACCCTCCAACAGCCACACATCCACCCTGAGCCCCACACTCTCCCACAGCCCCTCACCCTCCCATAGCCCCACACACTCCCACAACCACACACCCTCCCACAGCCCAACACCCTCCCACAGCCACACACCCTCACACAGACCCACTCCCTCCAACATCCACAACCTCCCACAGCCCCACATCCTCCTGAAGCCCAAAACCATCCCACAGCTGCACACCCTCCAACAGCCTCACACCCTCCCACTGCCCCACACCCTCCAACATCCACACCCTCCAACAGCCATACACCCTGCAACAGCCACGCATCCTCCAACAGCCACACACCCTCTAACATCCAAACCCTCCCACAGCCACACACCCTCCCACAGCCCAAAACCCTCCAACAGCCACACACCCTCCCACAGATCCACACTTGCAACATCCACAAACTCCCACAGCCCCACACCCTCCCACAGCCAAACACCCTCCCACAGCCGCACACCGTCCAACAGCCACACTCCCTCCAACATCCACACCCTCCCAGAGACCCACACCCTCCCACAGGCCCACACCCTCCAACAGCCACACCCTCCCACAGCCCCACACCGTCCCACAGCCCCACACCCTCCCACAGGCCAACACCCTCCAACAGCCACACACCCTAAAAAATCCACACCCTCCAACAGCCACACACCCTCCAACAGCCATACACCCTCCAACACCCACCCACTCCCACAGACCCAAACCCTCCCACAGCCCTACACCCTCCAACAGCGACCCCCTCCCACCGCCCCACAGCCTCCCACAGCCCCACACCCTCTATACAGCCCCACGCCCCCCCACAGCCCCATGCCCTCCAACATCCATACCCTCCACAGCCCCAAACCTCCAGACAGCCTCACACCCTCCCACAGCCCACACCATCCAACATCCACACCCTCCCACAGCCACACACCCTCCCACAGCCCAACACTCTCCAACAGCCACACACCCTCCCACAGGACCACACCCTCCAACATCCACACCCTCCCACAGACCCATACCCTCCCACAGCCCAAAACCCTCCCACAGCCACACACCCTCTAACAGTCACTCACCCTCCAACAACCCCACACCCTCCCACAGACCCACACACTCCAACATCCACACCCTCAAACAGCCACAAACACTCCTACAGCCACACCCTCCCACTTCCCCAAACCCTCCCACAGCCCAACACCCTCCCACAGCCCAACCCTGCAACAGCCACACATCCTCCCTGAGCTCCACACCCTCCCACAGCCCCACACCCTCCCATAGCCGCACACCCTCCCACAGCCACACACCCTCCCACAGCCCAACACCCTCCAACAGCCACACACCCACACAGACCGACACCCTCCAACATCCACAACCTCCCAGAGCCCCACATCCTCCCGAAGCCCAACACCATCCCACAGCTGCACACACTCCAACAGCCTCACACCCTCCCACAGCCCCACACCCTCCAACATCCACACCCTCCAACAGCCACACACCTTCCCACAGACCCACACCCTCCAACATCCACAACCTCCCACAGCCCCAAAATCTCCAGACAGCCCCACACTCTCCCACAGCCCCACACCCTCCCACAGCCACACATCCTCCCACAGCACAACACCCTCTAACAGCCCCACACCTTCCCACAGCCCCACACCCTCCAACATCCACACCCTCCAACAGCCATACCCCCTCCAACAGCCACAAACACTCCAACAGCCAACACCCTCCAACATCCACACCCTCCCATAGCCACACACCCTCCCACAGCCCCACACCCTCCAACAGCCACACCCTCCCACAGCCCCATAGACTCCCACAGCCCCACACCCTCCAGGCAGCCCCACACACTCCCAAAGCCCCACACCCTCCAACATCCACACCCTCCACAGCCCCAAACCTCCAGACAGACCCACACCATCCCACAGCCCAACACCCTCCAAAATACACACCTTCCCATAGCACACACCCTCCCACAGTCCCACAATCTCCAGACAGCCCCACATCCTCCCACAGCCCCTCACCCTCAAGACAGCCCCACACGCTCCCACAGCCCCACACCGTCCAACATCCACACCCTCCACAGCCCCAAACCTCCAGACAGCCCCACACCTTCCCACAGTCCCACACCCTCCAACTTCCACACCCTCCCATAGCCCCACACCCTCCCACAGCCCTCCACCCTCCCAAAGCCCAACACCCTCCCACAGCCGCACACCCTCCAATAGCCACACACCTTCCAACAGCCATACACCCTCCCATAGTCACTCACCCTCCCACAGGCACACACCCTCCAACAGTCACATACCCTCCAACAGCCACACAGCCTTCAACAGCCACACACCCTCCCGACAGCCCCACACCCTCCAACAGCCACACGCCCTCCCACATGCACGCCCTCCAAGAGCCACACAGGCTTCGACAGCCCCACACCCTCCAACAGCCACACACCCTCCAACAGCCCCCAGCCCCACACCCTCCAACTCTACAAGCCCTCCCACAGCCCCACACTCTCCAACAGCCCCACACCCTCCCACAGCCCTACACCCTCCACAGTCCCACACCCTCCCATAGCCCCACACCCTCCAACAACCACACACCCTCCAACAGTCCCACACCCTCCCACAGCCCTACATGCTCCCACAGCCCCACAGCCCCACACCCTCCAACAGCCCTACACCCTTCTACAGCCACACACCCTTCAACAACCCCACACCCTCCTACATCCCCACACCCTCCAACTGCCCCACAGCCCCACACCGTCCCACAGCCCCACACCCTCCCACAGCCCCACACCCTCCCACAGCCCCACACCCTCCCACAGCCCCACACCCTCCACAGCCCCACACCCTCCAACAGCCCTACAGCCCCACACCCTCCAACATTCACACGCCCTCCAGATAGCCACACGCCCTCCAATAGCCCCACACCCTCCCACAGCCCCATGCCCTCCCACAGCCACACACCCTCCCATAGCCACACACCCTCCAACAGCCCCCAGCCCCACACCCTCCAACTCTACAAGCCCTCCCACAGCCCCACACCCTCCCACAGCCCCACACCCTCCACAGTCCCACACCCTCCCATAGCCCCACACCCTCCAACAGCCACACACCCTCCAACAGTCCCACACCCTCCCACAGCCCTACATGCTCCCACAGCCCCACAGCCCCACACCCTCCAACAGCCCTACACCCTTCTACAGCCACACACCCTTCAACAACCCCACACCCTCCTACATCCCCACACCCTCCAACAGCCCCACAGCCCCACACCCTCCCACAGCCCTACATGCTCCCACAGCCCCACAGCCCCACACCCTCCAACAGCCCTACACCCTTCTACAGCCACACACCCTTCAACAACCCCACACCCTCCTACATCCCCACACCCTCCAACAGCCCTACAGCCCCACACCCTCCAACATTCACACGCCCTCCAGATAGCCACACGCCCTCCAATAGCCCCACACCCTCCCACAGCCCCATGCCCTCCCACAGCCACACACCCTCCCATAGCCACACACCCTCCAACAGCCCCCAGCCCCACACCCTCCAACTCTACAAGCCCTCCCACAGCCCCACACCCTCCCACAGCCCCACACCCTCCACAGTCCCACACCCTCCCATAGCCCCACACCCTCCAACAGCCACACACCCTCCAACAGTCCCACACCCTCCCACAGCCCTACATGCTCCCACAGCCCCACAGCCCCACACCCTCCAACAGCCCTACACCCTTCTACAGCCACACACCCTTCAACAACCCCACACCCTCCTACATCCCCACACCCTCCAACAGCCCCACAGCCCCACACCCTCCCACAGCCCCACACCCTCCCACAGCCCCACACCCTCCCACAGCCCCCACCCTCCTACAGCCCCACACCCTCCACAGCCCCACACCCTCCAACAGCCCTACAGCCCCACACCCTCCCACAGCCCCATGCCCTCCCACAGCCACACACCCTCCCACAGCCACACACCCTCCCACAGCCCCACACCCTCCCACAGCCCCACACCCTCCCACAGCCCCACATCCTCTCACAGCCCCAAGCCCTCCAACAGCCACACACCCTCCCACAGTCCCACAGCCCCACACCCTCCCACAGCCCCACACCCTCCAACAGCCACACTCCCTCCAACATCCACACACCCTCGGAGAAACTGCCCCACGGCTGACTTCTCTAAGAAGAAGCACCCCAGGCGCTGTGCTGCCTCCTGTTTCCAGGCGTCCAGGCCTGGCAGTTGCTCCAAGTAAGTTCCTTTTACATGGCCGACCCTTCAGCAGATTGGAAACCTTTCCACCTAGAGTTACGTTTGACCAGCTGCCATGTCAAGGGATGGGCTGCTTTAGCTTTTCATCTAAATGTCCTTGCTTGAAAGAAAGAGTTTTACCTGCCATTTGGTATTAGCTAGCAAATATGTCTACATTTCTCACTGGGGGGATTGTTTGATAAGATGACTTCTGCTGAACGGTTTGGCCTGCTTTTGAGATGCCAGTTGGATTCAGAAGTTTCCAAATAAATGTGAGAAGGTGCCTTTCCAAAAGACAAGCATCATCATCCCTTTGAGAAAAGAATTACAGAGCCTGGATCCTTGTCACTGGGATGCGTTTCAAATGGAAAATCACTGAAGTCTGGAATTTTGTTCCGGCGTAACCAAAGCTCTATGTGCACACCGTTTCCGGGTCAGTCCTTTGAGACTGGCCTGTGGACATAACCAGGCCCCTCTCCGACTGCTCCTCCTCCCTCCCTTTTGGTCTGCCTGTTGGAGAAATGCCCTGTGGTGAGTCTGGAAGTCAGAGGACAGTCATCCCGGAAGAAGTATATATCGCCTCCTGCTAGACCCTGGGTTTTCCAAGAGAGCAATGGCTTCCTGTGAGCACACTTTAAAGACAACCCCAATGTGTTACATGTGCATTAAAATGCACATTGATATTCATACCTTGTAAAAGTTAGTGTAAGTTCACAGACTTTTTTTGTTTTAAAACAGGGCATTCTATGTTTGTAGGACAAGTAGGAGAAGGAGGTGGACAAGGAGAAGGACATTTAAAAGAAGAGAGTGACTGAGTTCCATCGCGGATCTTTCTCCCACTCAGGACAGACTTTTCGATGGCCACGCCTTGCTCACCAGCCTGGGCCGTGCCCGAGGTTGCAGAGTCTCTGGGTCACCCTGAGTCAGATCTTGTGTCTTCGGTGTTGATTTTGACATGTAGAAGCCAATCGTTTTTCTGAGAAGTGTGGTCTGAGATAAATGTCTATCTAAGTAAAGGAAGGCAAGACTCCGTCATGTGGAAAGTGCTGCTTTCTCTGTGTCAGCCCTGAATGCAGGAGTTCACGGCCACATGTCCGCATCTGTCCGTGTGACATGAACTTCCCCAGCAGGAGGAGTCAGCGCTGGGGGTGCTCAGTTAAGATTCTGGCTTCTGATGGCTAGAGTCCTGGATCTTGGGGCCACTGATGGGATTCGGACGTGGTGGCCCCTGGAGAGCCTTGTGGCCTCTTGGCTACCCCACAGCTGAGGATGTTAGCATAGCGTGGCATGCATGGAAAATGCCTTCCTCTCCACTTGTCTCTTATTCCACCCCGCCCCCCCCCCCCCCGCCTGCATCATGAGAAAAACACCTGCTTTCAGTGACAATGCTGTGTGTTTCAGAAAGATATTTAGTAAAATGTGAACGTCCCCGCCCCCTCCCCCCAACCCCCTGCCTATTCCACTCTTGAACACAGGACCTGGTTCCACGTATGGCTCATGTGTGGGAGATATTCTCCCAGCTCAGTCTTTGTGTTCTGACTTTGTTGTGACATGAAATTTTTGTTTGTTTATAGTGAAACACACCGTTCTTTTCCTTTGAGCTTCTAGGTTGGTATTGTATCAGGCCAATCTTCCATACTTTGATTATAAAGTAACCAGAGGCCCAATGCATGAGATTCGTGAACAGGGTGGGGTGGGGAGTTCCTCAGCCCGGCCTGCACCCTCTCGCAATCTGGGACCACTGGCTCTTAACGGATCACCTGCCTGCCTGCCTGATCGCCCCTAAACACTCGCCTGCCTGCCTGATCGCCCCTAAGCACTCGCCTGCCTGCCTGATCGCCCCTAAGCACTCGCCTGCCTACCTGATCGCCCCTAACTGCCTCTGCCTCAGCCCCACCATGGCGGTTTTGTCCAGAATGACATCCAGAAGGTCATCAGGCTGTCCGGTCTAATTAGCATATTATGCTTTTATTATTATAGACTAGAGGCCCGGTGCACAAAAATTTGTGCACTCGGGGGGGGCAGAGGGGGCCCTCAGCCTGGCCTGTGCCCTCTTGCAGTCTGGGACCCCTCAGGAGATAACGCCCTGCTGGCTTAGGCCTGCTCCCGGGTGGCAGAGGGCAGGCCCAATCCCTAGGTGCAGCCCCTGGTCGGGCTCAGAGTAGGGCCAATTGGGGAGTTGGGGTGCTGCCCCCTGTCATGCACAGAGCAGGGTGGATCGGGAGGTTGTGATTCCACCCCCAGTCACGCACAGAGTAGGGCCAATCCGGGGGGTTAGGGCGCTGCCCCCTGTCACGCACAGAGCAGGGCCCATCAGGGGGTTGAGGAGCTCCGCCATGTCACTCAGAGAGTAGGGCCGATAGGGGAGTTGGGGCACCGCCCCCTGTCACACACAGAGCAGGGCAGATCAGGGGGTTGTGGTGCCACCCTCTATCACCCACAGAGCAGGGCTGATCAGGGGGTTGGGGCGCCGCCACTCTCACACTCAGGGCAGGGCCGATCGGGAGGTTATGGCTCTACACTGTCACACACAGAGCAGGGCCCATGGGGTGGGGTGGGGGGTTGGTGCGCTGCACCCTGTCACACACAGAGCAGGGCCGATCAGGGGGTTGGGGCGCTGCACCCTGTCACACACAGAGCCGCAGGGCGATCAGAGGTTGGGGAGCTCCCCCGTATCAGGCACAGAGCAGGGCTGATCAGGAGGTTGGGGTGCCTTCCCCTGTCACGAACAGAGCAGTGCGGATAGGGAGGTTGTGGTCCCACCCCCTGTCACACACAGAGCCGCAGGGCGATCAGGTGGTTTGGGTGCTGCCCCCTGTCACGCTGATCCTGGTGCTGGGAGGCATATTACCCTTTTACTATATAGGATAGAGGCCTGGTGCATGGGTGGGGCTGGCTGGTTTGCCCTGAAGGGTGTCCTGGATCATGGTGGGGGTCCCCACTGGGGTGCCTGGCCAGTCTGGGTGAGGGGCTGAGGGCTGTTTTCAGGCTGGTGGGTGATGGAAGCTCTCAACCGCTCCTTTTTTTTCTTTTCTTTTTAAATTCTGGGCCAGCTTTAGCTCTGAGGCTCCAGCTCTTAGGCCTCCGCTGCTGAAAGTAGGTATCTGGTTTGTTTCGGTTCTATAATCGAAACAATGTATAACTCCAGCTCTGACTCCAGCTCTCAGATCCCAGCTCACTGAAAGCAGGTTTCTGGGTTTTTTTTTAGCTTCTATATTTGTTAAAATGTTTCAAACTGCAGGCTCAGAGGCCTGCAGCGGCAGGCGGGGAACGTTGGAGTCCTCCATCACTGAAGCAAGCAAGCCTCATGTTAGTTTCAAGCTGCCTGGCTGCCGGCCGCCATCTTGGCTGGGAGTTAATTTGCATATCTCCCTGATTAGCCAATGGGAAGGGTAGCAGTCGTACACCAATTACCATGTTTCTCTTTTATTAGGTAGGGTGTGTCCATGTTTTTTATGTTATTATTTTTTGAATTTGTAGCTTTACTTCAGCCAGAGTTTTATTTGATTGTTTTTCTTTTCTTCTTTTTAGCTTTGGAAGCCTGGGGAAGGGGCTTGGCTTATTATCTTTTCTTCAATTGGTGACCAGCCAGTGTTGAGCTCCTTCATTTTATTTTTTAAGTATCACAACGTTCTCTCCAAGTTCAGTTGAAGGGAACAAAGCTGGTTATAGACGCTGCATCAAGCCTTCTGCTTTTGATCTACAGCAGAAGTTTGCAGCACCTCATTGGTATTGATGAACACCTCTGGGGAAATGGCCATAAGAGCAGGAATTTATAGCTTCTCCAACATGCTTTTCCTTGGAAGGGGATGCTCTTCTGATTTATGTAAAAGGGCAAGAGAACGGTGCAGGAGGCTTTGATGGAGACCTGTTGACAATGGGTGTTTATAAAGCCATAATGAAGCATAGTGACCTCCATCTTGTGTAAAACTGCCATTTGAATTCTCTGCTATTGTTAGATAGTCCTAGTCCTGTAAACTCTGTCACTTTAAGACGGTCTCTTATTCTATAAAATGACTTTGTTTTTAGTTCAAATAATAGAAAAAGATAAACTTAATTGTCGGACCTTGCAAGCTAGCCATCCAATGTAATAGACTATAATAGACTAATACTGATAATAATTCCCATATTCTTATGCCAAGTATAAACTCATTATGTATTCAGTGTTACAACTGTCTGTAACAATAACCTACACAAAGCCCTTTGCAATATCTGCAAAGAGGCTCGAAACGTATAAATACGGGAGACTTCCTGTATGTGGTGCTCAGAGATTTGGAAGCGACACCTCCCTCTGGGCCACGCGCAACAAATGACTCCTAATTAATTGGCTCATTAAGGTGTCTTATCTCTCGTTTGCTGATTTACGATACAACAATAAAATGACAGATTCTTGGTTGTAGGAACATCTTTTCGTTCAGTTGGCAGACAGATTCCAGCATACAGTTTCAGAATTCAATAATTTCAAGCCAACTGTAATATTGCAGCTACATGAGGAATATGCGTTTCATAAACACTTTAACCCCCTCCCCTGAGTCCAAGGCTCCACCGCAGCCCGGTGTGAGGGCCGAGCAGCCCGGCCTGGCACAGCACCATCTGGGCCTGCAAACTCTGGGGAAGAATCAACAAGTGCAGCCACCGCAAACTTTCGTGAAACGAGATGCCCTTTCCTGTCCCCCTTCTGCCCCCTTGTCCCCCTGCCTGCGACTTCTGATGGAAATGACATGGCTAAGAGGATGGTCTCAGGGACCAGGGCAGCTGATCTGATGAACCTAGTCACAGAGGAATAAGTAGCTCAAAAATAAACCACTGCCCACTGCCACCAACAGATTCCGTCCAAATTCAGGCCTAGTAGCTGGAAACTCCCAGTGGCACGAAGCTGCTAGAGTCCTGGCGACAAGCATGGCCTCAAGTCCAATATCTGGGTCCTACTGGTCTCAGCTGCTGGGCAGCGGGTGCCAGCCTCACGCTGTTGTTCAGTCTCCGAGGCCCTCAGTTCCCGTCTGTAGACACGGGGCACATTAATACAGGTCAAGCGTTTTTATCCTGCAGGAAGGACACAGTCTTTCAGAATCCATAACTTCAAGCTTTAAAACCATAAGGTAGTGCTCAGAAACTAAAGGCACTGGAATGTTCTCAGGGAGGCAGCTAAAGGGTCCGGAGCTTGTGATTCCCCAGTTCTGTGCGAGGTGGGCAGAAACACTGAGTCCCGTCAGAGGTCTTGCGGCTGAGCGAGAGGATCATGTGCCCCTCCGACTGCGGGCAGGACCACGGAGGCCTGTCCAGCTCTCTGGTTAGACTTTTGGGACCTTCTGGTCTCAGGTCTCAGGAATTAAGAGGGCGAGTGTGCAGCATAGCACAGTTGACAAGATTAGAGGCTTTAGACAAATTCAGAGATGAGAACGCCACATCTCCCTCCAGCTTTCCTTCTGGTGGCTTCAGGGGCTCTCCTCTCCTGTGCTCACCGCTGTCCCTCCCTCTGCAGTGGATGCCAGTGCCTGAGATTTGCTTACTCCAGCGGGACCTCTTAGAGTCCAATGGGACCTCTCACAGTCCAGGGCGACTTCTTACAGCGTGACCTCTTACAGTCCAGCATGGCCTCTTACAGTCCAGCGTGACCTCTTACAGTCCAGGGTGACCTCTTACAGTTCAGCATGGCCTCTTACAGTCCAGGGTGACCTCTTACAGTCCAGCATGGCCTCTTACAGTCCAGCGTGACCTCTTACAGTCCAGGGTGACCTCTTACAGTCCAGCATGGCCTCTTACAGTCCAGGGTGACCTCTTACAGTCCAGCGTGGCCTCTTACAGTCCAGGGTGACCTCTTACAGTCCAGGGTGACCTCTTAAAGTCCAGCATGGACTCTTACAGTCCAGGGTGACCTCTCACAGTCCGGGTGACCTCTCACAGTCCAGCGGGACCTCTTAGAGTTCAGTATGGCCTCTTACAGTCCAGGGTGACCTCTTATAGTCCAGCATGTCCTCATAAGGTTCAGGGTGACCTCTTAGAGTCCAGGGTGACCTCTTGCAGTCCAGCGTGGCCTCTTACAGTCCAGGGTGACCTCTCACAGTCAGGGTGACCTCTCACAGTCCAGCGGGATCTCTTAGAGTTCAGTATGGCCTCTTACAGTCCAGGGTGACCTCTTACAGTCCTGTGTGGCCTCTTAGAGTCCACATAAAATCTGTGGTCTCAGTGACTAGGCATTAGCCATAAAATAACCACACGTGCCTATAAAATTTATCAGCTTATGATCATCCAAGAAACCTCTGGTTCTAAAAAACCCCCATGATTTTGCAGGATTTGAAGGCATTCACGTGGTTTTCTTAGAGTGGGAGAAAACCATCATGCTGCAGCTATAATTTTCTGCAATTTTACCACTTAACCTAGATATATTTGCCTGTGCGTTCTATAGTCAAACAGCTATGAAATCAAGAGCCTTTTCTGGGTAGTAATGTGGGGTAATGGAGAGGTCATTCGTGTGCTGTAAGTAACTGTGCTACTTTTTCACTTCATGAAACACACATGATGCGAAGGGGAGTTTAAGACGTGACTTACGTGGCAGGTGGAAACCAGTGTGTGCCCTGTCGCCACAGGCCCCTAACCGAAGCCCTTCCTGCAGGCTTCTCCCAAGCCCGGCGGCTCCTCGGAGCATCTGCAATTACTGAATCTGGGCTTGAGCTCAGTGTTAGTGGAATGAGCAAGTCCCCACAGACCGTCACATGGCTGTTCCCAAACTGCAGAGGCTCCGGTAAGACGACCTTCCCGTGACCTGGGTGCCGTTCCCCTTCCCTATGAGCTGACTCTGGTGGCAGGTACGGAGCGTCATGGTGAGCAGGTGTCCCACCAGCCCGGCTGGGCTGTGACCACGTCCCCGAGAGGATCCGCATGTGAAGTGAGGACAAGCCATAGACACAGTAAAGATGCCAGGGCCAGAGCCAGGGCCCATCTCTAAGTCCCACTTCCAGAAAGCCTCTCCTTTTAACTTGTAGAGCAAGTGTTTATTAGTCGGCCCAGCCCTCAGCCCTCGGAGGGAGCAGGCGAGTTACTCTGTGGGGACATGGACCCGGGAAATGGGACACGGCTCCTGGCTGCCAGGACTGGCGACCTCACCAGGGAGACAGGCAGGCCCATCGGAACGGCAGCGCCAGGGGCCTGGAGGAAGCAAGACTCCTGCTTGTCCACAGGAAAGAGGGTGCCTGTCAGGGCAAGTGGCCTGGTCGCCTGGGAGCACTTCGGCGGTGGAGGTGTCCAGGGGGACAGGAGAGCCCCTGGAGCCCCTGAAGGCGCTGAGCTGCTGATTTCCTGACTTGAGGGCATGTGCACTTGCTGACTCACCTGGAGGTACTTCCCGCTTCTGAGCAGAGTGCTGCTGGGCTGGGGGGAAGGGGTGAGGGGGTGTGGGGGGATGCGGGGGGAATGCGGGGAGTGCGGGTGTGCAGGGGTGCAGGGCTGGAGGTGCCTGGGGTGCGGCAGTGCACAAAGCAGGCTGGTGGTGCCTTTATGGAGCAGAGGCGAGCCATCAGCATGCTGCTGCAGGTGTAGCCGGCGCACGGAGGTGCAGGCTGAGGAGCAGGTGGACATAAAGAACAGGAGGAGAGCTAGCTCAGCCCTGACGGGGAAGGGAGGCCGAGAAGGAGAGGACAGGAGAGCTGGGAGAGCTCCAAGCAGGCAGCCGCTGGAAGGGCCAGGGACTTTGTGAGACAGGGGTGAGGAGGGGGAGGCAGGAGGCGCGGGGGGGGGGGGGGGAGGCTGCGAGAAGCGTGGTGGGAAGTCTCGGGGAATCACATGGCGAAGCAGCACATGGCTCAGTTGCTCCGGACGCCTGTGCACACTACACGCAGAGCTGAAGAGCAGAATGAGGGAGCTAAGTTTTCCTAAAGTGCAGTCAGCGCTCCTCCCTTGAGAGGGAGGCGAAGCCAGGGACAGCGAGGCTCAGATGCCAGGGCAGTTGGGCTGCCAGCGAGTGGCGGGCGTGGTGGCCATTGGGGTGGGAATGGTGTTTACAGAAGTTTGTGGAGTCAAGACCTGTTCCCCAGGACTGGCTGGGGCCGCGGGACTGGCTGTGGGCAGGTGGGGACTGAGCCCGGGGCCTCTGTGACCTGCAGCTGGGCGGCACCATCCCTGGGGCAGGAACATCCACTCACTTCGCGTGGCATCACTTGCCCACGCGGCTGCTCCCCTGCACCTGGAGGCACAGGCCCCGCGCACACTGCCACCTCTCCCTCACGGAACCCAGATAAGAAGTTTCTGAAGGAATGAGTTTAGGTTAAATTTGGCAATATTTGGTTTTCTGAGAAGATAATATTAGAGGGGGGAAAACCCAGTGGAGTGAGCAGATTCAAGCAATAAGGGTTTAAGGAACTATTTAAGACCAAACCAGTACATTAATCTGTATATTATCCCATAAACTGGATAAAATTACTTGAGTTTGTCATTTTCAGCCATTGAATATGCCAAAGAAAACCACTTATTTTTAGATGTATTTCAGGGTGTTAGAACCAAGTAATACGTTACTAAAATCGTTTAACCTCGAATCTAAGGATGTTATATGAGTTGACTGCAGCCCTACAAGCTGGCAGTTTTGCTCAGGTCAGTTTTTCACGGGGAATTTGGAGGAGGGAGGGCCAGGGCGGGCTGGATCATGCTCCTGCCTGGTGAGGGCTGGCTCGACGGGTCCTTCACACTCTCTCCCGTGGGTCGCGGGGTCTGCGGGGAGGTTTCGGGAACGGAGAGGAGCGGCCTGGTCCTTCCCGCCCCTGGGCCTGGGTCAGACACGCAGAGCTGGAGCCTGAGTGTCCCTCTCACGGGGAGTCCGGCTCCGGGAAGAGCGCTCGTGCCCGCAGGAGGGCAGCCCGCGGAGGGATGTGAAGAGGATGCAGGGAGCTAGCAGGCTCGGTTTCGGGAATGTATGGAGATCCAGGTGGAAACAGGTGTTGGTTTCCCACGCTAACGAATATTTGACAAGACAGCCGGGCGCCTGGGCTGGGCCGGCCGACCGCCCACCTGCCCGCGAGGACCGCTGCGCCCAGCTGTTCCGGGGGTGACACCAGTCTCCTTGTCTCCGCCCTTTGTCCCGGGAGCTGGGAGGATGCAGCTGCGCAGGGCTCTGGTGTCGCCCCCTCTGCCCGTCTTACAACAGGGCCCCTCCTCCGAGGGGCTGACGGGGTCTCCAGGCCTTGCCTCCCAAGAGCAAGACTAAAAACAGGGCGGATCCGCTCTGTGTGAGAGCGGGGAACCCCGTGGGAAGGAGGGACACGAAGCTGCTTCCAGGCAGGGCCGGGCTGCTCTGACTCGGTGCCATTTTTCTTCTGGTCCATCTCCCAGGCTGGGCGCTTCCCGCGCTCCCTGCCGCTGCGGACCGGACGCCGGCGGCCCCGGTGCTCGGTCCAGGGCTGCAGGGCCAGTCCTCCTGGGCAGGGCCCCGACCCACAGGTGCCACACAGGCCCTCGGCCGAGCAGTTTGACTTCGAGGTGCACTCTGGTCTTGAGATGCCGGCGTCTCTGTTAACATCTCTGTTAACGGCCCGCTGTTTCCTGCTCTGGATTAAAAACAAAGAAAAATGGACTCTTCTTTCCTCATCTGTTGGCAGCAACCCGATGGCACCAAGTCTTCCACTCTGGTCTCCCTGCTCTGCTTCCTGCGGAAGGAGGCACGTGGCCTCTTTTGGAAACTTCACTGAAGCTGCGGGGACAGGTGGCCTCCAGGACCCCTGGAGCTCCCTCCAGGGAAAGACAGCCCTCACTGAGCCTTCTCCCCCACCCACTCCCCCAGCTCCCCCACCGCCCCTCAGCTCCCCCACCCTCTCCCCTAACTCCCCCACCCGCCCCCAGCTCCCCCACCTGCATTCTTCAGCGTCACCCTAACCCCTCAGGCTTTCCCTTCGCTCTCACCAGAGTCTGACCCCGGGCCTGTTTGCTCCTGAATTCCCTGTGCACACGTGGCTCTACCCCAGCTTCTCAGCGCATCAGCACCAGCCCCTGCGCTGTCTTGTTACCTTCCTGTGGTGTCACGGATTTCCAGCCAGGTCCTGGCGGACAGTAGGAGGCTTGAGTCTTCACAGTGATCATAGCAGATGACTCAATGCCCGACATAATTAAGTAGTAATGGAAAGACCAAGAGATAATGCAATGCCTAGGAGTGCTGCCCTTGTACAGGGGTTACACGGTACTCAATATGTTACCGGGAAACCCCCGGGTGGGCTCGGACTGCCTGTCACTGTGTCCAGAAACGAAGGCCGGTTGAATCACATAAGGCGTTTATTGAGAAGGCCAGCCAGCCAGGAAGACAGAGCCCTTACTAAAAATAGGGAGAGATGTAGAGGGCTGCTGGCAAGCACTTTGGGCATTTTTAAATATCGTCAACTGAACTCAGGGCGCAGGCAGAGCCATGTCCTGGGGGCGGTCCTAGTCAAGAGGCTGACTTTCCCGCCCAGGTGCTAAGCGGGGTGGATCTTATTATGTCGCCAGGAACTCAAGGCCCACCCAGATGTGATGTAACTTCCTGTTACTTCGAGTATATATTAAATTTACTTCCAGTGTTGGGGGCTCTGTTCATCTACCAGAGGGCAGACGCCACACCCAGGCCCAGCTTTCCCTATATTTCTGTCTCAGTCTTGTATTATTCATTTTTCCTTAAACGCTCATCATGTTCTAGTCAAGATTTCATCAATTCCCGACTTCTCTCTTTCAGCGCTGGCGGCGGGAAGAGAGAACGCCCCCTCCCCTCCCCCCCCCCGCCCCATACCTTAGGAGCATCAAATCCTGCCTCCCAGCAGGTGCTGGGGACAGGGTTATAAAGGGGAAGGGGCTGGGGTGAGGCTGGGAACGGAGTGCAGCTAAGCGCAGCCCTGGGGGTCCGCAGACGTCAGTTATTGTCCTTGTCACCAGGCGATGAGATGATGTGGATGAGATGATGTTTTGACTCCTGGTCGTTCAGCCTGACCACGCTTATCGGGTCTGCTTGCTGGATTCACAGCTGAGTCACCTCCTCCATTGCTTTGCACAGGCCTTGGAAAGGAAACTTTAAGAAAAACGTAACCCCTCTTCACATGTAAGAAACTTAACCCCTGTTCACATAGGTGTATGTGATCTAAGATTTAAAATGATATGATTATTTTTCAGATGAATTCGGGTGCTCTATAAGATTATAGGTCCCCTTATCGAATATAACACTGTTGAGAACAAGTGCTGCAGAGCATGTAGGAAGTTACACAGAGGTTGACAACTTTAAGTCGCTTTGAAATTTTCAAGGAAAGGGTACTATCTGAACGGTATCTTGAAGGTGCCGCTTTGCACCCCTTTGACAGGGATGGGCCCTGAGAGATGTGCCCTCAGGTGGGTGGGGCCTGTGGCCGTGACTGCGCAGACAGCAGACAGCGGAGGGCAGTCTGCAGGAGGAAAGGCCATAGGAGACAGGCTGCTGCCAGACACGCACACTGTTCACAGCGAACACCTTCACAGCAACATGCAAGGAGAAAATACACTGCAGGGCTGGGGGCTGATTATCAAGGACTGTGCTGTGCGCAGCTGCACTCAAGGCCACAACTTGTCCACGGGGTCCCCGTGGTTGCAGGGTCCCCATGGTTGCGGGGTCCCGGGGGACAGGAGGGAAATTTCCGTTCCATGTAATCTTACAGGACCCGTCACATAGCGCCCCGAGCTGCCTGGCTGGGCCTGGCGGGGGGTACAGTGACCTCAGGAGGCGGCCTGTCTGCAGCGCCCGGTGTGCGCAGCACGGAGTGCCCTGACCGTGCGGTGCTTCCGCTCCTCTTTTCATTCACTCTCACTGACCGCGAGGTGGCTGCGAGGGCACCAAGGCGCAGAGCGTTTCCTAAATGTACTAAGTTCGCGCGCTGTCACATGGGAAGACCATCAAATCCGGTTCTGCCCACTCAGCAGAGCGGCTTCTCCATGTGGGCTGCTGCCGGGAGGGGACCTGGGAGAGGGGTCAGGAGAGGGGACCTGATGGAACCCACAGGCGCCACAGTCCGCAGAGGAGCTCGTGCTGCCTCGTGCCTGATGCCCCCCTCTCCGCTGTGGAAGCCTCTCGCCCCCTCCCCGCTGTGGGAGCCTCTTGTCCCCCCTCCCCGCTGTGGGAGCCTCTAGCGCCCCCTCCCCGCTGTGGGAGCCTCTCGCCCCCACCCCGCTGTGGGTTTGGTGGAACTGGAGAGGCAGAATCACAATCAAGGGTTTTGCAAAAGCAATCAGCGAGCTGGGCCCTCTGACGCTCTCCCGGATGGTGTGGCATGTTGTGGGTGATATGCTATTTTATTGGGGCACAGAGGCCCCCCAAACCCTCGCTGTGGATATTTGTCAGAAGTTGTTGGTGGAGCCATAACCCTTCCTTCTTCCGAGCATCACTACACGGTCCCTAGGGGGGTGCCCTCGCCACAGGGCACCCGGGACGGTGAAGGTGGCCGCCGAGGGTGCATGGGGAGGCTCCTGGGGCGGGCGGGCGCTTCTGCCACGCCTCATGGTCTCATTAGGGCAGGCCGTGAGCCTGGGACCTGGCGTGGCTAGAAAAAGATTCTTTCCAAAGAGTTAGCATCGTGAGTGGAGATTATAAAAGCGAAAATAAAAAAATACAAAAACCCCCGTGTGTTCCTTCCAGAGGCGAGGCCGTGAGACAGAAGAGCCGCCTGCTGAGTTCTAAGCACCGCCCGCCCCTTCCCATCAGGTCAGTGCGTTTCGGTCACAGGATCCGGTGAGCAGCACGCCCGCGGCCACGGTCCTGTCTGTGGCCTACAACCCAGCGCTCACAGTCAGTGCCGCTCCTGTTCCGTCCGCGTGGGCCGCGACTTAGCACCAATGACACGACTTAAACCTAAGAGGACTTAGTTGTGGAAACTGTGCTGTGGCGCTTTCACACTGTCTGCACTTGGCTGAGCTGGAACTCTTTCCCCGAATTCCTTTCCCATCTGGGTCCCAGGGAGAGCTGGCCAAAGGGAGCCTCTTGGGCATCGCGCGGGGGAAGTCAGGCAGGAGCCTCGTGGGCTGAAGGCCGTGGTCTCCGTCTGCCCCTCACGCAGCCTCAGGCCCTTCCCCTCACCCCCCGCGTCTCTGGCCTGTTATTCCTCCGCCTTCAGCACCTGTCCGTGGGCTTGTTCCTGCAGCACGTCTCTTATTCCGGAACAGCCATGCGGGTTCCTCCACGATTGGACCCCGAGTGCTGTAGTTGTGGTACCGGAACTGCCCCCCGGAGAACGCAACGCTAAGGATGGTCATGTTCACTGCCCTCCGGTCTGATTAGATGGAGACAGCAATGTGCTGGCTGCGGTAGCGAAGGAGACCCCGGCATCGAGGGGACGCGCTGGCAAGCCGCTTGTTACATCGCGGCTTGTGAGCGCTGAGAGCATCGTGCGTGTGAGCAGCGCGGGGCCAGTACTTCCAGGCGTGCGGGAAGGTGGGCAGCGGAGGGCTCAGGGCTTTGAGTTCCAGGTCAGGTCAAGGCCTGGGCAGTGGACTGGAAGCTTCTATGGCTGCCGGAGAGGAACCCCCACTCACCGCACGTCTCAGCCCCACCACAGTCTAGCCTCAGGGAGGCACCCCAGCGGCAGCGCCGGGTGGTGTTTCCTGGGTTAGAGCAAAGGCCCTGACCGGGAGGAAGAGAGCCAAGGGAAGGGGGGGGGGGGGCGTGGGTAGAGTCAGGGCTGATTTTGATGATCAAGAGGAACCTGAACCTTTTTTTTTTTTTTTAAATATATTTTATTGATTTTTTACAGAGAGGAAGGGAGAGAGATAGAGAGCTAGAAACATCGATGAGAGAGACATCGATCAGCTGCCTCCTGCACATCTACTGGGGATGTGCCCGCAACCCAGGTACATGCCCTTGACCGGAATCGAACCTGGGACCTTTCAGTCCGCAAGCCGATGCTCTATCCACTGAGCCAAACCGGTTTCGGCAACCTGAACCTTTTGATTTTATGGCGCCTCACTGGCCAATAGAAGCACCGTCCCCACGTCTCAGGACTTAGTGTCCCCGGGCCTGAAGGACTTATTGTCCAGGGGGGGAGCTGAGTTACAGGGAGTCACACCTCACCCCTTACCTCGGGGCTGGGGTAGCCACAGGTCCTCCTGGTCTCAGGGTCTGATTGCAAGGAAGATGTGAGAAGGGCTGTGCCCACCCGCAGAGCTCATGTGTGTAATGGGTGCTGTGTTAACAGACCTGGCGACGGTGCCATGGAAAAGGGAGGGTGCCAGGACACTGGCGGGGGAATGCGTGCTGGGAGAGTTCGACTGCATTACAATTGGCTCATGAAGCACAGACACTGTCCGGTGTGTCCCGAGCCTCGCAAGTGTTTCTAACTTCTGGGTTGGTTAGTTGACTGAAACAAAACTGAGTTTCCAGAAGTCCCTTGATGTGCAAGGACAGCATCACCTGGGGTTGGGTGTGGGGAACTGGGGTTGGCGTGTGGGGAACTGGGGTTGGGTGTGGGGAACTGGGGTTGGCGTGTGGGGAACTGGGGTTGGGTGTGGGGAACTGGGGTTGGCGTGTGGGGAACTGGGGGTTGGCGTGTGGGGAAATGGGGGTTGGCGTGTGGGGAACTGGGGGTTGGCGTGTGGGGAACTGGGGGTTGGGTGTGGGGAACTGGGGGTTGGGTGTGGGGAACTGGGGTTGGCGTGTGGGGAACTGGGGTTGGCGTGTGGGGAACTGGGGTTGGCGTGTGGGGAAATGGGGGTTGGCGTGTGGGGAAATGGGGGTTGGCGTGTGGGGAACGGGGTTGGCGTGTGGGGAACGGGTTGGCGTGTCAGGAACAGTGGTTGGCGTGTGGGGAACAGTGGTTGGCATGTGGGGAACTGTGATTGGCATGTGGGGAACAGTGGTTGGCGTGTGGGGAACTGGGGGTTGGCGTGTGGGGAACTGGGGGTTGGGTGTGGGGAACTGGGGGTTGGGTGTGGGGAACTGGTGTTGGCGTGTGGGGAACTGGGGGTTGGTGTGTAGGAACTGGAGTTGGCATGTGGGGAACTGGAGTTGGCACGTGGGTACCTGGGGGTTTGCGTGTGGGTAACTGGGGGTTGGCGTGTGGGTAACTGGAGTTGGCGTGTGGATAACTGGGGGTTGGCATGTGGGGAACGGGTTGGCGTGTGGGGAACTGGGGTTGGCATGTGGGGAACTGGGGGTTGGCGTGTGGGGAACTGGGGCTTGGTGTGTGGGGAACTGTGGTTGGCATGTGGGGAACGGGGCTGGCATGTGGGGAACGGGTTGGCATGTGGGGAACGGGTTGGTGTGTCAGGAAGAGTGGTTGGCGTGTGGGGAACAGTGGTTGGCGTGTGGGGAACGGGGTTGGCGTGTGGGGAACGGGGTGGCGGGTCAGGAACAGTGGTTGGAGTGTGGGGAACACTGGTTGGCATGTGGGTAACTGGGGGTTGGCGTGTGGGTAACTGGAGTTGGCGTGTGGGTAACTGGGGGTTGGCATGTGGGGAACGGGTTGGCGTGTGGGGAACAGGGGTTGGCATGTGGGGAATGGGTTGGCATGTGGGGAACGGGGTTGGCGTGTGGGGAATGGGTTGGCATGTCAGGAACAGTGTTTGGCGTGTGGGGAACAGTGGTTGGCGTGTGGGGAACTGTGATTGGCATGTGGGGAACAGTGGTTGGCGTGTGGGGAACTGGGGGTTGGCATGTGGGGAACGGGTTGGCGTGTTGGGAACTGGGGTTGGCATGTGGGGAACTGGGGGTTGGCGTGTGGGGAACTGGGGCTTGGTGTGTGGGGAACTGTGGTTGGCATGTGGGGAACGGGGTTGGCATGTGGGGAACGGGTTGGCATGTGGGGAACGGGTTGGTGTGTCAGGAACAGTGGTTGGCGTGTGGGGAACAGTGGTTGGCGTGTGGGGAACAGGGTTGGCGTGTGGGGAATGGGTTGGCGTGTCAGGAACAGTGGTTGGCATGTGGGGAACAGTGGTTGGCGTGTGGGGAACTGTGATTGGCATGTGGGGAACAGTGGTTGGCGTGGGGGAACTGGGGTTGGCGTATGCAGAACAGTGGTTGGCGTGTGGGGAACTGGGGTTGGCGTGTGGGGAACTGGGGTTGGCTTGTGGGGAACTGGGGTTGGCGTGTGGGGAACTGGATTTGGCCTGTCGGGAACAGTGGTTGGCGTGTGGGGAACTGGGGTTGGCGTGTGGGTAACTGGGGGTTGGCGTGTGGGTAACTGGAGTTGGCGTGTGGGTAACTGGGGGTTGGCATGTGGGGAACGGGTTGGCGTGTGGGGAACTGGGGTTGGCGTGTGGGGAACTGGGGGTTGGCGTGTGGGGGAATGGGGCTTGGTGTGTGGGGAGCTGTGGTTGGCGTGTGGGGAACGGGGTTGGCATGTGGGGAACGGGTTGGCGTGTCAGGAACAGTGGTTGGCGTTTGGGGAACAGTGGTTGGCATGTGGGGAACTGTGATTGGCATGTGGGGAACAGTGGTTGGCGTGTGGGGAACTGGGGTTGGCGTGCGGGGAACTGGGGTTGGCTTGTGGGGAACTGGGGTTGGCGTGTGGGGAACTGGATTTGGCCTGTCGGGAACAGTGGTTGGCGTGTGGGGAACTGGTGTTGGCATGTGGGGAACAGGGTTGGCGTGTCAGGAACAGTGGTTGGCGTGTGGGGTACTGTGGTTGGCGTGTCGGGAACAGTGGTTGGCGTGTGGGAACTGGGGTTGGCGTGTGGGGAAGACTCATGGTGAGACCGCCCACCAGCCGACCCCTCCAGGCTCCGAGAACCCATGTGCTGGGCTTGCTCCCTCTGTGGCTCTGTGCGCGGCTGCTCCCTGCAGGCCTGGAGGAGAGCGGGGTGTGGCCCTAAAGTGAGACCCTGTGAAGGAGGGAAATGGGGTCCCAGGTACAGGGCCGAGGGCGGCCCCTGTTGAGTGCGGTGTCATGGACAGAATTCCTGGTGAGCCTGTCTGAACAGTGACCACAGTGATGTCGCCACAGAGAGCCTCGCCTTTAGTTACTTGATCACGTGTCCCAAGGGCATGCTGTGGCCTCCAGGGAGGTTCCTGTGGGCCGATGCGCCGAGAAGGACACGTCTGGCCAGGTGACAGGTGGCTCTACTCGCAGGTTTGCTGGGAAGGACCAGGCTGGGACGATGGCGGTCGGGAGGCCTGCGCAGGTGCTGGGGGAAGGGGTGCGGCGGCAGAGGCAGCGAGGTCGGCCCAGTCAGTGCTCAGTAAGGGCGACTTGGCAGAGGTGTCACCCCTGGCGCTGTGGGCGGCACTCACCCCATCACCAGCAGCTCCGTTCCTGTTGTGGGTGCCTGGGTAAGAGGGCCAAGGGGTCAGCACACGGGGTTGCACTCACTACGGCCGACCTGGGGGCGCCATGGCTTTGGATCAACGTGGGGCTCCGTCCTGGCGCCATCCTGGGCTGGAGTGCGCTGGGTCAGGTCCATGGACACCGGGCAAGGGTTCTGGACACACACGTGCTCTCCCTGCCCACATGCCTCCTCAGGGCCCCCGGAGCGCTTGGACCCTGGCTGTGGGCAGTTGGCACGGTGATGCTTTAGACACGGGGACTAACCGCAGGGAGTGGGGCACGAGACTGGAATTCCCCAGGCAGCGGCCGGTGGGAGGGTACAGGGTTTGGACAGTCACGGCTCAGTGCGGCCACAGCGCTGCCTCTGCCGGAGGAGGGGCCCTGAGCAAGCCTCGGTGGGAGTAGCTTTCTCCCTGCTGTTTGCTGCCCTGCTTGCTAGGTGTTGGCCCTCCCACGGGGCCCTAAGTTCTGTTTGCACCCACTTGGCATAAAGTTTAAGGGATGCACCCGAGGAGAGGGCCCTGTCCTGGAGGTTCCTCCTTTCTTCCGGCCACCTCTCGGTGTGGCCAGAAACCGGGTTACAGTTTGTCACTGGCCAGGACAAGCTCTGTGTCAGCGCTGCCATCACTTAGGCCCAGGGCTCCCCGCCCCGCCTCCCCCAACCAGGCAGACCCTCAGGCCTGGGGTCTGAGACACGCGGGGGCCCTTGGAGTGTGCGCGTGCGTCTGGTCTCCCCTTCCCAGGTCAGGACAGCAACACACCTGCTTCTCTTCCTTTTCTTAAGTTTCCAAGACAGACAGCGGGCAGTGCTCTCACCTGGCAGAGCACACTCCTAACTCCCGGGAGAGGGCAGCCGCGCGGGTGTCCTGTGAGCACATGGCCGCGCCCAGGTCTGGCTCCAGGAATGGGGCTCCCAGCCCCAGGAGAAGGCGCTGGGCCCAGCCACGGTGGCTCCCCTGTTTCCCTCACTGCCCGCACTTTAGGGTATTTTCCTGAAAGGGATTTATTTATGAAAGAAGAAGTGTAATGCAGTGCTCCGAATGTATGATGCACCTTGCTATTTAAAGGTATCTTTTTGCTTTGAGGAATATTTGGTACAGCTTTCTTTAAAATCCGACGTGTATCATCTCGAGTGTTTTTGCTCTAATTGCCATTCTCCCTCTATTCCCATGACAATCTCACAAAGTCAGAGGCATTGAGTACCATTTCATTCAAGGAGGGTTTTTCATTTAATTGTGAAAACTGAAACATGGAGCCTGTAAGTGAAGTGAGATGTTATTTTCCACAGAGCACAATGCGAATTCCCAGCTCCAGCTCGGGTGCAGCGCCCAGAGGGCTGGCTCTGGCCCCAACCCCGCCCCCTGCCTGTGTGTCACCATCAGGGGCAGTTCTCCCTGCACTGTCAGGGCTCCTTCTCAGAATGCCCCCTTCATGTATCTGAAGGCCCTGGGATCTCTGGTTAATGGGGCAAATCCACTCCCAGGAGGGTGCCCCTCATCTTGGGGCACAAGAAACAAATCTAACATGTTGCCAGATTCCACCTATTATGCCAGTTTTTATTAAAACAAAAGTTGCCACTCGCTCAAGCAGACCAGGGAGGCTGAGCCCAGACACAGCCCCTAGCCAGCAGCTGGGAGATGCTCCGGGTTGAGGAGGTTGTCCCAGGCCACTCATCTGAACGTACTTTATGTAAAGCAGTTAATCTGAGTACAAAAACGGCGTTTGTTTGCAAAATCCTGGTGAACTTCTGGGGCCTTAAGGTACAGGTGCTGGAGCCCCCAGAGTGGAGGGGGTTGGGCAGTGACATCCTGCAGGGGCTCCCTGAGGCCTCAGGCCTCAGGACAGGCCTCAGAAGAGATGAAGGCCAGGCAGACAGGAGACCCGGCAAGGCAGCAGCAGAGGTGCCCGCACCCCCAGGACAGGCCTCAGGAGAGACTTGCCACCTGTGGCCTGTGAGGAAGAAACTCTCCCCGCAGGTGCCCCCCTGCGCCGCCCCCCCCCCCCCCGGCCGCCAGGTGGGCGTAGAGCGAGTCACAGAGGACCGTGCTGTCAGCAGTTCCTCTCGCCTCCCCAGACCCGGTTCCACGGGCAGCGTGGTTTCATTCTGGAAGCCGCACTGTCAGAAACCACTGCTGTCCTCCTCCGGCCTCTCATTCACTTCCATCTACTCAGGTAGTCCCAGCGACATGGCAGCCCCGTCCAGGCTCGCAGCCTCAGTGTCACTCCCGATTCTTGAAGGGTTTCTTCCCTGATCCCCTTCTCTTTGCCATGAGATTTTACTGTAAGCGTGAAGGTCCTGCCTAAATGGCCCTGTTTCATACTCATGCTCATCTTTCAAGTGGCCCCGATGAGCAACAAAACCAAATAGCAGGGGAGAGCAGTGGTAGCTTTGGAAAACCTCCCTGGGCACACACGCGGCTCCGGAGGCGGTGGGCTCCGCTGAGCGGCCGGCTTTCCTCAGCCTCCGGCTTCTTAGTGAACAGGGAGGGCTGAGGTCTGGGCAGCACCAACCCCACGGAGGAGGCCGCTGGAGTTCTGGACGGGGTGGAGCTGGGTCTAGAGCAGACACCATGGGGGATGCTCAGGGTCTCTGTGTGAGGATGCCACGCAGGCTGATCTCGGCTGTATTTCTGCTTATTTCCTACAGAAGTTAAAAGAAGAATCGAGAAATATGCTAACCAGCTGTTCTCAGAACTTCCTTGGATTTTTTCTCAGTGTGAGACTTTGACACATGTTGGCAGGAAGAGAAGGTGTGAATATTCAAATGAATTTTCCTAGAAAGGATATAAAGTCTACTTGGAAATGAAAGTCTCTTGGCTACAGCTTTTCCTGCTGGGATGTGCCAGCACCAAGGTGGGAGCAGTCCCGGCACAGCGCCTCTCGCACCCAAAGTCCTGCATTTTGTTTATGTGGACACAGCTCTCGCCTCCTCCCGCAGGCAGTGCCTGGGCACTGGGTGCCTTTGGGGGAAATTTCTATAGCAACCAAGTTTGTGGTGGCTGACAGTCTTGCAGGGAAAACAGACATTAAACCAATGTCACAATTGCATGCAGTGACATCGATGATTAATTATGGGTTCCAGGATGGCCAGGGGGAGAGAAAGCAGGATGAGGGTGTGGATGATGGTTCACCTTGTCTGTGTGCCAGGAAGGCGGGGCCTGAATCCCGCCATGCAGGTGGGTCCTGAGGAGACGGGAGGGGCCGGATGTGTGCAGATGGGAGAAGAGCTGGCTCTGGGTGCTGGGCACACAGTGCAATATGCAGGCCTTGTACCAGAGACCCGGCCTGAAACCTGTATGATCATATTAACCAACGTCACCACCAATTTTTAATTAAAAAGAAGACACCAGGGGCTTTAAACAGGGTCGTGCCCCAGCTGAGATGGTGTGGCTGCTGCTGCCATTCCAGGCACAGCGAGGTCCATCTCCAGCGGGCAGGGCCCCAGCAGCCCTGCCACCCCTGACGCCCTCATGCCCAGTGCCCGGGATTGGTGTGGGACAGCAGCGGGCAGCATGAGCGACTCTGCACAGCACCCAGCTTCGCTCCTCCCTCTCCATCTCACAGGTCCCAGCTGTGACTCCAGGCGACCAGCACACCCTCCCGGTGGGTGGCCTCTCCCCTGGGCCCTGTTGTGCCTTCTGTGCGTGGGCACATGTCTGGGCCTCCGTGTGCTGTGTGTTTCCCTCTCCACTGCGACTGGTTCTGCTCTCCGTCCCGGTGTCCACGCTGCCCAGCCTCCGTGGGCACTTCCAATACACACAGGCACTTAGACACGGGAGAGCCAGTGAGAGATTCAGCACGGCTCATCGTGAGGAGAGAATTGTAACTATATGAGAATAGTTTGCTTTTTAATTCCTCACGGCCAATCTTTAAAGACTGCATTAGCTTACGAAAGAGAGCTGAGCTGCACTAAGATTTCAGAATGTAGTTCTCAGGAAAGTGGTGGTGTGGCCCAGACACCGCTTCCTGTGTGGGGAGGAAGGGAGGCGTGTCCAGGACAGGCGGGGACCTTTCAGGCTAAGCATGCCACGGCGCCCTGGCTTCCCTGCCTGGCTCTGCGAAGGGTGGTGTTTTGCACTTGGCAGCTCATCTTGGGAAATGGTAAGTTTTTCTGCCTCGTGTATTTCTGTGGCTTTGCCGCCATGGATTTAGCTTTAAGTCACTATTTTGGAGCATTCTTTTTACTTGGATACTGTAGACTGAGTTTGGGTAGAAAACTGTATTTTTCTATCTGAAAACATGAGTGGCACAGAGCCTTTAAAAAATTCACGGATTGACTTTGTGGGTTTATTACAATACTAGAGGCTTGGTGCATGAAATTCTGCACTGGGGGCGGGTTGTCCCTCAGCCCAGCCTGCACCCTCTCCAATTTGGGACATCCCTCTCACAATCCGGGACAGCTGGCTCCCAACTGTTTGCCTGCCTGCCTGCCTGATTGCCACTAACTGCTTCTTCCTGCCAGCCTGATCACCCCCTAACCCAGGGGTGGGCAAACTTTTTGACTCGAGGGCCACAGTGGGTTCTTAAACTGGACCGGAGGGCCGGAACAAAAGCATGGATGGAGTGTTTTTGTGAACTAATATAAATTCAAAGTAAACATCATTACATAAAAGGGTACGGTCTTTTTTTTTTTTAGTTTTATTCATGTCAAACGGGCCGGATCCGGCCCGCGGGCCGTAGTTTGCCCACGGCTACCCTAACCACTCCCCTCCCAGCCTGATCGATGCCTAACTGCTCCCCTGCTGGCCCAGTCACCCCTAACTGCCCTCCCCTGCAGGCCTGGTCTCCCCCAACTGCCCTCCCCTGCAGGCCTGGTCTCTCCCAACTGTCCTCCCCTGCAGGCCTAGTTGCCCACAACTGCCCTCCCCTGCAGGCCTGATCGCCCATAACTGCCCTCCCCTGCTGGCCTGGTTGCCCACAACTGCCCTCCCCTGCTGTCCTGGTCGCCCCTAATTGCTCCCCCATGCCAGCCATCTTGTGGCTATGGGTACTGCCATCTTTGAGGGCGTGGCAGCAATTAGCATATATCCTCCTTATTGGTTGTGGGTGCCGCCATCTTTGCAGCCTGCTGCTCAGTTGTTTGGTCAGCCCTCACTAACCCCCCGGCTGGCCTGGTCGCCCAACACAGCCTGTTCGGTCGTCCATTCGGTTGTGATGGTTACTTAGGCTTTTATATATATAGATTACCTCTTAGCATTTAAAAAGAATTTAAATGATTTACCATATTTTTCTGTGCATAAGACACCCCATGTATAAGATGCCCCCCACATTTCCAACCCCAAATTAAGAAATCAATATTTTAAACATTTTGCTGGTTTTCCTCTAAGGCCTTCTTCTTTTTTGGCATCTTAAGGAGTTATTCTTCCTGTTTTAATTCCTGTCTGATCCTACACTCAGTGGGAGGAGGGCCAATTCTCTCTCTGCAGCTCTATTTCCAAGCTCTTTTGAACATCTGATTACATTCACTTTGAATTTTGCAGAGAAAGACAATCACTTACCAGTATTTATCTTTTTATTTTTTGACATCTTTATGGGCTCAGAATGCTCCGGTCCCTATTGCTGCTGCACACTCTCCACCTTCAACTCCAATTACGGCATCAGCTGATGTCAGTAACAATAAGGCCCATGATTGGAGGAAGCCTGTTTGACAAGGTATAGGCAGCTATACACTCGCCCTGACTCCCTCCTCGGCTGACTTCCATGTCTAAGACGCCCCTCGATTTTTCAATCTAATGATTTTAGAAAAAAACTAATGTCTTATACATGGAAAACTATGGTATATCTCTAACGGAAATAGTCTCAGCATTAGGTAATTATAAAACACGAATCTGTAAATGTTTAGTCAATTCACATGAGTAAACTAAACATTTACAGATTATTTGGTCAATAAATAATCTTATCTAATAAAGAGTGAATATGCTAATTGGCCCTCATGCCCTTGCAAAGATGGTGGTGCCCACAGCCAATAAGGAAGGAATATGCTAATTGACTGTCCCGCCCTCAAAGATGGCAGCACCCATAGCCACAAGATGGCAGCACCCAGTCCCCTCAGCCCCACCAGAGTGGCAGGTTTGCAGCAGGCCAGGCCTGCCCGGGCCTGACCTGGCCGTGCACTTGCCTCCAGAGTCCCCCAGTCCCCTCAGTCGCCCAGCCACCCAGGTCTGGCCTGAAGTGCAGGTAAGCCTCGGATGGCAGCTGCCCAGCCACCCAGGGCCGCCCGAGGCTCAGGTAACCAGGGCTGCCCGAGGCTTGCGCTACCTGCAGTGGCAGCAGCAGAGGTGTGATGGGGTGTTGCCTTCCCTGATCACTGGGTCGCCTCCTGCCCCTGAGGGCTCCCGACTGTGAAAGGGGGCAGGCTGGGCTGAGGGACCCCACCCGCCAGTGCATGAATTTTCATGCACTGGACCACTAGTAATTAATAATTATTAATTATTATTCTGATAAAGTAATGTATAAATTTTGAGAATTTTTTAAAAATTTCTTTATTGGTTAAGGTATTACAAATATGTCCTCATCCCCCCATTAACCCCCAACCTCCCCCGCTCCCACTCATGTTCTCATCCCCCTGTTGTCCATGTCCATTGGTTTGGCTTATATGCATGCATACAAGTCCTTTGGCTGATCTCTTCCCCTTACCCCCACCCTCCCCTACTTTCCCTCTGGAGATTGATAGTCTGATCGCTGTTTCTCTGTCTTTGGATCTGTCCCTGTTCATCAGTCTATGTAGTTCTCTATATTCCACAAATGAAAGAGATCATGTGGTATTTATCTTTCTCTGACAGGCTAATTTCACTTAGCATAATGCTCTCCAGTTCCATCCATGCTGTTGCAAATGTCAAGAGTTCCTTCTTTTTTACTGCAGCGTAGTATTCCATTGTGTAGATGTACCACAGTTTTCTAATCCACTCATCTGCTGATGGGCACTTAGGCTGTTTCCAAATCTTAGCTATGGTGAATTGTGCTGCTATGAACATAGGGGTGCATATATCCTTTCTGATTGGTGTTTCTGGTTTCTTGGGATATATTCCTAGAAGTGGGATGATTGGGTCAAATGGGAGTTCCATTTGTAGTTTTTTGAGGAAACTCCATACTGTCTCCACAGTGGCTGCACCAGTCTGCATTCCCACCAGCAGTGCAGAAGGGTTCCTTTTTCTCCACATCCTCTCCAACACTTGTTGTTTGTTGATTTGTTGATGATAGCCATTCTGGCAGGTGTGAGATGATACCTTTGTTTGTTGTTTTGATTTGCATCTCTTGTATAATTAGTGACTTTGAGCATGTTTTCATATGTCTTTCGGCCTTCTGTATGTCCTCTTTCAAAAAGTGTCTATCTAGGTCCATTGCCCATTTTTTTATTGGATTGTTTATCTTCCTACTGTTAAGTTGTATGAGTTCCCTGTAAATGTTGGAGATTAAACCCTTATTGGTGGTATCATTGGCAAATATGTTCTCCCATGCAGTGGGCCTTCTTGTTGTTTTGTTGATGGTTTCCTTTGCTGTGCAGAAGCTTTTTATTTTGATGTAGTCCCATTTGTTTATTTTCTCTTTAGTTTCCATTGCCCGAGGAGCTGTATCAGTGAAGAAATTGCTTCGGCATATGTTTGCAATTTTGCTGCCTGTGGATTCCTCTAGTATTTTTATGGTTTCCCATCTTATGTTTAAGAATTATTCAGTTTGAGTTTATTTTTGTGTATAGTGTGTTGGTGGTCTAGTTTCATTTTTTTGCATGTATCTGTCCAATTTTCCCAACACCATTTATTGAAGAGACTGTCTTGACTCCATTGTATGCTCTTGTCTCCTTTGTTGAATATTAATTGGGCATAGTGGTTTGGGTCGATTTCTGGGTTCTCTATTCTATTCCATTGATCTATATGTCTGTTCTTGTGCCAGTACCAAGACTGCTTTCGCTGTGTCCCGTAGGTTTTGGATTGTTGTGTTTTCATTGTCATTTGTTGCCAAGATGTTTTTTATTTCGTCTTTGACCTCTCTGGTAACCCAGTCATTGTTTAATAGCATGCTATTTAGTCTCCATGTGTTTGATTTTTTTGGATTGTTTTTATTGTAGTTGATTTCCAGTTTTATGCCATTGTGAGCTGAGAAGATGCTTGATATGATTTCTATCTTCTTGAATTTGAAGCGACTTTGTCTGTGACCCAATATATGGTCTATTTTTGAAAATGACCCAGGTCCACTTGAGAAGAATGTATATTCTGTGGCTTTGGGGTGAAATGTTCTGAAGATGTCAATTAATTCCATCTGATCTAGTGAGTCATTTAAGATTGATGTTTCTTTGCTGATTTTTTGTTTAGAGGATTTGTCCAATGGTGATAGTGGGGTGTTAAAGTCCCCTACTATGATTGTATTGCTGTCAATCTCTCCCTTGATCTTCCCCAGAAGTTTTCTTATGTATTTGGGTGCTCCTATATTGGGTGCTATATGTTTACCAGAGTTATTTCTTCTTGTTGGATTGCTCCCTTTAGTATTATGAAGTGGCCTTCCTTATCTCTTTTTATGTCCTTCACTTTGAGATCTAATTTGTCAGATATAAGTATTGCTACCCCAGCTTTTTTTCATTTCTATTCACCTGAAAAACCTTTTCCATCCCTTCACCATCAGTCTGTGCGCGTCTTTTTTTCTGAGGTCGGTTTCCTGTAGACAGCAGATATATGGGTCATGTTTTCTTATCCACTCAGTTACCCTATGTCTTTTGATTGGGGCATTTAATCCATTTAAATTTAAAGTTATTATTGATAGATACTTGTTTGTTGCCATTTTTATTCTTTACCCCTGTGTTCCTTCTTCATTTTCTATTTTTTCTTTTTACAGCAGACCCTTTAGCATTTCTTGCATTGCTGGTTTGGTGGTAATAAACTCCCATAGTCCTTTTTTGTCTGTGAAGCTCTTGATTTCACCCTCAATTTTGATTGATAGCCTTGCTGGGTCCAGTATTCTTGGATTCAGACCCTTCCTTTGCATGACTTTGTATATTTCATTCCATTCCCTTTTTGCCTGATGTGTTTCTGTTGAGAAATCTGTCGCTAGTCTGTTGGGGGATCCTTTGTAAGTAACTTTCTGTCTCTCTGGCCACTTTTAAGATTCTTTCTTTGTCATTGGTGTTTGCCAATTTAATTATAATGTGCCTTGGCGTCGGTCTTTTGGAGTTCATTTTGTTTGGGACTCTGTGAGCTTTTTGGATTTGTGTGAGTTTTTTCTTCCCTATATCAGGGAAGTTTTCTGTCATTTTTTCAAACAGGTTTTCTATTCCTTGCTCAGTTTCCTCTCCTTCTGGCACCCCTATTATGCGGATGTTGTTTTGTTTCATGTTGTACCAAAGTTTTCTTAGGCTCTCCCCTTGCTTTTTAATTTTTTTTTTTTTCTAGAAGCTGCGCTGTTGGGTATTTTTTACTACCTTGTCTTCTAGCTCACTGATGTGGTCCTCTGTTTCTTCTAGTCTACTGTTGATGCTTTCTATTGAGTTCTTTATAGTAGTGATGTCATTTTTCATTTCTTCTTGGTGTTTCTTCATTTTCTCTTGGTTCTTACACACATTGTTGAATTTGTCTTCCATTCTTTTCATCCACCTTATGACCATTTCTCTGAATTCTTTCTCTGACAGGTTGCTTGCTTGCATTGCCTCCATTTCGTTTACTTCCTTTTCTGGTGATGGCTTTTTTTTTTTTTTTCCATATGTGGGCTATTTCTTTGTCTCCCCATGATGTCTCTTCTCCAGGTGTTTGGTTATGTAGTTATCGCTTTGCTGCATTGATTTAAAGGCACAAAATACAGCACAACGAGGCACAACACATAAGGCACTGCACACAAATATATTCATGATACTAATAACCCCAAGTAAAGGTGACCACCAGATCAAAGAGAATTAGGGGATAAAGAAGAAAGAAGAGAAAAAGAAAAAAGAGAAAAAGAAATACAGGAGTGCAAAAATGAAATTGGGAAAAGGAAAAAAAAAGTAAGAGAGAAAAGAAAGAGAATGAAATAGAAGAGGGGAAGAAACTATTTATATGGAGAGAAAACTCCAATAGAACAGCCACTAATCCCAACAAATTCCAGCAGCAGATCCCTGGAGATGAGTGCAAACTACAAACAACAACTTATATCAAGCGAGGAGAGGGAAAACAGAAGCAAGAAAATAACCGGAAAAAAAACCAACAGAAAAATAAAAAGCAAAACAATCTCACAAACAAGCATAAAAAAACCCCCAATATACTCAACAATCAAGAAAACAACAACAAAATGACAGAGAGAGAGAAAAAAAAAACTTTGGATAGTGAAGAAAGAGAAGAGAGAGGTGTATATGGATTTAGAGCAGGAGATTGGTAATTGAATATATAAGTAGGGTGAAATTTTAACAGGGGTAAAAATAAGAAATAGGGAAAATCTAAAGCAGGGATAGGGTAAGAGAAACAGGACAACAAAAGGGGAAAAGTGAGGAAGGCAGTTTTGGCATAAAGGTAAAGTTGAGGTAGAGTAAGTGGATGCTAAAGAAAAGATGAAAATAGAATATAGAACATTAATCCCAAAATATTCACCTTAACAAGACATGACCCAAAGGGAACAAAGCATGATTGTACTCACAGCACTGATAACCCCAATATAAGCAACCAGAAAAGATAATTAGGGGAGAGAAAAGAGAGCACAAATGATATCTAAGAGAGAGAGAAAAAGATAGGAGAGAAAAGAAAAAGGAGAATATATATTTATGGAGAAAACACCACAGAGCCAATAGATAAACCAAACAAATACAAACACCAAACACTCAGTAAAGAGGGTGTGGGCAGAACCTGTAGAGGCTGAGCTGATATACAGGAAATAAGGTTAAGAATTGGATAAATATGGGGAGGACCTCAATTCAGTATAGAGGAAGTAAGAAAGGGATGAGTGGATAAGAGGAGAAAGAAGGGGAAAAAATAATATATTTACAAAAAAATTGATTTAAAAAATGGTATAAAAAATAGAAAATAGCAAGTAAAAATAAAATTGAATGATGAAAAAAATAATGTGAAAAGAAGTAGAAAATAAAGCAACAAACAAAAAAGGAAAACAAAGAAAAAGCAAAGAAAAGAGCAACAAACAAAAAAAAGGAAAACAAAGCAAAAAGCAAAAAAAAAAAAAAAGCTACCAAATAATAAAAATAAAAATGGAAAATTGAAATGTCAATCCTTTGGCTGAGTTAAGATCCCAGTTTTCTGGAATGTCTGTGTGTTTTTTTTTTTTTTTTTTCTTTTTTTTTCTGTTTCTGGGACTGAAGGCCAAATCCTGTTAACTCCCAGGGACTAATCAGATTATTTTAATCCTTTGTACCATTCAGGGTGGAATCTGGGTGTGGCCTTATTCCTTGACTGGAGGCTGGAGGGAGGGTTTATAACTTTAGGAGAAAATGGCTGCTCAGATCCTGGGCTCAGGCATAACTCAGCACTCAACTTGCTGCCACCTCTCCTGGATCCCCTTCTCTCTCCAGCCTCTCCCTAGATCCCACTTGTCTGCACCTTCTCCAGCTCCTCAGCATGGGTGAGTGTCTGTATCCAAAATGTCCTATGAACAGGGTTCAGTGAAAACAAACAAACAAACGCCAGCCGCAGAAACGGGGAAGACTGAGTCTCTGGGAGCTCCTCTCTTACCAGCACTGCATGGTCTGGTCAGCGCTTCAGGCTGCCCCCTTAACGCTCAGTCTTTCATAATTATGGAACTCAGATCTCAAATCCCCTGGGGCCAACAGTCCTGTGGCTCTCCTTTCCCCCATCAGAGGCTCTGCCTGTCCCAAGGGATGCGGCAGGGTGCCACGTGGTCTCCCTCTGACCCTCTGGGCTCAGAGATCTGGCAAGCTTCCCTGCCCAGATCCCTGGTTTTTACCTTTCTAGGGGAACTCTGCCCTTCCCGGCTGCAACTGTCTCACCAGCTGAGTCTGCTTCGTCAGTTCGGGGTGGTTGTTATTTGTTTCAGCTGCTCATTCTTTTTGCTCCGGGACAAGCCTTGGGACACATCTGCCTATTCCGCCACCATCTTGTCTCAACTGCTGAGAATTTTTATAATTTTGAAAATGTAATTTTATTCCTACCAAAATTCCTATTATATTTCACTAGAGACCCGGTGCACAAAAATTTTTGCACTCGCAAGGGGGGGGGGAGGGTCCCTCAGCCCGGCCTGCGCCCTCTTGCAGTCTGGGACCCCTCAGGAGATAAAGACCTGCTGCTCCCGGGTGGCAGAGGGCAGGCCCAATCCCTAGGTGCAGCCCCTGGTCGGGCTCAGAGCAGGGCCGACTGCGGAGTTGGGGCACTGCCCACTGTCATGCACAGAGCAGGGCGGATCAGGAGGTTGCGATGCCACCCTCAGTCACGCTCAGGGTAGGGCTGATTGGGGGTTGGGGCACCGCCCCCGTCACACTCAAGGCAGGGTCAATGGGGAGGTTGCGGTGCCACCCCCTGTCACCCACAGAGCAGGGCCAATCAGGGGGTTGGGGCACCGCACCCTGTCACACTCAGGGCAGGGCCGATGGGGAGGTTATGGCTCTACCCCATCACACACAGAGCAGGGCCCGTGGAGGGAGGGTTGGGGCGCCACCCTCCATCACCCACAGAGCAGGGCCAATCAGGGGGTTGGGGCACTGCCACTGTCACACTCAGGGCAGGGCTGATGGGGAGGTTATGGCTCTACCCCATCATACACAGAGCAGGGCCCGTGGAGGGGTTTGGGGCACCACACCCTGTCACACACAGAGCAGGGCCAATCAGGAGGCTGGGGCACTGCACCCTGTCACACACAGAGCCGCAGGGCAATCAGGGGGTTGGGGAGCTCCCCCCTATCAGGCACAGAGCAGGGCTGATCAGGGGGTTGGGGCGCCTTCCCATGTCACGAACAGAGCAGGGTGGATAGGGAGGTTGTGGCCCCACCCCCTGTCACACTGATCCCGGTGCTGGGAGGCCTCTCGACTCCGCTGATCCCGGTGCTGGGAGGCATATTACCCTTTTACTATATAGGATAGAGGCCTGGTACATGGGTGGGGGCCAGCTGGTTTGCCCTGAAGGGTGTCCTGGAGCAGGGTGGGGGTCCCCACTGGGGTGCCTGGCCAGCCTGGGTGAGGGGATGATGGTTGTTTGCAGCTGGTCACACACCCTTCAGGGTGGGGGTCCCCACTGGGGTGCCTGGCCAGTCTGGGTGAGGGGCTGAGGGTTGTTTCTAGGCTGGCAGGTGACTGAAGCTCCCAACTGCTCCTTTTTTCCTTTTTTTTTTTTTTTATTATTCTGGGCCAGCTTTAGCTCTGGCTCCAGCTCTGAGTCCTCTGCTGCTGAAAGCAAGTATCTGGTTTGTTTGGGTTCTATAATCGAAACACTGTATCAACTCCAGCTCTGAGATCCCAGCTGGCTGAAAGCAGGTTTCTGGGGTTTTGTTTAGCTTCTATATTTGTAACAATGTTTCAAACTGCAAGCTCAGAGGCCGGCAAGGTAGGCGGGGAACGTTGGAGTTCTCTGTCACTGAAGCAAGCAAGCCTCATGTCAGCTTCAAGCTTCCTGGCTGCCAGCCGCCATCTTGGCTGGCAGTTAATATGCATATCTCACTGATTAGCCAATGGGAAGGGTAGTGGACGTACGCTAATTACCATGTTTCTCTTTTATTAGATAGGATAGGCATTTATATAACCGTAGTTATATAATGTGCCTATACTTTATAGCAATGGGTATAGAAAAAGCTCACCTACTAAAATAATCACATTCTTCTGAAAATAAAAGACAATTTGTTACCTATTTCAGACCTTTTTTGTGGTTTAGAATTCTGCATAGCCTGTGTGGGGCAGGCTGGGGAGAGCAGGCCCCGGTCTGTGCATGACACTGTAGTCCCTGAGTGGTGTGGGCAGCCTCCACAGTGGTTCTCCAATCCCTTCACTGCATGGAAGTGCGTAGCAATTGCTGTTGTCAGGGAGTCACAGAGGAGAAAGAAAAGAGTAGGTGGCATGCATGTGGGTAAATTAGACTGAAAACATTAAATTTTAGATTTTTATAGAATATGTCTTTACTGAATATGGTGTTAGGACAGGGTTGCTAGATACAATACAGGACATCCATTTGAATTTGGATTTTAGATCCACAGCAAATATGTGTTAGTGGGAATATGCCCCAACTCTGCAAGGGATGTAATATTTATACCACAAGTTATTCGTTGGTTATGAAAACTAGGATTTAGCGGGGCACCCTGTGATTTCGTTTGCTAAGTCAGGTGACCTGCTGTGGAAACACACCTGGAATGCTGACTGCATTTTCATGGTTACATTTGTTAAGCACAATAGTGCCCTTCCAGCTGGAAACTCTCAGCTGTCGGTGTTTTCCAAGCAGCGGAAGTTGGAGTGGATGCAGATCTCTCTGTGTGTGAGGAACCCAGCATGGGAAGAACCCCGTGTGTGAGGAATCCGTGTGGGAGGATCCTGAGGAATCCCATGTGGGAGGATCCTGAGGAATCCTGTGTGGGAGGAATCCGTGTGGGAGGAATCCCTGTGGGAGGGTCCCTGTGGGAAGAACCCCGTGTGGGAGGAATCCCATGTGGGTGGATCCCTGTGGGAGCAACCCGTGTGGGAGGAATCCATGTGGGAGGAATCCTGTGTGGAAGGAACCCTGTGTGGGAGAGTCCCTGTGGGAGGAACTCGTGTGGGAGGGTCCCTGTGGGAGGATCCCTATGGGAGGAACCCGTGTGGGAGGATCCCTGTGGGAGGAACCCGTGTGGGAGGGTCCCTGTGGGAGGATCCCTGTGGGAGGATCCCTGTGGGAGGGTCCCTGTGGGAGGATCCCTGTGGGAGGAACCCATGTGGGAGGAATCCTTTGTGGAAGGAATCCTGTGTGGGAGGGTCCCTGTGGGAGGAACCCATGTGGGAGGGTCCCTGTGGGAGGAACCCGTGTGGGAGGGTCCCTGTGGGAGGATCCCTGTGGGAGGGTCCCTGTGGGAGAAACCCGTGTGGGAGGATCCCTGTGGGAGGATCCCTGTGGGAGGGTCCCTGTGGGAGGATCCCTGTGGGAGAAACCCATGTGGGAGGATCCCTGTGGGAGGATCCCTGTGGGAGGCTCCCTGTGGGAGGAACCCATGTGGGAGGATTCCTGTGGGAGGATCCCTGTGGGAGGCTCCCTGTGGGAGGAACCCATGTGGGAGGAACCCATGTGGGAAGATCCCTGTGGGAGGATCCCTGTGGGAGGATCCCGTGTGGGAAGATCCCTGTGGGAGAAACCCGTGTGGGAAGATCCCTGTGGGAGGACCCCTGTGGGAGGAAGCTGTGTGGGTGGATCCTGTGGGAGGAAGCTGTGTAGGAGGAACCCGTGTGGGAGGAACCCATGTGGGAGGAACCCGTGTGGGAGGATCCCTGTGGGAGGATCCCTGCAGCACCGGGCGGTCACAGCGAGCATCTCTCCTGCATCTCCATCTCCATGGGATCCGGGTCCGCGCCACTTCCAGTGGCTGGTCGTGGGGCAGGAGCGGCAGTGCGGTTCTGGCCTGGGTCCGTGTGTCCTGAAGGCCGGGCACAGGCTTCCCTGGAAAGGAGGCCGGCCTCCTGCATCCAGAAACCCGCTTGTAAGAGCCTCTCACAGGTGTCATTTCTGCCACTTCTGGACCTTCGTGCTGTTTCCTAAGTAAACCAGTGCACACAGATATGTGTACACTCTGCAGCTCCATTAGAACATGAAGTGCATTTTAATACACGCTGCTCTTATCGTTTTTCAGAGTGTGTGTATACATTCCTGGGGACACCCTATATATAGAAGGTTAAAACATGTTCTTAGCATGTAGGACTTCCTGGAATGATAATCAACCTATGTGATAGTAAATTGCAAGGAAACCTGAGCCATGTATGTGTGTATATTTGTGTGCATATACATGTGTGCATATGTCTATGTATGTGCACATGTGCACGTGTATACATGTGTATATACATACATGTGTGTGCACGTCTGCCCACACTAACAGTGCTGAGCACTTCCTGTTGTGTTTGTGCTGCTGTGAGACAGTGGGGCCCATGCAGCCACTCCTCCTCAACTTTATCTGAGGACGGTGATCCCATGTCCCGTTCTGCAAGCCAGTGAGTTCCCTGCAGGAGGAACCTTCCTGGCTCTGGCTCAGTGGGTGTGGAGGCAGCTGTGGTGAGTGGGAGGGAGGGGGCAGGGAGGGGAGGGGGCTGTGGTGAGTGGGAGGGAGGGGCCAGGGAGGGGAGGGGGCTGTGGTGAGTGGAAGGGCGGAGGCAGGGGGGAAGGGGGCTGTGGTGAGTGGGAGGGAGGGGGCAGGAAGGTCCTGCAGCCACTGTCCTGGGACTGGTGCCACCCTGTCAGGTGAGATGCAGGCAGCAGGGGCAGGCGCGTCTGCAGATCCGAGGGTGAGTGCAGGACTGGGCCCTCCAGGGGAGAGGGCACCTGCTGGGGACCAGGGCACACGGGGTCAGGGTAAAGCTGAGGCTGGTCTGGGGCTGGGGCTACACTGGGTTAAAAAGCTGCTGTGGGCAGAGGTGGGGGGTGGGTGGACAGGGGCAGGTGGGGTGTGGAGGCCGGGCTGGGGGTAACAGGACAGCGGGCAGACCTGTGGACAACAGGGGAGGCTGGCAGGAGTCCACTCCCACGATCTCAGTCCCTGTGACACTGGCCGACTCACCCCCTCCCCTCACCCGCATCCCCTCACTCCCCTCCACTCACCTACTTCTTCTTACCCCCCTCACCCTCCTCCTCTCACTTCCCTTTCCTCACCTCCTCTTCCTTACCCTCTTCCTCTCCCTCCCCTCACCCCCTCCAGTCACTCCCCTCTCTTCATCTCCTTCTCCTGCTCCTCCTCACCCCCCTTCCCCTCACTCCCTTCTCTGGAAGTCAAGTCTTTGGATTCCTGATTCCATTTTTATTAAAAACTAGATGCCCAGTGTATGAATTTGTGGCCGCCGCCATCTCAGTTGGGTTAATTTGTATACTCGCTCCTGATTGGCTTGTGGGTGTGGCTTGTGGGTGTGGCTTGTGGGCATGGCTTGAGCGTAGTGGAGGACGGTTAATTTGCATGTTTCTCTTTTATTATATAGGACCAGAGGCATGGTGCATGAAATTCGTACATGGGGGTGGTGGTGTTCCTCAGCTGAGCCTGCACTCTCTCCAATCTGAGACCCCTTGAAGGATGGCCGACTGTCACTATGACACACACTGACCACCAGGGGGCAGATGCTCAATGTGGGTAGTTGGACATCCCTCTCACAATCCAGGACTGCTGGCTCTCAACCGCTTGACTGCCTGCTAGCCTGAGCACTCCCTAACCACTCCCCTGCCAGCCTGATTGATGCCTAACTGCCCTCCCCTGCCTGTGTCTCAGCTGGCTGGCAGCTTTGTAATGAATTGACTCACCATTAGCCATTTTTCAGAGATAGAGGCAGAGGTCACAATTAAACACTGTGCCAAGCCCCGAGAATTCACCAGGGACGCATGCGTTTAAAGATGTACCTAAATCTTTATCTGGAACATCACTGCATAGGGCCCGGCTAGCTGAGTCACTTGTCAAGTATAATAACTAATGCCTGACTTATTTTTATTAAAAAAATATCACAGTCCATTTTTCAAAGATGAAAAGCCATCTTGATATTAATTCATCACTAAGCGTGTGACAAGGGCGACTTCAAGGTGCATAAGGACACTTTGCTCTGCGGCCAGAGAAGAAGGCGGGAAGGGTCATTCGATGGGCACAGGCCCTGAGAGACAAGCTCTTTGCCTAGAATTTCTAATGTGCAATACCCACACCCACTCGTATCTCATGGCATGAAAACTCCTGGATGCCGCCAGAAGATACAACCAGCTGTTTTCCCGCAGGAGCTGAATGGCACTGACTACCTCCAGTGTAACACTGTGCACGACGCCCGGCTCAGGCTTCGCATCTCTGCACTGGACACTCACTTTACTTACAAATCAAGTTGAGCAAAGCACAGCGGCTTCCCCAGGGAGAGAGCCTGGTGCTGAAGATGGGCTGAGAGGTCGCCGTGTGGAGGGACGGCTTGGCCCTGCGTGTGTCTTTTCAGTGGGAATGCTTTCTGTCCGGGCAGATGGAGGCCAGGCCCCTGCCAAGAGTGCAGCGCGCTGATCCCATGGTGATCACCTGACTTGCTTGCTGGAGAGCTCGGGGCCCCAAGATGACAGGAAGGGGAGCTAAGCGGGGAGAGACCACATCCCACTCACCCTCAGTTACCCCCTGGCCCAGTGAGACCTCCCAGACCTTAGCTGGGGGCAGAAACACATCACCCGCCTCACCAATCCCTCAGGGATCCCTGTGGGATCTGGCCTAAACTGGCAGTTGGACATCCCTCTTGCAATCTGGAACTGCTGTCTCCTAACTGCTGGTCTGTCTGTCTGCCTGCCTGCCTGCCTGCCTGATCACCCCTAACCCCTCTGCCTGCCTGCCTGATCACCCCTAACCCCTCTGCCTGCCTGCCTGATTGCGCCTAACCACTTGCTTGCCTGCCTGATCACCCCTAACCCCTCTGCCTGCCTGCCTGATTGCACCTAACCACTTGCCTGCCTGCCTGATTACCCCTAACCACTCTGCCTGCCTTCCTGATCACCCCTAACCATCCTGCCTGCCTGCCTCATCGCCCCTAACCACTTTGCCTCAACCCCTGTCACTGTGGCTTTGTCTGGAAGGACATCCGGAATGATGTTTGGAAGGTCGTTTGGCTGTTTGGTCTAATTAGCATATTACACTTTTATTATTATAGATTTATTTTTTTCAACTGAATATATTCAAATTGTATGTATTCTCTAAAAATTTTTATTGAACTGACAGACCGTATTTAAGGTCAAACATTATAGCCAATTTTAAATTTTTTAAATATTTTTTATTGATTTCAGAGAGGAAGAGAAAGGGAGAGAGATACAGAAACATCAATGATGAGAGAGAAGCATTGATCAGCTGCCTCCTGCACGCCCAGCACTGGGGATCCAGCCTGAAACCCAGGCATGTGCCCTGACAGGGAATTGAACCGTGATCTCCTGGTTCATAGATTGATGCTCAACCACTGAGCCACACCGCCCAGGCTATAGCCAATTTTTAAATCAACTTTGTGTGGGGCAGTAGCCACCGTGCACATCTCACAGTTCTGCATGGTCCAGAAGTCCTTGAGGCGCCCCCGAAGGGCAGACAAGGACTCCCCAGGAGAGGGGGAGGGAGAGGGAGCACTGTGTCTCCTCTTACCAGGACACTAATCCCACTCATGAGGGTTGCAGCCTCATGTCCTAATCACCGCCTCCTAACCCATCACATTGGGGGTGGGGGGCAGGGTTTCAGCAGTGAATTTGGGCGAGGCAGAGGCACCGACACTCATTACTGCCGGAACGGTTCCGGTTCCAGCAGGTCATAATTACCAGTTTCATCAAAAGGTTGATGGAACTTGGGGACTCAACAAGGGCTGAGTCACATATGTTATCACCTGTGTGAATGGCTGATGGCATTTCCCCAAACCTGAAAAGGATGCATTGATTGTTTGCTGCCAGACAGCTCAGGGCACCTTAATCTACATGTTATTGCCTCCTAATGGCCAAACACCTGAACAACCATAGGCAAATTCTTCCATTCTGACAATGGACTATGTATACAAACCCTACCCTTTGAAGTGTATATCTCCACCTCGCCTCAGGACAATTTGTGTTAATAAAAAGTATGGGGTCCTGAGACTAAGGAGATCTTAGTTTCTTTAGCTAGGCTAGAGGGGTTAATGCAAGTGGCCTTCAGACCCGGAGCTCAGACGGGGACGGGGTAAGCAGGCATGCTGTGTCACCCTTTCCTATGCACGTTCTGTGGTTGGTCACCCCCACTGGGAGCAATAAAACATGTTTCTGCCCCGTCTCTGAACACAAAAACATCCTCTATTAAGAACTTGAAGAATGCCCCAGGAGGTTGTAGCTGCTTCTTATACACAGGACAGAACCCAGTCCACCCTTGTCTGCCAGCGGCTCTGCCGGCCCAGGATGCGCCCACCAGGGGAGTGAGTGGCTGGTGCCCTGCCCTGGGATTGCTGTGCGCGCAGCTCTGGGGTGTGGAGCTTGGGGAAGGCACTGGACCTCACCTTCAGCAGTTCAGGTGCGTTACTGATGGTGTCGGGGCCAGTGGCCACCTGGCCAAGTCCCTGTTCAGAAGGGACGTCCTTGGTGGGAGGTGGGCAGGCACGCACATGCGACATCTCATGGCTGCTGACAGGGGACGGGACAGACAGCACTCCCTGCCCTGCTGGCACCAGGGAGAGGTGGGGGGGGTGGAGCATGGGGAGGGGGGTGCGGACCCCACAGGGAAGACTCTCTGAGGAGCCCGCATCCTGGTGCTGAGGGCGCCTCTCAGAAAGGCAGGTGGAGCCTTGCAGGTCCGGCTGCCTCCCAGGTGCTTCCGGAGCAGCCTGGCACCCAGGAACCACGTGAGCAGCACCCGCCTGGCAGAGAACGTCAGTCCCACGCAGAGCCGTGACCACGGTGACCCTGAGCCCTGAGGCCAGGAAGGCTGTTCTGAGAGCAGCCGCTGCTCCAGGCCTCGATCAGGTCACAGGTCACGGGAGCTCCTCTGCACAGGGCCCTCTTCCAGGAGCCCCGTCTGCAGACACCGGGCTCCCGCCCTCTCCAGGCTGGCGGAGACCTTACCAAGGCCACAGCGGCCACAGCGCTGCCAGGAAGAGAACAGCCATACAGCAGCCACAGGGCTGCCCAATACCTTTATATCCGCACAGAGTGAGGGTCAGGGCCTCGTGGGGGCGGTCAGCCTCCTGGAGCCGCTAAGGGCAGGGTCAGGGCCTCGCGGGTCAGCCTCCGGAGCCAGTGCTGGGAGTGCGAGCACTGGGTGGAAGGAGGAACAGTAGGCGAAGGAGCACCTGCCTGTCTCCCAGATCAACCCCAGATCTGTGGGCAGAAATGCAGCAACCACAGAATTGAAGTTACTGAATTAGCCAACAACCTGGAAAGTGTTCCCGTGCCACTTTGCCATGTGCGGATACACAGCCAGCACGCGGTCCGTCGCAGGGCGTTGGCGCCCTGGGCCCTGTGTCCTGCGGGCTCAGGTGTGTTCTTGGCTCCTGGGCTTGCCGTTTCCACCTGAGGGAGCGCAGGGCGTGGTGGAGGCAGCCTGGGCTTTGGTTTCTTTGCTGCCTCCTTTAAAACAGGTTTTCCCTCAGCCCAGTCACGTGGTCTCCGCGTGAGCAGCGTCCCCACTCGGCTGTCTGAGTAACAGAAGATGCCTCGGGACTCCTGATACCAGCCTCCTGGAGTCCTGCTAGAGGGACGGGCACTTGTGCTCGTGGTCAGGGCCAGTGCCTGGGGGTCAGAGTGGACTGGATCCGGCCATTGTTTATGCCGATTGACTTACCTCTCACGTTGGCAATCAGGTCAGCGAATCCCGGTCTCAGTTACTAAGCGAATCCCGGTCTCGCCATAAGCAGGAAAGGATGCTCTGTCAGAACCAGAGGTCTGCCTTCACGCCACCCGACAGCCAGGCTCACAGTATTGAAGCAGCTTAGAAATGAACGCCAGGCTGCGGATGTGAATAAATACTCGTGTCTTTCCTCACTGACCATTGGTCTCGCACACGAATCACAGGACTGGTTTGCAGCCCGCTGCCCTGTCCAGACCCAGCCAGGCCTGGAGACCCCCACCTGCGCTGCGCTCCCCCTACTCCATCCGCTTCCACATTTGCCATCTTTCCTCAGTTCGGGAAAGTTCCAAACAACGTGATTTGTTTGGTGTAGTGCGCATAGCGGGAAAGCCAGTGGGTAAATGGTCCTGTGGTATGTGAAGGTTCGGGTAAAACTGCTGTTACCTGCAACCTTTGAGGGAGGGAAGTGAGAAGTGAACGCCCAGTGCTCTGTTTCCAAGCATATAGGTCCTACTGCCTCGCATTCTGTGTGTGAAAATGGAGCCAAGTGGGAGGAGCCGGCAGAGGGAAGAGCTCTGGGGGACAGGGCTGCTCCCCTGGAGCTGGAGCTGGGCATTCGGCCACGGCCACTCCCTCCCAGGGCCTGAGGCAGGTTTGAGAATGTGACTGAATGTACACAGCACCAGCATATCTGCCCTTAAAACAAAGCTTCCTGTGACCCTAACCACCGCTTCTCACTGAGAGCCCGGCCAGCCTCTTAGAGCCCAGGCACCGCACCTCAGTCTCAGGGGCCATGAGTTTCAAAGAGAAGGGCAGCCTCTGGAGGAGCCTGAGGGTGTGCCCTCCCCAGAGGCCTCCCTGCAGGTGCCCAGAGTGGGGACCAGGTAGGTGACAGGCAGCGAATCTCCAAACACAAATGGAAAGTCTCCAACGGAAATTTGTCACCCAGCCTTGTCCCGTGTCACTGAGGTGGCTGCAGGCGGCTGATGGCGGGTGAGGGCTCCCTCAGGGGATGCTGGGTGTCCACGGCTGGGGGCAGATGCTGGTGGGCAGGTGGCCCAGCACAGATGTGTGATCATGGCCTCCACATTCCATGCAGACGCTTCCAATAGATCCAAGGCCCCCTCAAAGCTGTCTCTCAGGGGTGAGGCATGACAGGGGGAAGGTCAGGAGAGGATTTAGCTGCACGTAGTTCTCCATCAAAATACACGTTAGAGAAACCCGCCCCGCAGGTCCTCTGACACCCGGCTGCTCGGAGCAGCATTGGGTTCGAACACGACTGTCACCCCCGAGTCAAAGGCGATTTCTCCACCACCGGTTCACGTAGCTAAAGTCAGCAATGTTTTAAACTCTGAACACGGGGCCAGTTGGCAGGTGTATGGAGAGTGAGTCAGCTTTCCCATGTGACAGGATGGGAGGGAGGGCGGGCGGCTGTGCTGGCTGCCAGTCGCTGGGCCTCCGGGGCGCCCAGTGGGTATTGGCTGTGAGTCTCACACCTGGGACCCTGAGCTGCTCCTCGGTGGGTGCTCAGCCCCAGCCCCGGCTCAGGGCAGATCTCCATGGAAGGTTGTAACGAGGGACCGACTCTGGGGCACTATTTTTTTTAAAACGTTTGCCGATGCTGCTGCCCAATTCCCTGGTGGTTACCGAGCCGAAGCAGGACCTCAGGGGCATGTGACCCAGAAGGGGCTCATCTGTTGGGACGGGACCAACCGCAGCCTGGTCCCACCGTGCCAGGGGCTCTGCAGACCCGGGGAAGGAGTGCGGTTGGAATGAAGGCCCAGGGCTCCCGCAGGGCCCCTGTGGACATCGCTGAGGTGGTCAGCGGCTCGTCTGTGAGTGGAGCACGCAGCTCCTGCAGGGGGCCCAGGGGACCGAGGTGGGCAAGTGGGGGAGGGGTGCATAGTTAGATGTTTGGCTTCTCTGGACTGTATCCCTCATCAGTGAGGAGCACTGAGCTTGTCAATTACTTTAAGATTCTGAAGTCTCGTGTTTATTTCACGAGTGAGTAGCAATTTGGAACAGGATCCACAATGGAGACTCTTGTTGCCTTTCCCCTTAGCCAGCAGCGATTGCGCCTCAAAACACATTCAAAGAGGAGCAAGCTGTAGGCCTTTAAAACAGAAAAATCACCCACAAGCAAATTACTCTACTTTAGAGGGACCACGGCCCCATGTGCTTGGTATTCTCTGGCAAAAACTGAAATTGGGCTGTGCTTTGCATCCTTGCCACCCATGGCCAGGGGGTCGCTGAGGATCCCTGTCTAGGGCAAAAGGATGAGCAGTCTCCAGCGACAGGCTTTCCCGGGGAGGAAAGGGGACCCACAGCAGAGAGGCTGCTGAGTAGGAGGAGGTTAGGAAAGATCCCAGGAATCGGGGGCGTGGAATGTGACAGAGAAACCATTTTAGGGGGCACACAAGAGAAAGCTAGGGAGCTCCAGGCTCATTTCCCGCCCCCTTCCTCCCCCTGAAGATGAAATGAGTTCTGGACAATCTTTGCGAGGGTCGAGGTGAGGGAAACACATGGGCACACAGGGGCCCCCTTGGAGGGGAGGGCTGGGCACGAGGAGGCTCCCCAGGAAGAGTGACCAAGTGGCACCTGAGACTTCAAGCCCTTGGTGACGCCAACACCGAGATGGTGAGAAAGTGGCAATTGTCCCTGAGGGCCTGTCGCCGTCCGCCATCTGACAACTGATGTGTGTTGGCACGTCCCACAGTCCCACACCACTTGCACTTTTTCACTCTTTTTAATATTTGCATTGCACCGTACAGCTTTCTTGCTTAAATGTATGTACTTTGGAAAACTCTTTATCATGATGTGAATCTCTCATTTTGCGCGTCACTTCTGTCTATGGCACAGATGTCCATGGGGTGAACTTATATCTCTCTGCCCCTTGGTACTTCAGTCTTCACGGGTAGCCCTGTGCCTAGGCAGCTGATATATTCTAGTCTCATGCACTGCAGCATAAAACTCAGAACTGCTTTCCTCTTTTTCTGTTTATGTGAAAGCATCGCCCTGTTGAGGTGAACACACTGGGGCCGGTGGTGGGAGTCGTACTGGGAATTTGGCCAACAGCCCCCTCTGTCTATGCTTTACAGCGTCCCCCCAAAAAGCAACCGTCACCGCGCTCGGAAGCCGTTGGTGAGGCGGGCTGCATGGCGAGCAAACGCCGCCCACGCTCTCTCCACCTCTTCCTGCAACATTTGTGGGTGTTTGAGGCAAGAACCTGTCCCCATGAATTGAAGGGGAAGAAGCCACCCGCAAATGCCTCTCTGCGGCCCATGCCTCGCCGCCCGGCCTGTCCTGCCGGGAGATAGCCTGGCTAATGGCACCTTTAGGGGCGATGGCCTGCGTTTGGGTGGGAACGAGGGATTCAGTCTCCCAGTCTGGCTCGTTCTGCGACGCTGTCAGGACTCCACTCCTGCTCTCTCGTGGGGTCGAGCTGCAGAGCTGGGTGTCCAGACAGGAGAGGGAGTGACAACATGCGTGAGGGAGTGACACACACATCAATTCCATTGAGCGATGGTGTCCGAGGAAGAGGCCGGCCACTAGTTATGTTTCCGCAGTGTTTACAGAAAGGCGTCATGGACCGCAGGTGTGTGCGAGTGTGTGTGAGTGTATGTGTGTGTGTGTGAGTGTGTGTGTGTGTGAGAGAGTGTATGTGTGAGTGTATGTGTGAGTGTGTGTGAGTGTATGTGTGTGTGTGAGTGTGTGTGAGTGTATGTGTGTGTGAGTGTGTGTGTATATGAGTGTGTATGAATGTGTGGTGAGTGTGTGTGTGTGTGATGAGTGTGTGTGTGTGTGTGGTGTGTGTGGTGAGTGTGTGTGTGTGTGAATGTGTGGTGAGTGTGTAGTGAGTGTGTATGATTATGTGGTGAGTATGTGAGTGTGTGTGTGGTGAGTGTGTGGTGTGTGTGTGGTGAGTGTGTATGTGGTGAGTGTGTGAGTGTGTGGTATGTGTGTGGTGAGTGTGTGAGCAGTGAGTGTGTGGTGTGTGTGTGAGTGTGTAGTGTGTGTGTAGTGTGTATGCGTGTGGTGAGTGTGTGGTGTGTGTGTGGTGAGTGTGTGTGAGTGTGTGTGTGTGTATATGAGTGTGTATATGAGTGTGTATAAATGTGTGGTGAGTGTGTGTGTGTGGAGTGTGTGTGGAGTGTGTGTGTGTGTGTGTGTGTGTGAGTGTGTGTGTGTATATGAGTGTGTATGAATGTGTGGTGAGTGTGTGGTGTGTGTGTGTGTGGTAAGGAGGGTGGGGAGCTCAGTTCTGCGAGCCCAGTGCACACAGGCTCCTGGAACCCGTGTGAGAACAGTTCCTGAGTCTGTCCGGCTGTGGCCTGGGAGATGCAGCCACTCCTCGCACTGGCTGAGCCTGACAAGGAGCCGCTGGGAGGCACACCGGGGCCGCCCTGGCAGCGTCCACAGTCCCGGGGCAGCGGCCTGGGGCGCACTGGCTCAGGACCTGCACAGGCACCAGTAGGCATGTGGGTGGCGTGGCCCTAGGGCCTGTGTGCTCGCTCTTCTGCTGCCTGGACACAGAGAGCTCAGGCCTGAGCCCTGCCCTGGGGAGGTCAGTGGAGACGAAAGGTGCAGCTGAAACCCATGGAAGCGGAGGAGGGAAACGGGAGAGAAACGGACAACGTGTCATCGGGCAGACAGTCTCGGAGCGGCCAGCGGGCTCCCGTGCCCCCACCCCGCCAACGGGATGAACCCTGAGCTGTGCCTGTGCGTAGGGTCAGTAGCACATGCTGAGCAGCCTAGCCGCCTGCTCCTTGGGGAAACAGACAGGTACTCGCGTCGCAGACTGGGTTCCGGGAGCTCTGGGGAAATTGGGTCGCCCGCAGCCATGGACTCCGGGTCCGAGGAGACTGTACCTCGAGTGAGGCTGCCCCTCGGGTCAGACCAGAGCTCCTTGCTGAAAAGGAAGGTCCTGTTCTCACAGAGCGAGGAGAAGCAGCTGCCCCCAGCTGGACCCAGGAGATGGGGGAGACAGCAGCGAGGGCCCTCACGGAGGACCCCGACCCTCCAAACAGTGATGGTCCCCACGGAGGCTCCCATCCCCCCAAGCAGTGATGGCTCCCACGGAGGCTCCCATCCCCCGCAAGCAGTGATGGCCCCCACGGAGGCTCCCATCCCCCCAAGCAGTGATGGCCCCCACGGAGGCTCCCATCCCCCGCAAGCAGTGATGGCCCCCACGGAGGCTCCCATCCCCCGCAAGCAGTGATGGCCCCCATGGAGGCTCCCACCCCCAAAGCAGTGATGGCCCCAATGGAGGACCCCGTCCCCCCCAAGCAGTGATGGCCCCCACGGAACACCCCATCCTCCCAAGAAGTGATGGCCCCCATGGAGGTCCCCCTCCCCCCAAGCAGCTATGGCTGCTGCCAGGACCGCTGAGCCTGAAAGGAAGCTCTGTTGTCACACTCAGAAGTCGTCCTGTTTGTTAACAGGTAAATGGAAGTCTCACCATATTTTGGGTTAAAAAGACCCTTCTTAGGCCCCATTTGGAGGCCCTTGGGGAACGGATTGGAGGGGACTCTCTCCTGTCGGCTTCCTCACATCGTCCTGCCCCCTTTGCTTTGACCCAAACAGGTCAGACCAGCCACAGCAGCTGCCAGACAGCCCTGACATGTAAACGCTTCGGAGTGAACATAATTGCGAAGCTCCTTGACGTTGGTCTCGGCAATTTTTAAAATATATTTTCAAGTGTAGTTGACATTCCATATTATTTTATATTAGTTTCATGTGCACAGCCTGGTGGTCAGACAGAAGGGCATGAGGACAGGGAACAGCAGGGGGAGGGGCAGGAGGAGGGAGGAAGGCAGGGGAGCTGCGGAGGAGGGCGCGGGGTCTGAGCAGTATGTCACCCGTGTCCCTCAGTGATGGTTTCTCTGGATGGAAACGTTCTGGGCTCAGAGGCCATGGCGCCAAAGCCCAGGTCCTGTGCCCTGCGGACTTGGTAGACCATCCTCCTCCTCCTCTTCCCATCAGGCTTTGGGGCAGCCCCTCTGTGCGGTGGTTGACGGTGCCCAGCCCTGCCTGCAGCCCTGGTGGACAACCTGGAGGCTCCCCGGTTTCACCCCCATTTTCCCAGCAGCTCTTGAAGTCATGCCCACAGGCGAGGGGCAGGGCTCTGAGGGGGACCCCCAGGCTTCCTGTGGGAGGTGGGGTCTGGCCTGTGCTCAGGTGAGAAGCAGTGACTGTTTCCTGTGGGAACCATGGTCTGGCCTCAGCATTCATTTTACCCCCTGAAGGCAAAGCGGCTGCCCCCCCCCCACCCCCCAGTTCCCCTCCCCTGCCTGGTGCGGGAGAAGGCTGCTCTGGGGACCAGGGCAGACAGCGGGGCTGCATTTGGACGATGGGCCTCTTTCTTGCCCGCGTTCAGCCACCACGGGGTAGGGACCTCGATGCGTATTTTGTAACTCATTCTGTTTTTCATCAAGCAGTGCATTTGCTCTTAGGAAATAAACACTTTGACGGGGAAATGCAGCGGCAGGAGACTGACCCACATGGCCACGCTGGGTTTCGTGTCTTTATCTTTTATTTGATAAGATCATATGCTGACGTTCAGTACCAGGTTACTCTGTCTGTCCTTCCTGTCTCCCTCCCTCTGTTAAATCTTGTTTCCTGAAATGTAAGGCCTCACGTTTGTTTGAGCCCCACCGTGGGGAGCCGATACAGGGCTGAGCCTGGGCTGACCTGCTGGCAAAGTCACAAACAAGTCCCAGCTAAGAGGGCACAGTCCTCTTAGCATAATTAGGCCTGACCTTATAACGCTCCCCAGATCTTATCTGGGAAGCTAATGGGCTGAGGGAAGTGCAGGAAGTGTAACTATGGTCAAAACAGGTGAAACTCACAAGAACTGTGTAACTATGGTGACCACTGCCTTGTTTACCTCTGACTATAAAAGGGGTGCGGCCTGAGCACGGGTGGAAGTCCTTCCTCTTGAGTTGGACTTGCCCACCTGGCCCCCCAGTATTCCCAAATTATCTCGTCTTTTCTCTTTCATTTGTGTGCGGCTCCTCTTCCAGGTCCTGAACACTGAACCACGCGGGACGTGGAGGGACACATTTACGACACCCCACCTGCCAGGCGTGTCCGGGGACGCAGGTGCGCAGATCCTGAGTCAGGTGTGCCTCGCGTGGACATGGTTCCCTGGGGTCGTAGCGACTGTATGGGCGGCACGGCAATCCCCGTCACCTAGGTCCCTGCTGTAATTAACTAGGCACCTCGAAAGGGAGCCTTTGCTCTGTCTGCACAATTTCAGCTGCAGGTGACACATTTAAATCAGAGGAGAGAGCAGGGAGATGGACTCCGGCCACCGTCCAGCTCTGAGGCTCTGCAGCCGGGCTCTCCCTGGGTGAATGGACATCTCGCTGCAGCTCCCAGGGAGACACCTCTAGGCCAGCTGCCTCAGAGACACCCCCCAGGCCAGCTCCCTGGCTACAGCCGCCCACAGCAGACACGGCACAGACCCACCAGCTGACAGAGGCAGGCCCTGTGTTCCCGTAGACACACATGCTCATCGGCTCACCGTGCCACCAAAGCACAGGACACAGGGATCCTCCAACGTCTCATGGGGATGCAGGGGGCAGGGCCACGGACCTCAGGGGTTGGTTTCCAGGCCCCCTGAGGCACTCCTCTTGGCCTAATGCCTGAAAAGTGCACAGCATTTGAATAGGGTTTGAGAGCCCGCTGGGGAGCAACAGGTGCTGGGGAGCCGTGGGTGCTGGGGAGCCTCGGGTGCTGGGGAGCCTAAGGTCCTGCGTGTCCCTCCTGCCTCCTCTCCATCCCTGGTGCAGGTCCTGCTCCTGCTGGGTCTGAGACCTGAAGCCCGAGGGATTCACTCCTGGGACGACTTAAGGATCAAGGAAAAGAGCTCAATGGAATCACAGAACTACTTTCCCAGTTGCTTTCTATCCAAGTGTGAACCTGACAGAGCATGTAACCTGAGGAACGGGGATATAAGGGGTGCTCAGGGCCGCCTCGCAGGAGGGCGGGCCACTCCGAGCCCTAAAAGCATGTTTACATGAGACTTTAAAACCCCTTTCTCTCCTGTCTCCTTTTCCTGTCCATATTTTATGAATCAGCTTTTCAAATATTAATTCACAATGCTTGGTCTTCTTAAATTAGCTTACATAAGTGATATTTGATTTACAAAACAAAAAATTGTTATTTAAAAATATTACTTGGAAATTCCTGAGGGCCTGAATGCAAGTTATGATTATGGGTTTAGAAACTGCCATTATTAGAGACATAAATGCTATTTAGTGCTTTATTAAACATTTTGAGTTATATCCACAATGACCACATGTTGAATGTATAAAATGCATACGATTACCTCAAATAGAAACAAATTTCTTGTTGTATTTCACCTACATTTTGACTCACTATTGGAAACTGTGATTACATGACTAGATTGCTGGATAGCTCATTATTTTTCTTTATTTGGCAAAAGAAGTAGAAGCTGTTGCTAAATTTTTCGGATGATTTCATCGCCCTCAGCAGAAGCTATTGTTAAAACAAATAAGTTTATCAAATGCAGGTGTCAGAATCAGAGAATCCCTCAGAAAAACCTTCAGATTCCACAGGTTTCCAAAAGCCCTGGTTTGCAGTGAAAATCGACTTAAAGGCGCCACAACATTGCATTCACGTCCAAGCGCCACGTCAGCTCAATCCCAGCGTCTAGGCAGCTGCCTGTCCAAAGGCGAGTAAACACGAGGCTCCCGCCTGATTCAATGTGGAGCAGAAGGGCTCACCTGAGTCCTCTTCTGCAGCGCGGGGTGCAGGTGAGGGTCCAGGAGGCCCTGGCGCTCAGAGCGAGCGATGGCGACCCGAATAATCTTACCTTTGCTCCCTCTTCTGCTCCTGGTCGTGCTGGGATCCCTGAGGAGGCGTCTGCAGAGGCCCTTCTCCAGAGCTCTCTTCACTGGCACCACAGAGGGGTGGGCGCCTGGGCGCAGCGGCTCCTGGCTTCTGCCCGAGGAGCTTGGGGCTGCTGGGTGCGCACTCCCCCTGGTGCGTCCTGGCCGGGAGCAGGCTCTGCCCTGAGAGCTTTGGGGGATTCTCCCGGAGGAGATGTCGCCCCCGATGGGCGTGGGGCTCCCACAACACAACCCTAAGAAACACTTTGAACTGCTCCTTGGAAAAGTCTGCAGCGCAGGTGCATTCTCCTACAGGACACGGGGCGGGACCCAGGGTGCCCAGGGTGCTCTCACCCAAAGCCCAGGCGCTGCCCCTCGTGACCGGCGTCTGTGGAGCCTGTGGCTTCTGTGCGCATTAAGCCTGAGTGTCCACTCTGCTGGACGTGAACAGGGCGTGTCCTGTGTGTAGCTGCCAGCACCGCCTCACTGTTGGACACGCAGCAGGGACCACAGGGGCCACAGGGACCTGCTGGTCACTCAGGAACCAGGCTGCTGCCGTTTAACATGGACGGACGGTGCTGTCCCTGTTGTAGGGCGGTGGCTGTGAAACAAACAAAATGACAAAACCAGGGCGAGCTGAAGTGTCTGAGTGTGGCTCCTTTTGGGCGTTCCCTCCTCTGCAGAGCTCGGGGGACTGCGCCGGGGCGGAGGGAGCGGAGCACAGGACGTCGCTCTCAGCCTCGCTGCCTGTGCCGGGGACGCGAACCTGTGGGCTCTCCATAAGCGAGGCTGGAGCCGCAGGCTTTTCCTCTGCGTCCGATCGATCGATCGTCTTTCCACAAGGACGAGGCCTTGACTACTAATCAACTTTCCGGAAAGGTAGACATTTTAACTCTGTCACACCCTGACGATCAGCAGGAGCCACAGGGACCCTTCCCCATGGCTTGGGCGTCCCTGCGCATCTCAGGACGCCTCCTACCAGGTGACAGCACCTGTGTGCAGGCATCTGTCCCAGCAGCGGGACCTGAATGTGTCCAGCCGCCGCGCTTCCTGTGTGTGACCTGCATCCCGGGAAGGCTGCTGAAGGAGGAGCCTGGCTGCGTTTCCCCCTGTTCCCCCGGGAAAGAGCGCACAGTCTGAGTAGGTGTGGATCTCAGCCCTTGCTCGGTTCATTTATGTTATTTTCCTGACCTTTCAGTGACAGTGGACATACAATATTATACTAGTTTCAGGAGCCCAGTGATTAGGCATCATGTATCTTACTAAGTTGTCACCCAGATGAATCTCCACCCACCTGACCCACAGACAGTGGCCACAGCATCACCGACTGCATTCCCTGTGCTGTTCTTATAACTGCCATTTGTACTTCTCAATCCCTCAACTTAATCCCTTAACCCAGCCCCAGAGCTCCTCCCTGGCCACCATCAGTTTGTTGTCTATCTACTAGTTTGTTTCTGGTTAGTTTTGTTTTTCAGATTCAACATATAAGTGAAGCCATATGGTATTTGTCTTTCTCTGTCTGACTTACTTCGCTCAGCATCATGCCCTCGAGGTCCATCCGTGCCGTCGCAGATGGCGAGATGTTATTCCTTCTGATGCTGCCACACTCCATGGTGTGCACATACCACATGCTCTTATTCAGCTGGCTGCTGGCGGGCGTTGCCATCTCTGTAACTGGATGAAGCTTGCCTCCTCTCAATCGGCTCCATCACGTATGAAATGAGGACACCCCAGTCCCCACAGGAGCATCTGAGGATGAACTGAACTAATGCTGACTGCACCCAGCACAGGACTAGACTTGCACTACTGTGAGGATTTCCCTCTTTGGGGGACGGACGTGTCTGGGCCTACGGGTCATTGCCTGGGTCCTAATACCAGGAAATGAGCTGCCAGGGGTCAGCTCTCTCCTGAAGTTGAACTGACAGGTGATACTGAGCAAGTGCACACGAAGCTCCCACTAGGGGGAGCTGGCGACAAGACCCACTTGGTCCCGGCCACTGTGCATGAGGACCCACGGGAGCTCAGTGCCAGCGCTGCCTTCCCACATGCCTGCCCTGCGCCTGGCAGAGCTGCGGGCTGCGCTCCGCAGGGCCCTCTCAGTGTCTAATGTTTACTCCCATTGTTGCACGCCCATTGTTGCACGCCTACTGTTTCAAGCCCACTGTTGCACGTTCACTGTTGCATGCCGACTGTAACAATTATGCTGAAATCCAGTTGTGCACCTGACTGTGGGCACTGTCACCAACCAGATGTGTGGAGACCCTTATTCGCGTCGTCAGGACAAGGTTTCGAGGTCGCCCCTGACATGGGGTGCCACGCAGACACAGCGCTCCCCCGTCAGAGAGTCAGGAGGCGGCTGTGCGGGAGGCCTGGGAGGCAGCATCTCTGACCCACCAGCCTCTGAGGCAGGTCCCCACGTGGCCTTGGGAAGATGCGGAATGCAAGGGGCAAGGAAAGGGCGCTGGCGGGAGAGTAAAAGCAAAACTAGAAACCCAATGGGAGCCACTTTCCTCAGCAGCGCGCTGAGCTGCTGGCTCACCAGGCCCTACTGAAAACCAAGTCCGTGTGGACGACATCAGCTCCGCGGGGCGTCTTGTCCACCAACCGGAAACTGCTTCCCCTCAGGCCCGCAGGGAAGGCCATCTGAGCAGCAAAGCTGGTCACAGACCCAGGACAGGCCTGCGGGAAGGCCAAGGGGTGCTCGTTGTACTACGCTCTGCTTTTCTGAAAGTGTAACTGAAGGCGCATTTACATGAGCCAGATGAGTATTTTGATGCAGATACATTATCAAAAGTGGGTGGAGAAGCACTGTTGGCCACGTGGATGGCAGGCAGCACTCACTGAGCCCGTCGTGGTCACGCCCTCCCCGGGCGGGGGTGGGGGGTGGTTCTTGCTCCTGGTGTCTGGCCTGATGTCCTGAAACCAGTTCAGGCCGGGGGCGTGAGAGCCTCAGGCTTAGGGTGTCGTGGAAGCAGAGGAACTGGCCACTGTCGGCTCATGACAGGACTTTGCTGTATTTACCTGATGGGCCGACACCATTGGAGAGGAAGTGATTACAGGTAAAGGAGGGGAAGGCAGCCTTTGCGATAACCGTCAGTATTCCTCCCAGGACAATGCCAGCCTCACCCATGTCCATCTCACATGCATGTGCCAGTGACTCTGCTGTGGTTTGACCAACTAGGCCTTTATCTGTCTCTCCACACAGCCTCCCACTCTGGCCGCCTCCTGTGCAGGCCCCATCGCGCTGCACCTGCAATGGTGGTGCCGCGGGGCAGGTGTGCTCACCGCTGGCAGGGGCCATGGCCCGGACCCTGCGCCGGCCCGAGGAGAATTCTGTGATGTGTTTGGTCAGCTCTCCAACCATTTCATTTCCTAAGCACTGAGCCTAGGACCTGGCTTTCCTAGTTCTGTTGTGTGTTTTCTGAAAGAAATTATGTAGGAAACAGAAGTATGCTGGTATTTAAATGTTGTTGAGTTTTCCTTTGGGCTGAGCACAGGAGGGAACGTGAACTGCAGAGGTCGGTCTCGAGAAGAGGTTGTGCACAGTAGGGCCATTGGGGGTACTGTGGGTGTTCACAGGAACAGGTGTGTGTGAGGGAGTGGCACAGCTGGTCTCAGAGGTGGGACATGTTTTGTGAGAAGAAGTGACTGGATCAGTTATGCAGCAAGTTCATTAAAAGCATGAGATTCCAAGCCAGTAGCCTGGTCCAGGCTGGGCACCGCGCCCCTGGTGTGCTAGCCTGGGTGACAGTCGGTCACTTTCACTTACAATCCACAGAACCCGGTGCAGGGACAGAGCAGGCGGATGGCAATGCGACCGCAGCAGAGCCACATACAAAGGGTTTAAAGGCTAGAGGAGGGGTGGGCAAACTTTTTGGCTCGAGGGCCACAATGGGTTCTTAAACTGGACCGGAGGGCCGGAACAAAAGCATGGATGGAGTGTTTGTGTGAACTAATATAAATTCATTACATCATTACATAGAAGGGTACGGTCTTTTTTTTTTTTAGTTTTATTCATTTCAAACGGGCCGCATCCGGCCCGTGGGCCGTAGTTTGCCCACGGCTGGGCTAGAGGGTATTAGGGTCCCATCTGAATGATCACTACATTTGATGATTTTATTATATTTTTCTCAAATTTTGATAAAATGGCTCACCTAAAAGTTATCAGATAAAATTTGCTGGGGCAGCTAGAAAAAATTCCGATGGAGCACTAGTTTTGAACAATATCAAAGTGGACTGTGATATCATGAGCTTGGAAATGCTTGGTAGCATGGTGACTGCAGTTAACATTTACCACAGTGTATATTGGAAAGCTGGTGACTGCAGTTAACATTACCACAGTGTATATTGGAAAGTTGCGGAGAGAATACATCTTAAAAGTTCTCATCATGAGAAAAAAATTGTAACTATGTGTGGTGATGGGTTGCAACTAGACTTACTGTGGTGATCATTTCATAATATATATAAATATCAAATCATCATATTGTACACTTGAAACTAATATGATGTTATATGTCTGTTACACTTCAATTTTTCCAAGTTTGATATTGGCATAATCATAGAAGATAATAAAGGAGTAAAATAACCCCCAAAAGAGCATTGGAGCATTCTAAATCATTTAACATGTGACTTGGGCACATCAAAGACAGTACAGAATAGAAAAATATTATTCAATAATTCGAATTGGAACAGTTGGGTTTGTTATTTGAATTGTTTACCAGTGTTATGCACTATACACACACACACACACATATATATATATATTTAAATCAAATACTTCTATAAGGCTTTTTATACTGAGCGATTATCTTCTGCAGCCAGTTCCCCACCTTATTCTACTTTCTAAATGATTATCATTTTCAAATCTTTTGGCTCTTTTTTTGGTATGTTTACATTTAAAATATATTGAGTACAATCTCACTTACCACTTTAGAATTTTCTTTAGAAAGTAATTTCCAAGAATGGGATACAAAACATCGAAATAACACACAAACACAATCTAATTAACCCAAATACTTCTGCTATCTATTCACAGACAGCCTATTAAGCAGGAAACAGATTCACTCTCACCGACAGCACAGACCGGTCTCACCCCAACCAGTAGCACTAACATGGAAACTTTAAAAGCCTGTGGTAAGTTGATAGGCTTAAAACATATTTTTTTGCTCTTAATTTGTAAGACTTGATTTAACTTTGGTTTAAAAGAATCTCATTATAAATACATCACTTAGATGTGTAAGGATAGACTCAGCTATAATTCTGCTCTGTGAATAGCCTGATGATATGTTTCAATCATGTATCCACTTCAATTTTAATAGTTATGTAATTTCTACAAACCCATATTAACATAGCATTTTGTCAGCTTTTAAAGTGTGCTTGATTTTTATTTGAGAGTGTTTTCACATGAAAGGATTACATTTATACACCACTTCTTAATTCTATAACAAATTTTAGGCATTGAGAGCCCTTCAGGAATACACTAACTATTCCTATTTTACTCGATATGGTTTTATTTGCTGATTTTAAAGCTCTAAAATCTGCCTGGCATTTGTCTTGTATGAGGTGACGATCCTTTTGTGAAATTCCAATTATTTGCAGTTTAGTTAAGAGTCAGATCTGCACAGCCCTCCACACACCCTCCCAAATGCCAGCCAAGGGATAAAACGTTATAAACCCACAACGACAAGGAGAGGGAAGAAGACGTTTGGAATCCAGAAAGCCAAAGCCATCAGCTAATTAAATGTGCAGATTTGAAAAGCTGGAGCCCTGACATGCAACTGAGGAACCTGAGATGTGACCTCACTCTTGTTTCAGGCCCAAGGAGTGTGGGTGGCTGGAGCTGGGCCGGGCACTCATGGGGCAGAAATGCCCACATGGAACCCACCCCAGGAGACTCTCGGTGGTGCACGTGGTGCCTGGGCTATCGGACAGGCTACTTTCTACCCTGTGGCTGTATACATGAAACTAACACAAAATAGTGTTGAATAAAAGTGTAATAAAAAATAAAACAAGGGACTAAGAATCTATCTATACTAATAAAAGGGTAAAATGCTAATTAGGCTGGATAGACTGGATATCTTCCAGACGTCCTTCCAGGCAAAGCCATGGTGGCAGGGGCTGAGGCAGAGGTGGTTAGAGGTGAACAGGCAGGGAGAGGAGCAGTTAGGGGCATCAGGCAGGCATGCAGAGTGGTTAGGGGCAATGAGTCAGGCATGCAGAGTGGTTAGAGACGATCAGGCAGGCAGGGAGGTGAGCAGTTAGGAATCAGAGGTTCCAGATTGTGAGAGGGATGTCCGACTGCTGGTTTAGGCCCAATTCAGGGCCTAAACCAACAGTCGGACATCCCCCAAGGGGTCCTGGATTGGAGAGGGTGCAGGCTGGACTGAGGGATCACCCCTGCATGAATTTTGTGCACCGGGCCTCTAGTCTATACTAATAATAGCCTAGGTGGTGTCATGCCCTCATGTCATCACAAGATGGCCATCACAAGATGGCTGCATGCAAGGCAGAGGTGGGTCTTGGCAGCCACTCCATGTGGTGAGGCCTGGGGGTCCCACGGCTCTGTGCAGCGCTGAGGAAGCTGGTCCTGGGGTCTCCGCTGCCTCACACAGAGGAGGCGGGTTCTGGCAGAGGAGGTGGGTTGGGGCAGGGGAGGGCAGTGGTAGGCGATCAGGCCAGCAGGGAAGGGCAGTTGGGAGCGATCAGGCCAGCAGGGGAGGGCAGGCTGGGCTGAGGGACACCTTCCTGCCCCCCCCCGCCCCTGTGCATGAATTTCGTACACTGGGTCTCTAGTATATCTACACTAATAAAAGAGAAACATGGTAATTGGCGTACGACCGCTACCCTTCCCTTTGGCTAATCCCCCTGTCACTCACAGAGTAGGGCCGAGATATGCAAATTAACTGGCAGCCAAGATGGCGGCCGGCAGCCAGGCAGCTGATGCGAACAGGGAGGCTTGCTTGCTTCAGTGATGGAGAACTCCAACATTCCCCGCCTGACTTGCCGGGCTCTCAGCTGCAACGCTAAGCAACTATGTTGCGAATAAAGAAGCTAAAAAAACCCCAGAAACCTGCTTTACTCAGTGGAGCTTCAGCCAGCCGGACCGCAACATTGTATCAAATACAGATGGTAAACAAAGGCCAGAAACCTGTTTTCAGCAGCCGAGGCCTCAGAGCTAAAGCTGGCCCAGAATAAAAAAAAGAAAAAAGAAAAAACAGAGTGGTTGGGAGCTTCAGTCCCAGCCTGAAAACAGCCCTCAGCCCCTCAGCCAGACTGGCCAGGCACCCCAGTGGGGACCCCCACCCTGAAGGGTGTGTGACCAGCTGCAAACAGCCATGATCCCCTCACCCAGACTGGCAAGGCACCCCAGTGGGAACCCCCACCCTGATCCAGGACACCCTTCAGGGCAAACCAGCCAGCCCCACCCAAGCACCAGGCCTCTACCCTATATAGTAAAAGGGTAATATGCCTCCCAGCACCCGGATCAGCGGAGCTGAGAGGCCTCCGGGCAGCGGGATCAGTGTGACAGGGGGCAGCGCCCAAACCCCCTGATCGCCCTGCAGCTCTGTGTGTGACAGGGGGCAGGGCCCCAACCCCCCCGCCCCCCACGGGCCCTGCTCTGTGTGTGACGGGGTAGAGCCATAACCTCCCCATTGGCCCTGCCCTGAGTGTGACAGGGAGTGGTGCCCCAACTCCCCTATCGGCCCTACTCTGTGAGTGACAGGGGGGAGCTCCTCAACCCCCTGATGGGCCCTGCTCTGTGCGTGACAGGGGTCAGCGCCCCAACCCCCTGATTGGCCCTGCTCTGTGCGTGACGGGGTGGCGCCGCAACCTCCCCATCGACCCTGCCTTGAGTGTGACAGGGGGCGGTGCCCCAACCCCCCAATCGGCCCTACCCTGAGCGTGACTGAGGGTGGCATCACAACCTCCCAATCTGCCCTGCTCTGTGCATGACAGGGGACGGCGCCCCAACTCTCCAATCGGCCCTGCTCTGAGCCCGACCAGGGGCTGCACCTAGGGATTGGGCCTGCCCTCTGCCACCCAGGAGCAGGCCTAAGACAGCAGGTCATTATCTCCCGAGGGGTCCCAGACTGCAAGAGGGCACAGGCCGGTCTGAGGGACCCCCCTTCCCCCAAGTGCACAAATTTTTGTGCACCGGGCCTCTAGTATATATATAAAACCTTAGCAAACCGTTATGATGGAATGACTGGAATGACCGATTGCTATGACACACACTGAACACCAGGGGGCAGATGCTCCATCCAGGAGCTGCCCCCTGGTGGTCAGTGCACTCCCACAGAGGGAGTGCTGTTCAGCCAGAAGCCGGGCTCACAGCTGGCAAGTGCAGTGGCGGTGGCGGGAGCCTCTCCCACCTCTGAGGCAGGGCTAAGGAGCTAAGAAGCAAGTGGTGAGCAGTTAGGAGCGAGTGGAGAGTGGTTAGGAGCTCCAAGTGCCGAGCCTGGCTTGGATCCTCCCCAGCAGCCTGCTGCCCGTTTTGGTTAGATTCCCGCAGGCCTGATTGGGCTGAAACTGGCAGTCTGACATCCTCCAAGGAGTCCCAGATTACAAGAGGGACCCCAACTGGTGTACGACTCTGTGCACTGGGCCTCTAGTGATTTAAATAAATGAAAGATAATCATATTTTGCTCAGTTTTTATTAGAAAAATTTCTTTGATACATTTACATAAAATTTGAATTGTTACTATAATAATTGTCATTTTTGAAAAGTGAAAAAAGTAAAAGCTCCATCTAGGAAGTAATTAGAATTCCCGAACCTTGACTAAGGGTACCCTGGGATGGCATTTTCCTCGGTGCAGGGGTCGGAGGAATCTGTCCTGGGCTCAGGGACAGAGTGGGGGCAGACAGGACCCTCATGAGAACATGGAGCTCATTCATCAGGTCCCAGAGGAATGAGCCCACAGCAGGTGTGTCTGTGAACCTCACCCAGGAGATTACGGTCGGGATCCCCCCCTTACAGAGATGGAGACGGAGTCCTGAGATCTGGTCAACAAGGCGGGGACCCGGGAGAGCTGGCGGGTTAGCTCTGGGCCCAGGGCCCAGTCAGAGTGCAGGAGGGACCAAGCCCCAGCGGGCAGGGAGCACGTGGTCTCCCTCCGGCCACAACTCAAATGAGAACCACCCAGAGCCTCCTAGAAGCCCAGCCAGGGCTACAGAGAAGCAGCGTCTGGGCACCTGGTGGCCAGGCCAGGAGACACAGGGACACACCATCCTCCTAACCGGGGGCAGCAGGCCCTGGCCCCTCTGCAGGGCACAGTCCTTGCACCTGCGGCGGGAAGCAGGGGCTGCTGAGCAGCCCAGACCGAGGCGCTTGGAAGCCTCCAGAGTACAGAGGAGATGGAAGCAGAGAGGGATTGTGGAGACACTGAGGTGAACTTCAGCAGGTTGTTTAGCCTCATCGAAGCGGATCTGGCGACAAGTGACTCTCGTTCTGATGACACTAAGCCTGGCGTGGGAGGAAGTGTAGATAAGGTGACGGCGCATGCAGCGCAAGTGGGAGGCAGGCGAGTGGTGAGGAGACCCCACAGAAATTACTTAATTTAATAATTAACACTGGAGGAATTGGGGACCATGGGGCCTGTGAGCTGCAGAAATGGGTTCAGAAATAAGAACATGGAGGGCCAGGGGCTGGAGGTGAGGGGGGCGGGGTGGGAGGGAGACCTGGGGGGTGGCCTCAGAGTGCAGAGGGGGCAGGGACACAGGAGGCAGGCTGGATGGGGCTGTTTATTGACAGGCACAGTGGCCTGAGGCTCAGGGCCCTCCCTCCCTCAGGGTGAGCTGGAGGCCCAGCCCTTCCCTTGAGGGAGAGAGGCTCATTCTCAGCATAGACGGGTGTCCTGCCGCCCTGTTGCTCCCCCGCTGCCGAGCAGGGCGGGACTGTTTGAGACGGAAAACGTCTGCTATCCAGGTGGCCTGCCCTAAGTTTAGTAATTTTATGTCGGGTTGAAGAATCAAACATAAGCCCATTGCCTGTCTATACTAGTGATTAGAAGTCCGATGCTGAGTTTACTCAGTGCTCAGGGTGAACGTTCTGGATTCCCATCATCGCTCACCTTTCTGAACCCCTAGAAGAGGGGAAATAGCATATTCTGTAACATTGGAGGAGAAAAAACTGGCCTTTTCCCTTTCAGTTCAGTCATCACACCTGTTCGGAGGGAGAACAGTCCGATTCCAGGCACCGGGCTGACACCCCCTCCCCCAGTCCATGTCGCTAAGGTCGTGTGGTGAGCTGCCCCAGAACCTGCCTTCACAGTGGAACTTCACAAGCTTCGTCAATTAAACTAAGACATTTTGCCACCCTTCATGTCCATTGTCAAGTCAGAAATGTTAAATACAAATCATGCACCTCTGAACTGGTGAGAAGGCGGCTGAGGCGCTGTTGAGTGGACTGGCGGGAGCATCACGGGGGCCTGGGCAGCCCACGGAGGTCATGCCCTCCGGACACCTCAAATCCTGTCAGAAATGCCCTGTGTGTTCCCTCTCTGAGGTGACGTTTCAGATTAAAGCCGTGTGCTTTAAAGTCAGTTCCACGTTGATCATATCTCCATTGGTAACTCTGGTGGGTAGATTTCACAATAGGAACAAAAGTTCACAGCTGTATCTCCAATTGCCTCTTTGGTGTCTTGTCCACTTGAAGGAAGATTTCTTTCCGGTTTTATAAAAGCTGATTTTAAAATGAAGGGACAGGCTTTTATTTGGATACTGTTTCGAGACTGCCCTTGAACTAACACATTCCCTGTCATTCAACATCAAGTCAGACTTAACAATCATAATTTCCTCCGAAATGAAGTGTGGGACCTTGTGGCTATGTAAGAATTACTCAATACAAGCTTCCAGCTTTGAAAAACACTCTGTCCCTCCACCTGACAGTTTCCATTCTTCAGAGACCCCAGCTCACCCGCCTGCTTCCCACCTGCTGAGGGGCAGGACCCACCATCCATCGTCCCTTCCTGTGCAGGCCCTGGGCACCGGGCCCCTCTCACCAGCCCGCCAACCAGCGCATTGTTGCGGATGTGTGTCCGTCAGCACATCTCTATCACCTCCTCTCTATAAAACCACACACCTGCGGTGCCTGGTCTGTCAGATTGGCCTCCCTCTCAGGTGAGTCACCTGAGGCGCCCTGGCTGCACCGCAGCTCTGCAGGTGCTGGCTGAGCGCCAGGACAGTGAGGTGGTGGGATACAAAGACGACCACTGTGAACCCGCACAGAGCGCCCCATCCGGAGGAGGTAAATGGAAGGCTTCCTGCTTAATGCCATCTGCTATCTGCACCGGAGGGGTCAGGGCCCGCTGGCCACGCCACCCAGGAACCTCGCGGAGAGACTGGTGACCCCGAGGCTGCCAAGGCGAGTGGACATTCTCCAGAAAGGCAGCCAGTTTCAGGGTGAGGCAGCCAGTTTCAGGGTGGAGGCAAGGCACAGGGAGGTCCAGGTGGAGTCGAAATCTGTGCAGAGACGTGGCAGGACAGGGCCTGGGGAGTGTCTGCTGACACTGGCCTGGGCCGAAGTGTTGAGAAAGGGGTGGCACGTGCTGGTGCCGTGGGAGAGAAGGAGGTGAGCAGCCGGCCACGGGGCCTCTCAGTGTGTTTGCAGCTACAACCCTGAAGGGCGTTGTGCAGACTTGCAATTCAATCTAGAGGAAGAGTCATTGAAAGGAGAATTTAGGGTGAGACCAGTTAGGACATTATTCCGGTAAAACCAGGGAGTGCGGTGTGAACTGCAGCCCTACATAGGGGTGGGAGGGAGGGGGGCGGGAACAGAGTGACCCCTTCTGTTCTGAGTGTCTGTGGAAGGCAGAAGCAAGGGAGAGAGGCACCCAGGTCACGGATTTTAGGAGAAGCTGCCGACAGGCCTGGGTTAGACACTCAGCACCGATTTCTCAGGACGGGTCCCTGTGGGCGGCAGCCACATGTGCTCGGAGCAGTGCTGCCCTGGACGCTCGCAGGTGCCAGGGGAGGGCAGGGCAGGGCGCAGGGCGGGCAGCGGGAGCGCAGGCTGCGCCTGGGCCTGAGGAAACCTCCCAGTGTGGGAGCAGCAGCTCTGGCTGAGGGCCAGACAGCTACCTGCCGGGCCTGCAGGCACCAAGTACTGACATTGAGAACAGGGCAGCGGCCCCGCCTGAGGCAGTGGCTGTAACGCACCAGGAGTGTCATGGAAACACCAGGGACCGGATTTGAATTTTACAATCCGAGATCTCAGGAAAATTACAGCTCTGCACAGTGCGTCCATTTCCAGCCAGCTCACAGTGTGCCTTCCAGGCCTCTCCTCCTGTCCTCTGTGGTTTTTAAAAAATATATTTTATTGATTTTTTACAGAGAGGAAAGGAGAGGGATAGAGAGTTAGAAACATCGATGAGAGAGAAACATCGATCAGCTGCCTCCTGCACACTCCCCACTGGGGATGTGCCCACAACCGAGGTACATGCCCTTGACCGGAATCGAACCCGGGACCCTTGAGTCCGCAGGCCGACGCTCTATCCACTGAGCCAAACCGGTTAGGGCAGTCCTCTGTGATCTTAAAGTGCTCTCAGGGACCATCGCATGAGAAAGCTCCGAATTGTTTTTGATGACATGCATTCTGACTGCTGATAAACTCTAACTAAAATACAAAACAAAGCCCAAGTCCGTGGGGTCTGAGGCAGAGGAGAGGGACAGTTTGGGATGCTCTCCCCTAAGCGCTGCGACGCTGGGTGGAAAAGTCAGACAGTGTTTGTAAACCAGAGACGCTCTGACGGGAGAGCGGGTGTGCTGTGGCATCGCGATGCTGTTAGTGCGATTCCTTTAAGCCGGATCGCCAGGGAGCTGCTCACGCGGGGGCTGGGCAGGGAGCATGCAGGGCGGACGGAGGGCCTGGCCGCCACAGGAAGCTGCCTGAGTTCCGGGCAGCAGCCCTCGCGTTTCAGTTCTTATCTGGATGGGGATGAGATGTCCAAGTCTCTCACACAGCCGCTCTCTCTCCGCCATCATCAACATTATTAAAAGTCGACAAGGCACCGTTTCCAGGTAATTTATAATTTTAAAATTCTGTTTGCAGTTTTTCAGAAAATTGTCTAACAATACTATCTTCAGTAAAGATAGGTCAGAGCCAAAACATATCTTATTTGATTATTTCTCAGACATAAGATGGAAATTGATGTAAAAACTAACTCTTAGCTATGAAACTCTCAAAAGTATTATTCTTAACGGTAGAACACTGGGCTCAGACTTCTCTCCGAACAGTCTACTGTACTCATACGACCAGATGCAGCATGAAGGATCAGAAAAGGGGAGTTTGTATTGGGTGTTAGATGGACAGGTTCAGGATTATTTTGCAAGGGGAGAAGATTTCGTGGTTAATGGCTCCTCAGTGCTTTCTAATCCCTCAGTCAACACCCTAGCCCCTCTCTCTGTCTTTCTCTCTCTGCCTCTCTCCTCTTCCTCCCCGCCACCCCCCCACCTATTTTGTTGATGCAACCTTCAAAATATGTCAAGAATTCCATAATTTGTCAACTGACTCTCCCAATATCAAGCCCCACCCACAACACCTCTTCACTTGAATTACCTAGAGGTCCCGTGGACTGGCCTCGTTGCGCCTCCTGGTGGACAGTCAGCAGTGTGGCAGGAGCGGCCTGCTGTGCCGCCAACCACAGCATCTCTGCTCAGGTCCATCTTCATAATTAAACCTGGGGAGCTGGAGGACAGGGCCTGCCCCTCAGCCCAGGGCCTGGACAAGACAAATGTTTGATAACTGTTTTCTGAACCAGTAACATCCAGCGAGTGGGGCAGAACTGGGGAAGCAGCTTCAGAGTTTAGCTGAAGTTTCAGTGATTCCGGACACTCCAGAGAACAGGTAAAACATGGTTATGGCCAGACAGCTCACTTTCTCCACAGAGGAGTCTCGGGTTTAGTGCTTTAGAAAGTATGAATGCGCTGGGCTAAGTCAAATGCAGAAACTTTTCTGGAGAAGCATTTCCTTGAGCAGCCAGAAGCCTGCTTTTCCGCTTCCTCCCTGGAGGCCACCACCTGCTGCAGCGCTGACCTCCGTCACCTGTCTGCCAGGAGCACGGGCAGCACCTGCACCCACATGGTTGCAGAGCTGGTCTGCCTGTGGCCCCCAGGCTTTTCCCCTCAGCTTTCCAGGGTGGGAAGGAAAGGTGGTCCTGCCCTCGTGGGTCATGTCTGGATGCTCCAGTAAGAGTCTGAGTTTAAGAAATACCCACCAGGCCTGGCTTTCCCTTCTGACAGAGCAGGAAGCAGAGACGGCCTGGCACAGCTGCCTGCTCTGCCGCAAGCTCTATCTTGGAGAGCATCAACGACACCAGCCCGTGAAAAATAGCTCAGAACTCAAGAGCGGCAGTTTCACACGAACACAGCCCTCCCAGTGTGTGTGCTGTGCTGCACCGCCTTCTAGTCCCCGAGCGGCCAGGTGAGTGGTGCGTCCTCAGACGGCCCTCACCCGCAGTGCAGTATTGGTGGCTGGAGCTGTCTCTCTCTGTCAGCTGTCCTAGATGAAGGCACTGCCCACCTTTCCAGCTGCTGACTGGGGCCAGCCTGCCCCCACCGACTGACCAAGGAGTGATACACCAAGGCCTGGCCCTTGTCTCAGGTTGGGATACCTGGCTCAGAGCTGCCAGCACCGCCGGCCGAACCTCTCGTGGCAAATGTAGCACCGAACTGTGTGGGAGAATTTCTTCTGCATCACAGCTTGGCTCCCGGCGTGTGCTGAGCCGACCCGTGACAGTGTTCCTCCACGTGGTCCAGCACCCACCGCCTGCACCGTGGGACCGCAGCTCCCCTCCTCTCCGCCGGTCAGGTGACTGACGCATGAGCCAAAATGACTTGCACTGTGATGCCTACGTGGATGAGGAGGAAACTTCATCTTTTGTGAATGAAGGTCCTATCTATGTAACAATCCCAAGGAAAGGCCGGTGGAAAACCAGGATGTTTGAGTTGCTGACATGTGATGCATGGCATTTCATTACATCTTTGCTCTATAGTTACTCGCTCTTCAGGGACAGTCCCCGAATCCCAGCTACTGCTGATTCCTATTCGTTTCCTCCCGACACTCTGCACCATCGGTGCTTCCCTCAGCTTCCTCCCCCTGCACCCCGAGATCATATCCTTCTCGGAGACCAAGGCTTGTAGAACCAGCAGGTTCTTGAAGTCCGTTTTCCCCAAGCCCCTCACGTTGTGAGTGAGGAGCCACCGAGGCCCACCTTCCTCCCCACCATGTGCTCCCTACGCTGGCGGGGAACCTGGAGGGCCGAGCCCCAGACCCTGTCAGTGGCCACTCAGCTAAGAAACTTCGTCATCAGCATGTCACCAACCTGTTTGGTTGTGCGATTTCTTTTACGTGTGTGTGTGTTCTTACCATCTGCCCCTCTGCACCCCCCTCACACCCCAGGACATGCGCTCCACTCGAACCCCTGTACCTAGCCAGCCGTGGGCCCCAGAGCAGGGACCCGGATGTGTGTGAAGAGAGGAAGGAATGGCATTGAGTGAGGACCCAAAGCCCCACTGCAGGGATCTAGGCGCTATCCCGTCTCTGAGCCCAGCCAGCGATCTGACTCCCGCTACATGACACAGTCCATAGAACTGTGCTCACGCAGCAAGCTTCGCTGGGTTGGCGGGCCGTGGCAGGGACTTCGGTGTCACGGCCTCTCTGCCGCACCTGCAGTCATCGTGCACTGGATTCATTTTAGTCTTCAGCTCTTGGCCTGTCCCGGAGGCCTCACTCTTCCCTGCTGCTCCTGCCCACTGCTCCCTCCACTCTGCTCCACCTCGGTAATGAAAAGGCCCTTGTGCCTTCGTGAAGGTGCCCTAAGGTCTGCCCGAGGCCTGGACGCTGAGCCCTGAGGTTGGAGCGTGGGGTTTACTCACAGTCGCATTGAGACAGGGCCAGGTGCAAGGACCATCGGCAAGACAAGACCCATGTGTCCAGACCCAAAGCTACAGGCAGAAATTCAATCAGTGCTCAGCCCAGTTCATAAAGGACAATGGAGCCCTCTCTCTCTAGTTCACGGTCTCACTCAGTGAACGAAACCTCCGTGTGAAAATGCCACGCGTGCGTTGAACCATCCCCAAGCGAATAGCATTCTGTTGGGTCTATTGGCCTTTCCCGCAGCCCACACACTTACCAGCTTTTCACACCCTGTTGCTTGCATTCGATTTTAAATGAAATGCAGTGGTATTTCCAGGTGTAGGTGGGCGTTCCAGCGTGAATAGCTGGGCCCCAGCCACTGAGACCCTGGAAGTGGGTCAGGGAGGAGTGGGCCAGCCTGCACCTTCCTCCTCCAGTTTCCAAGACGTTCATCTTAGGGTTTGCAGCCAGGACCATGTCCAGTGAGCAGGGACTGGGGTGTGGTCCCTCAGGTCTAGATGCAGACTTTCAGGCTGTAAGGAGTTTACCTTGTCGGCACTTCCAAGTCCTGTTCTGGTGACTCTGATTCTGCTGGGTATTTGTGGATAGTTCATGAGAAAAAGGTGTCTTTGTGGTAATAAGTTAGGGAGCTTCTTACCACGTTTTCCTCTAGAAAACCCACCCGTGCGTTATCGAATTGCACGCCTGACGCCGATGCACTTTTATTAACCGATGTCACCCCAATAAATTTGATTAACAAAAAGAAGAAAATATATCCTGCACTCTGGCCTACTAAGGGCTTTGGAATTTCTGCAGGCAGGAAACTCTTGCTAAGATGTCTTTTTCTACAATAATTGTTTTTTTTTTTTTACTATTTTTGAAACAAATCAACACTATTTACTTATTTACTATTTTTGTTAAGGCTCACCTGAGGAGACTTTTCCCATTGATTTTTAGAGAGAGTGAAAGGGAGGGAGGTGGTGGGAAAGCGAGAGAGACATCTATGTGAGAGAGACACATTGATTGGCTGCTTCCCATACTTACCAGGAGTCAGACCTTGAACCTGTGATCCTTCAGTGCAAAGGACGTTGCCCTAACCCCTGAGCACACCGCTCAGGGCTGAATCAGCACCTTTTAGTGGAGCTTATAGAAAGAGAGGAGAAGTGGTTGTGGGCTGGGGGGCAGGAAGAGGCCAGGAGAGGCCCACTCTCAACTGTGAGATGGATGAGGTCTGATGTGAGCCCCGGGCGGGGAGGGCAGCACGGTGTGTGTAAGTGCAGTTAGCTGAGAGAGCAGAGCTTCATGTTCACACACAGGAAGGTAAACACATGAGTGTTAACAGCTGAAGGGGGAATCCTTCCGCAAGGTCTACCTGTCTCACATCACCACGCAGGATGCTCTAATTATCAGATAGTTTTATTTATAATTACACATCATGGAAGCTGGAAAAATCACCTTTCAGTATCTTTTTATTCTTAGGAATCCAATCCAATCAGGAGAATGGAAACCACCTCTGTATTTAAGTGAAGGGCATGTCCCACAAAGACAGCTCTGCCCGGAGGGTAGTAAAGCTAACAACCCAAAGGTGGGCTGGAGAGGCCCCAGCAGTAGGTGGACGGGAAGCCACCCCACCTGCAGCAGGTGTCCTCAGGTGGACCAGGTCGGGGCCACCAGCAGGACCCAGAACCAGGGCTGCCCAGCCGAGGAGACGTCTGCTCTGTGAAAGCGCAGCCTCGGACGTGCAGCTGGTGCTGGGGACACTGCCCGACCGAGTGGGGCTGGAAGCCCCGTTCTCCCTCCCTGGCACCTTCCCATCCCGATCAGACCTCCCAGAGGTACATCGCAGCCAGCACCATGGGTGAGAGCACCTGGGAGGTGCAGGTCCCGTGTCAGAGTGGCTTGCAACAAGGACGGGGCGAATCTGACAAAACAGGCAAAGGACCAGCTGTGAGTTTCATGGAACTTAGCTGTTCCATCATCAGCGGTGATGTAATCAAGTTTCCAACAAAAGCTTAATGATTGTAATTGTCTGAGTGCCTTTCACATGCAAAGCACGTTGTTTTCTGATTTTTTAAATGTGCATTTATATGTATGCATAGTAGCCAAGGTTCTCCAGCAAAATAGCATTTTGATCTATATATCTATCCATCCACCCATTCACCATCTATCCATCCACCCATTCATCTACCCATCTATCCATCCATTCATCCATCCACCCATCCATCCATCATCTATCCATCTGTCCATCAATCCATCCATCCATCCATCCATCCATCAATCATCTATTCATCCATCCATCCATCCATCCACTCATTCATCTATCTATCCACCTATCTATCCATCCATCCATCCATCCATCCATCCATGTATCCATCCATCCATCATCTATCCATCCACCCATTCATCTATCCATCTATCCACCTATCTATCCATCCATCGATCCATCCATCATCTAGCCATCCATCCAAACATCCATACATCCATTCACCCATTCATCTATCCGTCCATCCATCTATTATCTATCTATCTATCTATCTATCTATCTATCTATCATCTATCTATCTATCTATCTATTCATCCATCCATCATATATCTACCATCTGCCTACCTATCTACCTACCTCATACCTATCTATCCATCTATGATATTGGTTATAAGGAATTGATCAGGAGGGTGTCTGTGATGCAGAGCTAGGAGAGGCTGTGGTGATTGGAGACTGTGTGCTGGGAGCGGGTGGTGAATCCAGTCTGAATAGAAAGACGGAGAACCAGGCACTCTGAAGTCAGGAGGTCAGTGCCAGCCAGGCAGGAACAGAGCAGCCTGGGCCCCCATTCATCTGTGGTCAGGCCTCAGGGAGCCAGAGAGCATCCCCCATGTTGGAGCAGGTGATCTGCTTGCTTAATTCACACCCAGAAATAATGTCTCCAGACATGGGGTGTCCTTGGCCCAGCCCAGCGGACAGATAAAATTATCCTCCACAATGGGCTTTGTCAGGAAATATCATGAGAGCACCAATGGGAAAGGTAAAGCTAGGACAGGACTTGCAAACTTAGTCAGCACTGCTGATTCAGGCGCCAGCTCAGGGAGCTTCCTGGCTAACGGGGAGCTTGCCTGTCCCGGAGCTGTTGTGTGACAGTGGCTTCCCCACAAGCAGCTGGGCCCTTGCTCCCCTGCCTCCTCCAGCAGGTGCCTCCTGCCCCGACTTCACCTCCTGGCCCGGAACGCTGGCCCCCTGGCCCCAGGTCTGACTGACAGCGCCTGCAGGTGCAGGCAGTTAGGCTAATGGCAGCAACGCGAAGAGTTAGAGGAGAGGACTGAGCAACAGATCTGACCACTCAGGCCCAGGCCTTCTCAGCGACAATGCTGAGGTCTGCAGTCAGCCACCTGGGCCATGGCCTGCTCCCCCACCCCGCCTCTTCCAAGTAGGACCCATAAACTGCTTAGCTGGAGTCTCTCAGGCCCATCCGTCTCCTCTCCCCTCCCCTCACCTGCTCAGGGGAGTGGGAGCTGCTGGGCCACAGGCCTGACTTCCATTTTGCACACCCGAAGGTTTCAGTTGTACAGTGGGGCCTTGACTTACGAGTGTCCCGACTAACGAGTTTTTCGAGATACGAGCCATCTCTTGGCCGATTTTTTGCTTTGAGTTGCTATGGTGAATTGTGCTGCTATGAACATAGGGGTGCATATATCCTTTCTGATTGGTGTTTCTGGTTTCTTGGGATATATTCCTAGAAGTGGGATCATGGGGTCAAATGGGAGTTCCATTTTTAGTTTTTTGAGGAAACTCCATACTGTCTTCCATAGTGGCTGCACCAGTCTGCATTCCCACCAGCAGTGTACAAGTGTTCCTTTTTCTCCACATCCTCTCCAGCACTTGTCATTTGTTGATTTGTTGATGATAGCCAGTCTTACAGGTGTGAGATGGTACCTTATTGTTGTTTTGATTTGCATCTCTCGGATGATTAGTGACTTTGAGCATGTTTTCATATGTCTCTTGGCTTTCTGAATGTCCTCTTTTGAAAGGTGTCTGTCTAGGTCCTTTGCCCATTTTATGATTGGATTGTTTATCTTCCTTTTTTTAAGTTGTATGAGTTCTCTATAAATGTTGGAGATTAGGCCCTTATCAGATATGACATTGGCAAATACGTTTTCCCATGAAGTGAGCTTTCTTGTTGTTTTGTTGATGGTTTCTTTTGCTGTGCAGAAGCTTTTTATTTTGATGTAGTCCCATTTGTTCATTTTCTCTTTAGTTTCAAGTGCCCTAGCAGCTGTATCAGTGAAGAAATTGCTTCGGCATATGTCTGAGATTTTGTTGCCTTTGGATTCTTCTAGAATTTTTATGGTTTCCCGTCTTACATTTAAGCCCTTTATCCATTTTGAGTTTATTTTTGTGTATGGTGTAAGTTGGTGGTCTAGTTTCATTTTCTTGCATATATCTGTCCAATTTTCCCAATACCATTTATTGAAGAGACTATCTTGACTCCATTGTATGTTCTTGCCTACCTCGTCAAATATTAATTGAGCATATTGGTTCGGGCCGATTTCTGGGCTCTCTATTCTATTCCATTGATCTATATGCCTGTTCTTGTGCCAGTACCAGGCAGTTTTGAGAACAGTGGCTTTGTAATACAGCTTGATATCTGGTATTGAGATCCCACCTACTTTGTTCTTTCTCAGGATCGCTGCAGCTATTCGGGGTCTTTTTTTATTCCAGATGAATTTTTGGAGAGTTCGTTCTAGATCTGTGAAATATGCCATTGGTAATTTAATGGGGATTGCACTGAATCTATAGATTGCTTTGGGTAATATGGACATTTTTATGATGTTGATTCTACCAATCCATGAACATGGTATGTTCTTCCATCTGTTTATGTCTTCCTCTATCTCTTTTTTTCAACATCCTGTAGTTTTCTGAGTAGAGGTCTTTTACCTCTTTAGTTAAGTTTATTCCTAGGTAGCTTAATTTCTTTGGTGCAATGGTAAATGGGATTGTTTTTTTAGTCTCTCTTTCTGTAGGTTCACTATTGGTGTATAGAAATGCCTTAGATTTCTTGAGGTTAATTTTGTATCCTGCTACATTGCCAAATTCATGTATTAAGTCCAGTAGTTTTTTGATGGAGTCTTTAGGGTTTTGTATATATAATATCATGTCATCTGCAAATAAGGACAGTTTTACTTCCTCTTTTCCAATTTGGATGTCTTTTATTTTTTCTTCTTGTCTAATTGCAATGGCTAGTACTTCCAGTACTATGTTGAACAGGAGTGGTGAGAGTGGGCATCCCTGTCTTGTTCCTGTTCTTAGGGGAAATGGTGTTAGTTTTTATCCATTGAGTATGATGTTGGCTGTGGGCTTGTCATATATGGCTTTTATTATGTTGAGGTATGATCCTTCTATTCCCACCTTGCTGAGAGTTTTTATTAAAAATGGGTGTTGGATTTTGTCAAATGCTTTTTCTGCATCTATTGATATGACTATGTGGTTTTTTTTCTTTCAATTTGTTTATGTGATGTATCACGTTTATTGATTTTCGGATATTGTACCATCCTTGCATCCCTGGGATAAATCCTACTTGGTCATGGTGTATGATCTTTCTGATGTACTGTTGGATCCGATTTGCTAAGATTTTGTTGAGGATTTTGGCATCTATGTTCATGAGGGATATTGGCCTGTAATTCTCTTTCAATGTGTTGTCTTTACCTGGTTTTGGTATTAGGGTGATGCTGGCTTCATAGAATGAGCTTGGAAGTATTCCTTCCTCTTGAATTTTTTGTACTAGTCTGAGGAGGATAGGTTTTAGTTCTTCCTTGAATGTTTGGTAAAACTCCCCTGTGAAGCCATCTGGTCCTGGGCTTTTGTTTGCTGGAAGCTTTTTGATGACTGCTTCAATTTCTTCCATAGTTATTGGCCTGTTGAGATTTTTAGATTCTTCCTGATTGAGTTTTGGAATGCTGTATTTTTCTAGGAATTTGTCCATTTCCTCCAGGTTGTCTAGTTTGTTGGAGTAGAGTTGCCCATATACTTTTTAACAATCATCTGTATTTCTGTGGGATCTATTGTTATTTCGCCTCTATCACTTCTGATTTTGTTTATTTGGGTCCTCTCTCCTTGCTTCTTGGTGAGCCTGGCTAAAGGTTCATCAATCTTGTTTATCCTTTCAAAGAACCAACTCTTGGTTTTGTTGATGTTCTGTATTGTTTTTTTTTTTTTTGGTCTCTATGTCATTTATTTCTGCTCTAATCTTTATTATCTCCTTTCTTCTGCTCACTCTGGGGTTTTCTTGTTGCTGTCTTTCTAATTCCTTTGAGTTGTAGAGTTAGATGATTTACTACCATTTTTTCTTGTTTTTTTTTTTTTTTTTTGAGATAGGCCTGTAGAACTATAAACTTCCCTCTCAGGACTGCTTTCATTGTGTCCCATAGGTTTTGGATTGTTGTATTTTCATTGTCATTAGTTTCCAGGATGTTTTTAAGTTCTTCTTTGATCTCATTGGCAACCCAATCAATATTTAATAACATACTATTCAGCTTCCAAGTGTTTGAGTATTTTGGGTTGTTTTTATTGTAGTTTATTTCTAATATTATGCCATCGTGGTCTGAGAAGATGCTTCGTATGATTTCAATCTTCTTGAATTTGTTTGTGACCCAATATGTGGTCTATTTTTGAATGTGTTCTATGAGCACTTGAGTAGAATGTATATTCCATGGCTTTGGGGTGAAGTGTTCTGAAGATGTCAATTAAGTCCATCTGATCTAGTGAGTCATTTAGGATTGCTGTTTCTTTGCTTATTGTTTGTCTAGAGGATTTATCCAGTGATGTCAGTGGTGTATTAAAGTCCCCTACTATGATTGTATTGTTGTCGATCTCTCCTTTGATATCTTCCAGGAGTTTTTTTTTTTTTTTATGTATTTGGGTGCTCCTGCGTTGCGTGCATATATGTTTACCAGGGTTATATTTTCTTGTTGTATTGATCCCTTGAGTATTATGAAGTGGCCTTCCTTATCTCTTGTTATGTACTTCACTTTGAGGTCTATTTTGTCCAATATAAGTATTGCTACCTCAGCTTTCTTTTCATTTCCATTTGCCTGAAAAATATTTTTCCATCCCTTCACTTTCAGTCTGTGTGAGTCCCGTCTTCTGAGGTGGGTCTCTTGTAGATAGCAAATGTATGGGTCATGTTTTTTAATCCATTCAGCCACTCGATGTCTTTTGGTTGGAGCATTTAGTCCGTTTACGTTTAAAGTTATTATTGAAAGGTACTTGTTTGTAGCCATTTCTTTTTGTGTGTGGCTGTTTTCTTTCTGAGCTTTTTATTTCTTCTTTTTATACCATTCCCTTTAGCATTTCTTGCATTGCTGGTGTGGTGGTGATAAACTCCCTTAGCCTTTTTTCATCTGTGAAGCTTCTTATTTCCCCTCAATTTTAAATGATAGCCTCGCTGGATAGAGTATTCTTGGATTCAGTCCTTTGCATCACTTTGTAAATTTCCGACCATTCTTTTCTGGCCTGATGTGTTTCTGTTGAGAAATCATTTGATAATCTAATGGGAGATCCCTTGTATGTAACTTTCCATCTCTCTCTTGCAGCCTGTAAGATTCTCTCTTTGTCCTGAACATTTGCCATGGTAATTATGATGTGTCTTGGTGTGGGTCTTTTTGGGTTCACCTTGTTTGGGACTCTTTGTGCTTGTGTGACTTTTTTCTTCCCCACCTCTGGGAAGTTTTCTGATATTTCTTCAAATAGGTTTTCTAATCCTTGTTCCTCTTTCTGTTGTTCTGGCACCCCTATTATTCATATGTTGTTTTGTTTCATGTTCTCCCAAAGCTCCCTTAGGCTCTCCTCCTGTCTTTTAATTTTTTTGTCCAAGTGCAGTTCAGTTTGGGTGTGTTTTGCTTTCTTGTCTTCTAATTCACTAATTTGGTCCTCCACTTCTCCTAGTCTACTGTTGAAACTTTCAATGGTGTTTTTTTATTACAGATATATTGTTCTTCATTTCTTCTTGGTTCTTACATAATTTATTGATTTTTTCATCTGTTTCTTCTTGCTTCTTGCATAAGTTGTTGATTTTTCCTCCATCCAGTTTATGCACTCTAGGACCCTTATTCTGAATTATTTTTCTGTCATGTTGTATGCCTCTGTATCACTTAGCTGCTTTTCTGGCAAGTTCTCATTTTCTTTCCTTTGGGGGTTTCTTTGTCTACTCATGTTTGATCTCACCGACATATCTAGATGTTGAGTCATTCAGTGGCTGCTCCCTTGGTGGCAGTGGCTCCTCAGGCTGCGGTTGCTCCTCAGGCAGTTGTGGTAGCAGCTGCTCCTCAGTTGGCAGCAGCTCCTCTGGTGAGTGCTGTTCACAGCTGTGGTGGTTCTTCTGGCTGGTGTGGGGAGGCTTCACACACAGCTGCTGTTCCTCAGACAGAGGGTGTGGTGATCAGGAGGCTGCTGTTGCTTGGATTTGCTTTCCGTGGGGGGAAGCAGGGTTCCTCTAAGTTCATGTAGTCACGCTGCTTGGGTTGTGTTGTTTCCGGGTTAGTAGCCAGTCTCTGGATGCCGTGGATGCAGGGTCTTTGGCTTTATATGCTTCCAATCCCCCCCATCTCTTTCAGAGTCAAAGCTGTGGCCATGGAGAGTCTTTCTGTCATGGTGGCATCGTTCCTGCTGTCACCTCCCTCTGTTCCTCACTCCAGAGCCATAGCCTCCCAGCCTCCTCTGAAGCTGTCAAGCCCTTCAGGGCCTCTGGACTCAGCACCCTCCCCCATGAAGGCACCTCAATGCTCTGGAACCTTATGCTGACAGTGAGTATTTTGGGGAGCATAGGAAAAGGTAGATATTTTAACATAGAGGGTTGTATTTCAATATTTATTGGTGATATTTTAATATTTAATTTTAATGTTTATTGGTGACTCAAATTATTTTGGATTTTAATGTATTATTTATACAATTTAGGAAAATGATATAAAGTGTGTGTGACATTTAGAAAACATAAAAGTCATACATATGCCAGTGAGCCCCCCAAAATGTAGAACATGCAAACCTCACAAAGGTGTCACTGGCCACACATAGGACGTGGCCACGGGCGCAGGACCCAAGGAGGGAGAGGAAGGGCCTCCCGGCCCAGACGCCTCTCTATGCGACGGCACAGGCTGAGGGCCACGTGGGTGAGCCCTACCAGCCCAGGGCAGACCCCCACGGAGAAGAGGCTGCGTGTGTGTGTCTGTGCGTGTGTGCGCACGCGCATGTGTGCATGTGTGTCTGTGTGTGCGCGTATGTGTGTGTGTGTGTGTGTGTGTGTGTGTGTGTGTGCGCGCACGTGCGCATGTGAGTGAGGCTGCCAGGAGCAAGGCCTCAGTCACGATGAGGATTTAGTGCTGAAAGAGACAAAGGAGAAGCGGCAGGGAAAGGACTTCTGGGGACAAAGCAGTGATGTGCTGGGCTCACCATGCCCACGGGTCACACTGCGGAGTGTGAGGGACCAGGGTTAAGACCGCAGCCCCTGAGCACTCAGGGGCTCCCAGCCCACCCGCAGAGACTGTGCTGCTCACACTGACCCCAGGGAGGGCAGGGACTGAGAGATGAGCAGGGCCCCTTACAGCCATCCGCACAGGGACCTGGGGGGTGGGCAGGGGCTGAGAGATGAGCAGGGCTCCTTACAGCCATCTTCACAGGGACCTGGGGGGTGGGCAGGGGCTGAGAGTGAGCAGGGCCCCTTACAGCCATCCTCACTGGGACCAGGGGGGTGAGCAGGGACTGAGTGTGGCCGCAGGTGCAGCTACAAGCTTAGGAGAAGCAGCTGACGTCACTCTCAGCGATCTCTCCCGCCGAGGCCCACTCTCTTCTGTCTCTATCTGAAGGCTGCCTGGCCCTCTGTGCCCCAGGACCACCCCCCGCAGGAGTGAGGCCTGCAGCTGGGCAGAGGGCAGGCCCGTCACTGCGATGGGACTCACAGGGACAGTCCTGCCCTGCGCTCGCGAACCCCCAAACCTCAGCTGCAAAACAGTCAGCCCAGCCCTCAGCCTTGGGCTCGGGCTCTGCCCTGGAAGGCAGAGTGGCTTCTGGCTGTTGAGGCCCTGGCAGGTGGGCGAGGGGGCTGGGTCCTGAGAATGGGGTCCTGGGACACGATGTCCCTCAGAGTGAAGATGGTACCAGCCGCCCTGGTGGCTCCGCTGCGGAGCGTCGTCCCGGCATCAAAAGGCTGTGCTGGACACCTGGCAGGGGTGTGTGCAGGAGGCAGCCCACCCATGTTTCTCTCTCTCCCTCTCCCTATCGCTCTAAAAATCAATGTTAAAAAAACCTTTAAAAGTCTTTTTTTCTTAGCTGTTTCACTGGGCATTTTTGATATCTGCTTGCAATATACTTGCTTAGATTCAGGAACAGTAGGTCTGTTGTGGAGAGTCTGTAGGGTTCGACAATAAAATGGACACTTGCTCATCTTTCACAGCATCTGCCGGCCCGCCCCCCCCGCCCCGGGGGGTCCGTGCGAGCAGCACTGTCTGCGGGTGAGCTGGGGCTGTGAGTGCCCAGGGGCCCCAGGTCCCCCCACTCCGCAGTGTGAGTACGTGCAGGGCCTGAGGACACTGCGGAGCACTGAGCACTGAGGGAGAGGACGGTGAGCAGCTCTGAGCTCCCACTTGCACACGCTGCCTTAGATCAGTGGTTCTCAACCTTCCTCACGCTGTGGCCCTTTAATACAGCTCCTCATGTTGTGGTGACCCCAATCTCATTGTTACAAATTGAACATAATTAAAGCATAGTGATTAATCACAAAAACAGTATGTAATTATATATGTGTTTTCCGATGGTCTTAGGCGACACCTGTGAAAGGGTCGTTCGACCCCCAAAGGGGTCGCGACCCACAGGTTGAGAACCACTGCCTTAGAGTCTTCCCTGGAGCCAAACCCCACAGGGGCTGTGTGACGTAGGTGACATCACTGGGTCAAGTTCACGGGAAGCAGACCTACCCTCGGGCCCTCTCACCCCGATCTCCACTAGACTCGCTCCTCGCTGCGGCACGTCGTTACCGTTCTGTGTGCCTTGAAGGACAGATGGAACACCTCACAACCACTGTACCCATCCCTGCCCACCACAACCCAAAGTGACGCTCTTGTGTTCACCCCGTGGCCTCCAGGCGTGAGGGCTGCACAGTGCACAGGGAAAAGCCAGCCGGCAGCCTTTGGAGGAGGCCCCGTCCCTCCCGACCCCTCCTGACAGTACACTGGCCGCTGGTAGGCTGTGTGGACGGAGCACACTGCAAGAGGCTGGGAGGGCCCTGGTGGTGTGGGGAGACGCTGGGAGGCGGAGGTGTCTTTCCCTTCATGGAAAAATTGTGACTTTGCAACGTGGCTTAGAGAGGCCTGGCAACAAGGCTCCACGGCTGAATGAGCTCACTTCCTGTCTCTTCCACTCGCTCAACACAGAGAAGGATTCCATCACATGAGGTCAAACTAACACAAAACATGCTTTAGTGTGTCATTAAATGCCCACTGTATGAGTGAGACATATACATATACATATATATATATGCTTGCACATACATTTGCATATTTGTAACTAAACATACTTGAAGGAAAATGAGGGCATGAGGCTGGTGTAGGGCCATGGGAAGCCCGTGGGAGCAGAAGGGCAGGGTGCCCCCAGGAGTTGCTCTGAGATGTCCCTGCCTGACCTTGGGATGACCTTGGGTATTAGAGCCCTTCCATGTCTCCGCTCACTCCTCTGAAACCCGGGACTTAGTCTCTGTGAGGCCTTCATCTTTCCCAGGTCTGCACCAGCGTTGGAATGAGCCACGTGCCAGCCGGTGGCCAGCGGGCCAGGCGGTGAGTGGGAGCCTCGGGTTTGGGTGTCCATTGTGGCACCTGGACCTGCTGCCAGACAAGAGGGGAGCTCACGGTGGCCTCAGATGTCGGGTCCGCACTGGGGACATGCGTGAAGGCGCTTGGGCGTTTAACAATGTCTTCTTTATGAAAACACAACAGCCAGAGTGGATGTTAAAGTTCAATTTATTAGGTCTAATAGCAACACATTTGATAACGTGGCCAAATGATGCACAAAAAATAAGAAAACTTACCACAAACATATTCCCCGCCGCTGGGAGAGTCCCTCTGGGGCCACCACAGGCCTGGCCTCAGTCCGCCGCCTGTCCCTGAAGCAGCAGGTCACACAGGGGAGTTCCCTGTCACTGTGGCACGGCAGAGGGCATCTCCCAAGTCCTTGCCCTTGAATGCAGGGCAGGGCGATGCATTGGGCGCTCAGCTCCCTGGCCTGGCAGCTGGACGGCCAGCACAAGGCAACGCCCCACAGAATAGCCACCGCGGGGAGCCTTGGGCAGAGAGCCCTCCTGCCACGGTCAACGCCCTGTTGGATCCGTCCCTGGGAACCACGTGGACATGGAAACTTCAGTGCTCAGTGCTCAGCGCTCTTCCCCTAAGGACCCCATCCCCGCATTTCAGACAGGAAGTCTCCTGTGCCACCCGGTACAGGGTGGGCGTCACCAACCTCCCATTCTTGTTAATGTGAACGGTTAGGTCTAGCTGTGTAACTTGAGAATTATGAGGCTAATGGAGTATCAACTGCTGGGTAACAAATCACCCCCAAAGTTAGGAGCTTAGAGCAGCAAGCATTTATAATCTTGCTGTTTTTTGGAAACAGGTAGAGGAGAGCAGGGCTGCAGTCCTGGGGGCTGAAGTTATGGGGGGCTGTGGTCATGGGGGGCTGCAGTCATGGGGGGCTGTGGTCATGGGGAGTTGTGGTCATGGGTGCTGCGGTCATGGGGGACTGTGGTCATGGGGGCTGTGGTCATGGGGGCTGCAGTCATGCAGGCTGCGGTCATAAGGCCTGTGGTCATCACGAGGGTTTGCCAGGGGGTGCCCCCTTCCAAACCCCCTTAGTGGTGGCTGGCAGGCCATGTTTCTCTGCCCCTGTGCCTCCCCTCAGGCTGACCTAACCATGGAAGTAGCCATCGCTCCTGCCGTTTCTGTCTGTCAGAACCGAGTCCCCAGGCCCTAGGCCTGAGGAGAGGAGAGAAGGATGAGGGTTAGCGGTCAAGAGCACTTGCCCTGAGGACGCGAGCAGCCTTCCCTGCACCGGCTCGAGATGTGTGTGTGTGTGTGTGTGTGTGTGTGTGTGTGTGTGCGTGTGTGTGTGTGTGCGTGTGTGTGTGTGTGTCAGGACTTACCCCTGACAATACTTATATTTTCAAGTTTATCTTTTATGCCGTCTGAATTTAATGCCATATGCCGACCTTCCCCATTCTCAGAAAGCTTTCAAAAACTTTAACCCTAGCAATGATTCTTACATTTTTTATGGATTATTTCCATATTTTACCCATTTGAACAACTGGATAGTGCAAAGAATGAGACAGGGATTTTGTTTTATTTATCTCACCCAATGACTGAGCCAGTTGTCTCAAACTATTTGTTGAATAAACCTGCTTCCTTGCCCACAGTGCAGGCATCGCCCTGCTCTGCTGCTTCTTACAAAACAGTTACAAGCAAGAACACAGCTGGTTTTGAAAGACCTTCTAACTCTGCATGTGACTAAGTCATCACTCTAACTCTCCCAAGGACCCGTGCACAGGGCCTTGTGGCTGCTGCTGAGCTGCACTTCCCGACCACAGCTGCCTGGGGCTGGGCAGTGCTCAGGCCTCTATGGTCAAATGAAAGGCTCCTGTTAAGAAAATTAAGGTAACTTGATGGTCTGGATTCTTGCCACTGCCCACCCCACTCCCCTGAGCCAGCACTGTTCTCAGATGCTAATCACAGTGACTGCAAAAGTGACCCCTTCCTCCCAACCCCCAGAATCCTCCCACATCCAATCTCTCTTCCTGTGGAAACTGTTATTCACAGCTTTCATTGTGTCTGCAGGGACGGGATGGGTGGAGGCGGCACAATTGGTCTCATAATTTCTTGGTGTGTTTGGGTCTCCTGCCCGCTCTCAGAGGCAAAGACTACTTGGTACTGGCTGTATTCTTTTCAGCTTCTTCTGAAATCCGAGACTTAAAGAGATCTCTTTGTTGTTCAAGTAAACTAGTTTGTGTATATGTTTCTTACCAGAGGTCCGGTGCATGAATTTGTGCACCAGTGGGGTCCCACAGCCTGGCCTGTGGGCATGGGGCTGAAACCAGCTCTCCGACTTCCCCCAAGGGATCCCGGATTGTGAGAGGGCACAGGCCAGGCTAAAGGACCCCACCGCTGCATGATCGGGGCCGGGGAGAAACTTGGGAGATGGCCAGCCAGGGAGGGACCACGGGAGGTCTCCAGAGTGCGTCAGTCTGGACAGGACTCCAGCAGCAAGCTTACCTACCAGTTAGAGCCTCTGCCCCCTGGTGGTCAATGCATGTCATAGCGACTGGTCGACCAGTCAACTGTGTGCCCCCTGGTGGTCAGTGCACATCATAGTGAGAGGTTAAGCAGCCTTAGCATATCATTAGGATATTAGAGGCCTGGAGCATGAAATTCATGTACTGGGGGGAGGGGTGACCCTCAGCCCAGCCTAAACCGGCAGTCGGACATCCCTCTCACAATTCGGGACTGCTGGCTCCGAACCACTTGCCTGCCTGCCTGCCTGATCACCCCCTAACCACTCCCCTGCCAGCATGATTGATGCCTAACTGCTCCCCTGCCAGCCCGATTGCCTCTAACTGCCCTCCTCTGCAGGCCTGGTCCCCCCAAACTGCCCTCCCCTGCAGGCCTGGTCACCCCTAACTGCCCTCCCCTGCTAGCCCAGTCACCCCCAACTGCCCTCCCCTGAATATTTTGTTGCCCACAACTGCCCTCCCCTGTTGGCCATCTTGTGGTGGGCATCTTTTGACCACATGGGGGCGGCCATCTTGTGTGAGGGCATGACAGGCAATTTGCATATTACTTCTTTATTTTATAGGAATTATGTTTTAATTGGTTGAATAGCCGACTGGTCGACCAGACACTTAGCATATTAGACTTTTATTAGATAGGATACCTGCCTTGTCACACTGACCTGCTTTCTGGTGTGAACACTCATTACACCTGTTTGACTGCCACCTGCTGAGCTCCGGGCCTCACAGAGGTGCGGTCAGAGGCTGCACAGAACCTCACATGCCAGGGCCATGAGAAGCACTTTCTGAAATAAATCATGATGCGTTAGTGGCCTATATTTTCTGTTACTGAAAAGTGATCTTTGTTTGTTTGTTACCCCTCACCTGAGGATACTTTTCCATTGATTTTTAAAGAGAGTGGAAGGGGGAAGGAAGGGGGAGAGAGAGAGAGAGAGAAGCATTGATGTGAGAGACACATGGATTGGGTGCCTCCCACACTGGCCCCGATAGTGACCCGGTATTGAACCTGCAACCCAGGTGCATGCCTTTGACTGGGAATCGAACCCTTCAGTAGTGGGCCGACACTCTAACCACTGAGCAACACTGGCCAGGGTGGAAAGCTGTCTTTTTATACTGAGCAAACATGATGTTTGATGCTTAAGTCATTGTCCATTTCAGCTAGAAATGCTTTGTGTTAGAATAACAGGGGGTTTAGGTCATATTTGGAGACACTCATCTCTCCGTGGCTAAAATCATCATGGTTTGCTGATTTTAGATGCTACTGTTTCAGCAACACAGCAGGGTCCCCAGAGGCTGTACGGGGCCAGCAGACACAGCATGTGAACGATATGTAGTCACCTGAAATGATGTTTCCATGTTCCTCCAGGTGTGTCTGCATGTGGCAGGACTGTGTCACCTGGGTGTGCACTCCTCACTTAATGTGAATGCTATTTTGTCACTATATATACATCTTAGAAATCAAATCCAATGGCTTCACAAAGCTGAATTGTAGCATGTCTATTTTACTAACCCCTGATTCTTAACAATTTAATCTTTTTCCAAACATTGTTGTTGTAAAAATCTTGCAAGAAAGACCTGCACCCAGGTCTGTGCACACGTGCGTGCACACACACACACACACACACACACACACACAACGCTGATATGCTGCAGCACAGTGGGGCTGTAGTTACTTCACTGCTCTATTTGTTTATATGAAACCCGCCCTCTTCTGGCCCCACCGTCTGTCTCTCTTCACCCCACAACAGATGCTCTTCGTGCGATGCCACCGTGTGGCCTTGTTTAACCCTCGTCGCTGGCTCCCCTGTCACCTGTGGAAAGTGTCAGAGCGTGGCTCCCCTGTGTTGCTCCCCTCCCATTAGGGCCTCTGTACCTCATCTGCTGGCCTGGCCTTTCTCCAAATGCCAGGGCACACCTGAGGCTTTCATGCTTGATCGCAGCTTCCTCCATCCATGCTCCACCACCCCGCTCCCCCACAGACAGGGGGATGTGGCCACTTCCTGGGGAAGCTGAGTCACGCTTTGCTGCCACTTCAGCGTTTCATTTCAATGGACATGGCTAGGCAGGGGATGAGCGATTGGAACGGGCGGTGCCCATGGAGGTTGGTGGTGGAGGGTGCTGGCTGCATCTGGGCCGTGGCCGCAGGAGTGCATGCCCACGGCGCACTGTGCCTGCTGAGCTCTGCAGTCTCCTTCTCTGGAAAGCAGTAACTATTGATTATAAGTTAAAGGCAATTAAAATAATGGATCTGCCGCTGGCAGCCATGCCAGGCAGTCTTTGGCACGGCGACGTTCACCGCATAAGCGATGACTGTCAAGCTGAAGGAGCAAACGTGTTTTCCAGGAAAAGCATTTCATGTGCCCTTGCCAAGACAGGCCGCATTCAATTCATGCGTTAACACTTACAAATAAGACCAGCGGCAGAAGATGTAGTGTGTAAAGGGAGGACATGGAGGGGAGCTGCAGGCAGAGGGCCGCTGAAGGTATTACTAGGAGGAGACGGTGAGGAAAATGACAAGACTTTAGCACAGACACCCTAGAAACACAACAGAGGAGAATGATTCAGAAAGCCCGTTGGGGCCAGATGTAAGCTGGCAAGGTCCTTGCACTTGAAGGGGCTAGCGAGGCTGGGACCCTTACCCACACAGTTTTCCCAGACTTGTTTGGATGGCGGTTATCAGTAGAATAAGAACAGCCTTTCATGGCTTACCAAGAAGTCTGCAACTATTTACTGAGATCTGCTGTACTGAGAACTTGTCCTTCTGCTGTGTCCCTCCCTTAGAGATTAAGAGGAACAAAGAATACATTCCTCTTGACAGACCTCCTATCAGTGTCTTGTGTATAAATAGGATTGTGTGGCTAATAAACTTGCTGCAGTTCCTCGAGAGCTGTAGTCCTCCTGATCCTGCTTTCCTGTCTTTCTTTCTTTTCTCAATTCCCACCTCCCTGCCTCAGCCCGGCTCAACCTGTCAGGCTGGCTCTGACAAAACCAAATGAAACTGTGAAAACATGAACATACAGCCTGGCTGGTGTGGCTCAGTGGATGAGCATCGACCTATGAACCAGGAGGTCACGGTTTAATTCCCGGTCAGGGTACATGCCCAGATTGCGGGCTCAATTCTTAGTGTGGGGCGAGCAGGAGGCAGCTAATCAATGATTCTCTCTCATCATTGATGTTACTCTATCTCCCTCTCCCTTCCTCTCTGAAATCATAAAAATATGTTTAAAAAACAACAACATGAAGATACATGAGTCGTAATGACATGGAAAAAGAGAACCTCCCATGTCACTTTTTGGGACTCTGGTCAGCGGAAAACCCACACTTACCCTGCAGCGGCTCACACCTCGGAGCTGACCGCTCACTGATGCATCAACATTCTTCTCCATGGTGAAGGCCGACTAGCAAGTGAAGGAAGAATAGAATCAAATGCTCTTTGAAAAGCTAGGGATGCAGTGACTGTGGGTTACAGTCACCAGTGACGCTGACCAACTCTGACCTGTCTCTGTAAGTGGGCGACACGATCCCAGTGACTCCCCAGCAGCTGACTTCACAAAGGGCCACACCCACACCCGGGGGCTCCTGACATGCACAACTGGAAATGCACACCACCCCGGACAAGCTGTGCCTGCCCCAGATAACCGGCGCCTCTGGGTTCAACTACAAGTTTACAGGAAACACAGGGTAGAGCAACATTTAAATCACATCCTGGGGTACACACAGCAAATGGGAGGTAACTTACATGGAAAGGTGCCCGGCCTCTTCAGTAGATGGAAAAGCAAGCTGTGAAGGGAAGATGGGGGTAAGGTCTATGTCATAACAGCCAGGAGGACATCCCACTAGACCAGGGGTGGGCAATGCCAAACATGGCACGCCAGTAACTTTTGTTGGCATGCGAAACCCTCTCTTATAATCTTCCATTTACAATTTTTTCTTAATATTGACTTTTTTATTTTTCAGATAAATTCAGTGTAGGTGCATCTTAGATAAATAAATAATTTTACACAACAAGTTATCTTAAAGACCATAGACATGGATTGATGAGAGAGGGGAAGAGCAATTTCTATGCCTCTGCCTTAACTCTCCCTGCCTTCCTAGATTCAACCAGTGTTTTGGTTTCATCCACATACACTTGTGAAACTTTGTTCTCAGTGATGAATTTTGTTAAGTCTCGTAATAGGAGTAGTAGCCTGACGGATGAAAGTAGTAGCTCGTGCATATCTCTGAAGGTCACGAAATATAAACCTGATGTAAAATCTCTGCCATCAGTGATGCAGCAGCAAAAGTCCTACTGATAATATCAAACGGGATCATAAAGTTTTCTGTCGGACTATCAGTGTACATGTATACATTAAAAAATAAATGTATTTTTCATTATCATATACTGTGTTTTTGTCGCTTGAATGAATTTTATTATTTCTTCAAGGTTCTTCACATACGTACTCCTTAAGAGATATCAAGTAGACATAACATGTTCTCAAAAAATTAGGGTTGGCACGCAGAAGAATTTTGAGTCAGAGATCTTGCTGGTTTTGGCACACACTCACAAAAAGGTTGCCCACTCCTGCACTAGACAGTGCCTGGGCCGTGTCTGACCGTGCTTAGCAGACACTGAGAAATGACCGTTTCAATGAGAATCGCAGTAGTAAGCTATATCCCTGGTAGTTTTAATTGATTGAATAACTAGTGTTTGATATTCTTTACATTGCCTTGTAGAGAAAGGTGTGCACTGCGTTGTAGAGAAGGTATACTGTAGGCACATGGCAGCTGTGACTTAGGTAAATGTCATAACCTGGACCTCACATTTCTCATGTCTAAAAGGAGCATTTGGGGCAGGTTATTCATAACAGTGTTTTGCAAACTTTGTTTTGTGATGGCAGCCTAGAGTAAAAAATAAATTCTCCTTCTGCACACACAAATGCACATGCACATATTCATACAATACCTGTAATAATACCAAGTAACCAGTGTAGCATTTATAGTTGTCATAAGTATTATACTTCAATTTCTGTCTCTGTTATTCTTCTTTATAAAAGTGATTTCTGTGATGCTTAAATTGCTTCCTCTTGCCTGATGCATTCAACCCACTCTTAAAATTTACCATACATTCAGAACAGTGTCGATAATTCTTGTACATTTTAGGCAAATCAGTTTAGGAATATTTACAAATAAAGTAAACATAAATACAATAAATTAGTTTTGTTGTAGAATTTAATCCATCAAGGAAATGTAAAGGAATTACTCAGATACGGAAAAATACCTGGATTACAAAATGAGGGGGAAAATTAAACCAATATGCAAATCTCATCATTTATTTAGCAAACATTAAGATAATCAATTCATTATTGACACAATAAACATGTGAAGGTTACACAAATGAAACATTTAGAAGTAAAAAGTAGCCATAGCAATCAATACAAATCTATTTTGCAATTATTTTGAAAAACAATGTAGCTTTATACCAACTGAAATGGATGTGTTAGAGAAATATAAACTCTAAACTGAAATTTCTTTTATGTTTATAAGCTCATCCCACTTAACTATATATTGAACTTTTTATGTCAATTAATGTTAATGTTTATTATTTAACAACTAGTGGCCTGTTGCATGGATTCATGCACTGGTGGGGTCCCTCTGCCTGGCCTGTAGAGATTGGTCTGAAACCGGCTCTCTGACATCCCCTGAGGGGTCCCAGATTGCAAGAAGGCAGTTCTCAGGTGATGCACCCTGGAATTGGGCTTCCTCCTCTCTGGTTCCGGGTGTGTCACCAGAGAACCGCAGCTTCCAAGTCACCACAGCTTGGCAGCTTCTGCATTGAGCGTCTGTCCCCTGGTGGTCAGTATGCATCATAGCTACCGGTCAGACAGTCAATCGGTCAGCTGGTTGCTTAGGCTTTTATATATATAGATAGGAAGATATTGCATTTCATAGGTGGTCAAGTATCTATTTAATCAATTCCTTTTATTGGAAATTTAATTTGGTCCCAGATCTTTGCTTTTATGTTATAACCGCCAACCATTCTGTGGGAAATATGGACGTGAACTCCTGGGTCAGAGAGCACATGCTTTTAAGGCTAATTGTGTGTAGAACCAGATCGCTCTGAAGAAAGACTTTTCTAACATAAATTGCCCCAAGCTGAGCATGAGAATGGTAGTTTTTGGGTACCTTCATGGTATTGCAGATCATTTAAAAAATGTTTTACCAATTTCATGTCTAAAACCCTATCTTATTATTTTATCTTTATATTTGATTTTATATCTATATATTTTTTTCTGTGCTATTCAAACCAACTAGATGCCAGGCATTTTCTTATCTCTTGGACCCTGGTGGTCTGCCTTCAAGCACCCCAGTCCTGACCGGACTCTGTACTGTCAGGTGGCAGTTACGTTGTGTCTGTGTGATGTGCTACTTCATGGTTTCTGATTTCCTCTACTGGTCTGTAAGCTTACCGAGAGTGAAGGAATTTTTTTAATTAGTTATTTTAAACTGTTTAATGTGCTGTAAAATCTTTTAAGGGAATAAATTTCAGATGAGTTTTGAGACTAAAATTTAGTCACAAAAAATTCTGAAACCAAATTCTCTATTTTAAGGATAAAATGCAGCAGCTAAAAAAGAATTGAATATAGTTATTACATAAGAAATCCAGAAAAACCCACATCCAAATCCTCTCCTTTGAGGCCATGGTAAAGGAACAGGCAACATGAGGCTTTCCCACAGGACCGCACAGTGGGGTCTGTGCCCTGAGCACCTGTGATGGTCGCAGTGAGCCATGGTTTATGTTTCTTTCATGGTCTCGGGACAAGAGAACCTGTGTGGGGAATATTTTAAAATACTGGCTTGTTTCCTTTATGGCACTTATTTTTCTCAGAGCATCTTGTCTTGTTCATTTCTCTCCGTACTGTTGGCTAAGACATAGCAAAACACATTTTAATATTTATTAACATACAGTCTGCATTTACAGTATTCTTTGCAAGAATAGGGACTCAGGCTTACATGTTAAACGAGTGAATGAATGAAATGACAACGCTGACTGATTTTATTTTTAAAGGGGTGCTGCTTTCTGAGTCTTTCCAAGGACAGTACCCACCGTTTATCCTTCCTCCAAAAACATCCTTGTAGGCCAGTCGGAGCCCTGCAGGCGTTCCTGCGATGATGCCATGCTGGGGTCTGAGGGTGGTGGTGGGATGGAGAGGAAGGTAATGTACCGTATTTTCTGCAAGGACTGAAACTTGATTTGCGTTTCTCCTCTGTGTCCGTCACTTGCTGCTTTCCCTCCGGTGTATCTTCCAGGAGGATACTAACCATAAGTCACAGAGATACCCCTTTGCAAATTGCTGTCACAGTGTTTATCACATTGGCGGTAGTGCAGCTGCTAAAAGTGCAGGTTGCCACAAAATTATCACTGTGTTAATTACATTTAAATTAGATACTTATAAATATGCAAATGACACATCTATAGCTATGTAATAATTAATATGCACAATTAGCTTTTAAGTGTTAGTGTCCTAACAGAGCTCATCTAGAATCCAGAACCTGGGGGTGGTGTAAAACCTGTGACTTAAATAGACTTTATTAAATACTTGCTTGAAGAAAATGCTACTAAATGTTATGTTTTGTTCCTTTGGGGGCGTTCCTAACGTGGGCAGAGCTCGAGTCGTGGGCACGTTTCATGTTCATGAGGGGCCTGAGTGGAGAGAGAAGGCGAGTGGTTTTGCCTCGGAGCCTGGGGGTGAGGCCTGCGGGCCTCCTGGCAGCTCTCTGCCCTGAGAAGCGCCGTGGTCTTGGTCCATTCCCTCCGCTCACAACAGGGGAATTATTACCCCAAGGGTTTGCCCTGATTGAGTGACCTTATGTTGTAATGGAGGCAGTGGTGCTGAGCTCACATACATGCACATGGTAACAGCAGTGGACGGGTAAGCCAGCGACCACTGACTGGCAGCCACAAGACCACCGTGGCCAAGGGACCAACCACAGTGAGTGATCATCTCTCTGGCTTTGGGGCCAGTTCCACTAAGGAGAGTGTCCTCAGAACAGGCGAGGGCGTTCTTGCAGCACCTCCTAGGAAGGCGCTGGTGATTGAGGGGCACGAGTCTTGCAATATGGCATTTGGTTGGGCGTGAGGTGAGTCAGCTCTCGAAATCCCTGTGACTTGGCACGTCCCATAAGCAATAGATGACATAGGCCCGCAGGTCTGAGGATGAGAGCAGAACGGGAAACTGCGATATAGGCTCATATCTTATTACGCATCCTTGGAGCCATGTCATCTCTAGTGAAATCATAAGATAACATACATCTCCCTTGGAGAAGCTGAAAACCAAACACGCGGTAATACACAGCCGGTAGTACATAGACCAAACACGCAGTAACACACAGCCAGTAGTACATAGACCAAACATGCAGTAACACACAGCCGGTAGTGCGTAGACCAAACACGCAGTAACACACAGCCGGTAGTACGTAGACCAAACACGCAGTAACACATAGCCGGTAGTACGTAGACCAAACACGCAGTAACACATAGCCGGTAGTACGTAGACCAAACACGCAGTAACACATAGCCGGTAGTACGTAGACCAAACACGCAGTAACACACAGCCGGTAGTACGTAGACCAAACACGCAGTAACACACAGCCGGTAGTACGTAGACCAAACACGCAGTAACACACAGCCGGTAGTACGTAGACCAAACATGCAGTAACACACAGCCGGTAGTACGTAGACCAAACACGCAGTAACACACAGCCGGTAGTACGTAGACCAAACACGCAGTAACACACAGCCGGTAGTACGTAGACCAAAAATGCAATAACACACAGCCGGTAGTACATAGACCAAACACGCAGTAACACACAGCCAGTAGTACATAGACCAAACACACAGTAACACATAGCTGGTAGTACATCTGTTAGGAAGTCGTACTATAGTCACGACTGCAGGACCCAAGAACACGCCCCATCACTTCATAATTCCTTGCCATTGAGTTCAATGGGACATTCTTAAAAGTGTGTAGATTGTTTGTTAGCATAGTTTCAGGTGCTAATTTCTTACTTCTAAATATTAACTAATTTTCAACTCTGATGGAACATCTTCCTTTAACATATACTTAGCAGATATCACCTCAGCCCGGACTTCCCGTCCCAGTGGCTCTTCTGCCTGAACAGCTTACACACAGTTATTTTACTACCGAGCTTGGCACCCTGAGTGCAGGAGGTGTGTTTGTTTCTGGGTATCTTTGGGGAAAAGGCGCTGCTTCCTGTCGGGATCATTGTCAGGATCTCAACTTCTAGTCTATTGAACGCATTCTTAAAGGGGAGCGTGCTCAGCTCAGATTTAAAATCAAGTGAACAGGATTCCAAACTTTGGTGGCTCTCTAGCCCTGTGTTGGCCAGGCTCCCGTAGACTAATTCCCACTCCCTTTATATTCTCTTTTCAACATTTCTGGCTGATTGTAGCTACGTGTCTCCTTTGCATCTAGCACAGCAATGATGCTGATACTGAAGGTGGCACAGAAACAAAGCTGATAAGTCAGTGTGACCGCAGGATGTGTGTGCATCTCGGGAGTGAGATGCTCGAACCAGGCCAAGCAGCGTGAGCAGGACCCCAGCCTGGAGGACCGATGGCCAGTCCTGGGGTCACCGGCCCACACATTCCATCACATCAGGATGCACAAGGAAGGAAACCAAAGGGGTTTTTTTTTTATAATCTCTAATGAAAATTTAGCCAAATTCATCAGTATTTCATTTTTTAAAAATATGTATTTTAAAATTGATTTTAAAGAGAGAGGGAGAAGGGAGAAAGAGAAAAACATTGACTGGCTGCCTCCTGCATGTACCCCTCCTGGGGATGGAGCCTGCACCGGGGCATGTGCCTTGACCGGGATCAACCTGCAATCTTCAGTGTATGGTCCCACGCCCCAGCAACGGAGCCACACTGGCCAGAGCTTCTTTCACGTTGAAAACCTGAAATTATATTTAAATGTGCAAAGTGGGGGTAATCTCACTAATGCGTGACTAGGACAATGACATCTTTTCATGCTGCTATCAGAATAATTGGGGGAAGATACAGTTGGTGACATAGGATGAAATAAATGAGATATATGAACCGTTTTTTTTATAAGTTTATAAAAGATAGTTTTTAACTTTACAAAGTTCATTTTTATAAGGGAGAAGTCATATATAAATAAGGTGACCCACTCTGCTTTAATAAAATACAAATATGTTCATCAAAAATACTATGAACAACATTTAAATTTAAAAACATATTTAAAACATTTACAATGAAGAAGACATTAATATCCCTTCATATAGAAAGAACTTTACCAAGAGAAAAGGGGGAAAGAGCAACCCATCAATTAAAAAAGCAACTCAGTCAGCAAACACTTTGGTGTGTGCTGGGGCGGGCGTGCGGGGACCCGAGGGAGGCCGGCTCCAGTGCCGCTCTGGTGGCCGTGCTTGAATAGCCCTGCAGCTAAGGAATGGTCGGTCGGTCGGTCACGTGCACCTTCCAGGCAGTTTTCAGAAACAGACAGGACCAGGCTGTGCCTGAGCACAGGGGTCTGTCTTTCCTGGATTTTCTTTAACACCTGCCGGGCCAGGGAACGGACGGCGCGCCCACTGGCCAGGGTGCCAGGCGCGAAGCCTGGCAAAGGCGCCCCCATGGACAGGACTGACGTGGAGCTCCCTGCAGTGACAGTGCTGCCTGGAGAGCGGGTGGCTCTGCCCCTGCAGGTCTGTCTGTCTCTAACCTCCAGGGGCCCTTGCTCTGGTCCCTCTGCTTCAGTGTCAGTCCCTAAATCGGCCCTTTGGTCCATCCTCTTAGTTGTTTTGTCCCCTGGGCCACAGCGTGTCGTGCCCAGGACAGCATGTGGGAGCCTGCTGAGTGGGGCCCATGGCCCCCCCGCGCTCAGGGCTGCACCCCACCCGCCAGGCCCTGGGGGCACCCAGGAGCATCATACCGGGCGTAGGTGCCCATCAAAATTACTCAGTCCTTCACCTTCCAGCGACTGCTGCACACTTTATACTAATGACCGCCTCTCCCACCAACCCCCTTGTGACCACGGTGCCACCCTAAGTCACAAGACGACACCTCTCCATTGCATGGCGCCCTGGGGGTGTAGACAGAGCTTCCTGTGTAGGCCGCCTGGGCTGTGACCAGCTCACCGTCTCTATGGCTGCTCTGCTGCTCCAGGACCTGGCTCTTCACGGCTCAGGAGCCAAATCCTTTCCCCAGCGGCGCCTGGACGTCAGGGACCACCTGCTCCTGCCCTGCCCCTGCCCCTGCCCCTGCCCCTGCTCCTGCCCCTGCCCCTGCCCCTGCCCCTGCTCCTGCCCTGCCCCTGCTCCTGCCCTGCTCCTGCCCTGCCCCTGCCCCTGCCCCTGCTCCTGCCCCTGCCCTGCCCCTGCTCCTGCCCCTGTTAGGTCAAGCGTGGCCTTTATGACCAATGGCAGGTCCGGTTGGCAGCCACCAGGGCGGGAAAGGGGCCACTGGGCCCGGTGCCCGCAGTTTGAAGTGAAGAAGCTCAGTGAGCAGGTCCCGCACAGGCTCCCGGGGCCCCTAACAAGTGCCCTCACGCATTCCTGGCTGCCCAAGCGAGCTGGCAGGTCCTCACAAGGCAGAGCAAGGTGCCCTGGGCACCTCCAAGCCAGGTTCTGGGTCACTCGGGCTGTTGGCAGAGTTCATCTTCTCTCCATGTAGGTCTAGCGTCCCACATCCTGCTGTCTGTCTGTCCGCCCAGGCCACTCTCAGCTTGTAGCCACCCCCATCCCAGGCTCCATGTCTCCTGCATCTTCACAGTCAGTGTGCGTGGGACTCCTGCTCTGCCCTGAGCCCTGACCTCCATCTGTCCCGGCTCCCCTCCCCATCCTCCCCTCTCCTTCCCTCTCTTTCTCTCGCTCTGTGTCTCTCTCCCCTTCTCTCCCCCTCTCTTCCCTTCCCTGTCCTTCTCTCTCTCTCCCCCTCCCCGCCTCCCTTTCCCCCTCTTTCTCCTCCCCCCTCTTTCTCTCCCCCCCCCCCCCATAATCAGTCAGGCACTACTTTGTGGGGCTACATCCATACAACATTTAGACAGATTTCCATCGTTGAGAAATCTTTTTATTTAATATTGAGACACTCAATAAAGCAGCAAACAGATGCGTGGGGAAAAGTGTGGATTGTGTAGCTGCTCCCATGATGCGCAGTGAGCGGTGGTGGAGAGAGTGAGGGCGGCATCCGAGGCTCTGGGGGTGCTGGGTGCTGGGGGGCATCCCTGCGGCCAGAGGGAGCGCTCCTGCTCCAGATGCCCCGGGGCACGAGGCCTCGCCCAGGGAGACGTGTCCTGGGCCGTTCCAACAAGACTAGTAGCAGCAGAGTGTAGCTAGTGTAGGAATAACTGTTTCTATTTTTATAAAACTTTAACATTTCAGAAAAGAAATAAAGTCCCTTACAAGCCCCAGGAAGGGAGAGGATGCTGGCCTCCTGGTTGTGGCTGTGGCGGGAGGAAGCAGCTTCTTTGCTGCTCAGGGTCTGGAGGGAGGAGGGCGTTCCCAGCTCCTGACAGCTCCTGGGGGGTGCCCACCGGAGCAGGCCAGTCTCTGCTTCCGAAAAGCACTGCCGAGCCCCATGGGCGGGTGGAGGGGCCTCAGGCCCCTGCGAGGGAACCCGGAGCGTGGGGGTTCCAGGGTCAGAGAACACCGGAGGCTGGAGATGTCCTGGCGCCAACGAAAGGCTGGCCCTTCCTCTGGCAGGGGGATCGAAGGGAAGCAGGGTTCGGGGATGGCGGGGTCCAGTCATTCGGTCTTCCCTCACTAACCCCCCGGCCCACTTGGTTGCCACACACAGCTGCTGTTCAGTCGTTTGGTCATCCCTCACTAACCCCCTTGCCTGACTGGTTGTAGGCAGCCATCTTGTGAGGGTGTGAGGGTTAATTTGCTTATTACCTCTTTATTATATAGGATTAGATGTAGACACTTAAGTTCTGAAAAGGTTGATTAAACATGGTCATGTGAATTATAACCCTTCTGTGGCAAAGCTTTTGTTAATGACGGTAAATATCATACAATCGAGAATGAGTGATGTTTCTTATTAAGAAGTTTCCCTAAACAGGAATTGCTCTATTGATTTTCCTTCTCCATGGCAATACACCCTGAATATGGAAATGTTTCCACTGTGAGGTGAATCATTCTTGGTTTACACGTGCTCTGTCAGAGGGAATGGGAGACAAATAGACTTGAAGTCACAACCTAAATTGCTTAAGTAACAAGAGATACAGTGGGGAGGATTTAAGTGGATCATATGAATTCCGTGTGTGTATGAATTTTTCAAATAAATTGCGAGGAGTGTGGGTCTTATTTTTAGGAAAATACAATATCTAAATCCAAAGTGAGAGCTTGGTCCTCAGGGAAGGTCTCATTAGGCACATTGTTTGGTCAATATCTTAGTTGTCTCTACGTATTAAAAGGACATTGTAGTATTTTGTAAAACTGCCTTCAATCTGGAAGGGACTTGATAGAACTTTTGGTTCAACCTCATTTTATTGATGAGGAAACAGACTCCAAAAGGTGAACGGAAGAGGAAGGCTCAGGGTCCCAGGCCTGCCTGCGTTCATCCTGTACTGGAAACTTGGGAGGTGCTCAATGTGGCTCCATAAGCACACCAGGCCTTTGGCTGAGGGTCCTTCCAGCACAGGCCAGGCCAGCAACAGTTGGCTTGGTTGGCCTGAGGGCTATGTGGAGTATGGGCCAATTATTCAGGGCAATGAGCTTCACGGGACTGGCTGACACTCCCTCGTTGGTCAGTCTCTCCCCAAATCTGAGAATCCAAAGTGCCCTTCCTTACCAGGCCCTCAGTCACGTCCCAGCACCTTTTTGCTTAGTGGCCTTCGGAGCACTTCCCACTACATCTCTCTGTGTATTTCCTTCTTTCGCTGGTGGAGCATGGGCTCTGATGGACCACGGGCTCTGATGGACCATGGGCTCTGATAGACCACAGGCTCTGATAGACCACGGGCTCTGGTGGACCATGGACTCTGATGGACCATGGGCTTTGGTGGAGCACGGGCTCTGGTGGACCATAGGCTCTGGTGGACCACAGGCTCTGGTGGACCACGGGCTCTGGTGGAGCATGGGCTCTGGTGGAGCACGGGCTCTGGTGAACCACAGGCTCTGGTGAACCACAGGCTCTGGTGGAGCATGGCTCTGGTGGACCATGGGCTCTGGTGGACCACGGGCTCTGGTGGACCACGGGCTCTGGTGGAGCACGGGCTCTGGTGGACCATGGGCTCTGGTGGAGCACGGGCTCTGGTGGACCACGGGCTCTGGTGGACCACGGGCTCTGGTGGACCATGGCTCTGGTGGACCACGGGCTCTGGTGAACTATAAGCTCTGATGGACTATGGACATGAAGGCAAAGACTTTGTTTATCTGCTCACTGTTATGTCTATAGGGCTTGAGAGTTGGCACATAGGAAAAACTCAATAAATATTTGTGGAATAAATAAAAATTACATGTACTATGTTGCATATATGCCCCATGTTTCTAAACTCGTATTCACTAGTTAACATTTGTTAATTGAATATCTTGTAAACTTCCATCAAAAGTTCAATATTTAAAAATTCCTGCTACAGAGAGAGATTTTGTCAATCGCATTATACCTGTGATTTCTAGAGCAGGCTGGCTTGTCTAAACTCAGGACGTATCCATACACAGTCCGTGTGCACTTGGCTAGAAGTTGTTTGTTATTACTGCTCCCTTACCACTGGGGGCAGTGAGTACCACTGATGGGGTGAAGTTAGGAAGCAGGACTTGGTGGGTAGACTTCACTCTTTGATTCTGAAGGCCTTAGAGAGAACGGTGGGAGCTCTTAACTCTGATGAAAATGGAAGCTGTCATTCACATTGAATTCCACGAAATGAAAGCTGGTGTCATGAACCACATATGACCACTGCACTCAGGAGGGATATGTCTGAGATGAAAGACTGTAGCAAAATCCAGCCTTTTTTATAGTGGAATCCACTCCCTTTACTTAGGAAAGGAAATTATTTTAGAGATGATAGTTTGTCATCTCTTTGTTCTGTGTTCATTGTCTTAGCAACACCAATTGTACTGACAATTCCAGATGCAATGATACCGAGTGCTTTATCAACAAAGTTAAACTTTTATTTTCTAGGAATTTGTCCTCATGTAGACCCAGGGGTCAGTAACCTTCATCCATCAGTAACAGGCTCAAAGGCCACTACCAAGTGGATTTATTATGTTCCTGTGGAGCAAGTCTGTTAATTTCCATAGAGCTTAATTTATGGTATGGACTGTCCGACCCAGGTTATTGCATAAACTGCTGGTCTTCATGGTGGGACAGAGGTGGTTGCCTTGTCTCCTTGAATAGGGCCCGCATCTCGCCCAGAGTGCACTTGCGTGTTCTCTCTCTCTCTCTCTCTCTCTCTCTCTCTCTCTCTCTCTCTTTCTCTTTTTCCCCCTCTCCCCTTTGGCACTAACAGACCTCGGAGAAAGGAGTATCATTCTTTATGTGTGGTAGTACATTAAATCTATGGAAAATAATGACCTGGGATTGATTCTTGTCTTTATTCCTCAAATCTAGGCTTTCTCATTATTTCAAACTCTCCAATAGAATAAAGTGATTGTCTGTTGTCATTGTAACCAGCCTAACTTTGAGTTGCTAGCTAACCCTTTGTGTCTACTTCCTAATCATCAGTCATTGTTTGACCTAATCTCAAACTGCCGGCCTAACATGAATACACCCAAAAAAGTGGCCTTGCAAAACCTCATATGGTAAAATCACTGTAAAACATATATATTTCTTATGCAACACTAAATATACAGTTAGTTTATTCAGTTACTAGTTCATTCAGTATAGCTAAAATCAGCCCAAACTAATTGGCTATTGGTCATTTTATTCTATGCATTCATTCCATATTAGTAAACAATCTTTTCTGCAGTGGTTATTCTTTAAATGTTGAAAGTATTAAACTTTGTATTTTAGCATATTGTTAGTCATATAGCATCTATGACTAACGATATACATTAGTTTAATATATCATTTTATAATCAATGAAAACAGCACCAATTGCACTGACAATTCCAGATGCAATGATACTGAGTCTTTTATCAACAAAGTTAGAATTTTATTTGCTAGGTAGATGAGTGGCTGAGGTAGGTGAGTAAGATAACAATGAAAAGGTAGCTTGGCTCCTGTATTTATTTAAGTCCAAAGTGTTCCATCCCAAGACAGAGGAGGATAGATAAATAGTGAACAGACAATTTGTAAAGAGCTTTATATGTTATACAGAAGAGCTTACATACGCTCACTCACACACACACACACACACACACTCACACACACACACACACACACATTCACACACACTCACACATACTCACACACACACACTCACACACACATACTCACACATACACACACACATTCACACACACTCACACACACTCACACACAATCACACACACTCACACACATTCACACACACACACACATACTCACACACACACACTCACACACACATACTCACACATACACACACACATTCCCACACACTCACACACACTCACACACATTCACACACACACACATGTGCTCACTCACACACACACTCACACACACTCTCTCTCACACACACACACTCACACACACTCACACACACATACACACACACATTCACACACACACTCACGCACACACACACATTCACACACACAGGCACACACATGTGCTCACTCACACACACACACACTCACACACACATACTCTCACACACACACACACTCACACACACACACACACACACACACACACACACACACACACACACACACTCTCCCTTGCGTGAACTTTTTCCTTTCCTAACCTATTCTGTTGGCCTCTGTTTCAGAGTCTAACCAAACAGCAGGGAGGATAATTAGGGAAGGGGGAGCTTGCGGCCCAGACTTGGGGGTTTCTGAGTTGTGGGGAGAGCAGAGCTGCCATCTGGGTGGTGGCTGTGCTTGGAGATGGCCTGTTCCTATACGACCAACACTCCCAGCTCTCACGTCCACGCTGAACTAACCATTCAGGGAAGCCCACTAGGTAAGTTCTGCAGACAATGTAATACAATAGCTCTAATGCCTGACTGCTTTGCGCAGGAAAGCTCTCTCTCCGTAAACTGCATCTTCAGGAGCCTGGTTCCTGGGGCCACAAGGCTGCGAGGAGGCCGCCTCTCTCGCTCTGCTGCATGGTGTGCAGGACACAGGCGGTGGCCGCCTCCTCTGAGCCCAGCTCTGCAGACCTGCACTGGCCACGTGATGGGAAACGCCACCCTGGAGCCCAGGTTATCAGGGTTCATCACCAGCGACGTGGCTTTATTAAAAATTAGGAGGCCACATGCTGTGTTTTGTTATCATAGCCAAACATCCTGGCTGCTACTTTGTATCAGATTCACATAAAGGTACAGAAAACTAAATCATAGATAAATGTGGGGCTTATTTTATTTCTAACAGAAAAATTCAATTTCTGAGAAATACATTTGAGGAAGTTGGTCTTGACAACTGTACAAATTAAAGATAGAAAATAAGCAATATCTGTGGTCATTTAACTTATCCCCTTGCAGGGTGCTCTCAGGAGAGGAAATGATCTTAAGTGATGTCAGCTGGCCCAGCTGCCTGGCAAGACAGAGCCTGGGAAGTGGGCTGGCTTCCGTGGGTTAGGATCAGGCTGCAGAGCAGGGGTCCTCACACTTTTTAAATGGGGGCCAGTTCACTGTCCCTCAGACCGTTGGAGGGCCGGACTATAGTTTAAAAAAAAACTATGAACAAATTCCTATGCACACTGCACATATCTTATTTGGAAGTAAAAAACCAAAATGGGAACAAATACAATATTTGTATTTGCATGTGGCCCGCGGGCCATAGTTTGAGGACCCCTGAATTAGAGGTTGGTGGCATATTTGATCACAGTTCTATTTGGTTTGCTGTATCCATTTTTGGCTATATTTCTAATTCAAATTACTTAAATTTTGTTTCTAACGAGTCATGATTTCAGTTTCTCTCAAAGTAACTATATTTCCTTGTCTGTTAAGTAGCTTGAATAAATCTACAGACAAAAATGTTTTAAATCACAATGATACATATTGGCACTGATTTCTACTCTGTGGGAGACTGAGCGCACAGGAGAGGCTGCCCTGGAGATGATGGGATTTAAGGCTGTGAACCCTGGGTCTCAGTGACGCCATCGCGGTTCCCGTGTGAGCAGGTGTTTGGTCGGCTCCTGGGGCCCTGGGTGGGCTCAGCTGGCTAATGGAACCAGTCTGAGGCTGGTCTTCATACCCAACATGGGGAGAAAGAGAAGGACCCAGAATGCAAGTACGAGACCACGTGAAATGAATATAACCTTTAGGTGAAAGTGTCCTGGAGAATTGGTCTGGTGCCGTTTAGAATTTTTAATTCTTAGAACAACATATGACACATAGAGAGCGATTGACAATGTTCCAGGAGTGAATCACAACTAGTTACTTAGCGAATGAATGAATGAGTGAGTGAGTGAACGGACTGACTGATGAACGGCCGATGCTCCAGCACGGAGAGGTGAAGTGTGGTCTGGGTCCAGGCCTTTCCATCAGCATTTTCTTAGCCTTGTGTTTCCCACAATCCCCCCTGAACTCCATGCTCACTTTTTATAAATGGGATATTCCATAGTCTCTTCACTGCCCCACCGCTCGAAACTTCATGCCTATTCAATGAATACACATGTAACTTCACATATAACATATGAACATATATGGATGGGTATGTATATTTATTTCATAGGCATGTAAGCACATACATGCTTGTACATGTACATACATTCTTTTGTCTTCTTGCAGGTGAGAGCCAAGTGTTTTAATAAATATTAATAAACTTTGGTACATAGTTTTTATTGAAATTTTTATTGAATTTATTGGGGTGACATTAGTAAAATTACATAGGTTTCAGGTGTACAATTCTATGCACGTGGTCTGTGTATTGCATTGTGTGTTCACCACCCCATCAGGTCTCTCCATCACCACTCACCCCCTTGCCCTCACCTCTCCCCCAGTGGAGGCCCGGCTCTGGGGCAGAGACATGCCTCGCCCCGCCCCAAATGTTGCCAGCCCTGGTGCCCGTGCCCTCAGCTCTGCCTCGTCACCAGCTCAGTGACCCTGCAGGCGTCGTGTGTGTAAACACGTGGCCTCTGTGAGGTCCCGGGATGGACACTTGCTGATGGTCACAGTCACTGGGGAGCCAAGGGTTGGCTCCATGGGCCAGGACGACAATGTCGTGCTGGCTGGGTGTGTGGACACTCAGCAGGCTCCTGAACACATGGGACTAGGGGTTTAATGTTGATCCTCACAATTTTTTGTAATGAAAGTGGGGTTCCAGCCTGCAGGCCATGGCGGCGGCACTGGCACCCGCACAGCGAGGAGCAGTGTGGTCCTGGGCCTGGGCCCCCCATGGTCTGTCTGTCCTCGTGCTCTCTGGTGGTGCAGGTGCATGAGGGGGAGCCCAGGGGAGTCCGAAAGAACCAGAGATGGAGAAAGAGAGGAGCTCAGAGGGCGGAGCCAGGCCGCTGATTGCCTGTGCTCGCCTGGGTGCCTGCTCCGTGGAGAGAGGTGTGGGCTCAAGCAGGAACCGAGGGCTGAGAGCCACTGCCTGGTTGCCTCCAGCACCACCAGCGGACGGCGCACAGGAGGAGCCGCAGAGGAAGCCTTGAGAGTGGACTGGACCGGGCGGCTGGTTAGATGAGTGGTCAGAACCCAAGGGTTTCAATCACCTGCCAACAACTAAACAAAACAAAAATACAAACAAAACACCATCCCTAGAGTTTAACCAGAACAAGGGGCTCAGGACAGCTTTCAGAACATCCCGAAACAATGGGAAATCGCCGGCCCGTGAAGACCTGGAAAATCTCAGCTTGCCTGGAAGGCAACCTGGTTCTGCAGGTTCCCAGTCTGCACCTGAGCCGAGCGAGACCTGCGTGGTGGCAGGTTTCTTCCACCGCAAGTCATAACACACTGATTCAGAGCAGATTGTAGGAAGCTACATATGTACATCGCACAGATATGTACATATACATGTGACCTAGAGCAACCCCTAAACATGTACAGATATGGTCAGGCTAAAAACGTACAAATAAGCAAAGAGAATGTGGGAAAGGAGAAAGGAAAATGAAAAACAGAGCTTATAAAATAACAAACGTGTGGGCCTGTATCCCAATATATCAATGCTCATATTAAATGTAAATGGTTTGAACAGATCAATTAAGTCAAAGAAATTGTCAGAATGCATACAACATGGACAAAGAGAGAAATCATGACCCTACTATGTTCTGTATATAAGAAACTTAATTCTAGTGCATCAAGATGGATCATTTAAAAATATGAGGGTGAAGTTGTGTGTAGCACAGGGGAGGAAACGGAACTGGAGGAGGAACTAACAGATGCAGTCAGACGGGCACAGCGCTGCCCCTGCTGTAACAGATGCGGACGATCAGAGACTGGCACTCAATGACACACTACCTTGTCTCACGGACGCGGGCAACGGCGCCCGCACCCGCCCGGAAGATGCCTTCGAGCCCTGTGCCCCGGGAGGCCTGTCCCAGGAGGATGCCCTCTGCCTGGCCAGTGGGAGCACAGAGGTGCTCTCTGAGCGAAACGGAACTGAACTGGAGATCGATCGCCGAACGTCTGCCAGGCGTGTGGAACATGAACATCACACTCATCAACCCGTGAGGTAAAGACAACATTTCAAGAGAAATTAGAAAATACTTTTAACCAATTGAAAATGAAAGTAAAAAATGTGTGGTGCAGCTCATGAAATATTTAGAAAGAAATGGATGTTAAATGCTCAATTACAAAAGAAGAAAGGTCTCAAATCAATGGCCTAAGCTTTCATCTTATGGATCTATAACTCAAGCCAATAGAAGGAATAATAAAGGCATCAGAAATAAATTGCAAATAAAAAAATCCATAGAGAAATCAATAATAACAAAAGCTAGTTACTTGTAAAGATCAATAAATTTGATAAAACTTTAGTGGAATTGACAAGGAAAAAAAGAGAGAAAACATAAATGACCCATGTCCGAATAAGAGTGGATGTTACTACGGACCCCATAGACGTGGAAAGGACTCGACATATATTCAACAACTTCAAGAAATGGACCAATTCCTTGAAAACCTCAAACTCCTAAAAGTCCCCCAAGATGAAATAGTTAATCAGAAGAGTCCTATAATTTTAATATGTGTTGAATTTATTCTAAAAATTTACCTTGAAAAAAGAAATCTCCAGTTCTGAATGGTTTTACTGGCACATTCTACCAAATATTTGAAAAATATGCATTTCTCCCAACTACAGAAGAGGGGGCGACACACCCCAACCTTCTTCAAGAAGCCAGTGCCACCTGAGGATAAGACCAGGGAGCGACACTGTAAAATAACAGGCAATGTCATTCCTGAACGTGATGCAAAAATCTTCTACAAAACAGCAAACTGAATCCAACAGGATGTGTTATATGCCATAACCCAACGGCATTTAAAAGATGGTTATGGCCGTAACTGGTTTGGCTCAGTGGATAGAGCATCGGCCTGCAGACTGAAAGGTCCTGGGTTCGATTCCAGTCAAAGCCATGTACCTTGGTTGAGGGCACATCTTCAGTAGGGAGTGTGCAGGAGGCAGCTGATTGATGTTTCTCTCTCATCCATGTTTCTAACTCTCTATCTCTCTCCCTTCCTCTCTGTAAAAAAATCAATAAAAATATATTTAAAAAATAAAAGATGGTTCCGTCCTCATGGATGTCACTGCTTTCATTTTCTGAGGTCACTGCTCTATCAACAAGAGGTCACATTTGGTCTTATCCGCCTGCATCCTTGGCATCCAAGGTCACGTCCTCGTCCCTGGCAGCTCAGCCAGAGGCCTTGGGTCGCTGAGGCCTGGGTCTAACACAGGACAGCTCGGCTGTCCTAATGCATGAACTTTATGCATATTCATCAGCAACAGTCTGTCCTTCATTTTAAAATAAACTCATTGACATTTCGGTCTCCGGGGAGCTTATTTTAAGCTGTTAGCAAAAATAACATGATAGAAATCTCCCTGTCTACTGCAGCGTGTGAGTGAGCTTCCACATAGAAAAGGAGGAGTGACTTTCCTGGTTTTCATGCTAAAGACCCCAATACATTAACTTCCTTGACTACCTTACTTTGTCTGGAGTGACAAGTTCGACAACAAGTACCTGCTACAGACAGTGCTGTGGACGTGGCCATTTCAATCCAAGCACCAAGCTGAGCTTGGAAGTTCCAGGCTTTTGACTACAAGGCCATGCCGCTGGTTATGAACACAGGACGCTGGCAGCAGCTCAGAGGGATGGATTAAGACCGAGATGTGGTTCACGTGTGGTAAGAGTGAGGGCAGGTTTTCCTACACTAAGCACATTGTGACATCACTGTCCCTGTTAACACGTCAGACAGTGCGGACCCAGATTTCCATGGACCTGTCGCCCTGATGCAGGTGTCTGGCCCACACGCAGCAGTGCCCATACCCATCACTGCGGGGGTATGGGGGGGGGGCGGGGACTGCCACAGTGGGAGCTTCCAGAGTCCCTGCCTGGAAGGTCAAGCAAGGGTGGGTTCCTTCAAAGCCGAAGTGAGTGGTCACGTGTCAACGTGTGTCTGGAGAACCTGCTTTGGGCTTTAAATCCTGACGGAATAGTTCTGGAACCTCCGTTCCGACGTCCAGGCCAGATCTGTGCACATTAGCATTGGCTCGTGCGGCATCGTGAATGCCAAAGCGCTTTGTCAGCCCTCCGTGGAAATGGTGCTTTCTGTTGCTGGAAAGGTTGAGACATGTCCACGTACTCTCGTTCCTCTGCAATCAGGAAAGGAAGGCCCGTGGTGCCAGGCACGGTGATGTGGGCAATGGGGGCAGCGGTGGACGGCAGGGCAGGACAGGCAGGGACAGGGGCTCCCCATCACAGGAATTTCTCCCGTAGGTCCTTCCGGAAGTTGTTGGAGTTACCAGAGCTGATGCATGGACACTATCTGAGGTGGGAGTCTTGTCACCCTAAGGCAGTGGTTCTCAACCTTCCTAATGCCACGGCCCTTTAATACAGTTCCTCATGTGGTGATGACCCCCAATTTCATTGTTACAAATTGAACATAATTAAAGCATAGTGATTAATCACAAAAACAATATGTAATTATATATGTGTTTTCCGATGGTCTTAGGCGACCCCTGTGAAAGGGTCTTTTGACCCCCAAAGGGGTCGCAACCTACAGGTTGAGAACCGCTGCCCTGAGGCATTCTGGAGGCACTTTAACTGCTGTTCCGGTAGGAAAGGAAGTGCCTCGCCAGTGCTCTGTCCTGCAAAGGCGATGTCAGAGCTCCTCTATGGGACAGAGCCGGAGGTCGGACCTGGCCAGCAGGTCCTGAGGGTTTTGTGGGGTTCTGGTTATAGGCAACACAGGGTGCTTGCCAGTTTCATGCTGATGGAGTTTCTCATATTTCCAAAGTAGCCTTGCAGGACGATATCCCAGTGCCACTCGAGGCCCTGAGGGACCACCTTGGATTGTGGTGGCCTTGCTTTTAGAAATGAAATTGATTTGGCCCAAAGCTGTTGGAAACCCTCTCCATTATTGCCTGTGCTGCTGGTGTCACAGCCAAGAAAGCATTGCCAAAAGCAGCGGTGGACGCTGTGGCCCTGTGTTTGCTTCTTAGAGTTTCACAGGATTAGGTGCCCACATAGGTCCTGGGTCCGTCCTGAAGCAATTCTGGGAAAAGGTGTCAAGAAAGGGGTCGAGCTTTTACTGTGGACACCAGTTCTCCCAGCACCCCCTTCCCCCACCCAGGAAACGCTCTTGGCTCCCTTGCCAAAAGCAATTAGCCAGTTTCCGTGGGGGTTTCAGGGTTTGCTTCTGGACTCTGCCATTGCCTATGTGGTCACTGTAGCTTTGTAATAAGTTGTGGAGTCAGAAGTGAGCTCTCCAGCTTTGCTCTTGTTTTATTTTTTAATTGATTTTAGAGAGAGATGAAGGGAGAAGGAGAGAAAGAGAGACATTGCTGTGAGAGAGAAATGGATCTGTTGCCTCCCATATGCGCCCTGGCCGGGGACTGAACCCACAACCTGGGCATGTGCCCTGACCGGGAATCGAACCGTGGCCTCCTCGGTGGTTCAGGTTCATAGGTTGAACCTGAACCACCGAGCCCCCCGGGCCGGGCTCTGCCGAAGCTCTTTGTGGCCTCCGTCTGACTCAGACTCACTTATTGCCAAACGCCTAAGTGTGCTGTGTCCTGAAACGACGGGGCTTTATTCGGAGACCTGGAGGGAGCTCACCTCAGGGAGCCCTTCCTCCTGCCTGGGAAGCCACACGGGCCGAGGGCTGGGGCTGGAGCCGCGGGGCCCAGACCTGCGAGGAGGCTGCTGAGCCGCGCACAGGGTCTGGGCAGCGCGTCCCGCGGCCCGGCCCATGAGCAGCAGGCAGCACCTCCCTGCGGGACATGGGGTTCCGGACGGCAGCGAGCAGCGGTGCGGACACCGCGCTTTTCCGTTCGCTCCACATGGAGCTTTCTCTTTTCAGTTACGACTTTAGATCAACGTAGACTGTGAGACACTTGGGCGTTCCTGTCACTGAGCTGGATTGTCTGAGGATGTGGCTACTTAGGTGATAATGGCTCATGAAACATCCAACGTCAAAATTCATGTCCACAGGTGGTGGCTGCGCTCCAGCGGCCCCGCTCGGTAAGAAGGAAGCCCTCAGTAGGGTTCCCTTCTCCACGAGAACATCTTTCAAACCCAGAAACCACTTCTCAGGCTGCACTCCACCAGCCTTTCGTGGGTCAGACACCTTGACAGTGAGGACCAGACGATGCTGCCCCATCACTGTTGGTTTATCAGCGGCTCCACAGGAAAACGATAGCCTCGCCCGAACCAAAACGCTGCAGATCATTATGGTTTGTGATGCGGAAATGAGCGAATGCCAGGCTCCTTGGAGCCCATAGTGTGGGTCCCCCAGGACAGGGTGGGTCCCCCAGTACAGGTTGGGTCTCCTAGGACAGGGTGGGTCTCCTGGGACAGAGTGGGTCCCCCTGGGACAGGGTGGGTCCCCCTGGGACAGGGTGGCCCAGCCCAGCCTGTGGTCTCTTTATCTGAAATTCACTTTCCACTTTCACACAAAGGCCAGACAGACATTATTCAAAACGTGGGTGCAGCCAACACTGTCTACAGATGACTTCACTTAATTTATGTTTTTGAAAAAAATGTAAGAACATTTTATCTTAGCACTAGCAGTGGATGTCAAGAAAGGTGTTGGTGAGAGGGACGCCTGGTTTAGGGGCTCCCTGGCTCTGGCAGCATCGCTCAATGGATGAAAAACGCACAGTCGGGGCAATGTCCATCTGAACACACACATTAGAGATGCTTTGCTTCCAAATGAATAAGAAGAACAGAGGCATGTTAGCTGGTTTTTGTTTTGTTCAAAATTATGGGTAATTTTCTTGAAAATTAAAATACACTATACATCACTATTTTTTAAATGTATCACAAAACACCCTTATTTTACACAGTTTCATGAGTTTTGGCAAATGTGCTCACCAGGGTAGCCACCGCATTGAAGATAGGAATTATTTTCAGCATCTGAGTGTTATTAATATCCTTGGCAGTCAACCCCCAGGTACACACAGGTAGGCTTCCAGCTGCACAGATGGGATTTCTCCTTTTTGGGTTGCTATGGGCCTCTCTTGTTCAGCATATTGTGTTTGAGATTCATCCATGTTGTGGCATGTATGCACTTATTTATGTATAATGTTGTTTGGTTACTATTATAATTTTTTCAATGTGAGGTTTTTAGTTTCCTTCACAATAAAATACTCTATTCAGAAGGGATGACAGAGTTTAATAGGAAAATGAATTAAACCTCTTTATTTTGGTCAGATGAAAACTACCAGATGGTAAGACTCTATTATTGGAAAGGTAGGCGGAGGTGGCAGGAACCTGCTCAGGGAACATTTGGATGTTGATGGTAACAGGGAAGCGTTGACTACAGGGTCGTTGGAGCGGGAGAGCTGTCCTGTGAGCGGAGGAAACCTGAGGTCGCTTAGGAATACAGTCTCACACAGGCGCTCCCGGGTTCCTATCCTGGCCGGGTCACTTGTGAGCCAAGCCGGTATTCACAAGTCACTCAGCCACCCCAGCCTGCAAAATGGAAAACGTACCTCATTTCCTTAAGGCTGCAATGAAGGTTAAATGATAAAATGCACGTTAAGGCACCTGGCACACAGCACATAGTACACACTCAATAAAGTATGACATTTTATGAACAGTTATTTCAATAGAGCCCATAAACTCCTCCACAGCCCTGTATCATTTTACCTCACTACAACCAAAGTGTGTTATTCCTCAGCTAGAAGTTTTAAAAAACTAAAACTTTTAGTTTAAAAACTAAATTTTGATGAACATAGACTACTGCCCCTCTCTGTAGTAAAAACAAGCCTATAATGTGTATTCATTTAAAATCAGTATCACACCTCCAACTACTGCTCTTGGCAACTCCGCCTTCAACAGTAGTCATATCCACCTATCCATCCATCCAACCATCCATCCTCCCACCCATCTACCCTCCACCTGTTTGTCCTTCCATCTGTCCATCCAGCCCCCATCGCTCCCCCCTCCCCCCCGCATCCACTACAGTATTTTTGAGACCCTCTTCTGGATACTCATTTCCTCAGATCTCTGCTGGGTTCTACTTAATCGGATGGGCTTCTGGTAGTCCTGCCTCACGTCCTCTCCCCACCCTCCTGCTTTATTTCCTTTGTGACCCTTGTTCTGGCACCTTGTACACACACACGCATGTGCAGACATACACATGTGCACACACCCTCTCTCCCTGATGGAATGTATGCTGCATGGGGGTGGGGGTTTTGTTCTGTTCTCCACCATATTCTAAGTAGCTAGAAACATGCCAGGTGCCAGGGAGAAGCTCAACACGTGTTTACTGATCAAACCAATGGGGAAGCAACGGCTTTATCAGAATATACACTTATGGATTTAAGGGGGAAATAAGAAAATGCATTAGTATATTATTTCCAAAACACTACCCACTTCATACATGGCTCCATCTCCCTTTGGACACGAGAGAAAGTACAACTTCTGTTTGAAAAGATCATGCGAAAAATAGGATCTTAGGGAAATTGACAGCAATTAACCATACAGTTTCAGAAAGAATCTTAGTTACACATGGAAGCATGTGTTGACAATGGAAATGCAAGGGCAATGCAGTGTCTGGGTTAGTCCGGAGGACAGCCCAGGGCAGAGGTCGGAGAACACAGTGTCTGTTGCCTGTTGGGTGTTTCACAGGCAACAATGCCCTTAATTTCATTGTTTTTGTCATGAAAGACCCTGGCTTTTCTCTGATGCTCTTTTTTGTGTGCCCACTGGGATTATCCTGTGGTTTTTGTCTTTTGTTCTATTAATACAGTGTGATACATTGAGTGATTTTCCAATTTTGAATCAACCTGGGATCTTTGTGATGAACCAGACTTGGTCATGGGGCAGAGCTTTGGCCAGTGTTTGGCTGAGCACTTCTGTCTGTGTCTGTGTCTGTGCCGGGTGCTGGTCCGCAGTGTTCTTTCCTCATGATTTGATGCTTTGGTCGGCTTTGGCACAGTAATATGCACTCATACAATGAATCAGTAAGTGTTCCCTCTTCTTAAAATTTTTAGAGTCATCGTTAATTTTTCTTTAAATGTTTCCTTTAAATGTTTGCACAAATTAATTGAGACTGTCTTGACCTGAACTTTTACTTGTGGGAATTTTCTTACCACTATTTCAATCTCTTAATGGTGACAGGTCTTATTGATTATTTATTTATTCTGAGTCAGTAGTCTGTCTTTCTAGAAATTTCTTACTCGTCTTGGTTATTTAAATTACTGCTGTACACTTCCTCATTGAATTCCTTTTTTTTCATCAGTCTTGGTCAAGGTTTGACAATAATATGGATCTTTTCATATAACAAGCTTTGGATTTCATTGATTTTCTCTATTGCTTTTCTATTGTTTATTTCATTTATTTCTACTCTAATCTTGAACAATTATCAGTGTTCTCACCAAATTTATTGAGGTGCATATTTTTGAGGCCCTGACTCTTCTATTCAAGCTGATGCTGTCACACAGACCCATACTTCTGGGGATGACACAGTCATATTCACTCACCCGCTGCGCTCAGGTATCACTGCCCGGGCATGAGACGAGTGTGTCTCAGACATCTGCACTCCATCATCACTGCAGCTCAGGTGGGCAGCCATCACCTGTGACCCCCTTCTCACAGGGCACACTTAGTAAAAAAGGAGAGCAAATCTTTAGTTGAGAGCAATCAATGACCTGCTTGTAGCTCTAAGCTGCACTGTAAACATCTTTCACTGTGAGGTCGGACAAACAACATCATGTTTGTCATATTAGCTTTTCACTTATTTAATGTTTGACATTGTCAAGTCGTGCGACTTCATAAATGGACTGCTAGATGAATGGGTGACTGTGCACCCATGTTCATACAGAAGGTCTCACTTCCCCCACTTCAACATGAGCTACCATGTGTGTGATATTATAACAGCAGCGAAGACCTGCTGGGCTTTTGAGCACAGAAGGGCTTCCCAGCGCCTACCTGGGGCCATGGCAGTGGCTGCAAGGCCTCCCCTGAGAAGTCCTCCTGCTGACGGCCGGCCAGGCTGTGCGTGGGCCCCATCTGGAGACCACCCAGGCTTTGCTCTTCTAGACTCTGACCTGCTTTGTTCACTGATGCTCATATGTTGTTTTTGTTTAATGAGACAGCAACCACTTTGGATGGGATTTGGGGACCATCAGATGGTTCTAGCTGACCCTCTTTGAGATTGTGGTAACGTATGTGAGCCCAAAATATGCCTGAAACAGCACAATGATCTATTCCTTGTTTCAGGGGAAAAATGCGAATCGGTGTACTCAGATTCAGAAGAGACTCAGTCCTGTTGTCTTTTGCTTCGATTTGCATCAATAAGTCCCCACGGAGCCCAGCATTCCATGCGCAACAAGGTGCATGTCCTTACAGACCAGCATCGGGGATCAATTAACTTAGAATTAAACACAAGCACCAGGAATTGGCAGTTCCAGTGGAGAGAACCACTGTACTGAAATGTACCATTAATGCCATTTTCTAGCCCAAAGTTAGTGTTTGTTTCCCTCTGCAGGGGGTCTTCTTGATGACAGGCAGTGTGTGCTGCACGAGGTCTGGGTCGTTCTAAAATGTGTTTGCTGTCTAATAAGTTCTCAGGAGACACAGGGAAGGAGGGATGCTCGTGTTCGGGGCTCACTATGACTTAAAGGCTTCGTGCTAAGGCCACCTCAGAGGAATGCAGCTTTCATAGAAAGCCCTTTGGTCTGAGATTGCGCACGGTACTTGAAGCCTCATTCCAGCCTCTCATACAGTGAAGGAAATAAATAAATTGAAAATTGTGCACAGCCATTGGCCTGGGGTGGAGGGCCTGGTTTAATAGAATTATCTGGTAGGCATTGATATTGAGAGGTAACTTTTCACAAAGGGATGACATCGATGTTCTTATTTGCATACAATGGAATACCAGATGAAACTGGCTGGCTGGAGTAAATGCTTCATTTTTGAGACAGAATTACTGCCATAAAGTGACAATCTTTATAAAACACAGCCCCAACGAGACTTAAATATACACAGAATAATGTCAAAATGAATAGTAAAGGCATTATATAAGCTGATTATGAGACAAACAGGATAAACATATGAAATACTAAGTGATATCCTTAAGGAGAAAAATAGACAGTATCGGATGGCGGCGATATAGGCAGACGCGTCCCAGGTCGTGTCCCGGAGCAAATGCAGTGAGCAGCTGAAACTAATAACACCCACCCCGAATTGGCGAGAGTGCTCAGCTGGTGAGACGGTTTGCAGCCGGGAAGGGCAGAACTCCCCTGGAAAGGTAAAAAAAAAAACCCAGGGATTTGGGCAGGAAAGTTTGCCAGACCTCTGAGCCCAGAGGGTCGGAGGGAGACCGCGTGGCAGACAGCCGCGTCCCTTGGGACAGGCACAGCCCCTGACGGGGAAAGGCGATCCGCGGGATTCCTGGCGCCGGGGGATTTGAAAGCTGGGTTCTGTGATCACGGAGGACTGAGCCTAAAGGGGGCAGCCTGAAGAGCTGACCTGACCATGCAGTGCCCGTAAAAGAAGAGTTTACAGAAACCAAGCCCTCCCCGTTTCCGCGGCCGGCATTTGTTTGTTTGTTCTCGCCGAACCCTGTTCATGGGACATTTCGGATACAGACACTGACCTGTGCTGAACAGAGGGAGAGGGTTCGGAGGGGTGGAATCCGGGGAGAGACTGAGGAGAGGCGGGGGGCCAGGAGAGGTGGAAGCGAATTGAGTGCTGAGACGCCCCTCAGCCCAGGACTGGGGCGGCCATTCTCTCTGGAGAGTGAGACTCCTCCCCCCAGCCCCCAGGCAAGGAGCACAGCCACACCCAGATTCCACCCTGAATGAGATCAAGGATTAAAATAATCTAATCAGCCCCTGGGAGTTAACAGGGTCTGACCTATAGAGGGATTTTCAATCCCAGCAACAACACAGAGTGGGTAACGATTAAGGAACAAGCTCTGGATAGTTGACCTCCCCAAACCAGTTTTTTTTTTAAAAATTAAATCTTTATTGTTCAGATTATTACATTTGTTCCTTTTTTCTCCCCATAACTCCCTCATCCATAGGTGCATGATTTTTGTCCAGTCTCTTCCCGCATCTCCCACACCCCTTTTCCCCCCAAGAATAGTCAGTCCATTCCCCTTCGATGTCCCTGATTCTATTATAATCACCAGTTCATTCTGTTCATCAGATAATTTATTCACTTGATTCTTAGATTCACTTGTTGATAGATGCATATTTGTTGTTCATAATTTGTATCTTTACCTTTTTCTTCTTCTTCCTCTTCCTCTTCTTAAAGGATACCTTTCAGCATTTCATATAATACTGGTTTGGTGGTGATGAACTCCTTTAGCTTTTCCTTATCTGTGAAGCTCTTTATCTGACCTTAAATTCTGAATGATAGCTTTGCTGGATAAAGTAATCTTGGTTGTAGGTTCTTGGCATTCATCACTTTGACTATTTCTTGCCACTCCCTTCTGGCCTGCAAAGTTTCTGTTGAGAAATCAACTGACAGTCGTATGGGTATTCCCTTGTAGGTAACTGAGTTTCTTTCTCTTGCTGCTTTTAAGACTACCTCTTTGTCTTTTGCTCCTGGCATTTTAATTATGATGTGCCTTGGTGTGGTCCTCTTTGGATTCCTTTTGTTTGGGGTTCTCTGCGCTTCCTGGACCTGCAAGTCTATTTCTTTCACCAGGTGGGGAAGTTTTCTGTCATTATTTCTTCAAATAGGTTTTCAATATCTTGCTCTCTCGCATCTTTTAGCACCCCTATAATTCGGATGTTGGTATGCTTGAAGCTGTCCCAGAGGCTCCTTACACTATCTTTGTATTTTCAGATTCCTTTTTCATTTTGCTTTTCTGGTTGGATGTTTTTTGCTTCTTCACATTTCAGTTCTTTGACTTGATTCTTGTGCTCTTCTGGTCTGCTGTTGGGTGTCTGTATAATATTCTTTATTTCAGTCAGTGTATGCTTAATTTCCAGTTGGTTCCTTATCACAACATCAAGGGTCTCATTAGATTTCTTGAGGATCTCACTGCATTTATCGGCAGTTTTTAGAAAATTATTGAAAGACTTTAAAATTGTGGTTTTGAGCTCTATAGCTTCCCTTTCTGACATCTGCATCCTGTTTCTTTGTCTCCACATTTTTTATGCTTTCTTGGTGCAACCCCTAGTTGTCTTTATGCGCAGTCTTGTTGTAGTTAAGCCTAGATTGTTGTAGGTAACAGTGGCGGGGATTTGACCTCCAGGCCAACTGGCTGTGAGAATCAGCTGTGTCTGCAGTGAGAGAACTTCTGTCCTCTAGGGAGGTGCTAATCTAACCTTTGCCTGAGTCTATCGGGCAAATGCCTCTGTGCAGGATTTGGGCGGGGCGGGTCGCCGGGGATCAACAGAGTGGGCCAGAGCGAGCAGTTATGGCTGCTCTCAGTCCCATCCCCAGGGGCTCCACCTCTCTGAGTCCCAGCAACCGCTGCAAATCTCGGAGAGAAAGCTGCCTTCAAGTTCCAACCGAAACCAGACAGTCCCGCTTCTCCCATTTGAGTCCGGGTCCCCAAAGACTCTCCTGGATCTGGAGCTCAAAATCTGCGTCTCCCTCCCATTTGAAAATGCCAACCATGCCCTCAGCCACCAGCCCGCTCTGCATGCACTCTGCACCTTAATATTTGACTTCAACACTGAGCCTCCTCTGAGTCTCGGTATGCATTTCTCTGCTGGGGTCCAACCCCAGTGGGTCCAGGGGTCCCCAAAGGTGTGGACAGAGTCAGCGGAGAAGGAAGGACATGGAGACAGCGTTCAGTTGATCAGCAGCTTTTCCAGGATCTCTAGCCACAATCTCCAGCCAAGTTCTGTGTCCATGTTCTCTTGCTAGGTTCTCCAGCCAGGTTCAGTCGCCAGGTTCTATAGCTGGGTTCTTCAGCCAGGTTCTGTCTACGTTCTCCAACCAAGTTCTGTAGCCAGGTTCTGTCCAGGATCTTTTGCCATGTTCTCTCCAGTGAAGTTCTTCTGTCTCTAGGTTCTGTGTAGGTTCTGTCTTCTAAGTTCTGTGTTCTAAGTTCTGTCTCTCTGTTGCCTTGTTACATCTGTATTTATACTAGTTGATTCAATCCTATCAATCTCTATTCCAAAGGTTAGGGCGTTTCTTATCTCCATTCCAGTGAGTAAAGATTATGTAGCTTAAGCGTGATTGTTCGTAGTTAAAGTGATTAATTACCTGCCTGGCACTTAGTTAAGAGGTTTTATTCCCTCCATAACTTAAGGGGGAAATCCCTACCTGGGGAAACAACCTTTCTCAGAGAGGTGACCTTGGTTAAAACACAGCGCCAAGAAGGTGAGCAAACATGTTAAGAACAGTATGCCATATATGCCAGGTCCCTTGAAACAGCAAGGATGGACTGGCTCCCAGCATTTCTCTTTTCTCCCAGCTGTAGGACTTCCACTCAGCCAGTGTTCCTGTGGTTCTGGGTGATGTCCATTTCGTCTTTTAGTTGTATTTTTGAAGTGGTTGTTCGAGGCAGCAAACTCCGGTGTTAACCTATGCCCCCATCTTGGTTCTCTCTCCCCAAACCAGTTTTAAGTGTGATAGAGAAGCCGTATAGCCTCAGAGGCCAACCCCAGAACACTGCCACCCAGAAGCTGAGCCACAAACAGACTCTTTGCTAAACACAAAATAAGGCAGTCTGGGAAACAAATACAGCCTGCTTTAAAATAAGGACTGTGGTTTACAACACAGAGGAACAGTGTATCGCAGGGAAATTCAACATGCTCCTGAATACCTGGCAGGACTAAGGCGAGCCAGACTGAAGAGTAGAAGAACCGAAGGACCTTCACTACTGCAATTTTTTTCTTTTTTCACCTTTTAACTAAGAAACCAATTTTTTTTCTTTTTCCATCACCTGATTTTACCCTTTTAATTACCACATTCTTATTTTTAACCAGTATTATTACTGCTACCATTTTACCATTTTTTAAAGTGCCATTTTATTTTCTCTTTATTTTATTTTGGGATTAATGTTCTCCATTCTATTTTCATCGTTATATTATTGGTTGTTTCTAGTTTGAATTCATCTCCAGGTAGCTGTTGCTGGAATTTGTTGGGATTAGTGGCTGTTCTATAGGAGTTTTCTCCTCATAAAAATAGTCTCTTCCCCTCTTCCACTTCATTCTCCCTTTTCGCTCTTTTTTTTTCTATTCTCTTCTCTCTTTTCTTTTCCCCCCTCCTTTTTCCCAATTTCATTTTTGCACTCCTTTTTTTGGTCCCTACATTTCTTTTCTTTTTCTCTTTTATCTTTTTCTCTTCTTTTTTCCTTATCCCCTAATTCTCTTAATTTGGGTGGTCACCTTTATTTGGGGTTATTAATATCGTGAATATATTTGTGTTTAGTGCCTGGTATGTGGTGCCTTGTTGTGTTGTATATTATGCCTTTAAATCAACGCAGCAGATCCAAGCAACAGCAGCCTCCTGAGCACCACACCCAATGTCTGAGGAACAGCAGCTGTACGTGAAACCTCCCCAACCAGCCCGAAGAGCCACCACAGCTGTGAACAGCACCCACCAGAGGAGCTCCTGCCAACTGAGGAGCAGCTGCTACCACAACCGCCCGAAGAGCAACCACAGCCCAAGGAGTCACTGCCACCCAGGGAGCAGCCACTGAATGACTCAATGTCTAGATATGTCAGTGAGATCAAACATGGGTAGACAAAGAAACCACCACAGGAAAGAAAAAGAGGACTCACCAGAAAAGCAGCTAAGCGATACAGAGGCATGCAACATGACAGAAAAAGAATTCAGAATAAGGGTCCTAGAGTGCATAAACCGGACTGAGGAAAAAATCAATAACATATGCAAGAAGCTAGAAGAAACAGATGAAAAAATCAACAAATTAAGTAAGACCCAAGAAGGTAAATGAAGAGTGATATAGCTGCAATAAAAAAACACCATTGAAAGTATCAACAGTAGACTAGGAGAAGCGGAGGACCTAATTAGTGAATTAGAACACAAGGAAGCAAAACACACACAAAATGTACTGCAATTGGAGAAAAAAATTAAAAGACAGGAGGAGAGCCTAAGGGAGCTTTCGGACAACATGAAATGAAAGAACATACGAATAATAGGGGTGCCAGAACAACAGAAAGATGAACAAGGATTAGAAAACCTATTCGAAGAAATAATATCAGAAAACTTCCCTGAGGTGGGGAAGAAAAAAGTCACACAAGCCCAGAGAGTCCCAAACAAGGTGAACCCGAAAAGACCCACACCAAGACACATCATAATTACCATGGCAAATGTTCAGGACAAAGAGAAAATCTTACAGGCCGCAAGAGAGAGACGGAAAGTCACATACAAAGGATCTCCCATTAGATTATCAAATGATTTCTCAACAGAAACACATCAGGCCAGAAAAGAATGGACAGAAATTTACAAAGTGATGCAAAGCAAAGGACTGAATCCAAGAATACTCTATCCAGCAAGGCTATCATTCAAACTTGAAGGGGAAATAAGAAGCTTCACAGACAAAAAAGGGCTAAGGGAGTTTATCACCACTAAGCCAGCAATGCAAGGAATGCTAAAGGGTCTGGTATAAAAAGAAGAAATAAAAAGCTCAGAAAGAAAACAGCCACACAAAAAAAGAAATGGCTAAAAAATAGTACCTTTCAATAATAACTTTAAACGTAAACGGACTAAATGCTCCAACCAAAAGACATCAAGTGGCTGAATGGATAAAAAAACATGACCCATACATCTGCTGTCTACAAGAAACCCACCTCATTAGAAGGGACTCACACAGACTGAAAGTGAAAGGATGGAAAAATATCTTTCAGGCAAATGGAAAGGAAAAGAAAGCTGGGGTAGCAATACTTATATCGGACAAAATAGACCTCAAAGTGAAGGCCATAACAAGAGATAGGGAAGGACACTTCATAATACTAAAGGGATCAATACAACAAGAAGTTATAACCCTGGTAAACATATATGCACCCAATACAGGAGCACCCAGATTTATAAAAAAACTCCTGGAAGATATCAAAGGAGAGATCGACAACAATACAATCATAGTAGGGGACTTTAATACACCACTGACAGCACTGGATAAGTCCTATAGACAAACAATCAGCAAAGATACAGCAATCCTAAATGACTCACTTGATCAGATGGACTTAATAGACATCTTCAGAACGCTTCACCCCAGAGCCAGGGAATATACGTTCTTCTCAAGTGCTCATGGGACATATTCAAAAATAGACCACATATTGGGTCACATGCAAAGTCTTCCGAAATTCAAGAAGATTGAAATCATACCAAGCATCTTCACAGACCACGATGGCATAATATTAGAAATAAACTACAATAAAAACAACCCAAAATACTCAAACACCTGGAAGCTGAATAGCATGCTATTAAATATTGATTGGGTTACCAATGAGATCAAAGAAGAAATTAAAAACATCCTGGAAACTAATGACAATGAAAACACAACAATCCAAAACCTATGGGACACAATGAAAGCAGTCCTGAGAGGGAAGTTTATAGCTCTACAGGCCTATCTCAAAAAACAAGAAAAAATGGTAGTAAATCATCTAACTCTACAACTCAAAGATTTAGAAAGAGAGCAACAAGAAAACCCCACAGTGAGCAGAAGGAAGGAGATAATAAAGATTAGAGCAGAAATAAATGACATAGAGACCAAAAAAAAATACAGAAAATCAATGAAACCAAGAGCTGGTTCTTTGAAAGGATAAACAAGATTGATAAACCCCTAGCCAGACTCACCAAGAAGCAAAGAGAGAGGACTCAAATAAACAAAATCAGAAACGATAGAGGCGAAATAACAACAGACCCCACAGAAATACAAATGATTGTTAAAAAATACTTTGGACAGCTCTACTCCAACAAACTAGACAACCTGGAGGAAATGGACAAATTCCTAGAAAAATACAACATTCCAAAACTCAATCAGGAAGAATCTAAAAATCTCAACAGGCCAATAACTATGGAAGAAATTGAAGCAGTCATCAAAAAGCTTCCATCAAACAAAAGCCCAGGACCAGACGGCTTCACAGGGGGGTTTTACCAAACATTCAAGGAAGAACTAAAACCTATCCTCCTCAGACTACTACAAAAAATTCAAGAGGAAGGAACACTTCCAAGCTCATTCTATGAAGCCAGCATCACCCTAATACCAAAACCAGGTAAAGACAACACAATGAAAGAGAATTACAGACCAATATCCCTCATGAACATAGATGCCAAAATCCTCAACAAAATCTTAGCAAATCGGATCCAGCAGTACATCAGAAAGATCATACACCATGACCAAGTAGGATTTATCCCAGGGATGCAAGGATGGTACAATATCCGCAAATCAATAAACGTGATACATCACATAAACAAATTGAAAGAAAAAAACCACATGGTCATATCAATTGATGCAGAAAAAGCATTTGACAAAATTCAACACCCATTTTTGATAAAAACTCTCAGCAAGGTGGGAATAGAAGGATCATACCTCAACAGAATAAGAGCCATATATGAAAAACCCACAGCCAACATCATACTCAATGGACAAAAACTAACACCATTTCCTCTAAGAACAGGAACAAGACAGGGGTGCCCCCTCTCACCACTCCTGTTCAACATAGTACTGGACGTGTTAGCCATTGCAATTAGGCAAGAAGAAGAAATAAAAGGCATCCAAATTGGAAAACAGGAAGTAAAACTGTCCTTATTTGCTGATGACATGATATTATACATACAAAACCCTAGAGAGTCCATCAAGAAGCTACTAGACTTAATACATGAATTTGGCAATGTAGCAGGATACAAAATTAACCCCAAGAAATCTGAGGCATTTCTATACACCAATAGTGAACTTTCAGAAAGAGAGATTATAAAAACAATCCCGTTTACCATCGCACCAAAAAAATTAAGCTACCTAGGAATAAACTTAACTAAAGAAGTAAAAGACCTCTACTCAGAAAACTACAGGACGTTGAAAAAAGATATAGAGGAAGACATAAACAGATGGAAGAACATACCGTGTTCATGGATTGGTAGAATCAACATCATTAAAATGTCCATACTACCCAAAGCAATCTATAAATTCAACGCACTTCCCATTAAAATACCAATGGCATACTTCATAGATCTAGAACGAACTCTTCAAAAATTCATCTGGAATAAAGACCCCGAATTGCTGCAGCAATCCTGAAAAAGAACAAAGTAGGTGGGATCTCAATACCAGACATCAAGATGTATTACAAAGCCACTGTTCTCAAAACTGCCTGGTACTGGCACAAGAATAGGCATATAGATCAATGGAATAGAATAGAGAGCCCAGAAATTGGCTCAAACCAATATGCTCAATTAATATTTGACAAAGGAGGCAAGAACATACAATGGAGCCAAGATAGTCTCTTCAATAAATGGTGTTGGGAAAATTGGACAGATATATGCAAGAAAATGAAACTAGACCACCAACTTACACCATATACAAAAATAAACTCAAAATGGATAAAGGACTTAAATGTACGACAGGAAACCATAAAAATTCTAGAAGAATCCAAAGGCAACAAAATCTCCGACATAGGCCGAAGCAATTTCTTCACTGATACAGCTCCTAGTACACTTGAAACTAAAGAGAAAATGAACAAATGGGACTACATCAAAATAAAAAGCTTCTGCACAGCAAAAGAAACCATCAACAAAACAACGAGAAAACCCACTGTGTGGGAAAACATATTTGCCAATGTCATATCTGATAAGGGCCTAATCTCCAAAATTTATAGGGAACTCACACAACTTAACAAAAAGAAGATAAACAATCCAATCAAAAAATGGGCAAAGGACCTAAATAGACACCTTTCAAAAGAGGACATTCAGAAAGCCAAGAGACATATGAAAACATGCTCAAAGTCACTAATCATCCGAGAGATGCAAATCAAAACAACAATGAGGTACCATCTCACACCTGTCAGACTGGCTATCATCAACAAATCAACAAACGACAAGTGCTGGAGAGGATGTGGAGAAAAAGGAACACTTGTGCACTGCTGGTGGGAATGCAGACTGGTGCAGCCACTATGGAAGACAGTATGGAGTTTCCTCAAAAAGCAACAAATGGAACTCCCATTTGACCCTGTGATCCCACTTCTAGGAATATATCCCAAGAAACCAGAAACACCAATCAGAAAGGATATATGCACCCCTATGTTCATAGCAGCACAATTCACCATAGCTAAGATCTGGAAACAGCCTAAGTGCCCATCAGTAGATGAATGGATTAGAAAACTGTGGTACATCTACACGATGGAATACTATGCTGCTCTAAAAAGGAAGGAACTCTTACCATTTGCAACGGCATGGATGTAACTGGAGAGCATTATGCTAAGTGAAATAAGCCAGTCAATGAAGGAAAAATACCACATGACCTCACTTATTCATGGATAATTGAGACCATTATAAACTTTTGAACAATAATAGATACAGAGGCAGAGCTGCCTCAAACAGAGTGTCAAACTGCAACGGGAAGGCCGGGGAGGGTTCGGGGGCGGGAGGTAGGGGGGGTAAGAGATCAACCAAAGGACTTGTATGCATGCATATAAGCATAACCAATGGACATAAGACACTGGGGGATAGGGGAGGCTAGGGGTCTGTCTTGGGCGGGGGGGAAAAAATGGACACATATGTAATACCCTTTGTAATAAAAAATAAAATTAAAAAAAAAATAGACAGTATCTAGAGTTGTTTTGCTGAGGATGTAAAGGCCATATATCCACACAATGAATTTTATGTTTTGTTAATATTATATCTTAGAGATTTAGGGCACTGTAAGCTCAGTCCCTGGTGTCTCCTATGTATGAGTCATAGCAGACATGCAGTTTCTACTCTGCAGGAGCAGGTGAGGATCGCTCCCGAGGCCTAACCAAGCAGCTCACTACGTGGGCCCATTGAGAAACATCTTCACTCTTTCTTTTAAAAAGTGTGTGTGTGTGTGTGTGTGTGTGTGTGTATTTTGACTTAAGTGGATTAGAAATAGAATATATCTGCCCAATTTTTGTTCTTTCCAATTCGTTCAGTTTAGTTTATGACCCAGAATAGATCTACTGGTATCTTGGTTAAAGTTGGACAGCTGCAAACAGCACATGAGTCCCACTTGTCCCCCCCAACTGTCCTCTCCTGCCAGCCTGGTCACCCCCAACTGCCCTCCCCTACCAGTCTTGTCCCCCAAACTGCCCTCTCCTGCAGGGCTGGTTCCCCCCAACTGCCCTCCCCTGCTGGCCTTCTTGTGTCCACATGGGAGCGGCCATCTTGTGTGTTGGAGTGATGGTCAATTTGCATATTACCTCTTACTAGATAGTATCATTATTTGTACTTAACTTTTAAAATATATTTTCTATGTATCCTGCTTCATTTTTATTCATAACTTTAAACATGTCAGTCCATTGTCTTCTGAATTTGATGTATTTTTACAATAAGTGTGTTTATATACTCACTTTCCCCTTTACATAAAGTGTGCCATTCATTTCCAGATGTGTTCAGTAATATATTTTCTTTGTCTTTCAATGTCTTAATATGATAGTCAAAGTACTTGAGATGCTGGGTGTGTACGTGGTATGTGTGGTTATGCATGCTGGGAGTTTGGGGCACTTAAGAATTCGTGGTTTGACGCCGGTTGTTAATATTGAAAACATTTTAGCTATTTTTCAAACATTCTTCTTCTCTTCTTCTCTTACTGGTTATATATTTGTAAATGCTTCATGTCATCCCACACCTCGTAGCTGCTCCGTATTGTCTTGATCACGCTTTAGAACATGTTTAAGTTGGCACTCGCCTTTTCCAGAGAGAGAGTCGTCCACGCTGCAGCCCAGGGCCAGCGTGTAAACAAGGGAGTCAATCTGTGCTGAGCAGCACTGTGAGATCCTAAAAGCACAGAAGTAACTACTGAATAATATTTTAGATTCAGTATCATTTGATATCTCTGAGAGGGCTTCCTTCATTTTTAAGAACCAACCTTCTTCTATTGCCATGGAGAGAAGAAGCAAGGCATGGACTCTCCAGCATTTAAAAAGCATCCTAAGGACCCTGTTGGGACAGGGCGTGAAGTAAATGACCATTAGGAGTGGCCATGAAAGACACACCAGGGAAAGCCCTTCACCTGTAGCTGATATCGCAATAGGTGTAAGAGGCTGTTTGCAAATTCCGAGTGACCTAAACTAGTGCATTTGGTAAATCCTTCAGAAGGAGCAGGGAGCGCCGCTCCCAAGGCTGACGGTGAGAATGGCTGTGAGGCTGCGCGGAGGGAGCATCTGGAAACTGCTGCAGGGAAGAAAATGAAGTTTCAGTATCATTCGTGTTTCAAGTCCAGGACTACATACAGTTCACTGGCTTCCTATGCTTGCTTTCACATAATTTACAAAGCAGGAAGGCTAAGGCATATCTTTGTCTGATATTAAGTACATAATATGATAGGATTTTATTATATCAGGAAAATTTATGAATGAAAATTAAACAGAAAGCAGCCCACACAGGTTGGTTGAGCCATGTCCAGCTCTTTGTGGGGCGTCACCACGGTCTTGGCCCTGCTGCCTTTCTTTCAGGGCGGCATCGACACGCTGCCCTGGGGTCCATGTCCACAGATTTCCCAAGGCCTCCATTCAAGCTTCACGTGGCACCTGGTTCCACGGGGCCTCGTGGAGGTGGAGGAGAAGCCTCAGAAGAGACTCGTTGAGAATGTGCAAGCAGCTCGGTGGCCACGAGTATGGTGAGTGCATCCCATGCCAAGTGGAAGCCCAGTGAGCCACACCTGCTGAGGTTCCCAGGGAACGCGGGCGGGTGGGATCAGCAGACTCTGCCAAAGGTCAAGGTCATCACTGCCAGGTTCCAAGGGCAGGTGGGCAGAGTGAGGGTAGAGGCTGCAGCTTCTTTTTTCCTGCGTTTCCCACCCTCTGGAGGTCGAAGCGAGTCCTGTCCCTCGAATGCTTTAGAGGAGGAAACGTTCGCCTGAGTGTGATTAGGAGGATGGTATCGACGAATAATTTTCCTTGCAAAATTATTTCCTTGCAAAATTTTCCTGGCATTCAATTTTTAAAAATTGGTTTGAATGCATTTTTCATGATAGATGAACATATGCTAGTGTATGGTTTTTAATCCTCATCCGAGGGTATATTTTTATTAATTTTAAAGAGAGAGGAAAAGAGAGAGAGAGAGACATCCCATCTGTACTCAAACGGGGAATCAAACCTGAAACCTTGTGGTGTAGAGACACTCCCACCGACTGAGCCACTGGCCAGGGCTAGTGTTGGTTCTTTTAATGCAGCTTCACTCTAAGTTCTCTTTGCTGTTATTTAGATCCAATGAAGATTACTTTATTTTTATTTGAGTATTGCTTTCTCTGAGATCATATGTTAAAAGTAAAAGCCAATTAGAGGTTTTATTTTGAGGAAAATCTCCTTTCCTTAAATTGATTTCCATACCTTCTATATTTTATTAATACATTGTGGGGAACCTTTTTTTAAAAAAAAAATTTGTAGTGAGAAGACTAAGATCTTATTAGAACCCTGAACAATATTTTCTAAGTTCCACTTTATTCTTTTTTATATTTTTTAAAATATATTTTATTGATTTTTTACAGAGAGAAAGGGAGAGAGATAGAGAGTCAGAAACATCGATGAGAGAGAAACATCGATCAGCTGCCTCCTGCACACCTCCCACTGGGGATGTGCCTACAACCCAGGTACATGCCCTTGACCGGAATCGAACCTGGGACCTTTCAGTCCGCAGGCCGATGCTCTATCCACTGAGCCAAACTGGTTTCAGCACTTTATTCTTTTTTAATCACAAAATACCACACAATAATATGAGGACCTTTTTCCTGAAGCAGATCAACAGCCCGCCTGGACCCGCCTCCCAGTGGCAGCCGCTGAGCACGAGTGGTTTCTAAGAAGACAATGCGGCTTTGATACAATTAAGAATCAGATGAAGTGATGGCAAAGCAGTTTAAGATGCTTTACGATTAATTCTGTGGCGAATAAGTAAAGTGGGCATCGAGTCCAGTGTTCCCCCCGATACATTGTAGGTGCTATTAATTATGGGGTTTGATATTTTTGAAGGTTGACACTTTCTTGTTGACATTTGACAACTTATAAATATTAAAATCCAGACAACTTAGCAATCAAGTGTGGTAAGCAGAAAAAAGAAAAAGAAAAAACAAACATAAACATTTTCTTCGTTAAACAAAGAGCTTTCTTTCTGAAGGCAGCGCCTGCTCTGCAGGAGACGGTGGAGCCTGGGAATGGCGTGGCGCCATTTCAGTAGCGATGCACAGGCCCATGTCCTTCATCACTTTAATGAGGCTTATTTAAGGGGAACTAACCAGCTCCATGAGGTACCATGTTCTTAGGAGCTGAACAGTGTGACCTGCAGGTTTCAGGAACCAGGCCTGTGAGAGCTGGAGCGATGCCCAGCAGGTACCAGCGTAGGCTTGTGCTCAAACCAGAGGACGGAGAGGTGGGAGGGACAGAAAAATAGGTGGACCAACGACTGGCCCTGCGTTCCCACATTTGATAAAACCGTAAACGACAGGTCCACCAGGCTTGATGGATCCCACACAAAAGAGCACCACAGCAGGGCCCACTGTCGCGGGTATTAGTGAGCAGCTGAAGGGAAGGAGAGGGCGTGGAAGGGACGAAAAGAGGCGCCCGGGGCGCTGGGCGGGCCGCTTGGTGCTGGGCAAGGCGGCCAACCAGAGCCCTGAGGGCAGAAGTAGATTCAAACACGCAGACTGAAGACACATTTGTGCCCCATGGAGCTGAGAACATCCGTGAGCAGTAGACCTTCAGGAGGTCGGAGGGAAGTGGCCCCAGTGGAAAAGGCGCTGGTTCCCCAGGGGCTGGTCTGTGGCTGGCGGCCACACATGGTTTTGTCCTTTGAGCCAACCTTGCGTTTCTGGGAGAATCCCAGGTGGCCAGGTTTCAGCCCTTTCTCAGCGTTGGGAATGGACCCGCTGGTGTTGGGTGGGGAGTGTCTGGTTATGTGGGGAGGAATGTCTGTCTGTGCTTCCTGGTGATGATCTGCCTGGTTGGAGATCAGGCTGCTTCTGGCCGCAGGGAACTGTAGGGGAAGTGTCTCCTCCGCTGCTCTCATTGGAAAGAACTTGTAAAGGGCCTGTGTTTATTCTTCTTTAGACTTTCTGTGGAATTCTCCAGTTCGACCACCTGGCCTGGGTTTCTGGAGGGAAGCTGTTGTATCACTAATTCACACAGGGTTTCCTGCTGGTCTGTTCCCCTGGGCCTGCCTTCCTGGGTCAGTTTTGTAGTTTGTCTCTTTCTTGGTGTTTCAGTTCATGCGGTTTATGTCAACATAAAATTGTTCCGTTTTCCCCTAGAAGCATTTCCTCTGCAGGTTTGGTTAATAATATCTCCTCTTTCCTCATTTTAGTAATTTGAGACTTCTCTTTTATATTCTTTTGCTAAAACTTTATCAGTTTTATTATTAGTTGTCCCAAATAGCTTCTATTTTTTATATATTTAAGGCCTGTCACCTATGTCGAGGTGCGGGGGGTTCCCATATAGGTGCTGCTCCTAAGTGGGACATGCACAGGTGGCCTGGATCATCTGCTGAGGCCTGTGCCAATACCTTCTGGTTAGACACTTTCACAGAGACAGCACCGAGATCTGAGCCGAGCTGGAGAAATTACACACGGACAAACAGGTTAGATGCCAGCACACAGGGGGTTTATTTACCAGTCCCTGACGGGTCTCAGACGCTGGGAAGGATCCACCCGGCGATGCTCGCTGATACACACAAAGGGGTAGACGGCGCTGTTGGCTGCTGGCTCTTCCGTTGATCGACAGTTAATTGGGCAGAGTTTCGTGCTGGGAACCGAGACATGAGCACACACAGGTCCTCACGTTCTGGCGACAGGAGAGCTGTGCGCTGCTGGGTCGATCAGACTGTCTGATCTTATACCCCTCTGTAGATGTGGTCTTCGTTGCTGTGTGTGTTATCAGCGGCTGCCATGTGTGGATCCACCCGGGGTCTGTTAATTTATGGGTGTGTACAGGCTTTGGGCGTTCCCATCAGATAGGTTGTTTACCAGGACTAGTGGGGTTACAAGGGTGCATTCTTGGGTCTCACACAGTATTCCTATATTTAACATTAGGTACTATAATAATTACTATAACAGTCCACAGAGGGTTACATGCTTTAAGTCTTACATTCTAAGGTCCTAACATTAAGTACCATAATGATTACTATAACATTCGTTTTTAAGAACCAACTTTTGGTATCATTAATTTTCTCTATTGGTTTTCTAACCTATATTTCATTTATTTTGGCTCTAATCTTTGATATCATTCCTACTGCTTCCTTTATGTTTAGTAATTATTTTTCTAGTTTCTTAAAGTTTAGGTTATCTGTTTGAGATCCGTCTTCTTTTTTAGTGCAACTATTGATAACTATAACTTTGCCTCCAAGCACTGCTTTCCTTGCATCTCGTCAGCCATGTTATGAGTGTTGTCATTCTCATTAATCTCACAGCACTCTCAAGTTTCCATTTTGATTTCTTCTTTGACTCAATGGTTGTTTAAAAGTGTGATGTGTGAATTTCCCCGGGTCCTTTCTTACTGATTTTTAACTCCTCACTCTGCTGCGGTCAGAGAACATGCTTTGCACGATTTCATTTCAGTCCCTGGATTTTCCCCTTAAGTTTTCTCTGTGGGGGAGTCAGCTTCTTGTGTGCTTGGGTAGATGTGATATTAAACAGTGAACACACACACACACACACACACACACACACACCACACACTTCTCCACTGGGGAGAGCACCGCCTGTGCTGAGCCATCCCTGGGTCAAACAAAGACCACCCCGGAGAGCGAGGGTCCCTAGGGACTGCCACAGGGTTCAGAGCAGGCTGTCCCCTGAGTGTTTATTTGGGGGCAGCTCCGAGCCTCTGTTGTCCCCTCCAGTGGTTCCCAGACGGGGTTCTCACCATGGCTGCGGAACTGTGTGTTTCAAGTCTGCTGAGAAGCTGGACAAAGGCCAGAGGAAGTGGGTAGGCTAAAATCCACAAGTCCCCAATAAGCATCCCACATCTGTGACCAGCCTGCAGTTCATTTCCAGAGTTTTCCCAGTACTTTGCCTCCTGTTCTTCTCCCTGGCACTTGCCTTGTAGACCCTGGAGTGTGTGTGAGGGGCCTAGCACCTCTTGTGATGAGACAAAGATGGATATCATACACATGAAAGCAACCACTAGCATCACTAAACACCGGCTTGTAACTAATACCACATAATGAGCATAAAATAGTCTTCATTAATTGAAAAGGAGCAGAAAAATAATTAAAGGCAGCAAAAGCAGATGGTACAAATAGGAAGCAAACAAGGGGGTTGACTTAAACCTGACCATATAAATAGTCACATTAAATGCAAATAGTGTGACTCCCAATGAAAAGGCAGTGTGAGGCTGAGAAAACTGATTCTACTTTGTAGCACCTACAGGAATTACATTCCAAATAGACACAGAGATTGAAAGTGAAATGATGGATAAATATATACCATCTAAACATAGTTGCAGTAGTAACATTAATATTGGATAAAATAGAATTCAGAGCAGTAAATTTCAAGGTTCAATTAAAGCCATTTTCTACTAAGCAAGGAGCCATGCCATCAAAAGGACATGGATGTCATAATAGTTATTTACTTACTAATAGAACTCCAAATCTGTGAAGTTCCACATCAAACTAAGTAATGGTATTTAACACAATGCCTTCTCTTCCATATATCAGCCAATAAAATGTCCAACACATTTGATATTCAGGATACTTTGTAGTCCACACGGAAAACAAATAGTATCCTGAGTCATTCCAGGCACAGAAAATTTCCATTTATATTGAGACCTAGTGATGACATTTAGCACACCGGGGACAGCTCGTGACGGAGCTGAGACAGTGGTGAGTAAGAAAGTTAGACGTAAAGCGAAGAGGACAGGACCGACCAGGTGACTGTGTTCAAAATGAAAACCTGGCTTGCATATGAAGAAAGCATGTTTTTACAAAAGTTAAATCAGAAGCCCCATGTTTAGAAAAGACATTCATGCTGCATCCAAACCATCAATCAAACCCAGGATTTAAAGGAAACGTCTACAGAAGAATAAAATGTCAGAAGTCCAATTTGGCAAAGAGCAACTTAAGCGTTGAATCCAGCAGAGAACTCGCAGTGAGGTCGCTGCTTCGCCTGTTGCCCCTTCTCCTTTTCCTTGTTGTGTGTTTAAATCACTCCTTGTCAGACAATTGAAGGTAGCCCACCAGTGTTTCCGTTTGGGATATATGTTCTCATCCTCTTTAGAAACTTCACGTGGGTAAGTTCTCAGCGCTTCACCCAGTTAGCCTTTGCGCTTCCGTGGCTTGTGTGGAGACACCCATCAGTGGGTGACTTGAAATATGCTGCATATTTTTGCAGAGGATCTAGGGGACCATAGTCATCTGACTGATAGGACCACATGAAGTTCACCTAGTTCTCGCCCAAAGTCAAAGAGCTGGTGTTCCACTGCCACCTTATTAACACTGGAAATACCGAGGTCCCTGCTGGTGAACAGTCCCGGCTCTTTGACATCTTGGTGGCAAGCAACACCCACAGAACTGGTATCCCCATGGCAACCAGTCATATTTCCTGTGAAATACATTTCTGCTCTCCCTACCTGGGGAGTGGCATTCAGGCAGCCCCCCTGGGAAGCAGGTGGTGACGCACGTGCTGCAGCTGTACCCCGTCCTCGAAAGGAAGGAAGTGTCCCGGAAAGATTGCTGAAGCCCAGCCTTCCCATCTGGACTTTCCTGCCTCTGCATCGGACTCCTCCTCTGGCTTCGCGTCAGCCCGACAAGAATGTCAGAGAACTCTGAATGCAGAGAATTTTCTGGAATCTGTGTTAATCCCGGTTGTAGAGTAGAAATGGGGTGTTGGCTGCAGTAAGCAATATTGCCAGGGTTGTTTTTTAAATCTTCTTGCCATTAAAGGATGTCTAGACTTCAAAATACCAAGAGCTTGCTTTGTCACGAAGTCCTGGGCGTGATTCCCAGGAGCCTGTGACAACCCCTCCCTCCACATCTTGTCATTTTCCTCCCTTGTTCTTCCTCCTGGGGCTTGCTGAGGCCCAGGGCGTGGCAGCGCCCCCTGTTGGCTGGCCTCGTGGGGTTATTTCAGTCCCATGTCTTCAGAGGTTCCTCCTGTGAGCCCGCCCTGGGCTGCTGCTGCAGCGTGGTCTCTGGGGCTGGCAGGAGCAAGGCCTTCGTGTCCCTGCCCGCAGACTTGCCCTTGGGCCTGAGCCACCCAGCCGTTCACCAGACACACCCCACAGGAATTCCACTGGAGGCTCCGCTGGACACTCAGATTTAAAAATACGGCTCTTACCATTGTGCTGCCGCTTTGGAAGTGGAAATACTTGTGTGTGGCTGTGGATACAGCACTCAGGAAGGGGTAGCAGTGAGGCTGTCCCTTGTCTGCCCTTCTGGGCGAGGCGCACAGCAATCCGAGCGCCCGGGAGGTAGGTGTAAGAAAGCCCTAGGCCAGTGGTCGGCAAACTGCAGCCCCTTGAGTGTGGCTCTTCCACAAAATACCATGTGCGGGTGAGCATGTGCAGTGTGATTGAAACTTCGTGGCCACACTCAAGGGGCCAAAGAGCTGCATGTGGCTCGTGAGCCGCAGTTTGTCTACCACTGCCCTAGTGCACAGAAACGACTCAACTGTAGGGGACACTCCCGGACGCAGTCGAATCAATGACGGATGACTAAACGGCAGTGGCCAGGGCAGCGTGCAGGAGGCAGCACAGCGTGAACACTTTCTGAAACAGCTTCCGAACCCCCTGCAGACACCCGGGACCCAGGGGACGGAGGTGCACCCCACAGACCAGGGCTGTGCCAGCACTCCCAGCACTCCCGAGTCCTTGCTGTGGGTGACTTCCCTGATGCCCACGGCCCGCACAGGAGGGAAACTGCTGCTTACCCATCTACCATGTAAGCAGAGTCACCCTGACCTCTCAGCCTCTACCACCCACTGCCCTGTGATCGGGCAGCCCTTTCGTGGTCAGGGGACGGGTGTCAGATGCCAGGGAGGAAGAGCTGGTCCCCCCACAGGCCACGTGGCAGTGCTGCCCACTGGGGCTCAGGGGTGCTGCCCGCCAGAGCTTAGGGGTGCTGTCCTCCGGGGTGCAGGGTGCTGGCTGCAGGGAGGCAGGGGAGGAGATTTGGGGACTTAGATTTAAAAACGATAACCTAATGGACACAGATATTTTATCAGGTAGATAAAGTCTAGAATTTGAAGCCAAAGAAGTTTCATTTCCTGGGAAATGCTAAAAAAAAAAATAAATAAATTTAAATTAAAAACGCATGTGACACCCCGAGGGCCAGCAGGTGTGACACCCGAGGGCCGGCAGCAGGAAGGGGCAAGCCGGTCTTAGCCGCTCCGCTCTGGCCTGGACGCCTGGGCCTGTGGGACGGCTGTGAGCCTCGGGGCTGTGCCGGGCAGGCAGCCTCGGGAACATCCGGCCACCCCGCTGTGGCTCAGGGGGCTCTTCAAACACAATGTCTCACGTCCCGCCACCTCTCCAGGTGCGTCCACCATCACCCTCCGCCATTCACGGTGCCTGCCCAGGACCACGAGGCTGGTTGCAGGCATAACAGATGCTGTCACTGAATGCAAGCACAGGTCACTAGCTACACGAGTGTGTGCCCGCTCAGGGCGCTGAGGCCAGAGCATCTGTGGGCTCTGCCCGGACCCGCCAGCGCTGACCACGAGGGGCTGGCACGACTCTCAGGCCGACGGAGACGGGCGAACCCTGTAGGGATGAGCCATTCGCCTGGAAGCAAATTAGCCACTGACTCTCTAAGCTCCCACCCCAGCTGCCCGCCCTCTGGACCCTCTTCGAACAGATGCAGAGGCGAGGGCGGTGGGACTTGGGACGGCAGCCCCGCGTCCAGTGTGGGAACTGGAGCGGAGGGGCCCCGAGGAGACCCTCACCATAGAAGCCCGCTGGGCCCAGCGTGCAAGCCTGGCTGCTCCTGGGGCCTCGGAGACAAACCGGGAATGTATCCGAGAGGAAGTCAGACTTCCGTCCCACAACAAACGAAATTATAAACATAAAATGTCTGCCGTCTCTTCCTTAAATCACTTCACTTCCCTAAATTACCTTAATTAACACGTATTTTTCTGTGCATGAGTATTTTCCATCACACATTTAATCCTTTCCTGGAAGGAGGGAGGTACTGGAATCTTCAGCTCGAATTTCACCCACAGAACATCTTCCGAGCAGGAAGCCGGCTGGGCTCCGTTCCAGGGTGCGCATAGCGACCTCACAGCTTCCGTCTCCAACTCCTTTCCCGTCATTAAGCTCACAATGTCATCGTCACGTCCAAAACGGGGCTACCTGGGACACTTGAGTGGCCCGTGGGGGAGGGAACGCACGCGCCTCCATCCCAGGCCCTGACTGTGAGCGAGTAAATGCCACAGATCCAACTGTTTTTTCAGAGAGTTAATCGCAAGAATCTTGGAAACTTTTCCATCTGCTTGTCACCCTCACAGAAGCCTTGGACACATGGGCAGGGCTGCCTGTGGAAACACCTACATCTCATGGCTTCTTCCCAACCTGACTCCCGGTGTCAGGCCAGGCTGACCCCCAGGCCCTGGCTTCCTCATCCTTGATGGTCTCTGACTCCTTCCCCGCATGTGTGACAGCTACAGACTAACCTTCAGAAAGGGCTTAGGAAAGGATGTCCAGAGAGAATATACTTAGCTCAGTTAGAGCTTGAGGAGGAATTAGGCAGGTTAAGGAAGTGAAAGTGGAATTTAAAAATATTTTTAATTTATTTTTAGAAAAAGAGGGAGGGAGAGAGAGAAACATCGATGGGATGCCAACCGCATGCCCCATTGGGGATTGAGCCCACAACCGGGGCAGGTTCCCTTACCAGGAATCGAACCAGCAACCTCAGTGCACCGAACATCACCCAGCCAACAGAGGCATCCTGCTGGGCTGAAAGTGGAATTTGATGAAAGGGATACAACACCAGGTAGGGACAAGGAGCCCTCACACCCTGCCTGGAAGGTTCTGGGTTTTACCACCAGCTCTACTCTAACTTTCTCCCAGATCAGTATCGAGTTTAGGCCGCTTCTCTCAGCTCTAAGAGGACAGCTCCTCTGGCTCCTCAGACACATGCAAGACTTGTCACATCCAAACCATCACATGTGCTGGAGGGCTCCACCCGCCCCGGGCCCCGGAAGCCGCCCAGCAGTGTCCTGGGATCCGGATGTCAGCACTGACAACTCTTTGTCCCTGACCTTCGGGTTCAGGAGGTACTGGTATGTCTACCTACAAATGACCTAAAGCTACTCCTAAGGCGGGCGGAAGTCACTCTCATCGGATCCATCTCCAGTGCCCATATCCGTTGTGACCTCACATTGGCCATGCTAACAACGTGGTGGAGAACATTGATGAGCACACCTCCATGGGCACTGGAGAAGCGTTCAACAACACCCGCCATGTAGTCACCATAAACTGCCCGGAGGCAGCGATCACGGGCTTCCTCAGCCTGCTAGAGTCTGAGAAACACCAGCCATGTCGGCTCAGGGTGAGACCAGCTTTCCTCTTGAGGTCAGAGGAAAGGCAAGGAGCGCCAAGCACGGCTGCAGTCACCGGAAGCTGGCATTGCAGCAGCACAGGGAGCAAAAGGAGAGAGAGTCATAGAGATGGGAAAGAGAAAAGTTAAATTGGTCAAAGCTCCAAAAAAGTATTAAAATGACACAAAATTGTTAATTTAGTAAGGTTGCAAAGTACAACGTCAGTGTACATGGGTCAATTATCTATGTATATATATAAAAGCCCAGCAACCAGAATGGCAGAACAACTGGAATGACCAATGGCTACAACATGCACTGCAGCAGCCAACTGGCCTGACCCAGCCCTGATCAACCCCCAACACCCAAATCAGGGACCAGGGACAGGGATGGCCAGCTAACTGCCCACGGCCCCTCCTCCCTGCCAGCCTGGCCCGATAGGTCCCCATTGGGGCAGGCCAGCTGGACCCCACCCATGCACGAATTCATGCACTGGGCCTCTAGCATATATATAAAAGCCTAAGCCAGTGATGGCAAACCTTTTGAGCTCGGCGTGTCAGCATTTTGAAAAACCCTAACTTAACTCTGGTGCTATGTCACATATAGAAATTTTTTGATATTTGCAACCATAGTATAAAAAAGATTTATATTTTTGATATTTATTTTATATATTTAAATGCCATTTAACAAAGAAAAATCAACCAAAAAAATGAGTTCATGTGTCACCTCTGACATGCTCAGCTGACAGACAGGCCCAGACACCTGGCTCATGGCTGGCGGGATAGGGTGCGAGCCTCTCCTGCAGACACACCCCCTGCATGCCACAGATCGGGGTGCCTCACAGAGCGGGGTCCCTCAGAGAGCGGGGTTCCTCACACAGTGGGGTCCCTCAGACAGCGGGGTCCCTCACAGAGCAGGGTGCCTCAGACAGCGGGGTCCCTCACAGAGCAGGGTGCCTCAGACAGCGGGGTCTCTCACAGAGCGGGGTCCCTCACAGAGTGGGGTCCCTCAGAGAGCGGGGTCCCTCAGACAGCGGGGTCCCTCACACAGCGGGGTCCCTCACACAGCGGGGTCCCTCACAGAGCAGGGTCCCTCACAGAGCGGGGTCCCTCATGCCGCTTCCTCCTGGCCTCCCTTCATTCTGCTGAGTGAGGTGAGAGCTCCGGGAGCCACACAGCCGCCTTTCCCTCGGGCTGAAGCCTCAGGACCATGTCATATTTTCCTAGTTTCTCAAAAACCAGAGAATTTCCTGTGTCTGCTTCTCAGGTTGCTTTTCTTGGCATCGAGATGTAGTCTAGTTCCTGGGAGGAAGCCTTGGGAATCAGTCCATCTGCTGAACGACGTGGATGTATTTCAGTGACACGCATGCACACACAGGCACCCATGTGCCTGCACGCACAGGCACCCATGTGCCTGAACGCACATGCACCCCTGTGCCTGCACGCACATGCACCCCTGTGCCTGCACACACATGCACCCCTGTGTCTGCACACACAGGCACCTCTGTGCCTGCACACACATGCACCCCTGTGCCTGCACACTCATACACAGATGCCTGGAGCTAATGTGTCTAGCAGCCATCAGGACAGCAGGACATCTGACCAGGGTCCCTTTGGTGCCCGGAATCCCTTTGATTGCTGCCCCAGCGAGTGGGTGTTCCTTAAGGAAGAAGGTACAGGCCCTCGGGGTGGAAACCAATGAGGGGGGGATGCTCTGTGAAGAATGGCTTTGTGCATCTCCTCTGTGCACCGCATGGCCGCAGCCCTGCCCTGTGTAAGAGCCCCAGCCACTTCCAGGCCCCACGTGGCCACGACCACGCAGGCACCACGCTGACAACCACGTCGCAGGAAGGAGAGAGACTGGAGCAGCCCCGCGTGTCCCTGAGCCTGGGGGAGGGGGGAATGACCTGGCGGCCATCTCCTGGGAGGAAGTGCTGGGTGTCAGTGAGGTTCAAGGACGAACAGACATGCCCACAGCCACGTGTCTGATGCTGTGAGGTGGGTGAAGCGATGACGGACAGGCCGCAGAGTGGGGGGCTCCCTGAACAGGCCCCTGGGCTGCCCACGTGGCTCCTAATGGCTTTGCCGACAAGGTGCATTGACATGTTACCATGGATACCATTCTTTGGTGAGTCTGATGAGCCCTTCACTTTTGAGACAATGGATGTTCGATTGCTGGGTCCCAGGGTTTAATTTAGGGGTACAGACAGGAAAGAGGCTGTCTGTTTAGTGTAGACGTGAGAAGCAGGTGCCTCTGGGACTGACCTAAAAGCCATGCTTTTTCCTGGAGTAGAAGCCGGTTTACCTCCTCCTTGTTTTACAAAGCAGAGTGGAGGGGTCCCACAGGGGTGAGGGGTCACACAGGGGTGAGGGGTCACAGGTGTGGGGTGGGGGTCACACAGGTGTGGGGGTCACACAGGTGTGGGGTGGGGGTCACACAGGTGTGGGGTGGGGGTCACACAGATGTGGGGGTCACACAAGTGTGGAATGGGGGTCACACAGGTGTGGGGTCACACAGATGTGGGGGTCACACAGGTGTGGGATGGGGTCACACAGTGTGGGGTCACACAGTTGTGGGGTGGGGGTCACACAGGTGTGGGGGTCACACAGGTGTGGGGTGGGGGTCACACAGGTGTGGAGCAAGGATCACACAGGTGAGGGGTCACACAGGGGGATCATACAGGTGTGGGATCACACAGGTGTGGGGTCACACAGGAGCGAGGAATCACACAGGAGCGAGGGGTCACACAAGTGAGGGATCACACAGGGGTGAGGGATCACACAGGGGTGGAGGTCACAGGTGTGGGGATCACACAGGTGTGGGGGTCACACAGGTGTGGGGGTCACACAGGGGCAAGGGGTCACACAGGGGTGAGGGATCACACAGGTGTGGGGATCACACAAGGGCAAGGGGTCACACAGGGGTGAGGGATCACACAGGGGTTAGGGATCACACAGGGGTGGAGGTCACAGGTGTGGGGGTCACACAAGTGTGGGGTCACACAGGTGTGAGGTCACACAGAAGGAAGTCACTGGAACCTGAGGCTCACAGGGGCATGGCCGTGGGTCTCACCCGGGGGGAGAGGGACACCACTCAGCCTGTCTCCCTGCAGAGGACCCTGCTTTCCATGGAGCTGGCGAGGACGTGGCAGGAAGACCCTCCAGCCTGAGTGCATTTCCACTGACTGGTGCACAGCCAAAGGGCCCTGCGCTGCGTTAGATGGGGACCCGGCACCCGGCCCTCCTCCTCCTCAGAAGCGGTTTCCGCAGCTCAGCCACAGGCAGCCGGAGCCACAGGAGCGCCAAGGCCGGAAGGGGACCTGCGTGTGCTGCACACACACAGGCAGGGGACGGGCGCTTCCAGGTCCCTGAGGTGTGCAGACGTCAGGGGTGCACACGCGTGGGTCACAAGAGGGCAAGCTAACAGCCCCGTGCATGGGACACGCCCAGGCCCCAGGGCTGCCTGAAGCCAGGAGTGTGGAGCCTATCGATGCAATGCTCTTGCTGTCTGTTCTCAGCTCCTCACCTCAGGACGCGCTTTCCAGCTCTCGGAGGCACCTCTGCATCGCCGGCCTCGTGGGCCGTGGTGGAGTGACAGGTGACAGCCCATCTGTGGACAGGCGCTCCTGGGGCACTGCTCAGGCAGCAGGGCTCTCAGCGTGTGGATGGTTGCTTCTGGGGTTTCCATTCCACAGATTGGACCAGGATTGATCGAGGGTGTCTGACACGTGGGAAGCGAAGCCACTGGTGGGGGGACAGCGGCACCTGGACCGCCAGGGGGAAGGTGTGTTACCAGGAAGTGCTCCCGGGTGCCATCGCAGCCCTGGGAGAGCAGGACAGAGAACTTGCACCCCTACGTGAGTGCGCCAGCAGCTCCAGCTTGGGCCAGGGTCGCTGTGCTCCTCATCCAACTGTCCTGAAACCCCAGAGGTGGTGTGTCTGCCAGGCTCAGCAAGAAGTTCAGGTGCCCCGTGGGCAGTGGCTGCCATTCCATTTGTGAAAACTGAAACAAGTGTGGACTCAACATCTCAAAGGCACTTTATCCAAGAAGCCGGAGGGCATCCCAGACGCGGCGCTGTGTTACTGTGAACGTCACACGTGAGCAGGAGAGCAGGGGTTCACTCACACACGAGGCCGTCCCTACAATAGAGCGTCCCTTCTAGGTATCTATGCTGGGAAGACCTTTGTGAACTATTTTTCTACTGACTACGTTACAAGCAGAAAATGTCTTGGTGATTATGAGAGACACAGTAATGGTTTTACCCATCAGAGTTTGATAGCTTCTAGTGAGAAGATGAAATCATAATGTGGACAAACAAAAACACACAATTATTTCCTCCTCTGGTGGGAAGTGACCAATTGGACACATTTTCATCATGAGATACAAGCAGAAGCAACAGCCACTTGCTGCTTCTGTTCCACTGGCAGGAGAGGAGGTGGTGCCGAGCGCCAGGCCCCAGCGGCTCTGCTGCAGCAGCTGAGTTTGATTTCCTAGACGGATCAGCTTTGCCACATAGAACACCGAATTCCCAGTTACATTTGAATTTCAGATTGAAAAAATGATTTTTAAAGCATAGGGAGGTCCTGAATAATACATGGAAAATACATATACTAAAAATATTTTTCATGGCTTATCTGAGGTTCAGATTTAACTGAATGGCCTGTGTTTTTCGCTAAATCTGACAACCACAAGACAAGTATAATTTTTCTTCTGGTTTATCTAAGCTTCGGTTTTGCCTCATGTTTCATTCATTCCCACCCCCTCTACCAGAGTCACTATCGTCTTATCCATGAACTTGACGCTGACCCATCTATCAGTGAGTCCATTAGTCATTCAACGCGATCGTTGGCTTCGGGCTGCCTTCTGCCTCTGGTCAGCGGAACAGCTACAGTGCGGGCACAAGAAGGTTTGCAGCTGTTCCCACAATAACTAGGACACGCTCATGTCGGGATCAGCCGGGCCGCACGTGCTCGCCACGGCCAGCCTCCCGTTGCCACCGCATATGCGTGTCTATCTCAATGCCTCTCCATCAGGGAATAACTTTTTGCCATAAAATATATTATCTAATTTTTTGTCATTTGTTGGTATATTAACTTGTTCAGTAACTATACTTAGCATATAATTGTTCAGTGGTTATACCCCTAGTTTCATTTCTGATTTTAATTATTTCTATCTTATTTCTTTTCCTCTTTGTCACTTCAGCTAAAAATGTCAATTTTGGTTGTTGGATTTTTCTATTCTCTTTTTGTTTATCTCCACAATAAGTTTTATTTCTTTCCTTTGCTAGTTTAGGGTTTGTTCTGTCTTTTTTTCTAGCTCCTGAAGGTGCAAAGTTAGATTATTGATCTAAAGCTATTGTCTATTTTAACACAGGCATGCACAGCTATGCCAGTTTTCTTTATGGGGCTTCCATCCCAGAAAGAAAAGAAAAGAAAATGATTTTGAGAATTTTAAAGAAAATACTTAGGAGCGGTTCCTCAAAGAACACCGTGCAATATTAAGTTATCTGTTGTAAGATAGTTTGAAAAGTGGCTTCTCTGCTTGAATTTTCTAGAAACATATCATTCTTTCTACTTTTATAATTCATGAAGTTGTTTTGAAAATAAACAGATTTAGATTGTTCTAAGGCAACTGAAGACTGACAGTAGCAGCGGCATCATCATAGCCTTCCCCTCATCCCTCCCCTCCCCCTCCCCTCCCCCTCCCCTCCCCCTCCTCCTCCTCCCTCCTTCCCTTTCCCCTCCTTCTCCCTCCTCCTTGTCATCATTGCCCATTTAGTCAGAGTCAGATGCTCCATTGGCCCTGGCTGTGCTGTGGTAGCTCCTCTGTGTGAGTGACTGAAAGGCAAGGCTTGGTGCGGTTAGGTTAGGGTTAGGGTTAGGGTTAGGGTTAGGGTAGGGTTAGGGTTAGGGTAGGGTTAGGGTTAGGGTAGGGTTAGGGTAGGGTTAGGGTAGGGTTAGGGTTAGGGTTAGGGTTAGGTTAGGGTTAGGGTAGGGTTAGGGTTAGGGTTAGGGTTAGGGTTAGAGTTAGGTTAGGGTTAGGGTTAGGGTTAGGATCATGTTAGATTAGTGTTAGTGTTAGGTTTTGAGTTAGGTTTAGATTTTGGTTTGTTTAAGTTTAGGGTTAGAGTTGATTTAGGCTTAGGGTTATAATTGAGGTTAAGGTTGGGTTAGGTTCGGGTTAGGTTTAGGGTTATGGTAGGTTTAGTGTTAGCGTTAGTATTAGGGTTGTTTTATTGTTAAGGTTTACGTTTGGGTTAAGGTTAGTGTTGGGGTTAGTGTTAGAGTTAGGTTTCGGTTTCCAGGTAGGGTTATGGTTAGGTTAGGGTTATGGGTGTCTGGTCCTTAGTGGGTTTAGCTGTCATTGGTGGTGGTCCTGGGAATTAGCACTGTCTATGGGGTGAGGTTTGGATGGAGAATCCCACATTAGGGACTATGTGGCCAAATGGGTTTCCCATATGCTGGGCTGTCATCTCCAGATGAATTTTAATATATTTTTGGAACCATAATTAGTCTGTACACTACTTGCCTGTGTTGAAAGTGTTTCCTCTCTGATTTATTTAAAAAATGTAAGCCAGCATGATGTGACACTGCAGTCAGGCCTCGGCCTGTCAGAGGTTGACCACGTGGTCTCAGACACAAAAGAAACCCTGAAATTAATCAGTGCCCAGTGTGTGTCCTCTTCGACTGCAGTCACATCTCTCGTGGGTCCCCTTTCCCGCGAGGTGTCAGTGACTACACCTCTGCCAAAGCACTGGATGCGTCTGCGTCCTGAGAGGCGTATGTCACTGGACGTGGCTGTTCTCCGCTGCAATCCATGTGCAGCTTTGAAGTGCGTGCACGATGCTCTCTGAAGGCGACCTAACATAGGTGGTGTCGGCTCCCAGAACCCTGACACTGCTCCGCATGCTGAGTCAGGAAGGCAGCCACAGGATCCTGCTCCCTGCCTCACCCCTAGCCACCCGTGACCTCAGGTCCCTAAGAGTCAGCGTTGAAATCACTCCTCCTCCTTCCCTGTTGCCAAGTGTCTGTCTGCCGCAGAAAGGTGTGCAGGCTGGCCATCTGTTCCCGATGTCTGCGTTCAATGTGGCGGAGTGCCATATCCACTCAGCCCAGCAGCCGGAGCTCCAAAAGCCACTAGACATGGAAACATAGTGGAAACCATGTTGGAAAACCCTGCATTTTAAGGAGCAACTTCATTACTTCTGCTACATTCTGACCTTCCAGTGACCTCTGGTGCCTCGGTTTCCCCCTCTATAGAATGGAGGTTCTAGACCCGTGGTCGGCAAACTGCGGCTCACGAGCCACATGCGGTTCCTTGGCGCCTTGAGTGTGGCTCTTCCACAAAATACCACGTGCGGTTGCACGTATAGTGCGATTGACACTTCGTGGCCCATGCACAGAAGCCAGTTTCCGGCCTGGGCGAGTCTATTTTGAAGAAGTACTGTTGATATTTAGCTCTGTTGACTAACGAGTTTGCCGACCACTGCTCTAGACCATCTAGCATGCGGCACCTCTTGTGTCCGGTTTTCCTAAGTTTTACTGCTGACTCTGTCAACTGCAGGGGAGGCATGGGCCGAGGCCCCAGCAGTGTTCATGGTCATTGAACAAACCACTTCCATAGGCACAGTTCCCAGGGGTTGACATCTGCCTTTCCAATGCTGGTTGAAAAACAATGCTTCAATGCAGTATGTTCCCACAGGCATCAGGCTTACCAGTCCTGAGCCTGTCTTGTTACCAAAATGAGTGTTACATGGTTATTTAAAAAGGAAGTGCTGTGGAATATTCCTTAAGCCCCAATTTTGGGTCAAATAAAGATGCTACATTTAACTAGAAGACTAGAAATTCAACCATGTCATTGGCAGGGAATGGAAGCCTTGCCTACTGGAGTGGGTGGGATTTAGGTTACAAGTGAATAAGAAACTCGTTCCTGCCTCTTCACAGCCGTTAACCTTTAGTGTTTTTATATCTCTTCTCCAGGTTTCATAAAACTCTCTGTTAAAATACATAGCAATGGCTAACTCATGATGTTGCTCAGTTTAAATCAAATAATGATGCTTATCAATGATCTTTGGTGAAAAATCCCAAGTGGCTCTAAAATCACAACAAAGCAACCAAGGGCTGTAGTTCATGGCGTGAGGAGTGCAGACTGTCTGTGGCCTCTCCGCCCCGCAGGAGCCGCGGTCCTGGCTCAGGCTGAGTGATGGCCCTCGGGTGACTTTTCCTCGGGTGAGGGCGGGGACAGGGAGATGGAGCTTTCTCTGAAGAAAAATCAGTCCAAACCCCAGGACTTTAGGATGACAGATGCTTGTTCCGTGGTCAGTTTAGAGAGGACGGCTCCGGGCGCTGCAGGCCACCTCTGCACCCAGGCTCAGCATACAGCCCCCTGGACTCAGGCCCTTGGGGTGGCCAGCAGGAGCAGGAGAAGAGCCACCTGCCTGCCTTTGTGCTCGCACTGGGACCGGCACGTCGGCACGTCTGCTCACACTCAGGCACCGGGGCCCTCACGTGGCCCAGCCCCCAGCAGGGGGTCCCAGGTCACTCCACTGCGGGAAGGGCACTGGCGTGGCCTCCACAGGACGTGGAACTGCTCGCCAGGTGGGGGCCCAGCACTGACAAGGCCGCTGTTAGGGGCCACCGTGTCGTCCTTACGCTAAGCTTCTAAAACATGTAGTTCCTTATTGCACTTGACACTTAGTATTACACTAGCTTCGGATGTACAGAATAGTGTCAGACATTCACGCACCTTACACCGTGACCCCATGAGGCTGGGCTGCCCGACGCCAGCACAGCCATGCAGTGGCGCTCCCTGCACTCCCCGGCCGGCTCGCACGTTTCACTAATGGTGTGCGTGTGGTGTGCACTCTGAGGGCTCGGCCCAGACACCGTCCCACAATCTACCTTGTAGGAATCATTAGTCAAACGTTTGGTACCGAATACAACATGATTGGATGGTTGATGATCAGTCCTAGGGGCCATCTTTTTCGATAAATGACTTAACCTGTAGAGTGTGGACTGTGAAGTGACCCCTGTGGGTCTCGTGGAAAACGGCCCTCCCAGGGCAGCTGGCGGAGTGCGTGCTACGAAGCCACAGGAAGCAGCGTGGGAACCTGGGTGCTCACCCCGAAGGGGGGCGGGGAGCCCGGGCCATCGCTGGCCCAGAGGGGCTGTATTTTTAGGAAAGACAAGATAACTAACACCTGTGACACGAACCAATAACCCCATTGGATGAGCACTGACCTCCTGTAAGACATGACTAACCCCATGGTCTGATATAAAAAATAATAATAAAATATGAAAAGATTTCCTTTCTTTAAGCTGGGCACTAAATGTCTGAGAAAACGTTGAAAGCCAAACATTTTCCACAGAAGATGAAAAGCTAAGCTGCATTATTTATTGTTTTAGGCTTAATAAGAGAGCTGACAGTGTAACGTTTCCCCCTAAACACAATTCGCTTGGAGCATTCTTCTCCAGGCACCTTCACGCCCACAGACGAGAGCAGCCTAGCACCTGCCCACGGCTCAGCCCAGGACCAGCGCGGGCGTAGCCACAGGCGGTCGCTGCACTCTGAAGTCAAGCTGCTTTCTCTGAAACAATGTGCCCTTTGTAGGCACTAAACCAGGGGTCCTCAAACTACGGCCCGCGGGCCACATGCAAATACAAATATTGTATTTGTTCCCATTTTTTTTTTACTTCAAAATAAGATATGTGCAGTGTGCATAGGAATTTGTTCATAGTTTTTTTTTTTAAACTATAGTCCGGCCCTCCAACGGTCTGAGGGACAGTGAACTGGCCCCCTGTTTAAAAAGTTTGAGGAACCCTGCACTAAACCATCAAGGCATCACCTGACTTCCAGAGGACCATCTAGAGAGACACATCCTGAACTTCAGTGATGAATGTATACTCAGAAATTTCAATGTAAAGTTTTTAATCCTCACCTGTCACTGTATATAGATATTCTGTGTAATTTACATTTTTTATTCCCATCTAAAATATTTTAATATATTTTTATTGATTTCAGAGAGAGGAAGGGAAAGGGAGAGATAGAAACATCAATGATGAGAGAGAATTATGGATCAGCTGCCTCCTGCACATCCCACACTGGAGATGAGCCTGCAACCCAGGCATGTGCCCTGACCCAGAATTGAACCATGACCTCCTGGTTCATTGGTGGATGCTCAACCACTGAGCAACACCAGCTGGGCTCTTCTAAGACGCTAATGCATGCTATGAGACCGCATCGTTACTAAATGAACTGACAGTTGATGCATATGAGACACATGCCATTCAAATGAGAGAAATCTGTCTGTTACGTAACAGCCTCGGGTGTCTGTTCCAAAAACAGAAGCTTACAACAGGAGGCAGAGGCCTGAGCCAGCGTGATGTTAGAAATTCTCACCCCTGGAGTATATTTGGCCTCTTGGCTTGTACAGAAAAATCCTGAGAAAATGTGAAGAAACAGTGCTGCAAATTAATATGCAAAATGACCCCTAGGATTAATAAACTCAATAACTGTTTAAATAAATTGCAAATAATATCTTAATATGTTTTATATATTGGCCCCTTCCAAAGGGCCCAACTAAAATTTAAATCATAGCAATGAAACAGTTAAAATATCTGAGTAGAGATTAAATCCATGTGGCGTTTTCCTGACGATGTAACCACGGCCGCAGTGACAAGGGTGCTTCTTGGGGAGCATCTATCAGCTCTAATCGTTGGTCCACGAGAGCTCGGGGCTCCATTCCTGCCCCTCCCTCAGCTCAGGGCTTCGTTCAGTGTTCGTTACTTTTCTACAGTTTCGGTCTCCTCGTTCTCAATCGATTCCTTTAAGGCCTCCTGCTACTTTTTCTATTCCTTTTTTCCTGACCTCTTTCTCATGTTATGTTTTCTTCTAAGATTTTATTTTTTTCAAGTAGTTTTAAGTTCAAAGCAAAATTGAGAGGAAAGTACAGGGAGATCCCATATACCCACCACCCTTGCAAGGCACACGTCCTCCACTATCAGCATGTGTCACAACCCATGAACCTATATTGACATCATCATCCAAAGCTTACCTTGGGGTTCAGTCTTGGGTTTGAACAGTCATCAAATGTCACTTTCCATAGTAACCACACTGATACGTGTCCTGTAGTACATTAATATTCAAAGCATGATCTCGAATGTGTTGGTGACAGAAATCATGGACTCTCCTGGAGAGCCTTGACTAGGATGAGTGGTGGGAGGGAACTGAGTGGGATCTACCAAAAAGAACAGACTTTCCGGGAACGTTTCCCCTCAGTCTGGCTTGGATTGTGGCTTGTCTGGCCCCCAAGACCAATCACTCTAATGGATGCATGTAACTCATAACACATCTGAGACGTTGGGGACCATGTCCTTTGCTCCTCTTTGAGTTACCTGAGACCTGCAGGGGGAAGTCATTGGGGGGATGAATCCCAGTTTGGGTGATACCCTCTTTTCTAGGCTCCCTCCTTACTTTTGCCTTGCTCTCCTAAAACATTCCTCTTTATTTTATAACGTTCAGCGTACACACCAGCCTGGGAGGAAGTCTTCTCTTCTCACCCACCAGGACAGAGGCCATCTGTGCTTGTCCCCAGCTGCACACATGGTTCGGTCCATGGACCATGGCGCAGCTTCTCATTTACAGGAACATCTCCTGTAAGTGGTTTCCATAGTTGAAAGCAGATCTCATCCACCTCGTACTGCAACACAGAGGACCAAGTCCTGTCTGCTGTATGTGATCAAGAAATAATTTGTATTTGAGTTAATTAATGGTTATTTAGTTTGTTTACTAACTAAATTAATGGTTATTTAGTTGAGACTTACTTTTATTTTCCCATATGTTTTTTCTATTTCAGTGAATTGAATCACAAAATCAGATATACAAAGAAAATATGACTTGTAAGTTAATATAATATTTATCACTCAGGTTGATAAATGAAGAAAATTAAACTGGTCCAATTCAGTTCATTTAATCAAATTCAGTAATTTAATTGGTTATTTTGAAAACGCAGGACTCCTTGCATGGCTCCACCCAGTGGTGACCTTTGAGATTGCTACTGTGTGCTGTTCTCCATGCTGGTGCTTGGTGGGATGTCAGGGGGTGTTAGAAGACTTAGGGTGATATGATCACCCCTGCCTCTGCTGTAGACGGCCCAGCTCAGTCTCCTGAGACTAGTGACCCTCTGTGCTGGCCTTCTCAGGTTTGGGGGCAGAAAATGAGCTGGCATCCATAACTAACCTCTGCTTCCAACATTGGTCTCCTTCCATTAATTCTTCACTTATTTCAGCTCCCTCACTGTGATCCAAGCCCTTTGTCAGTGACATCAAAGTATAGTTCTCAATATTAAAAATAGGATTATCTTGTAAATACCACAAATACATGCTGAGCAGGTGTTTAAAATGTCTTTTACTAGATGAAGGAAACAGCTTGCTGTAGGGAGATGTTAAGGGATGGAGACGTATGTAGGTTCTAGTGGCCCAGTGACAGATTCGTGCACATTGAAAGGAAATTAATTAGAAGGTGGCCATTGGGGCGGGACTGGGTGAGACAGTCTGGATACGCCCTGGAGCCAACCTCCCTTGGTCCCTCTCTGGCCGGCCGAACCTGGGGCGCCTTGGCTCGAAGGGCGACTGCAGTCACTTTAGCCGGCAGTAACCAGGTTTGGGGCTGACAGTGCCCCAGCAACAGCATAACCCATGGCCGGAGGTGGAATCGCGTGGCCCTGTGAGGAATTGGGATTCCTCCTCTCTGGATTCTGGGTGAGTCACCCGAGAACCACCGCTGCCAAGTCACTGCAGCTCAGCAGCTCCTGAGTTGAGCGCCTGCCCCCCGGTGGTCATACCTACCGGCCGGTTGGACGGTTGGATGGTTGTTTAGCCTTTTAAATAAAGAGATTAACTTTAAAAATGATGAAATAACTTTTCTAGTAGATAAACTTATTCTTTGTCCTTCCATAACTTTTGGGGTGATCGCTTTTCCTGCAGAGAGAACCACAGTTGAACTGGTGACTTGGCTGAGTGTGGGTGTTGTAGAGGTGATCATGTAACGAAGACAGCCCAGTCTTGAAGGACTGGGTCATGGAACCAGAAAGCCTGCCCTCATCCTGCAGCTGATTTTCAAGTTTCAGAGGATTCCTATTAACAGTCCTTCGCTCTGCAAGGACTTTAGATTCACAGCTCACTCTCCAGATGCTCCCCATGCCATGTGTAGGGGAGGTGCGGAGAGGGGGAATCTAAGGGTCACTTCCCACTCTCCCCCAACCCCCGACTGATGCTGCAGCTACAGTGTGTGTCTGCATGTTTCTTGAGAAGCTCAGAGCCTGCCCTCCAGACCCCATGCAGCACATCGCTCACCTCACCTTTCTGCTTGAGCCCCACTGTGTCTGTGGGCGGGTGCTTCCATGCCTTGTCTACATCAGCATAGACTTGATTGGGAGGGAGGTGAGGAAGAACACTCGTGGACAAGTTTCATGGTCCTCAGTGCTGAGCTCAGGGAAGGTGTTCTCTGAAATCTACGACGAACCACGCTGGACGGGACGATCCGAACATCAGTGGAGGAGATTTGGAAATCATTATCCTGTAATTCTCATTCTCTTCCCAAAAGCAGCCTTTTAAGAATTGTGTCTCATGAAACAGAACAGCAATCAGACATGAGCCCTTACTATTTCTTCACTTGGAGCATGTCCACATTCCATGAAACTTCAAACCATTGCCGTAATTTTGATGCCACACAAATTCCTCACCTCTTATCTAGGCAAACCTCTGGTCTCTCTCTGGCCTGAGCTCTTACCATCTCCCTCATCATACATATCCTCCTCTCTAGTCCAGATGAGACCTTTGTTTCTTAGTTTAGCATGCTGATAGTCTTGCCTGAAACGCTCCTCCCCATTCCTCTGCCTAAATCTTAGTCATCCTTGTCTCAGCGTCTGAATGACTTCCCGGATGTCTATGTGGCTCTACAGCCTTCTGTGCCCCCGGCAGCGAGCACCTACCATTCTTCTGGCTGTCACTCTCTGTAACAGGCCACCTTGGAGCGCAGTGTCTTTGAACAACGACAGTCATCTATAGGGCCCAGCCTTCAAGGATGTGCTTAGAGCTCCCTGAAATGGTTAGGTGGCAACGGAGGGTTTGCTCGGCTGGAACTCGGGTGTCCACTTACGAGAAAGCCCAGTATGTCAGAGAGTTCATCCAGTGGTGGCCTGGTGGTTATGTGGGAGTTCGCCTGGTGGTTATGTGGGAGTTCACCTGGTGGTTATGTGGGGAGTTCACCTGGTGGTTATGTGGGGAGTTCACCTGGTGGTTATGTGGGGAGTTCACCTGGTGGTTATGTGGGGAGTTCACCTGGTGGTTATGTGGGAGTTCACCTGGTGGTTATGTGGGGAGTTCACCTGGTGGTTATGTGGGAGCTCACCTGGTGGTTATGGCAGGGAGTTCACCTGGTGGTTATGGCAGGTAGTTCACCTGGTGGTTGTGGCAGAGAGTTCACCTGGTGGTGGCCTGGTGGTCATGTTGGGAGTTCACCTGGTGGTTATATTGGGAGTTCGCCTGATGGTTGTGGCAGGGAGTTTACCTGGTGGTTATGTTGGGAGTTCACCTGGTGATTGTGGCAGGGAGTTCACCTGGTGGTTATGTTGGGAGCTCACCTGGTGGTTATGTCTGGAGTTCACCTGGTGGTTATGGCAGGGAGTTCACCTGGCAGTGGCCTGGGTGACTGTCTGCATTGACAGGATCTGGTCATGGGGTGCTTGAGCTTCCTCACATAATGGCAGCTAGATTCCAAGGGTAAACTTCCAAGAGACAATAAATGTAAACTTCCCATCTCTTAATATCTGGGCGCAAATACCAGGAAAGCATGACATCTACCTTATTCAATAGATTAGGAGGTCATAAGGCACCAAGACTCAGGAGGAGGGGCCCAGACCCCACGCCCCCGGGGGAGCATGAATCTGTAGCCATCTCCATCACCTCCATCACAGTACAGGGCACTGGCACTGCCTGCCTGTGCCTCTCCCTGCACACACAGTGCTGGAGCTCGATGGGCGCTGAACCTGAACGGGAGTTTCCTATTGGAAAGCTCACAATTTTCCTGGCTTCTGTCCAGACCACGTGACCCCATTAAAGACATTCTGTGTTGGTTACAATAATTTTATTTCTTGAATTTCCTTTTGATTCTTTCTTAGTTAAAACTCTTTTTATATTATCCACCTGTTTTTGCAGTTTGCTTACTTTTTCCATTAAAGCCCTTTAATATATTAATCATGGTTATTTAAAACTAGAGGCCTGGTACACGGATTTGTGCACCAGTGGGGTCCCTCAGCCTGGCCTGTGCCCTTTTACAATTCGGGATCCCTCAGGGGATGTTGGACTGCCAATTTTGGCCTGATCCCCGCAGGCCAGGGGATCGAGCCCAAACCGTCAGTCTGACATCCCCTGAGGGATGTAGTAGTGCGCCAAGCAGCAGGCAGCAGGGGAGGAGCCTGGGCCTGAACCCGACGCTGCAAGGCTCCCACTCATCCAGGCCCTGCTGCGCCTGCCATTGCCACTCAGGTGGCTAGCTGTGAGCCCGGCGTCTGGTGCCTGTCAGTCAGCTGAATGGTGCTCCCACTGTGGGAGTGCACTGACAATCAGGAGGAAGCTCCTGTGTTGAGCGTCTGCCCTCTGGTGATCAGTGTGCATCATAGTGACCGGTCAACTGGTCAGTAGGTCATTTGGTAGTTTGGTTGCTTAGGCTTTTATATATATAGAATACTGGCCCAGTGCACGAAATTCATGCATGGAGGGGGCATTCCCTCAGCCCAGCCTGCACCCTCTCCAATGGGACATCCCTCATGAATCTGGGACCGCTGCTCCTAACCACTAACTGGCCTACCTGCCTGATCCCCCTAACTGCCTCTGCCTGCTTGCCTGATTGCCCCTAACTGCCCTCCCCTGCTGGCCTGATCTTGCCCCCAACTGCCCTCCCCTGCCAGGCAATTTGGTTCTGATTGGTCAGTTTCTATGCCAGTCAGAGTCAAAAGCTCCGCCTCCTATGCAGCCATTGGCTTCTCACAGTTCATCCAGATTTGGTTCTGATTGGTCAGTTTCTATGGCAGTCAGCATCTCTGGGCAGATAGGCCCAGATGATCAGAGAGCAGAAAGGCAGGGCTGCTGAGGCCCAAAGAGAAACAGAGGCATGGCTGCTGGTGAAGCCCGGAGAGGAAGAGAGAGGCAATGGCTGATCAACAGCTGCCACTGAGGCTTGGATCAGACCCTGCCTCTCTCTCTGGACCTCTCTCTGGGCTTGATCTGTAGCCCCCTTGTCGCCATGGCAACACAGCACTGACTGCAGGACTGACTTCTGGTGTTGGGTCAAGCTTTCAGTTGGTCGTTACAAACCCTGGGTTTATATATTAGGATTCTCTGATGAGCTGCAGCAGGAATCCCACCCTATTCCAAGGTGAGGCGCTAGGGAAGTCTGCATGCAGGAGTGTCCTTCTCCTGGGCTCAGACAGTGTCTTCCCAAGAGCAGGCACCTGCAGGATGATGCTCTGTGTGTTTCCTGAGGAATCCCTGGCCCTCCCTGCATAGGAGGTTTTGGATTTTGTGACATTGTGTTGTATTTGTCTCTTCTTTAGACAAAAGGGCACCTAAATCACTTTGTCAAGTTCCAGTGACCCCACCACACATGGGAAGGTTGTCACATCAGGGTTTAACCTGGGAGGACCAGCCCACAGGTGGAGATGCATCCTCTTGTTCTTGTGCTGACGGCTCCCTGGTCTTCACAGAACATGCTGAGCGCTGCCTGGGGTTCTGAGAAGGAGGCGGACCAAGGGGCAGGAGGGGAGGGCAGTTAGGGGCGATCAGGCAAGCAGGCAGAGGCAGTTAGGGGGATCAGGCAGGTAGGCCAGTTAGTGGAGGGGAGGGCTGAAGGGAGGCCACTCAGGCAGGAGGGGAGGGCTGAGCACTGCCTTGTGGGGGTGGGATCTCCCTTCGTCAGCGGAGATGGGGCGTGGGAGCTGCTGCTCACAGGGGACTTCCAGAGCCCGACCAGCCTGTGGTCAGCCTGAGGGCAGCCACTTCGATATTTCAAGACTGCAGGCTGTCACTCAACAGGCAACTTGGCCTTTGCTCCTAAACCCCAGGCTTGCTGGGCACAGAGAGCATTTCTTCACAGCTGTTTCCTTGTAATAACTACAAAGTATTTTTAGGATTTCAAAGTGTATTTTCTACTTGTTCATTAACCAAAGAGAAAGAGACACAAATACAGACCCTAACTTCAGTTTTTATGTCTACAGCCATCATTTGGAAACTATCAAAAATTGCAGAGCAACAAACAGTGTTGTTTTAAAATAACTCTGCAGACCCCTGGGCCAACTGATGGTTTTATAGAGGACTAGAGGCATGAATCCTTAGTGCTGCCTCAGAGATGGGAGAGGCTCCCGCTACCACCATTGAGCTTGCCAACCATGAGCCCGGCTTCTGGCTGAGTGGGGCTCTCCCTATGGGAGCACACAGACCACCAAGGGCAGCTCCTGTGTTGAGCATATGCCCCCTGGTCAGTGCACATCATAGCGACTGGTCATTCCGCCATCGGGCCTAAACCAGCTCTCCGACATCTCCTGAAGAGTCTCAGATTGCGAGAGGGTGCAGGCCAGACCGAAGGACCCCACTGGTGCACAATCAGGGTCGGGGAGGGACTCAGAAGGTTGGCCAGCCAGGGAGGAACTGCAGGAGGGCTCCAGGGTGTGTCGATCCATTTCATTCAGTTCCAATTGGCCGAACCCCAGCAGCAAGCTAACCTACCAGTTGGAGCGTCTGCCCCCTGGTGGTCAGTGTACGTCATAGCAACTGGTCAACCAGTTGACTGTCTGCCCCCTGGTGGTCAGTGCACATCATAGTGAGCCGGTGAGCAGCCTTAGCATATCATTAGCGTATTATGCTTTGATTGGTTGAACGGGTGACTGGATGACCAGACACTTAGTGTATTAGGCTTTTATTATATAGGATTAGTGGACAGTAATGCTCATTTATTTGGGAGTTTGCATATTGGGAACTAGGACAGAGGATGAAATTATCCCAAAAGGTAAATTCTACAAAATGCTGATAAAACTGTGCATAATTTAAATAAAATCTTTGTCAAGTGTTGAGTCAAGTCCCCATTATGCCAGGAGTGATGGCATAACTGGTGACCACTGGAAACACCAAGAATCTTGGAGGGAGCCAAACTGGTTTGGCTCAGTGGACAGAGCGTCAGCCTGCGGACTCAAGGGTCCCGGGTTCGATTCTGGTCAAGGGCATGTACCTTGGTTGGGGACACATCCCCAGTAGAAGGTGTGCAGGAGGCAGCTGGTCAGTGTTTCTCTCTCATCGATGTTTCTAACTCTATCTCCCTTCCTCTCTGTAAAAAATCAATAAAATATATTTAAAAAAAAGAAAGAATCTTGGAGGGAATATATTTTGGGATTTAAGAATTTTATATACCGGGTGTCCCCAGATTTGTGAAGTTCTTAGCCATTATATTTTCCAAGTAAACTTTCTGCCCCCCTTTCTCTCTCCTTTTAGGAATCCCAGGAAGTGTATATTAAACTAGAGGCCTGGTGCACAGATTTGTTCACCAGTGGGGTCCCTGAGCCTGACCTGTGCCTTCTCACAGGGGACCCCTTGGGGGATGTCCAAGAGCCAGTTTTGGCCTGATGTCCACAGACCCAATCTAGACAGGAGAGAGCCAATCCTGTGCATTGAGCATCTGCCCCCTGGTGGTCAGTGTGCTTCATAGCAACCGGTCGAACAGTTGCTTAGGCTTACATATATAGACTAGAGGCCTAGTGCACAAAATTCATGCACTGGGGGCAGAAGGGACCCCTCAGCCTGGCCTGCACCCTCTCACAGTCTGGGATCCCTGCACTTGATCACCCCGCAGAGTGAGGCCTTGCCCAACCACCACAGCGCTGCCACTGGGTAGCCTGGACCTTCCTCTCTGGGGCGATTGTGGAGCCCCCTGATTGATTGCCCTCCTGGCCAGTGGCTTGAGCCTCCCTCTGCAAGGCAATCATGGGGTGATGGCGGGGCCCCTGACAATTGCATCGCACCTTCCTTGACTAGCCTTGCACCAGTGAGTGTCACAGCGTGGTCGTCCGGATGGTCATCCCACTGTTCAGCCGTTCAGTTGATTTGCATATTATGCTTTTATTATTATAGATAATTTGAGTTGTGCCATCATTCACCCAGGCTTTTTTGATCTTTTTCATTCTTGTCTTCTTTTTTTTCTACTTTGATTGGATAGTGTCAGATAATTTGTCTTCAAGTTTACAGATTCACTTTTCTGCTTCATCAAGTCTATTGCAATTCTCTTTATTGCATTGTTAACGTTTACTCATCGCTTTCTTCAGCTCTGGGACTCATGCAGGCTCTTTGCAGTGATTTCCAATTCTGTTGAGCCTCCTATTTGGGTCATGGATTTCCCTGATCTCACTGAGTTCTCCATGTTTTCCTGCAGGTCCCTGAGCTTCATTGAAACAATATTTTGAATTCTGTATCAGGAAACACATAGACCTCCATCTGTGGGGCTAGATACTAGGAAACTGTGTTCTTTGGTGGCATGGGGTTTTGCATTTCTGGGTTGGATTTTGAAGAAAGTCACCACCTTGAATTTTTCTGACTGACTTGGGGAGAGAAATACCCTCCCCAGTCAGTCTGCTTAGGGACTCTGAGATTTCTCAGACCTTTTCTATGGGTTCACTTATTCCTCTTCCACTTTGGGGTCAAATTCTTACACCTGTATGCTTCCTCACAGCCCTGAAGAGCCAGGGACTGAGAACTTCCTGTCTCCATAGCATGGCGTCTAGGACAGCCAGGTCTGTGAGCTGCTGCCTGAGTCCTCAGGTCCCGGCTGGCTCTCTGCCACCTGCAGAGCGCTCCCCCTACCCTTGATGCTACCACCTGGAGGCACAAGGCTGCCCGTGGGCCATTGGGGAGCCCAGGCAGGGTATCCCCCGAGATTTGGGGCGGGATTTCCTGAGGAGTCACAGAGTTAGTTGTGTGAGCTGTGGAGCACTGGGCAGCATTCCTCTCATGAGATCTGGAACCCATAGCTGTCCATTTTCAGAGACTGTACCTGTGACGTAGAGGCATTTGGCTTATGTCAGGAGAGCTCTGTTACCTGTTTACCTACTGACCTTTAGGCAGAAAGGGAGTTTGAGGCTTGTCCATGTCCAGATTTCTTGACCCAAAATGGTCTCATTCAGGCTGCATGTGACATTCATGGCCTCTCCTTCCCTTCTGTGGGTCTCGGGATCCTCCACTAAGGGATGTCCTGATGTCTGGCTACTTGGTCCCAGTAGCTAGTAAATCCCCTTCCATCTTTCCTGACACCTTACGCCCTATTCCCTAGGCCAGGTGGGGCGTGGTGTTGAGAACAGGAAGGTGCCACGCGCATGGCTCCTCCCCACAAAGCATGAAGACCCAGAGCCACCATCACAGAGGGCACCTCCACACCTGTCACATGCCTGCAGCACACACTAGGCATATGGCCAGAGACATAGGGCAGGCAAAAGTAGATTTATAGTCATCATACAAAAAATAGTACACTAATTAATAACTTGTACAAGAATAAACTTTCACATTCTCACAACTGTCAATTTACTTTTGCCCACCCCTATGTTCTATATGACTACTAGAGGCCCGGTGCACAGATTTGTGCACTGGTGGGGTCCCTCAGCCTGGCCTGCATCCTCTCGCAATTCAGAACCCCTCAGGGGATGTTGGACTGTTGGTTTTGGCCCAGTCCCCAGAGGCCAGACTGGGAGACCTCACCGGTGCATGAATCTGTGCACCAGGCCTCTAGTATGCATATAAGATCTTTGGTTAATCTCTTCTCACCCTCCCCTGCCGGGGTCCAACCCCAGCAGGTCCAGGGGTCCCCAAAGGTGTGGACGGAGTTGGCAAAGAAGGAATGACACGGAGACAGCGTTCAGTTGATCAGCAGCCTTGCTAGGATCTCTAGCCAAGTTCTGGTCAGGATATCCAACGAAGTTCTGGTCAGGATCTCCAGCGAAGTTCTGGTCAGGATCTCCAGCGAAGTTCTGGTTTGGATCTCCAGCCAGGTTCTGTGTCCATGTTCTCTTGCTTGGTTCTCCAGCCAGGTTCGGTTTAGGTTCTCCAGCCAGGTTCAGTCTCCAGGTTCTGCATTCCCACCAGCAGTGCACCAGTGTTCCCTTTTCTCCACATCCTCGCCAGCACTTGTCTTTTGTTGATTTGTTGATGGTAGCCATTCTGGCAGGTGTGAGGTTGCTGGGGTCCAACCCCAGCAGGTCCAGGGGTCCCCAAAGGTGTGGACGGAGTCGGTGAAGAAGGAATGACACGGAGACAGCGTTCAGTTGATCAGCAGCCTTGCCAGGATCTCTAGCCACAATCTCCATCTCGCTAGGTTCTCCAGGTTCTCCAGCCAGGTTCTGTAGCCATGTTCTCTCGCTAGGTTCTCCAGCCAGGTTCGGTTTAGGTTCTCCAACCAAGTTCTGTAGCCAGGTTCTGTCCAGTATCTTTTGCCATGTTCTCTCCAGCGAAGTTCTTCTGTCTCTAGGTTCTGTGTAGGTTCTGTCTTTTAAGTTCTGTCTTCTAAGTTCTGTCTCCTAAGTTCTGTGTGTAGGTTCTGAGTTCTGTCTCCTAAGTTCTGTCTCCTAAGTTCTGTCTCCTAAGTTCCGTGTCCTAAGTTCTGTCTCCTGTTGTCTTGTTGCATCTGTATTTATACCAGTTGATTCTAATGCTATCAATCTCTATTCCAAAGGTTAGGGTGTTTCTTATCTCCATTCCAGGGAGTAAAGATTATGTAGCTTAAGCATGATTGTTCATAGTTAAAGTGATTAATTACCCGCCTGGCACTTAGTTAAGAGGTTTTATTCCCTCCCTAACTTCAGGGGAAAATCCCTACCTGGGGAAACAACCTTTCTCGGAGAGGTGACCTTGGTTAAAACACATAGTGCCAAGAAGGTGACCAAACATATTAAGAACAGTATGCCATATATGCCAGGTCCCTAGAAACAGCAAGGATGGACCAGCTCCCAGCACTCCCCCTTCCCCCTTTCCCTCTGAGATTCATCAGTCTGTTCCATGTTTCCATGCTTGTGCATTGAGTGTCTGCCCCTTGGTGGTCAGTGCACGTCATAGCTACTGGTTGAATGGAATAGTCAAATGGTTGAACAGTTACTTAGGTTTTTATATATCTACTAGATGCCTGGTGCACAAAATTTGTGCATGGGGGGGATCCCTCAGCCCAGCCTGGCCCCCCTCACATTCCAGGAGCCCTCACGGGATGTCCTACTGATGTAGTCTGGCCTCCCTCTGCAGGAGGTGACTGGCTGATCAGGTATATAGATACTTTCTGAAGGCAGCATGGACTCCTTATTTCTTTCCTCTGTGGTTGGAGAATAGGGGACTAAAAGGTGGAGACAGAACTGTGGCCGGGCCTGGGGCTTTTGTAGGCAGCGGAAAGAGGGAGGGGGCTGGGTAAAGCCTAGACACATTTCCTTCGATTGTCCTCCCTTCCTCCGGGGCCCCTCCCTCCATTTTTTCCTTCTTGTGGTGGGCACTTGGGCCTCGGACCAACCGGAGCCCAGCGATGGTGGTGTTCAGCCCCCTCACTTCTCAGCTGAATGTACAGCTGTCTCTCATTCCAAGCGGGGCTGTTTTCAAGTGACTAAAGTGTTGGGAATCCAGAGCTCCTCTCCCCTCTCGGTTTCCTCCTTGGGTCAGTTGCAAAGTTCACTGAGACACTGAAGTGGCTCTGCCCTGGTAGTTCTGCACTGGTCCCTGCCCGGGCATTGCTGGGCACTCTTCCTCGAGTCTCCGGGCCCACAGTCTGTGCTCTGGAAGGTTGCCTGGAGCCCATTCCCCCTGGCAGGTGGGGTAGGTGGGTTGGCTTGGAGAGCTGGAGGAAGATGGCAGAGTAACAGTTGGTATGAATCAGAGCCTGCTCAGCCAGACATCCTAGGCTTCCCACCAGGTCCAGGCAGGGCCCCTTCCTGGCACCAGGAGGACGCTGGCTGAGGTCCCCTCCCTGCACCCAGTGCACTTCTCCCAGTTCCCCCACCAGGGGCGGGAACAGTTCACCTGCTATGCTCTGGTTCCTGCCAGACAGGCAGGCAGCAGCACAGGTGGTGTGGCCTAGGGCGCTGGCAGCTGCAAGCCTCCTCTCTCTGCCTGAGGCACAGGGCAGGGTCCATGGCCAAGCCTCAGAGGCAGGAGAGGGGTCAGGGCGGGGCAGGGCGCACTGCGGCAACAGGCTCAGCAGTCTGTGCACACCCACTCCAGGCTGTGCCCCTGGGCTCTGTGCATGGAGACACCACTGAGGCACCATCCAGCCTGGGGCTTGCAGGGGCTGCGGTGGCCTCGGACTCCTGCCAGCCCTGCCAAAGCCAGACTGGACTCAGGCTTGGTTGGTTGCCCCCGTCCCCGCCCACCATTCGGGAGCAGCCTCCACCTCTGAGGCAGCTTGATGTTAGCACTGGGGGTGCCAGTTCCCGCCCCGACCCGCCCACCAGCTTCTGCCTGGTCATGACTGGGACACCATTAGGACCAAATTAGCATAGTATCTCTTTATTATATAGTACTAGGGGCCCGGTGCACGAAATTCGTGCACTGGGTGTGTGTGTGTGGGGGGGGGGAGTGTCCCTCAGCCCAGACTGCCCCCTCTCACATACTGGGAGCCCCCAGGCGTTAACCCCCATCACCCTCCAATTGCAGGATTGGCCCCTTGCCCAGGCCTGACGCCTCTGTCAGAGGCGTCAGGCCTGGGCAAGGGACCCTCATTTCCCCCATCACTGGTTCTGCCCCCAGCCCAGGCCTGATGCCTCCACCAGAGGTGTCAGGCTTGGACAGGGGACCCCCATCTCCCCCCGATCACTGTCTCTGGCCCCTGCCCATGCCTGAAGCCTCTGGACCAGGAATCATGTCTGGGCAGGGGACCCCCATCTCCCTCTGATCGCTTGCTCCACCCCCCACCCAAGCCTGACGCCTCTGACCCAGGCTTCAGGCCTGGGCAAGGGGACCATCATATCCCCCCAATCCCCGGTTCCACCCCCCACCCAGGCCTGATGCCTCGGCCAGAGGAGTTGACCCTCATCACCCTCCGATCACCAATCATTGGATCGGCCCCTTGACCAGGCCTGAGGCCTCCGGCAGAGGTGTCAGGCTTGGGCAGGGGACCCCCAGCTCCCCGTGGTTGCAGGCTCCACCCCTGCCCAGGCCTAACGCCTCTGGCCTAGGCATCCGGCCCGGGCAGCGGGGACCTGCAGCTGCAGCGGCCCCGCGATCGTGGGCTTTGCTTTAGGCCCAGGCAAGGGACCCCTAGCTCCTGGGACTGCCAGCTTTGACCGTGCCCAGCTCCCATTGCTGGCTCCACCCCTACTTCCTGCTATCACTAACCAGGGCGGAAAAGGCACCTGATTCTCCGATCATGGCTGGGGGGCAGGGCAAAGGCAGCCCCAGGGCCGCCTTTGCCCTGCCCCCCAGCTCTTAGCTCCCCCCTGGGTTTCCGATCACTGTCAGTGGCAGGGGGCTTCTTCCTTCTTTCCCTTTCGCCTTCCTGCATTGTGCCTACATATGCAAATTAACCGCCATCTTGTTGGCAGTTAACTGCCAATCTTAGTTCGCAGTTAATTTGCATATAGCCCTGATTAGCCAATGAAAAGGGTAGTGTCGTACACCAATTACCATTTTTCTCTTTTATTAGTGTAGATTAGAGGCCCAGTACACAAAATTGTGCACTGGGGCGGTCCCTCAGCCTGGCCTGCAGCCTCTCTTAGTACAGGGCCCTCACTCCTTACCATCTGCCTGCTGGCTGCTCCTTAGCACTGCCATGGAGGCAGGAGAGGCTCCCGCCACCACTGCTACAGTCACCAGCTGAGAGCCCAGCTTCTGGCTGAGTGGCGCTTCCGCTGTGGGAGTGCACTGACCACAACGGGGCAGCTCCTGTGTTGAGTGTCTGAACCCTGGTGGTCACTGTGCATCAGGGTGACTGGTCATTCTGGTTGTTCCACTGTGATGGTCGCTTAGGCTTTTATTACGTAGCTATATACAAAAGCCTAAGCTACTGACCGACTGAGTGACCAGAATGACCAGGATGACTGGTCGCTATGATGTGCTCTGACCACCAGGGGGTAAATGCTCAATGCAGGAGCTGTCCCCTGGTGGTCAGTGCACTCCCACAGCAGGAGCACTGCTCAGCTGACCGACCTGTCCTGGTGGCCCACCAGCCCGGCAGCAGCCACTCACTCCCTCAGTAGTCCTGCAGGTCTAATCTCCAGAGAATGGGCCAGGTACCAATGGACCAGAACCACTGGCATGATCCCAACAGTGCCGCTGGCCTCCTGGAAGTTGGCTTTGGGCACCGCGTCCACTTCCCCTCCCTAGACCCTCCACAAAGAAGAAACGATATAAAAGCAGCTACCATTGGCTCCTGACAACCGGTGCGAATGTCAGTGGGACAAATCCAGATCCTGGTCTGGCAAGGGTGTCCCACCACCCACTCATAGGGCCCAGTGTGTCCCACCCCTGCTTTGGGATCCCACCTGTGCATGAATTTTTGCACTGGGCCTCTAGTATCTATAATAATAAAAGTGTAATATGCTAATTAGACCTGAGAGCCAAAATACCTTCAGGACTAAGCTGCAGTGGCGGGAGCCAAGGCAGAGGCAGTTAGGGGCGATCAGGCAGGCAGTCAAAGGGGTGAGGGGTGATCAGGCAGAAGGCGAGTGGTTAGTGGCAATCAGGCAGGCAGGTAGAGGTGGTTAGGGGCGATCAGGCAGGCAGGCAGGCGAGCAGTTAGGAGCCAGCAGTCCCGGATTGAGAGAGGGTGCAGGCTGGGCTGAGGGACGCCCCCTCCCATGCATGAATTTCATGCACCAGGCCTCTAGTAGATATATATAAACACAATACAACTTAACATATTAGCATACTTGCAAATGTTCTATTTCACACAGTGAAAAGTCCTCTACCACCCAATATTAATACCTAGAAAAGTTTAAATTTCTTTACTGTATTTAGCAAAGACATTATAATAAAGGGAACAGTAAATATTCTTTCTCTACTGTGTGATGGAAGTAGCCGCAGAAAAGGTAAATGTTGTTTCCCTTATTCCACCATGAACATAACACCCACACTCAACGCACATGTGCAGCAACACCTGCCCTGGCAACAAATAAAGTATTTGCTGGGGAGAGTAAGCCTCTTGCAAATATATTTCTTTGCTAAATATTTTTATTTGAAGACACCTGTTTGGGTGTCAAACACAACCTAGATTTACATGTTTACCATAAAACACATGTTCGTTGTTGGCCCTTCTAAGTGCACAACTGTTACACAAACGTCCCACAGCCAGGCCAGCCGCAGCAGCCTTGCAAACCACCTCCCCTGCACTGTATCCACCGTGGCTATTCGGAGACATTTGTAAACAGTGTGCAATGTAGAATATTATACTTGATTTCAAGTGTATCCTAGTCTTTACATTTTATTTCTATGCTTGCAAATATTTTCTTGTGCATGTTCCTGTGATCAGTGGGTACAAAATCATAAGAATAAAAGGCCAAGAAGCGTCATGGCCAAACGGCCAAACAACAGGTTGGCATGAGGTGACATTGACCACTTCTCAGTCCCCCCGCCCCCTACCTCCCCATGCGACCTGCGAGCAGTGGTGGGGGGGTGGGGGCAGGACTGGCGACTGGCGACTGGCGAGTGGGCTGGGCTGCTGACCTCTTGGTCCCTCCCCCAGCCCGCAGGTTCTGATGGGTCAGCGATGGTGAACGGGGGAACCGGGGTGGGTGGCTGGAGGACCCGGCTGGCTGTCAGGCAGTTGGGATCACCAGCTCATCCCTGAATAAGAGGAAAGAGGCACTTAGGAATGGCTGGGGATGAAGACTCCAGCCTGGGCTTCCTGGACCAACCCCCAGAACCACCCCAGCACTTGCCTTCCCAGGAAAGGTCTGCTCAGTCCACAGCCAGAAACGCAGTCACCGACCCCTGGCTCCGCCTGCCAGCAGCCAGGGCAGGGCCCACTCCAGCGCCAGCTGCACAGTCTCAGTCTTGGCATCGCCAGCCAGGTTTCTGCGCAGCGCCCACTCAGCAGGCGTGAGCATTGTCCTCCCGCTCCTGGCACCACCTGTGTGCACAGCAGTCTGCGTCTCCCCACCTTCGCAGCTCGGGAGGGCGTGGACACAAGCGCTGAGTCATGCACACAGCCGTCCTGGCCCTGCAGACCCGCAGTCTCGCGTGCAGCCCTAAAGGCATCACACTGAGTCCATGAAGCTCATCATCGAGAACATCTGCCAGAGAGTTCACATAAAACCCCCTCTGCTGACTGCACAACTAACGTTTCTAACAGATTTGCACGTAGTCAGGGAATGATGCCAATTCTGAGTTGCCAGTGAGGTTCCCAGTAATTCCAGCAAAACGCGTTCAGGAGCCGCTAGGCCGCGTGGTCCAGCTGGTCTTCTTCTGACGAGAACAAGCTCCATTGCTGTTTGTGCCCAGGACCGTCCCTAATTATTTTAATAAACACGTGACGCAGTGTCAATTACAGAAGGTCAGACACACAGGCCAGTGGGGTTGTGCACAGTGTGGCTCTCCCAGGTGCAGGCGCGGCTGCGATGAAAAGTGACTCCACGTGTGTCCAGAGTGTGACTGTTGGTGGACCTGTGGCTTTACCTTCATAAAAACTGTGTATTTCCTGACCACCTCAAAGTGGGTCGCAGAGGCCCTCAGGTCTGGGTGAGCATTCTCACCAGGGCCCATGGCAGTCCCTGGTTCTCTAGTGAAGACAACACACAGAGGCCCCAGGTGGTAGCTAGGGTGCAAGCCAAAGTCAGGGCAGCCTCAGGGCAGTGTCCCGGGACTGGCCAGCTGGAACGCACTCCCCTGCACCCATCCCAGGGGAAAACAAGTGTCATCCGTCTTCCCAAGGAGCACATAGCTGGTCCTGTGAGGCCTGCTGTCTGTCCATGGACACTGAGTCTCCATGGTTACCGAGGTCCGGCCCAGCCATCCTCCGGACTCTGACCCGGAGCCTGAGTCGTGTCTCCTGGCCCAGCCCTCGGGCCCAGTTCTGTCTCTGCCTTCAGGAGCCCAAGGTGCGTGGGGAGGGGGTGGGGGTGGGAGCCGTATGGCAGGTAGGGGCAGCCAGGGGTTTGTTTCAAAGCCTGTAGGAGCCACACTCCTCCTGTCCACAAACAGTGGTCCTCGGGGGCAATGCCTCTTGTTGGGAAACCTCTCCTGGTTGCTGTGGGGCAATGGCAGGACCTGGAAAACGGGCCCGCCCGCCCGCAAGCAGACACTGAGCTCCCTGGAGGCCCACAGAGCCCTGGGGGCTCGGCTCCGCTCCACCCAGGCCGCAGGCAGCAACAGAGAGTAGCCTTGTGGTGGTGGAGGTCCCGCCCTCTGCCTGTAAAATGGAAATCAAGGTGCAACAAGAGGCCCTGCCCTGCTCCATATTTGCGTTGGGGTGGTCGGGGTCCTCAGCACCCAGGGGAAGGCGGGGGAAGGAAGGGGAGCTGGGCGTGCAGCTCCAGGAGGCTCAGGCTTCAAATACTGAGCCTGCTGCCTGTCACCACTGCCCAGCCCACAGGGCCCCTGGCCATCCCGTTCCCAGACGGCAAACGCCGCCCGCCCTGCGAGCACCTCTCCCGGGGTCTGCGTGCCACGCCCTGAGGGCCTGCGGCCCGGAGGGAGAACCTCCACGTGTGCACCTGATTGTCTGCTCGGCCAGAAGGAAGAGGGCACTGAGTCCATCAGGCAGGACCGAGCAGTGGCTGCCAGAGGTCAGAGGTCGGAGGTCAGAGGTCAGCAGCCTGGAAGACACAGATCCGAAAACTGGCAGAGAGAGGGCGTGAGGGCATTCAGTGGGTGAGTAGCTGTCATCCAGAACCTGAGATCTGTGTCTGTGAGTGACCCCCAGGCCCCTGAGGAACCCCTCTCCCTTAAGGGGAGGGGCCACTGGCGTCTGCTCAGAAAGCGTGGGAGCCTAGGCCGATGGCAGAGGCGAGGGGGCCCGCTCCACCGAACATCGCCTCGTGCTGCTGACCTGGGGCCCACGCTGCCGCCGCCTGGCCACTCTGTCACCTCCCCCCACAGCGAGCCTCCCCCAGCACCACAGGCGCTCCGGCCACCTCCACGGGCTGCTGCACGAGACCCTGTCCTGGCATCAGATGTAATGGATCCTCCATGGGCTGCTGCACGAGACCCTGTCCTGGCGTCGGGCAGTGATGGGGCCTCCTGGGGAAGCCCACCACCTTTGCAGAATCTAGAACTAGTGTAAATTCTGATGTTGGCTTAAGTAAATGGAAACTAGAAAAATATGGATAAAAAAGAACTGTGAGGGGCTGGATGAAGACCCCAGCTCTCCTCCTCCCACAGACACGCCAGACCACCTGCACGCGGGCAACTTCCTGGGAGAGAAACCCGACCCACTTGGGCCAGTCCCACCCAGCACGGGGGGCAAGAGGAAACCCCATGTGGTGGGCAGCAGCCCAGACACTCTCACCACAAACCCCTGGCCAGCGAGCCACATAGGGAGAGGGGCGAGTTCCTCTGAGCAGGGGGGGCCCACCCGAAGCCTGCCCTTTGCAACCCACATCTGAGAGGTGAGACCCCAACACCTGGCTTTGAAGACAACGAGGGCTCCGGGCCAGGCCTTGGGGAAGGACTCAGGCTCCCCCACACCTGGCAGAGCAGCCCTGAGGCGTCCTGCATTCCCATGACAGGTAGACATGCTCATCCTAATGTGCCACCCCCGGACAGGCGTCCAACTGCACACACCTAGGTCCTCCCGGGCCGGGTCAGATGCCCCTTAGGAGCCCCCTGTGCCTCTCCCACCACCGGGCCCCCTCACAGCCCCCTGGGCCTACCCTGACACTGGGCTCCCCCAGTGCTCACCCCATAGAAGCCACCGCAGAACCTGCCCGAGGCTCCCAGTGTGTCTCCAGGAGAGAGAATCATCCCTCCTGGACAGGACAGGCAGGTCTTCACACTTGGGGGCAGACAGTGTGAACATTTCAGGAGCCACGTCTCCTCTCCGATCTTTTCTGTCAGCAGGAACCCATGGCCGCTGCTGCTGCTATCCCGCATCCGTGTGCATGCCGTGTGCATGCCGTGTGCGTGCCGTGTTCGTGGACAGGAGGGGAGGCGGGACGACAGCCGCCTGGTGCTGCTCAGGACGAGGTCTGGCGCCTGCCCCTCCGGAGGGTCAGCGCTCCCCAGGCGGCCCTGTCCGTCTCTGCAATGACCCCCGGCGCCTCTGAGCAGCATTGGCAGACGGACAGCTCAGCAGGTGCAGGTGCCGGGACAGAGGACACCAGGGACCCAGCGGTGACTCACATGGAGCACACGGAAGCTGGTCAGGGCTTCTTCCCGGGATGGACACGGAGCACACGTGGCCGGGACAGCGAGGGCATGGGGCCCTGAGGTGCACGGTCCGGCTCCTGGCTCCTGGCGGCAGCTGCCTGTGGGGCAGAGGTTCCTGCTGCCTCGTCCCCACACCTCCTGGCGCCCAGGAGCGCGTGCTGCATCAGTCATCTTTCCTCTCGGAAGCTTGGCATGATCTGGAAAGACTGGCGGAGTGAGGGCTAGAGCACTTGGTTCTCATGACGCCTCCACGGACCATGTCAGCACCTGTCAGCCGCACCGGAGCTCAGCAATGTCAGCGGCTGGTCCCTGCCTCTCCCTGTCTACTGGTCAGTCAAATTCAGAAATTCAGATGGGCTGCTTTCTCCTGGTCACTGGACTCGGTCAAGGGTCTGAAAGCGCTGGCGGGAGGGCTGGCCTTCCTGCCCTGGAGATGTCGCACGTGTAGGTGAGGTGAAGCCATGGAAAATGGGGGCGTTTTCTGTCCTGTGTCTCCCTGGTTCTTCCTCCAGCTGCACAGCACCAGCTGGGACCGCTGCCTTCAGAAAGCCGTTCAGTCCCAGGGTGAACAGAAAGAATCAGCTTCTCAAAGTGAGTCAGCCGGCGCAGTCCAGATAGGTCCTAGGAATCGACCGTCCTCAGAGCCCCAGCGAATGACAGTATGTTCTTGGGGCGATGGTGTTTCCATCTCAGAATCGGAGAGCAAATGAGCTGACTCTCCGCTTGTTTACAAAGAGCAGGTTCTACAATCAGAAGCGCCCAGTGGCCAAGCTCCACTCCTGGTGCCTGGGGCAGGGGAGGGCAGACCCTGCTCCGGGGGAGTCACGTGTGGCCATGGGTGGCGGACTCTGCCCATCCCTCCATTTGGGAACGACGCTCCTCCGCCCCAGGCCTCTGGAGCTTGCCATCTCTCTATGGAGAACACCAAGTACAAGTGAGAGAGGCCAGGCCTGCCGAAACGGAAGCAGGCCGGAGCACTGCCCTCAGGGAGGGGAGGGGGCAGGGGAAGGGGAAGGAAGCACCTATTGGCTGCAGAAACGTGTGGGAAAGTCACGGCCCTAGACCCACCCACAGGCCTGAACTTCGGAGCTGCTTGCCCTCCCCACACCTCACACCACGCCAGCAGGGCTCCAGGAGGCAACAGTGGTCCCGGCTGAAAAGCTGCAGACACCAGCTCTGTGAGGAGTAGCACATCGGGGCCCAAGGTCAGAGTGGGGACCAGACCAAGGTCAGCAGAGGACTCTGGAGTCTTCACTACCTGCAGCTGCAGCAAATGCTAAGCACAGGCCAGATCACATGAATCTTCACACAAAATGCCATCTACTTCATCTCTGTTGCCAATTCATGTGCCACTTCCAATAAAAGATACACAGTATGCCCAAATCTGAAAAAAGCACTCATACAACCAGACTCAGATATAGCACACATGTTGAATTAATTACACTCACTATTTAAAATAACTATCATTAATGTGGTAAAGTTTCCAATAAAAATTTAAGATAATTTCTCATTATCAGAGAAATAGAAAATATAGGAGAGAATCAAATAAAAATGCTAGAAAACAAAGACAGCAAATTAAAAATGATGACCTTCCATGGGGTCCTCAGTAGACTCAGCATAGCCATGGAAATGATCAGTGAACTTGAAGGTAGGGTAACAGAAATTATGCAAAAACAAACACAAATATGAAAAAAGGATTCAGAAAAGAAGATGATGTAACTGAGGGACCATATCAAATTATGTAACATGAATAATTGGGATCCCTGATGTCACAGAGTGGGGAATTATGTGACTAATGAGGAAGAACTTTCCAGTGGTAGTGTCAGTTACCAATTTCAGATGCAATAGCCCAAGAGAAAAAATAATAAGCAAAATATTTAAAAAATAAAGAAAAATCTTGCAACCTCCATGGGGGAAGACATGGCGGATCAAGGATAATAAATGCAGTTCACATCTTATCAAAATATATGCAACCAGAAAAGGTAATTTTGACAGGCAAATAATTTTATACCCAGCAAAATTATCATTTAGATACAGTGGAGACACATGACTTTCTCAGACAAACAAAAATGATTCGTCAAAAACAGACCTACTTTACAGAAAATGTTAAAAGAAGTTCTTCAGGCCAGAAAGAATGTAAGATAAGTCAGGAACTTGGATCTATAGAACTCCCAAGTATTGTAGGTAGAATAAGTGAAGTATAATGCATTTATTTAATGGATCGTGATGACTTGAAGGGAAGAGAATGTTTGAAGCAATAGTAACAGCGATGTATCATGGGCTCAGAGCACCATGAGAATGACATGTACAATATAGGCACATGGCTGAGAGGGACAAACTTGGAATGTCCTGTTACCAAGTCTTTGTGGGTGTGAAATTTTATACTATTATCTGAATGTGGATCCAGATTACTAAAAATGGATGTTGTAAACCCAAGGAAATTGCTTAAAATTGTTTCTAAAATACAAATAAATGGAAGTCAACAGAAGAGATAGAATTGACTTATAAAACATTCCCCCTAAATCTAGAGTAAGCTGAAAAAGAGGGAAAAATAAAGAACATATGCAACAAAATAAAACATGTAGGAAGACAATCAATTTTACTCTATTTCAATTAACACTTTAAATGGGAATGCTGAAACATGCTAAAACCCAGAAATTTTCAGATTTAATTTTTTAAAAAGGCAAAGCCTAGCTCTCTACAAGAATCTCACTCTAAATATAAGATGTAAATAGGTTAAAAAAAGAAAAGAGAAATAGGCTTCACAAATACAGTCAAGTGAAAATTTAAAAATCAACCATGACACTAAAGACTACAATTACATTTGATAATTGTATTCATGGGCTGGTCAATTAATGAGCATACAGCCAGCACTGCTCACTGAGCCGCTGGGAGATAATTATCCACCTGCCTGTATGTGTCTTGCAAGTGAAAGCAAGCCACGTCATTTAGGAATTGATCAATCACGATTTATCGAGTGCTTGCCCATGCTGTGTGCTGTGCATGTGGCTCACAGTGGTAGCTTGATGGACTGATGGGGATGCTGCCCAATCAGCGTGGCTGGGGCAATGTTTATCAGTCATTAACTCTGACTAGGCCAACACACAGACCCTGTGTTACCTTGTAGTCCACGTCATGAATGACATGGGCACTTGGCTTCTCTCTGAGTTGTTTAAATAAATAATTTAAGACTCAGCAATTTTCTATCATTTCTACAGAACCCTTATCCTATATAATAAAAGCCCGGTGACCAAAATGGTGGAATGACCAGAATGACCAAAGACCAGAACGAGTGGCCAGGCTGGCCCCGCCCCACAGCGAGGAACTCCACCTTGATCGGGGGCATGACTGGCTGGAGAACTCCCCATGGCCCTTGGGCCCAGCTGGCCCTGTGCCACAGCAGCCCCCCACCCCGATCCGGGGCTCCCATCAGGGTAGGCCAGCCAGCCCCACCTGTGCACCAGGCCTCTATCCTCTTTAATAAAAGGGTAATATGCACATTGACCCTAATGGTGGAATGATCAGAATGACTGCTGGACCAGTCACCTTGAGGTGCACTGACCACCTCTCAGTCCCTCCCCCTGGCCATCAGGCTCCGATCGCCCAATGGCAAGCGGGGAACCAGGGATGGGTGGCAGGGGATGTGGGTGGTGCCAGGCCAAGGCCCCTGACCCACCAGCTGCCCCACACACTGAGGGCGATTGCAGCAGGGGCAGGGCCAGAGAACAGACGGGAACGGCTGACCTCTCTGTCCCTTCCCCAGCCAATCACCCGATGGAGAATGGCAAACTAGGGGTGGGTGGCGTTGGGGGGGCGGGTTCGACTGTAGGCAGCAGGGGAAGATGGCCCTAATTGCAGGCTAGGCCTAGGGACCATTCCCATGCACAAGGATTTTGTGTGCCAGGCCTCTAGTATGTACATAAAACCTCATATCTTTATCAGGATGTTTGTAAATTTTTCTACTTACATGTAATTGATTTTAAAAACCTTGTTTCTCCTTTATAATGATTCTGTTTTTGTTTGGTATCTTATAATGTAGATGCGGGCAGAACACCTGAAGTTACTACACATAGATGTCAGTATACTGGATGACGACAGGAGACTGGGGAAATATTTTTTGGGGAAAATGGCATTTCATTTAACCTTTGATTAATGGCACAAAAGAGACGACTTTGGTGTTCTCAAGCATAGAACAGAACTTGGCAATCACACCAACCACAGCATTCCTCCCCGTGCCTTTTCGGTCAGGAGGGAGAGGAAGGGTCCTGAGAGCAGAGCGTCCTGCCCCCAGAAGTCACAGCTGCTCCAATAGGCTGTGAGGTGGGGGCAGGCTCGCCCTTGAAATGCTTTATCCCTTCTTTCTTCTTTTCTTACACTTTATTTATTTATTTATTTAAAAATGTTTGTGTGGAAATATTTATTTATATTTATTGTTGAAAGTATTACAGATGTCCCCCCCCATTGGCCTCTCCCTTCTCCATTCTCTGCCCCCTAGGCCTTCATCGAGCGATTGTCTGTGTCCATGAGCTATGTATATGTGCATACAAGTCCTTTGGCTAATCTCTTCCCACCCACTCTCCCACCCCCACCTTCCCTCCGAGAGTCCACACTCTGTTCCCTGCTTCCGTGTCTCTGGATCTATTGTGTTCATTAGATCATTTTGTTCATTAGATTCCACATATGAGTGCGATCATGTGATACTTGTCTTTCTCTGACTGGCTTATTTCACTTAGCATGATACTCTCCAGCTCCCTCCATGCCATCTCAAAGGGTAAGAGATTCTTCTTTTTTACAGTTGCATAGTATTCCATGTGCAAATGTACCACAGCTTTTTATCCACTCGTCTACCGATGGCACTTGAGCTGTTTCCAGATCTTAGCTGTTGTAGTTATGCTTCTATGGACATAGGGGTGCATACATTCTTTCTGATTAGTGTTTCGGGTCTCTTAGGATATATTCCTAGAAGTGGGATCACTGGGTTAAATGGCAGTTTCATATTTAATTGTCTGTGGAACTGCCATACTGTTTTCCACTGTGTGGCACTCAGACCACCAGGGACATGTACTGGCCCCTCTCACAGGAACAAACAGCAAATGTCCCATGTCGATGCACAGGGTGGACTCTGGTAACGATTTGTGTGGGAAGTGCCTCCCTTTCGCCCAATGTCTTCAACATTCAATGTCCTCTTTCCAGGCACCACACCAGTCCCTGTATCACAGAGGCAGGAAAATGCAAGCTTTCTAAACATCCGTCCCATGGAGGCTCTGGTTGGCTCCCTTGTCCTGGGCTTTTATAATCTCATGACACTAAGCACCTGCCCAAGGAAAGCCTGATCAGAACCGGACCCGAACGACCCCGTAGGAGATACGTGAGCCTCAGGAGCAGTGTTGGCAAGGGAGAAGCTGTGCAATTACTGGAGATCAGCTGAGAGTGGAACTCTCAGTGTGAAAATCATGGCTCAGCATTCAATCACTGAATGGAATGGGGTGGGAAATCACTGGGCAACGATCAATCTATCCATGATAAAATGCAAGTTTGTTTTTTAAAGTTTAAGTTTTCAGCTCTTTCGAGGATACACAGGAGAGAGATATGCTGACAAGGCTCTCTCTTGACCTTTAGCTCAGGAACGCAGGTGAACACAGCTCTACTGGGTGATGCTTCTCCAACCTCAGCAGGAGATACAAAACCCCAGGAGATCGTCGTCAGAATGACATCATGAGAGGAGAGTGACATCACCAAGGGGTCACAGAGGTCATTCCTGACTCTGCTCCCCCGCACAAGAACTCACAGCTGCTCACACACAAGACACCACTGAGAGAACCCACAGTGCAGGAGGCCGAAGCAACCCTCTCCAGGAATGCCCAGATCAAGACAGACTGATTCACAAACCAGAACTGCCCTACCCAGCAAGCCCACTCCAGGAACGCAGTGGGAAGAAACAAAAACACGAGCTCCAGAGGTCCCTGTGCCCCGTGTCCATGGCAGCATCATTTACTGTGGCCAAGACACAGAAACAACTCAGGGGCAGGGCAGGGGAGTGGACAGACACACATGGTGTGTGTGTCCTGAGCCATTTTCAGCCAAAAACACACAGGAAATTATGACAACGTAGAATGGGCCGTGAGGGCATTGTGCTGAGTGAGAGAAGTCAGACAGAGCAAGACAAAAACATGAACTGCTTTTCCTTACATGTGAAGACTTAACAACAAACACAAAAAGAGGTCAGATTTACAGTGAGCAGAAGTGGGGTGGGTTTGGGGGAGACTCGGAGGCCTGAGGTCAAAGGCGCGGACTTGCGCTTCCAGGGAATACCAGTAAGTCCAGGGGTGGAAATGAGCAGCAGGACCAGAGCTGACGCGCTGGTCCATGAGTCCTATGGTTTCTCACCACTGAAAACCAAAACAAGATCTGTTTCTTTGTCAAATTTTGTGTATGTATGAAAAGATGGATGCTAACTGAACAGACCATGTGATTATCCATGATGTAAGTAAAAGCATTTTGCTGTGCCCATTCATCGAATAATAGAGGAATATGCAAATTGTCTGGGACGCTGTCACAGTAACAGTAATGACCAAACAGCAGGCTGCTTGGAGTGACCAGGCCGGCAGGAGGGTTAGTGAGGGACAACCAAATGACTGAACAGCAGGCTGTGTGGGGAGACCAGACTGGCAGGGTGGCAGATGGGGGCGAACAGGCCAGCAGGGGAGGGCAGTTGGGGGCGATTGGGCTGGTAGGGGAGGGCAGTTGGGGGGGACCAGATCTGCAGGGGAGGGCAGTTGGGGACGATCGGGCTGGCAGGGGAGCAGTTAGGCATCAATCAGGCTTTCAGGGGAGTGGTTAGGGGGTTATCAGGCAGGCAGGCAGAAGTGGTTATGGGCAATCAGGCAGGCAGGCAGGCGAGCGGTTAGGAGCCAGCAGTCCTGGATTGTGAGAGGGATGTCCGACTGCCGGTTTAAGCCCGATCCCTGTGGGATTGGGCTTGGATAGGGCTTAAACCAGCAATCAAACATCCCCCAAGGAGTCCCAGATTGGAGAGGGTGCAAGCCGGGCTGAGGGACACCCCACCCATGCACAGATTTCATGCACCAGGCCTCTAGTAGAATTATACAGTGCTATATGTCAACTATCCCAATGAAATGGAAAAAGAAAAGTTACATCATGGCCCTAACCAGTTTGGCTCAGTGGAAAGAGCGTCAGCCTGCAGACTGAAGGGTCCCAGGTTCGATTCTGGTCAAGGCATGTACCTTGGTTGTGGGCACATCCCCAATAGGGGGTGTGCAGGAGGCAGCTGATGGATGTTTCTCTCTCATCAATGTTTCTAACTCTATATCCTTCTCCCTTCCTCTCTGTAAAAAATCAGTAAAATATATTGGGAAAAAAAGGAAAAGTTACATCATGAAACATGTATAATGTCTTATAGATTTTCAAGATTTCTCTAGAAAAATTTTTATTGGTATCAAAGTATTGTCCCCTTATCACTGTTATTATTACTTGATGTAATTATCCTACAGTATGGCCTGGAGATCTCTGAGGTAACTATGAGACATAAAATAATGGTGTATACTATTCTCTCTCTCTCTCTCTCTCTCTCTCTCTCTCTCTCTCTCTCTCCCTCCCTCCCTCCCTCTTTCTTAACTAATCACACCCATAATACTGGCTATAAGCCAAAAATCAGGAAACATGAAAGGAATCAGAATTAAAATGAAGGAAAGCTGATAAAAAAGAGAAAGACAAAAATTATCCCCCATAAGGCCCGGGCAATTGACTAAAAAATAAAAAGAGTAAAACTCTTGCCTGAAGTGTCATGTGGTTATCTGATTTTTTTATCTTCAAAGGAGTCAGAGAATATTCCTGTTAGCAGGAGAGGCAAAAGCAGGTGTTAGCAACGTGCAAATCGGGCGAAGAGCCCTTTCTACTGTTCTCTCTGCTTGATTCGTTCAAGGACGTGAGTTTGTGGACCGAATGAAAACGGATTCTGTTCACCCAGGAAAACTTATTTTGACATAGTAGGGCCCGTGGAAAAGTCCATTGGTGATTTTTTAAGGTCTACAAACGCATCTTGTCCCTAAATGAACAATAATACACCATCTTGTTTATTGGGATGGGCAACTCTTAATCACAAACTAACCTCCAACATAATATTCCCATGTTTAAATGGACTTTTTTATTTATTTTTATATTTTTGGTGAGTATGTCAGTGATATGACCCACACATGAGGAAAACTTGTAATTTGTCCTGGACGTGACCAAAGGAAGTGTGTCTGGGCCCAGGCGCTGATGGTACAGCTTCTGCGTGGGCAGGACCCGCCTGCCCCGACCTCGGGCGAGGCTTAGCCTGGGCTGCACCTCTGCCTCCTGTGCAGCCAGGACACTGACAGCACCGCCCCTCGGTGTTGGCACAAAATGACACGCAGGCTCCTTAGCACCCACACCGCGGGGCACTCAGCGACGAGCTCGCTGTGGACACATGGGCCCTCAGGTCTTGGTGATTCAGGCCCCAGGTCGGTGTGGAGATCTAACAAGGGAGCTTTCGTTTGTGTGTGAGTGAGAGCAAAGCCTGCAGGGCGCCCACAGGGCTGCGCTGGAGTTCAGAGCATCACTTTATGATCAGGGCACCAGGGTTCGAGTCGAACTTCCTTTTCCTTATCTGTGAATGGGGTAAGTGCACCTACTCCGTAAAGTTGCCCTGACCAGCAAATGAGATTTTGATCATAAAAGGCTACACGAAGGGCATAGCAACAAGGATGTTCCCAGTGTTTCTGGGAGGGACATTGGGAGCCATGAAAACACAGCCCGTGGTGCCTACAGTTCCCACCGCCTCACAGCCCAGTCTCCTGGCTGCTGTGCACGCTGCCACCTGCTCCCCGGTCCCCAGCAGCAGTGGTGCAGGTGCAAACAGCCCCTGAGAAGGATGCGTGCAAGAGGGTGACTTGCCAGCCGCCAGTGCATTTACATACCTGCATGTGACAGGGTGGGAAATATACTTGCCTCTCCCTACTATAAAGGAGCCTCATTTTATATTAAAATTATTAGGCCTGGGTGATGACAGAAAAACACAAAGGACCTAAGTCCATTCTTTAGCTACTTCCAGATGCAATTTTAAGTTCTTTGACATTTTCTCTTGTTGTTTGTATTCAAAATGCTTGTCAGCAACTTGTACAATCACTTAAGAATTTTTTAAATTTATGTCAGTGTGGTAGCAAGACTGCTTTTACCACCACCGATTTCTTCCACCTGGGCACGTCTCTTAAAATAACTATCCCTTTCTTATCCTTATGTTAACATTTTTCTGCTTATTGGTAGATTTTATGCAACCTTTTCAACTCATGCTTCCAGGAGAGGTGACCTTTAAAATACATGCACTTGCGTGGTCGGGGATGCGTTCTGGGTGAGAGCATGTGCGTGAGCCAGGTCCGGAGGACCTGTAGCCTCGGCTCCTCGTTTGTGTAGGGCATTCTGACATTCAGGGGAACAGAAGAGGGAATTAATTAAATACCATGGTCTGTGCTGTGCCCACATAAATAATTAAACTCACAATACAATCGCTCTCAAAGCACACCGCAGTCTGACTATTCTGCTGTTGGACACCCTCCCCCAATGCTGTAAATTTACACCAGACATTATTCATAATTTCCAACTCCCATTGCTTAAATGCTAAGCATTAGAATAAACAGGATACATTATCCATGAAAGACAATGAAACCATAACCACACACTGTCCTTAAGTAATTTAGGGGCTGGATTGTTAATTTGTCTAGTGAGGTTTAATATTTAATGACATTTTTATTATCAACCATTGTATTTGTAATAAAGTAAAAAAATGTGGCAACCACCTCACCACAATCACTATATGATGGCTTCTATTTCAAGGTCGCGTTTAATAACAAGTTTGTGCCTCCGCATTTGTCCTCATTCCCCTGAAGGCAGTCACTTCAAAGTCCTATGAAGTCCATTAATGCATCGTTTCCTTAGCTGGTAGGGAGCGTGTGGGAGCTGAGTCCCAGGACCCCGTGGTGCAGGGCAGCTGCCTTGGGTGGAGATGAACCGGGAGGGCTTAGGAGGGAGTGTTAGTGGGCTCTGGTGCCTGGCACCGGGCGGTGAGAGAGGCAGGGTGGAGTCAGGGTCACTCCTGTTCTCTGAACTGAACACCTGTCAGAGGAACTTCTGAGCAAATGTGGGCAGATTACAATATCACCCTTGAACAGCCTTCTCCCCTGAGTCCAGCTTCTACACTCTAATCTGCCCACTTGGTTAAACGGTTCTCTGGGCAGGCCCCTCCACATGTAAATTTCTAGGAGATAATTTGGCCCATTTTCTCAGACTGTTTACCTCACCTAACCCTTCTGATATGAGTTGATGACAGGAGCTAATCAGGAGGAAGTACTTGAAGGAGGGCGCAGAGACGGAGATATATTTATATGAAAACTGTCCGTCGGCTGTGGCAGGTCAGACTCTGTCTGAGTCATTACAACACTGATTTGATCTAACTGCACAGCGCCCGGCGCTGCTCGACGCGGGGCGATCACATTGTAAGGCACAGAAACGTCGAATCGCTGTGCTGAGCACCTGGCCCTGGTATAACGGTGTGTGCCAGCCATAGCTTTAGAAAACACGCCTGTGAAATATGTTAAGAATGTGTCAGTGAAACCACCAGTAAGAGGAAATGACAGGATGTGGAAAACGACCGAAAGACTGAAGCCCTCGTCCTGTGCAGTGACAGTGAAATCCTGCCCAAGCTCACGGTTTCCTTGTATCTTGCTGGTCTCTTCTCAACTTGTACCAGAAGCTCAGACCTGCTCACCCTTCTCTCTCCGCCTCACACTCAGACAGGAACTCTGTTCTTATTACAGTGTGCCCTTCACCCACAATCTCCTCCCCCTCCTCCGTGCTGCACACCAGCTCCCTGAGCTCCACCTCTGGGTCCTGCCCTGGCAGCAGCTGACCAGCCCTCAGGGCTCCAATGGGTATGTGCCATTGCTCTACGTTCACACTGTTTCTGTCCATCAGCTTGTTGTCCTCTCTCTCTCCTAGACCAGGAGAGGGATACTTTCTCATTCCTTTTCAGATTCCCAGTGCCCAGCGCAGTGGCTTGTAATCTTAAATGGATGGACGGACGGATGGATGGGTGGATGGTGGATCGGTGGATGAAAAATGAAGGCATGCATGACCCTGAGGAAACGGAAAGTGCTCACTAATGTATCCTACCATTCATGCCTGTTAGAAGAAAATGTGGATTAGAAAGGGCTGTGAGGATCTGGGAGAAAATGGAGGAGCCAAAAAACTGTTTCTAAGAGAGTTCACCCTCGGGTATGGGGAAGGAGCTGCAGGTGAAGACGTCTGGGGGAGAAGAGCATAGCCGTGTTTTAAGTCACAGTGTGGGGTTCACTTGATTACTAGACATTGGAGTGGCCGGGAGAGAAGTGTGCTTAAGGGGAATGGGGGTGCGGGGCAGGGGCTGGACTCCTGAGAGCAGGGAGGTCTGATGCGGGGGAGAGCCTCCTCCGTGATGTTGATCAGCCCGGCAGGCAGGGCTCTGGCTCCTCTGAGAGCCCAGGAGGTGGAGCTGAAGCTTTTGGGATCGTGCTGGCAGCCCGTGTCGAGCATGGGTGTTGGAACTGCAGCGAGAAAGAGACTGGAACATCTCTCGCCCCTGGGCCATCCGATGGCAGAGCAAGGGCCACTGGACTCTCAGATACTCCCAAGCCGGTCAGGCCCCGGGATCAGGCTTCCAAGCCCTCCTGTCTCCCTTAGCCTCCTGCTCTGTCACCTGCTCCAGCTGCCCCACTGCCCTGCCCCTCCCCTCAGCGCCCCCTCCGGGCAGTTAGGAGAGCACCTAGCCCATGAACAAGGAGGGCAGACCCTTCCCTAGGTGGCCCCGCTGGTGCTGGAAGCAGGACGCCCCAGGCCCTTGTTCCCGCCCCAGGGCCCTCTGCTCTGGGCCTTGGGCCTCGGAGGACGAGTACTGAGCTGCACGGAGTCCGCCCCCACCCCAGGCCTAGAGAGAGAATGGACCACAAAGAAGCTAAATGTTAACAACCACTGAGGGCAGGGCCAGGCCAAGTGTGCTGTGCTACGTGAAATACGTGTTTAGGAAGAGCTTTCCCTGAAAAGCAAATGTATGGAATGGGGGCGCCAAGCAGGCGGCCATGTCTTCACCTGGAACTTCTGCCCACGTTTCACTCGGCAAAGCCCGCGCGCTTGGCTGATTGGCCGGTGTGGCACCTTCCCTGGCCTCCTGGACAGACACTGTGATCTAATATGTAATCTGGGCGCCGATGGGACAACTCAGTAGCTCCCCTGTCCTAGGGTTGAAGGGAGTTCACAGGAAGAAGATGTTGTGTGGGTGGTGCTGGTGCCTAAGGCTGGGAGGAGACGGGAGGGGACGGCGGTGGTCAGGGGTGGGCATCCGGCAGGTGAGGGTGGGAAGGTGTTGAGGAAATCTGTTAGAACAATGAACTTGTGAGGCTTATGAAAGGTGAGAGATTTTTTAAAAACCTGTACATGAGTTTACTAAAAGAAAGCAAGTTTGCAAATATGTTTGTGTATACAAAATACACTTACATTTTTATTTATCAAGATTTGGTGATAAAAACCATTTCTCAGCAATTTAAGGAGACATTCCCTTGCACTGTATGGGCTAGGCGCTCACGCACTCTTTGCAGGAGTGGGTAAATAGTACTTATTTTCCAAAGGAGAGAATGGAACAATCACATCTCCATTTCAATTCATTTGTGACTCGTTCTTAACACCCACGTGTTTAAAATGCCTTTTTGGATGCAGGTATTCAGAGAAAGGTGTGACTTTTCAAATAGAGATTAAGAAAACGGACTTAAATTTATGCTTAAAAGCACAGTTCATGACCCTTTCCACAGGCCTCATCACATGATGAAAATGACAAAAGGATCGTTTTAGCATCAGGCCCCAGAGGAGGGGCTCTGTCTCCCCGGGAAGCGGAGGTTCTGAAGGAGCCTCCGGGGAGCCCTGTAACCTCATAAAATCCGGGTCCCACAGAGGAGGGGCCTCCTCCCACACAGTGATGGCACCTCAGGTGCTGGCAGCTCCCTCCCGCGCCCAGACTGGTGCCCAGATGGAGGGGAAGCCACACTCAGGCAAGCACTCCTAGCTCAGGCCTGCACCCCCCCACCTGCACCCCCCCCCCCCCCGCCAGGAAGCCGAGGGCGTCGGAGCGAAGGTCTCCGTGGACAGTGCCTCCAGCAGAGCCGTTTCCTGCCCAGTCACATGGGGCTCGGCGACACCGCTTCTGGAACAGAGCGCACGCCTCTCACTGCCGGACTGGGCAAGGTGTGTCCCCTTCCGAGAGAGCCCGTCCCGGGACAGCTGCCTCGTCCCCTCCAGCGCCCAGTGCAGGCAGCCTGACTCGGGGTGTGAGGCCCCTCATGGCACTGGGGGGACAGGTGTGCCTTTAAGTGAGCCCGATGTGATGGGACATGGACCAGGGGCCCGGCCTAAGGGGTCGTAGAGGAGAAGCGGGAGGCCGTGCCACCTGTTGCAGTCATCTGGACATTTATTCTAACCGGTACAAAGCCATGGCCATCACCCACATGTCCTGTCCAGCACTCAACAGTGCCCTGGGCAGGGGGAAATATTTATTCCCATGTAGACGGTCCTTTAAAATGATAAATTAGAGGACTTTGCCAAAACTGTATTTTATGGTTCACACTCCTGTGGAGCCTGAGCCTTCATATAAATGCACAATAGAAATGAAAAAGTTGAGGGACTGCCGGACAAGTGTGAGGAGACATATAAAACACAGGATACCTCACATTGATCTGCCTTTTACCTTCTGCTGCATCCTTATATAGTCATCTGGTCTCTAGAATAAAGAATAGTCTTTCCACATAACCATGTTGGTGCCTTTAGCATGGAGCTCTAGGACTTGGTGGCCCATTATTTCTCTTTCTGGCTCAAATGTCATTAATTTCTTACAAGGGAACATGGGCAAAGGGGGATCATAGTCCACATTTGTCCCCTGCACGTGAGTAAACCCACTCCCCAGGGCCTCTCACGCTGGATTCAAGTAGGCCCTTAGCAGGTGCCTATTGGACAATCGTCCAGGGCAGCAGCGATGCTCTCCGCACACTCGCCCCAGCCTCAATGCTGTCTCCTCCTGTCTCTCCCCACATCCCACTCCTTCCTTGGTGCTACAGGCATCCTGTGACCCCGGACATGCCCAGGCCAGCAGGGGCTCCTGGCAAGAAGCACCGGGTCCTTTCTGTGCGTTGTCTGCTGAGGCTCTAGGGGGCTCGGCGTCTGGTTCAGACACTGGCTTTTGCCCCTTCGTTGAGGCCCTGCTCCCAATGCCAACACGTTGGGGATTCAGATTCAGTGCACACGTTTGAGGGAACATAAAGCTTCAGTTCAGGGCACACACACGCAGGCACAGGCGGGCACACACGGGCACGCACACCCATGCTGATCAGTGTATGTGAGGGTTCTCTGTGGGTGCTGCCCATGCCCACTTCCTGGTGGAGCTGACACTGCCTGTGGTTGTGTGAGAAGTTGCCACCAGTGCAGGCAGGAAAGGGAGAGGGCAGTTCCCTGGGCCCCACAATCATTTCCAGGTGGAAGGTTAGAGCGGTCACTGCAGCGGGATCTGTGTGGTCTCCGGGACAGCACACTGTCTGCTGTGGAAACGCCAGACTGTGCCTGGGACGTGCTCACAGGGAAGGCCCCTCCCTCAGAAGCAGTCAGTGACGTTCACGTCATCCTAGCAGCTCGTACCTGACGGTTAAAGCCGTGTCCAGGTGACTGTCCATTTCCTACTCGCACAGCGTGCGGTCCACCTGTTCAAGCCCCGGATAGAACGGCCCTTGGGAGGCACCGCGCAGGGTGCGGGGTGCTCTGACGTGTGCGCAGCAGGTGCCAAGCAGGGCCAGGCAGGTAGCATGGCCCTTGGCCCCGGCTCCCCAGTCCTCAGGCTTAGATGTGTATTGATTTTTGCACCTTGTTAAGTGAAAACTCGCTGTCAGAGACCATTTTTTATTTTGGGAGGCCTTTCAAGATGAGAAACGTGGGCATCATTTAGCTTAATCCTGAGAGAAGCCTCCTCATCCTCTCCTTCACTCCCCATCAGCTACGGCTAATACGCAGAGCCATCAATGCGAAACTGCAGACCGAACCCTTGTCCGGGAGGGAACCCTGTTCCTTCAGCTGTTCGCTAGTTAAAGCTCATTTTATTAAAAGGACGAGTGCTGGCTACACTTTCTCAGACACTGACGCCGATGTGAAAGGTAGCGAGCCCCGCGCCTAAACCCGGGGCGCACTGGGGAGCGGCACGGCTTTCTCAGACGGAAGCAGCTTAGTAAGCTGTGTGCCCTGGTTTCTGGGAAGCAGCAGGCTTCCCCTGGCTTGTCTCCTTGGAAACCTCTGGCGGGAGAGGCTGCGGAGTCCCAGCTCCCTCAACTGCCTCCCAGGAAGCAGGATGGGAGAGCGTAGGCCAGACCATGTTTAGGGACCTTGAAGTCTTACACAGATATTTCACGTTTTAATGACAGTAATTAGTCCATTAGCTATTGCAGCAGAAGCTGGACATGTTTCATTTTGTAAGGGAGGCAAAAAACTGTCATTTTCTGAATTTCAGACAAGAAAATACAGAGTGGCTCTTGGAAGGCAATAAATGTCCCTGCCAGAGGTGCACACAGTTACCTGGCTTGTGAATTCCGTAAGGACAGGGAACATATTGGATATCAATTAAATATAATACAGATCTGCTGTGTGCTTATTATCAAATGTTGGGGGCACCTACACACGTGGAGAAACTATTTTCACATGAAACATTGAATAAGGGACTTGTATCCAAACTGTATAAAGAACTATTACAACTCAACAATAAATAGACAAATAACCCAACTGAAAATGGTCAAGTAATAGGGATAGACATTTCTCCGGAGAAGGTATGTACATGGCTGACAAGCACAGGAGAAGATGTTTCACAACACGAACCACCAGAGATGGAAACTGAAACCACAGTGGTCCCACTCCATGCGCCCAGGGCAGCCACAGTTAAAGGCGGCGGCAGAGGGTCAGAGGAGAGAAAGGAGCCGACAGGCTGCCGCTGGGATCGCTCGGTGTGCAGCCGCTCTGCACACCACCTGGCCGCTCCTCAGGAGGCTCATCTTTCCTGTGCGACTCAGCAGTGCAGCCTGGGATGTGCTGGGAGAATGCAGCCCACGTGTGCACAGGGAGACCTGCACCCGCTCTCCCCATGAGCGTCACTCACGATAGCAACCCTGGGCCAATGACGGCACGTGGAGCTTCCTCACCAGGGCCATGAGAGAGTGCCCTGCTGCTGCACGCTACCACACGGCGAACCTCAGACACACCGTGTGAGGGGAGAGTCTCATCACAAAACCACACGTGATTCCACCCGTGTGAAGGACCAGGAGGCCGTCCGCAGGGGCGGAGCAGGCGGGGCAGGGGACAGGCGGTGGCTGCTAACGAGCGGGGTTTCCTTCAGAGATGATGTCAATCTCCAGTTACAGCCGGTGTGACTGCACAACCTGGCAATCCACTCGCTCACAATGTAAACTGGGGTGTACAGTGTGTGGCTTGTATCTCCTAACACTGGTGTGAAAATAACTGTTCAGGGCACAACCGGCAGTAAGACAAACCATCGTTCTCCATCCACGTGGACAGGTGGGGAAGTACGCAAATAATTAAGTCCTCGCTCTGAAGATACGGTTGCAAGTGTTACCATGTGCAAACTGTTGGAAGGAGCATGACACATGTCAGTGACAAGCGTGGGTCAGCAGCTTGTCTGTACTCATCACACAGAACAGACGTGTGGTCCAGGCCCTGTCCCGCCCGACTCAGCGCAGCTCGTCGACATGATCTCAGGAGTTCAGTTGCTAATTTCAGGGCCGGCGGGAAGCTGTCTGTGGGGCAGTCTTTTTTTTCTTTAATATATTTTTTATTGATTAAGATATTACATCTGTGTCCTTATCCCCACATTATCCCCTACACCCCGCCCTGCCCATGCCCTCACCACCCCCTCGCCCCCTGTTGTCCGTGTCCATTGGTTAGACCTATATGCTTGCATATAAGTCCTTTGGTTGATCTCTCCCCCTTATCCCCACCCTCCCCTACCTTCTCTCCAGGGCCTGACAGTCCAATCAATGCCTCTCCATCTCTGGATCAGTCCTTGTTCATCAGCTTATGTTGTTCATTATATTCCACAAATGAGTGAGATCATGTGGTATTTATCCCTTAAAGAATATCCTTTAGCATTTCATATAATCCTGGTTTGGTGGTGATGAACTCCTTTAGCTTTTCCTTATCTGTGAAGCTCTTTATCTGACCTTTAATTCTGAATGATAGCTTTGCTGGATAAAGTAATCTTGGTTGTAGGTTCTTGGCATTCATCACTTTGAATATTTCTTGCCACTCCCTTCTGGCCTGCATGGTTTCTGTTGAGAAATCAGCTGACAGTTGTATGGGTATTCCCTTGTAGGTAACTAACTGTTTTGCTCTTGCTGCTTTTAAGATTCTCTCTTTGTCTTTTGCTCTTGGCATTTTAATTATGATGTGTCTTGGTGTGGCCCTCTTTGGATTCCTTTTGTTTGGGGTTCTCTGTGCTTCCTGGACTTGTAAGTCTATTTCTTTCATCAGGTAGGGGAAGTTTTCTGTCATTATTTCTTCAAATAGGCTTTCAGTATCTTGTTCTCTCTCTTCTACTGGCACTCCCATAATTTGGATGTTGGTACGTTTGAAGTTGTCCCAGAGGCTCCTTACACTATCTTCATATTTTTGGATTCTTTCTTCATTTTGCTTTTCCAGATAGGTGTTTTTTGCTTCTTCATATTTCAGATCTTGATTCTTAGGATCCTCTTGTCTGCTGTTGAATCTCTGTATAGTATTTTTAATTTCAGTCAGTGTATGTTTAATTTCTGACTGGTCCTTTTCCATTTTTTTTGGCATTCTCATTAAGATCCTTGAAGGTCTCACTAAGTTCCTCGGAGGTTCGTAGAAGATTCTTGAGTAATCTTATAACTGTGGTTCTGAACTCTATGTCCTCCATTAGTTTGCTTTCCTCCATTTCTTTCATTTGTGACATGTTTCTTTGTCTTCGCATTTTTGGCTGACTGCGAGGAGCCACTGTCTGTGCTGGAGACACCCTTATGTGTGTGGGTCCACCCAGCAGGGGCTACAGCAATATCAACAGATTTCTCCTCTTTGTCTGGAGTTTGGAGGTTTTGGAGCTCTCTGATTCACTGTAGTTTGTTAGGTTGCAAAAGCGCAGGTGCCTCCTTTGTGCCACCGAGCACAGCTTGGGAGGGGATGTAGTGGGGCAGGGTCTCACAGAGTTCCCAGGGTGGGGCAAACAGCAATGATGTCCGCAGTGACCCCGAGACTCCGACTCCGCGACTCCCGGAGTGCCGCTCGCCCCCACAGCCCTGCGAGCAGCTATGTTAGAAAGTCACCTTCGCTTTCCAACCCACTGCAAGACAGTCCTGTTTCTCCCCGTAGGAGCCTGGGACCCCAGCGTCTTGCCGTAAATGAGTTCAGTGCATTCCAGAGCTGGTCCCCTTCAGATTGAAAAAAAACCGCGCACCCAGGTGCAGCAGCCTCACGTGCGCCCCCGTACCTCTGTTCTTGGTGCCTCTCCCCTCCTACTCGGTCTCAATGCGATTTTTTCTTTCCTTCTAGTTGTGGAACTTCCACTTGGCCAGCTTTCCCGTGGTTCTGTATGATAGCTGTTTTGTCTTATAGTTGTGGTTTTAATGTTGTTGTGGGGGGCAGCACGTACAGGTTTGTACCTTATGCCGCCATCTTGATTCCTCTGTGGGGCAGTCTTAATGCGAATGTGCTGAGCCCTTTCTCCAGCCGCTGGGAGGAAGAGGGGCCAGGCTGGGGGCTCTAAAAGGCTTCTCGTCGGAGTGAAGTCCTTCCCTCCTTGAAGACCAAGTGCATTAGAGGGTGAGACCATGTCCACTTCTTCTAGGTGCCCAGGAGGTTCCCACGCACTAAGGACATCAGCCTCGCACGCCCCGTGCGCTCCTGTTCCCGTCCTCACTCGATGTGACAGTGAAAGCTAACGACCAGCTTAGGTAGGTCATAAGGGTGGAGGCTTCACTTAGGTCATTTTTGTTCTATTCCACTCTAAAACATCTTATAGTCCTTTCAGTTCTGTTTGCCGTTGATTCCTCTGTTTAATGTCTTTGCCTGCACAAGAAAATTGTCTGCGGTTTCATCTGTGATTAGTTCTATATTGCGTATCCCCTACTGACAATCTTTACAGCCCAATCATGAGCGAGATGGCCTTTCTGCACTTCACTGACTGTCACCTTAGGACCAACGTGATGGATTTGGCAGGTGACATGACGAGCATCTGCTGCGCTTGCTCCTCACAGCTTTGGTTATGCTTAAGTCCACGGTGGTGAATAAATGAAAAGTCTGAGTGGGAGAAGGGGATGGATTTAAAAATTACAATAAACAGACTAATTGCTCCGAGTGATTAGTTTTAGAATCAACACTTTGGTTGAGGTATTATCTTCTTACGTTTAAATCTTGTTTAACTGCATAAGTAATGTTATAAAAAGCGAGCAGCCATTTCCCTGGATGCTCTTGAATAGAGTCAGAAGCAAGAGAGAATGTCCTGGAGAGTGGAGGGAGAGGTGGGCCTGCTCTCCCTGAGCGTATAGAGCAGTGGTTCTCAACCTGTGGGTCGCGACCCCTTCGGGGGTTGAACAACCCTTTCACGGGGGTCGCCTAAGACCATCCTGCATATCAGATATTTACATGACTTTCAGAACAGTAGCAACATTACAGTTATGAAGTAGCAACGAAAATAATTTTATGGTTGGAGGTCACCACAACATGAGGAACTGTATTTAAAGGGCCAGAAAGTTGAAAACCACTGGTATAGAGTTATGTCATCTTCGCCGGCTTCTCTCACTCAGCATGACCCCTCAGGACCCATCCCTGTTGTCACCAATGGCAATATTTCATCTTCTCAAAAAATATTTTCCTCACCCAAGGATGCTTTTCCCATTGCTTTTTAGAGAGAGTGGAAGGGAGGGGGAAGGGAGAGACAGAGAGAGAGAGAGAGAGAGAGAGAGAGAGAGAGAGAGAGAGAGAGAGAGAGATGTGAGAGACACATTGACTGGTTCCTCCTGTATGACCTCTGACCAGGGCCAGATATCGAACCTGTAACCCAGATACATGCCCTTGACCGGGAATCGAACTTGCAACCTTTCAGTGTGAGGGCTGGTGCTCTAACTGCTGAGCCACACTGGCCAGGGTCCTTTTTTTGTGACTGATATGTGGGATATAAAACAGAAAGCAACAAATGGACAAACAAGAAAATAGACTCATAGACACTGACCACAGAATGGTGGTTAACAGTGGGGAAGGGGACTGGGGGAGGGTGAGGAGGGTAAAGGGGTCCAACATATGGTAGGGAAAGAGACCAGGCTGCGAGGAGTGCACACACAGTGAGCTGATGCATTATGGGACTGCACGGCTGAAACCTGGGTTGTGTTATTAACCGATGTCACCCCAAAATATTTGATTATTTGTAAAAAGGGTGAAATTTCTAAGCCTGAGTCCGTCAGAATTGTCCCCATGAACTCATCTGCACTGGCTCCGTCACTTCCCTTTGAAAGGACAGCGTTTCAGCTCAGACCGGCAGAAGCAGAAAAGTGCTGGGCCTGCTCCTGGTGGGTCGCTGCCTGTGCCACCTCAGCCATGAGCTGAACCTCGTGGTTCTGAATCAGGCGATGGAGTCGGCCTGGTTCTGTGACTGTCCCTGGAACAGTGTCCCCTGGAACAGTGTCCCCTGGACCCCGGGGACTGAGAGCTGAGGAGGGCTGATCCTCAAGTGAAAGCGGAGTGTCCTTAGGACATGAGGCTGGACAGAGCCTGCAGGTGTGGCTGAGCCACGAGCACAGACAGGCGGCGGTGGCCGAGCTCCGTGAACACCCACTTTAATCTCGGTACAGAGAGGAGACGAGTCGCTCCCGCACGCCCAGCTGGTGTGCCAGGTGAGCACGTCACCTTCGGGGCTGCAAAGACCACCAGGCCCACTCCGTCTCCCCGCGCCCGCTCCCGCACACCCTCCGGACTTCACCCACCAGTGAGTCAGACTGGCTCCTCACCTTCCCGCTGCACAGTAATGCTGTTGGCTGTCCTACGTTAGGGTAACTTGGTTAGCAGAGGTTTGCGGTTGGTTTTATTTCCTTTAATTCCTTAACAGGACGCCAGGCCCTCGGGAAGCAGGAAGGAGCAGGACGCCAGGCCCGCCAGCTTCCTCACCCCTCAGTCGCTGCTTCACTCGCCTGGGGTGTCATTTGAAGGTGCTGAGCAGCCTCATTGAAAGGGATCATCGAGGCCTGCGTCTGAGCCAGAGCAGCAGGAGAAGCAAGGCCTCCTTCCGCGCCCCCGTCAGGAGGAAGGTTCCGCCTGGCGGCCAGCCTCCCGCCTGCTGCTGGGCCCGGGCTAAGGCTCAGTGGCCAGGCCTCAGCCCCCGTTTTCTGAATTTGTTCCATTTACAAAGTAAGTCTGCAAACTGACCTTTTAAATAAATAATGACTCAGAAATGGCCTCAGACAACAAGCCTGTTCCATCACCTCCCCTTTCCCTCTTTCTCTGGTCGTTGTTGGCCTGGCCCCCGTATTCCCATCACCAGTCTGTCCGTGCTGCTGATGCAATATTCTCAGCATCTGTATCAATTGGCGCCCATGGAGCTGGGAGGTGGGAAGGCAGCAGGTGTCTCTGTGCAAGGCTCACAGGGAGAGAGCACCAAGTTCAAATCCATTGCTACTTCCCTCCCAGCTCCCAGGCTCTTCTCAGCCAGAAGTCCTACATGTGCCAGGTGTGCCCCTGCCATCCGGCAGGTCAGCCCATCCTGCATCCCCCCAGCACTGGCCCGGCAGCACTTCCATGGGGGAGGCTCCCACAGGTGAGCCTCCTCAGGGAAACCTCCCACAGGTGAGCCTCCCACAGGTGACCTTCCTCAGTAAACCTCCCACAGGTGAGCCTCCCACAGGTGAGCCTTCCACAGGTGAACCTCCCACAGGTGAGCTTCCCACAGGTGAGCCTCCGTAGGGGTGCTTCCTTGAACTAAGGTTCCTGCTGTAGGAAGGTGAGTGGTTTTGCTCCTGAAGATACTATTTTGGGGAGAAGAAGTGGGCCAGTGAGTGGAGGGTAGGGTGTGAGAGGCTTGGAATGAGGCTTTGGGGAGTGAGAGGAAGTGAGCCCAGGTCTCAGACCCGTGTGACTGCCCCGGGTGAGGCCAGCCACTCAGGCCCACAGTGTGGGTTCCGGGTGTCACTCTCAGGGCTCCCGCAGGCTCATTTGCAAAGAGCACTTGAGAGATAAAGGCATCTAAGATTTAGAGATTAAGAGTGAAAACATGGGAAGACCTCAGTGCCTCTACGTCTAAGGTGTGTGGACTAGAAGGGTGCTGAGTGGGTGTGGACACAGCCTCCCATGAGGCCGAGGGGGTCTCTGCAGCGGTGACGGTGGGCTGTGTGCCCGATTGTGGTGGAAACTGGTGTCACAGTGTGTGGAGACGCGCTTTGCTCTCCAACATCCGGAAAAACAATCAAACGCCCAGACTTGGCAGCGAAGGACATTTCAGGATCACTGAGGCTGCGCCAGGAGTCAGTAAAGGGCGCTTGGAAGACAGAGCAATGGTGTTGGGTGACACAGCGGCACCTGCTCGGTGCCCCCCCCCCCAACCGCCCCCCCCCCCCCCCCACACACACACACATGGCTACTCGGGCGCCAGGAATCTCAGATGGGAGGTCTGACTGGTGGCAGGCACCTGGCTGGTCTCCGGCCCCATGAATGAGTGTTTTCTACTGGGATGCGGCCACGCAGGCCTCTGTTTCAGCCTTTCTAGTGAAGGGATTACATTTCCTTTCATTCTTTCTTTTTAAGATACATACTTACTTAAGCCTACAGAGTTCCCTTGGAAGAAAGCATTAGTAATACCTGTCATTATACCTTAGGATTTTTCCAATTTAATGTCATCATTTAACATGACTGCTATTTTCTTAGCATTGAGCTAAGCACCCATTTGATAAACAGGCCTCCTATGTCCCCTGCCTAGCCCCTAGGGAGTCTATGTAGCAAGCCTCTCTGGCACCAAGGCAAACCCAGTCCACACACTCCTAACTTGATCTTACTAAGCCCACATTTGCCCAGATAATAACTCCTACGAACTATCAACTGAAGTATATGAAGAGAGAATACAACAGAATTCAAAACTATTGCATGATATCAGATAACGATGGCAGAAGATCGAGCACTAAAACCAAGTAGTTCAATAGTCCTCTCAAGGCAGGTGTGCCAGCTGAATGGGAGCACCAGCCCGCGATGGGTGGCCCTCTGCCATCCCAGCAATTCTGCCTACACCAGATGCCTACCTAATTGGGAAACTTTGCATTGAATATCTGAATTCTGGGAGAAAGATGTAGGAGCCAGGGGCCAAGGGGAGGAGTACTGTAGTCATGGAGGCCTAGCAAGAAGGAAGTGTTGGCATTTTGGGGTAGGTCTTAGCACCCAGCAGAACGTCAGTCAGCAAACAGGCTCACCACAAATGTTGACTGCAGTGAAGCAGCAAACACCGAGCACAGTGGTTGCATTGAGTATTGCCGAAGACCAATTCCAGCATGTTCAGCAGGGCTGAATAATCTGGAGTGGCAATGGCATTTCCCCAAACCTGAATAGGATACATTAAATTGATTGTGGCTGCCAGGCAGCTAAAGCGCATCTTAATCTACATGTTATTGCCTCCTACTGGCCAAACACCTGAACAGCCGTAGGCTAATTCCCCCATTCTGACAATGCTTGTGTGTACCCTTTGAAGTGTATATCTCTGCCTCGCCTCAGGACAAGTTGTGTTAATAAAAAGCATGAGGCCCTAACCGATTTGGCTCAGTGGATAGAGCGTCAGCCTGCGGACTGAAGGGTCCCAGGTTCGATTCCGGTCAAGGGCATGTACGTTGGTTGCAGGCACATCCCCAGTAGGGGGTGTGCAGGAGGCAGCTGATCAATGTTTCTCTCTCATCGATGTTTCTAACTCTCTATCCCTCTCCCTTCCTCTCTGTAAAAAATGAATAAAATATATATATTTTTTAAAAAGCATGAGGTCCTGGGACGAGGAGAACCTTAGACTTTAGACCAGTGGTCAGCAAACTCATTAGTCAACAGAGCCAAATATCAACAGTACGATTGAAATTTCTTTTGAGAGCCAAATTTTTTAAACTTAAACTATATAGGTAGGTACATTGTTCTTAACTTAATTAGGGTACTCCTAAGCTGGCCTTTGCTAAAAACATCCTCAATCTGATTGAGGTACGTTCCCTGAGGTCAACCCCTTCCAACTCTCCCATCCCCACTCATCTTGTATACTTGTTTCGTCTGTCTCCTTTCCGAAAACCAACTTCTGTGCATGGGCCATGAAGTTTCAATCACACTGTATGTGTGCACCTGCATGTGGTATTTTGTGGAAGAGCCACACTCAAGGGGCGGAAGATCTGCATGTGGCTCGCAAGCTGGGGTTTGCTGACCACTGCTTTAGATCTTAGACCTTAGACCTGAGAATTTAGAACGTAGATCCTAGTTTCCTTTAAACTAGGCTCCTCTGACCCCCCAATGCCTTTCAAAATTATCTTTTGTCTCTGGACTCTTTATTAATCTACACACAGCCTTCTCCAGATTTCCTGAACCCTTCTTAATGCTGGGACAAGAACCCTGGCAGAGTATAAGTTCAGAAACCAAACAAGAATGAAGATGCAATTGTGCTAAGCTGTGTTGCTGAATGTGCTGGGTTGTGCTCATTTCTTTATGGAAGAAATAACATTGAGTCCACAGCCTGGGCCAGGCCTGTCTGGGCCTGGAGTTAGGCCTGAATTTGATAGATTCTAGGAAAAGTAACCAGACAGGTCATTGCACCAGAATTTAATTTACTGGGTTGAAGAGGTATTAGTTTATAAAATGTCTCTCTGGCCTCCTGAAGAATTTACTTACAGAGAAACTCTACTTTTGATTGCTCCCTATGCCATCCAGCTCACAGAACAGCAGGTAATAGGCCGTTGTGTACATTGGACAGTAAGAATCCGGTGCTCCCACGCCAGCTCAAACACACGATACTCTATCTTCTGTGTCTACAGTAGCACCTGCCCAGCAGTCCCCCAAATGCTGCCTGATTGCACTTCACATTTAAATCTCTTTTCTGCATTTAGTTCTGTGAGCTCCAAACACAGTTTTAAAATCTGAGTTTGCCAAGAAGTAGGTGGCAGACAGAATTCACGTCAGAGTGTCTGAGTCAGTTACCCACCGAAAAGCAGTAAGCCAGTGCACGTAACGCCGTAAGGACCACCAGGATGGCATGCGTGGGACATGCGGTCACCTTGCTCAGCCACTCGCCCACTCAAACGTCAGTAACTGAGTCCGGCTCCAGAGCGCAGGGAATCTGACTGTAATCGATCTGATCCACCCGCTCAGAAATGCCTCAGCCACACTTGGGAGTTACTCTTTATTTCCCCTGAATTCACAAGGAAAATCTAAGTTCCTAGTGAGCAGAACAGAGCTCACACTGGGAATCAGCTGCTGGTATATACAGGACACTATATTTCACCCAAGTATAAAAGGTTTTAAGAAATGACGATGATAATGGAATTAAGTAACAGCAATGTCTCTCATCCATTGAATACTGGGATACAACACAGATTCTTTATGAATTTATTTTCTACAACACTGTCCTTGAGGCATTCCAATCACCATGATTTTAAAAAGAAGCTACTGAAGTTCAAGGTCAAACAGGACATTCAAAGTGAAAGACTGGGAACCGGGTTCCGACCAGCCTGTCCTTCGCCTCACTGGCCATGGTGCGTGGGCTGCGGGGGAAGTGGGGGAGGAGCAAGCGGGTAGACAGTGCGTTTCTGTCAACATCGTATGCCACAGGGACCTGCAGAGCTAAGGGAGGAAGGAGAGTTGTCCCTGCCAGATCCCTCCTCTGGCTGCAGCTCGAGAAATGCGGCTGAGTCTTGCTTCTGTACCAAAGGACGCTCAGGTGGGACAGACAGATGTGGTGAAGGAGTGGCTTCCTGCTACCTCACAGGGACTCCGCCGTTCAGACAGATGCACCGTTTTCTTCTCCCAGATGCTGCCCAATGGAATGAAGATATGACCTTGAAAGCATGAGGACTCACACTTCTGGCCTCACAGGGGCACACTGTCCCACTCCCACTCATCGCGTAGGCGTGTGCCTCTGTCTTTCAGCGCAGCTTTTCATTAACCAGTTTCTCCCAGGCACCCGCGCAGCCCCCCACCCCTACCCCACCCGGAGAGCAGACCTCGCACCTGCCATCGCTGCCTGTTCCCCCCCAGATCACAGTCCAGGCCACCCACTCCACCTGTAGCAGGTTAGGTTTTCGGTGGACTCTTACATTTGCACCTACATATTTATCAAGAAAGTATAAATTATGGACGGGTTGGCAAATGTAGAGAATCATCAGAATGAGAAGAGCTCTAGTTTAAAAATGGGACAGCTGGACACAGCTGGACAAAAGCATTGCTGGACTTCTTTTAGGAACATCTTAATCTGGGCCCTGTCGGCATCACTGAGAGCAAACTTCAAGGTCCTTTACTGAGACACAGTCACACAAATAGAATCGAGACATCCAGGTGTCCCAGGAAACACCAACGAGTTCCCAGCAAGGACCCCACGAGGACTGTGACACCTGATGAACTGATGAAGGCTCAGTGCAGTGGGAGCTCAGGTGGAGCACGGTCCCGAGGGTTCCCTGGAGGCGAGGGCCTCTGAGCTGTTAAAGGTGCAGAGAAGGCTGAGGAGCCTCTAGGCAGGTGACCAGCGTCAGGTGGGAAGCATTCTCAGCAGCACGGTGACCCTGGGGTGCACTCCAGATGCCGAGGGGTAAAAGCTGACACGTCCAGTGCATTGTGCATGCACTTGGACATTGTGCTGACTAAGAAGTGTGAATGGGGCCCAGTGTCTAATTTACCCCTCAGACATTTAAATTTTCCAACCAAAAAATATGATTCCAATAGCATCAATGATTCTAGGATCCAGAAACATGGGACAAAAGCAGCCTGGGTGTCCCAGACTTTGAAGAGCCCCTCACACCTGTGGGAACAAGGCAGGCCTGCCTACCGCCCTCCAGGAGCCTGGATCACTCAGAGTGGTGTTAAGCAGCGACTCTCCGTCCCCCCCCTCCCCCACAACCCCCAGGCAGCACTGGAAGGTGGGAAGGCCCAGCACTCACCTGGCCCACAGCCCTGCCCCTGCACACCTGCAGGTCTCCAGGCAGCACACAGTCTTCTCAGACTCCAGCCTCCGCCTCTGCTGCTGGAGAGACCAGGAGAAATTTCCCAGTTAAACCCGACCCTGCAGCTGCCCCTGCAAAGGTGCCTCCTGAGCTGGGGGGCACCCCCTCCCCACACACCCGTGAATAAGCAGCTGAGCAGCAGGACTATTGGGGCTGAACAAAGGGACGTGGGAGCAGGCTGCCTGGAGCTGGGATGGATCTGCCCTCTGAACCCAGCACACAACCAGGGGCAGGAAAGGTGTTCTGCTCATTGTGGACTTGCTGGAGAATTCTCCTCATTTAACTGCTTCTAGGAAAAGGATACAACTTTCTTTCTCCATAATTATTTTCTTTGTTAGTTTCATTTCTTTATTCATTCTATGGGATTCAGATCATATTTCAGCCACTTAAATTAATGATCACCATCATTAACCTAGTTGATTTACAGAAAGATCTACACTAATAAAAGACAAAGATGCTAATTGAGCATACCTTTGCTACTCCCTAAGCCATGCCCACCAGCCAATCAAAGCTACTATATGCAAATTAACCCAACCAAGATGGCGGCCGGCAGCCATGGAGCTGGAGCAAGCAGGAGGCTTGGTTGCCCGGGCAATGGAGGAAACCAAGCTTCCCACCAGCCCTGAGCAGGCTGTGGCCTCCACTCATGGCAACAAAGTTTCAATTATAGAAGCTAAATAAATCTCAGATACCTGCTTTCAGCCAGCCTCCACTGGGAGCTTGGGTGGCTGGGGTTGTGGCCAGCCTGCAAACAGCCATCAGCCCCTCACCAAGGCTGGCCACACCCTCATGGGGTGAGGGTCCCTGCTGGGGGGCTTGGCCAGCCTGTAAACTGCTGTCAGCCACTCACCCAGACTGGCCAGGCATCCCAGCAGGATCCCCCCTCCCCCCCAAAGGAGGTGTGGCCAGTCTGAAAACGGCCCTCAACCCCTCACCCAGGCTGGCCAGGCACCCCTAGTGGGGACCCCCCACACTGAAAGGGCTGTGGCCAGCCTGCAAACACCCATCAGCCCCTCACCCAGGCTGGCCAGGCACTCCTATATAATAAAAGGGTAATATGCAAATTGACCCTAACAGCAGAAAGACTGGGAATGACTGGTCACTATGACACACACTGACCACCAAGGAGCAGACTCTCAATGCAGGAGCTGCCTCTGGTGGTCAGTGTGCTCCCACAGGGGGAGCTCTGCTCATCCACAAGCCAGGCTGATGGCTTCCAGTACAGCGGTGGTGGTGGGAGCCTCTCCTGCCTCCTCAGCAGTGCTAAAGATGTCCAACTGCAGCTTAGGCCTGCTCCCCACTGGCAAGTGGAAATCCCCTGAGGGCTGCTGGGCTGCCAGAGGGATGTCTGACTGCCAGCTTAGGCCCGGTCCCCCAGGGAGTGGGCCTAAGCCTATAGGTGGACATCCTCTGAAGGGTCCCAGACTGCAAGCAGGCATAGGCCAGGCTGAGGGACCTCCCCGAGTGCACAACTTTTTGAAATATAACCCTGGGGAGGGGGTGTGGGAGGGAGAGAGAAAGGTCATATTCGTGGAGAATTGGCGTTATTCTAATAACTTCTCTTGTCTCTCTCTATGGAGAAAGCCTAGTGTATCATGTTTTGAAGTCAGCCTGTCAGGATGGGTAACAGAAGAACTGGGTAAATGGGTGAGGTACTGCCTGTGCTAGGTCCCTCTATTAGACACTGTTCTCCAGGCAAACCAATAGGGTCTACATGGACTTATGTAAGACATTGATAGAAATAGGCTCATACGTTGAGACCAATCATCTGTGCTTTACTAACTGGAGAACCAGTAAAGCCAATGGTATAACTCAATCTAAATCTGGAGGTCTGAGAACCAGGGAGCCCATGGTGTAACCCCCAGTCAGAGGCCAAAGGCCTGAGAATAAAGGGCAGCTGCTGTAAAGCCTAGAGTTTGAAGCCTTGAGAACCAGGAACTCCAATGTTCACGGGCAGGTATACATAGCCATCTCACACCTGGCTGGCAAGGCTCAGTGGTCGACTATAAACCAGGAGGTCACAGTTCTATTCTCTGTCAAGGCACATGCTGTGTTGCAAGAGGCATCTGATCAGTGATTCTCTCTCATCACTGATGTTTCTATTATCCCTGTCTCTTCCTCTCTGAAATCCAAGATGTGTGTGTGTGTGTGTGTGTGTGTGTGTGTGTGTGTGTGTAAAGATGGACATCTCAGCCGAAGAAGACACAATTCATTCTTCTTTCCTCTTTCTATTCCTCTTGTTCCCCCAGAAATTGGAGGAGGCCCACCAGTCCTGTAAGATCTCCTTACTCATCGACTGAATCCAAAGCTAGCCCCATCCATTCACACATAGTATTGTTTTACCAGCTACCTGGGCAACTCTTAGAGCTGTCAAGTTGACATATAAAATTGACCCTTCACAGTGACCCTAATCAAAGGGCACCCAAATGAAGGCTCCAAGCTGAGGTTTCAGGGGCTGGTGCTTTTGGGTAGGGGGGCCTTAGGCAAGAAGCTCAATTCCCCTGCAAAATGAGGATCATGGTGCTCACCCAGCTTTTATTTAAGGGCCATACACCCATGGCCCTTAGGCAGGCAGTTTCCAGTAATAGGCAGACTAGCCCATCAGCAAGGATTTACATAATAATACATGGGGAAGTTGCTTCAGCTACCATTATCTGGACTAACAGTGGGTGCACAGCTCTGACCATTGCCAGAGCTCAAGGGTCGCCAGCCTTCTGGGTTCCTTGTCCACACCTCTCTTCTAGTGAGACAATAGGCAGCTTCCCACAATAGCTGGCATAGAGATACAAGGAACTTTTAGACATTGATCTTTTTTAAAAAATATATTTTATTGATTTTTGAAGGAGAGAAAGGGAGAGGGATAGAGAGAAACATCAATGAGAGACACACATCGATCAGCTGCTTCCTGCACACCTCCCACTGGGGGTGTGCCTGCAACCAAGGTACATGCCCTTGAGCAGAATTGAACCTGGGACCTTTCAGTCCCCAGGCCGACTCTCCATCCACTGAGCCAAACCAGTTAGGGCTAGATATTGATCTTTATCCTGTTCCTCTGCTGAATTCACACAGTTCAGGGGGTGTGGGTGTGGAGTCTGTAAGCTTTTCTCTAGAGATATCTAAGTTGTTTGCAAATATGGACAGCTCCTTTTTCCTTTCTGATTTGTACGCCTTTTCTTTCTTGCATTGCCTTGTGCCTGATCCAAGGAGAAAGCCTTTCATCCAGCAGGTCACAGTGATGTTAGTGAAAAATAGAAGAGAGTGATATTGAGGGACAGGCTTACTGAAGTGGGGACATGAGGGCCGATGGTCATAAGGGAGATCATTGGGGGTGTGGTGAGTGAAGGGGTGGCATGAAGGCAGGAATGGGACCATGGAGACTCGGTGTAGTGAGGGAAGGCACTTGCTATCTGGGAAGGGTTCTCTGCTGAAGGCTCTGACTCTCAGATAAAGGCGCTGGCTGTTAAAGAAATAATCCCAATAAGATGAAGGGATGGAGACTGAGGTTTCTGATTGGATGTTAACATTTGAGAAGGTGTATAAATTCCTCAGGCACCAGAGGAGAGATTCAGAGTCCTCCAGCTCTGCCGTCAGTGCCGCGGGTCTTTCTCCACCAGGTCTGAGATCTGAGCCCCAGTCAATCCAGTCACAGCAGGTAAGTTATTGACCTCAGCTGAGGCAGCCAGCCTCACAGTGGCTCAGAGAACTTTCCTTTTTCTTTCTTTACAGACTAACAGATTGAAGGCTTTGATTTTGCCTCTAAGTGTAGTTTTGCCTGAATTCCAAACATTTAGATTTGTGCTTTGATTTATTTATAAATGTGTAACCAAGCCAATTTCACCACACCCCCAAACTCCTACTGAAAATGTCTACCTGTTTGGGGGTTTCTTTCTGGACAGTTTAAATAGTTAGCATGTGCAGATTTGGTGGAATTTCAAACATTTGGATTTGTGCTTTGGTTTATTTTTACATGTCTAAACAAGCTGATTCCCTGACCTCCCCACCTCCCTTCCTAATGAAAACATCTTAATTGTGGTTTTATTTCTGGAAATTTTAAATATTCAGTTTGTGTCCCTAGATTGGTCTGAAACTCTTTCCCAAAAAAGGTGGGGGTCAGCTTTCATTTTTTGAGTAACCACTTCCCAGTCAGACAGGAATGAAAGATGTGGGTGCTTCTGAGATGCTTTTCATGGGGCCTGCAGGGGAGAGCTATGGCTCTGTGGTCACCGAGCCCAGAATGGGACTCACTAACCTGAGGCTCTCACCTTTGCCAGGCAGTGGCTTTGGCCCTGAGTTGATTCCTCTGATGGATGGGGAGTCAGTGGATGGGGCTTTAATGCTTGGCCTGACAAGAATGCTTTGTTCCCTAGACGTTTCTGAAGGATTTTTTTCTGAGCACCTTGAAGATGAGCATCCGGACCTCACCCACACTCCCGAGGCTGCCAGGAAGGAGCCTGCTGATGGACCAGGCTGCAGCCATCGCAGCTCTGGAGTACCTGCCCGCTGAGTTTTTCAAACTATTGTTCATTCAGGCCTACCGTCGGAGAATGCGGAAGCCCCTGAAGGTTTTGGTGCAAGCCTGACCCTTCCCTGTCCTCCCTCTGGGGAGCTTGATGAGGCTGCCTCCAGTCATGGTCTTAAAAGTGGTATTGGAGGGGCTTGACGGTCTGCTTGCCCAAGAGGTTCGCCCCAGGTAAGGCAGCTTCAGGTGCCTGGTAGGGTCCTGGGCATCCCAGAGACAGGGTGGGTCAGGGCATGTGGAGGGCCTAAGGGTGGACCTGAAGTTTCTGACGGTGCCAGTGAGGCTCAGGGAGCCCTTGCACACTACAAAACTCACTGTGGGAAGTGGAGGACTGCCTATTGGGCAGGGCGACCTGCAAAACCTGCCCTGCCTCCTCCCAGTGGTACTTAAAGGTACACAAAGTGCTGAGCAGGAGGGATGGAAGGGAAGGAGATGAGCAAAGCAAAGCAGAGGGAAGAGGAGAGCAACGGAGAAGCTGACTTTGGGACTCAAAGATGAAGCTCAGGGTGGGGGTGGAAACTTATTGCTGCCTCACCTCAGATGCTCAGTCTCATTCTGACCTGCCCTGGTTCTATTGATCCTTTTGAAAAACATTTTTTTTTATTAATTTCAGAGAGGAAGGGATAGAGGTAGAAGCATCAATGATGAAAGAGAATCATTGATCCTCCCCCTCCTGCTCACACACACACACTCCCCCTCACACACTGGGTATTGAGCCTGCAAACCAGGAATGTACCCTGACGGGGGATTGAACTGTGACCTCCTGGTTCATAGGTAGATGCTCAGCCTCTGTGATACACTGCCCGTAAATCATGTCAGTCAATGCCCTGTTGACCTGGAAGAATCTCAGCTAATGTCCTGCTCTCCCCACAGGAGGTGGAAACTGCGGGTGCTGGATTTAAGGAACAAGGATGTCAACCTCTGGAGAATGTGGTGTGGGCACAGCACCCAGGAGTGCTCTCAGACAGGACCAGTGGCTGTGTACTGCTCCAGCCCCAACATGGAGCACCCCTTGGCTCCCTTGGAGGTGTTCCTAGACCTTGACTTCAGTGAAAGGGACGGGGTTGAGTTTTTCATGTACATCATCCAATGGGCCCAGCAGAGGGAAGGGTTACTACACCTGAGCTGCAAGATGCTGAGGTTTTTCGAATTGCCCTTCCAGAGGGCCAGGAAGGTCCTGGATAGGGTGCAGCTGGACTGCATCCAGGAGGTGCAAGTGGACTGCACCTGGGAAATGCCTACCCTGAGGACATTTGCTCTCTACCTGGGTCAGATGAGTAACCTGCAGAGTCTCGCTCTCTGCCACATCAAGGTGTTAGCTGAGGGGGAGGATGAACAAGAGGAGGAGGAGGAAGTGGAGGAGGGGGAGGAGGAGGAAGTGCAGGAGGAAGAGGAGCAAGAGGAACAGAAGGAAAAGAAGCAGGCCTTGGAGGAGGAATATTTGTGGGAGAGGGAGGAAGAGGAGCAGGAGTGGGAGGATGAAGAGGAGTGGGAGAGGGAGGAGCAGGAGTGGCAAAGGGAGGAGCAGGAGGAGCAGGAATACTTTTCCCAATTCCTCTCTCAGATGCTCAGGCTGCAGCACCTCAAGAAGCTCTACTTGGACTCTCCCTCCTTCCTCCGAGGCCGTCTGGACCAGATGCTCAGGTGAGCTGTGTAACAGTGGACGCAGCCCCAGAATGTCAAGGGAGTGGTCTTGTTTGCTGCGTTGAGGGTGGTGTCCTGTGAGCACCTTAGATAATCATGTTTTAAAATCTGCCTGTCAGGAGGGGTAGCAGAACTGGCTCAATGAGTAACCCAGTGAGCCTGGGTCTGTGAATTCTTCCTTAGGGAGAGATATCTAAGTGACCAGGACTTAGGAGGAGGGAGGGAGGAGGAAAAGTCACATCGGAGGGAGCATTTCTAGACAGAAGCTCTGTGCCCACCGGCCATGTGAACACACATGAGCCTGTCTCAGCTTCCCCATCTGTCAGAGGTGGTCCTGGGCTCCAGGAAGGTCAAGAGTAGAAAGGAAAGGCAGGATCCCGCTCCCTTAGCGTAAGGATTGCAAAGAGTAACAGGTGATTGCGGTAGAAGTCGCCTCTACAGACTGGCTTCCCAGTTGATGCTGCAGATTCTTCCTCTGGTCACTCTCTCCCTTTTCTTTAATCCTCACCGGAGGATATTTTTCCTTTGGTTTTTAGAGATTGAAATGGAGGGGAAGAGAGAGAGAGAAATAAGGATGAGAGAGACAGAGAGAGAGATGATTGGTTGCTCCCAGCACATGTCCCAACCCCAGCCTCGCATTGATGCTGTAAATGGGATCCGTGCCCTTGACCATGAATCAAACCTGAGACCCTTCAATCAAAAGTGAAAGCTCTATCCACTGAGTCAAACCAGCTAGGGCCAGGTTTGTTCCTTAGGCATTAGATGAAAAAGCCTCCTGTGGCCCAGATGTTTGGTGCCTAGAGCCAAGCAATGGACAGAAGGAAGCCTGCATTGAGAGCATTCTTGGTTTTGACTCCCAATTTACCATTCACGGATGCCTGCCTTGACCTAGACACTGTGAGGCTCTCTGAGCAGGCTCCTGGGGTTTTCCTTATGTCCAGTCCCCCTCCAGAGAGCAGTGCTCTGCTTGGCAGCTGAGGACAGGAAGCTCTGGAGAAGTCGTGAACTTGACCCAGCCTAAAAGAAAGCTGGGGGTCCTGGGTGCTGGCCTTCATCACATTGTCAGGACAGCCTGGGCTTGCACAAATCGGTCTTCCTCCACCTGGAAGCCCCCCTCTTTTTACCACCGCCGTCCCCAGGAACTAATCGCTCCATCTTTCCCCAGGTGCCTGCAGACCCCCTTGGACAAACTCTCCATATGGCTTTGCTGGCAGCTGATGCAATCAGACCTGGCACACCTGGTCCAGTGCCTGAACCTCAGGCAGCTGAAGTCCCTGCATCTGTATGGCATCAACCTCATTGATTTTAGTCCCGAGCCCCTCCGAGCTCTGCTGGAGGCAGTGGCACCCACCCTCCAGGACCTGCACCTGGATAACTGTGCGATGGTGGACTCCCAAGTTGAGGCCATCCTGCCTGTCCTGAGCTGCTGTCACCAGCTCAGGGACTTCACCATCACTGAGAACCCCCTCTCCGTGGCCACCATAAAGAAGCTGCTGTGCCACACAACCGGGCTGCGCAGTTTAGAGCGCGAACGGTACCCCGTCCCCCTGGAGTGTTACAGGACCCACGAGACTGTGGACCAGGAGAGAGTTGCCCTGATCCAGGCTGAGCTCATGGGGATACTGAGGGAGTTAGGACAAACCAGGACCATCCATCTTGACACCAAGTACTTTAGCTCTGGGGACTTTTATGACGTGGCATTTTCATAACATAGAGCCCGGGATGTGCCCCTGTAGTGACCCTGCTCACCAGGTGCACCTAACAAGGGCTTCCTTCTGGGCCCCTAGAACCGGAAACCTCAGACTGGGGTGCAGTATGTGGGGCCACTCACATTTCATGTTCATGCTTAGTGTGAATGGGGAAAAGGAGGGACCCAGCCCGGGTACAGGATTGCAGGGACAAAGGTTGGGGAGTTCATGGGACCTCAAAGGCAAAGTGTCCTACTATCAGAAACATGCATCTGGTTTGCTTGGGGAGGGGTTGGGGATTTGGGCTTGAGGTGCATCTGTGGGAGTTAATCCTCGGGTGGATGGTTGTAAAGGAATTATCAGAAATAAAGACAATTTCAAAGGCCACCGTCTGGTCCTCTCTCATGTATTAACTTTTCTCCACACTTTACACCTCAGTTACTGATGAATAAAGGTGCCCAGGGCTCAGGATCAGACACTGGAGCTGCTGGTATGCAGTTGGGCTGCAGGGCCAGCACCATTTTATCACTCCCTCCAGGTTTTTCCTTCTCCCTGGGCATCTCTGACCTCATTGTGGCTGCTCAGTGGGTGGATACAATGCTACTTTCTACGTGGTCCACTAACCACTGAAATGAAGGGGACTTGCTGCTGGTTCTGAATCTGTATGTGAGTGGTCCTCATGGTGCTGCTGGTGAACCCACAACTCTCAAGAATTGTGCCAGGAGGGGTTCAGGGCATGAGGCAAGGCCCCCAGTTCCAGACGGGCTTGTCCACACAGCAGAGGAACAGAGCTGCCGGGGCCTTCTAGGCCATGCCTGTCAGCCCGGTGTTGAGGAATTAACCTGCTTGCAGCCAGGAAAATCATCCAAATTCCTTTGACCAAAATACTAAAGTTATTCAGGAACATAAGACTTTTCCTTAGTATTTTTTTTTTTTACCACATCCTATCTAATAAAAGAGAAACATGGTAATTAGCGTACGGCCCCTACCCTTCCCATTGGCTAATCAGCGAGATATGCAAATTAACTGCCAGCCAAGATGTGGCCGGCAGCCAGGCAGCTTGAAACTAACAAGAGGCTTGCTTGCTTCAGTGACGGAGGACTCCAACGTTCCCCGCCTGCCTTGCTGGCCTCTGAGCTTGCAGTTTAAGAAACATGGTAACAAATATAGAAGCTAAACAAAACCCCAGAAACCTGCTTACAGCGAGCTGGGATCTCAGAGCTGGAGTTATACATTGTTTCAATTATAGAACCCAAACAAACCAGATAGCTTCTTTCAGCAGCAGAGGCCTCAGAGCTGGAGCCAGAGCTAAAGCTGGCCCAAAATTTTAAAAAAAGAAAAAAGAAAAAAAGGAGCAGTTGGGAGCTTCAGCCCTCACCCCTCACCCAAACTGGCCAGGCACCCCAGTGGGGACCCCCACCCTGAAGGAGGCGTGACCAGCTGCAAACAGCCATCATCCCCTCATCCAGGCTGGCCAGGCACCCCAGTGGGGACCCCCACCCTGATCCAGAACACCCTTCAGGGCAAACCAGCCAGCCCCACCCATGCACCAGGTCTCTACCCTATATAGTAAAAGGGTAATATGCCTCCCAGCACCGGGATCAGCGGAGCCGAGAGGCCCCCTGGCACCGGGATCAGCATGACAAGGGGCAGCGCCCAAACCCCCTGATCGCCCTGAGGCTCTGTGTGTGACAGGGGGCGGGGCCACAACCTCCCTATCCGCCCTGCTCTCTTTGTGACAGGGTAAGGTGCCCCAACTCCCTGATCAGCCCTGCTCTGTGCCTGATAGGGGGGAGCTCCCCAACCCCTTGATCCCCCTGCAGCTCTGTGTGTGACAGGGTGCGGGGCCTCAACCCCCTGATCGGCCCTGCTCTGTGGGTGATAGAGGGTGGTGCCCCAACCCCCCCGCCCCCACGAGCCCTGCTCTGTGTGTGATGGGGTAGAGCCATAACCTCCCCATTGGCCCTGCCTTCAGTGTGACAGCGGCAGCGCCCCAACCCCCTGATTGGCCCTGCTCTGTGGGTGATTGAGGGCGGCGCCCCAACCCCCTGATCTGCCCTGCCCTGAGTGTGACAGGGGGCGGTGCCCCAACTCCCCTATTGGCCCTACTCTGTGAGTGACGGGGGAGATCCTCAACCCCCTGATTGGCCCTGCTCTGTGCATGACATGGGGGAGCTCCCCAACCCCCTGATTGACCCTGCTCTGTGCATGACAGGGGGTGGCGCCACAACCTCCCCATCAACCCTGCCTTGAGTGTGACAGGGGGCGGTGCCCCAATCCCCCAATCGGCCCTACCCTGAGCGTGACTGAGTGTGGCATCGCAACCTCCCAATCTGCCTTGCTCTGTGCATGACAGGGGAAGGCGCCCCAACTCCCCAATCGAACCTGCTCTGAGCCCAACCAGGGGCTGAACCTAGGGATTGGGCCTGCCCTCTGCTACCCAGGAGCAGGCCTAAGCTAGCAGGTCGTTATCTCCTGAGGGGTCCCAGACTGCGAGAGGGCACAGGCCGGGTTGAGGGACTCCCCCTCCCCCCGAGTGCACAAATTTTTGTGCACCGGGCCTCTAGTCTTATCTAATAAAAGAGAAACATGTAAATTGACTCTACCTCTGCTACACACACAAGCCACACCCGCCAGCCAATCAGGAGCGAGTATGCAAATAAACCCAACCAAGATGGCGGTGGCCACGGAGCTGGAGTGAACAGGATGCTTGGGTTGCCCCGACAATGGAGGAAGCCAAGCTTCCCGCCTGCCCTGGCTGGCTGTGGGCTCCGCTCAAGGAGCGTTCGGGAGCCTGGGTTGCCCGGGGCTGTGGCCAGCCGGCAAACAGCCATCAGCCTCTCACTCAGGCTGTCCACGCCCCATGGGGTGAAGGTCCCCGCTGGGGGGCTTGGGCAGCCTGCAAGCAGCAATGAGCCCCTCACCCAGGCTGGCCAGGCACCCAAGTGGGGACCCCCACACTGAAGGGGGTGTGACCAGCCTGCAAATAGCCCTCAGCCCCTCACCCAGACTGGCCAGGCACCCCAGCAGGACCCCCACCCTGATCCGGGACACTCTTTAGGGCAAACCAGCACCAGGCCTCTATCCTATATAATAAAAGTGTAATATACAAACTAACCCTAACAGCAGAATGACTGGGAATGACTGGTCACTATGACACACACTGACCACCAGGGGGCAGAGAACTGATCTTGGGGGCAGAATTTCCAGAGGATGAGGCCCAGAATCAGGATTTTAAAAAGATTTCCAGGTGATTCTAATGTGCAGCCAAGGTTGAGAACCACTGTGCTAAGGGGCTTCCATGGATAGAGGACATGCAAGAGTAGCTGGGCAATGTAAGAGGAGAAGTGGGAATCCTAAGAAAGAACCAAAAAGAAGAAATGCTAGAGATCACACACACACACACACACACACACACACACACACACAAAGAAAAACTGTAACATAAATTAAGAATGCCCTTAATGGGCTCGTCAGTAGACTAGACACAGCTGAGAAAAGAATCTCTGAGCTAGAAGATAAAAATCAATAGAATCCTCAAAAAATAAAGAGCAAAGAGAATACAGATGGAAAAAAATTCAGAGAATATCCAAGGTCTGGGGGACAACCACAAAAGGTATAGTATAGACATAACTGGAATACCAGAAGGAGAAAACGGAACAGAATAAATATTTGAAATAATAATGACTGAGAATGTTCCCAAATTAATGTCAGACATCAAAACGAGATCCAGGAAGCTCAGAGTACCTCAAGCAAGATAAATGCCAAAGAAAACTATGTCTATGTGTATGGTCCTCAAACTTGAGAAAAACAAAGAGAAAGTAAGAACTCCTGAGGGAAGCCAGGGGGAAAATTCCTTACCGGTAAAGGAACAAAGACAAGAATTACTACACTGACAAGCTAAACTTCATTAATATTAATAACTCAGCTCTTCAAGAGACAATATCAAGAAATGAGAAGACAAGCCACAGACTGGGAGGAAATATTTGCAAAAGACACCTCTGATAAATGACTGTTATCCAAAATACAGACTCTTAAAATTCAACAATAAGAAAAACAACCAATTAAAAGATGGGCCAAATACCTAATGACACCTAACCAAAGAAGATATGCAGATGGAAAATAATCATATAAAGAGATATTCCATATCATGTGTCATCAAGGAAATGCCAATTAAGAAAACTGTGATACCGCTACTTACATACTATTAAAATTGCCAGAATCCCGGTCATTGACAACATGAAATGCTACCAAGGATATGGAGGAACAGGAATTCTCATACATTGCTAGTGGTAATGCAAAATTGTACAGCCACTTTGGAAGACAGTTTGATAGCTTCTTACAAAACTAAGTATATTCTTACCATATGACCCAATAATCATACATCTTAGTATTGCCCCAAAGGAGTTAAAACTTGTGTCAACAGAAAAAAACCTGCACAAGGATTTTTATAACAGCTTTATTCATAATTGCCAAAACTTGGAAACTACCAAAATATCCTCCAGTAGGTGAATGGATAAACAAACAAACTGTGGTACAACCCAATAATGGAATGTTATTCAGTGCTAAAAAGAAATAAGCTATCAAGCTATGAAAAGACATGGAGAAACCTTAAATGCTATTACTAAGTAAACAAAGCCAGTCTTAAATACACTCTTTGATTTCTGCTTCATGACCTTCTGGAAAAGGCAAAACTATGGAGACAGTAAAAAGATCAGTGGGTGTTAGGAGATGAAGGAGATGAATAGGCAGAGAACAGAAGAGTTTTAGGGCAGTGGAATCACTCTATGATATTTTAATGATAGATGTATTATAAATTTGTCCAAATTCCTAGAATGTACAACACCAAGAGTGAACCCTGAGGTAAACCATGGACTTTGGATGATTATGATGTTTCATCAATTATAACAAATTTAGCAATCTAATGGGGGATGTTGATAATGGGGTGATGCTATGAATATGTAGGGGCAGGGAATGTATGTGAAATCTCTATCTTTCTCTCAATTATTTTTGAAAACTTTAAATGCTAAAAAAATAAAGTCTTTAAAAAGAAAGAAAGAAAAGTGTATTCAGAAAAGTACAACTTTAGTCCTCTTCTTTTGATTTAAATTAAGGATTTAGTGCCCTATGAAGATATTTTCCCAACTTCGGTGGCAGAGTTATTTTTTTTTTTTAACATTGTATTTTCAGGCTCTGTAAATACTCTTCTACAAAAAGGCACAGGCTAAATTTAGACTCTTAAAATTCAAGCAGTAAATTTTAGTAATAAAAGATATATAAAAAAGTGAATGAAAACTCCATTAATTAGAGGCAGGATTTATTGCTGACCACAAATATCTCCCTAATGCCTTGTACAATACTTGGCTCATAGTGTGTTATCAATAAATATCTGTTAAATATCCTTGTTAGTTGTCCCCCACCCCCCCACCAAGACTCTCAGTCTCTAATGGTTGCTCCCATTTAAATCCCCTTTAATCTTTCATACTCAGCTAATCTCAATGTTAACAAAGGAATTCCAGAAGGCCCAGTTGCTGGGGAAAACAGTGAAAAGCTCTCATCAGTTCTACTGAGAACCCGCACTGGCTGCCCTGTGCTCCACCACGGAGGGATGAGCTCAGTGTCATCAAGATGGACAGAAGGCAAGCAAGAGATGATGATGTTGATGATGATGATGATGATGATGATGATGATGATGATATTTTATAATCTTCATTTGCTAAGTGAGATGAATCAATTGAGCATCAGCTTACAATATACCAATAAGCAATGTATATAAAATGAAGTGTTAGAAAATAAATTTATAAAACTGCAAATAGTGTTTAAAAAGGAAAAAAGAAAATAAAGCTTCTATAAGAAAAAGAAAATAAATCTTAAATAGGAGATATAGCAGACAACTCTTTAGAATTTTTGAAAAGCTAGTAACTTGAATCCTAGCTAAGTGTCAAGTTCATCTACACCTAAAGTATACAGAATATAGAAAGATAAATATAAATTAAGTACTGTAAAAATCAAAGTAAAAAGGATTATGAAAAGAATCAGATTATTAAATTGGGATAAACTCATAAAGCATAAACCATAAAATGAGTTACAATTTGTAGGCTATATCTGATATAAACAAACGAAACAATTTAAGATGGAAATGGTAAACAATACAGTGTCCTAAAGAGTAGAGAAATTGATGACAGGTTATGGTTAAAGGCAGAAGCTTTTATTCTTTTTAGCTTTGTCATCAAATTCAAGAGTAATCAATTAGCCAGAACAAGTGTTTCCAGATAAAAGAAAAGAAAACTCAATATAAAAGAGGCACAAAGGAATGGCACAAAATTCTTTAAGGAAGTGATGAGTTCCTTCATGGAGCCCTTCTCCACAAAAGAAGATTTCAGTTACATACAGAATGTGAAAGTAACTGAATTATTGGCATTAAGAAAAACATAGAGAGCAACTCTTCATTAAATAACTACCATAACAAAACTTTGATGGAAAGAAACAAAATCTCTGTCATTTTATAGTTCAGAATACTGCTGTCCAAGGAAAATAAATGACTCTCCCAAGATCATATTTTATTCCTGTCAATTTAACTTTGATAAGAAAAGATCCCTGTTTTCTGATCCATTAGAGAAAAGTTGGATTCAATTTTACTTGTGATAAATATAGATCTGGACTGTCTGTGCATATGAGCAATTAAACACAAGGCCAACCGGAGAATTAGGGTATTGGAAGGGTTTGGTTCATTTCCTAGTGCTGTCTCATAATCAGCATACCCATATGACGAAAGTCATGATCTTCTATAATCTCATTTTGAATTATTCCCTAGCTCTGATTTTCAAGTAAGTTACTGAACACTTTCCTAATGATTTAATTAAGTTTCAGTTCATTTATTTAATACTAGAGGCCCGGTGTACAAAAATTTGTGCACTCGGGGGGAGGAGGGGTCCCTCAGCCTGGCCTGTGCCCTCTCACAGTCTGGGACCCCTCGGGAGATAACGACCTGCTGGCTTAGGCCTGCTCCCGGGTGGCAGAGGGCAGGCCCAATCCCTAGGTTCAGCCCCTGGTTGGGCTCAGAGCAGGGCCGATTGGGGAGTTGGGGTGCCTTCCCCTGTCATGCACAGAACAGGGCAGATTGGGAGGTTGCAATGCCACCCTCAGTCACGCTCAGGGTAGGGCCGATTGGGGGGTTGGGGCACCGCCCCCTGTCACACTCAAGGCAGGGTCGATGGGGAGATTGCGGCACCACCCCCTGTCATGCACAGAGCAGGGCCAATCAGGGGGTTGGGGTACTGTCCCCTGTCATGCACAGAGCAAGGCCCATTAGGGGGTTGGGGAACTCCCCTGTCACTCACAGAGTAAGGCCAATAGGGGAGTTGGGGCACCACCCCTCGTCACACACAGAGCAGGGTGGATCAGTGGGTTGGGGCGCCACAACCTGTCACACTCAGGGCAGGGCCGATGGGGAGGTTATGGCTCTACCCTGTCACGCAGAGCAGGGCCCGTGGGGGTGTGTGTGTGTTGGGGTGCCGCACCCTGTCACACACAGAGCAGGGCCGATCAGGGGGTTGGGGTGCCACAACCTGTCACACACAGAGCCGCAGGGCGATCAGGGTTTTGGGGAGCTCCCCCCTATCAGGCACAGAGCAGGGCTGATCAGGGGGTTGGGGCACCTTCCCCTGTCCCAAACAGAGCAGGGCAGATAGGGAGGTTGTGCCCCCCGCCACCTCTCCCCCCGTCACACTGATCCCGGTGCCAGGAGGCCTCGCAGCTCCACTGATCCCAGTGTTGGGTGGCAGACTACTCTTTTACTATATAGGATAGAGGCCCAGTGCATGGGTGGGGGCCGGCTGGTTTGCGCTGAACGGTGTCCTGGATCAGGGTGGGGGTCCCCACTGGGGTGCCTGGCCAGCCTGGGTGAGGGGATGATGGCTGTTTGCAGCTGGTTACACACCCTTCAGGGTGGGTGTCCCCACTGGGGTGCCTGGCCAGTCTTGGTTTGGGGCTAATGGCTGTTTTCAGGCTGGCGGGTGACTGAAGCTTCCAACTGCTCCTTTTTTTTCTTTTTCTTTTTTTTTATTCTGGGCCAGCTTTAGCTCTGGCTCCAGCTCTGAGGCCTCTGCTGCTGAAAGAAGCTATCTGGTTTGTTTGGGTTCTATAATTGAAACACTGTATCAACTCCAGCTCTGAGATCCCGGCTGGCTCAAAGCAGGTTTCTGGGGTTTTGTTTAGCTTCTATATTTGTAACAATGTTTCAAACTGCAAGCTCAGAGGCCGGCAAGGCAGGCGGGGAACGTTGGAGTCCTCTGTCACTGAAGCAAACAAGCCTCATGTTAACTTCAAGCTGCCTGGCTGCCATCCGCCATCTTGTCTGGCAGTTAATTTGCATATCTCGTTGATTAGCCAATGGGAAGGGTAGCAGATGTATGGCTAATTACCATGTTTCTCTTTTATTAGATAAGATATGTTTAACAAGTTCCAACAATATGATGGACATCAAGCTAGAGTCTTATACAAGTAAATTCTAATAAAGACAAGTCAGTATTTTAAGTAGTGTTATGGGTTTAGTGATTTATAAAATTGTTTGTACTTAGGATGACAACGATTGAATTAAGGTTTACAAAAAAACATGTATTTGTAACACATTATTGGTCTTTATGTATAACTAGAGGCCCAGTGCATGAATTCATGCACCAGTGGGGTCCCTGGGTGTAGTCTGCGGGATCAGGCCAAAACCGGCTCTCTAACATCCCCTGAGGGGTCCCAGAATGCAAGAGGGTGTAGGCCAGGCCGAGAGACCCCACTGGTGCATGATAGGGGCCTAGGAGGGACATGAGGGGCTGGCCAGCCCACAGGACATCTCCAGGGCATGTCCGAACTGTCTTGCTCAGTCCTGATCAGCCAAACCCTCGCAGAAAGCTAACCTACCAGTCAGAGTGTCTGCCCCCTGGTGATCAGTGCACATCATAGTAACTGGTCAACAGGTCAACTGTCTGCCCCCTGGTGGTCAATGCACGTTATAGTGAGCCATTGAGCGGCCTTAGCATATCATTAGCATATTACGCTTTGATTGGTTGAATGGCTGATTTGTCGACAGGATACTTAACATATTAGGCTTTTATTATATAGGATGTCCTCCAGCAACAAATGTAAGAATTAAGTGCTCACTGGGATTCTGTATATGATTCTATTTTGTTAATTTTAAAAATGCATTCAAGACATCCTGCATTTATAGAGACACCTTAAGAAGATGTATTCATTAACACTTCTCACTCTTGAGGACTGAATTCAAATCCATATCATGTGGGGTGTCTTCTCTAACTAGACCCACAATTCCATGTTGAAACATCACTTATACTAACTATAGTTCTACTTCTCTTGCTGCATATCTGTATTTTTACCATGTTGCTTAAGTGCATGACTAGACTATTCTCTTCTTTAGGTCAGTATTTCTGCATTAGGTAAAACTGAATGAAATGACATTTGTGATGCTTACTAAGTTCACAGAAAATTTTTAAAAATAAGGCATACATTTATTTTTATATTTTGCCTCAGACTTTTACTTCAACTTTAGTCTAACTTCTAAATTTACTTTTGATTGTAAATATAATATAGTGTCTTTTTGGTTACTTCTGCTGTCAACCATAACTAATTTTATAGAATCAATATTTTGGCATTATCATAAATCAAAATTCTGTCAAATACTAACTTACCTATATTTTTTGCTCTTTAGTTTTATTGGAATTCTTATCAAAATGTAAACTTATCAATTAACTTAATTTATCTGTCCAATAATTCCTCTTATAAATCTCTAAAAAGAGATGAAATTGACTACTCTCTTAACAGTTGCTGCTATGTAAGAACACAGGGGCAGGCCTAAATCATCAGAGGAGGAATAGTACATGGATATATACTTTGATTATTTTTGGATCTCTAGAAGTGCTATTGCTTAGTTGTACTGTAAATGTATGCTTGCTTTTATAAGAAATGTTCAGATTTTCAAAAACATTGTATTACAGAGGTGGGCAAAAGTAGATTCATAGTTGCATTGTGACATTTTTTGAATTAATAAAGCTATCATCTACACTAATAAAAGAGAAAGATGCAAATTGGCCGTACCTTCATGACATTCACCAGCTAATCAGGAGTGAGTATGCAAATCAACCAACAAACATGGTGGGTTAATTTGCATACACAGGCACTGAGCGACCGGTGGCCAGGTGGGATGGGATGCTTGCGTTATCACCATGGCAATGACGCAGGCATTCCACATTACCCCAGCTGCTCCAGGCCTCTGGGCAGCGTGAGAAGGTGGAATGGCAGCTCCTGGCCAGAGCGAAGGAAGTGCCGGCAGCCAGGGGAAGAAAGGCCCATTCTTGCAGGAATCTTCATGCATCGGGCCTCTAGTAGTAATAATAACCTGCCTGTATTTTTCCATATGAACAACTGTAAACCTACTTTGTCCATCCATGTATTTTTTTAATTTATTTTTTTAATCTTTAATTTCTTTATTGGTTAAGGTATTACAAATGTGTCCTCATATCCCCATTAACCCCCAACCTCCCCCCACACACACTCATCCCCCTGTTGTCCATGTCCATTGGTTTGCCTTATATGCATGCATACAAGTCCTTTAGCTGATCTCTTTCCCTTACCCCACCCTCCCCTACTTTCCCTCTGGAGATTGATAGTCTGATCACTATTTCTCTGTCTTTGAATATGTCTCTGTTCATCAGTCTATGTTGTTCTTTATATTTCACAAGTGAGTGAGATCATGTGGTATTTATCTTTCTCTGACTGGCTAATTTCACTTAGCATAATGCTCTCCAGTTCCATCCATGCTGTTGCAAATGGCAAGAGTTCCTTCTTTTCTACCACAGCGTAGTATTCCATTGTCTAGATGTACCATAGTTTTTTAATCCACTCATCTGCTGATGGGCACTTAGGCTGTTTCCAAATCTTAGCTATGGTGAATTGTGTTGCTATGAACATAGGGGTGCATGTATCCTTTCTGATTGGTGTTTCTGGCTTCTTGGGATATATTCCTAGAAGTGGGATCACTGGATCAAATGGGAGTTCCATTTTTAGTTTTTTGAGGAAACTCCATACTGTTCTCCACAGTGGCTGCACCAGTCTGCATTCCCACCAGCAGTGCAGAAGGGTTCCTTTTTCTCCACATCCTCTCCAACACTTGTTTGTTGATTTGTTGATGATCACCATTCTGGCAGGTGTGAGATGATAACGCATTGTCATTTTGATTTGCATCTCTCGTATAATTAGTGACTTTGAGCATGTTTTCATGTGTCTTTCGGCCTTCTGTATGCCCTCTTTCGAAAAGTGTCTATCTAGGTCCATTTCCCTAGATAGGATTGTTTATCTTCCTATTGTTAACTTGCATGAGTTCCCTGTAAATGTTGGAGATTAAACCCTTATTGGTGATATCATTGGCAAATATGTTCTCCCATGCGGTGGGCTTTCTTGTTGTTTTGTTGAAAGTTTCCTTTGCTGTGCAAAAGCTTTTTATTTTGATGTAGTCCCATTTCTTTATTTTCTGTTTAGTTTCCATTGCCTTAGGAGCAGTATGAGAGAAGAAATTCCTTCGGCATATGTTTGTGATTTCGCTGCCTGTAGATTCCTCTAGTATTTTTATGGTTTCCCATCTTACGTTTAAGTCTTTTATCCATTTTGAGTTTATATTTGTGTATGGTGTGAGTTGGTGGTCTAGTTTCATTTTCTTGCATATATATCTGTCCAATTTTCCCAACACCATTTATTGAAGAGACTGTCTTGACTCCATTGAATGCTCTTGCCTCCTTTGTCAAATATTAATTGAGGGTAATGGCTTGGGTCTATTTCTGGGTTCTCTGTTCTGTTCCATTTATCTATATCTGTTCTTGTGCCAGTATCGGGCAGTTTTGAGAACCGTGGCTTGGAAATACAGCCTGCTATCTGGCATTGAGATCCCACCTACTTTGCCCTTCTTTCTCAGGATTGCTGCAGCTATTCGAGGTCTTTTTTTTTATTCCAGATGAAATTTTGGAGAGTTCATTCTAGGTTTATGAACTATGCTGTTGGTATTTTAATGGAGAGTGCATTGAATCTATAGATTGCTTTTGGTAGTATGGACATTTTGATGATGTTGATTCCACCAATCCATGAACACGGTATGTTCTTCCATTTATTTATGTCTTCCTCTATCTCTTTTTTCAGTGTCCTGTAGTTTTTCACATATAAGTCTTTTACCTCTTTAGTTAAGTTTATTCCTAGGTAGCTTAATTTTTTTGGTGTGATGGTAAATGGGATTGCTTTTTTAGTCTCACTTTCTGTAAGTTCACTGTTGGTGTAAAGAAATGCCATAGATTTCTTGGCATTAATTTTGTATCCTGCTACATTGCTGAATTCTTAGTAAGTCTAATAATTTTTTGATGGAGTCTTTAGGATTCTCTATGTACAGTATCATGTCATCTGCATATAAGGACAGTTTTACTTCTTTTCCAATTTGGATGCCTTTTATTTCTTTTTCTTGTCTGATTGCAATGGCTAGTACTTCCAGTACTATGTTGAACAGGAGTGGTGAGAGGGGGCATCCCTATCTTGTTCCTGTTCTTAGGGGTAATGGTTTTAGTTTTTGGCCATTGATTATGATATTGGCTGTGGGTTTGTCATATATGGCTTTTATTATGTTGAGGTATGATCCTTCTATTCCTACCTTGATGAGAGTTTTTATCAAAAAATGGTGTTGGATTTTGTCAAATGCTTTTTCTGCATCAATTGATATGACTGTGTGGTTTTTATCTCTCAATTTGTTTATGTGATGTATCACTTTTATTGATTTGTGGATATGGTACCATCCTGCATTTCTGGGATAAAACCTATTTGGTCATGGTGTATGATCTTTCTGATGTACTGCTGGATCCGATTTGCTAGGATTTTGTTGAGGATTTTGGCATCTATGTTCATGAGGGATATTGGCCTGTAATTCTCTTTCATTGTGTTATCTTTCTCTGGTTTTGGTATTAGGGTGATGCTGGCTTAATAGAATGAAGTTGGAAGTGTTCCTTCCTCTTGAATTTTTTGGAATAGTCTGAGGAGAATAGGTTTTAGTTCTTCCTTGAATGTTTGGTAAAACTCCCCGATGAAGCCGTCTAGCCCTGGGCTTTTGTTTGCTGGAAGCTTTTTGATTACTGCTTCAATTTCTTCCATAGTTATTGGCCTATTGAAATTTTTAGATTCTTCCTGATTAAGTTTTGGAAGGTTGTATTTTTCTAGGAATATGTCCATTTCCTCCAGGTTGTCTAGTTTGTTGGAGTAGAGTTGTTCATAGTATTTTTTAACAATCCTTTGTATTTCTTTTGAGTCTGTTGTTATTTCTCCTCTTTTATTTCTGATTTTGTTTATTTGGGTCCTTTCTCTTTGTTTCTTAGTGAGCCTGGCTAGACGTTCATCAATTTTGTTTATCCTCTCAAAGAAGCAGCTCTTGGTTTTGTTGATCTTTTGTATTGTTTATTGGTCTCTATGTCATTTATCTCTGTTCTGATCTTTATTATTTCCTTCCTTCTGCTTACACTGGGCTTTTCTTGTTGCTCTCTTTCCAACTCTTTGAGTTGTAGGGTTAGGTAATTTATTATCATTGTTTCTTGTTTTTTGCAGTAGGCTGTAGAGTTATGAACTTCCCTCTCAAGACTGCTTTTGCTGTGTCCCATAGGTTTTGGATTGTTGTGTTTTCATTGTCATTTGTTGCCATGATGTTTTTTATTTCTTCTTTGATCTCTCTGGTAACCCAGTCATTGTTTAATAGCATGCTATTTAATCTCCATGTGTTTGATTTTTTTTGATTGTTTTTATTGTAGTTGATTTCCAGTTTTATGCCATTGTGATCTGAGAAGATGCTTGATATGATTTCTATCTTCTTGAATTTGAAGAGACTTTGTCTGTGACCCAATATATGGTCTATCTTTGAAAATGACCAAGGTGCACTTGAGAAGAATGTATATTCTGTGGCTTTGGGGTGAAATGTTCTGAAGATGTCAATTAATTCCATCTGATCTAGTGAGTTATTTAGGATTGCTGTTTCTTTGCTGATTTTTTGTTTAGAGGGTTTTTCCAATGGTGATAGTGGGGTGTTAAAGTTCCCTACTATGATTGTATTGCTATCAATCTCTCCCTTGATAGTCCTCAGAAGTTTTCTTATGTATTTGGGTGCTCCTATATTGGGTGCGTATATGTTTACCAGAGTTATTTCTTCTTGCTGGATTGTTCCCTTTAGTATTATGAGGTGGCCTTCCTTATCTCTTTTTATGTCCTTCACTTTGAGATCTAATTTGTCAGATATAAGTATTGCTACCCCAGCTTTTCTTTCATTTCCATTCACCTGAAAAACCTTTTTCCATCCCTTCACCATCAGTCTGTGTGCGTCTTTTTTTCTGAGGTGGGTTTCCTGTAGACAGCAGATATATGGGTCATGTTTTCTTATCCACTCAGTTACCCTATGTCTTTTGATTGGGGCATTTAATCCATTTACATTTAAAGTTATTATTGATAGATACTCGTTTGTCGCCATTTTTATTCTTTACCCCTGTGTTCCTTCTTTGTTTCTTATTTTTTCCTTTTTACAGCAGACCCTTTAGCATTTCTTGCATTGCTGGTTTGGTGGTAATAAACTCCCATAGTCCTTTTTTGTCTGCGAAGCTCTTGATTTCACCCTCAATTTTGATTGATAGCCTTGCTGGGTCCAGTATTCTTGGATTCAGACCCTTCCTTTGCATGACTTTGTATATTGCATTCCATTCCCTTCTTGCCTTATGTGTTTCTGTTGAGAAATCGGTCACTAGTCTGATGGGGGATCCTTTGTAAGTAACTTTCTGTCTCTCTCTGGCTGCTTTTAAGATTCTTGCTTTGTCATTGGTGTTTGCCAATTTAATTATAATGTGCCTTGGCATCGGTCTTTTGGGGTTCATTTTGTTTGGGATTCTGTGAGCTTCTTGGATTTGAGTTTTTTCTTCCCTATATCAGGGAAGTTTTCTGTCATTATTTTTTCAAACAGGTTTTCTATTCCTTGCTCAGTTGCCTTTCCTTCTGGCACCCCTATTTGCAGATGTTGTTTCATTTCTTGTTGTCCCAAAGTTTTCTTAGGTTTTCCTCCTGATTTTTAATTTTTTTTTCTAGAAGCTGCTCTGCTTAGGTATTTTTCCCTACCTTGTCTTCTAGCTCACTGATGCAGTCCTCTGCTTCTTCTAGTCTACTGTTGATGCTTTCTATTGAGTTCTTTATAGTAGTGATGTCATTTTTCATTTCTTCTTGGTGGTTCTTCATTTCCTCTTGGTTCCTACACATATTGTTGAATTTGTCTTCCATTCTTTTAATCCAACTTATGACCATTTCTCTGAATTCTTTCTCTGACAGATTGCTTGCCTCCATTGCCTCCATTTTGTTTACTTCCTTTTCTGGTGATGGCTGTTTTTCTTTCATACGTGGGCTGTTTCATTGTCTCCCCATGATCTCTCTTCTCCAGGTGTTTGATTATGTAGTTCTCTCTCTGCTGCATTGACTTAAAGGCACAAAATACAACACAACAAGGCACAAGGCACCAGGCACTGAATACAAATATATTCATGATACTAAGAACCCCAAATAAAGGTGACCACCAGATCAAAGAGAATTAGTGGATAGAGAAGAAAGAAGAGAAAAAGAAAAAAGAGAAAAAAGGAGTGCAAAAATGAAATTGGGAAAAGGAAGCAAAAAAAGACTAAGAGAGAAAAGAAAGAGAATGAAATAGAAGAGAGGAAGAAACTATTTATATAGGGAGCAACTCCTATAGAACCGCCACTAATCCCAACAAATTCCAGCAACAGATCCCTGGAAATGAATGCAAACTACAAACAACAACTAATGTCAAGCAAGGCGAGAGAAAACAGAAGCAAAAAAATAACCAGAAAAAAACAAAACAGAAAAAGCAAAAGCAAAACAATCTCATAAACAAGCATAAAAAACCCCCAATATACTCAACAATCAAGCAAACAACAACAAAACGACAGGGAGAGAAAAATATATCCCAAGAAACCAGAAACACCAATCAGAAAGGATATATGCACCCCTATGTTCATAGCAGCACAATTCACCATAGCTAAGATCTGGAAACAGCCTAAGTGCCCATCAGTAGATGAATGGATTAGAAAACTGTGGTACATCTACACGATGGAATACTACGCTGCTCTAAAAAGGAAGGAACTCTTACCATTTGCAACGGCATGGATGGAACTGGAGAGCATTATGCTAAGTGAAATAAGCCAGTCAATGAAGGAAAAATACCACATGATCTCACTTATTCATGGATAATTGAGACCATTATAAACTTTTGAACAATAATAGATACAGAGGCAGAGCTGCCTCAAACAGATTGTCAAACTGCAGCGGGAAGGCCGGGAGGGTTCGGGGCGGGAGGTAGGGGGGAAGGAGATCAAACAAGGGACTTGTATGCATGCATATAAGCATAACCAATGGACACAAGCCGCTGGGGGATAGGGGAGGCTAGGGGACTGTCTTGGGCAGGGGGAAAATATGGACACATATGTAATACCCTTTGTAATAAAAAAAATAATAAAAAAAAAGAAAGAGAAGAGAGAGGTATATGTGGATTTAGAGCAGGAGATTGGTAATTAGATATATAAGTAGGGTGAAATTTTAACAGGGGGTAAAAATAAGGAATTGGGAAAAAATCTAAAGCATGGATAGGGTAAGAGAAACAGGACAACAAAAGGGGAAAAGTGAGGAAGAGAGTTTTGGCATAGAGGTAAAGTTGAGGTAGAGTAAAAGGATGCTAAAGGAAAGATGAAAATAGAATATAGAACATTAATCCCAAAATATTCACCTTAACAAGACATGACCCAAAGGGAACAAAGCATGAATGCACTCAAGGCACCAATAACCCCAATATAAGCAACCACCTGAGAAAAGATAATTAGGGGAGAGAAAAGAGAGCACAAATGATATCTAAGAGAGAGACAAAAAAGATAGGAGAGAAAAGAAAAAGGAGAATATATATTTATGGAGAAAACACCACAGAGCCAATAGATAAAACAAACCCATCCATGTATTTTTAATTTTTCTCTTTTGCTCTGCATCTTTGCGAATAATTAGTATTATCAGTCTTTTCATCAGAGTGCTTCTGGTAGTATTCTGTGGTGTCTTCTTATTTTTCTTTACATTTCTTTGAAGAATAAAAATGTCAACCATTTTAGAGAAAAAGAAAAAAATAAATAAATAATTTAAAAAATGCCAAGCATCTTAATTTGTGTTCATTGAATTATAGAGAGTCTATCACGTGTGGGAATAAGTCACATCTTTTCCTTTCCAATGTGTATTCCATTTTTTTTCTTTCTTGCCTTATTATTCCAGCTAGAGCCCCTAAAAAATCAAACTGCAGCCCTGGCTGCTTTTATTCAGTGGTTAGAACATCAGCCTGCAGACCAAAGGGTCTCAGGTTTGATTCTCAGTCAGAGGCACATGCCTCTGTTGCAGGTTAGATCTCTGACTGCAGTCAGGGCATGTGCAGAAGGCAACCAATTTATCTTTCTCTCTCTCTCTCCCTCTCCTCCCTCCCTTCTATTCTCTCTGAGATTCAATGGAAAGAATATTTTTGGGTGAGGATTGAAAAAAATTAAAATGCAGTGAAGAGAGAAGATGCCATTGCTGGTTTCTAACTTTAGGAAAGACATTTTAGTCTTTCACCATTAAATGAAAGAACACTGGGTTTTTATTAAATGCCTTTTATCAGGTTGAAGAAGAAGCATTCAATTCCTTAATTGAGAGTGAGTACTGAACTTAATTGTGATTTCTACAACTATTAAGATGGTCATGTGGTTTTGTCATTTGTTAATGTGCTGTTCAATTTTTTGTTTGTTTATTTGTTTGTTTTTTTATGCTGTTCAATTTTTTAATGTTGCAGCCCAGCATTTCTGGAATAAAATCAAATTTTTCATAATGTATTATATTTTAAATATATTGTTGGATTCAATTTGCCAACATTTTATTGAGCATTTCTGTTCATCTATGTTCATGAGGGCATCAGTCTGCAGTTTTCTTCTCTTGTAATATATTGTGTAACTTTATATTCAGTGAAAACTAGACCTTATGTGTGAATTGTGAGTTGTTCCCATTCTTCTATTTTTATAAATGACATTGTAGTAGTATTAGTGTTAATTTTTCTGTATACTTCTTTGAATTTGCCATTGAAGCTATCTGAACCTAGAAATTCCTTTGTTGGGTAATTTTGAATTATAAATCTATTCTTTAACTTACATAAAACTATTCAAACTGCCTGCCAGAAAATTTTTCTCTAACATTTTTTATGATGCAGGCCTGCTGGAGTAAAAGTTTTCAGTAATGTTTCTGACGGATATGTAATTTTAACTTCATAGTTTTTGTTGTGTTTTGTGTTTTCCCTGCCAGCATTATATACTATCACACATTTGTCTTCTTGCTTGCATTGTTTCCATTTAGAAATGTTTGGTTATTGTTTTCTTGTTGTCCCATCATGTAATGTGTCTTTTTCTATGGCTACCTTTAAGATTTTTCTCTGTATTATGGACTTTCATCAATATAATTACAATGTGCTTTGGGGTAGTTCTCTTTTTGTTGATCCTGCTTAGATTCTACTAAGCTTCTTCCAGCTTTGGTTTTATAGTTTCCATCAAATTACGAAAACACACCATTCTTTCTTCAAAATTTTCCTGCAGCTCTCTCTTTTCCTTCTGTGTTTGAAATAATAATTATCTATATTAATAAAAGGGTAACATGCTAATTAGACCAGACATCCTTCTGGACGAAGCTGGGGTCTGAGCAAAGCTCAGGTCCCAGGTTCCTGCTGGCAGCCGGAAGGAAGCCGGTGCCAGCAGCCAGGGGAAGCAAGGCCTACTTTTTGCACAAATTTTCATGCATGGGCCTCTAGTGCATATATAAGATTGCTTGATATTGTTATTTATTGTTGGTATTAATTTTTTTTCTCCACATGATTCAATTGGGGTAATTTCTATTTCTTTGTCAAGTTCATTTATTGATGACGAATCCATTATTAAACCAACTTAGTAAATTGCATGTCAGTAGTATATTTTCAACTATTAAAATTTCATTTGCTCCTTTTTTATCTTTTTTTTGTCCATAATGTTCATGTTTTTATTATAACTATGAATACATTTAGAGAGCTAATTCCTTGTCAGCTAATCCCATCATCTTGGTCAGTGCTGAATTTATTTCTATTGCCTAATTTTGTTATTATTTTTTAATTTATTGATTCCAGAGAGGAAGAGAAGAGGGAGAGACAGATAGAAACATCAGTGATGAGAGAGAATCATTCATTGGCTGCCTCCTACCTCGAGCCCTCAACCTGGTCATGTGCTCTTGGACAGAATGGAACCTGGCACCCTTTAGTCTACAGGCCAATGCTCTATTCACTAAGCCAAACCAGCTAGTGCTCTATTGCACAATTTTAATATTCTCCTGATTATGGTCACTTTTCTTGCTCTGATTGCCTAGAAATATTTGATTAGATATTGAACATTTGGGGTATTATAATCTTGAACAATTTGATGTTCTGCTTACATTAAAGAGTGATGAAATTTGTTCTCACAGACAGGTTACTTTTGATTGGGTTGTTTGCTTGTTTTAACAATATAAAGATTTTTTATAGTGTTAAAAATACTAGACATTATTTGCACAAGCATAAAAAGTACTGATATTTTGCCGAAACCGGTTTGGCTCAGTGGATAGAGCGTCGGCTTGCGGACTGAGGGGTCCCAGGTTCGATTCCGGTCAGGGGCATGTACCTGGGTTGCGGGCACATCCCCAGTAGGGGGCGTGCAAGAGGCAGCTGAATCGATGTTTCTAACTTTCCATCCCTCTCCCTCTCCCTTCCTCTCTGTAAAAAATCAATAAAATATATTTTTTAAAAAAGAAAATGAATACGGACCCAGGAACCAGGCGGAGTCAGCGTTGTCGCTAAGTCGATGAGTACACGTCTCCCATGACCGAGCCTGGCTCCCCAGGCAGAACTGGGGTGCTGAGAATCGGGGCAGACGCTGGGGAGACGGATGCTGCTGGTGTGACACGCGGAGTAAATCCCTGTCACCGCCCTGCAGCGCATCAGCCGTGCTTGCAGGGCGCTGCTGTCTTCACGGGGAAGGTGGAGCCGGACAACACTTCAGAAAAGTGGTAAACACTTCACGTGCATTGGTACATCGGGTTCCGGCACCGCAAGCATACGCATGTAGATGGCATCACGATGCAGATGAACTTGTCCCAGACTCTGAGTAAGCAGAGAGCTAGGGAGGAGCCCCGGAGGCATGTGTCCCAAGAGCAAACCGCGGAGGAGCTGCGGACATACTCGAAAGAGAGGTTTCAAAGGCATTAGTGCTCTGCTGCCACTGACCAAGCAAAGGGACAGAAAATTCCAGGAACACATTTCTCAACAGTCAGATCAGCAGAGACGCCAAGGGGACAGAAAGTGAAAAGCAACCGTGGCCTCAGCAATCAGGCCTCGCCAGCCTCAGCAAGAGCCTCCCGCGACGGGGAAGGCAGAGCCAAGCCTCCGCGAGCTTAAAGCGGACCGGCGGTGAGGAAGTGGTCCCAGTGTCAGGTGCCCCCCTAAGCCGCAGGAGACAGAGCCCCGGTAATGTGGGGGAGTGGGGCCTGCTTTTTAACTGAACATAGGATTGGCAGGAAAGGAACCAGACAGGAAGGGAGATTCTGACTATGACGAGAGAGAGAAAGATTAAAAATAAGGTCACGAGGCAGGGACTATGTCCCAGGGGACACGCTGGGGCAGAGGAGGGCTCCTTCCCACCGGATCATGAGCAAGCAAGGAGCCAACTGGGGGCTGGAGGCTGGGGGTGGCGGGGAGGGGGGGAGAGGTCAAGGCCACCCCCACCTGAGAGCTTCTACACCTGCTGTGAGGGGCGTGTTCATCCAGGAGGAGGGGAGCAGAGGGTCAGGGCCACAGGAAGCTGGCACAGTGTGTGTGGCAGCCAGGAGAGAGGCGCCTGCCACAGGAATTAAAGACCCAAAAACACGTGGGTGTTGGGCATGTTGATGAGCAGGGTGGTGGCGTTTCAGCCATGACACCTAGAACACCTAGTTTAGGGAAGCCAGCGGGAAGCTAATACAGACCAGCAGGGTGAGGGGCCAGGGCAGTGCGTTTTAGAGTGTCCTGTTGTTATAAAATGTATGGATTCCGGAATCCATGGGCTCTCGCAGGATTGCACAGCAACACCCATCTCACGTGACTCCTGCCCTAAATCCTGGTGTCTCTGATGAGTGCGGGGTGCGGGGCCTAGAGCTCACACGTCCTGGAACCCAGTTCTGTGTGTGTGATCACTAAACAGGTGGGTTGCTCATTGAATGGCATATTGAACAGTGGCAAGCAGCATAATTAACCTGCTTCCATTCCCTCGTCTGTAAAATACCTATAAAGTGTGTATGTAATAACCCATACTTCACAGTCAGTATTTTTGAGGATTAGCCGGGGGAATGAAATCCAGAAAGGAGCTCTGCACTCCCTAAGTGCTGAGTGAATCTCACCGGTAACCACTACCGCTGCAGGGAGGTGCGTGCTGGCTCTCCGCCCTGACAGGGGTGGGGGTGGGGGGGCGTTGGCCCGGGAGGCTCTCTGTTTGAATAAGGGTAACACTCCCCTGAGCTTGGGACAGTGCCCTGGGCGGGGCGGGGCGGGGCGGGGCGGGGCAGGGCGGGCCGCCCTGTGTTGTGTGAAGCCGCTGGTCCTGTAAGAGAAGAAGCAAAGGAGCTGATGTCTGACCACCCTCTCACCTCTGACTGGACTCTCTTCCTCCCCTGGGTGTGGTCGGTGCTCAAGTTACATTAAAAAGTCACAGGGTTAGCATTAGCATTTTACGAGGCCTTCTCTGAGTTCTCTAAATGAATGTTATAATTTTATATTCATAATATGTACACATTTGTAGAGAAAGATAACTATTAAGATCATTCCACTATTGTCTCAATTCTGTGATGTTACATGTCGATGCTACTAATTTTGATTATTCCCCTTTCCCACATGGAGAAAGGCTTAAGAAAGGAAGAAAGCAGGTCGCCTCCGGAACATTGATGAGCGATCCCTTTGTTTCCCCTGATAAAAGTTTGGCAATATGTTAATCTTAAGTAGCAGAAATAGTTTGCCAAATTTAAGGTTCAAGATATACTGATGCATAGAGTCAAGGAATGGATTTTAGGTTTGACCTGTCTATAAGTGCATTTAGTTGTCTTTTACAGAATTCTGTTCTCTAAACCTGCTTCTTACACCAAAGCCCGAGAGGAGGAAAATGACCAAACATGGCTCACAGAGCCAGGCGCTGAGGTCAGCAGCTGACGGCGGCTCAGAGTCAAGTGCTTTCTGCTGATGGACCGTCAGGACACTGACCAGGAAACCTAAACGCTCGCAGCTCAGTCACAGCTGCTGTTTCCCAGAACCAGCTCCAGTGAAACCTCCAGCAGTAGCATCCGGCTTTACTCTGCACCTTCTAACCCATCTCCCTGCCATGTCGGCGATGAGGGGAGAGCCTCAGTATCAGCTAAGTTTACCTGCTACTCTGAAAATGTTACCAAGACTTTCCCGATAGACTGAATCTAAAAATTGGAGTTATGTGAAAAAATACAGCTTCCAACAAAAAGTAGGAATTTCAGCTTTCACCTCTGGCAGTTTCATGGCTTTCTGTGGGGGAAAATGAAGCAAACAGGCTGTGTGCTATTTCAGTAACCATAGTTTTAAAATAATTTATGCTTTCTCCCAAAAAATGCTATGTCTCCATAAAACCACTTACTGGCAATGATTCTTTTGACTCCCCCACCTCTGTCACAGGTCGTCGCCTTTTCTAAACATCACACTCGAAGCCAATGACTGCACATTAGGTCTCACCGTCCTCAGGAAGAAGTGCTGAGAGACAGCTCAGCACGGGCTTGCACGGGGACATGAGAAAACGGGGAAGGAAGCAGTGTGGTTACTGATGTTGAATTGGAATATCATGTGTGTTCCCTTGTTTTGAACTCACGTCTTAAAACTGGAGAAATAACAGCAGAAAAGTCACCGTGCTCCCTGTGCCTCTGCCAGGCTGACTGTTAGTACCTCCTCCGGCAGCAGTCTCCTATCGCCCTGTTCTCTTCACAGGCTCCTGAGAAGGTCAGCGAGGTCTCTGCGTCATGTAACTAATTCTCGTTTAAAAAAATGACACTCCTCTTGTTATAGCATTTGCATTTTTGCAAAGCCATAATATTTTTCTATTATTATCATGAGTTATAGTGAGCTGACAAACTAATCATAGTAAAATGTCAGCTTTTGGATGAAAACCTATGCATATCTCAATGATAAAACCTCAGTGTCTTGCACTAATAGTGTGCCGTGTGATACCATCTTGCCGTTGAGAAACCATGGATCTAGATTGGGTTGATCTTATCATAGACTGTGAAATAGCAATGAAGTTTAGAGGTGCTACTGCAATTTCATTCACTTGTAATATATTAAAAAAGTGAAGAGAGATGCCTTAGAAAACTCCTGAGGCTGAAGTGAGTCACTCCAGTACCTCGGAGTTAGAGTAATTCGGACCCAGCTAGGACAAGGAAGGGTGGAGCTAGAAGTCTGAACCACGTCTATGACAACCTAAGCACAGAAGTCTCAGAAGCAATCTAAGAAAAGTAGAGCCTGAACAGTTGTGTGGCAAGTCCTTAACACATTCTTAAGGTCTGGAAATACTCAATGAATAAGCAGCAGCAGCAAAAAAAAAAAATGTATATAGCGGGTTTCATTCAGGCTTCTTCAAGTATCATGGACAGTAAAAAAATAAGAAGTTTTATATAAGCCTCATGATACACAAAAATATATGTATAGAGAAGTTCCTCAAAAGAAAAATAAATCACATTATTACAACAACAAAAAATTAACAACACAAACGTAAACAACAAGGGAGAAAAATCTTAACAAAGGAACTATAAAACAGACAGAAAACAGTGAACAAAATAACAGCAGTACTCCCCTATTAATAATTACTTTAAATGTAAACGGGTTAAAAACTCCAATATAAAACCATTGAGTAGCTGAATGGTTAATGCAGGAAGGACCACTATGTGCTGTGTCCACAGAGACTCATTGTAGATTCAGTGAACATGCAGGTGCAAGTGGCTTTACTCAGACACAATAGACTTTAAGTCAAAACTGCCACATAGGATAAAGAAGAAAATTGGATAAAGATTAAAAGGTCAATTCATAAGAAATAAGTAACAATTATAAACATAGAGACCCCACATCAGAGCACCTAGATATATACAGCAATTATTAACAGAACTGAAAGCAGGAAAAACCCAGCAATACAATAATGATAGGAAGTTTCAATGACCCACTTTCAAACATGGATGGAACAGATAGAGTGAAAATCAAGAAAGAATCAGGACCTAAATAATACGATAGACAAAATGAATATAACAAACATATACAAATTATTTCACCCAATAACAAAATATATATTTTTCACAACCACACACAGAATATTCTCCAGAATAGATCAAATGTTAGGTCATAAAACAAGTCTTAAGAAATTTAAGAGGATTGGAATCATACCCAGTACTTTTTTCTATCACAATGTTATGAGACTAGAAATCTAGAGCAGAGTGAAAATTAAAAAAATACACAAAGATGTGAAAATTAAACTTCTAGACGAAATATGGGTCAAATGGAAATGAATACACAACATACCAAAAATTATGGGATGCAGCAAAAGCAGGACCAAGAGGGGAATTTATAGTAATAAATGTCTATATTAAAATAAAGAGAGATCCCAAATAAATAATCTAATTTTATGCATTAAAGAACTGAAAAAAGCACACCCACATATATCAAATAAGCTGAAAGTTATCAGAAGAAAGGAATAATAAAAATTAGAGCAGGAATAAATGAAATAGACACCAGGAAAAACTTAGAAACAAAACAAAACAGTAAAACCAAGATTTGCTTGTTTTGAAAAGGTAAATAAGTTGACAAACATTCAGCTGGACTAAGAAAAAGAGGGTAACGACTGAAAACATCGGAAATAGAAAACCTGGCATTACAACTGAGGCCCGGGAGTAACCAGCATTGAGAGGCTGTTAGAGAAATTCACACCAGCAACTTGGGGCCCACACAACCCAGGACCTCACACCCGGGTTCGCCTCCTGGAGAGCAGCTCTTGCTCCCTCTGCCTGGAACTTCATCCCCAGACTGTGAAGAGCTCATTGCTTCACCTGATGCAGGTCAGCTTGAGACAGAAACAAGTTAGGTATATGGGGGGGCGACCCTGGGAGCAGGAAGTGAGACCAGGAATCCAGCTGGGCAGAGGTGCTGAGACACCCCGACTGGGAGGGGAAGAAGGGGTGCCTGCCAGAGGCATGAACTTTGAAATGTATGGGTATTGCTAAGACAGACAGCATGCAGATAACCAACCATAAGGCATACAAACCAAGCCTGAGGATGTTGCTACGGCAGATGCTTTGAAAAGACCAATCAGGAGCTAGCAAGGCTGCCTCCATCCTAAATTAAAAGGCGGCGCTTCCTTTCGCTCTCTCCTTCCCAGGATGCAATGGGCTCCTGACATTCGTTCCTGGGGGCGCACATCCCTGGCCCTGTGGCTCCACAAGTGGACCAATAGGCCTGGATTAGCTCGGACACTAACTGCCCCCGCCGGTCACAGGGCGGGGAGCTCCCCACTGGCTGCGCCCGGAGCCCCAGCCGCGCCTTTCCCAGGACCGGCTTCTCCCAGGAAGCTGGTGCCCTTAACTGTCTTTGTCCTGACTCCACTGGTTGATTTCACAAGACAGGAACTCATACTCCAACGCCCACATTTTGGTTTCAAGCTCTCAGGTCACCTCCCCCGGGAAGGCCCCACAACGTCCTACTGATAGTGCAGCATCCTCCCACCACTGACAGGACCCCGCCCCCGTGTGGTTTTTTCTGCCCAACACTTACTGCCATGTGATGCATTATACTTTCCTTTTTCTGTCTTTATTCACAGAAATATAAGTTCCACCGGACAGGGATCGTTATCTATTGTTCAACATTTCATTTCCAGCACCTGGGAAAGGGACTAGACGGCACTAGGTGTTATCTGATAATTAATCTTGTATGAATTGAGAAATATGAATATTGGAAATCTTTTGTCAGATCAAGATGCTGATCTTCATGAAACTGGATTTTCACCCCATTTGCAGGAAGTGGTGGTGCTGGCCGTGCGGGATGGTTCGATTATAATGAATGTGCTTGACTTATAAGGGTTTCTCGCCCAGAAATCATGACTCAAATAAAAGCCAGAATCCCAGGGAAAATAATCCTACAAGGTCTGAGTCACTTCTGTTGAATCAGAAATTAGTGATAAGAGGAGAGATGAGTCTTTGTGCTGAAAGCTGAGACCCAGGGCACAGCCTGCAAGGGTAAGAGAGGGGGAGCCGTGTCTGAGTCAGCACCTGACAGCGTGTTCCCCTCACTGACTGGGGATGACGAGGGGTGCCCAGAAGCTGCTGGAAGGGCGGGTGGCTGGCTGAGCAGGGCCGGGAGGCGGCACGGTGCCTGTCAGCAGCCTGCACAGTGTGCCGGCCAGCGCTGCGGCCAGGGCAGGAGTCTGGAGTCCTGCGTCACAGGAAGAAGAACTGCCAAGTGCTTCACCGGGCAGCGGGGGATGGTGCAGGATCAGGAGCGAAAGGAAGCAACTTAGCCAAACCTCACACTAGTGCCCAGTCCTGGACGAGCCTGCAGTCTTCCCCTCACAGGCCACAGGGCCCCGCGGGCTCATTGGAAACTGGCACATTCTTCCCGCCGCACAACTTGTACTGTCAGGACGTCAGGACGCTGAGCTTCCGAGCCCAGGCCTCACAGGAGAGTGGCTGAGCCCGGACAGCCACATCCCACCGTGTCGCAGGCGGTGCCCGCCTCGGGCTCCTCGCACTGACCTGGCCCTGGTGTCCACGGGACAGTGGCTGCTCCAGGCGACTCACGGTGCCTGTGCAGGAGGGAGGGTCCGGATCTCCGCTCCGCAGGCTGCAGCGTAGGTTCCGCAGCATATGCGGTTGCCTTAGGGTTCATCGAGGCCTTTACCCTGGGCTGCGCCGGCGAGGAGCCTGGCGGGCTGTTGGCGCAGAACTGCTGTCTGGGTGGTTCTCAGTGAGGGCCCAGTGAAGGACAGGCAGCTGGCACTGTGGTTCCTGCCACCGTCCACGTGTATCATGCATCTCTCATACATGCACACGCACACACTGAAATACACATGCACACGCAAGTGCGGGCCCACACTTGACTGTCACAGCAAAGACAGTCTAGGCCACCCGTGGGCAAACTATGGCCCGCGGGCCGGATCCGGCCTGTTTGAAATGAATAAAACTAAAAAAAAAAAAAAAAGACCGTACCCTTTTATGTAATGATGTTTACTTTGAATTTATATTAGTTCACACAAACACTCCATCCATGCTTTTGTTCCAGCCCTCCGTCCAGTTTAAGAACCCATTGTGGCCCTCGAGTCAGAAAGTTTGCCCACCCCTGGTCTAGGCACCACCCGTCGGAGCAGAGATGAAGGGCTGGATCAGACAGCACTCAGTCAGCATCACTGTGCCTGGGCCCAGGCCAGACCCCGCCGTCAGCAGCTCACAGGCCAGAGGGGACCCTGGAACCCAGCTAGGGCTTTCCTTCCAAAGTTTGCAGGAGCCAGAGATGCAATGAATCTCCTGCAGAGCAGCTCCATGCTTTTGAAAGGCATTAAATTCTAATAATTACAATCAGGATAGTTAACAAAAGTTACAAGTGACATAAAAGCTCATTTTGATAAATAGCATCACGTGTCTGCTCTACTAAAACAGTAAGGTTGTTCTTTAACTGAAAGCCTGTAGCACCTCCGTTGCTCAAATGCACTCGTCTGAGAGGGGTGGTGTGGCGGCCGCAGTGGTGCCTGCTTTACAGTTGCCCTTGAACAACAGGGTCTGAACAGCACAGCCACTTGTCCTTTCACTTTTCAATAAACACTGAGAACGTGTTTCTCTTGCTGAAGGTAGTCCTTCCTGTCTTCCTCGAATGCTCCGGAGCTTGGAAAGGATGTTTATTATTATTTAACCCACATCCTCAGATCACGTGGGCTGTGTGGCCCAACGTCTCAGAAACCCATGGCTGGCCCTGCGGTCACGGTCGGCGGTGAGCCGGGTCCCAGGCGGGGTCCGCGGGGTCCAGGTGGCTGGGCTGGTGCCGTGGCTGCGTCTGAGCCAGCGAAGATTGGGTCTTCCCAGGACAGGTTCTCGCCGTGGCTTTGAGAGTTTTTTATGACTAAAAACCCAAGTGCCTGGAGATCAGGACCCACCCAGCTTCCTTGGTCCCTTCCCGTGCTGTTTAACCACCACAGTCTGTGTCCAGTATTTCCCACTCAGAACCCAACAATACAAACACCATTTTTTCTCGATTCTGCTCAAGGTGTGGAAAAGGCTGCCTTGTCCGTGGGCTGCGGAGGATTAGGAACAGAAAAAATCAGAATGGCGGTCAGATGAGGAAGGAAACTGAGGGGAGGGAGGGGGAGGGCCCAGCAGGCAAGTGGAAGGAGCGTAGCGGGACCGAGGTGAGCTGTTCTCGGAGACTGCAGAGCTGAGGCAACGCTGATGGTGTGGAGACAGGGAAGTGAGAGGGAGGCCCTGGCCAGTCAGCGCTAACCCGGAGGCCAGGAGCGCAGAGGGCCAGCGCGGGGCCAGCCGGACGGGCCAGGTGCCGTTTTCACGCCTGGAAGTGAGAAGCGGGAGGCCGTGGTGCTGAGGAGGGAGAGGCGGCGGTGGCTGAAAGGGCTGGGCCTCCACGTGAAATACATGTTTACCCTGAGACGGAGGAGCAAGGGCCTGGGAGCAGCAGCAAAGGGGATGCTGCCCCCTCTCTGGACAGTGCAAACAGGTCCCCACGCCCCGGCTGCCCTGCGTCCCTGTGTAACCCTCGTCCAGGCACTGCTGTCCACGGGCAGCACAGGCAGCGTCGCCGTGGCGACCAGAAGAGCCAGATCAATTTAGAACGTAACAGATCGTGACAGCCAGAACGCAGAACTGTTAAGTGTTTCCGGAAGTTAATAAAATTAGTATTTGCCTAATTTTTATTTTGGAAAAATTTGGGGGAGACAGTTATCCATTTAAAAGTCTTGCTTACGTCCTGGTAAAATAGTAAACCGTGAGCCACATAACTGTAGAATGTCTTAGGGGCTCATGTAGTCATTTAAGGAAATGATGCCCGGATCACGGGGGTGTTGGCATCCTTGCAGGTGAGCGCTGGGCCCTCGGTGCCTGGTGTGTACATCAGAGGGACGCACTGGGGACCGGGCAGCCCTGAGCCAGGAGTGAGCCATCTCGGCTTACCGGGATTGCCACAGGCACAGAAAGTGCCTGTGCGTGAGGCAGGGGCGGAGCTTTGCTATGGTAAACGCATTTCTTTGATTTCTAAGAAGGATGAACATTATTTCTCAAGTATTTCATGACAAATTCTATCTTTCTTTAGAAAATCAATTGCTCATTTGTGTCCTTGGACCATTTTTCGTATGTTTGGTGTTAGGAGAGTTAACCCTTTGCCTTCACATAGATTCCAATTTTTTTTTCCGTGTTTATTTTCTTCATTTATGCAACTTGGTAAGTGATAGTAGCACTAAGTTTCCCTGTAGTGCTTTCTGTTTTTAAATTTTTTATTGTGTTATTTCATAGGCTTTGTCTACTCTTAGATCAAATAATCACTGGTATTCCTGTTGTCTTAAGGTATGATGTGTTACAAGCATTTTTAAATCTAGAAATTGTGCTGGTACGGCTGAAACCGGTTTGGCTCAGTGGCTAGAGCGTCGGCTTGAGGACTGAAGGGTCCCAGGTTCGGTTCCGGTCAAGGGCATGTACCTGGGTTGCGGGCACATCCCCAGTGGGAGATGTGCAGGAGGCAGCTGATCAATGTTTCTCTCTCATCGATGTTTCTAACTCTCTATCTCTCTCCCTTCCTCTCTTTAAAAAATCAATAAAATATATTTTTAAAAAAAAAAGAAAGAAAAGAAGTTGTGCTGGTACATGACGTGAGGTGCTGTTTAAACTCATTTATGTGTTTATTTCATTGTTTCCAAGCATCTGCAGGACACGGCTCCCCAGGGAAATCCCCTGCTCTGAGCAGACGGGGGTCTCTGGCTGCGTCCCAGGCGCCAGTGTCCTGTCCCTTCTGTGCCGGTGCCCGCGCTTCCTTCTCTCAGCTTTACATTAAGTTTGATATTTGGAGGAGCATGTTTACAGTTTAGTTATTCTCATTTTCATTTTATTCCAGAAAAACATTTAAAATCATTTTGCTAATTAAAATGTCATTTTATTTTATTGCAATTGCATTCAACATAAAAACTAGATAGAAGATGACTTCTTAGAGTTATTAAATCTTCTCTTTGAGAAATGTAAATAAATGCAAAAATATACCAAGTCCCCATTAATTCCAGTCAACTCAATTTTTAGCTCTATGTAGACACTCAACGTTTCTTATTTGATATCATATGCGATCTCGTTTGTCCGTCAGAGCCTCTACGTTGTTTTGGGGAGCATGAAGAGGAAGCTGTTGGTGTCCCTTTTACCCAGTACTTGTAGCAGTCCTGGTATTTTCCAGTGACTCTCTACTTAAACACATCAAATTTACATAATTTTAATTTTTGTTGATAACCTCCCAGCTCCTGAGCCTGTTAGGTCAGCCGCTGTGTGGAAGGCCTGCACCGGCCGCCCTCCTCATGCGCTGCTCCTGCAAGGCACCAGCTGGTGTGGGAGAAAAAAGCTTCCTCCGCAGCCATCTCAGGTCTCCGGGGAGCCTGCGAGTCCGACAGGCCAACGCCAGACTAACCAGAGCAACATAAACTCGAGTCAAGTAGCTGTGGCCCCTGCACAGGAGGGAGCTCCCGGGTGAGGAATGCAATGGGGTGAGAACTTAGGCTGAGTGAGCATCTTAGGCCAAAAGAAAAAGGGTTGGGGTGCCTCTGGGTGGGGAAGGAGCTGTGGGAGGGGACCTGAGACCTGGAAAGGTGGGATAAGCATGGGTCATTCCAGAAGGTTTGTTATAGATTTAAGCCTGTTGCCTCCCCACTTAAGAGTGGCCCAGGGCCTCATCCCGTCCTGGAGGGGAGGACCTGTGCTGATGTAAAGAGATAATAAGTTTTCTTATAAAAGGGAAACTGGGTTCCTTTTTAGACCCTTTCCTGCTGGTTCTCATGGCCTTTTGTTCAAAATAATAGACCACAGAGGTATATTTTGGGGTGTCATATTCTGGCACTCCTCACTAGCTATTGTTTTGAAATAAAATATTTCTAATTGAATTGACTTTTCAATTTCACTAGTGCCTTTTTCCTAGTTTTCTTGGGAACTTTGCTTTAGCTGAGAGAAGTGTTACATTGATCACCTGCCTTCTGGCGTCTCGTGAGGGCATCTGGTGTTCTAGCCCATCTCTGATCACATCAGGCATGTTCTGACGGCACTCACATTCACAGCATATCTAGGAACTGCAAGTCTAAAGATAGCCCCTCTGGATGCTCCCATGTATTTAGGTCAAAACCTACATGAATCCTGTGTTCCCTTCAGGAATGTCCTTAGTCCTTGTCTAATTAGTCACTAGAGAGCTCAAGGGTTCCTACCTCAGCAATGTAGCCACCAACTGGAATTCTGAAAGGCACAACTCCAAGCTTAGGAGTGTTTTCACACCCAGAGCTATCTTTGAATGAGAGAGGTAGTCAAATGACAGGAAGGAATTGCTTTTGAAATGGCATGTTTTTTTTTTTTGCCATACAGATACCAGAATGCTTTTTCCAACTATGTATATTTCTCATTTAAGAACCATGTTGATATCCATTTAAAAATGTTTTCTTTGTTCTGTATTGCAGGTAACAAAGCACAGCTAATGAAAATGGCTTTTACTCAAATACTATAAAGCATATTGATATTTCTTCATAAAAGATCCCTCTACATTTATCCGGGTTTGTTTTTTTTTTACTGAAATAACCTTACTATGAAATGTCATAGATCATGTATCCTTAAAATTCTAACCACACTCCTTTTTTAGTTGGAGATCCAGGCCTACCTTAAACATTAGTCACTGCTGGTGAGAGCTAAAATGGTGCCAGGGTTCTGGGATGCACTGAGAAGGCACACTACAAAAACCATAGAAATCCTGCATTCTTTTAAACCCTATAATTCCAGCTAAGAAAATTATCTTAATGTAATGTTGTAAACTTATATAAAATGGATGTGTATCAAAGTAATATTTGTAATAATAAAGCAATGGGAGCAATCTGAACTTCAAATGAGATATAAATAAATAAATCAAGGCATCAATACAATGGAAGTTAATGTAGTCAGTAAAAATTATGTGCTAAATAAAAATGGATTGACACAGATATACTAAAAGAAAATTATGCCTTAAAGAGACATGATGACATTTTTATTTAGTGGTGATGGTATTTTTAAATAAACTATCTTCACGGCCCTGGCATTGTTTTGCAAGTCACCCCAGGAATTCTCCTTCCTCAACTCTCTAAAGTTTGTTTCTACAGCACAGACCACTGCTGGTGATTCTGGCCCCTCACAAACCGTTTCCAGCATGAAGTTTATGGTTTTTATAAAGAGAGGTCATCTCTGACTCATAGTGTGCTAAGCTGATTAAGAAATAAAATTCCACAAATGCTTCGGAATTGCCCAAACTGCACCGCAGGTGGGGCAAGCACCCTCTCAGCTTTCAGCAGGCCCTTCTCAGCCTGCGCACCCCAGCGCCCAAATCGCCGCCACTCAGGAGCCTGCACAGTGCTTTTCTCACAACAAAATATGTGACAGGATTGACCTGACTTGCAAAATACAGGGCCTGATAAGTGATTAATTTGGAAATGTTCACCAAGCACTTAATACCCGCCAATCGGCAAGCTGCCAAGGGCCTAATAGCCTGGGATGATCCGCTGATTGGTCCTCACACAGCCCTGAAACCCCAGACCTCCGCAGCTCCTGTGGTTGCCAGAAGCTGAGCACAGAACTGGGGAGCAGCTCTCACGGAAGCAGCATGCTTCCCTCCACTGAAAGAAGGTTCCGTTAAAAATAAACAAGTGTGTGTTCCACTAGTTATGACCCTAAACGAGTATCATTTATCTGTCAGACATTCATTCCAATAATAAATGACTTTGAATGTATTAGCGAAAGGTGAGTATGTCGTGCGTGTATATGGAAGAATAAAAGCTGTTTACATAGCCATTCTTTCTTCACTGTCTTTGGACTTCTGTTTGTTTGGTTGAGACGGTGGCTGTGTCTACAGAACCCCTGAAGTGGGGGACAGACTGGCAGAAAGTGCAGGTTGCTGGAGCGATGCCCTGGCATCCACCGTGAGCGCCATCCTGCGCACCAGGTCCTGCTCTGTGTTCACATCGGGTCTGTGGCTCCTCCATGTTGTCGTTTCCCTAGTTTCTCCCATCATCAAACCCCTCAGTCCTGTGCCCCTGAGACCTTCCTGGTAAGATTGGGAGGAGGCCCATTGCCAAGTGCCGCCCATGCCCACGGTCCCACATCAGGGGGTCTCTGCCGCTCTTCAGCCTGGTTTCCTTCCAGTTCCAGGCCCTTCATCTCAGTGGTGATGAGAACACCCCTCGATTAGCTAGTGTCCCCCCTCCCAGGATTCTTTTTCCGCCTTCTTTCCTCCCTCATGCCACCCCTAGGAAACCCCCACCTACTACACCAACCACAGGCCAGTAAGTTCAAATCCATGTCGGTCCTTCTCTCAGCCCCAGAATCCCACATCTGACTGCTTTTAATGCTCGCGGCAAAGACACAAAGACAATTTTTCAATAGTAACTTAGACCATTAGAAATATACGTATTTATCTATGTTTGAGAAGTTAGTAGTTAGATATGCACTAAAAAGAAATTAAAAGTATACATGAGGAGAAAACACTGTCATTCAACAAATGACACCAGGAGGCTGCACAGTTTTTAAATTCCCTTACTGAAGCTTCCTGCAGCTTCCTAAATTTTCTATAAAGGACGTTGCTATTTCGAAGGCCGGTTTGATATCAGTTTTGTTTATTGAATAACATGCAACATTAGCATAAAAGCAGGGAATTCATAAAGAATGGATTTAAGAATGATGATTAAGCTTAAGAACCCCCATAACAGCCAAGAAAAGAGATTCGCCGGAGGTCTGATATTCTCCATCCATTCTGACAGCCTATTCTGTGTCTCGGATTTGTTTTGTTTGTTTGTTTGTTTGTTTGTTTGTTAATCCTCGCCAGAAGGTATCTTTTCCATTGCTTTTGTTGTGGATCAACATTCGCAAGAATAAGACCACCCACTCCAATTGGGTCTTAAACCGCAAGCGAGGATTTATTGAGCTGGCCAGCTGACTACAGTTACAACACCCTGCCGAAGCAGAGGCTGAACTGCAACGCTGACTGCAAGGGTTGCATTTTATTATTAAATTCTGTAGAGGCCCAGAGAAAATGTGTCTTTCAAATTCTGGGCCCCCAATATGGAGGGAACTCTCTTTATTTATACTTTTTCCAGTCCTTGGTCTCCCAAATTTGGAATGAGACTTCCGGGCCTTCTGAGAAAGAAGGCCTGCGTGCTGGGAAGGGGCCATAAGATCATATCTCAAGCCCTGCCCTGATGTCAGTACCTTCCTATCTATGTGTTCCAGGAACAGACAGCACAGCATGACCTGTCTGGCCAAAGTGCCAGATATGCAGCCCAGCACACTTTTTAGAGAGGGAAGGAGGGAGGGAGGGAGGGAGGAAGGGAGGGAAGGAGGGAGGGAGTGAAATAGAGACACATCCACTGGATACCTCCAGCACATGCCCAACTAGGAGGTGGGAAGCGAACCCACAACCCAGGTACCTGCCCTTGACCAGGAACCCAACCCAAGACCCTTCAGTGCATGGGATCACACTCTAACCACTGAGACACCAGCTAGGGCTCAGTTTCTTTATCAGCATTTTAAAGCATTTTTTTTTACAATATTTACATATCCTGTCTCTCTACCACTTCCCAGAGATATGACTTTGATCTGTCTCTCAGCCTTTTTCTGCTTGTTACCTCATTGGTAAAATAGGGACAATAATGTCAACTGTGTCATATGGTCATGGTGAATATCAAATGAATTACTTGCTACACAAATTATTTCTAGCCTAATTATTACTATTATTATATCTTAGCAGATGCACCAACTACACTTTGTAATCTGTTATCTGCAAGTCCAGCTGTGGTTTGTTCCTGTCGTCCATCTCCCCCCAACATGCACCCAAGCCCCATCAGCGCAGGGGTGAGGCCTCCCCGGAGAGGAGGGGTGCAGCAGGAAGATGGCTGAGCAAATAGAGTGCCAGGAGGAGGAGAACCTGGAAAATACAGAATAAATAATGAAGAAAGACATTAAAAAGGATTCTGGAAAGAAATGAGGAATGTTAAAAAAAATGGCTAAAAATTCTGAACATATGAATATTTGGAGTCCCTAGCCAAAAAAAAAAAAAAAAAAAAAAAAAGGGCAAATTAAAAACTCCTGCGTGTCAGCTGGAGGGAGGAGTCTCCATGTTCAGAAGTTTTAATTCCAGATTCCAGGAGCCCCACCTGGTGCTGAGGGTGAGGGTGGGATAACCCCTCCTACTTCCTGCAGGAAGTAGGAAGCAGGAAGTAGGGGGGAGCAGGGGGCCATTTAAATACAGCCCAGTGTTCTCTGGCAATGAAGCCTGCCCCCAAAGGTGAGGGGAGCCTGAGAGATCTTGGACTTCCCAGCCTACCTACCCTGCCCCGGCCCCTGGGGCCTCCCTGTCCCACTGAAGGGGAAGCTGGTACTGGTGGTCAGGGCCTGGGATTACCAGACATGTAGGAGACAGAACGTCCCCCACCCCAGACCCTCGCCACCATCTCCCCAGGCTCCTGTGTGGTAACAGGGGACTAAAGCTAAAAGAAAATGTAAGACCCAGACAAAAACCACAGGAAACAAAAATGAGGACAAACAAGGTCGTTTTAGCCTCTGTGGCTGCAGCTGCAGCACGTGGTCAGCAGAGTCTGGCTCCTGGGCAGATAGACACAAATCCTCCTGCTGAACCCTCGCTCACTCAGCCTCTGCGTACTGCTCCACCTGAAACCAGAGCCCGACTCTCCCCTCTCTGGAAACCAGGGCTGTGCCAGAGGCACTGGGTTCATCTACACTCCGCATGTCACACTCCAAGGCTGCCATGGGCCAAATGAACAAGGTGTAAGTGTCTGTGGCCGCAAACAAACAAAAGCTCAATTTTCATAGAAACGTAGGTTTATTCCAATAGCGAACATTGTAGTTCATTATTAATAACTAGAGGCCCAATGCATGAATTCATACACAGGTGGGGTCCCTCGGCCTGGCCTGCGATTGAGGCCTATGGGGGGGCTGGCCAGCCACGGGAAGGGCCATGGGAGGTTGGCTGTGGGCGTGCACTGACCACCAGGGAGCAGCGCGTGGATTCAGCGTCTGCCCCCTGGTGGTCAATGCACATCATAGCGACTGGCCGACTGGTTGACTGGTTGTTCCTGTCATTCCAGTCATTCGGTCATACGGTCGCTTAGACTTTTATATATATAGATTATGTATAACAGGATATTGTAAAAATTAAGTTATGAAATTTTTATTAAAATGTTTCTTACATACTGTTTGGCTGGGTCGCAAAAATATTCGTTGTGGGTTGCATGCAGCCTGTGGGCTGCAAGTTTGACATGCTTGATCTACACTGTCCCGGTGCATCCCGCTGCTTCCAGGGTTGAGTGATTAAGGATAAAGCTACTAAAAACATTCAGGTGCAGTTTTCGGACATAGGCTGTCCTCTCAGGTATGAAAATGGCTGAGCTGTGGGGTAAAACTGTGTCTTCTTTATGAGAAATGGCCAGGCTGCCTCCCAAAGCAGTGACCAGGGTGAGTCTGCCCATGAGGGTCCTGGGCCCCAGCCTCACGGGCACTCCTGGGGCAGTTGAGTCTGAGTGCAGCCATTCTGACAGGTGTGTGGAGGGATCATGTCTGCTTACACCTGTAACTCCTTGATGACTGAGATGCTAGATTGTCCCATGCTCTTGGCCACCTGCATAGCCTGTGGGTAAGCTTTCTCTTCCATCTTTTGCCCATTTTCTAGTCAGGCTGTTTGTTTGCTCACAGTGGAGTTTTAACAATTCTTTGAATGTGTTGAATCTATGTCACATATATGTTTTGTATTTTCCCCCCAGTCTGTGGTTTGTCTTTCATTTTCTTAGTGTCTTTTATGGACAGAAATTTAAATTTTAATAAAACCTAATTTTTTTTCCTTCATGAGTTTTACTTAGGTATTATGTCTAAAAAGTCAATGCCAAGTGCAAGACTACCTACATTTTCTCCTAGACTTTCTCCTAGGTTTGTAGTTTTATCTTTAGCATGTAGGTCTATGATCTATCCTGACTTGCTTATGTAAGGTACAATTTCTACTAGGGACATTTTTGTTGGAACATGATTTTCACTGTAAGTCGGAACCCACCTACATAAGCACCTATGCCACTCACATGGAGCACATACACAGCAGTAATGAAGTGAAACAGTAAAAAAAATTTAAAAGAAAGATAACAATTCCTAACCTTTACTTGTGGTAAATAAATAATAAAAAACATAAAGCACATATGTACATACGTCAAAATGATGGAACTTTTTTTTAAATATAAATAAATGGGAGATTGCAGCGTAACCACGAAACGACCGACGTAACCCGAAGACTGCCTGTATGGACATTTATTTGTCCAACACAATTTCTTGGAAAGACTATCTTTTTACTATACTTTTGCTCTGTCAAAAATCTATATATTTTGACTATACTCAAGGGGTTCTATTCCTGGGCTCTCTGTACTGTCTACTCTTGCACCAATACCACACTGATGGGCATGGTAGACTTCCAGTAAGTCTTGAAGTTGGATGTGCATGTCTGCCTTGCTCCATATTTTCTGGGAAAGGATGTGTGAACCTCTCACAGATGTGCAAATTTTCAATTATTTGAACTCAATTATATTGATAGAAACACAAGAAATGATTCAATTTTTGTCTCAATAATCACATTAGTAATTAACCAATTTTAAGTGTATCATGATCAACAAAAGCTTTCTGCTCTCAGAATGGCCCTTTTATTTTCAGAAAGGAAAGGGACAGGTGCTGGCCCCACCCCAGCGGGGTCAACAAGGACCCCCTTCGACTTCCCCGTCAGAACAGACCCTGCAGTGTTACAGGTGGGAACAGAGCTGACCTGGATTCTGATGGTAAAGTTAAGCGTTCACCTCCCAGTACATCCACATTTCAGCATTGGGTATTTACAGCGTGGTACTGAATTTAACTTTGAAGAGAAGCATATTTTATGCCTAATTATAGAGAGAATCCCTGCTTTGCTAAAGTCTTGCTAATTAGGCATTGGTGAAATGCAAATATGGGGCTCATTTTTGGTAACTTAAACCTTTAGAACTTTCTACAACTTGTGTTAAGCAAAACTTACCTTTTTAAAGGTGTTTTCTATTTTACCTAATCATGTTAGGCTGTGAAATAACATTTCTTATATACAGTAACTAAATATGCCCTAATAGTAAGGGAGAACTTCGTTGTATAACTTTGATGTATTACATTCATTAAATAAACTAAATCTTCTCCCAGCATGTCACCATAACCCAGATGAAATATCTTTATTATTTGAATCCTTTCTTCATAAATAGTATTATCTAACCTCAGTACAACTGCTTGTCCACACAAGCCATACACAAAGTCAATGCTAAGCAGTGTGTGAATTAAATATCACTCCACTACAAAACTCATTTTCTGCTATGGCATACATGGACTTCACAATCCAGAAAACTAGAAATCATATTTAAATTATGTATAATCAGCTTTAGAATTCTCATAAGACTATGCTTTCAGAACCAAGTAATGATAGAAAATTACCTTTCTAAAACAGCACTTTTGTTTTTAGTACAGCTCCGCATGTACAGGCAACTTCTTAGTTTTCAGATTGCTTGTGTTGTGTTATGGGTGGAAGTGGGGTTCCTGGGGTGCCACGGGGAAAAGAATTCCTGAGGGCCCCCTGGGAGAACGAGGTTTCGTGGAAAACTTTATTGATGATGTCAAATTAGGGCTTCCCCTCTAGGTCCCAGCTCTGTCCACCCTGCCATGGCAGAGTCCAGCTTGCCTTCAGCAGGCGAGAAGCAAGGCGCTGCCCAGAGCTTCCGCTCCGTGTGAAAGCCCAGCCCGGCATCTGCCAACTGGCTGTGCCCCGGCTGCAGCCCAGCGCCTGGGCCCGCAGGGCTTGGACCAGGTGGTGGCTGAAGGGCACCGGCTGTGGAGAGGGATCACAGGAGCGCATGGCAAACAAGCAGGACTTTGCCCTTCCAGGACTTGGTGAGCTCTCAGTGGTGCCACCTCCTAGCCACCCCATTGTTTCCCTGGCTAGACTGCAGGCAAGCACTTTCCACACATCACCCTAACTTCACTGCACAGGCGCCCATCTCCCCATCCCCCAGGGGTCCGCATGGAGTGGACAGGTGGTTGGTTCTGGGGGGCAGGAAGCTGTAACTTCCTGGTGATGCTGCCCAGGTGACCATGCATACGCCTGGCTTCCCCTCTGCTCTCTTTCCTTATTAATATTATAAACTAGCTAATTACGATGATAACAGTCACACCTTAGTTTCTTTTGGGGGCACTTCTTTTAATCTATTGTCCTGATTACTTTCTTATGACATGTGTGTCTGATGTATAATTGAAAAGTTGAACTCATGTCATAGAATCTCAGATAATGTCAACCTCACAGTTATTTGGTTTTGCAGCACTTACAAAGGGTTGTACAGGTCGGTAATCACTGGCAGCTCCAGCATCCCTCGTCAGTGAGCCTGCACTCGCATTCCTTCACCCTCCTCCGTGTTTCATGTTCTCTTCATCCCAAAGAAGGAATCCTGTCTGCTGATTGATGAGCTCAGCTAGCTGCCTGCATCCAATGGTGTTCAATTTCTCCCTCGTGAGGACATGTAGGTTTTGAATTAATTTTGTGTGTCGCTTTTTTCAGAGGTTCCTTTCTGATCTCAGTCTTGTCTGGGTACACATGGAGCTAATTATCTGTCCTCCAGCCACAGCTGTAAAAACCTTCACACGTTCTATCATTGATGGAAACTAAGTCTCAAGTTCTTCCATTAGCTGTTTTTCTTACTGAATTAAAGATGTGTAGTGCGTCCCAACAGTAGTTATTAAGACCTATTCACATTTTAAAAATAATATAATGAATCCAAAAGCACTGACACTCTTCAGCTAAATAAAAACACATTCAATGAAGGGAAATCATCAAAATAAGGACAGCACCCTCTGGCAGCATCCACAGACCTCAGTGTCTCCACCCCCTGTCTTTCTTTGCACGCACGTCCAAAGGCATTTGGATGACAATGATTTATTAAATTATTCTGTCCCCATGATGCATAGTTGAGTATTACAAATATGAATTTCCTCTCAATACTATATCCCAAACAGAATAACCCTTCATTAGGTCACCCTGTGATTACACCACCATGAGTGTCACAAACCACGGTCAGATGTTGTTATTTCGGGGGCTTGGGAAGGGCAGAGATAGCCCGAGTGTCCCGTGCCACCAAGGTTACAATCGTGAGGAAATAAAGCTGGATGGCTTCATGGAGACCATCAGAAAGAGGAGTTTAAAACAGGTGTAAAGAGTGACAGTTCTTATTTCTTCTCTACAATAAAATGCAATTCAAATTTTTTGCCCAATTAATGACATCTAGGTTTGAACTCTCAGTTGCCAAGAGTTTGAAATTCAGGTAGATCATGTTGATCAGGGCGCCTGGGAACCATCCCCACATCAGCAGGGCAGCCTGGACTCAGATGCTCATGAACAATCATGTCTGATGTCAGCCTAAGGAGACTTGAAAATGTGAGCATCCCTGTTCTTACACACACACACACACACACACACACACACACGGAAACCAGACTGCATCCCAAGAGTATTGTTAAATTATTTGTCACCTCCTACTCTGTGTCTCTCTCTTCCCTTCTATAGTCTCCAAAAGCAATGCAATTAGATTCTGGTCAATACTGCTCCAGTGAATCAACTAATCCGTAAGCATGTTTATTGAGCAATTGTAAATGTCTGCTGTTGGCAATTTTAAGTCTGTTTCAGGCACTGAACTTGTTTCTAAGCACATTCATGGCCTTAACCAGAATTCCATCCTTGAGAGGATTTGTGGTCTCTAATGGGTAAGATGAGCATTTAAACTAACGTAAGAGAAATGTGCTAACATAATGGCTGTCACACAGGAGAGCGTCTGTGCAGAACTAAAGGCCTTGGGAAACAGGGGCAAACTTTCAGAGGACTCACACCCACACTAGGCCCGGAAGAAGAATGAGGGACCTTCAGGTAGATGAAGACAGGGATGGAGAGGAGCGGGGAAGGAGGAGGAGCCGGCGTGTGTGCGGGGCCCCGTGGCCAGGCCACGTCAAGGCCAGCAGGCCTAACACGCTGTTCCCCATGGGACACTTTCTTCTTCATCACTTTCCTACATTTACTAGTTGGATTCCACTATAAAGAAGCACCTCCCTTTCTCTGCAGGTATTTATGACACAGTCACTCCTGTGTCAGCATATATTCATGGGTATTTATTTGATTCTGTGATTTAGTCCATTCCTACCTCAGATGTGGCCGTTGGCAACCTCTCCTCAGGGTTATCCCTCTGACGTCTCTCTCCTTTGTGTTTTCAGCTCTTCCTTTCTTTCTGGCCCATAAGATGGTCCCGCCTCATCTTGCTCTTTCTGTCCCCCAACAATGAGCCAGCCATCTCTGCAGGATCGCCGGTGCCTGTCACGGGGAGAACCTGTGCAGACCAAGGCCTGGGCACCCGGCATCTTCCTGGTGTGAGGGTCTTTGCTCCCAGGGCCTCTCAGAGTCTATACTTAGCGCTTTCCAAACTAGACACCTTTCCCTCTTGTCTCGCCGACTACTGCATCGCCCTAGTTAGAACCTTCCAAACAACGTAGAGAAGAAGCAGTGAGCAGTGATTCTCAGCCAGGGCTAGTTCTGCCCAACTCCGGGGGGTGCTTGGAGACCTAGAGGTGTTTTGGGGACACGCACTGGGGGCCGGGGGACATTACCATTTAGTGGACACAGGCCAGAGAGCCTGCTGAGCCTCCTCCAGGACAGCCCACGGGACCAGGAATGATCTGATCCCAAACGCCGGGGCTGGCTGAGCCTGAGAGACCTGTCCTCCAGGAAAAACAGTTACTCAAAACCCAGGGAAAGCCACAAACCAAACCTCACCCCAAAGCCTCCAGACTTACCCCAAGTAGATCCTAACTCACCAAGGTGAGCATGCCCCAGGCTTGGTCTTGCCGGGACAATCTCAACCTTCTGAGGCGGAAGAAAGTGATAGGTGTCTCATACGTACATTTCACGTTCAGCCCAGCGAGCGAGCTGGTGCCTGGGCAAGGTGTCTGATAACCAAGAAGAAAAGTGAACAGATTAGAGGAAAACCCACAAGTGTTCAAAGCACTGGCGTAAGTGTGCAAGAAATGTAAAAGAGAAACAATTGATACGTTTAAGAAAAAAAGGGAAAAGATAGATCATGATGGACATCCAATAGATTTGGAATCCAACGAAAATTTTGAAAATGAACAATAGAAAATTTAAAGTTAGGAGCTCAGTGGACAGATTTAACAGCATATTGGAAAAAACAAAACATAAGACTATTTATTACCCTGAAACACAGGTCAAGAGAAATTGTCCAAAGCACAGAACTGGGAAGAAAACAAAACAAGAAATAATATGAGCGTAACATGGGACATAGTCAAAGAGGAAACATGGACTCAGCCCAGGGCGAGTGAAGAGGGAAATGTGACCAGAAGCCTGTGTGGGAGGAATGGCTAAAGTCTTCATTCTCAGAGCTCACCCAGCAGCCGCAGGGGAGCCCAGTGACGGGCTGGCTGGGCACAAAGGGGTCTGGCCCAGGCCACGTGTGCAGCAGGCAACATGCCCCCGCTGGACTCAGACACGAGCGTACACATGAGGGAAAGTCAGACAAAACACTGCTCTCTGTTATCTACATAATTCAGGAGGCAAAAGGTGGAAAAGGCATCAATACTGGGCAGAACAGAACGAAGCCTTATGTGTATATGACGATGATTAAAAATCAAGGAGGGAATTACTGTGAAACCACATTAAGTGGAAAAAGTCTGCAGGGGCAGAGCTTCAGACGTCCTCATGGCCCTGAGATGATAGCAGACTTGTTTTCACGAAGTCAGTTAAGCCCTCTCTGCATGAACACCGGCAGCCTCAGGCACGACATTGGGCCCAACACAACGACTACCCCCAAGGCAATCTGCGGGCCCTCAACCTCCCCTGAGGCCTCCTCCCAGGACCCAGGAGAAACACGTGTTTCCCGCTGAAGAACAGGAGCTGCTTGTTCCCCTGGACGAGCCGGAGGTGCCTTTAGTTCTAACCACGGAGAGAGGGTCCCGGGAAGGCCAGGCCCGCTGCCAGCGCCTCACACTCTGGGGTTTTGGTGAGAACTGCCTCACAGCGAGCTGCCCAGCAGAAGGGCAGACCCGATGAGCTCGAGCATGAAGTGGCCTGGAGCCTGCGGAGGGGACCCTGGCGAGGCTCAGGTCTGCACCCCAGGTTTCCTGTGGGTGCTCAGGGGCACTGCCAGCCACGCAGCGCGGGCAGGTCCCTGGAGGGCAGCGGGCAGCGGTGGGCACGGCCCCTCCCCCCCCGCCAGGCCTCCGCTGCTGCCGTCCTGTCCTGTTGGCCCATAAACCATCCCCCACCCCCGCCCCGCCTGCGCGTGGGTCTCAGGGGACTCGCCCCTTGTTCTCCTATCAGAGGACAGCCTTGTGGCGTTCACTTTTACCCCCACTTCGCTGCCATTGACAAGGGGCTCCAGGTTGACGCCGCCTCCCCGGCCGCGCACACAGGGCGAACCGGATGGTGCAGCAGGTGGTGCAGGCGCAGGCAGGTGACGGTGCTGGAGCTCAGGAGTGACAGGGACCCTCCCCCCGCCCCCCGCACAGCCACGTGACGGCAGCACAGGGAGGAGGGCTCCGGGCACGTGTGAGGGTGTCCTGTGCGTGGCTTCGGGTCGCCCGCCCTGTTGGCCTGGGCACCTCCCGCGGGCAGGGGCGCGGCCGTGGCTGGGAAGGCGCACTGGCTCTCCCGGGGGTCCGGGCGTCCGGGCGGGCGGCGCAGAGGGCAGCACCCGTGCATCCGACCGGGGGTGGGGGGAGCGCGGGAGGCCTCGCAGGACAGCCTCAGGGCCGCACAGCTCAAGTCCGCGCGCACAGCAGGCGGGCCCTGGGTCCGGGAGCCGCTTCTCAGCGCTGGCGCCTGGGCTACACGCTCACCTGCCGAGGCGAAGGCGCGGGGTGTGGAGAAATCGCCGGACCCCAACGCGCCATGGTTCACGTTCTGGGCAACCAGAGGCTCACGGAGGCTCCGCGCTTCGGGAGGCCCCGCGGCCACCGCGCCTGCCGCAGCCCGGGGAGCTGAGCCGGCCCAAAGGGCTTGTCGTTGCCCTGCCATGCGCCCGGGTCCCGCACTGGGTGCCACTGGGCAGCGCGGTGGCCGTGAGCACCGCGGCCTCCTCCCGCCGCCTCTCCCTCCTGTGGCCGTGGCCGTGACCGTGGCAGGGCCGGCCGAGCAGGGAGCTCAGGCTGCAGGGCGCCTGGCAGCCCCCCAGCACCCGCAGAGGCTCCAGCAGGCTGCCCCCCCCCCCATCCCCGCACCGGAGGCCCCACGGGCACATCCCCGCCCTGGTCCCCAGGGCAGCGTGGCCTCCGCTGCAGCTGGCCGGTAGGTCCTCATTCCTCAGGAGCCCGCCGCTGAGCAAGCTCGGAGGTTTGGGAGGAATGCTGAGTGCACGCTGACAAAGGTCTGTAGGGAAGGCCGGTGAAGGACAGACTGACACAGCCAGATTCAAAGGGAGGGAGTCTGACTAGAGAAGCCTAAGGAGTGGGAAGAACACACCTACCGGAGGTGCTGAACAGAAAGAGAAGCAAAAAATGCCCAGAAAGGCAGCAAGTCACCCAAATAATTTTGTTCCATAATGAAGTGATAGCAACTGCGGTTACTGAGCTGCTCTAGTGACCGCCAGTGGGGGCCAGGGGTCACCGAACACGCAGGAGCTGCTGCTGTCCTCCCGTTCTACACAGAGCAGTCCGCGCTGGGCTCCGCGCTGGGCTCCGCTCTGGGCTCCCCACTGGGCTCCCCAATGGGCTCCCCACTGGGCTCCCCAATGGGCTCCGCGCTGGGCTCCCCAATGGGCTCCACGCTGGGCTCCCCAATGGGCTTCACGCTGGGCTCCCCACTGGGCTCCCCAATGGGCTCCCCGCTAGGCTCCCCACTGGGCTCCCCACTGGGCTCCCCACTGGGCTCCACGCTGGGCTCCCCAATGGGCTCCCCAATGGGCTCCCCACTGGGCTCCCCAATGGGCTCCCCGCTGGGCCCCCCACTGGGCTCCCCAATGGGCTCCCCGCTGGGCCCCCCACTGGGCTCCCCGCTGGGCTCCCCAATGGGCTCCCCGCTGGGCCCCCCACTGGGCTCCCCACTGGGCTCCGTGCTGGGCTCCCCAATGGGCTCCCCACTGGGCTCCCCAATGGGCTCCCCAATGGGCTCCCCGCTGGGCTCCCCACTGGGCTCCCCGCTGGGCTCCCCAATGGGCTTCGCGCTGGGCTCCCCACTGGGCTCCCCACTGGGCTCCGCGCTGGGCTCCCCGCTGGGCTCCCCAATGGGCTCCCCGCTGGGCTCCCCAATGGGCTCCCCAATGGGCTCCGCGCTGGGTTCCCCACTGGGCTCCCCAATGGGCTCCCCGCTGGGCTCTGTGTAGGGCTCTGCACTGAGCTCCCTGCTGGGCTCCGCACTGGGCTGCTCTGGAGCTCTGGCCACACCATCAAGAAGGAAACGGACCGGGAAGGAACAGTCAAGCCAGGATCACGCACAGAAAGTCTTAATGAATATCTCAGAAACAAGGCAATGAAAACCACAGAATCAATGAGAGTACATTAAAAAGAAGCAAGATTTTTAAAAAGTAATATATACCAGCGAAATTTCCAGAAGGTATTAGATAAATTGAAGGCAGCAAAAACAATATTTCCCTGTTAATAGGAAGTTGTAGAAACTGTAAAATTCCAAGGTTAAACCTTACACAAAATGCCTATCTAATAATAGAGAAATATGCAAATTAGCCTGCCGAACACAGGGACCGAATAGCAGGCTGCACACACCTGCACCTCCTCCCCGGGCCTGTCCTGCAGATACAACACGTTTGGGTGACGGAGGTGCTGTCAGCTCTCCCGGAAGATGCTTCTTCTAAGCTGCTGCCTAGAAGCAACCTTCCCAGGGGACCGGAGCGAGAGGCTGAGCGTGCCACCCTGCCCTGTCGCCCTCCGAGCCCCCGAGTCCTCCAGAGCCCCCAGAAAACCTCTTTCGAAGACAGAGCCAAGTGGTCCGGCATCTCCTGTGGGAAAACGGCCAGAGCAGTGACCCCTCGTGCCTTACGTCACAGAGAAAGGTGATAGCCCTCCATCCTGCGCACCCACCCCCTCCACCTGTCTGGGCTCCTCTAGCCGAGCATTGCAGAGAGTCTGCCTCTGGACAAAATTCCTCCCCAACGCCCTCGCTTTCTCCCTGGACCTCTAATCATAAAGGTCACGCAATCGATCTCAGGAGGGCCTCCGCTCAGCCCGGCCTGGACACGGCCCCGCGGAGGCCACCACAAGCACCTGCACCTGCGTGTGTCCCCGCTCAGTGCTGACATGATGCTGAGTGAGTCCCCACCCAGCGCTGAAGTGACCCTGCGGGGGGCGGGGCTTGACACTTGTGCTACCAGTGGGTCTGGGTCTCACCCAGTGGGGGTCTGGCCGGCCAGGTCTGGGTCTCAAGTGATTTCAAGGCGTGTGCAGATGGGTAGAGACTTGACTCTGGGTCCTGCGGCCGCCCCAGACTCTGAAAGGAAGGAGGAGGGAGCCTGAAAGCCGCAACCAGGACCCACATAGCAGGGCGGTAGGAGCCCCATCCCTCACAGAATTGGCCGTTGGTCAGCTTGCTGTCAGTGGGCTGACAGCCAGGAATCCATTCACCCGCACCCCAGACCCTGACAGCAGGGTGGCGGGAATATGTCTAAAGACCAACTATTCGAACAAAGTACCTCTGAAACCGAAAGAAGCCATTGTTGGCGACACAATGTGTCTGAAGGCCAACTATTGGCATCAGGTATCTCTGCAGCCAAAAGAAAGCGTCGTCGTCAACGGAATATGTCGGAGGACCAATTATTGGCACAACATACCTCTGAAGCCAAAAGAAGCCGGCATCGGCGACAGAATGTATCTGAAGAGCAACTATTGGCACAACATAGGTCTGCAGCTGAAAGAAGCTGGCGTTATCGACAGAAAATGTCTGAAGACCAATGCACCTCTGAAGCTGAAAGAAGGCGGCGTCAGTGACAGACTGTATCTGAAGACCAACTATTGGCACAACATAACTCTGCCGCTGAAAGAAATCAGCGTCATTGACAGAAAATGTCTGAAGACCAATGGGCCTCTGAAGCTGAAAGAAGGCGGCAGCACCGACAGACTATGTCTAGAGAACAGTCATCAACAAGTACTACCAATACCGGTAGGAACTGCCTTCACAGCAAAAATGCAGTACATGAGGATGCAATTATCGAACATAGTTGTGGTGGAATGACTGTTCAATGTGAATTTTGCCTATCACTAAATTTCTCTGATGAAAAACCATCTGATGGAAAATTTACTCGATGTTGTAGCAAAGGTAAAGTTTTTCCAAATGATAGACATTTTCCAGAACACCCGGCATATTTAAAAAAAATTAATGATAAATGAAAATTCTGACAGTAAAAGTTTCATGGAAAATATTCATTCAATAAATAGTTCTTTTGCTTTTGCTTCAATGGGTGCAAATATTGCATCATGATCAGGATGACACTGACCATATAGTTAAGGCAGAAATTACGGATGAAGACCAGTGTCCTCTAGTTTTTCAAATTGTAAAATCAAATATGGTACATGGAGCACGTGGAATACAAAATCCAAATAATCCATGTATGGAAAATGGAAAATGTTCAAAGGGATATCTGAAAGAATTTCAAAATGTGACCACTGGAAATATTGATGGATGTCCCAAATACAAACGAAGATCTGGTAGCACCATGTCTATTGGAAATAAAGTTGTTGATAACACTCGGATTGTCCCTTATAACCCGTATTTGTGCTTTAAATATAACTGTCATATAAACGTTGAAGTCTGTGCATCGAGTAAAAGTGTCAAATGTCTATTTAAATACATCTATAAAGGGCACAATTGTGCCAATATTCAAATTTCTGAAAAAAATATTATCAATCATGACGAAGTACAGGACTTCATTGACTCCAGGTATGTGAGCGCTCCTGAGGCTGTTTGGAGACTTTTTGCAATGAGAATGCATGAGCAATCTCATGCAATCACAAGATTAGCTATTCATTTGCCAAATGAACAAAATTGGTATTTTCATGCCGATGATTTTTCTGAAGTTTTAAATAGGGCTAAAGGCATAACTTGACTTTGATGACTTCATTCTTATTAAGCAGAGAAGATTCCAATGCACATAATTATTATTATTAGGAGATTCCACAGCATTATGTGTTTAATAATTCTTTGTGGACAAAACACTGAAAGGGTGGGAATAAAGCATTAGGTAGACTGTTCACTGTGAGCTTTAGAGAATCAGAACGATATTACCTTAGACTTCTGCTTCTGCATGTAAAAGGTGCGGTAAGTTTTGAGGATCTGCGAACTGTAGGAGGTGTAACTTATGATACATTTCATGAAGCTGCTAAACATTGAGGATTATTCATCAACAACACTATCTAGAAAGATATGCTTGACGATGCAATCATCCTTAATATGCCCAAACAACTACGGCAACTTTTTGCATATATATGTGTGTTTGGATGTCCTTCTGATGCAGACAAATTATGGGACGAGAATAAATCTCATTTTATTGAAGATTTCTGTTGGAAATTACACCAAAGAGAAGGTGCCTATGTAAACTGTGAAACGCATGCCCTTAACGAAATTCAAGAGGTATTCACATTGCATGGAATGAAATGTTCCCATTTCAAACTTTTGGACTATCCTTTATTAGCGAATGCAAATACACACGATGAATCGTACAAGCAACAAAGGGCAGAGGTTTGATAAATTCTTTGAATGATGAACAGTTGTCAGCCTTTCAGACTATAACTTCAGCCATCGAAGATCAAACTGTACACCCCAAATGCTTTTTCTTGGATGGTCCAGGTGGTAGTGGAAAAACATATCTGTATGAAGTTTTAACGCATTATATTAGAGGTCATGGTGGTACTGTTTTACCCACAGCGTCTACAGGAATTGCTGCAAATTTACTTCTTGGTGGAAGCACCTTTCATTCCCAATATAAATTACTGATTCCATTAAATGAAACGTCAATTTCTAGACTTGATATAAACAGTGAAGTTACTAAAACTATTGAAAAGGCCAAACTTCTCATTATCAATGAATGCACCATGGCATCCAGTCATGCTATAAACACCATAGACAGATTACTAAGAGAAATTATGAATTTGAATGTTGAATTTGGTGGGAAAGTTCTCCTTCTCGGAGGGGATTTTCGACAGTGTCTCAGTATTGTACCGCATGGTATGGGATCGGCCATAGTACAAACAAGTTTAAAGTACTGCAATGTTTGGGGATGTTTCAGAAAGTTGTCTCTTAAAACAAATATGAGATCAGAGGATTTTGTTTATAGTGGATGGTTAGTAAAACTTGGAGATGGCAAACTTGATAGCAGTTTTCATTTAGGAATGGATATTACTGAAATCCCCTGTGTAATGATTTATAATGGATCTATTATTGAAGGTACCTTTGGAAACAGAATTAAAAATATATCTAAACATGCAATTCTTTGTCCAAAAAATGAACATGTTCAAAAATTAAATGAAGAAATTTTGGACACACTCGATGGAGATTTTCACACATATTTGAGTGATGATTCCATTGATTCAACAGATGATGCTGAGAAGGAAAATTTTCCCATCGAATTTCTTAATAGTATTACTCCTTTGGGAATGCCATGTCATAAATTAAAATTGAAAGTGGGTGCAATCATCATGCTATTGAGAAATCTCAGTAGTAAATGGGGTCTTTGTACTAGTACCAGGTTTATTATCAAAAGATTGCAACCTAACATAAATCAAAGCTGAAGTATTAACAGGATCTGCGGACGGAGAGGTTGTTCTGATTCCAAGAATTGTTTGTCCCCATCTGACACTGGTCTCCCAATGCAAAGACAGTTTCCTCTGATGCCAGCCTTTGCGATGACTATTAATAAATCACAAGGACAAACTCTAGACAGAGTAGGAATATTTCTACCTGAACCCATTTTCGCACATGGTCAGTTATGTGTTGCTTTCTCTCGAGTTTGAAGAGCATGTGACGTTAAAGTTGTAAATACTTCATCACAAGGGAAATTAGTCAAGCACTCTGAAAGTGTTGTCACTCTTAATGTGGTTACAGGGAGGTATTAGAATAAGTTTAATCACTTATCAGTCATTGTTTGCATCACTGTTTTTATGTCATATTTTTGTTGTTTTTATATCATGTTTTTGTTGTTTTATGTCATATCTCTGTTGTTATATCATGTTGTTATTGTTTATTTATTAATAACTTTATATATTATTTTCATATACATTTTACTAATTTTCTTTCATCTCTGACACTTCTATTATACAGAAAGGGCAAATAACAATATTAAAATATTTCCTTTAATTAATTCCCTTTTAATGTGCACGAATTTTGTGCAGTGGGCCACTAGTTAATACATATGAATAAAATCACAAAACTTTCTTGAAAAATAAAAATATATGTAATTATTGGCACTTAATGTATTTTCAATCAACATGTTAACTATTTTAAAGTGTCTTGATATCTTGATAAACTAACTTTAATAATCTAGAAAAATTCACAAGAAAACTAATAAGCATATATGATTTATTGCTGTATAAGACATTAAACACGCCTGGATGGCATGTCCAATGGTTAGAGTGCTGGCCCTTGCAGCGAAGGGTCGTAGGTTTGATTCCTGGTCAAGGGCACATACCTGGGTGCAGGTTCAAAGCTTGGCTCCAGTCAGGGCACTTGCAGGAGGCAACCAATCAATGTGTCTCTCTTACATCAATGTTTCTCTCTCTATCTCTCTCTCCCCGCTCCTCCCTTCCTCCCTTCTACTCTCCTTAAAAAGCAATGGGAAAAATATCCCCCGGTGAGGAATAATAACAACACAAAAGATATTAAAAACTATCTGGCTATAGTAACTGAAAGGGTATTCATTGTGTAATGGTTGAAAATTGAGGGAAAATAACTGTGTCTGAGCAGAGTTCAGTGCATGGAAAGGCAGCATTTCGAATGGGGAGGGAACCTCTACTGGGGGGAGCGTGTGCTGTACTTTGCTGGCCCAGGCAGTAGGTAGCTGCCCTGGGGGTGAGCTCAGTGTGGGGGTGAAGGCGTTCTCTCCTGCTCTCTGTCGCCCTCTGCAGGTTCCAGGGACACTTTCCCTCTTGAGAGGCTCCTCACACTCTGAGCCCTGAAAAGGAGGATTTCCCCAAACAACATTTCAAAAGCGATTCCTAGTGGGGTCCCTACACCATGACAGGGTCGCTCTCCTTGGTCCCTAGAAGACAGGGCCCTGCTGCTCTCTGGGCGCGCCTGGCGCCGATTCCTTGCTCCTGGCCCAGCGCCTGGGGTCCTCCCGCCGCTGACGCTCCTCACCCCCGCAGTCGGCGTCCGGGGCTGGGAACACTGATTCTGATTCACACTTTTTTCTTCTCGAAGTTACTTTGGTTGTAAAAATCAAAATGCTTCCTTTCTGTTTATTTCTTTGCTTATTTCCACTGAGAAGACATCTTAACACATTAAAAGTTGTTATAATTTTATTTGGAAAAATTTCAAAGATAAATAAAATCATGCATTGCTTTACTATTTAATTTTGAAAAGGGTTGTATTAATTTATTTATTTTATTGTTGACAGTGTTACAGATGTACCCCAATTCCCCCTTTTCTCCCTTCCACCCAGCCTCCACCCACCCCAAGCTTCACCACACTATTGTCTGTGTTTGTGGGCTATGCATATATGCATATTGGTTCTTTGGTTAATCTCTCCCTAAAATAATTTATAATACTCAATGTAAAAAGGCATGGAAAAATGTAAAATCTCATACACATTGGGGGAACCTCGGGAGTTCAAGGATTTGAGAAATAATTGGGCATATATGTCCTATTGAAGAATTCTTCCCTTCTATTTGAAAGGCTGCCTTTCTCATGGGCTCAATTTCTGCTCACATACGCTTTTGACTCAGTGCCATTCAAAAGGTTCCACGGTGTTACACAGATTGAGAAAGAAGGCATCTGGGAGAACGGCAGCTGTGACTGCCGCCCAGCATCAAGCACTGGAGAGAGACTGGAACACCAACAAAGGAAGTTGTTTCACTGTACACTGAAAAAACAGCAAGCAAACAGGTGTGTAGAGCCAAGAAAAGTGAATGACTAGGCCTCTTCTAATTATTTGCTCAGAGTTAGTCACCTAAAGGCAACTACAATTTTGCTCTCAAGAAAAACAGGAAAGTGGGGTTCCTACCCTCTTTCCTGTGAAGAGGGACTAACGAGGAACAGACGCACCTGCAGTGGGACCCTGAGCACTGACACGGAACAGTGGTCCTCAGGCCCCGGCCAGCAGCCCCAGCAGCCACCCTTGAGACAAGGCGAGGCTGGGATGTGGGGAGAAGGAACCGGCAGTCTCTGAAAGCCCAGGGGGGCCAGAGGACAGCAGTCTCGGGACAGAGTGTGCAGGGAAAGGGCTGCAGGGTCCCCTGGTGTCCAGCTGAATTCCAACCAGAGCACGTGGCCAAGGCAATGACAGCAGGAGCACACCCGGGGCAGAGAACACCTTTTCCTACCAGGTGAGTGAAAACGCATGACTGAGTGGGGTTTATGAGTGATTGTGTAGCATGTGAAAGTCAGTCAGTATAGTTCATCATATCAGCAAACGAAACAAGGAATATCACATGATAATCTAGATATATGTAGCGAGCCTGTTTGACAAAATGCAACTCCAGTTCTAATTTTAAAAAAATTCTCAGTAAATAGGAAATCAAGTGGAATCTCCTCAACCTGGTAAAGAGCATCCAAAAAAGTGACTTCTGCTCACACAGATTCTAATCAACCTTGTCCTGAAGGGTGGAGCAATAAAAGTAAAGAAAGGCATCCAAGTTGAAAATAATGGAGTGAAAGTGCCTGTGTTCACAGATGACATCATCTTCTATGCAGAATGTCTGATGGGATCTAGTTGTTTGTTCATTTGTTTTTGTAGGGAAGACCAGCTAATTCTAACATTGGAATTGCTCATGGCCTATAATATTCTAAAATTCCTTGGGAAATTGGAACAATTTGGGGGATCACCTCGACCTGGTTTAGATGTCTGTTACAGTCACAGTGACCATGAAGGGTGGTACTGAAAACACAGACAAATAGATTAATGGAGAGAATCCAGAAGCAGACCCACACGGGTGAGGACAGCTACCTTTCCGCAGCGTGGCCAAGGTGGTCCCCAGGGAAGGACAGTCTTCAGTAAGTCTGCACGTGCATCTGGCATTGGAACAATTGCAGCAAAAACACATCAAATAAAGCATGGAACCTGCCATGCACCACCATAAACAAAACCCACTCAAAATGAATCAGACACCTACAAGTAAGTCTAGAATTTCAAATATTTCAAAAGAAAATCCTGGAGAAAAATCTTTGTGGCCTCAGTCTAAGCAAAGATTTCTTAGGAAAAATACCAAATGCATGTTCCATGAAAAAACAGTAAGCTGGACTTCATCAGAATAAAAACCTACTGCTCTTCAAAACAACGAAGACAAAATGCACATGACAAACTGGAGAAAATATTTGGAAATCACATACCTGGTAAAAGACTTTTACCAGAACATATAAGGAATTATCAAAATTCAACAGTAACAACACAACAACCCAATTTTTAAAATGGGCAAAAATGTTTAACAGGCATCTCACCAAAGAGGACATACAGATAGTAAGTGAGTAAGCATGAAGAGACTCTCATCATCACCAGTCACCAGGGAAACAGGGCTTAAAACCACAAGGACACAGCCATCAGCTGCTAGAATGAATAACTTTAAAGAAACTGAACATAACAATTTTCCAATGATGTGAAGAATCTAATATTCTTATCCACACCGGTGGAAATGAAAATGGTACAACCACTTTAGAAAACAGGCAATATTTTAGAAGTTAATCACACAGCTACCATATGACCTGTCTATTCTATTCACTGGTATGTATACAACAGAAATGAGAGATTATACGCATATGAAGACTTGTACTTGGGTATTTATAAGAGCCCAAAAGTGGTAGGGTAGGGGGTGTCCATCAACTGGTGAATGGATCCAAGTGGTACATCCATACAATGGAATACTACCCAGCAGTGTAAAGCGGTGATAAATGAAATAGCCTGGCTAAATCTAAAATGATTATGTGGGGTGAAAGAAGCCAAAAAGTACATATTGTATGAATCTGGCCTAAGAAGTGTCTATGAAAGCCAACTGTTTCCTGTGACAGAAAGCAGGTGGGTGGTTTCAGGAAAGACGGTGGCAGAGGGGCAGGCTTATCCAGAGGTTCCCGGATGCTCCGGGAGAGGGATGTGGTCACCTTTGTGCTGCTGGTTCCGTGGGTGCATTCATGTCATGAGTCGTTGAATTGTGCTCTGTAAACATCTGAAGTCTGCTGCATGCTAACTGTACATACATAGACGCTAAAAAACAACCACCTGGACTCCATGTCACACGTTGCCTTTGCCTCATCCTGGCTCAGAGAAGCTGTTTTTCACAGAAAGCTTCATGTTATCAAATAACTTGTTATGGTATAATTTCATAACACAAAAGGGTGCCAATGATCATCATTTTGGGGGTGAGGAATAAATGAAGGTACAAAGGAAAAAACAGAAGGAAAGCTGTTATTAAAACTGGAATTTGAGTGCAGCAAGAAGAACTAAAAATGCATTTTATTATTTGAGAAATTGTGCCTTTTGGCTTTAAAACTGAATATGCATAATTCTGGGAGGAAAAGATGAAATGAGGCGTGGGAGATAAGGAAGCCAGATTCCAGCCTGGAGGTGACAACAATTAATTGCTCAACATTAAGCCCATTAATTTTATCCCCCATAAATCAGATTAAATCTGGTGCCCAGAGAATTCTGTTTGGGGTGAGGGGTTTTTATTCTGAGACTATGTGATCTTGTGGCTTGAATAGAATTTGTAATAGCCGGGAGTTCAAAAATAATCCTGAGGCCTTCTGAACACTGCATTCGTGTCTAGTCAATTAAATTGCATCACTTTATGAACAGTATGCTGATGAAAATGTACTGGCTCATTATAATGAACAATAGTTTCTCTTAAAATGTCCAACTAAAAATAAAATATACACTGTGAAAAATGATTCATTTCAGTTGCTCTAAATTGTGACTAGGAAATCTTTCATTGAGCATCACACTCCTAATTCATCAGCTCAACTTGGTCATAATAAATATGTATTCACATATGTGAAAGGAAAATAATCCATTTCCACTTATAATAAATATTATGAAACATGCATTTATCTTGAAGCAGATCTCTATTCATATCTGTAATTTTAGAATACTGCTATGAAATGGATGAAGCATGAATTTTGTACCTGGAAAAGAGCACGTGGAAAGCTAACACAAGCTCCCAGGTTCTTCTGTCTGATGCTAACTCGGCCTGAGCCAGGTTAACCGAGGAAGCGGCCATGTGTCATGGCACCTGTGCCCAGAGGAGCCCTCCGGAGGAGAGGTGCTGAGGCGGGAGGGAGCTGTGGAGGGAGGAGGTCCCTGCGGTGAGGAAGCAGGTGTGTCCCTGCCCTGTAGGTGGTCGTGAAGAGTAATGTCTGGTGACAACTCATTACTGACAAGGCGCCAGTTTAACTGCGTTAAGGGAGCGGTAAAGATTTCTCAGGAGCCCACAGGGCCTCGATTGCCTTTGGCTCCAAATGATCCCACCCACACCAGTGGCGGGTCTTGGGAGCCTGCTCTGGCCCCTTTGCGTTGTTTCTTTCTCCAGGAAAGACTCTTGTGAGAGCATGTGTCAACCCATAGAAGCTCCCTAAAGCCCGAGTGGACGTGCTGAGCAGGTACTTTATGTTTTAGTTCATGGGCCATGGTTTGGGCTTGAGGCCTGAGCATTGGAGTGATTCGCTCGGAAACCGTGTGAAGACCAGGGAATAAAGGAGAAGAGAGAAGGACGCGGGAGGCGACTGAGCAGCTAAGTCAGCCCACCGGGAGCCTGTCCCCCCGGCCAGCACCAGGGAAGCCACCCTTTACTATTTAAGCTCAGGTTACTGGACAGAGACAAAGGGCAGTGGGTGATGTGGGCGTTCACCCGGCCTGGCCACCCCAGCCAGAAGCAGCCACCGGGAGGTGTAAGAAGGTGCATGCACGGCTGTGCTCCAGTAACCTCATCGATGACACCGACATTTGACTTGCATATTATTTTCACACCACACTGTCCTTTCGATGACCACCCAACCATACAAATACAAAAAAAGAACCTTAATTCACAGACACGTGGAATCAGCTGCTGGGCCCGACTGCCTGTGGGCCAGCGTTTGCCAGCCTTCCCTGAATAATGTCTCCAGGCCGCCCTTCAGGGCCTCCACACCCTGTCCCCGGACGAGTCCCAGCCACACCGCTTCCTGCCCTGCTAGCCCTCCAGTCCTCTCTACACCCAGACTCCCTGCCTCATTCGGACTGAGGCTGAGAATCTCCTCCCTCTGGAAGCTTGCCTTTATCCCTCTACAATATGACCTCTGCATAACCGTGTTTCTCATTTTCCCTCTAAAGTAGCTTTTAACCCACCACACATCCTTGCTTCATGGCACTAGCACTGCAAGAAATGCGCAGGCACACAGCAGTGAGTCAATAAAAGAATGACAATGGTTCTCCCTACTCCCGCGTAAAACAATGGGAACATGGGATCTTGGAAATCTAGGTGGCACAGCTTGTTACATATCCTAGTAAGTGCTATGGAACGATCGTCCTTCATACATTGGCAAAGCTAGTATAGGCTAAGGAAAAGAAAGTAATTTATAAGCACCAGTAAATGAAAAAGCCACATACAACAGAGAGTGTAACTATTCCAAGTTGGTCTCAATCACTGCAACTTTCAGGACGAGAATAGCCATACAGCAATGGTAGATGCCAAGAGGGGATGCGAGAACCAAGATGGCAGCCTAGGTAAACACAGTATTCAACCCCTCCCACAACCACATCAGAATTACAACCAAAATACAGAACAACCGTCATCCAGAACCATCTGAAAGCCGGCTGAAGGGAGTCCTACAACTAGAGAATAAGGAAGAAAGCGCACTGAGGCTGGTAGGAGGGTGGAGGCACAGAAAGGTCTGGACCGGCTCCCATGTGCTGTTTGTTTTTCGTCAGGAGGGAGGCAATCTCTGTGGAGTTTCACAGACAAGAAAAAGCTAAAGGAGCTCATCACCACCAAACCAGTATTACATGAAATGTTGAAGGGCATTCTTTAAGAAGAGAAAGAAGAGGTGGAGGAGGAGGAGGAGGAAGAGGAGGAGGAGGAGTTGAAGGAGAAACAAAAATTATGAACAATAAAATGGCAATAAATACATATCTATTAACAATTGCATCTAAAAATCAAAATAAAGGAACAAGAAATCCGATGAACAAAATAAACTGGTGAGTAAAATAGACGCAGAGGCATGGAACAGACTGACAAATCTCAGAGGGATGGGGTGGGGCGGTAAGAGATTAACAACAGAGTTTACCTATAGACACAGCCATTAGGGTAGTGAAGGGGCAGGGCAGGAACAGGGTAGAGAGGGGCTGGGGAGGAAGGGGGTACATCTATAATACTCTCAACAATAAAGATTTAAAATTGAAAATTAAAAAAAAAAGATTCGGAGAGACAGCAAGCCGACCTCGAGTGGTTGTTCAGGAACAAGGAGACTTCAGGGAGAAGACGAGGCTCCTTTGCGCCCACTCACCATGGCCGTGCCACTGAGGACTGGCGACCCCACCCGCGCCCACTCACAAAGCAGCACAGTCACTTCACGACAAGAGGGCAAGAGTCTCATTTTAAACTCTGCCCTTACAAATCAAAGGTGAGGCTCTGAACTTATCAACCTTGAATCATATTTCCAAAGACATATAACTGGGAAAATGTATCTGGTTTCACTCCAAGTCTTCTGTGGAAAGAGGAAAATCTCTTCATCAAAGTGATCCCTTCCCAGTTGCACCGCAGATGCCTCCGATAGTCAGTGCACTTCTAAACGAATCCACTTCCGTGGGTAAAATGACTGCCAATCTCAGGTCAGGAGAACAAGAGTAGGCCTCCTGGAGTCCAGCACACACAGACTTCCAGGCTGGCCAGGCTCCGAGCTGCTGGGCTGGGTGCGCTGGGGAAGTGCCTCTAGCCAGGTGATTCCCGCCACAGGGACGCACCTGCGACTCCACAGCCTCCCCTCGGCAGTTGCTGCATTGGGTTTGCTAATAATCTTAAGGAATTTGGGGTCTTGATACCAGCCTAGCATTTTCTATGTTTTTGTCAGGTTTGGCATTGGGTATATGATTCCCAAACACACTGGGAAATGCTCACTCCTCTTTATTTTCTGAGAGAGTTTGTGTGCATTTGGAATTATTTCTTCTTTAAAGGTTTGAAGGAATTCACCTACGAGGCAACCTGAACCTGGAATTGTTTTTGGAGACTTTGTTAACAAATTTAACTACTTTGCTGGATACGAGGCTATTCTGATTTTTTGTTTCATGTATGGCTTTTAGGGTAAGTTATGTGTGTTAAATAATTTGTCCATTTCACCCGAGTTACTGGATTTGCTGTCATAATCACTGTTACCAGTTATTGTTTTGATGTCTATAGCAGCTGTGGCAATAGCTGGTCTGTTATTTCACAGATTGGTAATTAGCAAACTCTTTCTTACCTCCCCCCCTTTTTCTCTCTCTCTCTTCATCTTAGAATATCCTGGTGATGGCCAGAAGGAAGGGGGTGGGAGAGGTAGAAGAGGATAAAGGTGGGGGTGGTGGTAAATAGTGATGGAAATAGACTGAACTTGGGGTGGTGAATACACAATGTAATATGCAGATGATGTAATGTAGAATTGTACACCTGAAACCTACATAATTTTATTAACCAATGTCACCCCAATACATTCAACAAAAATCTATAACAGGGGCCCTCAAACTTTTTAAACAGGGGGCCAGTTCACTGTCCCTCAGATCATTGGAGGGCCGGACTATAGTTTAAAAAAAAACTATGAACAAATTCCTATGCACACTGCACATATCTTATTTTGAAGTAAAAAAACAAAACGGAAACAAATACAATATTTGTATTTGCATGTGGCCCGCGAGCTGCAGTTTGAGGGCTGGTCTATAATAATAAAAGTGTAATATGCTAATTAGACCAGGGAACTGAATGACCTTCCGGATGTCATTCCAGACAAAACTGCCAAGGTGGAGGCCAAGGCAGAGGCGGTTAGGTGCAATCAAGCAGGCAGGCAAGTGGTTAGGGGTGATCAGGCAGGTAGGTGAGCAGTTAGTTAGGGGCAATCAGGCAGGCAGGCGAGTGGATAGGGGCAATCAGGTAGACAGGTGAGTAGTTAGGGGTGATCAGGCAGGCAGGCAGAGGCAGTTAGGGGCAATCAGGCGGGTGAGCAGTTAGGGGCGATCAGGCAGGCAGGAAGATGAGAAGTTAGGGTCCAGCAATCCCAGATTGCAAGAGGGATGTCTGAGGTTGTCACGGATTGCAAGAGGGTGCAGTCTGGGCTGAGGGACTCCCCCACCCCCATGCACAAATTTCATGCACTGGGCCTCTAGTCCTATCTAATAAAGAGGGAATATGCTAATTGACCCTCACACCATTGAAAAGATGGTGGCACCCACAGCCAATAAGGAGGGAATATGCTAATTGACTGCCATGCCCTCAAAAATGATGGCACCTACAGCCACAAGATGGTGGCGCCCAGTCCCCTCAGCTCCAATGGGGTGGCAGGTGCACTCTGTGTGCCTGCCTCCAGAGTCCCCCAGTCACCTCAGCCCCACCAGGGCGCCTGCCTCTGGAGTACCCCAGTCCCCTCAGCCCCCCAGCCGCCCAGGGCCAGCCCAAGGCACAGGTAACCAGGGCCAGCTGAGGCTTGCACTGCTGGCAGTGGCAGCAGCAGAGGTGTGAAGGGGCGTTGCCTTCCCCTGATAGTGGGGTCACTTCCTGCCCCTGAGAGCTCCCAGACTGTGAGAGGGGGAAGGCTGGGCTAAGGGCCCCCCCCCTCCTCCAGTGCATGAATTTTCATGCACTGGGCCTCTAGTATACTATAAAATATCACCTGATAAGGTTTTGAACTATTTTCTAGAATTCTAAGTATTTGTGTCCCAGACCTCTCTATACTGCACACATCTTTGATTCTTACATCTAGACTTTAATTTGTGGAATGACTAGTCTTAGCCAGCAGTTTTCTTAAAAATATTGAGGACCTCAGAAGCTTGTGTTTCTTTGAGCCATACTGGTGAACTATAGTATTAAAACTAAAATTGCAGGATTTTTAAAGCCCAGTTGAATGCAAGGCCACAGACAGCAGAACAGCTGTTGACATGGGGGCTCCAGAGGACCCCCTGGGAATTCTCGAGAGGATGAAAGGAAATAGAACATTGGTTTTGGTGAAAATAGTAATTGCATTTAGTGAAAGTCATTTTTCTATTGTGGATGTGAAGGGGTCAGAGTTCCCAGCTGGCACTGGGAGCTTGGCTGGGCCACAGGTTCTGAGGTGGCTTCTCAGGGCAGCAGCCTGCCTGGCTTCCTGCATGCGGATGGCCCATCCTAGCCCGCACGTCCTTTGTCTCCGTGTGTAACTCCAGGGCAGTTTGAAGGGCTGGACATTGACCCACTGACTGGAGGCAGCCGATCACTGGTGATATCTGCTCCACGGCTTACTTTTGGCACCGTGTGTGTCCTGCCCTTTAAACATAATGCACTGGTGACACAAGCACCTCAGATCTCCGTAACGAGAAGCGCTGTGTCCACACAGATGTGAAATACAGCAAGTTATGGACAGCTTTGTGCAGGGCCATGTTCTCTGGGGGCACCTGAAGGCCCTTGCAGATGTGATATTAGCTGTTCCCGTAAGTATCCACGAGCAGTATACAGTTTTCTGAAAAGCAGCGGTGGAAAATACAACTAAGCTCTCCAGCGTCGCTCCCTCCTGTGGTGGCTCTAACAGCATGGCAGGTCTTGTAATCGCCGAGACAGACACTTCAGGCATCTGCGCTTCCTGACTGGGGAGGAAAACCGGTGACGTGGTTGTTACTGAACCAGACTGATAGCTTTCTCAGACTACACACAGATCGCCCTGGTGAGAACCGTGCCCCGGGGCTCCGTCTGGGGTTCTGATCCATGTCGCCAGGAAAGGAGCCAGGTTCCTGGGAGGAAGAGTTGACTCAGGCTACAGTTGGGAGGCCCAGGGTGAAGCTGGAGCACCGTTCAGTGCCTGACAGGGAGGAGGTGCTTACACACATGCACACACATGGTATCACATGCACACCACACACCCCACACATAGCATACATACACACAGAGCACACACAGCCATACATATACACCAGACATACAGCACCACACACACCCACCTGCAGACACCATATACACACACCACACACACTCATACCACATACATACATCACATACACATTACAAATACAGCCCTCACACACATATACACACACCCCACACATTCACAGTATTCACACCCTACACACGTGTACCTCCCCCACACACATACACACACCAACACAAGCTCCTGTTGAAAGATGTAAACACCTGAGCCATACTCCTTGAAATGGACAGTCACCCACATCAAAGGCAGCCTGAGAGCCGTCCGTCCCCAGGGGCCACGGAGGACAAGATCAGTGTGCCAGGTGGGGTCCTCCTCGGTCCGAGCAGAGAAAGAAAGGACATTAGGAAACGCTCCGCCCATCTGAGTGAAGTCCGGGCTTTCCTTAATGGTCATGTCTCAGTATTGGTTATTAACCATGGCCCTCGTGTCACACCCACATAAGACGCTACCAGAGAAGCTGGGGTGGGGGATTGAAACGCAGCCATTTTCACGCCTTTTCTGTAAATGCCATGCTGTCCAGAACATTCTGTCCATTTCAACACCATGTGCTCTTCCTGATGGGCCGACCTTTACGATGTTCTACTCTGTTTATAGGAAGAAATCTCATGCAAAAGACCTGGAACTCTTTGAAAGACACTGAATATGTAATTTAAGGAAAAGCCCCACATGTAAGGTAATTTCCTCCCCAGAGAAGGTACACAGAGGGCACCTTGCAAAGGTCAGCGTGAGAGAGAGTGGATGTCATTTCTCCTCTTGGATCTGGGTTTTCATTCCTGTGGCCCGAGGGCCTCGCTGCACCACCACCTTCCCTTCCTAGCGCAGAGCCACATGCAGGTCCCCTGAGGTGGGAGGCAGGTGTCTGTGCTGGCTTCCAGGGTGCCCTGCAGGGAGGCCCTCTCCAGGCTGATTTCACCCACCTGGTCCCTGCAGGGAGGGGCTGGTTTCACCCGCCCGCGCTGTGCATCCCATTGCAGTGGTTCTCAACCTTGGCTGCACATTAGAATCACCTGGGAATCTTTTTAAAATCCTGATTTCTGGGCCTCATTTGCTTTTAAAAAGATTCCCAGGTGATTCTAATGTGCAGCCAAGGTTGAGAACCACTGAGCTAGAGCAATGCCTCTGGTAGGAGAGCCACTGGGGTAGCGAGTTCCTATTGCGGCTAATTTGGCTCCAGCTAAATTCTGCTAAAACCAGTTGCCAGAAGCGAATTCCCACAGTTCCAGCATTCACAATTATTAGGAAGACCTGGGTAAATTTAATTCGCTGGAGTCGCTTCATAGATTCTGGGAGGTGCACTGTTTCTTCTTTCTTCATGTCCCAATGTGTGAATTTGTGCTCAGCACAGTGTCAGCCCTTGTGAAGAGAGTGAAATTGGAATAGTTAATAACACATAATTTCGTCATGTGGTAAATGAAATCTGAGTAATTTAGGGTTTCTGAAATTTGCGTGAGGAAGCATGAAATCTTGGCACGTCTCAATTTGAATTTCAACAAAACAAGAGCCCTCATCTCCTGCTTTGTGTGTCCATGTCCCCCACTCAACATAATTTTAGAAGAGACTAAATTGGGGGACATGGGTGAGTGCAGAGTTGTAAACATTTTTAAAGTTCCCAAGCCGGGTGCTCAGTTGGTTGGAGTGTGGTCCCATACAGCAAAGGGATGCAGGTTTGATTCCCGGTCAGAGCACATACCTAAGTTGTGGGTTTGATCCCCAGTTGGGGTACAATCAATGTTTTTCTCTCACATCTCTCTCTCTCCCCCTTATTCTCTCTCGAAAAATTAATAAACATGTCCTCAGTTGAAGGTTAAAAAAATAAAAGATAAAAATTTTTTAAAAGCTTTCTGCAATGTCTTTGGCACAAACAAGGGCAATATTTCCCCTATGACACAGGACATGCACAATCTTTTAGCTGCTGTCTCATTCTAATTTAGCACAGGAGGCCTCAACGTGCTAGCAAGTTTGGGAAGAGAACGGGAGCATGTTGAACTGGGTGGGCTGAGGCCATAAAACCAATTGGGAGTTGAGTGTCATCTTCTGAGAAGCAACAAGGGCTGAGGAGGTAGTAGCAGGGAATGTGGAGGCGGGGATGGATTTGACAGCATCTAGAAATGAGAGTCCATGGAGGAATTGGTGAAGGGGTGCCTGGATTTCTGGACTGTGTTTCTTGGTGGATGTGGTTACATTCTTAGAATGAAGGGCATCAGAATAAAGGAGGAAGATGCGTATGGGCGTAAGGAATGCCGTGGGACAACTTTGATTGCTGAGTTTGAGATCGCCATCCCTTCAGCCACTATTTATTGATGTCCTGCCCTCTGTCAGGCACTGGGGTAGAGCAAGGGGATAAGTCTGTGAAAAGTACACGTCCTCTTCCCTCTGAGGAAGTACATGGGCCGCCTCGATGTCCATGTCCAGTCTACAGCTGTATGAAGAAGGGTAGACCCTGGGACACGGAACACAGATTTAGGTTGGAAATGGCAAATTCCGAGGTATTTTGTACAGATGAGAACAAGCAGAGAGAATACATTGCCCCAAAGATCAAACCCTGGGCACACCAGTATAGAGAAGTCTATGGACAATAGCAACACACAGAAATGATACATAGTCAGTTATTTAAAGTCATAAGTTAAATTTTCTTTCTAACACAATCCACTACAATAGAGATTTTGAATAACTAAATGTGGTTCATTTTCCTCAGTGAACCTGAGATGCACAGATTGAATAAAACACAATCCTAGGCTTGTGGTGTTCTCAAGATTGGCCCAGGGGCATCTTCTTGCTCATGTATTTGTTTGTTGGCTGTTTTTAAGAAAAATCTAATGCACAAAACTGAGAACATGGTGATCTCTCTGTCATTATGTCATCCCTCCACTCTCTGTCTCCTCCTACTTGTGACAAGCATGATTTTGGATTCTGTGTTCATAGTTATATCTATGTATTCCTGGAGAGTATAGGTGTAATGTGAAAGTTCTAAAACATTATTTTAATCACTTCTAAATTTAGAAATTTAAATTTGTACATCATTTCAGCTGTTTTCAGTGTTTAGAAAGGGTGTTTTTATATAATCTTCTGGGGACATGTGTTGCTGTTTGGAGGCTATGTTTACAATTCCTCTTGGACAGATGCCTGAGGGTCGACTTTCTGGGTCACAGAGTGGATGCATGCCTAACGGTAGGAGAGATTGCCAGAGGGGGGCAATATTTAGAATGAGCTTGTAAATTTTTACAAATAAGCCAACAAAGACTTTGATTGGGATTACATCAAGATTAACAATGTGGAGAGATTTGACATCTTAATACTATTGAGTCATCTAATCCATGCATATGGTATAGCTCTCTATTTATAAGAGACCTTTAATACTTCCAATAATGTTTCATGTTTTCCAAGGTAAGGTCTTGCACAAGTTTTTAAAATTTATTTATAAATATTTGATTTTAAATATTATTGTAAATAGTAATTTTTGAAACGTATTTCCTAATTATTTGTTACTAATATTGAAAAATATACTGATTTTTGTATGCTGGTCTGGTATACTGACATTAAGATACATTCACTTATCAGTTGTAGTGATTTTTGCAGGGTAGATTCACGGAGATTTTCTCTTTACACAATCATATAATTTGTAAATAAAGTTTTAATATTTTTCTTTCCAAACTTTATTATGCCTCTGGCTTGCCTTTGTGCACTAGCTAAACCCTCCAGTACAATGTGAAATGCAGATGTTTTTCGCCTTGTTTGCAATCATACATAGAAAACATGCAATATTTCACCATTAATTATAAAGTCACAATCAGATTTGGATATCATAGCTGTGCTGGCCACATAAAATGAATCAGGAAGTCTTTTTTTCCCCTATTTTCTGAAAATTTAAGGTAAGTATAATTTCTTAAATGTTTAATAGAGTTTCAATAAAGTTATTTAGGCTTAGGTATTTCTTTATGAAAATTTTTGAATTACATTCAATTTTTTAAATCAGTGGAGCTTTACTACTATTTTCTACTTCTTGTTCTACATCATTTATTTCTACTAGTATTGGGGTGAACAAAGGTAGGTTTACGGTTGTTCTTATGGAAGAACATATAATACAAGAATAAACAATAACATAAGGATAAACTCTGTTTCACGTTCTCATTACTGTAAGCCTACTTTTGTCCCACTCTGCATACTTTCCATATCTGATATTTCAGTTCCATGGTTTCTAACTCATAGTTTAGATTGGTAATACCTTCCCTTAATTTTCATACGTTTTACAGCTGATTCTAAGTTCTTAAGTTTTATGCTTTAATATTTACACTTCTGATATAATCTATAAAGCTTCTCTCTGTCTGTTGACAAAATGATCTTCATTCATTAAATGTTTGTTGTTGTTGTTTGATGTTTTTGTTTGTTTGTTTGGCTTATGAGCTCATTTCCCCTGCCTTCTCGGCTACTCTAATAGGGTTGTAGAACAGCAAAGTTGGCCTGACTTCACCCCAAACAGTTCCGGGGATGGACAATGGCAGTCACATGTTCCAGTGCACTTGGCTCTGGGAAGCCACAGTCAGCCCTATGACCTGGTCAGAGGAGTCCCCGGGTTAAGGCTTCATGCTTGCTACCATCCCTTTTGTAACACCTCTGTCCCAGAATTAGGAGAAAACAACCCCTGGCGTTAGGGGGGCAAAAGGGAAGCACCCGAGTGAGTTAAGGCAGAGTCACTGTTTCCTCACGTCCTCTCAGCACTGTCCTGCCGCTGCTCCCGCACCTCCACGCAGGAGCAGGTGCTGTCCTGGCAGCGGCTGCTGAGAATGGGGCAGATGCCCACACGCCCAGTCCAGCCGGGTGCCTCCTGCCTCACCCCTCCATCCACAAACAATGCCAAGGCCTGCCAGCCAAGACTTTCTGGATTTTCTATCCTGATTTTCAAGATAAAACTTTGGCCACGGAGCCAGTCTGGGCATGCATTTTATAAAATGGAGTCTCTGATTAGAATTTGGATCTGGAACACATAAAGAAAATTCTTATCTTGGGCTCATGTGTACTTGACCTTACATACTGGAAATATTCAAACATCACTGAGAGATGAACACCGATGAAATAAATGATCTGTTAAAAAGATTTATTTTTGTCAGCAGAAACTGCCAGAATAATCTGGCAATTGAAATGATTCTGTGCATTATGATAGGCCCCTGGCTCTAAATCATTGTTTGCGTTTCTTTCCATGAGAACATTTTCAGAGATTTCTTCCTCAAAGTTGGAGTAGAAGAGATTCGTGTTTTCTTCTGATCATTCACAGGAACACGTGCTGGAGTAGCTCAAAGGCAGTGCAGAGAGGTCATGCGGCTCATCAGTGAGCCGCTGCCTGAGCTGGAGCAGGAAGCAGGGAGCTGGCAGCTATACTGACACAAAAGATAAAAATACCAACCCACAGGCATCGGCACCACTGCCGTCCTTGCCTGAGTTAGGAGGTGTCTACATGGACTTGCCGGACACAGAGTGGGAATCCACTGACCTAAGGCCTCGTAGCTGAGTCATGCATCTCACACGGTGTCCAGCCCTTCCTGTGCTGTGCCCAGCTTCCAGACCTTTACATCTCTCCTGGAACTGGAATTCTAAATTTTAAAATTTGCAAATCATACTTTTCAAGTAAAAATGTTTCCCTGATTCCTTTGAGATTGTCATTATTTCAAATGATTCAACACTTTGATCATTCATCTTGAGCTTCCTCCTGCTGCTCACAGGTCCTGAGGTTGCTGTCGCTCCTTGCCAGCTGCCTGGTTTACTGTTCCTTCACCATCACCAAGAGCCAGTCTTCGTGGCAGGTGGTCACAGCCTCTGGCAGCCTTGCAGATTATTACCCGCTTGGTCTGTGGGGGATGAGCGAGGGAACCATTCTGCCTTTGGGGTGTTAGTGCCTAGGGTGGTTCTTCCCAGCTTCATGCCTCAGAGACACTTCCCTCCAAGCAGTGTGCTCACTCACAGGCTGCAGAACTCCCAGGGGGTTGCAGTGGGAGAAGCTACCCACTGTAGCAGACAGGTACGTCAGTTCCCTCCGCACGTTCCTCCACTCACTCCTCGGACACAGGGCAGGGTGTCCCCCGAACCCGAGAGCTCAGATGGCTGTGTGGGTATCCAAGGCACAGCCAGAGCCTCTCTGGTGGAAGAAATTGGGGAGAAAGGCTCAGTAACTCAGGATCCCATTGCCATCCTCCCACGACACCCCTTCTGAGCCACACATGTTTTTCAAGTAGCTAAGTCTGGATGATTAGTTTCTGTTGTCACAGCTGTCACAACCACCTTCAGGAGTAAAGAATTATTCTAGCCAACCTGTTACTTATGCATATATCAACAAACTTTACTTCATTATGGCCCTACAGTGATTGTTACTAGACTCCCAGAACAGGGCTAAAAATCTTAAATGGTATTTCTGAATTCACCAAATTCTCAACATATGAGCACCTGATATCACATTTTTGTAGAATACTGGCAGGAAAGGCCAAATGGCATCAAGCAAAGATAAGAACTTGATATTTGAAATGCTATTGCTACCCGCGTCTGCAAGGAGAATTGTAGGTGAGCTTGTACAAGATCTCGCCTCTCGCGGCCTGGATCTGCCATGGCTATAAGGACAGTCGTCGGGCAGTGTCAGGGTCGAAGTGCTACCATTATGTTGACACCTGTGTTATGATATGTCTACCCCAGGTTATTCACATCAAATATCTGATTACAGAGGCCCATATGGTGGGTAGTTGGGGGAGTTGAGAATCTTAAAATCACACCATCCACTTAGTCACTTTCTCCCCAGGGAATAAATTATAAACGAAATCCTGCAGAACTAAATAATACTCTTTTTCTTGCAAAACATGACAGTGGACCATGAAAACAAGGAGAGACACCTGCATGGATGGAATCTGTGTTTGTTCGTGCACGTGAACCCTTTTTAATGGCTGCTTAAACTCAGAGAAATCCCTTAATCTGGCTAAGCCTCCGTTTCCTCATCTGGACAATGGAGGTGACACCACAGATGTCACATACATGAGATCACAGGGTAGGGGCCCTGCCTCCCGCAGATGTGCGCAGGCGCCTTCACGCATCTCCCTAGGTTACAGAAGGGAAAGCTGCTGCTGCTTTCATACATGCACTTCCCCAGCTCAGTGTCCAGGAGGCTACTTCCCCAGGACTCCCCATGTTTACCTGAAGGGGCAGCCTGTCACGTAACCATCATCTCACCCCAGTACCCCGTTTCCAGCTCCACGTGGGCTGGTCACCGCCGTGGCCTGTGACAGTGCTGTTGGCCGCCGGCCGCTGGCCCCGCTGGCCTGGCCGCAGGCAGGCAATTCTGCAGAGCGCCGAGCTGTCGCCAGGAGGCCTTGCTCAGCTGCAGTACCAATGGCTTTTATGTAAAATTGAATTCACATGATAAGTGCTCGACATGCGTTCTGACTCTCCCCACCACACCCAGAGCTTCCAAGAAGGGATTTCCCAGGCAGAAACTTCATAGGAACATTGGGATGTGACCGTGGGTGGCAGCCATATACCCGAGAGGCTGTGGCAGTGAGTATGTGAGAGGTCCTTTTTCCATTATTTTTGTCCTTTTAAACTATATTCTTCCTTAAAAGTGACAAGAGATTCTCTGATCCTGAAAGTATAAGAATGCAGAACAAACACACCAAGTTCAGAGACTAACTCAACTCCTAAGTCTACACATAAGGCTCTGAGTCTGTCTTCACAGGGAACACAGCACTGCCTACTCGAGGCTTTGGAGGCTGTGACTGCATTGGGAAACCATGGGCAGCTCTGGAGAGCGGGGAGGATATAAGGAATCATTATCCTTTGTTGTGTGACTGATGGAGGGAGAACAAGTTATGGACAGTGAGTTGGAATGAAAGTGCCTACTTCCAGGTCAGGGACTAATTTGAGGTGGGTCGTTCACAAGACCCAGGGTTGGGTTTGACAGTCAAGCCCGTCAAATGTACTTTATATATTTATTATTATTTTAATTTAAATTCTTTATTGTTACAAGAGTCACCTTTTTCCCCTATTGACCTCTCTCCAGCTGCTCCCACCTCCCAGCACATGCCCTCACCCTCTTACTGTCTATGTTGATTGGTTATGCTCATATGCCTGTATACAAGTCCTTTGGTTGATCTCTTGCCCCCATCCACACCCTTCCCTCATAGGTTGGACAGCCTGTTCCATGCTTCTATGACTCTGGTTCTATTTTTGTTCACCAGTTTATGTTGTTCACTATATTCCACAAATGAGTGAGATCATGTGATGTTTATCTTTCTCTGACTGGCTTATTTCACTTACAATAACGCTCTCCAGGTCCATCCATGTTGTTGCAAATGGTAAGAGTGCCTTCTCTTTTACAGCAGCATAGTATTCCATTGTGCAGATGTACCACAGTTTTTAATCCACTCATCTGCTGATGGCACTTAGGCTGTTTTCAAATCTTAGCTATGGTGAATTGTGCTGCTATGAACATAGGGGTGCATATATCCTTTCTGATGGGTGTTTCTGGAAACTCCATACTGTTCTCCACAGTGGCTGCACCAGTCTGCATTCCCACCAGCAGTGCACGAGTGTTCCTTTTTCTGCACATCCTCTCCAGCTCTTGTTGTTTGTTGATTTGTTGATGATAGCCATTCTGACAGGTGTGAGATGGTACCTCATTGTCATTTTGATTTGCATCTCTCTGAGGATTAGTGACTTTGAGCATCCTATATATTAAAAGCCCAGTGACTGAAACTGCGGAACAACCAGAGATCAGAACGACCACGGCCCCTCGCCCCGGCAGGCCACATCCCCCAATGGGGACCTCCACCCCAATCAGGGGCCTCCATCAGGGCAGGCCAGCCAGCCCCCACCTGCACACTGGGCCTCTATCCTATATAATAAAAGGGTAAGATGCAAATTGACATAACAGCGGAATGATCAGAACAACCACTCGACCAGTCACTATGAGGTGCACTGAACACCTCTTGATCCCTTTCCCTGGCTGGCAGGCTCCAATCGCCTAATGGCAAACAGGGAACCAGGGGTGGGTGGCAGCAGGGGGCGGGGCCAGCTGTGGACAACCAGGGAAGATGGCCCTGATTGCTGGTCAGGCTAAGGGACCGTACCCACACACGAATTTTGTGAGCTGGGCCTCTCCTCCTATATAATAAAAGCCTAATATGCTAAGTGCCCAGTCGTCCAGTGACTGGTTGACTGTTCAACCAATCAAAGTGTAATATGCTAATGATTTGCTAAGGCCACTCAACCGCTTGCTATGACCTGCACTGACCATCAGGGGGCAGACAGTCAACAGGGTGACCAGTCGCTATGGTGTGTACTGACCCTCAGGGGCAGACGCTCCGACCAGTAGGTTAGCTTGCTGCTGGGTTCTGGCCAATCGGGACTCAGTGAGATGGGCCAGACACACCCTGGAGCCCTCCCGTGGTCCCTCCCTGGATGGCCAACCTCCTGTGGTCCCTTCCCAGCTGGCTGGCCCTGATCGGCCCCAATCAGGACTGGGCGAGATGGGGCCAGACACACTCTGGAGCCCTTCTGTGGTCCCTCCATGGCCCAATGATGCACCAGTGGGGTCCCTCGGCCTGGCCTGCACCCTCTTGCAATTCGGGACTCCTCAGGGGATGTTGGAGAGCCAGTTTCAGCCCAACCCCACAGCCCACTCCCCTCAGGAGGGCTCCAGACTCAGGGCTCACAGCCGACAAGTGGTGCTATGGCAGTGCAACCCTCTCCCAATTGGGACTGATGGGGTGTAAGCCCACAGCAGGCACAGTGGGGCCAGGATGAGCAGGAGCGGCAGGTAGGAGCTGCAGGTGGTGTTGGACTGCGAGTTTTAGCCTGATCTCCACAGGTAACCCAGAGGGGTCCCCCATGCAGGAATTCGTGCACCGGGCCTCTAGTGTTTTCATATGTCTCTTGGCCTTCTGTATGTCCTCTTTCAAAAAGTGTCTATTTAGCTCCTTTGCCCATTTTTTGATAGGATTGTTTATCTTCCTTTTGATAAGTTGTATGAGTTCCCTGTAAATGTTGGAGATTAAGCCCTTATTGAAGATAACATTGGCAAATATGTTCTCCCATGCAGTGGGCTTTCTTGTTGTTTTGTTGATGATTTCTTTTGCTGTGCAGAAGCTTTTTATTTTGATGTAGTCCCATTTGTTTATTTTCTCTTTAGTTTCCATTGTCCTAGGAGCTGTAAAGATATTGCTATGATATATGTCTGATATTTTGCTGCCCATGGATTTTTCTAAGATTTTTATGGTTCCTATCTTACATTTAAGTTCTTTATCCATTTTGAGTTTATTTTTGTGTATGGTGTAAGTTAATGGTCTGGTTTTTTTCTATGTATTTGTCCAATTTTCCCAACACCATTTATTGAACAGACTGTCTTGACTCCATTGTATTCTCTTGCCGCCTTTGTCAAATATTAATTGAGCATAATGGATTGGGTCGATTTCTGGGTTATCTGTTCAGTTCCATTTGTCTATATGTTTGTTCTTGTGCCAGTACCAGACAGTTTTGAGAACAGTGGCTTTGTAATATAGCTTGATATCTGGTATTGTGATCCCTCCAACTTTGTTCTTTTTTCTCAGGATTATTGTAGCTATTTAGGGTCTTTTTAAAATTTATTTCATATGAATTTTTGGAGAGTTTGTTCTAGGTCTGTGAAATATGCAGTTGGTAATTTAATGGGGATTGCATTGAATCTATAGATTTCTTTGGGTAGTATGGATATTTTAATGATGTTGATTATTCCAATCAATTAACATGGTATATTCTTCCATTTGTATAGGTCTTCCTCTATCCCTTTTTTTATGTCCTGTAATTTTCTGAGTATAGATTCTTTACTTCCTTGGTTAAGTTTATTCCTAGGTATCTTAATTTTTTTGTTGCAATGATAACGGGATTGTTTTTTTTAGTTTCTCTCTGAGTTCATTATTGGTGTATAAAAAAGCCATAGATTTCTGGGTGTTCATTTTGTATCCTGGTACATTGCCAAATTCATTTATTAAGTCTAGTAGTTTTTTTATAGAGTCTGTAGGTTTTTCTATGTACAATATCATGTCATATGTGAATAATGACAGTTTTAATTCTTTACCAATTTGGATGCATTTTATTTCTTCTTCATTTCTAATCGCTGTGACTAGCCCTTCCAATATTATGTCGAAAAGGAGTGGTGAAAGTGAGCATCTCTGTCTGGTTCTTGTTCTAAGTGGGGATGGGTTGAGGTATTGCCCATTGAGAATGATGTTGGCTGTAGGTTTGTCATATAAGGCTTTTATTATGGTGAGGAATCATCCTTCTATGCCCACTTTGCTGAGAGTTTTTATCAGGAAAGGGTGTTGGATTTTGTCAAGTGCCTTTTCTACTCAATTGATATGATTATGTGATTTTTCTCCCTCAATTTGTTTATGTGATGTATCATGTTTATTGATTTGTGGATATTATATCAGCTTTGCATCCCTGGAATAAGTCCCACTTGGTCATGGTGTATGATCTTTCTAATGTACTGCTGGATCGGATTTGCTAGAATTTTGTTGAAGATTTTAACATCCATGTTCATCAGGAATATTAGCCTGTAATTCTCTTTCTTTGTAGTGTCTTTATCTGGTTTTGGGATTAGGGTAATGCTGGCTTCATTGAAAGAGCTTGGAAGTGTTCCTTCCTCTTGAATTTTTTGGAATAGTCTGAGAAGTGTAGGTTTTAGTTCTTCTTTAAATGTTTGGTAAAACTCCCCTGTGAAGCCATGGGGTCCAGGGCTTTAGTTTGCTGGAAGTTTTTTCATTGCTGTTTCAATTTCATCAATAGTTATCAGCCTATTCAGGTTTTTTTATTCTTCCTAATTGAGTTTTGGAAGGCTGTATTTTTCTAGGAATATGTACATTTCTTCAAGGTTGACCAGTTTGTTGGAATAAAGTTGTTCATAGTATTTTTTTTTTAACAATGCTTTGTATGTCTGTGGGGTCAGTTGTTACTTCAACGCTTTCATTTCTGATTTTGTTTATTTGGGTTCTCTCTCTGTTTCTTGGTGAGCCTGGTAAGAGGTTCATCAATCTTGTTTAACCTTTCAAAGAACCAGCTCTTGGTTTTATTGATCATTTGTATTGTTATTTTGGTCTCTATGTCATTTATTTCCACTCTGATCTTCATTATTTCCTTCCTTCTGCTTACTCTGGGCTTTTTTTGTTGCTCTCTTTCTAATTCTTTAAGTTGCTGGGTTAGATAATTTATAACCATTTTTTTCTCATTTTTTTGAGGTAGGCCTGTAGAGATAGGAACTTCCCTCTCAGGACTATGTCCCATAGATTTTGGATTGTTGTGTTTTCAGTGTCATATGTTCCCAGGAAGCTTTTTATTTCTTCTTTGATCTCATTGGTAACCCAATCATTGTTTAATAGCATGTTATTTAGCCTCCAAATGTTTGATTTTTTTAATCATTGTTTTTATTGTAGTTGATTTCTAATTTTATGCCATTGTGGTCTGAGATGGTGCTTGATATGATTTCTATCTTCTTGAATTTGAAGAGACTTTGCCTGTGTTCTAATATGTGGTCTACCTTTGAAAATGTCTCCTGTGCACTTGAGAAGAATGTGTATTCTGTAGCTTTGGGGTGAAATGTTCTGAAGATGTCAATTTAGTCCATCTGATTTAGTGAATCATTTAGGATTGCTGTTTCTTTGCTCATTTTTTGTCTAGAGGATTTATCCAGTGGTGTCAATTAAGTATTAAGTCCTCTACTATTATTGTATTGCTCTCTACTCTCCCTTGATATCTTCCAGAAGTTTTTATGTATTTGGGTGCTCCTATATTGGGTGCATTTTTGTTTACCAGAGTTATAGCCTCTTGTTGAATTGCTCTCTTTAGTATTATGAAGTGGCTCTTTATATCTCTTGTTATGGCCTTCACTTTGAGGTATATTTTGTCAGATATAAGTATTGCTACCCCAGCTTTCTCCCCTTTCTATTTGCTTAAAAAAGTTTTTCCAGTCCTTCATTATCAGTCTGTGTGAGTCATTTGTTCTGAGGTGGGTCTCTTGTAGATAGAAAATATATGGGTCATGGTTTCTTACCCATTCAGCTACCCTATGTCTTTTGATTGGAGTATTTAATCCATTTACATTTAAAGTTATTATTGATAGGTACTTGTTTGTCACCATTTTTATTCTTTATGCCTGTGTTCCTTATTCCCTTTCTATTTCTTCTTTTTACAGCAGTCCCTTTAGCATTTTTTGCATTGCTGTCTTAGTGTTAACCCTTAGCTCTTTTTTTGTCTTTGAAGCTCCTGATTTCACCTTCAATTTTGAATGATAGCCTTCATTGTAGAGTATTCTTGGATTAAGTCCCTTGCTTCAATTTGTATATTTCTTTCCATTCCCTTCTGACCTGATGTGTTTCTGTTGAGAAATCAGTTGATATTCTAATGGGAAATCCCTTGTAGATAACTTAGATAATTTTCTGTCTCTCTCTGGCAGCCTTTAAGATTCTTTGTCATTAATGTTTGCCAATTTAATTATAATGTGTCTTGGTGTAGGTCTTTTTGGGTTCATCTGGTTTGGGACTCTGTGCTTCTTGGACTTGTGTGGCTTTTTCTTCCCAACATCAGGGAAGTTTCCTGTCATTCTTTCTTCAAACAGGTTTTCTATTCCTTGCTCCACTTCCCTTTCTTCTGGCACCCCTATTATTTGGATGTTTCATTTCATGTTGTCCCAAAGCTCCCTTAGGCTCTCCTCTGCTTTTTAAGTTTTCTTTCCAGTTGCTGCTGTGCTTGGATGGTTTTTTCTACCCTGTTTTCTAACTCACTCATGCGGTCCTCAGCTTCTTCTAGTCTACTGTTGAAACTTTCCATTGTGTTCTTTATTGTGGCTATGCCATTCATCATTTCCTCTTGATTCTTCTTCATTTCCCTTGATCTTACACCTGTTGTTGAATTTGTCTTCCATCCTTTTCAGTGTACTTATAACCATTGCTCTGAATTCTTTCTCTGACAAAATGCCTGCCTCCATTTCATTTATTTCCTTTTCTTGTGATTCCTCCATTTCTTTTGAATGGGGTTGTTTCTTTGTCTACCCATTTTTGATGTTCCTTTGTGATCGTTTCTATGTACTAGATCAAACTGCTCTGCCATGCAGATTTTTTGAGGTTTTCTTATGTATAGATGTTTTGTGAGACCTAGTGGTGCAATCTCTCCAGTATTCTGGGCTAGGTAATCTAGGTATGCTCCTTACTTGGGATATTTGGGTTCTTTTGGTGTAGTTGTATCTTGAATGTTATTGTCCCATTCATGGATCGAGTCTCCTCTTAGTGTGTCTGGTTATTGTGGCTCACTCTCTACCACGTTGACAAAAAAGCACAAAATATAACTTGACAAGACACAACACAAAGGGAAACAAAATACAAATATACTCACTATACTGATAACCCCAGTATAAGTGACCACCAGAGAAAGAGAATTAGGGGAGGAAAAAGAGAGCAAAAATGATATCAAGGAAAGAAAAAAATGGCAAGAGAGAAAAGAAAAAGAATAAAAAGAAAGAAAAAGAAATATATATCGAGAGAAAACACCACAGACACCCAGAAAAGAGGGTGGGGCAGAATCTGTTGAGTCAGATCTTATATACAGAAATTAAGGTTAAGGAATTGAATAGATATGGGGAGGAGCTCAGTTAAGTATAGAGGAGGTAGAAAGAGGATAAGTGGATAAGAAGAAAAGAAAGAGAATGGAAAAAAATTAAAAGATAAAATTAAAAAATAAGATAAAATAACATTTAAAAAATAGAAAGAAAACAAGTGTGAATTTTTTTTTTTAGAAAAACAGAAACACAAAAAAAATAAAGAGAAAAAATTTTTAAAAAAAGTGAAGTGTCGTTTGTTTCAGCCAAGTTTTAAGGCCTCGTGGAGGCTGGTTTAAGATCCCACTCTTCTGTACTGTCTGCCAGTTCTCAGTTTCCCGTTAGGTAGTCAGCACTGTGTTGAATTTCCAAACTATCCACCACTCCTCTGTTTGTGTCTATTTCTACCTCCTTGACTGCCAGCAGGTGGGACCAATCTGCCCACTTAGCCTGTCTGCCCACTGTCAATCTTAATCTTTCAAGCAGCTGTTTCTGACAGGGCTATAGTTAAGGAGGTTGCTATATCAATTTCCAGGACTGAACAAACTATCTTCAACCCAGTCCCTGAGGGCTCTTAGGGGCTATTTAGATTTCTTGTGTCCTTTGTACCACTCAGGGTGTAGTCTGGGTGTGGTTGTATTGGTTGTCTGGAGACTGCTGGGAGGGGCTAGCTCTTCTGGAGAAAATGGCTGCTTAGGTCAAGAGTGTCAGGAATGTCCCTGTGCCGGACTCCTCATCATCTCTCCCTGACCTGTTCTTCTCCACAGCCTCTCCCCAACTCCACAAGTCCACACCTCCACCTGCACCTCAGCCACGGGTGAATGTTTGTATTTGAAAGGTCCTATGAACTGGGTTTAGCAAATAAAAGCAAAGACCAAAAAGGGAAACAACTGTGCCACTGCTAGTTACTCTCCCTCCAGCACCAAGTGGCTTGGGCAGTTCTTCAGGCTGCCCCTCTGGGCTCAGCCTCTTGTGGCTGTGGACTTAGATCTAGAATCCCCTGCCGCCAGCAGCTCTGTGGATTTGCTTTCAGTCAAATGTTACACCTGTCCCCAGGGCACACGGACTTGGTGCTGTGTGGTTTCCTTCTGACCCTCTCAGTTTGGGGTCTTACAACTCTCTCCAGCCCAGATCCCAAATCCTACCATTCTCCAGGCATCCTCTGCCCTTCCTGGCTGCAAATTGTCTCATCAGCTGTTCTACTTCGCCAATTCTGGGTGGATGTTATTTGATTTAGATGCTCCTTCTATCTGCTGCAGGATGAGGCTTGGGACATGTCTATCTATTTGGCTGCTATTTTGTGTCTCCTCTGTACTTTTTATTTAAAGTTTATTTTGTTTGTGCAGGATTTACCCTGTATTCTAAAAGGCTGCCAGCAACATCTTTATTAGAATAATAGTTGCGCCATTTTCCTGTAACTCTTTCCAGCAAATGGAGAGCTCAAGTGTTTTAACATTTAGATTAGTAAATTGACATAAATTAAAATATAAAATTTTTATATTTTATAAAATATAAAGTCACTCTTTACAACCCAAGAGTGTTGGTTTTGTTTGTTTGTTCATTTGTTTTTGCATCTACTACTTATCCTATGTAATAAAAGAGTAATATTCAAATTAGTCATCACTCCATCACTCCACCACAAAGATGGCCAAGCCGATAGCCACAAGATGGCAGTGCCCAGTCCCCTCAGCCCCACCACTGAAGTGTCCAGGCCTGTTAGCCAGGCAGGTGGCAGGGGAGGCAGGGGGGGCAAGGGGTGGAGTAGGCAATTAGAGGGGCCTGGGGGTCGCCTGGGCAGGGTCAGAGCTGGCAATTGGAGGGGGCAGGGGCAGAGCTGGCAATCGGAGGGGGCAGGGGCAAAGCTGGTGATCAGAGGGGTCAGGGGGTTGCCTACCCAGGCCCAAGGCCTGGGCCAGAGGCCTCAGGCCTGGGCAGGGGTGGAGCCAGCGATCAGAGAAGGCTGGGTGTCCCCTGCCCAGGCCTACAACCTCAGCCAGAGGCTGCAGGCCTGGGTTGGGGGGGAGCCAGCGATTGCAGGGGCCTGAGCTCTGTGGAGCCGGTGATTGGAGGGGTCTGGGAGTCCCCTGCTCAGGCCTGTAGCCTCCACCAGAGGTGCAAGCCTGGGCAGGGGCAGAGCCGGCGATCGCAGGGGCCTGGGCAGGGGTGGAGCCAGTGATTGAAAGGGTCTATGGGTCCCCTTCCCTGGCCTGCAGTTTTGGCCAGAGGCTGCAGGCCTGGGCAGGGGTAGAGCTGGCGATCCCAGGGGTCTGTGCTCTTGAAGTTGGTTATTGGAGTGGCCTGGTGGTCCCCTGTCCAGGCCTGCAGCCTTGGCCAGAGGCTGAAGTGGGGGAGGGGCAGACAGGGGTATGGGGGTCCCCTGACCAGGCTTGAAGCCTTGGCCACAGGCTGCAAGTCTGGGCAGGGGCAGAGATGGCAATTGCAGGGGTCAGGGGGTCCTCTGCCCAGGCCTGTAACCTCGGCCAGAGGCTGCAGTGGGGCAGGGGCAGAGATGGCGATTGGAGGGTCCTGGAGGTCTCCTGCCCAGGCCTGTAGCCTCAGCTGGAGGCTGCAAGCCTGGGCAGGGGCAGAGCCGGTGATCACAGGGGCCTGGGCAGTGACAAAGCTGGCGATCGCAGGGGTTTGGGGGTCCCCTGCCCATGCTTTCAGCCTCGGCCAGTGGCTGCAGTGGGGCAGGGGTGGACCCTGGATTGGAGGGGCAGGGGCTGAGCCGGCAAAGGGAGTGAACTACAGAGGAAACACCATTTCTGACCACTCATTGGCTAAGCTTCCTGTATGCCACTGGTAATATTCTTAGTAACTTGGGTAATAACAATCCATAATGGTGACAAACACTCCCCTGCACACTCCTGGCGAAAAAAAATGAAGGTCCGCTGCTGGAAGGCTAAGAAATGTCATATCCTGCCCTAACTGGTTTGGTCCAGTGGATAATGCCTCGGCCTACCGACCTCAGGGTCTGGGTTCAATTCTGACCAAGGACATGTACCTAGGTTTCAGGCTCCTCCCTGGCCCGGGTCCAGGTCAGGGCTCATGCAGAAGGCAACCAATCAAAGTGTTCCTCTCACTTTGATGTTTCTCTCTGTCCTTCCTTTTCTCTTCCACATTCTCTAAAAATCTATGGTAACATATCCTCAGGTGAGGATAAAAAAAAGAAATATCATATCCTATGAAAGACACATCTTGATAATACCTAAAGAAAGTTGTCATTTTTTTCATGGTGAAGGGACTGGAGTCCATGTTGATGAAAACACCTTGGTGGCTGCCGTGACTGGCAGTGGCTGCAGCAGCGGGGTGATGGGGCTGGTGCCTTCCCCTGATCAGCCCGGTCACCTCCCACAAAGGGAGACCAGACTGCGGCTTAAGTTCGCTCCCCAAGAGGAGCAGGGAGCGGGTCTAAGCCATCAGTAGGACATCGCCTGGGGGCTCCCAGTATGTGAGGAGGGGCAGGCTGGGCTGAGGGACCCCCCCAGTACATGAATTTCGTGCACCGGGCCCCTAGTATTATAAAACAGGGAATTGGTTTCATGAGATCAGAAAACATATTGCCTCTATCCCATGGTTTGAAAGACTTGAAGGTATCCTAATAGGTGTGTATTGAACTTATTGATCTTACAATTTATTTCTGTTAGAAATGGTGAGAAATCACATGCCTTAAATTTACATATAAATCAAGAGTTATTTTACTATTAAATTAGGACTGTTATCTATGGTCATTGTTTAGGTTTAATGTTCAGAAAAAAATAAATGCTTTCTTTTTAAATTAAAATTTCTAGTGTTTATTTGTGGTGTTTTTTTTTTGTCTAAATAGATAATCACTGTGTATTTTTTTCTTTATAAAAACCCTCATACTTTGCATACTGACTGTAGTCAATAAGGTAAAAAGAACCCCCTTTAGATGCCCTAATTGTAGTCATTGTGTTTTTTTAATTTGTTAATATCCATGATTTATTCTTAGCTTAAGTGTCACAGTATACTTCTAAATTCATGCTGACTCTGCTTATCCCCCAACATATTACATGGGTTTTCAAACTTCTTAAAACTAGTCTAATACAATTGATTAAGTTACAATGCTACAATCTCCTGGAACAGATTCACGACTTACAACATAATTCTTACCTTAATTTCATATTATTACATTAACTCTGATTAGCTGAATAGCCGGGGACAGAGTATAGTACATAAGCCAGGAAAATACACACACTGATTTTAATTTGTTATTACAATTTATTCTTAAATTATAGTCTAGTTCCTGCTTTTAGGCAATACTTTTAAATGAACTGAAAATAATCGATCTCTTCATTTCTTAGTGCCTTGAATACTTTTTCCTCCCTATGTCATTAACCCCACTATAGGATAATAGTAAAATTGTAGAAGATAGGCTAATTCAACTGCATGCACACTGACACCGGGCATGTGTTTTAAAAATCTGTTATTACTGAGGAGACAACTTGTCTTCTTTGAAGGTGAGCCTTCAGCACAGTCTCCTCCATCACACAGATGGTGAACGGTAGTGAAAGTCAGACTCAGACTCAGAAGCTCAGAAGCTGACAAGGTGTGGGTCTCGGGCTGTCCATAGTCCTGCCGCAGGGCACGAAGGAGGCAGAGTGGTTAAGCCAAAGCTGGGCGGCACCAGGCTTCCGGAGGGGGATCTGGCGCACTGCCTGGTCTGTTCCCAAGAAGGGAGGGGAGTGCCTCCTCCTCACCGGGACTCCCTCCCAGCTAGGCAGGGGCACTAGTCAGTGCATCTGACCTCGGGCCCTGCTGGGTTTAGGGACAGTGACCTGCAGAGTCTACTAAGGGAAGTAGTTACCGTCCTGGGTGCCCAGGCCCTTCTTCCTGAAGCCTCTTCAGGTTCGCATCCCTTCCAGAGTGGCTGCACTTGTTTGCTGAGGTGTGTCTTGTTCTCCACCCGCCACCCCCGCTGGATCAGGTGGCCTCCAGCCACTCTCAGCACCTGTCTTGTTGAGCTTTGCCCGGGAGGTGTGGTCACGGCGGTGAGCGCACATGGGATATAAACCCCTGCAGACTGAGTGGGCCGCGCACGCATGACCACAGACTCGCGAGTAAGGTGTGTGGGGCTGGCGCTGGACTCACCTGAGACCCCCACAGAGTGCCCTCCACGTGGAGGAAGCCATCCTGTGGGACTGAACCCACTGCAGCCTCCTCACAGGGCCCTGCCGCCCCTGCCACTGCAGCGAGGTGGACTCGGGCCACACTCACCACCTGGACCGCTGTCCCCCCCCGCTGGACCAGGTGGGCTCTGGCCACACTCACCACCTGGGCCTCTGCCTCCCCCCTCCATATCCACCCCTACTGGACCAGGTGGGCTCTGGCCACTCTCACCACCTGGGCCGCTGTTCCCTCCCCCCCCCCCCGCTGGACCAGGTGGGCTCTGGCCACACTCACCACCTGGGCCACTGGTCCCTGAGTCAGGCCTGTTTTCCTTCACTGTTTCCTAATGGCGGTGGCCAAGGGCACCTTACCATCCTCAGAACCTCAGGGACACCCCGTGGCCACACCAGGTAAGAAAGGGGGCGGGCTGTGGGAGCTCCCGGCAGGTGAGGCCAGGCTGTAGCATCTCTAAGTGCCCTAGACGCCTGCTAATGCCGGCTGCCGCAGCACACAGGGACATCAGCAGGCAGTGACGTCAGTGTGCAATGACATCAGCAGGCAGACGTCAGTGTGCAGTGTAGGTCAGTGCACAGTGAAGGTCAGCGGGCAGTGAAGGTCAGCGCGCAGTGAAGGTCAGCGCGCAGTGATGCCAGCACACAGCCGGGTCCTGGGGCAGGGGTACTTCCACTGCGCTGTCATCTTGAGTAGCCTCATTGCAACTGTGGGAAAGGCGGCTGGTGACACGTGCCTGTGCTGCTGGAAGTGGCATGACATCATCCGTGAGCCCAGTGCTTTCTGCAAGGCTGCACAGACGTGCGCTCGGACAGCGTGCCCACTCACGTTCTTCCTCCCAGACCCGTGCTCTTAACTCACTTTTTTTCAATCAGCCTCTGTGGGTCATCAGTGCGGACCGAAAACTCGGTTCCAGGCTTCCCTAGAGGACGGCATTTCTGAGCCACCAGCTGCTTCCCCCATACCTACCCCTGCCGCGTGGGTCACTCCGCAGGCAGCTCCGAGGCAGCAGCCGGCACAAGTGACACCCATCACTTAGTAAGTGACTTGCTCGCTAACCTACACTACACTCCCCTGGAAGGCGTGGTACACCAGATGCAGGCCTGCCCGAGTCCTGCTTCAGTGGCCGGGGCAGCCCGTGTTTCTAACAGCGTTCCAGGACCACCGCTTCAGATATTAGGAATCCAGCAGGTTTTTCAATGGTGTCAATATTTTTAATTTAATGTTATAAATTTTTATGGTGTTACTATTTTAAATTCATTCTTATTTTGAGTTGGACTGCAGTCACAAACTTGTATACATTATGAATGATCTACACCAGCCTATTCTTCCCTAAGCTCAGATATATTTTAGTGCCTGAGTTTTCAAAAAGTAAGGATTTTTTCAAGAATGCATATATTTCATTATAGTATTATTATTTGTATCAGGAGAATGCTGTATTAAAGTATTTTCAAAAAAACAATCTGTCTTGTGAATGATGAGTAGGCCTATAGCAATGAAAGACCATAATTTCTTTCTAGCTCTGTGAGAGGAAAATGATTAATCCAGGGAATGTCAACACCAGCTCTAATGATTAGCAGTACCTTTCATTTGCCATTCAAGGAAACAAAAACTGCAACATAGCAACACCTCTCATCAAACAGAAGTACGGTTGCCATCACTTTGGAAAACAGGAGACTGAACAATTTTAAGGATCCCCTCCCCCCGTTATTTTACCTTGTTTTATGTACAATGTATTTATAGTCATTGCACCATAGCAGTCCACGAAACTATATTCTTAAAATCTAACATTGGCGACAGTGTGAACTTAGAAAACAACAACTTTCGTTCTGGATGTGCATGTCCTCACCTTCTATGACCTTGGCTTTGCTGACGGGTGGCCTTCCATGGAAGCTGAATCATTGGCAAACACTGCCTTCATGTCTCAGCCCACTTTCTTTTTTAACTTGTTGTGTGACCCTCTTTCAGTCTGCTCGGGCTGCTGCATAAAATACCACAGACTGGGTGGCATATAAACAACAGAATTTCTTTCTCAAAGTTCCGGAGGCTGGAAATCCAAGGCCAGGTACCCATATGGTGGGGCGAGGGCCTCCCTCCAGGTGGAAGACATCTCAATGTGTCCTCGATGGGGAAGTGGAGAGGGAAATCCGTCGATCTTCTTATAAGGGCATTAATCCCACTCAGGAAGGCTCTACCCTATAAATTATCGGAATTCACCAGGAAGTGGTATTTTGTGAAATGAATAAAATAGTCCCTTTGTCATGATTATCTCATTGGCCTACCAAAGTAGCTCGTGGGCCTGGCACATGGATCACACAGGATTTTGTTTTCATTTTGGAAAGTAGTTGGACTGGGCAGGAACTGGGGGCCGCGAGGCTGTGGTGGGCATAGGGGCGGGTCTCGGCCCATCCTCCGTGCCCCCATCCAGCACTTCCCACCATGGACCCTGGTCCCCTCTCTGCCTGAAGCCCTGCTACTGCTGCCACCACTCCCACATGCTGATGGCACCAGCCCCGCTCACACCTGCTGACGGCGTAGAGTGATTGGGGCCAGCGCCAGCAGTGGGTGCGAGTGGGGCTGATGCTGTCAGCGGGTGCGAGAGGCAGCTGCTGACCCCATCACCCCGCAGGAGCAGGGGAGGGTGATCAGGGCCGGCAGCCGCTGCTTGCACCTGCTGACAGCACTGAGTGATCAGGACCAGCGCCAGGCACTGGCAGCGGGTGTGAGCAATGGCTCCAGCACCAGCTGTGGGTGCGAGCGGGGCCAGCGCCAGCAGCAGGTGTGAGTGCTGGTCACCCAGGAGCAAAGAATTTTCAGTAACCACCAGAGGCTCACCCCAATGACATCAACCAGTGCCCTGCTTTGGTCTGGTGCCCCTGTTCACCTGCTCCACCATCCCGCCACAGCCAACACCCACCATGCTCCCCGTGCACCCCCTGTTGGTCAGCACACATCATAGTGACTGGTTGTTCAGTGTTCTGCTGTTTGATCTATTTGCATATTAGGGTTTTATATATATAGATACTGATCTTTTGTGGTTATCTCCTGTGAGAATGAGCTAGAAAAGTATGAAATTTCTCTTTATGTAACATTAGATAACTTAGTTTGCTGAGAATTATTGGAATGAAAAATTTAAAGTTTGTTTATGTGGTGTCCAGGAGGGTCAAATGCAGGATCAATCTATACAAGTGGTCGGCAAACTCATTAGTCAACAGAGCCAAATATCAACAGTACAACGATTGAAATTTCTTTTGAGAGACAATTTTTTTAAACTTAAACTATATAGGCAAGTTCATTGTTGTTAACTTAATTAGGGTACTCCTAAGGCTTAAGAAGAGCCACACACAAGGGGCCAAAGAGCCACATGTGGCTTGTGGGCCACAGTTTGCCGACCACGGATCTATACTAATAATATGCTAATTAGACTGGGTCGACTGGACATCTTCCAGACATCTTCTGAGGCAGAGGCAGTTAGGGGCGATCAGGCCAGCTGGGGAGCCAGCAGTTATGGACGAGATCAGGCCAGCAGGGGAGAGCAGTTAGAGGCAATCAGGCCAGCAGGGGAGCAGTTAGGCAGTGATCAGGCCAACAGGGGAGCGGGTAGGGGCAATCAGGCAGACAGGCAGGTGAGCGGTTAGGAGCCAGCGGTCCCAGATTGTGAGAGGGATGTCCGACTGCCAGTTTAGGCCCAGGATCGGGTCTAAACTGGCAGTTGGACATCCCCCGAGGGGTCTCAGGTTGGAGAGGGTGCAGGCCAGACTGAGGGACACCCTGCCATGCACAAATTTCATTCACCTGGCCTGTAGTTCTAAAATAATCAAACATTTCAGAAACTTACTACATAAGAATATAAATGTGACTCTTAGTATGCACCAAATTACAAAGCTATCAATATAGCTCTCAGTTTTCTTTGTTGGAGTTTCTGGACTTAGTTTTGTAATGCAGTGCAAGAATCATTTGCATGTACTACAAAAGGGAAAAATAAACCTTCAGACTGAAATGTCGTTACTGTTGGCACGAAGAGATGAATCAGACAGGGTGCATCTGACAAAGCCCAAGCCTAGGACCTGTGAGCTGTATGTGTGTCACCATTCAGTCAGGTCCCAGGAATGCATCTGGGATCCAGTGCCGGGAGCCAGTCCATCCTTGCTGTTTCAAGGGACCTGGCATATATGGCATACTGTTCTTAATATGTTTGCTCACCTTCTTGGCACTATGTGTTTTAACCAAGGTCACCTCTCTGAGAAAGGTTGTTTCCCCAGGTAGGGATTTTCCCCTGAAGTTAGGGAGGGAATAAAACCCCTTAACTAAGTGCCAGGCAGGTAATTAATCACTTTAATTACAAACAATCATACTTAAGCTACATAATCTTTACTCCCTGGAATGGAGATAAGAAACGCCCTAACCTTTGGAATAGAGATTGATAGGATTGGAATCAACTGGTATAAATACAGATGTAACAAGACAACAGGACACAGAACCTAGACACAGAACCTACACAGAACCTAGAGACAGAACATGGCAAAAGATCCTGGACAGAAACTGGCAACAAAACCTAGAGACAGAACCTAGCGAGAGAACCTGGCTACAGAACCTGGATAGAACATGGCAAGAGAACCTGACTAGAACCTGGTGACTGAACCTGGCTGGAGAACCTGGACAGAACCTGGCTGGAGAACCTAGCGAGGGAACATGGCTACAGAACCTGGCTGGAGAACCTGGCTGGAGAACCTAGCAAGAGAACATGGACACAGAACCTGGCTGGAGATCCTAACCAGAACTTAGCGGGAGATCCTGACCAGAACTTGGCTAGAGATCCTGGCTAGGCTGCTGATCAACTGAACACTGTCTCTGTGTCATTCCTTCTTCGCCGACTCCGTCCACACCTTTGGGGACCCCTGGACCTGCTGGGGTTGGACCCCAGCAATCCAGGTGCCCTCAGCCTACTGTCATGCAGTCTCCTTGTGGCTTAAGGGAAGTCAGTGCAGCACCTGTGGCCAATCTTGAGCATCAGATGAGATCAAAGGTACTTCGGAGTTAAATGGAAGATGAACATATTCTGAAGGTCACATCTTCTTCAGTTACTCGGCTAGATTTCCTTTATGCGGAAATTGGTAACCATGTCAGTTTATGGGAAACAGAAAAATTAATTTGTGTTTGAACAAATTAGGGATTCTCCAAAATTTAATATCTTTTTTCCACATCATAAGAAACCCAGGAGCCTTGGGACTGTGCTCACTGTGTGGAGAATTTCTGTCGACATTCTAGATCGAGCATTATGTTTAAAATTGTGCCTTCTCTAAGCAGAGGTCAACCAGATGTGAGATATCAGACCCTGGAATTTCACCTTATAGAGAAGTGATAAAATTGTACCATATCTTCCTCAGAGCCTTGAAACAATGAAAAATGAATCATAACCATCTTCCATTTTTGACAGAGGCCACATGGGCTGGACACAGATTGCTTAGGACTGATGGTTTCATGCGACCCTAGAACACATTTGAGCACTTGAAAATGATCAAAGTAATGGCAGTCCTCACTGTGCAAACTGATTTTCACATGTTGGTACATAAACTAGTTACTCTATGATTATGTATAACTGCTCTGTTTTTATATTACTACTAGAGGACCAGTGCACGAATCTGTACATGGGTGGGGTCCCTTGGCCTGGCTGGCAAGCAGAGCTGATCGGGGTTGAGGAGGGTCGGCCAGCCAGGGGGAGGGACTGCGGGAGGTTAGCCATCAGCCCCCCCAACCCCTGATCAGGGCCAGCCAGCTCGGGCGGGGGGGCTGGCCAGCCCATGAAAGGTTGGCTGGCTGGGGGGAGGCATCACAGGAGGTTGACCAGCCAGCCCCCCAAACACGACAAATGGGGGAGCCAGTGGCGGGAGGGACTGCAGGAAGTTGGCCAGCTGGCCGAGAGCGGTTGGCTGGCTGTGGGAGATTGGCTGTGGGAGTGCTCTGACCACCAGGGGGCAGCTCCTGCATTGAGTGTCTGCCCCCTGGTGGTCAGTGTGCATCATAGTGACCAGTTGACCTGTCATTTGGTCGTTCGGTTGTTTGGTCGCTTAGGCTTTTATATATATAGACTAGAGACCAGGTGCATGAATTAGTGCACAGGTGGGGTCCCTCAAGGTGGCCTGTGGGGATCGGGTTGAAACCAGCAGTCCAACGCTACCTGCCACTCCTGCCTGCCGCTCCTGCTCATCCCAGCCTCGCTGCACCTGCCGTGGGCTTGCACCCAGTCAGTGCTGATTGGGAGAGGCTCACGCCGCCACAGTGGCACTCACCAGCCATGAGTCCTCCATCTGGCACCCATCTTGAAGGGGGTGGGGGACTGGGATGCGATTGACCTTCTGGGAAGGCAGTGGGATGCCTTTGCTGGTCCAGGATCTGGATCTATCCCACTGACGTTCGAGCTGGTTGTTGGGAGCCACCTGGCAGGCACTTTTATATCGTTTCTTCCTTGCAGAGCATCTAGGGAGGGGAAGCAGCCACAGTGCCCAAGGCTGACTTCCAGGAGGCCAGCGGCGCTGTTGGGATCATGCTGGTGGCGCCAGTCCATTGGTGCCTGGCCCATTCTCTGAAGATTGGACCTGCAGGATTACTTAGGGAGTGAGTGGTTGCTGCCGGGCTGGTGAGCCACCTGGACGGGTCAGTCAGCTGAGCAGCACTCCTGCTGTGGGAGTGCACTGACCACCAGGGGACAGCCCCTGGATTGATTGTCTGCCCCTGGTCAGTGCGCGTCATAGCAACTGGTTAACCAGTCATTCAGCCGTTCAGTCATTGGGTTGCTTAGGCTTTTATATATATAGACTAGGGGCCCGGTGCACGAAATTTGTGCACTGGGTGTGTGTGGGGGGGTGTCCCTCAGCCCAGCCTGCCCCCTCTCACATACTGGGAGCCCTCAGGCGTTGACCCCCATCACCCTCCAATCGCAGGATCGGCCCCTTGCCCAGGCCTGACGTCTCTGACAGAGGCATCAAGCCTGGGCAGGGGACCCTCATTTCCCCCCATAACTGGTTCTGCCCCCAGCCCAGGCCTGATGCCTCTGGCCCAGGCATCAGGCCTGGGCAGGGGACCCCCAGACCCCTCTGATTGCTGGCTCTGCCCCTTGCCCAGGCCTGATGCCTTGGCCAGAGGCGTAGACCCCCATCACCCTCCAATCTCCTGATCAGCCCCTTGCCCAGGCCTGACGCTTCCGCCAGAGGTGTCAGGCTTGGACAGGGGACCCCCATCTCCCCCCCGATCACTGGCTCTGGCACCCACCCAGGCCTGAGGCCTCTGGCCCAGGAATCATGCCTGGGCAGGGGACCCCCATCTCCCTCTGATTGCTTGCTCCACCCCCCGCCCAAGCCTGACACCTCTGACCCAGGCTTCAGGCCTGGGCAAGGGGACCATCATATCCCCCCAATCCCTGGCTCCGCCCCCCACCCAGGCCTGATGCCTCTGGCCCAGGCATCAGGCCTGGGCAGGGGACCCCCAGCCCCTGCCCAGGCCTGATGCCTTGGCCAGAGGAGTTGATCCTCATCACCCTCCGATCACCAATCATCGGATCGGCCCCTTGACCAGGCCTGAGGCCTCCGGCAGAGGTGTCAGGCCTGGGCAGGGGACCCCCAGCTCCCCGCGGTTGCAGGCTCCGTCCCTGCCCAGGCCTAATGCCTCTGGCCTAGGCGTCCGGCCTGGGCAACAGGGACCCACAGCTGCAGCGGCCCCACAATTGTGGGCTTCGCTTTAGGCCCAGGCAAGGGACCCCTAGCTTCTGGGACTGCCAGCTTCGACTGTGCCCAGCTCCCATCGCTGGCTCCACCCCTACTTCCTGCTATCACTGGCCAGGGCGGAAAAGGAACCTGATTCTCTGATCATGGCTGGGGGGCAGGGCAAAGGCGGCCTCAGGGCAAAGGCGGCCCCCCAGCTCTTAGCTCCCCCCTGGGTTTCCAATCACTGTCAGTGGCAGGGGGCTTCTTCCTGCTTTCCCTTTCGCTTCCCTGCATTGTGCCTACATATGCAAATTAACCACCATCTTGTTGGCAGTTAACTGCCAATCTTAGTTGGCAGTTAATTTGCATATAGCCCTGATTAGCCAATGAAATGGGTAGCGTCGTACGGCAATTACCATTTTTCTCTTTTATTAGTGTAGATTGAGTATTAGTATTGCTTACAAAAACTTTCAGAAGATGGCAAAGATGATGGTGTCAGCTGGATTTATACATAACAAATACCCATAGACTTCAATGATACTCCTGCGCCTCTTCTGGACTCCTGGGATTGCCATTGCTTTTCCGTTCATAATAGCTCTTTTAAAATGTCTCACTGGAAGATCACCAAGGCTTGGTCTGTGGATCTTTGCTAATATTTCTCCGAAGTCTCTCCTAAGGTCTGTGTAGATGACGTCGACACTTTTATCTCAACGTCTCTCTGCTGGCACTCCTCATGACCTGCTGTCTCCTCTCCTGTGTCTCGGCTTGTCCCAGCCCCTTGCACCTGGAACAGCTCATACATTTTAGTATTCTAATTGCACAGCTAAACCTTTACTTACATTTTGTTTGAAAAGTGCTTTGGGCTCTGCCAAACATGGACTGCTTCTTTATCTGGGCCAGATTATGAGTCTGTTTCCTTAATGAGATGAAAAATTCAGTAGCCCACACAGCAGAACACCCAGGGTTTCACAAGCCCTTTAATCCCATTTGCGTCCGGGTCTATGAATGTCTGGGCCTTACCCCACCATCCGCCCTCTGCCTGAGGAGGACAGTTCTGGCCACAGAGCCAGAACAGCTTCCTCTGTGATGGGACAGACCGAGGAGGTGCCCTAAGATGTGATTCTGCCGAGAGTGGAAAGTTTGGAATTACAGTGATATTTACTTCAACTTATTTTTGCATTGTAGAGATAAAAAAATACTTTCTCCCTAATCTATTCTGGGGGCTTACATAGCCAAGATAAGGGCAGGACATCTAAACAGAGGAATGTGTGGCTGCTGCTCATTCATCTTAGAGGCTTGCTGGGAAAAGCCGCAGAGATGTTCGGTTCCTTTCTTAAAGAAAAGACAACCATTATTTTCTACAAACATCCTCTATTCCCATGGTTTAAACATTTTTAACTGGCCAGTGTCTGAGGTTTCAGACCTCTTTAGGGTATTTCCCAAAATGTCTTCCATTGCATGTGTGGTCGTGTTTCCCCTCCTGCCCGTTCTGATTGCTCCTGTGTCTGGAATCTTGCCGTCTCCAAACCTTCTCGCTGCTCCCTCTACATTCACACTTTTCAATCATACTTTAAAGACATCACTTCTAGCCTCAAAAGCCTTCATTACCTGTCATCGTCCTTTGTCTTAGACGGCCAGGCAGAGTCCTCTCCATCATGACCCCATCCTTGAAACCTTACTTGTATTTCCTAAATTCTCAACTAACTCTTACCAATGTAGCCAATTCCCTTTCCCTTCTAGAACTTTGCCCGTAGTTTTGCTTCACTTGGGATTTCCTGCCGCCATCGTTCACAGTGAACAGAGTCTATCTTTCGGGACTCACCCTCCGTGCTGCCGCCCCACAGGAACCACACACACCCTTCCTCCCTCAGATGTCATGTTCTTGTGCTCATTTTACCCCGTAAAGTGCTTCAGCTAATCTTCAAGCTGTGGGACAATAGGGAATGTGTTTTATATTTTCTGACATGATGAACACAGCATATTTGATTGCAGGCTAATACTTCTTTATTAGTTAATCAGAATTTTTAAAAATTACAAATGGCTCTCCTCAGGAATGGAAAATAAACGCACAGTTTTTCCTTCGGTGTTTACTATACATTTGTAACTAATAAAAAACAGCAAGAGGAAAGGGAGTTATTTATAAGGCATCTTTCAAAAAGGCGTTTTTATTGACTTCAGAGTGGAAGGGAGAGAGAAAGAGATAGAGATAGAAACATCAATGATGAGAGAGAATCATTAATCAGCTGCGTCCTGCATGCCCCACACTGGGAATCGAACCCACAACCTGGGCATGTGCCCTGACCAGGAATCAAACCATGACCTCCTGGTTCATAGATCAATGCTCAACCACTGAGCCACGCCGGCTGGGCATAAGTACCTCTTTAATGAACAGGTTATGAAGATATTTACACTCTTCCCTGTAAGCCAGCTTGATTTGATCTCTGAGTGAGTGTTAATTCAGACAGTCACAAACAGTACGACGGCATTATGCTCTTCCTACAGGTCCCACCTTTGTCTCCCTCCCTTTGAAGCATATTTTACACCTTTGCTGTGAGTTGACAAGGATGGTTTGTCCTGCTTTGAAGATCACTGTGGGGAGGAGGCTATCTGTATTTGACTGGGGCCCTAAACGGGCAATATTTAGAGTTCCCTTTACTGTCAACCATAAAATATGTTGAACTTTTATTATGACTCTTTTTGATTTTATGGAATAATATATATATAGCCAGGGGCCATCACAACCAAACGGATGACCAAACAGGCTGAGAAGGGCAGCAAGGTCGGCAGGGGGGTTAGTGAGGGACGACCAAACAACTGAACAGCAGGCTGTGTGGGGCAATCAGGCTGGAAGGGGGGTTAGTGAGGGACGACCAAACAACTGAACAGCAGGCTGTGTGGGGTGACCAGGCCGGCAGGGGGATTAGTGAGGGACAACCAAATGACTGAACAGAATGTTGTTTGGGGTGACCAGGCCAGCAGGGGGGTTAGTGAGGGATGACCAAATGACTGAACAGCAGGCTGTGTGGGGTGACCAGGCTGGCAGGGGGGGGGCAGTAAAGGGCAACCAGTCTGGCAGAGGGGTATAGTGAGGGGCGACCAGGCCAGCAGAGGGGGCAGTTGGGGGAGACCAGGCCAGCAGGGGGGGAGTGGGGTTACTGAGGGACAACCAAACGACTGAACAGCAGGCTGCGTGGGGCAACCAGGCCAGCAGGGGGGTTAGTGAGGGACGACAAAATGACTGAACAGCAGGCTGTGTGGGGTGACCAGGCTGCCAGGGGTGGCCATGAAGGGTGACCAAGACAGCAGTCGGGGCAGTTGGGGATGACCAGGCCAGCAGTGGGAGCAGTGGGGCAAATAGGCCGGCAGAGGGGGTCAGAGGGGCAACCAGGCTGGCAGATGGGGGCAGTGAGGGGTGACCAGGCTGGCAGGGGAGCAGTTGGGGGCAACCAGGCCTGCAGAGGAGGCAGTTAGGGGTGACCAGGCTGGCAGGGGGGCAGTTAGGGGTGATCAGGCCAGCAGAGGGTGGCTGTTGGGGGCAATCAGACCAGCAAGGGGGGCAGTAGGGGCAACCATGCTGGCAGGGGGGGGGCAGTTAGGTGTGACCAGACTGGTGGGGGGCGTTAGGGGGGGATGAGGTTGGCAGGGGGGGCAGTTGGGAGCAGCCAGGCTGGCAGACAGAGGTGGTTAGGAGTGATCAGACTGATAGGGGGACAAGTAGGGCCAATCAGGCAGGCAGGTGAGCAGTTAGGAGCCAGCAGTCCTGGATTGTGAGAGGGATGTCCAATCAGATCGGGCCTAAACTGGCAGTCAGACATTCCCTGAGGGGTCTCGGATTGGAGAGGGTGCTGGACTGAGGGGACACCCCCCCCCCCCGCATGAATTTTGTGCACTGGGCCTCTAGTCTTATATAATAAAAGCCTAATATGCTGAGTGTCCAACCATTCATTCGACCATTCAACCAGTTGCTATAACACTCACTGACCACCAGGGGCCAGACACTCCGACCAGTAGGTTAGCTTGCTGCTGAGGTTTGGTCGATTGGGACTAGGTGAGATGGGCTGGACACGCCCTAGAGTCCTCCTACGGTCCCTCCCCAGCCCTGATCATGCATGGGTTGGGTCCCTCAGCCTGGCCTGTGCCCTCTCACAATCCAGGACCCCTCAGGAGATGTTGGAGAGATGGTTTTAGCCCAATCCCCGCAGGCCAGGCTGAGGGACCCCACCGGTGCACAAATCCATGCACCAGGCCTCTAGTAAAAAATAAACATTGATAACTTTTTTAGAGTCAAATACCTAAAATAACAACCTCAATCTAAATCATACCCACAGTCACTGTACCTTTATTTTACAGATCAGCCAAGAGGTGTTCTAGTCGGTCAAATAAAGGCAATGACAGAAAATATGGATGTGACCAAATAAAGGACCAATACCCATTATCTGACTGTGAAGGGCACCCACACTTTCAAGATTAAATGGGAAGACTAGTGGTGTGCTAGCATTGAGGCTAACAGTCCATCTCTGAGTTGATGTGGTTCATAAGACTTTATGGCAACTGTTCATAAAGCAAGTGTGTGATTTTATAAGAGAAGTAATGACCTGAAGGGTTGATGCTAGTGTTCCTGCTGCAGCTCATAGGATATCTTTGATGTCATTTGTATCATGAGGATATTTGCAAGAATGCTTGATATATTCTTTTTTCATTTAAGTGACTTCATGTCAAAAGACTCCACATTTCCAGATTAGTTATTTCCTATGTGGCAAATGTTATTAAATGCCTACAATGTGTGGATTCCCATTGGGTAGTGTAAGTGATACACTGTTTGTCCAAGGGGCGTCCCCTTCGACCCTGCCATGGAGCACTGTCTGGTGCCCATGCACAGGGCGTGGCCTCACCCACGACTTCTGAAAGGAGATCTGAAATCTGAGTTGAAAATTGGGAATATGCCTTTTCGGGAAGAAATCCAGATGATTCCCATGCGCCCTAAAGTTTGAGGATATTGGGTTAGTGAGTGAAAGTGTGAGTCATTAGGAGCGCACCCACGTGATTGGAGTCCCATTTTATTGATAAGGATGCCACTTTTATTGAACGACTCGCCCTCCCCGCGCTTCAGTTCCTGCACACTTCACCTCGGTGCAGCAGCAAACAGAGCTCTGTTGTTTCTGAGGAGGAGGGGCAGCACACGACGTCTGAACAGAGTTCCTAGAGCGTTTTGAAACAGCAGGCCCTCAGATGTATGTTAATTAGTAAGATTCTAGTGCTAAGCTAAATGCACAGTATTCTTCAATCTGGATTTTCATATCTAGTGGAATTCAATAAATAGAAACTCTTCTCTGGATGAGGATGAGGGCTGAGGCCTAAATAGCTGGGGCGGGGGTGGGGGGGACTGAAGTAGGGTCAGATGCTGTCAGAACACTGCTTCATAAAAGAACAAGACAGACAGGCAAGGAGGAGACTATTCCTGGACGCCATCTGTCTTCTCTGCTTCCTACTTCGTGTGCTTCTGGCAACCTCTTTCTCCAGATAACGTGCTTTTTTTTTCGTATTTAGAGGCCGCTGGTCCCATCACAGTGACCCAGCAATGATGGATTTGGACCATGCATTCATCCTTCAAAGAAAAAAAAAACAATACACATCCTGAGAATTTACATTTACCATAATTACAAGCTACTATTTTTCTCAGAAATCATGCTCTATCTTTCTTAGTTTATTTTCCCTTCACAATTTCCCCTCGGTTATCTTTCTACCAAGATTTGCAAAGAATCAGGAGCTGTCTACTGAATCCAGTGATGAGTAAATGAAGCGAGGTCTTCACTGTCTGAGCCTCATGGTCAGAGGCCGGGGGTCAGGATGATAGAGGGGATACGGAAATACACACACACACCAATGACTAGGGAAGCTAAGAGGCTAATTACAGATAGTGACACATGTCAAGAACAGCATGAGACAAGGCGGCACTGTTGAAAGTCATGGGTGAGCTTCTTTACAAAAGTCAGGAAAAGCGTCTGGGTGTTGGTCCCCTGCCCAGGGAATGGGTTCCTGGAAGCAGTCAGTCATTTAGCAGGTGAATTCAGGCACAGGGAACACTTACACGGAATAGGCTTGTCCTTTGTGGAGAAAACCAGAGCAGTGGTTCCAGGACTGGTCCCCGAGGAAGCCAGGCCACATGTCACCTGTGGTCTTGAAGGCCACACAGTAAGGAGTTTTCTAAATTTTTTTAATACTCACACATGCTTATTGATTTAGAGAGGGGGGAAGAAAGAGAGAGAAACATTGATCCATTGTTTCCCATACTCTCCCCAACCAGAGATTGAACCCATAAGCTAGGTATGTGCCCTGACCGGGAATCGAACCTGTAACCTTTCCGTGCACGGGATGATGCTCCAACCAACTGAGCCACACAGGGCAGGACAGGAGCTTTCCATTTTCATCTGAGGATAAGCCTCAGCCAGCGGAGCGTGTGGGCAGTGGAGTGACGAGATCTGACTCATGCTTTTGAAAGAAGAGCCTGGCCGCTCTGTGCCTGGTGAATATGATGAAGCCGTAATGGCGGGAAACTGCTAGGACACAATTGTAACAGGTGAAGGGTGCTGCGTTCTGGGATCTGGAGTTTGGTGTATCAGGGAAGGTGTTTGATAATCTATGCAGAGGGCTTTGCTTTTACTGAACAATTGAATTTGTCATGTGAGAGGAGGGAAGGGATCAATGATGACCAAGATTTGGGGAATAAACAGATGGCTTAACTAGTTTACTGAATGGCACATTTACTGACAGGAGGAAGGTTGAAAACGCAGTTCTGACCATTGTAAATCTGCAGTTTGTAACTCTGAGTTCCAGGAAAGGGTAAAGTTGAGTGTCATCTGTGCACGGGTTGTAGCTAAAGCCCTGAGACCCCATGCCATGGCCTAGCTGGAGAGTGCACTAGACAGGGAGCAAGTGCATGCAGCACTGTGATGTCCGATGTCTGGTGGGGAGGAGCTACCAAGGAGGAGAAGAGGTTAACAAGTAGGAAGAAGATCCAGCATCTTGGGTTCCTTTGAGGCAAAGAAAATGTGTGTTTCTAGAAAGCACTGTGACTTCTGTCAAATGCTGCTGAAAGGCCAAACCGCAGTGAATGGACCCATCCCCGGGACCATGTGCAATCTGGCAAAGAGCTCTTCATCGCAGGGGAAGAGTGGATGGGAAGTTAGGAAGGGAAGGGAAGATAAAAGTCCAAACTCTTTCATGGGATTCTGCATGAAACAGGAAGAGGGAAGGGGGCGTGGCCAGTGGAATGAGGCCTCCTGGTGATTTCTCATCAGCATCCCATTAAGCCCTGTTGCATGCCAAGTGTACCAACCCAGCCAAGAGAGGAAGAGCACTTGCTGATGCTGAGAGAAAAACATCATCACAGAAGCAATATTCTTAGGAAACATTAATGGAGGGGCACTCAGGACACCGATGGGGAGCCCGGCCCACATGGGAGCAGGGACTGCTGTTCTGCAGAGCTGCCCTCTCTGGCTGCGAGCAGGCAGGTCGCGGGGCGCCCAGGCTGGTCCGGCTGCAGAACAAGCCGGTCAGTAACAAAAGGCAGGGGACAGGGACAAGAAAGAGCTTACGGTCAAATAAGTGCCCACAATAATCTCTATTTTTGTTGCATGATATCCATGTTGACGGTATTTTAACTACAGATTCTGGCAAGTTTGCCTGCTTTATTTTCCAGCGAGATGTGATGCTTCGCCCTGTCCTGGTTCCGTGGGCGAGCTGCTCGCACAGACTGAGGCGGCCTGGCATTTGCTCTGACACCACTGACATCGCATCGCAGCCATGGTTTCACAGTTTCCTAAAACTAGGCTGTCAGTGGTGCCCTTCCTCCCGGAGCACGGTCTACTTCAAGGCATGTGTGGGGCTCAGGGACGTAGGTGTTTGTGTGTCAGTAAATGACCCTTACTCTCCGTGTAGGAGATTCTGATCTGTTCTGGCTGAAAGCAGACCGTGTGGGAGAAAGGGCCAGAGCGCCGGGTACGCCCTGGTCTCACCACAGGCAGAGCCAGGCCGCAGCCCGGAATCCCCATGGTCCGACTGGGGAGCACTTCTGAAGCACTGTGCCGGGTTCTCCTCTAAAAACAGGCTGATTGCTCGCTGTGTCCTGAAGGCGGTGCCTGAGACTGACCATGGCAGAGCCGCGGGCAGCGCTGCCTGTCCGGCCGCGTCATCCTCAGTCCTGCAAATGCTCGAAAGCTTTTTACTTATTATGTCATAGTTTAAAGTTTAAATATAAATTCCTTTAATTCTACAAGCATATACGTGAGCTTTTTTTAAAGGAAAGAGACCAAAGAAATAACAGGTGACAAAGGGCTCCCAGCGGCCTGTGGCAGAGCAGGGAGCTCAGCCTGCCACGCCCAGCCCCGGCCTCAGCCGCTGCTCTCCGGGGGTCTCGTGAGAGGAAGGCACTCCTTGCCCTGGTCCTGTTGCTCCGGGTCCAGATGTCACCGGAGATGCCCCAGCACGGAGGTCTCCCGCACTGCCTGTTCCGACTGGCTTTTCCCATTTTGGGGGCGAGGGGACCCTCTCCGGGGCCGCCCAACATTCCACAGGGGCAGAGGCGGGTGAAGACTTCCAGCCCCACCAGAAGGGCGCCGAGGCCATGGAATTAAGTAAAGGGTAGACACAAAGGACAGGCTTTCTTTCCTGGAGAGAACGCTCCGCCTCCCACGGGAAGGAGCACCGCAGGGACTCGCCAGGCCTCGCTTCATTGGCGGCTCATCACCTCTGGCGGATGACAGGCCCCGTGCTTCCCAGGGATGCGACTTTACAAAGGCGGCGTTCCTCTCTCTTCTCCTTAGTGCTGCAGTGTGAAGGGTCCCAACTGGTCAGCAAGAGCCATCGGGATTCCCTTCAGGATGTGTTTCTGGGCCTGAGGATGGGCTGCCAGGGACCTCCAGCCCGAGGGCCTGGATACTGGCCACGCGTCCTCGCAGGAAGTGGGTGGTTCTAAGGCCAGGACTGGGGCTCCTAGCCAGTGGAGTCAGTTAAATGCTCTGTTCCCCACCAGCCACGGGTGTGGGAGGGGTCCCTGAGGTTATACTTGGAAAGAATTCACAGACACCCTCTCTCTAAGGTGGGAATATTCTGATCATGAAAACACTGAGGCAAAAATAACTTTGCAGACTTTTGAATCAAACAGATTTTGGTTCAACTCCTAGCTCTACCACTTAGCACCTATGTGATTCTGGGCTGTCTTTAATATTTAACTTAAAATAATCCTTACTTTATATTGTTGTGCCATGTGAGATAACGCATAGGACATGTTTGGCTCTTTTTAGAATACTACTGTAATGTAGCCAGTCAATAGTAACAATATGCGTAGGTATCAGTTAAAATACTATCACCTACAAATAACATAAAACACAGAGTAGCTCGGACTCTACAGACACGCAGCCTCCTGGGCCAGAGGCCAGGGCAGGGAGGTCTGCAGGACCGGCCCCACTGATGCCACATGGTCTGGCAGTGAACAGGGAAAGGGGTGGTGAGAAAGGGCCGGCATTTCCCCGTGTTCTCTCCTCCTCGGCTTTGCTGGGAGGGAGATTACTGGGAAAGAGGCTTTGTAACCCACACACCCCACCTACTCTCACCCAGCCCGTCCAGAGAAAGGGGCTGTGTCTTTCCTGTCTCAGTAAGTCCCAGCAGATGCACCTGCAGCTTCCTAACTTGCTCACGTGTGAGCCGTTCTGGGAGTGGGAACTGTCATAGGTGCAAGCCCCGGACATTGTGCCGGTCACTGTAGCAAGAGCCTGGAGGGAGCTCAGAGCAGAGCTCGGAGATGTCAACCTTCGGCGTTGCTCTGACGGCCGTGCTCTGGCTCCTGTTGCTGTGCTGTTGACACATGTGAAGCTCCAACCGCCGCTCGCTGTGAAGTCAACACCTGGTGGTAGGGGGTACGTTTGTCTGTTGAGATTTTGACCAAACTCTTAATATTTATCCTCTAATGTTAGGTGGTGTATGGGTACCCAAAGGAAAGAAATGTTGTTTTTAAGGTTTTGGCTTTTTTCATACATTATTTTTATTCTATCAATCAGCAAAAATTATTAACAAATAGTAAACGTTGTGAAATTCAATGAAAAGAGAAAAGTTGACACTATTTGGAAATTAAGTCTTTTCTGGAAATTATAACGTGAACAGATATTTGGGGATCAAGAAAAGTCTCTTTCAGTGATTTTGTAAATAGCGTAATATTTGAAGGTCATATTTCAGAATGTTTTTGCTAATTTGACAAAAGGGAAAGACGTCCACTTGCTGTGAGCGATGTGGTCAGATCTGACGTCCCTGTGTGCAGAGCGGGATACGATGGGCACGGTCCTGGATTTGTGGGGCACCCCAGGCGGTTCCGAGCCTGGCCGCTGTGACTTCCCAGGGATGCAGGGCAGGCTTGCTTCACCAGGTCCCTCCCTCTGCATGCCCCCTGCTTCCCCGGCATTCTCCCGCGCTCTGGGGAGCAGCTAACCACGCTGGTGTCCCTTGCGCTGGAGGAAGACAATGTCTCTTGGAGGCTGTGGTTCTACTTCCCAAACCAGTGGAGCTGGGAAGCTGGAGGCGCCTTCTCCCCAGAACTAACCCCAGGCCTTTCGCACAGCGCTTGCCGCTTGCTTCTAGCAAGTGGCGCTCAGGTTCGTCTCCCAGAAACAGGTAAGGACAGGAATCCTTTGGTTCCTGTGGGTGGCCACACCCTTTCTCTCAGTCTAGGAGTCCAAGGCTGCGGAGATGACTTTGGAGGCTCTGGGGAAGATCAAAACATTTCCCCTCACCTGCCTCACTGTTTCTAGCAGAAAGTTCCAGCACAGGAAGCCCCTGAGCCTGACGGAGCCTCATGCTTGAAAGGCTAGAGCACCCAAGAGATGAGTACTCAGGCTCTTGAAAACTGCAGGATCACGAGGCCATGTGTGCTGTTAGGGTGAGTCCACTGGGGCCCACACAGCTTCGAGCATGTGCAGGGCGCTGGCCATCAGCCCGAGCCGGGCGCCAGGGACAAGCCCGACAGCGCAGCGGGGCAGTGATGCCAGTGGGCGCCCAGCTGTGGGCACGCATGCTGGGGACCCATTCATACATCTGCTCAGGCCACAGTGGCTGTGCCACTGGGCACCCGCCGCCTGGGAGCAGAAGCGCAAGTGGAGTCAACCCAGGTGCTCGTGGTCTGCGGGAGGGCCTCGGGCAGGCGCTGAGTCCAGCGATCTCCGGAAGGCGTCCGGGATGCAACCATTAACTGACAGAGCATCTGACTCGGAGGACCTGTGATTAAAATTTTAATCCGTTCTAATATTTGTCCAATTAAGTCAGTTACAGGCATTTGGGCTGAAAGCCAGCTTTTACATTAGGGAGCAATACTTTTCAAAAGGGTTTGGCCTGAAGTGGTGGCTCCAGTGCTTTATTGTATTTGGATGAGAGAAAGAAATACAGAAGGAAAACATGGAGAGGATGCACAATTCGACGAAAGTTAACTTTTGCCTCAAAAAGCGAGGTTGCAGGCCACTGGCCATTCTCTTGATCCCATAGATCCTTTTTGGGAGCGAGGCTGCCGTTCCTTGGCTCATCATTCATTCATCGAACAAATGTGTGTCATGAGCTTCCTTCGCAGGGTGTCAGTGATGCCGCCCCAGAGGAGCTACGGCCTCCAGCGGTTCATGCTGTGGGAACGAAGTCTCTGCAGCAGGTACAGAGCCACGTGACTGCAGGCGGTGCTGCGTCTGCTGGGCTCGGAACAGTCAGCAAAGCGGCAGCTCAGAGGCCCGCAGCCACCCACCAGTGAGGCGGTCCTCAGTCCTACTCCAGTCGCGCCCTCTGTCAGTGCCTCCCCCACTTCCACATTACAATCTGGCCATCGAGTGTCCGTGGAGGATGGGAGCCGTTCCTGCAGGTGCACCTCCCAGAGCGTCTCCCCTTGTCACTGAACAGACGGGGCGGTTCTCTCCCGGCGAGGGAGGGTGCTCCTGCACATGCTGCCCTCTCCCTGGCTTTGCCTGTCTGGTTACTTTCTCTCTTCCTGCATCATTACATCTGTCCACCCATCTATTCCCATCCGTCTCAATTATTTATCTGTTCATCTATCAACCATCTGTCTCTACCTCTTGTGGGTGATTTCCATCCTCCAACGCCCCTGCTTTCTAACAGATGCCCTGTCGTGGCTCACACATAAAGTTACAATAGTTTGAAGTCAGACTGGGAAAAGCTAGCGAGACTGGTCATGTACCCAAGCAAGTGGCCCCCTGTCCCCGGCCACCTGGAACATTAAAGGCAGAAGGTTCACATAATAAGATGAAATGTCTTTCATTGTATAATCAAAGAAACAAGCAAATATACAAAACTCTCCTTCACCCCGTGCGCCCACTCAGTTCCTTTCTGTACCCTTTATGTCTAAAATTCTTACAATAATTTTCTGCAGTTTCTTTTTCTGACCACTTCCTTGTCTATCATTCACTCTTTAAAATATTCCGATCAGCTTGTGCTCTTGGAGATTGCCGTCGTCACAAATCACCGGGCCTCGAGCAACCTCTGCTTCTCCCTCGGAAGCTCCTTCTTTGAATTGTTTCCCCTTCACTTTCATGACTGAGTTCAGAATGACTGGCTTTCCCCTAAGGTTCCTCATTTTATTATGTCTCCATCTCTGCCGCCAGCTCCACTGCCTCCATCTGACCTGAGTGCAAATGCTGTCCCCTCTCCTCCTCCCTCTTCCTTCTCTTTCCTCAGGTCATCTCACCCAGCCGTGTGGTTTCACATCTATCCTGATATATAAAAAGCTAGGGGCCATCACGACCTAAACGACCAGACAGACAACCAAACAGCAGGCTGGCAGCGGGAGGGGGCTGTGAGTTCACGTCTAAAACGACCAAACAAACAGTCACCAGGAGGTGCATGGAGGTGGGGCGCTTTGCGCATGCGGTGGGAGGCAGGAGGCAGGAGGCAGGAGGCAGGAGGCAGGAGGCAGGAGGCAGGAGGCAGTCTAGGGAAAATTTCTCAGACTTGCTTGCTGCTGGGACTGGATGCATCCAAACTGACGGCAGGCTCTGCAGAGGTTCCTGGTGGCTGAGGGTGCACACTGGAGTGGGTGTGTGCATGGGCGTGGACCCGAGCGACACATACTCACACACATACACTCACATGTCCGCACCCACACAGGGCCCTCGGCCGTGCCGCCCGTGCCACCCGCGCCTCCCTGGACTTCACCCTCCAGCCTAGATCCCCCTGGTCCCGTGCCTGGTGGCCTGTCCCCGCCTAAGTTTTCTCAGTAACACAGCGTGTGGAGTTGGGGAGTCAGGATTGGGAGCGACAGCCTCCCCACCACCCGCTGTCCCCACCCGTCTGCCCAGCAGGGAAGGGGACAAGGAAAGGTGCTGGGGGCTCTTACCACTCAGGGCTGGCAGGGATGCGGCCAGAGGGGGACACAGCCAAGCTGCCCCACTCTACCTCGTGGCCCGCCAGGGATGGACCTGCCCCATGTGCCCCGCCCCAGCCCTGGAGCTCAGGGGGCGTTGGGTGCATCCCTCCCCAGGCTGGGAGGGTCCCTGCTGCACTTCCACCTCCTTGGGAAACTTTGCTTTTCCAGCTCTGTCCCTTTGGGAGAGCCGTAGGGGTGCCAGATTCCTTTCCTTCCTTCAAAAGTGCCCTGAAAAGCATGCAGACAACTATGCCAGGAAGGGGTCGCTCAAGTTCAGCAAGAGTTTGCGATTTGCCCAAGGCACATTGAACAGTTTCCTCTTACCCCGTTTGTGGGAGTGTAATCTGATTTAAAACCAGTGGACTAAACAAACAGAAGCACTTTCTAGAAAGTCAATTTGGAAATGTGGATCAAAATTCAAGTGAATTAGCTTTGGGGCAGGAGTTCCATGTCTGTGAATGTGTCCTAAGTAAACAGTCAAATGAGCAATTATGTTCACTGCAGTGGTTGATGCCAGGGGAAACCGGAAACAACCTGCCCCACAATAAAGAGTTAGTGCAGTAAACCATAGTAATGTCACACAGTCAGGGATAACACTGTAGCCATGTGTTATCATGTCTGTAACCCTAGCCAGTTTGGCTCAGCGGATAGAGCATCGGCCTGCAGACTGAAGGGTCCCAGATTCGATTCCGGCCAAGGGCATGTACCTTGGTTGCGGGCACATCCCTAATAGGGGGTGTGCAGGAGGCAGCTGATCAATGTTTCTCTCTCATCGATGTTTCTCTCTATCCCTCTCTCTTCCTCTCTGTAAAAGATCAATAAAAATATTTTTTTAAAAAAATCATGTCTGTACATCCAATTCGTTGACATGAAAAGAAGGTCATAGCCAAATATTAAGTGGAGGGCAGGGGAAGCTCAGAAGAGTGCACGTATATTTATATGTATGTATATTTTATATGTCAGGGAACTAATAGTTTTAAAAACAGTGATTCTCCCTGAGTCCCACAATTGTGAGTGGTAGCAGATTGTGTTTCAGGCGTGACAGGTGTCCTTTGGTGTCCCCCACACAGACATGCTTGCCTGTGGACAGACTGAATCTTTGCCGCACCTGCCCCTCTCTGCTGTGGCAACGGCCCAATCAGACATTCCCTTTTATAGAGCTGGTTTCCTCCTTTGCCCAAACCACGCCTTTCCAACAAAAGAATATTAACCAAGCAATCCTAACAAGTTTTGTTGCCGACTGCAACTTATGCTCTTTTAATCAAATGTTGTTGCTTTCAAACCTACCAGGTTGTATTTCAAAACTCTTATTTTTCTGCAACTTGACCATTTTCTATTCACTTAAAATATTCTGGAGTATTTTAAATACATATAGAAAAGTACAGAATATTATGACAAATACTTATCTATACTAATAAAAGGGTAATATGCTAATTAGACATCCTTCCGGAAAAAGCCATGGTGGCAGGGGCCAAGGCATAGGCAGTTAGAGGCAACCAGGCTGGCAGGTAAGGGCAGTTAGGGGCGACCAGGCAGGGAGATAGCTGAGTGGTTAGGAGCCAGCCGTCCCAGGTTACGAGAAGGATGTGGGATCCGGCCTAAACTGCAGTTGGACATCCCCTGAGGGGTCCTGGAATGGAGAGGGTGCAGGCTGGGCTGAGGGACCTCCTCCTGTGCATGAATTTCATGCACCGAGCCTCTAATATATATAAAAGCCTAAGCAACTGTTACAACTGAATGATCAGAACAATCAGAACAACTGGTTGACCAGTCATTATGATGCTCACTGTCCACCAGGGGGTAGACTCTCAATGCAGGAGTTTCCCCTGGTGGTCAGTGTGCTCCCACAGGGGGAGTACCACTCAGCCAGAAGCTGGGCTCATGGCTGGCAAGCACAGCTGTGGTGGCCAGAGCCTCTCTTGACTCCGTGGCAGCACTACCGAGCAGTGGCAGCAGGTGCAGTGGACTGGGATGAGCGTGAGTGGCACAGCACCCGGCCCCAGCTTGGGCTCCTCCCTGGCCACCTGCCACTTGGCACACTGCTACATCCCTTGGGGGATCTCCCACTGCTGGTTTAGGCCCGATCCCTGGCAGTGGGGCATCCTCCAAGGGGTCCCAGATTGCGAGAGGGCGCAGGCCAGGCTGAGGGACCATCCCCACCTCAGCCCCGGGCAAAAATCCATGCACCAGGCTTTTAGTGTGCTAATAAAACAATTAAGTTCTCAGTGTGGCCTTCTTGTCTTGGCATTTGCATGTGAATGATTTACTGGCATATTCAAGTTAATGAATCCAAAGTTAAACTATTTCCATTTTCATAAAAATCTCACAACACAGTCAGTTTTGTACTAAAAAACTCAAGAGTCATCTGGATTCTTCTTTTGTCTTACCTCCCATTATCAATGTATCAGTAAGTCTCAGTGGTTTCCTTTCACACCCAAATAGCATTGATTCTCTTTCTCTTCTGCTACCATATCTGCTCAGGTCACGGTCTCACACCTGAATCATTCTTATCAGCTCCTGACATTCCTCCTTCTACCACCTTTCCTCTCCAGACTTTCTCTTCAAAAAAACAAAATGATATTCCTAAAACATTAATTAAACCATTCCATGCCCCTGAATGAAACATTTCAAAGAACGTAAAATCCACACTCCCCTAAGATGACAATGCTCTGAGTAACATGCCTTTGGCCTTCGGCTCTAAACTCTCCTTAGTTGACAACCTGCTCACTCACATTCTCCTGGACTCTGTCCTTTTTTTCTGCTGCACAAAGGCCTTTGCTAACGAGATCCTTTTGCCTGTAATATTCTACCCACATCCTCGTTGTAAAATTGCCTCTTTTTTATCTTTAATGCTGGACTTAATTGCTTCGGTCCTGTATGTGCTTAGGTATGTTTTTCCTCTTCCTGTGACTTACAAAGATTTTAATTATATTGTAACTAGTTATATACTTATCAATTGTCATAGCTATTAGAATGTAAATATTATAACATTAAAGACCATTTTTTTTCTGTTCATAAAATTATAGCAAAGTTCTTCACCATGGTAGGCATTCCATAGATATATGCAGAATGTATTTCCATTTCAAGGTGGCAGACTGAGCCATGCCTCCCTTTATCTCTTCTTTCTCAGGACCCCATTAGGAATATGGAGGGGAATAGAACTTGAAGCTATTCCCTTACTGAACATATTTTCAAAAGCAAATTTCTGGATTAGCAAGAGCAGAGGAAGGCACAATATAGAACATACACTAACACTCCTGCAGTCAGGAAGTGAGCCATGTTCAGCAAGACATGCAGCAAGGGGGGGACACCACACAGGTGTGCGTATGGACCACTGACTTACCCACTCCTCTCTCTGCAGCCTGTGTGCACTAGCCAACGTAAACATATCAGAGCCTTATTCTCTATTGAAATGATAGAAATGATTTGTAAAACTAAAGCTGATATGGTGAGTTTTATCAAACCAGATTAAAATTTATTCTTTTTAGCATTAACTAGTAGGAGTTTTCCAAGGTGATGGGTAGGACCTCATCCTATTGACTTAAAACAAAAGCTAGTTGACCAGACACCTAAGCACATACAGGTTTTCTTTACTGCCTTAACTTAAATAAGACTAGATAATGAAACATCACTCAACAATTAACACAAAAGGAAAAAAAAAATAAGGCAAGAAAATAGGAATATTCCAGAGGAATAAAAAATCTATCAGGAATTATTAACTAAATATTAAGCAACACTCACATTTGCATTCTTGGAGTGACTAATTATAATTATTAGTCACAGAAAGAGTTCTAAGAAATTAGAACTAGAACTGCAAATTTGAAAAATAAAAATGGAAAAAAGAAAGACAATTTTTGAGGGACTCTCCAATACGTAGAAAAAATCCAAAAAGCTGGGAAGTATAATTTTTTTAAAAGGATAAAATAGACATTCAGGATTATTATAGTATATCCTATATTTGACTACTTAACAGAGGTAGAAATTTGCCGAGACTGGAAGCCAGAGTTGTATCATAGGAAGGACATAGAGAGACCTGAAAAAAATGAAGTGGAGACTCATACCTAGATCTATGATCATGAAATGCCAATATTCAAGGTATTTCGAGGTTGTAAAATAGTCCAGATTGAAAATAAATTATAATAAGATGTCCATTAATAAACGAGCACCGGAATGGCCGCACATATTTTAGGTACACTGAAAGTCAGAGGTGTGGAGAAAAACCCTAAGTAACAAATAACAATAATGATAATAACAATAAGTTTCAGGCTTGGTTTCTATACCCCGTCAAAGGTCATCAAATATGTGGACAAAACAAAGACATTTTCAGACCCATGAATGCTATCTCCCATGAACTAAGAAAAATTACAAGGTGTGATTGAACAGATTGCAAATACTTGGAAAATCCAAAAGAAAGGGTAAAGGTGCAGGATTAAAAACAAGAGAGAGAACAATCAGAAATTCATGGAAAAATAAGAATCACAGTCCAAATGAGAATAAGTTGATCTCAGTATTATTTATTTTTTGGGGGGGGTAGTGGTGGTAATCTTTTGCTTAATGGAGGTTGAAATGTAGTGTTTAGTGCTACATATAATAATATTTAACACATTTCATCTACAAAATGATTTTTCACACAAATAAGTACTGTGAAATACTGGTATAAATTCACAAACTTAGAATTTATCACTTGGAAGTCATTTGCAGAGTTCTCTTAGATTCTGATCTTGATGTTCACCTTTTACTATACCATTATCTACATATATAAAAGCCTAAGCGACCGTTACAATGAAACAACTGGAACAACCAGAATGACCGGATGACCAGTCGCTATGATGCACACTGACCACCAGAGGGCAGACGCACAATGCAGGTGCTGCCCCCTGGTGGTCAGTGCGCTCCCACAGGGAGAGCGCTATTCAGCCAGAAGCCAGGCTCATGGCTGGTGAGAGCAGCTGTGGCAGCGGGAGCCTCTCCCAACTCCGCGGCAGCAGGCACAGCCGACCAGGATGCCCCCAGTCCTGGCTCCTCCCTGGCCTCCTGCTCTTGGCGCACTACTATATCCCTCGGAAGAGGTCTGACTGGCAGTTTATGATCATCCCCACAGGCCAGCCTAAACTGGCAGTTGGATATCCCTCTCACAATCTGGGACCCTTCGGGGGCTTAAACCAGCATTTGCACATTCCCCAAGGGGTCCCGGATTGCGAGAGGGTGCAGGCTGAGCTGAGGGACACCCTCTTCCAGTGCTCAAATTTCATGCACCAGGTCTCTAGTACTATATATTAATCAGTCCTATTTGAAGGTTAGGCGTACAGTTAAATTGATTTTGAAATATGATTTTTTTTTTTACATTTGCATCAAGGTCCAAAAGCCACAGCTGGACCTGTGGTTTGGGCTCAGGAAACAGACCCAGTACCTGTGCCTGGGAGTGGCGAGCTCCCTTCTTGCCGTACCTTCTGACAGCATGGGAGTGTTTGAAGCAGCTTGACTGTGCTCGCGACGCCAACCTCAGATGTGGAAATGACTGCGTGGCAGCACCGACTCCACACGCAAGCAACAGGCTACCTTCTAATTTTAGGTTGAATTCATTAGAAGTAGTATCATGTCTATAATTAAAAGTAGTTGAGGCAATTATTTTCGGTCAAAAAAATTGGTTTTGGTCCTGTGCTCAAAAAAATCCAGGTGAAATTTTAACCCTGCTAAGCTTTTATTAAACTTTTGTGAAGTTGGGAAAGTCTGAATTCTATTTCTATTTTTATATCTAGCTTCCATTTCTGACAAGAGTTGACATGACTGATGGTAGTTATGTCCCTAAGAGCAAACAGAGCTGTTATTTACAAAGTCGCAAGTCATAGAGGTCAAAGGTGATCCCCAAAGTCCCTGCATGGATAGGACAATAAAGGTCATTAGGCTCTAACTGCATTACATTTTCACAAGTTTTGTAACGTGTCCTATTTTTCCTTTTCCTGCTGCACACCTTTCTATCACCACCCATCAGAGTCCATTTGTGTTCCTCAGCTTCTCTGAAAGGATTCTTGATGGTCCACAGAGACTTCCGATCGGTTGATTCTTTAATCACTTCAAACCTGGCTCTCAGTCCTCAAGTAAACAACATCTGAGCAGTGTCAACATCACCTCTTGATTCATCAAATCAACGGCTGTGGTTGTTTTTTAAAGTAACTATTGCTCTGTTTCCCAATTCTCAAACCTGTGAGCGGTTGCTCTCTCTGGAGCCAGGAGTCTCGGCCGGGTGTGTTTTTTTCTGGGAGCCTTTGTTTGGCTGCGGCAAACACCATTTCGTTAACTCACAGCAGTAAGTGGTTTTTATTGGCTGGTTTACAAATGAGGCTCAGAACCTTACTGATTCCAGCCTCATTTTCCATTTTTACTTTTTTTTAAAAAAGACATTCTGCCATTATTAAACCTCCCACTTACAATTTCCTAGTTTTTCTGTCACTTTCTTATGAGTCAGGAATAGTGTCAGGCTGATGTAGACACCAGTGTGGATGTTACTCTCCAGCGGAGGTGGAAGTGTTGAACAGAGTGCAGTCGCTGTCCCCAGTTCCATTGCAAATACCTGCTCACCCCCCCCCCGACACCCCAGCCCCCGCCTCGGCAGCCCACTGCCACCTGGATTCTTACCTGACAGCAGAGAACGTCCTAAATAAATAGTGACGCACCACAGTCCCCAGACCTGCACTGTGGGACAGTCCGGTCAGGGCGGCACGGCCACTGGCAGCCACGCTCTGGGCAGCGGGTAGAGCCCGGAGGTCTTTGCTGGCATCCCCGACTCCCGCACAGAGGCCCACACCTGCCCGGCCGGCCAGCAAGGCTGCTGCCAGGAAGCATGTCCTGTAGACTCTGACTGTGCACTCCATAGGATTTGATGTTTCTCCAAACACTTTGTAAAATGTTTAAAGATGGGGTATAGGGAAAAACTAATGAGCTAACATTTGAGAAAAATTTTTTTTTTATGAAATATAAAATTTCTTCAATCCCTCCTCCCTCCCTCCCTCCCTCCCTCTCTCCCTCCATTCCTCCCTCCCTGTGTATAAGTTTCTCAGGTAATTACTGTAGCTCAAATAGAAACACTGCTTTCCAACCTGCTTTAATTATCATTTACAAAAGCAAAAAATTAGTGAATTTTAGGGAATTTCCCACCATTAAAGCATTTACACTAAACAATTTCTGTTAAGTTTGTAAAATGTCTTGATCACTTTGTTTGAAGTGTCTTAAACTGTTTTTCTTGCTTCGTACTTTATTCAGAGTCAGGGATGCAGGGTGATTTTTGACGTTTGGGGACCCAGCGGTCTCCCAGACTGGACAGTCATTCATTTTGCCAGAATCCCTCTTCCTCCCCCCCGCACTTCGTGGGAGCGCCTGGGTTTCCTGTGCAGAGCTGGGCTCCTGCCCCGGTGCTCCTGCCCCCGGTTCCCTGACTGTGCAGCCCTACTCCCATAACCACTGACTGTTCCTGCTCAGGTTCTCCCCAGGCCCCGCTGCTCCCCACGCTGAAGCCGCTGCTGGACACACTGCCCACACCTGCCTGCCAGCCCTGCGCGCACGGCCAGCAGCCTCAGAAGAGGGGCCTGGGCGCCTGGGAGCTGCGGCCACTGCCAGCCTTGCCCCTTGGCTCCTCCTTTAAGGCAGAAATGGAACCCCTTTCCTGCAGGAGACAGAGGAGCCTGGAGGACCCACGGACCCCTGCGTGGAGCAGCTCAGCTCCTCACCTGCCCGTCCAGGGGAGCCCTTGCGGGGAGTGGCCAGAAGAGCTGACTTACAGCCACTGCGTGGACCTGAACACAGGCAGGGACAGCAGGACAGGCCAGTCGCGCTGGCCGCGTGGTGGGGGGATGAACACAGCGGCCGGTCCCTGCAGCGCTGGGCTCAGGCGGACATGGTGTGGGGTGTGGGCTGGGACTTGGCGGGGCAGGGGCCAGAGCTAGGCGTGCCCCCCCCCACACACCCCCAGTCCGCCCTGTCGGAGCCAGGCCAGGCCACGGGCAGGGCCCTGCGGGGACAAGCTGCCTCTGGTGGGCAGCCAGGGACCAGGTTGTTTTTGTCTCCAATGGCCGTCCGCGTGGTGAGGCCTCCTCCCTTCTAGTATGAGTCTGGCCCGCAGGTCACATTCTGTGATCAGTTGTTACCTGCCTTCTCTTGTTGGGAACGGTGTCATTTAAACCCATCGCGGCCCCTGTGCTTCCCAGCTGGTTCCCAGGAAGGGCCATGCTCCCGGAGGCAGCCCGTGTCCTGGTGGGTCCTCAGGACACTGTGGGGCCGTGGTCCCCTCCTGTGAGGAGGGAGGGCCCCACCTTAGGTGAGTAGGCCCATGCGGAGGGTTCATCGGGCTGCTTGCGGGTCGCTGCGCCTGCACCCACCAGCCCAGCTCCTGTTCAGGGTGATGCTGGTTTGGCCTTTGTGCCTGTTCCCAGCCCCACCACAGACCCCACACCACAGTTTCTCTGGAATAAAAGTCCTTCTCCTCGTCTGCGCAGTTCTAGCCTCATAGAACCTTAGGAGGATCCCACGTGGAGATGACGGCTCAACGTAGCCTGTTTCTACAAGTATCAGTTCTGATCCCCACTTCCCTTCTTCCCTTCAGTTTGTTTTCCCTTTTCTTCTTCTGTTAACCTGTAACTGTTATTATTATTATTTTAAATTGGATAACTGTCTCTTTTATGTTCTTTACCTAAATCCAGGTCACCTGTGCTACTTTTGTGATATCTTATGTTCTCCTTTGCCTTGTGCTTCGCGCTTCCTGGGATTAAATGTTAGTGTTTCCTATGCGCTGGACTCCCTCACCCACGCACTGCAGCGCAGGGCCCTCTGGGACAGACCAGGCGTGGCTGCCGGGAAATGGGTGACATTGTGGCTGACGGATTGGGAGCGCGCATTGGACTGTGAAAGGTTAGGCGTTTCAAATCAAAGCCCGGGTTATTTCTTAACTCCATTCATGAAAGTTGCAGATATAAACAATAGGAGGGCAGATGTGACTTCCGAAATAGCTCACATAAAGCGTAAAAAACCAACGTAAAGCGTAATTAGGTGAAGAGGATAGAACATTGTGCATAAATACAAATAAGCTGGGCTCGGCGTTGTGCCAAGACCTTAGGAAGGGTGGAGGGCTCCATGGAGCAAGTCAGCGTGTTACTGCTGTCGTTCCAAGACAAGAAGAGGCCGGCAAGGCAAGTGCAGTGACCGGGGCAGACACCTCTTCCCAGTGTGGACGTGGGGAAATGATAAATCACTTGCATTAAATTGAAAAAATTCAGGTAGTGTTCATAACCAATATTTAAGTTATATTTTCAATGTTGAAGCATATTTGAAAATTAGTTCAAGTGCTTGAATTAATTTTATTTGATAAATCATGTTTAATTTATTACATTTTAAGTGCCAGTATAAAAGTAACCAAACTCTGAGTAGTGTGATACACAGGTAATGGCTGTGTGGTCGTGGTGATGCTTACTAATTGCAGCATTAATGTGTGTGCAAATGGCCAACAGTTCATCATTTTGTACATTTTACATTCAATTCTTTCCAAATTGCCTATAATTCCACAATTTCAAGCTCGATAGTTATTTCCTCACCATGTAAAGCTAAATTTCCTTTGTTTTGCTAAAAAATTTGTGACTGATTTGTTGTATTTCTTAAATGGAAATATTTCAACTGTGCATCCATTTTTGTCAGCTTTATTGAGTTGTAATTGGTCACAGAGAAGTGCGCATATTCAGTGTGTGAGTTTGGAGGGAGGCCCCCCCAGGCCATCACCTCCTCAGGGTTCATATCCCACGCCACCCAGACTTCCCTAGAATCTCTTCGTACACAGCTCACTCCTAAGAATTTCCATAGGAAACCATTTTGTCTTTCCCCTGGAATGGGATCAGGAGAAGGGCATTCGCTCACCTTCCCATGAGCTGGCTCTAAAGCGAAGAGCATGGGTTTGCTCTCCATGAGTAAGCAGCACCTCCCCCCTCCCCATCTCCACTCCCTCCCCCCATCTTCACTCATCTCCGCCTGGATGCGCTCTCTGAACAGTGAGACCCATTGTTTGCCATGATCCCTGTGAGAAGTGAAGCAAGCACGGGCCTTTGTTGTAAGACATGGAGTCGAATCCTGATCCTGTACTTGCTGTGTGACTTTTGGAAAAGCCCACACCCTCTCTCATACCATTGAAGTCTCAGACTTATGGCAAGCAGGCTTGTATTTTGGGTGGTTACATGAACTGAAAACGGTTTTGCCATCACCTTTCTACTTCCTCCTGAAGGTGCTGCAGGGTCAATCCATGGCGCCAAGGCTGAAATGGGCACAGGATGCCAGACTGGCTTCCAGAGCAATGAGGGCCGACCCAGCTGTTCTGCCTTCACAGAGCCCAGCGCTGGTTCGAGTCTCTGACTCCCATGGCCACGGAGACTCCACTCCCGCCATGGCAGCCTGCGCTCTGTGTGTCTCCTTAATCTTTCTCCATCAATTCTGAGATTCTGATGGCCCCTGTGGCATCCGCTCCTCTCCCATGTCACTCTCAGGTGTGCAATCACCTGCCCAAGTGAGTGGTGCTTTTCCTCTGGGAGGAAGTCAAGCCATGTCTGAGTGTTAAGCATGATCCTTTTGCTGACATGGTGCTTGCTGACTTCTCTTGCTAGGTGGTCACAGGTCACTTTTGCAGAGTCAAAGACATGTGTCTATTTCTTCTCCTGTCCCTCTCACTGTCCTCCCTCCCTCCCTCTCTCCCTCTCACTGTCCTCCCTCCCTCCCTCTCTGCCTCTCACTGTCCTCCCTCCCTCCCTCTCTCCCTCTCACTGTCCTCCCTCCCTCTAACTGTCCTCCCTCTCACTATCCTCCCTCCCTCCTTCCTTCCCTCCCTCCCTCCCAGTCTTCCTTCCTCCCCACTATCTACACTAATAAAAGAGAAACATGGTAATTGGTGTACGACCGCTACCCTTCCCATTGGCTAATCAGCGAGATATGCAAATTAACTGTCAGCCAAGATGGCTGCCGGCAGCCAGGCAGCTTGAAACTAAGATGAGGCTTGCTTGCTTCAGTGACAGAGGACTCCAACGTTCCCTGCCTGCCGCTGCAGGCCTCTGAGCCTGCAGTTTGAAACATTTTAACAAATACCACCGGACTTCAGCCAGCAATTCACAACATTGTAAGCAAAGGCCAGAAACCTACTTTCAGCCATGGAGGCCTAAGAGCTGGAGCCAAACCTCAAAGCTAAATCTGGCCCAGAAAAAAAAAAAAAAAGAAAGAAAAAGAAAAAAAGGAACAGTTGGGAGCTTCAGTCACCCCCAGCCTGAAAACAGCCCTCAGCTCCTCATCCAGACAGGCCAGGCACCCCAGTGGGGACCCCCACCCTGAAGGGTGTGTGACCAGCCTGCAAACAGCCATCATCCCCTCACCCAGGCTGGCCAGCCACCCCAGTGGGGACCCCCACCCTGAAGGGTGTGTGACCAGCTGCAAACAGCCATCATCCCCTCACCCAGGATGGCCAGGCACCCCAGTGGGGACCCCCACCCTGATCCAGGACACCCTTCAGGGCAAACCAGCTAGCTCCCACCCGTGCACCAGGCCTCTACCCTATATAGTAAAAGGGTAATATGCCTCCCGGCACCGGGATCAGCGTGACAGGGGGCAGCGCCCAAACCCCCTGATTGGCCCTGATCTGTGCCTGACAGGGTACAGAGCCCCAACCCCCCTGATGGGCCCTGCTCTGTGCATGACAGGGGGTGGCACCACAACCTCCCCATCAACCCTGCCTTGAGTGTGACAGGGGACGGTACCCCAACCCCCCAATCGGCCCTACACTGATCGTGACTGAGGGTGGCATCATAACCTCCCAATCTCCCTGCTCTGTGCATGACGGGGCGGCGCCCCAACTCCCCAATCGGCCCTGCTCTGAGCCCTACCAGGGGCTGCACCTAGGGATTGGGCCTGCCCTCTGCCACCTGGGAGCAGGCCTAAGCCAGCAGGTCATTATCTCCCGAGGGGTCCCAAAATGCGAGATGGCACAGGCCGGGCTGAGGGACCCCCCCTCCTCCCCGAGTGCACAAATTTTTGTGCACCGGGCCTCTAGTCCTATATAATAAAACCCTAATATGCAAATCGACCAAATGGTAGAACAACTAGCAGAAGGACCAGTTGCTATGATGTGCACTGAGCACCAGGGGGCCAGATGCTCAATGGAGGAGCTGCCCCCTGGTGGTCAGTGTGCTCCCACAGGGGAATGCTGCTCAGCCAGGAGCCAGGCTCATGGCTGGTGAGCACAGCGGTGGTGGCAGGAGCCTCTCTTGCTTCCATAGCAGTGCTAAGGAGCAGCAAGCTGAGCAGTAAGGAGCAGTGAGCAAGCAGGTGGTAAGGAGCTAGGGGTCCTGGACTGCGAGAGGAATGTCTGCCCACAGGAAGCGGGCCTAAGCTGGCAGGCGGACATCCTCTGAGGGGCCCCAGACTGTAAGAGGGCACAGGCTGGGCTAAGCCCCGCCCCCCCCCCCGAGTGCATGAATTTCGTGCACTGGGTCTCTAGTTCTCCTATAATTCTGTTTGTCTTTCTTCAGGTTTTAAGAAGTCTGAAGTTTGACTTCCAGGAACTGAGAAGAAATTCTATCTCATATATGTCATATATACACATACATAGTTTATTTTATTTATTTATTTATTTATTTATTTATCTGCATCTGAAGATATTTTTCCATTGATTTTTAGGGAGAGTGGAAGAGAAAGGCAAAGACAGAGAGAAACATCAATGTAAGAGAAACACATCAATTGGTTGCCTCCTGCACATGCCCCAACCAGGGCCCTAGCTAGGGAGGAGCCTGCAACTGAGATAGGTGTCCTGGGCCAGAATCAAACCCGGGACCCTTTGGTCAGCAGGCCAACACTCTATCCACTGAGCCAAAGGGGCTAGGGTCATACATATAGTAGTTTATATGTACATATAGTTTGGAGTAGCTTTAACCGACTGTGTGTACTATTTATACCCTAAGAAGAAATGCCATATAAAATGCAAGATGCCCAGTCAATTTGAATTTCAGGTAAACAACAGATAATTCTTTAGTGTACCGTATGACCCAAATACTGAGATATACTCACACTAAAAATTATATGAAATTCAAATTGAACTGTGAGTCCTGTAGTTTATTGGCTGAATCTGCAATTTTAACCGAAATAATTTTTATAGGTCTGTCTGATAAATGTGTTTTTTTTCCAGTCAAAAAATGTTAAAAATCATTTTATAATTTTGAAAGCGAAAACTTTCAGTTGTCCACCAGGAGACATGAATAACATTTACATCAAGAAAATCAGAAATCGCCAAATTTAACTTGACAAAATTCTTATTGATGTACATGTACTCGTCACCAGGAAACTACCTATTTTCATTTTTATAATAACTTAGTATTATAGTAAGTAATCTCGTATTATTTATTATAACTTATCTCTAATATATTTTATTAGAATTAAAAACACGGATATTTACTAACAAATAGGTGAATAGCCACCTTATATTAAATCAATATACTGAATTATTGTAAAACACTTAGAAATTCTGTTGATTTCCTGGAGCAACTGATAATACAAAAGAAAAACCAAATGCAAGAAGTTTGCAATGAGAAGCAGACGCTGAATCTGAAGCGACTGAGTAGAGGATGGGAAACAGAACGTGCTTTTTCCCTCTTTCCATAGAAGTACGTGCTATGGTAGAGCGATTTCATCGGCATGCCAGCATAATGCCGTCTCAGCATAACGTATGTCATAAAGAAAAGGCAAAACGAACAACAAAATACAAACCCAAAACATCCTCAGGCTTAAAGCTTCCTCCCCTCAGACCCGCGTCACGATGACCCCTAGTGGTGAAGCGAGGCAAGAACACGCGGCCACAGACACCCAGACGCAGGAGGAGCTGGGGCCAAGGACGCTTCCGGGCATCACTGGGCGCCTCTGCAGTTAACTCCGTGAGCTGAAAAATACTTTGACTTCGTACAGGCATGAGGCGAAACTTGCTAAACTAGCAAAAAAAAAAAATTAGGTTAAATTACATTTATATCCAGTCCAATGCTGTAAACGCCGCCTTCTTAGCCAGGCAGGTACTGATTATGCCTTTTGAGTTAACGTGGACTTAAGCACCCGCAGGTCTGAGAAAGTCAGGGCACTTCAGAAATGACCTGATTCAAATTCTTCACTTCAGACGCAGAATATTTGGAGCAAAGAAAGGTTGCCCGGCCTGGGTCCTGGCACACGGCCATCTCAGTGCCATTCCCATGTCCCCGCTGTCCCTGCTGAGGCCACAGTGTTGACAGACCAGGGGCGGGGAGGGCTCTGTGCTCCGTGTGGGACTGGGGAGCCCACACTCTCTCCTGAGGGAGGTGTGGATCTGTTCTCTGCAGAACATATTCCTATCCCAGCAGGCAGGAAGTAAGGTCCTACGTTTTTATTAATGTAAGGTACAGCTAAATACATGTATCAATGACAAATACAACTTGGATAATTTGAAAAAGTGAATTTAATAACCTTAAGCCGCAATGGTTCTCAACCTGTGGGTTGTGACCCCTTTGGGGGTGGAACAACCCTTTCACAGGGGTCGCCTAAGACCATCCTGCATATCAGAAATTTACATTACAATTCATAACAGTAGCAACATTACAGTTAGGAAGCAGCAACAAAAATAATTTTATGGTTGGGTCACAACATGAGGAACTGTATTTAAAAGACCAAAAGGTTGAGAACCACTACTTAAGGCATTATGTTATAATAACAGAAATATAACTAGATAATACTCTGAAAATATAGATTTCATTTGCACAGGGAACATTTTACACTAAATTTTAGTATGGAATTTTAGCGAGAGCTCATAAATATTTAAATAATTATGATATAATAATAGAGGTTTTTAAGTTTAAAAACTTGATGGCATCTTAGAGAGGATTCAAAACCTGTATAGGAAACTGAACTAATATCTGCAAAGCCCCAGAAACTTTGAGATTCATCATTTCATGGTGTTTATAACAATTTATGTATTATTTTGTTTAAAATAAGCATATGTCAAATATATTTCTCTGCTCCTGGTCAGTATCCCAAATCATGAACTTTTATGTTTTTAATTTCATTTTTAAATGGAAATATTTGGATGACTCTGCTAATAGGGATATATATATATATATATATATATATATATATATATATATGGCCTAGTGCACAAAAGTTTGTGCACTCGGGGGAGGGGGGGTCCCTCAGCCCAGCCTGTGCCATCTCACAGTCTGGGACCCCTCAGGGCATGTCCACCTGCCAGCGGGGAGCAGGCCTAAGTTGCAGTTGGACATCCTTAGTGCTGCTGAGGAGGCAGGAGAGGCTCCCACCGCCACCGCTATACTGGCAGCTGGCAGCCTGGCTTGTGGTTGAGCAGAGCTCCCCCATGTGGGAACGCACTGACCAGTAGGAGGCAGCTCCTGCATTGAGCGTCTGCTCCCTGGTGGTCAGTGTGTGTCATAGAAACCAGTCATTCCCAGTCGTTCTGCTGTTCGGGTCAGTTTGCATATTACCCTTTTACTATATAGGAAAGAGGCCTGGTGCATGGGTGGGGGCCAGATGGTTTGCCCTGAAGGGTGTTCCAGATCAGGGTGGGGGTCCCACTGGGGTGCCTGGCCAGCCTGGGTGAGGGGTTTAGGGCCGTTTTCAGGCTGGCCACACCCCCTTCAGGGTGGCGGTCCCCACTGGGGTGGCTGGCCAGCCTGGATGAGGGGCTGATGGCTGTTTTCAGGCTGGCCACGCCCCCTGGTGACTCAAGCTCCCAGCCTCTCCTTTTTTTCTTTTCTTTTTTTTTTTTTTCAGCACCCCCTTGAGTAGAGGCCAGGGCGGGCTGGAAGCAGGTATCTGGGATTTATTTATCTTCTATAATTGAAACTTTGTAGCCTTGAGCAGAGCTCGGGTCCAACCAGGGCAGGCAGGAAGCTTGGCTTCCTCCATCGCCAGGGGAAACCCAAGCCTTCTGCTCGGTCCAGCTCCATGGCCGCTGCACAAAAGAGACCCAGTGCACAAAAATTCGTGCACTTGGGGGGGGGTCCCTCAGTCTGGCCTGCCCTCTCTCACAGTCCGGGAGGCCTCAGGGGATGTCCTACTGATGGTTTAGGCTGACCAGCTCCCCTCAGCTGCAGTCTGGCCTCCCTCTGCAGGAGGCGACCAGGCTGATCAGGGAAAGGCGCTGCCCCTATCACCCCACTGCTGATGCCACTGCCAGCAGTCCTTGACCCTCCCAGCCACTGCGGCTTTGTCAGAAAGGACGCCTAGAAGGACGTCTAGAAGACGTCCAGTTTATCTGGTCTAATTAGCATATTACCCTTTTATTAGTATAGCTATCAGCCCTGGCTGGACCAAGTGGCTCAGTTGGTTGGAGCAACATCCAATACACCAAAAGGTTTGGGGTTCGATTCCCAGTCAGGGTACATACCTAGGTTGCAGGTTTGATCTCCAGTCAGGGTATGTGTGGGCGGCAACTGATCGATGCCTCTCTCTCTCTCTCTCTCTCTCTCTCTCTCTCAATTAATGAAAACATTTTCTAGGGTGGGAATTAAAAAACAATTCAAAAAATGATTTTAGCTATGAAACCTATACAATTAGACGTTATTCTCATTTAAAACTCTCAAAGGCCATATGCCCTTGGATGTTCCACTGAATATTTCTTCGTAAGACTCCCCTCTGGAGGTCTTTGAGAATCACTGCATGGCTGCTCATTAGGAAAAGTTAGAAGGAATGTTTTCATTGGGTGGAGCATGGGAGGAGGCATCCCCACCCTGGCCACTCAGTGAGGTGTTTCTAGACATTTTGGATCAACATGTAAGAGTCCTCAGGGTTCTGTGAAGTTTGCTGTCAATGTGAAAAATGAAAATTAAGCAACATTCCATGTAAACAATATCCAGCTAACTTCATTATCTTATTTTCCAAAGTAAAAGAGGAGTCTGAGTAATACTCTTTAAAAGTAGAAAATAATGTTATCTTTAAAATAACTGCACCAAGAATTTTTTAAAAGCAGTTAAAATGGGTGAACACAGATGTAGCTTTCATGGGGGTAAATTTAAGTTTCAAAAGCTTTATCGTGTGAACTCCTGCTCCGGTCTCACTGTGCAGCACGTGGGCGCTGCCCTGGGTGGGACCTGTTGTCCCATGGAAACTGGGCGCGTCCAAGCCAAGGCCCTGCTCAGGGGCTATGATGGTGGCCTCACTCAGAAGCACAGGACGATGCCTGCTGGTGAGGAAAACCGTGTGAGTGGTTTAGGTAGATTTTTTTCTAATTCATTTTTAAGACTCTAATTTGGATCAGTTTTCATCTTACAGAGAATAGCCACAGAGTCAAGTTATGATTTGCTGACATTGACTTAACACTCTTATCGCATTGCTTACACCGTGATGATACAGACAGAAATCCTGTAAATCTTAGCTCATTTAAAATGTCCATGGCTATTTTTTTCAGAAATAAATTTGTATGTCTCCAGATTTCCAGACACTGATTGCTTTACACTTTCCAGTGAGCAAGTCCTTTATTTCTGACCTTGTGATGCCACAAACACAACTATCCGTGTAAGCAGAATCAGATAACGTAACGACGTGAAAAAGACAATGGCATCCACTCACATGTTTGACAGGAACGTGGCTTTCTTGGGAGATTTTATAACTGCCTGGATATTAAGTTCCTTGATGAGAAGCAGCAACATAGGAGCAATGCTGCCTTTCCCGCACTGAGGACATGAAAGCCAGGGAGGCTAAATCATTGCAGAATGAGGACGCTGGAGACACAGGACAAGGCTGCCCAGCGCCTTGCGCATCCGCCATCACTGTCTTTCCCGGAATTGTAGACACAAGGACTCCGAACTCACTATATTGTCGTTCTTTATGTAGGAAAAGGGTTTCCAGCTTAGATGTTTAGTTTCTTCTTGTTGTTGGAAATGTGCTCATAAAAGGTCCTCTGAACTCCAAGAGTTCAGGTTCCAATCCAGTGCCTCTAATTGAATATAAAATATTCACTTCTATATCATACACTTTATTGTGATTCCATGGCTTTTGTAAGTGCTGATCTAATTTCCTTCTGTTCTCACTTCCTTTTCTTTGCTGCTGACCTGATGAGAAGCACATTGAACATACTATGGAATTGTTCAAAGGGACTAATTGTATTTTGATAACAATGTGAGGCTGTGGTTCTTCGGCTCTTTCTTCTGCTGTGAAATGCAAACCTTCTCTTCCCCATCGATGTCAGTGTAACTCCCAGCACTTGCTACTCTCCAGCATGAGCCCTTAGAAATCTCCTCACAGCGTCTTCACGCTGCGCATTTTTAACACCATTCTTTCTTTTTCTCAACTTCCTTTGTTAACCAGCCCCGGTGAGTCTCTGCCTGGCCTTGCTGTAGGTATAGTGTGCAATAGTCACACGTTCTCATAATCCCTGTGTTCCTGAGCATTTAAACATGTACAGAATGTTCCCAGCATAACAGCTCCTCTAATCTTCACAGCTGCCCAGAGAGCATGACATCCTGCTTCCTAGAATCTAGGACCTAGATGAAGAAAATGACCTTTAGGAATTCGATGACCTTCCTGCACTGTGCGGGGCCTCGGGAACTCCCACCCTCTCCTCCGCCCACCACCCGTGTCCTCCTCGCCCTAGGTCGCCTCGCGCCAACACGCTGACCCAGGACCAGGTGGGTCACACATTTCCACCCGGTGACGGACATGACCTGGTCATGGTCACACCGCAGTGGCGACCCTCAGCGGGCTGTTCCCGGTGCCTCCTGGTGTGTCTGTGCAGTTCACCATGCACTTCTCTCAAGGCAGCCGTGCTGCACATCTCCTACCAAAGGCCTGACTCACTGCACCTCCTGAGCCTCCAGCCCCGCCCCCGAACAGTGTGGATTCTGAAGAGGAGACAGAGGCTCGATGAGGAACTTACAGGAGAGAACCTGAGGCATTTCCTCCCGACTTCTCAATGCCAAGTCCACGCTGAGGCTGCTTGGTAAGACAGAGAGGGGAGGGCTCCGTGGGTAACTGCAGATCGGAACTGTCTGTGTGCCCATGGCCCGGGGGCGGCCGGTGGCTCCTCAGGCCCTGACCAGGGACTGGGAGGCGCTGTGCGGGAGAGGGGTGCACCCAGGGGTTGGTGGAAATGTGGACCCAGATTGAAACATAGGCCCAGGTCAACATGGGGAATGGGAGGCCACCCCAGCTAGGGAAAGGTAACAAGCTTGGCTGGGAGACGTTGAGTTTAGGGGAGAGGGATGACGTGAATTCTAGACCATGGGATTGAGCTTAAGACTGGAGATGTGGGAATTACTAAAGCAGAGCAACAGATAGAATTTAGCAGAGAGTGAGGGAGTGAGAGAAGAGCAATGAGCCTCACCTTGCAGACCCAGGGGGACCCTGGGAACAGGTCCTGAGTGCGATGCAGAGCCCGTGGAGGGTGACGGGCAGCTCTGGGCATGGACGGGGCCCCCAGCCTGACAGGGTGAGGCGATGCGCCCACAGTTGCTTCTCTCCTCTCATGTGCTGGGCCCTCAGACTCCCCGGCCACCTCAGACCTCAGCCCCACGATGAGGAAACTGGAGGCGCTGGAGCCATTGCTGTTCACTCACTTTGCTAAAACCTTTCTCTGTGTTTTTCCTGACAGCTCTTCGTTTATGTTGATGGTAAGTTCAAGTTGATGGAAACAAGTTTAAAGTCCAAGACTTCATTCTCTGTCTTCGGCCCTAAGCAAACTGATGTGGTGGGCGGTAACCTCCTGCACCGTCCCGTCCTCCTGTTCAGCGCTTGGCCGTTCACACCAGTGGGTGTCCAGGGAGCGATGGATGGGCAAGTAAATGAGCAGAAAGTCAAATATTTGAGTGACACTCAATATGGAGGTGCAAAGAGCATCAGTCCAGGAAGGACACCAGCAAAGTGTACCATCGTCAAGGTGGCGAGGACAGCCCCCTTCCGCCTCTCACCTGTGTGTGGGGCCCCAGTCCCCGGGGGTCAGGGAGTCAGCATTCGTGAAAAGACCCCAGGGGAGCCCCCTTACACGCAGGCTCCAGGTGACGGTCCACTGTGCGCAGCCCTGCTCCGTGCAGACCGCGATATGCCCATGGCTCAGGCTATTCCAATGTGCGCTGGCTTTCCGACGACACCACCAGCTCTAGTGGTGCCAGCAGGGGCGAGGCCCACAATGGAGGTGGTAGAGGAAAAACGTTTATGTGACTTTCAAGCTGTGGCCCTCATCTCCAAGGCTCTATTTTATTACGAAATCTGGTCCAATGACAATTGTAATATTATTTCCCTCCAAAATGAAGTCGTTACAATTCCTCCACTTCCCGACATGCCACTCACCTGGAGTTCTGAGAGTCACCTTTGGTTGGGTAAGTTGTGAGAAGAAAGGGAGAGGACACACACGGGGCAGAGCTCGGAGCTGAGAGAATCCATTAGCCTCTGAAGGGCAGGCGATGGTCGACCTGGTAGCTGACTGTGCTGGGCAGCGAGTCCTTCTCCAAGGTCAGCCACAGAGAAGCCCCACCACTGAGATCCAAGGAGCTTCCTCATTCTGCCCTGAGAACACAAGACGGACTAACAACCCAGAGACGGAGGACACCGACAGGGGTTCCCTTTGCACAGGTACCAGCCCAGTCCCGGTGGGGAGGGGGAGCATCAGGCTTCTGGACTAGCACAGATGGGAGGTCTACAAAGACAGGAGATATGACAGGAAGTGAAACATGGGACAGCTTCTAGAAGGCGCTCTTTCCGGAGTTGGCAAACACACAGCGAAGGTGGTGCTGAGTCATTGGTCGCCTCCCAAGAATCCTTGTGGGGCAAGCATGTCACACTCCAAGGCTACCAGGGGCCCAACGAACAAGGTATAAGTGTCTGTGGCCACAAACAAACAAAAGCTTCAATTTCCATAGAAACGTAGGTTTATTCCAATAGAGACATGCTGAATACAAAGGGCTGAAACAAATGAGTCATCGTTCACATAAAATAACATTTTAATAAAAATTAATATTTTTTCTTGAACATTAACTTACCAGACACTGAATAACTGCACAAATTAATAAGCGCAACACAAATAAACCTATTTTTCTTGTTCTCTGAAAGTGGAATATTTCCTGTTGCGCACACCAAACAAGTCAGTCCAAAACTAATGACTGCTAAAATATTCGCTGCCAGTATTAGTGGAGAGAAATGGTGCACCTGCACATAAGGCGTGTAAGGGAAATGAATGCAACATGATGATAGTAACCAGTCATTAGTGAACATTGTAGTTCATTATTAATAATTATGTGTAACAGTATATTGTAAAAATTAAGTTACGAAATTTTAATTAAAACGTTTCTTACATGTCGTTATATTGGCTGGGCCGCAAAAATATTCGTTGTGGGCTGCATACAGCCTGTGAGCTGCAAGTTAGACATGCTTGCTGTAGGGAGAAGTCGCAGGCCTCAAGTGGCGCCGGGGACTCTGCACACCTGTGCACCCTTTGGCCTCGTCCTGGCTGTCCACACCTTGGTCTCCATGCTGACAGAGCATCTGTGTGGTCCAGGCACAGCTGGTATGTCTACCCCTCCGTTGTGCGGACTGGAACGGCCTTCCTTTCTGGCCCACTGGGGGGTTTCTACTCTCTTCAAGACACCCCCTGAGCACGCTGCTTCCTCAAGGACATCAGGACCACCACTCCTTCCTCTCTCTCCTCTGAGTCCTGCATTCGTAATTACCCAAGTCCTTACCACAAGGCATGTGTCTCTCTCATAATTTTATTTCTATTAGTATTTCTAGAACCTTGAACATTTCTTGACACATTCATTGCTCACTAAATGCAGACGAATGAATTTGATAAATGTTTGTAAAAAATTACCATTAGTACTCACCACTAACTGAGATTATTTCTTGAATTTAGGATTCCCTACTTTCATTTCCCCAAGGGAGGCTGCTGGAAAGCACAGGTCCCAAGGGCACCGTGGACTCGCCCTTTAACTGCTCTCACGCAGGCGTTCCCGGGCCAGTCTACGCTAATCCTCCTTGGACACTGAGTCCCCTCAAGGGGTTATCAACCCTTGTTTGCCAGTTGATCAGATGTCTCTGCTCTGGGCTGGAATGCGGGGTCTCTGACTGACAGGCTCCTGTGCTGGGAGGCCACCCTTGCTGAAGGCGTGGCCTGCACCTTGCACTGGCTTCCAGTCAAGTCTCCTGTCATTGCTCACTCAGCACGAGGCGGTTCCTTCTGCATCTCCTGTCCATCCTGCCCCCCCTCCGCCTCCAGATCGGGGTTAGGATGAGCATGACCTTTTCTCTGCAGCTCTTCCCGCCATTTTGCACTTTGTCAGTTGCAATGTATAAACTTTTTTTCCAGCTCTTCCCTAATTTCGCAGTTTGCCAGGTGAACATATTTTTCTTGTATCTCTTCCCCCTCATTTTAACCTTGTAGATTCTTGATTGATTGACAAATGCTCCGCCCACACTTTGTTACCTTATGTACACAGGGCAGCATGTAACTTCTCTGTAACTCCCATGTTTTAGGTGTCGCCCTCTATTTCGCTTTTCTGTAAGTTGTCTTAACCTGTGAGTTGTAAAACTTCAAAGCAGACCTGGTTTCTGTGTGGACAGTGGAGTGGAAAGCACTTCCCTCGGAATGGGAAAGCGGGTCGGAGTCCTGCCGGCCTGATCGCGAAGGAAAGGAGTTGCCCGCGTGGAGACTGGATTCCACATGCTGTGCGCCGGCGTCAGGGCTCCTGGATCACGGCTTCTCTTGCCCACAGGACCCGCCTGCACAGAGCAGACTCTCGGGAAAGGCACCCTAGAGGCTGGGCCACACTGGGCGGGTCATATTTCCTACAGATTTTAAAGCCTTAGCTGCACAGTCCCATTCCTCAGCTTATTGTATTTCTTTTTAGGATATAAATTATTACCTTGCACTTCAATTTCTGGAGGTGTTTTCAACGTTTTCCATCTGCTTACGGAGCCTGACCTCTTGCAGCTCTAATGGGCTTCACTGCTGGCCCTGCCACAGGCCCCGGCCTTCTGTCCACCTCACCTGGGGCCGCTTTATTGGCCACCGCGCCGCCTTCCCCAGTGCCCGCTGCCGCTCTGCGGGCCTGGCCCCACGCACGTGCCTGCCGCCTCCCCTCCGCACCTCCCGCCGGACCCTCACCTGCCGGGGCTGGCGGTCCCAGCGTCCACTGCTGAGGCTCCGGCCTAGGCAGCCCCTGGAGGTCCGCCCACCCTGATGGAGGACTTCCCACCAGGACTGCCGCTCTCCCCGCCCCCGCCCCCGCCCCCGCCCGCGGCAGCCCCCCATCCCCCACCCCCGAACCCCGCCTGGGAGCCCCAGCAGCAGTCCCTCCCCACTCCGGCAACGCCCTCCTCCCGCGACAGCCCTCCTCCAACCTTCCTCCCCACCCGGGCTGCGGTCAGCGTTCAGGCCGCGACCCCGCTCCCCGCCCAGCGCGCCCCGCCCCTTCCCCGAGGGCGCGCACCTAGGACCACTCCTGGATCCAGTGCGCAGGTGTGTTCACCGACCGGACGCGCCTCAGAAAGTGAGCATTTTCTCCCGTCTGTGTTCTAGCCCCTGCCCCCAACCCCGTGCCCATCCCTGGAGTCCGGGGGCCGGGCGTGGCGATGTTGGAGGGGACTCGGGGGGACAACCGGCCACAGGCTCGGTCGTTAGACCCCACAAAAGTTTGGCCGCTAGGACTTGCAATCCTGCATCCCAAACTTGACCAACCCCACCTTCTGGCCGCTGCACGGGGGACACGGTGGCCTCCAGGACTAGGCGGGGCTGCTCCCCCTCGCGCCTGAGGCCCCAGGCAAGATGGGCGCCCGGCTTCTAAGGGCTAGGTGCACTGGGCGAGGTGACCGGCCTGCCGCGGGGTAGGGATGGAGGTCTGTTCAAGAGCACCCCCTACCCCCCAGGGCCTGTCGCCTCCAAAGCGAGTGCAGTGCAGGCTCCCCCCAGCATCCCCTTAGACGCGCGTGCTCGGCCGTGGGCTTCCTACTGTGCCTGTGTGTGTGTGTGTGTGTGTGTGCGCGCGCGCGCTCACAGATGTGGGTGTGTGTTCAGATGTGGTGCGCGTGCGCCTGGCTGTGTGAGCTGCCGTGCAGATCTGTGTCTGTGTGTGAGATGTGCGTGCTCGCGTGCGTGCAGCTGTATGTGTGCCCGCGCGAGGCTGTGTGCGCGCGCGCCCCCGCCCGCCGGCGCCGCGGACCCGCGGGAAGACAGGGGGCGGAGCTATGCAGATGGAGGAACGTTCCGGGGGACGCGCGCCGCGGAGGCCCTTCCGCAGGAGCCCAGCCGGAGGCGGCGGGGCCGGCGCACGCGGGGCAGGCGCGGGCGGGACGCGGCGCGGGGCCGGGCCGGGCACTCGGCAGCGATGGTGACCGCGGGCCGCCGCTGACCTGCCTGCGTGGCTCGGGCTGCCGAGCGCGGCCCAGCCCGGCGGCGGCCGAGAACCCGCGGGCTCTTCCCACCGGGACTTCGGAAGGAAACCGAGGGAAAGGGGGCCGCGCCGGGAGCTCGCGCGTCCCTGGAGCGCGGTCCACTATGATCCTCCCCGCCCTGGGCGCTGGAAGGCGGCTGGACGTCCTGCATCCCTCGGGGACGGTTTTCTTGCAAACCTTGCTGTGGATTGTATGTGCTGCCGTCTGCGGAGCGGAGCAGTATTTCAATGTGGAGGTAAGGACCAGGCGGCCGCCTTCCCGGCTGGGCCGCTCCTGACACGCTGGAGTCCCCGGGTGCTGGCTGCCCAGAGCCGCTGGGTCTGCACGGCGTCCCCTCCAGCCAGACAGACCTAGTTGCGCTTCTCCATCTCCGTGATGGATTCGCGCAGACCAAGTCCGTATCCCCGCGGCACAAAGGATGCTTTGAGCGGTGCGTCCCGCTGCCACCGGGAGAGGCTGTCGCGGGCTCAGGGAGGCAGCTCAGCTCCAGGTCAGGGTGAACCAACCGCTCAGGACGCAGGACGCAGGACCAGGACGGGCATCTGGCATGCCGGCCGCCTGGGCATTGTTCCGGGAAGGGAACCTTTCCCGTCCGAGTCTAACAAAGGAGGTTAGCATCACATCCGAGGGCAGGGGGACACTTGCTCTGGGTAATTGCGCCGCTTTGTGACAAGACACTTGACCAGACGGAGGCGTTTTCTGTTTAGACCTAAGTTAATGCCGGGGGACCTGGAGCTGGAGACACGGAGGACGTGGCATGGGCCCTTTTTGTGTGTCCTCCTCCCCTCCCCCGCCTAGAACATCAACGTGGCCCAATGGAATAGTTGTGAGGTGTGTTTTTAATTTGATTTCACACTCCTCTGGCAAAACAGCCAGGTTTTGGACTGTCCTGGGCTTTGCCTGGACAGCGCTGGAATCACAGACCCGAAGCCGGAGGGAACTTAGGGGCAAGGACTTAGACCTCTGCCAAAGTGGCCTGCTGGCCCGCACTGGCACCGAAGCCGCTGGTAGCTGGTGTCCGCCTGGGCTCCATAGCTCACCGTGCACAGGATGGAGACGCAGCGAGAGGGTCTCACAGAACATGCTGCGGCTCGCTGGGCCTGTCTCCTGACATCTCCGGAGAATTAGGAAGGAGTCTGAAGGGTCCTGACACGTTTTTTCTTATGCTGCTGACCCCTCCAAGCTTATGGCCACTTTGTTGGGCGTGTTTGCACAATAGCAGGACCTGTTGCACAGCATTTGAACAGTTTCCCTGAACAGACTGACGTGCAAAGTGCCCGATTCCAGGTGCGAGGGCACGTGCTGCCGTTACTTCCTCTGGGTTTCTGGAAACCATGCTCAGGGCTGTGCAGTAAGTGTGGGTGGTAGAGAAACAGTATTTGAAAAAGTAACAACTATTATTGAATGAGTGAAAGGAGTTTACAGATGTTAAGGATGATGATATTATGCAAAAACCCCAACTTGAAAACCAAGGAGAGTTAACCCTTTGAAAAATACCACTTTGTTTTTCTGGATTGGAAGAGAGATGGGAAGTGCTGAGTGTCAGACTGTTCATGATGGCAAATGCGAACTTAGGGAGTTACATGCCACGGATGGAGGCTCGTGGCAAATTTAAATCAGGAGGCCATGTGGTTGAGAGGAGGATGGAGTGAGTGCATGGGCTGGAGGAAGAAGGTGGCAGGCTGTCAGGTACAGTCTTATAAGCAGCTGGTGCTGGGGGGGGGGGCGGGGGGGCGCGGGAGGTCTGCAGCCAGGAGGCCTGCTGGCTTGGAAAAGGCCGAGATTCGTTTGCAGACTCCTTGGGGGTAGCATCAGTGTTTTCATGATGAATAATTTCCCTTTTGAGGCTAAACATTCATTTGATTGTATCTCTTCATAGTTGGAATCCCTCAGTCATTGCAGATATTATTATGCAAGAAAAAGTTATGCTTTTACAAAAAATATTTTTAAATTTCCATTATATCTTCTCTTTTTTCAAGATATATGGAGGAGTGGTTTATGGAAAAAATAGGTATTTTCCCATTTTTAGAGCTTTTAAGTTATTCCATCTATATTTACTATACTATGCAAAGGTTTAATTATTGAAAGATTAGAAGTGAGTGTCGTCTGAAATGTAGAAAGCTTTTCTAATGGAGATTTGTGAAGATTTAGAGATTGTCTCTCATGATTTGTGTTTTCCCCAAGCAGTTTTCTTCATAGCGCTTGGGCATGGCCTTCCTTGGGGTTAGGATAGTGAAGGGTAACGGCTCCCTTTCCAGTCCTGAGTGTGGCCGCTGGTTGGGTCAGCCCCTGGAGAGACGGGCAGGCGGAGAGGGTCCAAAGGGAGTGTCTGCCCTCTGCCTGGCACTTTTATTAGCTGCTTCTTGCGGCAGGAAACCCTGATGGGAAACAGGCCCTTGCTCTTCTTCAGAGCGGGCACAGCTGGTGCTCCTCCTGCTCCAGTGCGAAGCGGGGCCAGGCTTCCTGTGGGCGACGGTCAAGGGGGGCCTGCGTGAACAGGTGGTGTCCTCAGTGTAGAGCTCTGAGCACCGTGTCCTGGGAGCACCCCGTCCTGGGCGCACCCCGTCCTGGGAGCATCCTGTCCTGGGCACACCACGTCCTGGGCGCACCCAGTCCTGGGAGCACCCCATCCTGGGCGCACCCCGTCCTGGGAGCACCCCGTCCTGGGCGCACCCCGTCCTGGGCGCACCCCGTGCTGGGCGCACCCCGTCCTGGGAGCACCCCGTCCTGGGCGCACCCCGTCCTGGGAGCACCCGGTCCTGGGCGCACCCCGTGCTGGGCGCACCCAGGCTGCAGGTGGAGGGAGCTCTGGGAGAGCCTCCCTGCTCACTGAGATTGCAGTGCTCTCTTCCTCAGAGCATCGCCAGGCGGGAACCCCATCCCAAGTTAAGGTTTAAAGTCTCTCCTTTTCTCCTGGAGGCGGGAGGGTGGGCGGAGGCATTCATGCTAACTCTTTCCAGTCTGGTTTCCAAGAGCACAGACACTGGAAATTGTCCGTCTCAGAGGCAGAGGCGTGTCGCGGGTGGAGGAAGCCTGGCCCGGGGAGAGACTGTGCACACGGGTTGGTGGTTTTGTTTTTAAGAAGCGAACGGGGTGCGTGAAGCTGAGGCAGGTCAGGCGGGGACACGCAGTTGGGCCCGCGCTCCGCGGGAGCCGGCGCCCGCCCTGGGCCATCTTCTCGGTGTGCGTGTTCAAAGGTTGGCCTGGGGTCTGGTCCACCTCGGGGTCGCCGCCACGGAGGACTTCGCAGGGCACAGGGGGTGTTGCTGGCATGACCGGGGCAGGCGGTGCCGGTCACTGCGGATGACAGCCTGTGGGCGCAGAGCCCTGATGTAAGCTCCGAAAGGTCATTTTGTCGCCAGAAAACTTTCCTTGTCTTCGTGGGACTCTGGATCCGGGTGGTTTGTTTTGGTTTTACACTGCAGACCTTTTCGTGGTGAGATTTGAATAGTTTGTAACTTTCATCAACTTGACAGCTTATCAAATGCTAAATAATTGAGCAACATATTTTTATTGTTTTTATAAAACAATAGCACACATTTCTAATGCGGAAATTATTTGAAGCCAATTTAATGTAAAATCAAAACGTAATTGTCTGGTGCACTTATCAAGGCATAGGAAGATGAGTATTTTATTGTGACAAAAATCTTAATAAAGGAAAAATGATTTTGTTGTTTTTAATTAAAGAGAGAAGAGAGATTCTGGATTTCAAAAGGATATTTTATGACAAATGCTATGAATCGTGAGTGCAACTATTTCCACTGCTTTTCCTGCAACGTGTTCCTTTAACTGCGTTGGGGTTCACTCATTCCTGTCGGGCCTAGGTCTGGCCGAGCAGCCTTTGCTGGGAGGAGCTCTGCTGCTGGAAACTGGGTGGTGAGGCATAGAGAGCGACTCTGTCCTGCGGATTTAACATGGCATGTGTTGGCCACTGGTTTCAGATCCGCTGTCTCCTCCTCCTGTCAGTGAGCAGCGTTATTCGGTCGTGGAAGGATGGTGTCCGCACGGCCGGGTTGGCCTCCTTGAGTAGGGACTCTCCCTGCACCCACTGTGTCTGCTGGCCAGGGCTGGGCAGCAGAGCTGGTGCATGAAGGTTTCCAGCTGTGCCAGGCTCCAGCTTCACCCGCAGCCCAGGGCCCTCAGAATGTCAGAGGCCAGAGACGTGACCAGGAGACCAGGAGGCTCTGTGGTCCTCCGCCCTCCGCTGTGCCTGCAGGTCGCTCTCTACCTGCCGGGCTGTTCAGAGCTGCCTGTCAGGACACCCCAGTGGGGGCATGCATGAGGCCCTGCAGGTCAGCCCATGCCAGCCAGGCAGGCTGCCTCCTGCCCGTGAGGACCCACAGCCAAGAACCGCCCGCCCCGCCTGGCTGCACCGCTGGGCTCTCCCAGCCTCTCCCCTGCCACGGAGGTTAGGGTTGGGTGCAATAACAGCTTTTCCTTTTTTTTTTTTTTTTCTTAATCTCTGGAGTCAGGTTGAAAACAACAAATGTAAAGTTTTTATTTTCTCTTACTCATGCTCTTTCAGGTTATTAACAAGAAAATTGTAATGCACTTGCTCATTGGCATAGTTCTTCTCACTGAAGTTGGAGTGATCAGTTGTTTTATATACATGTTTTTCACAGCCCACTCCGAGTGTTACCTTTTCAGAATATTTGATAAATGGCCAATTGCAATGATTTCAGAACCAAAAAGGAGCCATTAAACATTTGAATAATTAATTAAATTTATTCAGTGTCAGAAGAGTAAGATTTCTTTTTTATGCTCCTTCAGTATGTAGATTTCGAGTTGAGAAAGTAATTTTTCATGTTACTCTCCATCACCATATATTTTAAGTGTCTGTGAATGAGCGATAGCCATTGCATTTCTCATTGGGGAAGTGTAGGGATTAAGAGCGTAATTTTGGCACCACATTGCTGGGTTCTACTCTCAGCCCTTCAACTTACAAGTACATTATTAAGTCAACAAGGACAATTTAATTAATCTCTGTGGACCTCGGTCTGCACATCTATGAAATGGATCCTAACAATATCTGCCTTCTAGGGTTGCTTTTATGATTTATGTCACATTAAATAGATGGGTAGATGGCTAGAGAGATACATAGATGTATAAAAAATAGATGATAGATAGATAAGAACATGCCTTCACATGATTAAACACAATACTTTTTCATTATCATCATTAATAAAAAATAAATGGTGATTCAAAGGTAACTGGCATGATAGTATTTAATTACACAAAAGTCTATCAGGTTAGGACATACCACCTGGTTTAGGAAGATTTTCTTTTCATGCTTTTTTAATTTTGAAAAGTGTAATCTACTGAAAGTCAACCAAGCCAATACCAGTACATTTTCTTCCCATGGGTTTTTCTTAGACAGTTTGGATCAGCAACGTGATTTTCACATTTTGTCTTGTCATCTGCGACTATCATAGAATGTTAAGTTCAGCTCACACCTTCTTTTGCAAGATTGAGTTTGCTGAAATCTGTTCATTTTTCCTAAAACCATGGAAGATAAATAGGCCTTTATGAGGTGAAGGCTTGTTTATTTTCACTGGCTCGAGGTCCACATGCCTCCCACCCACAGGGTAGGGTTCCATGTGTTCCTTAGAGCTCTGGATTAGACCCCAAATCCAGGGCATAAGAGTCTTTTTATGTTCAATTGCTAGAGGAAGGAGGCGGCTGAGCAAATAGGTATTAACGTCTCTTCTTATTGTGGAGAAGTGTAGGGATTAAGAGCACAATTTGACAATGAATTTGTTTGAAAACACAACACACTTGACCATGTCCCCTTGGAATAGAGGGTACTGAGTGGTGTGGCGTCCGGGTTGGACCCAGGACGGTGTGGGCCTAACCTCGGTTCTGGGCTCACATGGCTTTGATCTTGGAGAGTCATTTCGTCACTGCTTCTATATGTAAACATGAGGACTCAGCTAAGCCGTCACGGTGGCCATTCCAAATTTGAAATTCTGTTCTGTTTAGCCTCTGGGCTGTAGTTTACATAGTGGAAGGGGAAATCCACCCTTTTACTCTGTAAGTCTTGGGGCAGCTGGGTCACAGAGGCGGGTGGAGATGTGCTTCTGAAATGCACATAGTGACGTGCACTGTTTGGCCTCCAGCTAAGGTTTGTCATCGTCAGTGGCGACATGGGGTGCGTTGTGTTGGAAATAATCCTGGCCTTCTGAGGAGTCAAAACACTGACAGCAAATTATATGTAATTTTAAAATCCATTTTTGGCCGAGGTAGGCAACTTAAACATATAATGTTAAAAACATGGCTTGATATTAGTTTGAAAAAAATACACCATTTCTAAATGGAACTTTAATCATAAAAAGGAAAATTGGAATAAGAGCAAAATCTGATTTTGGGGGGGATACGAAGGATCTTGACATTCAAATCCATCCGCCTGCCTGTCTGTCCACCAGCGGGAGCGTGGCGTTTCCCGGGCGATCCCGGGCGATGCGTGCGCTCCGCCGTCCCCGCCGCCCTTGTGGAGAGTGATTTGGGCACGAGGCTCTTGGAGGGTTATTTCTGTGCTTTACAACACTTTTGATTTTGAATGTGAAAAATCAGATTGCATTTGTTTTAAAAAATGTGCAGCTGATGTGAACAGCAGAAATATTTCATGCTACAAGGATGAAATGCTAAGTAACAATGTGTGGGACGCCTGCTTTCCTTTTGCCTTCCTTTGGCTTTTTCCTGGGAGAGTTATGTATAGATTTTCCTGAAACCATATGTGATTGCCCCCTCCCCCACCCCTGCCGGCAGTTAGCTCTGAACGGGCGCCTCTGTCTGTGTTTCACCGCGACCGTTGGCACGTGCATCCTTGGGTTTGGATCCAAGGACTGTCTCCACGAGCCACATACCAGGAGCTTAGCCAAGAGTCTCAGAGCCACGCCACCTTCCATTAAGTCAGCGATTTTCAGCCAGCGTGCCATGGCACTCGGGTGTGCAGCAGGAAATTAAAAAAATTAATTTATTGATTTGAGAGAGAGAAACATCAATCTGCTGCTCCACTCATTTATGCATCATTGTTTGGATCTTGTATGTGCGCTGACCAGGGATTGAACCCGCAACCTTGGCGTATTGGGACCACAATGCTCTAACCCACTGAGCTACCAGCCAGAGCAAGACTTGTTAAGACATGCCGTACCTGACTATTTAGTCAGGGGCACTGACCTCCTTTCCCTTAGATTGTCAGACAAAAAAATGACAACAGCCAACACAACACTAGCCATAAGTGTGAATGAATAAAATTATACCTACTTTTTTGTCTGATCGGCAAAAAATATATTTTTTGGTGTGCTGCAATATTTTAGTAATTAGTTTGTGCCCTTTTGATGAAAAAGGTTGAAAAATCCTGCAGTAAGTGACCTGAGGTGTAGAATATAAAGGAAGGCCAGGGGGCGCTCGTGAGCTGTGCACGGCTGCCAGCGAAGTGGAAGGACCTGGTTTAAAGTCAAGGACAGGGGGACAATCAGAGCCTCCAAGTGAATCCTAACCAATCACCGAGCTTCAGGAAATCAGGGACCGCGTGGCTCAGGATTGAGGCTGTGAGCTGGGTTTGCTGAGAGCCACTCCACAGCTCTGATTGCATATTTGATGAACTGGGAGGAAACTAGCATGTCTTGGCCATGGCCCTGTGAGGAGGACCATCGGCCGCCCGCCATGCCCCCGCCTTGGGTGTGGTCAGCACCTACACTATAGTGACCGAGTTTCCTGAATTCTTATTTCAGCTACAAGGACGCATTGGTCACTGTGCGGGCAGTTAATACAGGTGGGATACATTTAATTTGATCCTGCCTTTTAGATTGCGTATAGCAAACATTCCATTTCCAAAGCATTTGAGATGAAAGTGATATCCTTCATATTTACCATACGACTCTATTGGATAAATATTTTTTAACAAAAGCAGATATTAAAACATAGGCTTTTCCTATTTCTCTCTATAAAAATATATAAGAAATGAGCCACAAAAATGGGAGCAGCGTTTTTTCTTCTTTGGTGGGAGCCTTGCTGATTATTATGATCCGATGGAGGTCAGGGCCTGAGAAGAGGCCATGACAATGCAGTGGGGGTGCCAACCTTACGATACTGTCCCCCACCAGCACCTCCCTGTTCTGTTAGTGCTTTTAAGTCTCGTTGGTTTGGGGAGCAGAGGTGGATGAGGTGAGCCACATCCCTGCAGACACACGCTACTGGGAGAGATGGCCTCAGAGTGAGGTTCAGCTGACAGACACCCCACGGCCTCCCCAGGGAGCGGGGGTGCAGGGCAAGCTTCTTGGTGCCTCAGTTAAGGTCAGCGCCGTCCCTTCTCTGGGGAAGCTGAGTGTGGGTTGGAACGTGGTCTCCTGCCCCGATTGCACGCACCTGAGGTGATGCCAGTGGCATGCTGCCCGCACTCAGAGCCCGTGAGGTGTCAGTGGGCACTGTTTCCATGGGAGCTTTCCACACTGGACGCTCTACATGTGTTAACAGGTCCCCTTGCCTTGTAGGGATTAGTTCCTTGGGCTTGTGTGAGGTTCTGATGTCCCTGACTTGTCCGTCTTCACACCATTGCCCGCAGCTCCCGCTCACTGTCCCACTGCCTCTCCCTTGGGCTCAGTTCTACTGCAGACAAAGCTTAGAAAGCGGGTGGCTGTCACCTGCAGCCACCCCACCCCCTCCTTCATTGGGAATCAAGTAGAATAGGCTCATTACTCCCAGAACCCAGTGTGTGCGCAATGATTTGCATGAGATTGAGGACAAAGTTGCGGAAATCCCCTCCGAGGTACGGAAAACACTCGTGTGGAAGGAGTGGCCGTGAATATCGCAACAGCTCAGGTTCAGTGACCCTGTGTTTGCTCCGCCGAGATCCCAACAGCTTCCTCCGCAGCTTCACTGGTCCTGACCTTTCACGCGTGGATTGTGAGTGGTACGGGCTGAAGGGCACAGTGGGATGGTGCCAGCACCTCCTGAAGGCAGCCCGGGGCCTCCTCCAGGGATGACCGCTGGGCAGAAACGTTCCGTGCCAGCACCACTGTCTATCAGACAGGGTCCAAACGACCCTCCGAATGGGAGCACCTGGGGTTGACCTCGACTGTCTGCTCGGTGCCAGTAGAGACCACGCTAATCAGGTCCACGTTTGCCGCGTGCCTCGGAGATAATCAGTCACAGCTCATGCAGTCGGTGGGCTAGCCCTGCTGCTTCTCTGAATCTGAGGCACAGAGAGGTTAGGAATTGCCGAGACCTATGGGAGCAGCTCAGCATCACCGCTGCTGGCGGCTGCACAGCCCAGGCTCCCGCCCAGGATTCCAGGTGAGAATCAACATCCAGGTTCCAGAAGACAGAGTGATCGGCTCCATCACTGTCTTTCTGTTGCACGTGGAAAAGGGGTGCCACTGTGCACAGTGACCCTGCTGTCTGCCCTGCAGGCTTGCCTGGTAACAGCTGACTAGGTGCTGTGGGTTCGGTTGTTGATTCTGAACCAACTCTTGGCTGATCAGGATGGTTTAGTGATGTTTCACGCATTAGAAAAATTGGTAATCCAGGTGAAATGACATAGGGTATTAAATCTTGAATTACATATACTATTGAATTACATACACTATTATGTCATCTTGAATTACATGTTATCCACTCACTAGCATTACTCCTTTGTTCAAAAACTGAGACATGGGAGATATTGAAAAAGACTCAAGTTGAACTTTTAAGACATCAAAACGACAGTATGCGAGATTAAAGATGCACTGGAAATTTAAGCAGATTTCACATTACTAAAGGAAGAAAGAGTGAACTTGAAGTTAGCAATGGAAGTTATTCAGAGTGAAACAGAGAAAACAGGACATTTAAAAAGTGAACAAATCATCAGTGATGCCTGGGACGGCTTTACGTGGCCAATGATGTGTAACGAGTCCCTGCCAGGAGGTGCAGGGAGAGTGTTTGAAGGTAAAATGAATAAAGCGTTTCCTATTTTGGTGGAAAATACATAAACTCATATATCCAAGAAGCTCATGGTTCTCAAGCACAAGACTCATGAATAAAATGACATCATAATCAGATTGGTCAGCTGAATGACAAGGAGAAAATATTCAGAGAGAGAGAGAGAGAGAGACTTTACATATAGAGGAATAACAAAAATGACAGACTTCTTGTCAGAAATAATGCAAACAAGAAGACACCAGAAGAACATCTTGAAAATGCCAAAAGAAAAAAATACTGTCAACTTGGCATTTTATATTCAGTGAAAGTATCTTTCAAAAATGAAGGAAAAGTAAAGACTTTTCCAGGCTCACAGAAGCTGAAAGCCTTCCTCCCCAGTCACAGGCAGGACATGAAATGTTAAATGCAGTCCAAAACCTGGAGACAGCCAGAGGCCCACCACACGCACACAACAACCCCCAGCGACATTCGGCTTAGTCACCATACATGGCACAGCATGAATGAATCTCAAAATCACTGTAAGTGGGTGGAGGCAGACCAAAAGTGCATGTCCTTGAGATTCCATTTATATGAAACAAGAGGCCCGGTGCACGAATTCGTGCACCAGTGGGGCCCCTCGGCCTGGCCTGTGGGATCAGGCCAAAACTGGCTCTCCGACATCCCCTGAGGGGTCTCAGATTGCGAGAGGGTGCAGGCCAGGCAGAGGGACTACATCGGTGCACGATCGGGGCTAGGGAGGGATGTGGGAGGTTGGCCAGCTGAGGAGGGATCCTGGGAGGGCCCCAGGGCATGTCTGGCCCATCTTGCTCAGTCCGCATTGGCTGGACCCCAGCAGCAAGCTAACCTACTGGTCGTAGTGTCTGCCCCCTGGTGGTCAGAGTACATCATAGCTCTGATGGTTCAGTGGCCTTAGCATATTAATAGCATACTAGAGGCCCGGTGCACAAAAATTTGGGCACTTGTGGGGGGTATCCCTCAGCCAGGCCTGTGCCCTCTCGCAGTCTGGGACCCCTCGGGAGATGACCACCTGCTGGCTTAGGCCTGCTCCCCGGGGGATTGGGCCTAAGCTGGCAATCAGACATCTCTCTGGCAACCTGGCAGCCCCCGGGGGATGTCCACTTGCCAGCGGGGAGCAGGCCTAAGCTGCAGTCGGACATCCTTAGAGCTGCTGAGGAGGCAGGAAAGGCTCCCACCACCACCGCTGTACTGGCCTGGCTTGTGGCTGAGCAGAGCTCCCCCTGTGGGAGCGCACTGACCACCAGGGGCAGCTCCTGCATTGAGCGTCTGCCCCCTGGTGGTCAGTGTGTGTCATAGTGACCAGCCATTCCCAGTCTTTCTGCTGTTAGGGTCAATTTCCATATTACCCTTTTATTATATAGGATAGAGGCCTGGTGCACGGGTGGGGGCCGGCTGGTTTGCCCTGAAGGGTATCCCGGATCAGGGTGGGGGTCCCCACTGGGGTGCCTGGCCAGCCTGAGTGTGGGGCTGATGGCTGTTTGCAGGCTGGTCACACCCCCTTCAGGATGGGGGTTCCCACTGGGGTGTCTGGCCAGTCTGGGTGAGGGGCTGAGGGCTGTTTTCAGGCTGGCCAAGTCCTCTGGTGACGGAAGCTCCTAGCCTTTCCTTTATTTATTTATTTTTTTAATTCTGGGATTTATTTACCTTCTATAATTGAAACTTTGTTGCCTTCAGTGGAGCTCAGAGCCCCACGGTAGGAAGCTTGGCTTACTGCTTGCTCCAGCTCCGTGGCCATGGCCAGCTGAAAGCAGGTATCTGGGGTTTATTTATCTTCTATAATTGAAACTTCGTTGCCTTCAGTGGAGCTCAGAGCTGGCCAGGAAGCTTGGCTTTCTCCATCACTGGAGCCACCAAGCCTCTTGCTTGCTCCAGCTCCGTGGCTGCCAGCCGCCATCTTGGTTGGGTTAATTTGCATATAGTCACTCTGATTGGCTGGTGGACGTGGCTTAAGGCATAGCGAAGGTACAGTCAATTTGCATGTTTGTCTTTTATTAGATTAGATTACACTTTGATTTGTTGAACGGATGACCAGACTACTGGACACTTAGTGTATTAGGCTTTTATTATATAGGATGATAGTAAACCAACACTAATCTGTAGCAAGAAGAGCAGGTCAGTGCTGGCCTGGGATTGAGCGGGCAGGAGCGAATGGTGACAGCGGCTGGAGACTGGCTGGTAGGTGGGGATGGTCTCAGTGTGCCTGCCGAAGCTTATTGATAGTGCATTGAAAATGCCTTCCAGCTCTCAGCCCAGAGTACCCGACCTGAGGAACCACTCGGATAAGGACTGTGGGGGGAGCTGGTTGAGGTGGGAGAGAAGTTGCAATCTGCCTTCTCAGTGTTGGGCGGATAGGGCGTGGTGCTGCACTCCTCTGGACTGCTCCTTTGGGCTGTGTGTGGCCTGGCACTGACCACGCCTGCAGGAAGACCACTGCAGTGTGCACTTCCAGCTCACCTCCCTTCGCTCAGCTCTCGCTGCATTCCCGCCCTCCTGACGTCCTTCCTGTGTGTCCAGGGCCCAGCATTTCCTCCCGTCCCCCAGGTGTCTGGCACTGCCCACCACTGGGTGTTCATGTTGGGAGAGTGGGCACCATGGCCACTTTCAGCCCCGCTTCCAGTCTCCCTCCCTGTGAGGTGCATCCTCAACATGTCCATGCGTGTGGCCTGCGCTGCACCTCTCCCGATCCTTGTGTCTGGTCCCTGTCACAGGGCCTCTCGTGCTCAGACACCTCCCCTCTCCAGCCTCTGCCCCCTGGGACGCAGCCTGACCGCCCTCCGACGAAGGTCCCTGCTCAGGCCGGGAATGACTGAGTGCTCTGTGGTGTACATCCATGTCCATGTATAGGACTACATTTAAATCTGGGGAACTTTCAAAATATTTATTTAGAAATTCATTTAAAAATAATAATAATTATCTTAACGTAGATGAAATGTAAATATTATTAAAAGTATTAAAAAGAAGACATTGGCCTAAGCCAGTTTTTCTTCAGTCTTGGGTTTGATTCCCGGTCAAGGGAACATACCTCAGCTGCAGGTTTGATCCACAGCCCTTGCATGCGGGAGGCAACTAGACCATGTGTCTCTCTTCCATCAGTGTTTCTCTCTTTCTCACTCCCCTTCCTCCCTCCCTTCCACTCTCTCTGAAGATCAATGGAAAAAATATCCTCAGGTGAGGATTAAAAGAAACACATTGTTTTACATTTTTCAAATATTTTAAATGTCAGGCTTAAAAAAGATATCTCAATTCTCATATTTGTTTCTGCATTCACACTTGAATATTATAAACCAGAGATCCTCTCAGTTGCAAGCAAATGAGAAAGAGAATTAAATATCATTATATTTTAATAGCTTTAACCTAGTCCAGCGGTCGGCATACTGCGGCTCAGCAAACCGTGGCTCGCGAGCTACATGCGGCTCTTTGGCCCCTTGAGTGTGGCTCTTCCACAAAATACCGACTTCTGCGCATGGGCCACGAAGTTTTAATTGCACTATACATGTGCACCTGCACGTGGTATTTTGTGGAAGAGCCACACTCAAGGGGCCAAAGAGCCGCATGTGGCTCGGGAGCTGTGGTTTGCCAACCATGGACCTAGTCGATGTCTCAGAGAGCTCTGGGACCCTCAGAAGTTCCTGGACCAAGCTGTGAGAAGCAGGATTCTAGCAGCCACACTGTTTCCCATTTTCTCCTGAATATACCACGGTCCATCCCCTGAGAGTCCTCCACGTGCTCCTGCCATCATTTCTGCCCCCTTCTCACTCCCACAGTCCCCGCCCCCACCCATCCGGGAGCCCAGGAAGCCTCTGTAATAACCTTCTCTGCTCTTCTTCAAAGCCCTTCACAGTCATGGTCACGGGTGCTTTATCTCGCCTCCAAGCAGATGCTGGCGGTGCTCGGAGCCAAGCAGCTTGCTCATGGAGGGACGGGACATCCACGAAGCCTCCTTCGCGGCCAGGACTCTGCGCAGGACGCAGCCAGGCATCGACTTCTTTTGAGTCTCCTTGCCTCTCAATTTTTTGTTTGTTTTTAATATATTTTTATTGATTTCAGAGAAGAAGGGACAGGGAGAGAGGTAGAAACATCAATGATGAGAGAGAATCATGGATGGGCTGCCGCTTGCAAGCCCCTTAACTGGCAATGGAGCCCGCAACCCGGCATGGGAATGGAACTGTTATCTCCTGGTTTGTAGGTTGATACTCAATCACTGAGCCACACCAGCCAGGCAGTTTTAAAAAATGTTTTTATTGATTTTCAGAGAGAGAGGAAGAGAGAGAGAGATAGAAACACCATCCATCAGCTGCCTCCTGCACCCCCCTACTGGGGATTGAGCAGGAAACACTGGAGTGTGCCTGACCGGATCAAACTGGTGCCCCTTGGCTCCCGGGTCTGCGCTCCACTGCTGAGCTACACAGGCCGGGCACGCCTCTCCCCTTTGATCTTCCTGTCTTCTGGAGCCCTGGGGCCCAAAGTCGCGTCAGCGGGGGCAGAAATGGAAGGGATTTAATTAATGCTTTTTCTCTCTGCCTGGAGCGTACGGTTGCACTTGGTATCCTGTGTTAGAGTACATTGAATGAGTGTGAAAACAATCTGCTGTGGAAGGTTTGTGTAATAGGTTCATACCTGTCTCTCTGCCGACCACGACTTTGTGCTGGGACAGCGTCCAGGTGGCCGGTCAGTGGTGGGCCGCCGCGGAATGGAGCGGCAGGGGCGCCGAGAGGGGAGTTACCGTGCACGGTGCGAGTTTCTGGTTTACTCTTTGCTTCAGTGACTCTATTAAAATCATTTCACTTGTAGTTGTATTATCTGCATGACGAACGGTTAGCCAGTGAATAGCTTGCACCTGTGGAATTTTCTGGGCCCCTTCCACATGCTCCGTCAGTGTTTCTGTGTAAACACCCATTTTCTGTTTTCCTTCACGGAGGGCACATCGATACCATACCTCCTGCCCGGGAAGGAAAACTGGTACAATCGGTGACTTTCTCAGAGGCTGTGTCAGAACTCCCCTGGAAAACAACCTCTTCAAGTTCAATAACGGCACTCGAAGTTCTCACTATTAATGAGCGGCAACGCCCCATTGGCAGCAGGAAGCAAGACAATTTTCCTTGTGTTTCATTGGATCTCTTAACTCACTTCTACGCCTCTCTGGGGCACACAGATGATGGAAACGTTGATATGCTGTCCACCTTGCACCATGAGCATATAAAACCCTACACATGAATAGTCACCGAATACTTTCGATTTCTTCTAAGTAATTTCTGTTTAAACCGGATCGTGGTGAGTGGTCTGGCAGGCACCGCATGGGAGGCCTGGCAGGGGCTGGCTCAGGTATGAGGTTGGGTGGTGCCTCTGGCGCCTGCTCTGGGGACCAGCAGGCTGGGACGGGGGGACACAGGACTTTCCTGGCTGTGGCTGAAAAGCTCAGGAGGCCAGGGAGGCCTTGAGTTAGTCACAGAAATTTTCTAGACAGATAGACACACACACACATTCTCTCTATCTATCCCTATCTCTACCTCTATCATCTCTGTCTCTGTCTCTGTCTCTATCTCTATCTCTATCTCTATCTCTATCTCTCTTTCGCACTCAAAATTCACTTTTTCCTTCTGTGGAAACACATTACTTAAAATGTTCTATACATTTCTTAACACTACTCTGGAGAACTTTTCATGCAGAAAAATAGGACATATAAGACAGCCTTACACTGCCATGGCAACTCATGACTTATGTGGGGATTTATTTAACTGCAACCTAATTGCTGACAGGCAGGCTGTTCCCAAGGCTGTTTCTATGACAAACAGCCCTGCCTTTGCCTACTTAAGCATGTGTGAGCCTCGCTAACGATGTTTCTGGAAGTGGGGTTGCTGGATTAAGGGCTGTTTTTATTTATAATTCTGGGGGAGTCTGCCAAATTTCTGTCCCCCAAATATGTCAATTTAATATTTACCCTTGGTGCTTGAGTGTGGTTGATTCTGCACCCTCCTGGTACTTTTAATTTGTTTACTAACATGAGTGAAACACTAATTTTATACAAATTCAAAGTAATGTCAATATGTGGCATTCTCACAATATTTTAATACATTCACATCTCTTTATTGCAAGAACTTCCTTTTCCTGTCTATTTTGTTTTCTCTTTCTTACTGACTTATAATAGTTTTATTATGTGTTAACAAAATTGACCCATTCTTTGTCATGCATAATAAAATGATTTATTGATGTATTTTGATTTGGCTAATTCTTTTTATTTTTCAGGTTAGTCATTTATGGTTTCAGTTTTCTATTATGCTTCCAAAAATCCCCAGCATTTCAAACCTGTTTCTAAAATCATTTATTTATTTCTCTCTTCTTTTTTAAAAAATATTTTTTATATATTTTATTGAATTTTTACAGAGAGGAAGGGAGAGGGATAGAGAGTTAGAAACATTGATGAGAGAGAAACATCGATCAGCTGCGTCCTGCACACCTCCTACTGGAGATGTGCCTGCAACCCAGGTACATGCCCTTGATTGGAATCGAACCCAGGACCCTTCAGTCCGCAGGCCAACGCTCTATCCACTGAGCCAAACCAGGCAGGGCGTCTCTTCTTCTTCTTTTTTTTTTTTTAACTTAAATCTTTAATTTATGTAAAATGCTCCCAGTACAGCCACTGACATTGGAATCCACTTATTTCCCCCAAACTGACTACCAGGAGCATCCAGTGGATGCTGAGCAGCCCTGCCCCTGCCCTGAGGCCTTGTCAGAAGCAACAAGGTGAAATGGCTCAGACCGCTCTGCTTTCATCTGAGGGACCCCAGGGGGGAAGGGCAGCTGGGGGCTTTGCTCAGCGGGCAGCCCAGTGATGCATCTCACGTGCTGCTGGACACTCTTGGCCTTGGCAACAGCACCGAGAACAGTGGGCCTGGGACGCACTCAGCCTCTGCCTCACACGGAAGTGGTCTCTCCTGCCACCTTCTTCACCAGAGCACTTGGGTTTCGGTGCATTTCCAAGGCCAGGGAGCTTGATGCGCATGCTCCTCTGAGGAGGCGGGAGAGGGGTGTGCACAGAGGAGGAGGAGGGGTAGGGGTGTGAACAGAGGAGGAGGGATATGGGTGTGAACAGAGGAGGAGGGACAGGGGTATGAACAGAGGAGGAGGGACAGGGGTGTGAACAGAGGAGGAGGGACGGGGTGTGAACAGAGGAGGAGGGATATGGGTGTGAACAGAGGAGGAGGGACGGGTGTGAACAGAGGAGGAGGATATGGGTGTGAACAGAGGAGGAGGGACAGGGGTGTGCACAGAGGAGGAGGGACAGGGGTGTGCACAGAGGAGGAGGGATAGGGGTGTGCACAGAGGAGGGGCTGGGACAGTAGGACCCGGTGTTTTCTGAGGTGGTTGTCACCTGTGTGCAGACTGTTGTCACTGGTGGAGTCTCATGGAGAAGGCGTTAGACCGTCACCAAGCACTGTCTCCTCTGGGCAGCAGAGGGCGGAGATGGGAGTGAACGGGCGGAACCGGAGCCTGCGCTGAGAAAGACACAGCAACAAGGGTAAGGTGGGGTCCACGCGATCGTCTGGGCTGACACTCACTCAGGAGGTGGCAAATGAGCAGCTTTTTTTTTCCCCCCGGAAACTTCTTCGCCTGATTTTATTGGAGATCTGACAGCCCGGACTGAGGCTGTTTTCCTTCCCTGATTCTTCCTCCCACCCTCCGCCTCAGTGCTCTGAGGTGCGTGGCCGGGACTGGCCTTCGCAGCAGAGCTCACAGAAGGTTCCGGTGGCTTCGCAGCAGAGCCAGGCCCCGTGCTGGAGGAGGCTGTGTGGAAACCGGGCGTCTGCTCCGCACGGAGACGGCCCCGAGCGCCTGCCTTGTCGTGTGGACTCTTGCCTACCGTTGATCTAAATGCCGTGTGAAATAATACCCGTTTTAGCCATTTGATTATAGATGTGTGAATTCATTATTCATGTATTTCCTAAAGCCCGTTGAATGGGGCAAAAGGACAGAGAAAATATTAGGACATTGGCAAATGCCTGCTAAATGCAGACTTTGACAAATTGATTTTGTCTCGGGCAGTTCCCTTGCCGACCCGCTGTCCCCCAGCCAGTCCTCCAGCGCTGGGAGCTCGGAGAGAACAGCCGGTTTGCTGTGCGTCGACACGGATCTGCAATGTTACAGCCAAACACAGTCCTCCCTGTGCACATGGCGCTGCAGCCGTCGTAGAGATGCGCGTGCATACATTGAAAGAGAGCGTTCAGAGTGATTTGGGAAATAAATCCGCTTTTCATGTACATCTTCAGATTTTCATCTTAGTTTTGAACTTCGTAGCAAATAAGTCAGAGTGGCACTCACAGGAGCTTAGCTGTCTTCCTGCTTCCAGAACCCGTGCGCTGCAGAGCCAGCCCGGCTCCGGCTCTGCCCTCTGTGCTAAGGAAGGGCCTGCAGTTACAGAGCAGAGAGGTGCTGGGTGCAGGTCCGGCTCTGCCCTCTGTCCTAAGGAAGGGCCTGCAGTTACCGAGCAGAGAGGCGCTGGGTGCAGGTCCTGCTCTGCCCTCTGTCCTAATGAAGGGCCTGCAGTTCCAGAGCAGAGAGGCGCTGGGTGCAGGTCCCGCTCTGCCCTCTGTGCTAAGGAAGGGCCTGCAGTTCCAGAGCAGAGAGGCGCTGGGTGCAGGTTCGGCTCTGCCCTCTGTCCTAAGGAAGGGCCTGCAGTTACAGAGCAGAGAGGTGCTGGGTGCAGGTCCCGCTCTGCCCTCTGTCCTAAGGAAGGGCCTGCAGTTCCAGAGCAGAGAGGTGCTGGGTGCAGGGTCTGGCTCTGCCCTCTGTCCTAAGGAAGGGCCTGCAGTTACAGAGCAGAGAGGTGGCTGGTTCGGGGTCACGGGGCCAGCGAGGCGGAGCCAGGCCTTCCCTCAGCCAGCACTCACCCGGAAGGAGGAGCCCAGTGAGAGGTCACCCTCGTCCTCTGTCGACCTTGGTTTAAGAGGAAGGGCGGCATTGTTTTTACGGCGAGGTAGAGCGAATGACTTACTACACTTTAATGCCTTATTGTCAGGCACAAGTAAAGCTGCAAGTGGTGCCTCCTTCGGCGTGACTCCAGCTTCCCGCCTCCTGCCTGTCAACACCCCCAGCAAAGTCACCTGTGTCTTGTTCCCGCTGCCCCACTGTGAGACCTTCTGTGCTCCCGACTGAGGCCACGCCATTGGCTGGAGGAACAGTCACTCCAATTTCAGCTCTTAGAGGAACAAGCCCTGCCTTGGCCGGCTGCTCAGTGGTTAGAGTATCGCCCCATGTACCAAAGGGTCACAGGTTTGCTTCCCAGGCAGCGCACATACCCAGGTGGCTGGTTCGATCCCAGGTTGGGCGAGGCGCGTGTTGGAGGCAGCTGACTGGTGTCTCACTCTGTCTTCCTCCCTCTCTCTGGAATCAATGAAAAGCATACCCTTGGGTCAGGATAAAACAGACACACAGAAGCAGCAGCCTTCCTCAGCCTGGGTGCTGAGGTCATGTTCGAACTCCCCTCCCCTCCCCCTCTCCCCCCCTCCTCTCTCCAGCTCTCTGAGAGCTGGAGGATGAAGCTGCATCGAGGCCTGGTGATTGCTGGGTAATGTTTTCCTAGAGAAAGCGTGACTGTGGACTTGCAGGGACACAAGCGCCGAGCACTGGAATTCCCGCCCAGTGTCCGATGGGCTGGGTGCCTTGTTTCTGTGTGAAGTATGGCTGGTTCGCTGGACAGATAGGCCTCTTCTCCGGGAGCTAGTGGCACGTGCTGGGCACCCAGCCTTTCCCGCGGCCTCGCTAGAGGGGAGCGATGCCGGGGGTGTGACCTGCGGTCTAGCTTGTGTCCATGAGGACACACCGGAGTGATGTTGAGCCGTCGCTGGGCGTGCGCTGGGCATGGGGTGGGCAGACAGGAGGCAGCACAGGGGGGTGCCGTGTGCCTGGCTCTGAGGTTCGCAGCCCCCCGGCGGACTCGGCGGCAGAGGCTGAGGAGCGGCTCCGTGGGGGAGGAGGGGCTCTTGCCTGTGTTCCCAGGCGCTTGGACGGTTTGGTCACCATTTGAGGAGGCCTTGCCGCCTGTCCATTTTGTCATAAATCGCCCCGGACTGACTCATTGGACACAGTGGTGAGTTCAGGTCTCAGCCCCGGGCCCCTGGAGGTCTCGGGTCCCCGCTGTGTTGTGCGACAGGGATGTGTGGGGTACTCAGGGCTCCTCTGACTGCGGAAGGAGGGTGACGGTCAGGTCCGCTCCCGGCCCTCCCTGTCCAGCTTGTTCCCCGGGGAGCCGGCCGGGGCCGAGGGCCGGGCAAGGGTTTGCTTACTGAAGGGTATGGAGTTGGCAGGACTTCCATTGTTTGCCTCTTGGTCACAGGGACACACATGGATAAACAGCCTGAAGTCGAGCTTAGTCGCTGCTTCCTGAGGAGAAGAGGCCGAGGCGACGGACTGCCCCTGGGCAGCAGGCTGGCTGCAGACTGGGGCCGGTGGCCCGGATGAGCTCCTGGGGACCCCTCTTCTCCATGGAGGTTGTCCCTGCCCTACTGCCTTTAAAAGCTTAAGCTTAAAAAGAAAAAAAAAACACTGGGTTTGTGTTGAGCAAATTTCAAACTAGACACATCGTGTTAGAAATGAGCAAAGACCATTCTGCCTATAAGCTGTCCATGTTTCAAAAGCCCAGCAGAGGTCTAGATGGTGCTCCGTGGTTAGAGCGTCGCGGGTTTGATTCCGGTCAAGGGCACGCATCTTGGTTGCAGGCTCTGTCCTGGCCCCGTTGGGGTGTGTGTGGGAGGCAGCCAATCAATGTGTCTCTCTCACATGGATGTTCCTCTCCCTGTGTCTCTCCCCCTCCCTTCCACTCTTTCTGGAAAAATACCCTTGGGGGAAGATAAACAAACAAATAAGTAGAAATCCAGCAGATCCTTTAAAATGAGTTATAATCAGGCACTGGAATTCATTTGATTGTCTAACCGTGTGCTCCCACTGCATGTGTGTGAAGTGAGGGGTGAGGGGTGGGCCGCAGCCACTCCCTTCCTCCTCCTCCCTCGCTCACAGGCCTTTGCTTCCCGCACGGCTGAGCGTGCTGTCACCTTTGTGCCGTGGGCATGTGTGTGCGGTTGAGTATTTTCCTAGCACGCGGTACCTGGCAGGGAAGGTGGCCGGATGCCCGCAGTTGGGTCCCCATTGCTTGCTATCACTTGCTGTGTGTGGAGCTGTGGGTCTTGGGGTGCCAGCCAGTCCCTGCCCCATCCCTGCCCAGGTCCCAGTGCCTGCCCTACCCAAGTCCCAGTCCCAGGAGACTGCGCCCAATGTCCCCACAGCCTGATAGCAGCACTGAGGTACCGGGAGGCTGGACCCCACCTCGCACTCCCTGAGCTCCCCCTGGACAAGGAGTCCAGGGCTCGGACTGACCTGGGCAGGGGCAGGGCAGGGACGGGGATCTGGGCAGGGATTGGGACCTGGGCAGGGGCAGGGCAGGGCTGGGGACCTGGGCAGGGGCGGGGACCTGGGCAGGGATTGGGACCTGGGCAGGGACTGGGACCTGGGCAGGGGCGGGGCAGGGACTGGGACCTGGGCAGGGGCAGGGCAGGGACTGGGACTTGGGCAGGGGCAGTGATCTGGGCAGGGGCAGGGCAGGGACTGGGACCTGGGCAGGGGCGGGGCAGGGACTGGGACCTGGGCAGGGGTAGGGCAGGGACTGGGACCTGGGCAGGGGCGGGGATCTGGGCGGGGGCAGGGTGTGTTCCCATTTCTCCCCTAAACTGAAGTCTGGCTGACGGGCCTCTGCTTCACCTCTTGCCCCGTCGCCTTGGCAATCACAGGGGCTGTTTTCTGCCTCCCAGGCTGTACCTGGTGGGGGCCTCTCTGTCACTGTGTGGGGCAGGGACAGAAATGTGCGGCCCCGATGCTCCCAGATGTGCAGTGTGTCTGCCTGTCCTCAGGTGGACCTCACGCGGCCTCCCACCACCGCGTGGCCCTGTCGCCTCGGTGCGCCACCCACCCCTCCTCCTCCTTCCTGTGCAGAGGCCTTTGCAGGTGCACGGCGAGCGTGCTGAGGTCCCTGTGTGCAGTGGACGTGTGTGCGGTTGAGTGTTTTTCCCAGTGGCCCGCATGGACGTGGCCTCTCTGCTTGGGAAATAGCCGGTGTTTACGAGCAGGTCGCCAGTTGCCAGGCCTGGGCTGCGTCCGGGCAATATGTGTTCTCTGTGAGCCCTGGGGCAGAAGGGAGCGTTCCCACACCCTTAGACAGACGAGCAAGAGGCGCGGAGCCATCGGGGGATGGGCAGGCCAGCACGTGTGGCAGCGGGGCTGGACGCAGGCTGCGGGGCTGCGCGGGGACATGGAGCAGCGAGGACTTGGAACCACCTTCCCATAGACTCCGCCCCTTCGGAAGCCAGAGACCCCCCCTCCACAGCACTTCCATGGCTCCTTTAAGGCGCGAGGCCTGCTCTCTGTCGTGAAGGCTTTCCCTGAAAGTCTCTGAGAGTCTGGGCTCTGAGGGCCACAGGTGTGTGTCCTCTCTCATCCACCTGCTCCGCCCGCTTTGGCCTCGGATGGGGGTGCAGCTGCATAGCCGTGTCCGCGTGGGGGTGTTGCTCAGCCGCAGTTTCCCCCTGAGCTTCGGAGAACCTGGACTCTGGGTTTTAGGCACAGCAGCCACGCGCTGGGTTAGCGATGGACGATGGGGACTCGGTGTGCAGCCTGCCTGCCAGCTGCGAGGAGACGCGTAAGCCAGGAGCCTGCGGGGCAGCGTGAGCCCTCTGGGGGTGAGTCCCCCGGGGAGCGGGCAGGGTGGCTTCCATGTCCTTCACGCCATGTCCCAACCCATGCCTGGCACCTTGTAAGGTGGATGGGGGACTGCACCCTGATCCTTCGAAAGTAGGAATAGAGCCTTAAGTGGACTTGCCTCCCCATCATTGCTGACAGTAAAAATATTAAATCCAGCAAAAGGAAACCCAAACACATGCACACACACATGCACACGCATGCATACAGACACATGCACACATATGTACACAGACATGTACACACACACACGCACACGCAGGGCTTATTCACCAGCTCACGAGCCTTGCAGTACAGGTCCCTGCTCCAAATGTTGACTGTGGGAGTGTCATGCGAGCCGGCGCACTGTGGGTAGGAGCACACGTGCGCACACGCTGTGACTGTCAGGTTTCCGCAGTTCGTGCGACGTTGGGAGTTACAGAGCCTCCAGCGTGAAGTCGGTCAGGAAGGCAGCGCCTTCCTGTGTCACGGGCCGTCGCTGCTCGCTGGCTGCCGGCGGGGGCGGGCTCCGGCCTATTTCTGAGGTGTTCTCGCAGGGTCTTTAGATCCTATTTACACTGCCTGTCTGTTTGCTGATTAGCTTAGAGCGCCTGGGAGAGGGCCTGACACAGAGCTGCTCGTCAACATGGGAAGTGGGTGTGCAGTCACGCAGGTGCCTCCCTGAGGAGCAGAGACCTGGGCGGGGGCTGCTGGCCTGAACTCCAGCCCCAGCTTCACTTCTGTGTGCAGTCCGGACAACATGAAATGATCTGCTTTTCTAGGAAAAGGGTTACCTGTTATAGAGAGTGGGGTAATAGTGCCTAGCTCACAAAGTCCTGAGGACTAAGTGAGATTTAAAAAGGATACAGCATACACTTCAAAGTATTTCCGGTCTACCTTTGCTATTACTTCTTCAAGTTCAAAGAAAGCGGTGATGGTCACTTTTAGAAAGTAATGTATTAAAACTTAAAAACTGCTTCTTCTTGCCCTGACCGGTTTGGCTCAGTGGATAGAGCATCGGCCTGCGCACTGAAGGGTCCCAGGCTCGATTCTGGTCAAGGGCATGTACCTTGGTTGGGGGCACATCCCCAGTGGTGTGTGTGTGTGTGTGTGTGTGTGTGCAAGAGGCAGCTGATTGATGTTTCTCTCTCATCGATGTTTCTAACTCTCTATCTCTCTCCCTTCCTCTCTGTAAAAAATCAATAAATATTTTTTAAAAAATAACTGCTTCTTAATGTTGTTGTTTAGATGATAATGTTATTAACAAAGGATAGGTAACTGGCTTGGGTTTGTTGCAGTTCTTTTCCCAGCTAATGGGTCTGACTACACAGGCATCACCTCAGTTCACAGCTCCTTCAAACTTTCATGTTATCGCCTGGGAATGGGAGCTGCTGTCCCTGCTGTTAAAACAATAGAGTGATATTTAGATTAAACTAACGGAGGTTTGTAGGCCCTTGTTAATAGTTAATTTACAAATGTAGTTTCTTATTAACCACAAAGTGTTCCTGTGATATCTGATGGTGGTGAAGAATTAGACGATGTTCCGGACTTCACAGGCTGCTCCCGTGAGGACCAGCGAAGGAAACGTGTCTTGTTACCCACGTGATATTACCTGTTTTGTTAAGACCTTGGCATCTCTTATGTCATAGAGATTTACTTTTTCAGTCATACGATTTCTGCTACGTATTTAGCTTGGTAATATGCATTGCTTTTCAAAACTGCTTTCCTAACCGACAACTGGGGACATGACAACCAGTGTTATTTCAACCCTATTCGAGGATGGTGGTAGTTGCACCCTGGGCGAGGGGGCCTCCCAGGTCCCTGGGTGGGGAGTGTGGACACTGGCCTGCGGGTGGCCTGGAGTCCGGGCAGGTTCCTGGGTGAACATCTTCTAGGGTCTTCCGTTCAGATTCCCAGAGGCTCCATCATCCCCATCAGCTAGGAGTTAAAGCTGTTCACACTGTGAAGTGACATAAAACATGAGTAGCAGGTAAATTAAAAGGGGGTGAAGGACTTTAGCTAACGTCTAATTCACAAATGTATTTCTTACTGGTGTTAGTTTTTAACAAAGAGGTAGTACCTCTTCCTTAGTAACTATCGATTTTGCTTTCAAGGTTCTATTGTCAGGAGGCCATGTACATGGTGCAGCTATTTCCTATTTTATTGTTGTTTTTATGAAAAATTACTGATTGGTTTTAGAGAGGGAGAGAAGAGGGGAGAGAGAAACATAGACTTGCTCCACTTGTTCATGCACCATTGGTTGCTTCTTGTATGTGTCCTGACCAGGGATCGAACCCCAAACCTTGGTGTGTCAGGATGGCGCTCTGACCACCGGAGAGAGTTTGGAAATATGGAGATTGCCAAGAAGTAACAATGGTGGTCTGTTTCCTGGGACCTTGGCTACTATCCTTTTTCCTCCCTCTCCGATCGCCCGGCCCCCTGCCCAGCTGTCCCCACCCCCACGTCTGCAGGGCGCCCTTCCTCTCCTCACCTACATTCAACCCTCTGCTTTCTTGTCTGACTGGCCCCTAGACCTGAGAGGGCGGTATTTCTCTGAAGGAGGTATCTAGTAACTATTTGTTGAATGAAAGGAGAAGCGTGTGTAAAGGAATCAGAGAATAGTGAAAGAACATCACATCTTCACACACATCTCCGGAACTTCCTAGAACTAAAGTCCCAGAACTGAATTCCTAGAAGGCGGAGTGGCGAGTCGGAGTGGGCATTTCCCATCTGGCGCGTAGTAAGCCTGCTTCCCTGAGGGGTGGCACCGACTTACATGCCCAAAGGAGCACATGAGAATTTCTGCCTTACCTCGTCCTCATCGGCACCGATCACTGTATCGAGGGCACGTCTGCCTGTTCCGGGGGTAGAAAAAGTGGCCTCCTGGGCGTTACTGAGCATCACTGCCCCTGAAGACGCGCGCCCTGGGGAGGACGGCCGCCGCTGGGGGCCTGCGCACTCGGGCTCAGTCCACCCTTTGTGTTCCCCTCGGGTCTCAGGTGGGCCCAGCATCACCTGAAACCTCGGTGCTGACGGCCTGCTGTCCAAGTCCAGCGCCTGTGCTTGCCTCTCCAGAGACCCCGGGTCCCGCTGTGCACGCTGGTTCCCGCACACACCCAACGGCGTGGAAGAGCGTGCTCCGCAGAATGGAGGCGTCCCTCGCAGTTGCCAGTCTCGCAGGGATGGGCCTCTGCCTTCGTTCAAGCCTCTGCATGTGTGATGTTTATGACACACATGGTCACGCGGAGTCACCGGCAGACTTGTGCGGCGAGCATGTGGGCTGTGTGTAGTTCTGGCCGAGGCCATGCGCCCGGTCCTGCGGGAGCTCCGCACAAGACCTGTCCATGGAGTTGAGGGCTACACGTGTGTGCGTGGGCATGTTTGACGTGTGCACATCATCGCTTGTTCAGGGACATAGCCAGACTCTGAACCTTGAGCCGCCTGGGTGTTAATGATGCCCTTTCACTGACTGTTTAGAGGACCTTGGGGAACTCAGGGGACTGCTTTGAGCCATAGTTTCTTTACCTGTGAAACAGGACACACGGACCCACCTCAGACTCGTTTTGTGATAGTCACGCAGAAACGCTGCGGGCCCTGCCGGACACAGATGCACCCGCCACCGCGGCTCTGGCGTGGGCACGGAGGCGAGGCGCTTGGCACATGTTTGTTGAAGATGTTACTGTTCGCGTACGCACCATGGTCTCTATTTGCTCCTCAGCGGCCTGAACACCTGTGTGCGGGCTGGGGGGGAACGGTCCCATGGGGCTGTCTGTCCCTGAGCTGTGTCAGGACTGGGAAGCAGGGGATATGGATGCACTACACGGAGAGAAAGGGTACACCCCTGGCAGGAGAAGCAAGGGGGCGGGTCTGGCTACAGCTGGCTTCTCTGAACACTTGGCCTGTGACCGGCTTCTACAGATGGGCAGGAGCTATCTGTTGAAATATGAGGAGGGTGGAGCTCTAGGCCCTGGACCAGGCACAGTGGTGGGAGGGGAGGGCAGAAGGGAGAGGAGTGCAGAGGCGGTGGGGGGGGGGGGGAGAGGGCGTGCTGGAGCTCAGAGAGGCCTATAGGGGAGGGAGTGCGGCAAGTGCAGGCTGGGCGAGGATGGCTTGTCAGGCACCCTGGCTGGGCTCTGGCTGGGCCCTGGCAGCAGTGAAAGCCCTGGGTGGCCAGGGCGCAGGGATGGGGTTTCTGCAACAGATGGAGAAAGGAGTGCAGTGAGCCAGGCAGGTGCGGGTGAGCCCCGTGTCTGCTCCTGAGGAACCCAGGGCAGGACTCGGATGGCTAAGGCCCTGGCACACACTGAAGAGAAGAGGGACATTCAGGACATAAAATCCACCAGTAGTTGCTGAAAGACTTTGGCCCACAAATATTTTAGGGCCCTGTGGTTCATTGATCCATTCACAAGTAGCCCCGCTGGCCGCGTGCACAGGGGGGGGCTGGGCCCACCTGAGCCCGGCCTCGCCCCGGTCACAGCTGAATGACAGTGATAATCCCTGAGGCCAAGAGCCTTCATAGACAAGCTCAGAGGAAGCCTCAGAGGAAAGCGAGCTGGACTGGACAGTGGAGTGGAAGGCACCGGGGGAAGTGACGCGTACACAGCGTTGAACACTTAGCTGCGCTCAAAGAAAGTTTTGGCTGGGCCATCGCATACACACGTGAGTCCGAAATGCACAGGAGTGATCGGAGTGAAGGGCTGAGCCAGGTCACCCTGAGGGAGGACCCCGCGGAGCCTCCAGGACCCTCCTACTGAAAGGCTTTGTGTTGGCAAAAGAACATACAAAGGAAACACAAGAGGAGAAGGGGGGTGCTTAGGCGGGGTGGGGGAGGGGAGGGTGTGCCCCCGAGAGGTGGGGGAGCTCCCTGGGCCCTGGAAAGGACACCTGCCCGCACCTCGGGCTTCCTGACTGCAGCAAGGTTGTGAGGAGACAGACATGGGAGGCCAGGTGTGCGTGGGAGGGAAGGAGGATGTTAGGTGGCCCTGTGTGTGTTTGTTGACAAGCCATTGAGAAAGCTCTGGAGGCTGGGTGGGTGCTCGGGGCGTGGCTACGTGTGAGGTGCACTGTGTACACAGTCACCACGTTATCAACACGGAAAAGCCTGGGGAGGAGCCGTTGGGGGAGGTGACATGGACAGTAAGGATATGATTGTAGGTTTTTATCTCCAGTGAGATGGGAAGAGGGGGAGCCCCATGGTACAGGGACGTGCGGACGTCCATGGAGGGAGACATGAGGCCTTGGGGACTGCGTCTCTAGATCTCACGGGAAGTAAACGGAGAGGGAGGAAACAGTGCTTGTGTGGCTGGGACTTAACAGCCCGGAGACAGGGCTAGTAAGAAGCAGCAGTGACCTGGCTGCAGGAGGGTGAGCCGGGGTGGCCTTGGACAGCAGGACAGGGACAGCACCAGGCCCAGAGGTAGAGGGAGGCATGGCCTGCTGGTGCCGCCTCCCGCTGAGTGGGAATTAGACTGGGGGAGGCATTGTTGGCAGAGAAAATAAAAACACAAAACAAGCAGCACAGCTGCCCCTCAGGAGGAGGAGGGGGGAGCCATGGCATCCCTGGCTGGCTTGGAGGACTGGTTTCAGAGTATAGACATGAGCTGCAGAGCAGCTGGCCAGGGAGTCCTGCTCTGTGCTGCACCCTCCTCCCATGGTGCCCTCAGATGCACCGCTCCCTCCACCTGTGCCTCTTCCACCTGCACCCCTTCCACCTGCTGTGCCTCCACCTGCTCTACCTCCACCTGCTCTCCCTCCACCTGCTCTCCCTCCACCTGCGCCTCCTCCACCTGCTCTCCCTCCACCTGCTCTACCTCCACCTGTGCTCCCTCCACCTGCGCTCCCTCCACCTGCTCTCCCTCCACCTGCTCTCCCTCCACCTGCTCTCCCTCCACCTGCGCCCCCTCCACCTGCGCCCCCTCCACCTGCTCTCCCTCCACCTGCTCTCCCTCCACCAGCTCTCCCTCCACCTGCGCCCCTCCACCTGCATCTCCTCCACCTGCGCCCCTCCACCTGCGCCTCCTCCACCTGCTCTCCCTCCACCTGCGCCTCCTCCACCTGCGCCTCCTCCCCCTGCTCTCCCTCCACCTGCTCTACCTCCACCTGTGCTCCCTCCACCCGCTCTTCCTCCACCGGCTCTCCCTCCACCTGCTCTCCCTCCACCGGCTCTCCCTCCACCTGCTCTCCCTCCACCTGTGTTCCCTCCACCTGCTCTCCCTCCACCTGCGCCTCCTCTACCTGGGCCTCCTCCACCAGCGCCTCCTCCACCTGATCTCCCTCCACCTGCTCTCCCTCCACCTGCTCTCCCTCCACCTGTGCCTCCTCCACCTGCTCTCCCTCCACCTGCGCCCCCTCCACCTGCACCTCCTCCACCTGCGCCCCCTCCACCTGCGCCCCCTCCACCTGCGCTCTCTCCACCTGTGCTCCCTCCACCGGCTCTCCCTCCACCTGTTCTCTACCTCCACCTGTGCTCCCTCCATCTGCTCTCCCTCCACCTGTGCTCTACCTCCACCTGCGCTCCCTCCATCTGCTCTCCCTCCACCTGTGCTCTACCTCCACCTGTGCTCCCTCCATCTGCTCTCCCTCCACCTGTGCTCTACCTCCACCTGCGCTCCCTCCACCTGCTCTCCCTCCACCTGTGCTGCCTTCTCCTGAGAGCGGAGGCCACAGGATGGGGTCAGCACACCCTTTGGGGGCTCCCAGGCCAGCACCTTAACTTCACTCCTATGCTGGGTGTGGAAGGGTTCCTGCCTCCTGCCCTCCAGGGTGTGCTGTCCCTGTCTGTGTCAGAGGCCTGCCATCTGCAGGCCTTTAGTGCAAGGGGCAGCAGCAGCTGTGTCCTGGCCTGACTGGGCGTGTGCAGGAGCTGCTGTGCTGGGTGCTGGCAGAGAGACGGGGATGTCAGGATGCGCTCAGGAAGCCGTTTCCAAAGGATGAGCAGTCATTTTCCAGGAAAACAGGGCTTCCTAGGTCCACAGAGCAGCCAGGAGAGAGCTGGGCAAACACGGGCTTGGGGCGCTGGCTATCTCCCTGTGATGGGCAGCCTGGCATGGTGCGGGCAGGGCTCCCCATGGGAATGTAGGGCCAGGTCTTGGGGCCCTGGGCCCGGTAAAGGCACTGATGTCTGGCCCCGGGTAACGGCCGTGGCCCCGGGTGAGGCTGTGACCTATGGCTCGGGCTGGGTCCTGCTTCGGTCTGACCAGCCTCGCATCTGGGTGCTGGTCCCAGGCAGCCATGCGTCCTGTCTCTATTACACCCCGTGCTGTGGGGCCACTTGGAGGGGGACCACCTTCCTCTGACCGTCCAGGGCCGTCAGGCGAAGTGGCACATGGCTGTTCTACAACCTGTGACGTGAGCTCGAACCTTGTGGTCATTTCCAAGCACCAATGGCCCAGGTGCCCCTCACATTGCCCCAGCATGGGGTGGAGGGGGCAGGTCCCGGGTCCGAATCCCTTCATGCTTCCAGGGTGTCAGTCCTGAGCATCTGGAAACATCTCAAGCTGCCTGGAGCCTCGGCTGTTTCTGAGGTAGAACCGGGTACCCAGCGGCCCCTGGGTACCTCCACCTGCACTCAGCGGGGCAGCCACCTGCGCCCACGAGACCTCACGCTTCCCATCACCTCCCGGTCCTGGGGCGGTAGCCACTGAGGTCCCAGCACTGATGTGGTGAGGTGCCTGGCTCCCAGGACCTGACACATCCCTGGCAATGGGTGTGCCCCTGGCATCCTTCACAAGTTCCAGCTCAAATTTCAGGTCCTGGTCCTGGGGCCCAGGCGGCCAGGAGTCAGGTGACTGGGGCACAGCACAGCGGACCCTGGGTGCCAGGCCCTCATTTGCTCTGGGGACGGTTCAAACTCTAATGCCTGGAGGAGGGACAGAGTAAGGGTCAGGGATGACGGGGCCCTTTCTGGACCGTGGTCCCAAGTGTGCTTGGCACTTGGCCCGCTCCATGCAGGTTTTCGGGCGCGTAACTAGTATGGCTTTGGGGACGGAAGAAGAGTTAGCTGCTACCTGCTGCGCTTGCTTGGCCTGATGCAGGTATGTCCCGCTGTCAGCCTTCCACACAAAGATGCTCAGTGCCTCTGGGATTCAGTGCTGTCTAGGGGGGCTGGGGAAGGTGGCCTTCCAATAGCTCAGCACGCGTCAGGCAGCAGTGACTGCCTGCGGACAGAGGACGGACCTGCTGTGTGCAGGTTCTCCAAACCGGAACTAGAGGCCTGTTCTGAGAGTGCGGGCGGGGCTGCCACCAGCTGTCCTGCAGTTGCAGGTAGGTGTGTAGAGCTCCCTGCTCATCGCAGCCTCAGCTCGTGGGCCCTCGCCAGCCACAACCCATTCCATGTAGCTCCGTCCAAGGTCGCGGCTGTGGACTGTGCTCCTGTGCAATAGCGCAGCACCCGATGGCCGGGCTCTGTTGTAGGCGGGTGAGCCTTCACTTTCAGGATAGGGACAGCACCTGCCCCGCCTACGATGCCAGCGCGAAGATCCGGAGAGAAAAGGATGGTTGTCCCCGTCCTCTCTCTGGAAGACACTGAGGATCTAGATTAGCATCTTCCTAACCTTGAACGAACGTCAGCCCACAGCACAGCGGCGGAGAGGCAGCTCCGAGACTCCAGGACCCTCTGCTTCCTGAGCAGCTGAAGGATGTGAAGGAGGGACCCTACGCACAGGGACAGGGTAACCAGGTGGGGAGATCACCAGAGCGATGGGTGCTGGGCTGCGGGGCTTGTGCTCATGTGCAGAAATCGGATGTTCTGCAGGGGAGTGAAGAGTGAAAGTGCAGAAATGGAACATCTTCCGCCCCACTCTGGTTGCTTAAGGCCAGCTGGTTGTGTACTTCATCTGCTCTCAGCCCAACACAGGGACAGTTCACTCCTCTCTGTGTGGGTCCTTCCCATGTTCTCACTTTTCTAATATTCAGCACACACACACAAGTAAGATGTTTTATGGTAAAAAATCTTACCAAGTGAAAAAATGCTTAGCTAACAATAAAGATAACTCATCCAGTTTAGTGTATTAGGATCAGATGTATGGGATTTCCACATCCAGCTGAATTGTTATGTAATATTCTTTTCTTTACACATGGAAGCAGAACGAATGAAAGTTGGCTGAACCTTGAATTACTTGAACAGATGCAGAGTGATGCGTGGCCCTTCCAGGGCTGTCCTGTTTGTAACTTAGAGGTGAAGGGCGTTTTCCGTCAGTGACAACGAGTACCAACCCCGCGCAGGACTGGCTCCTTCTTCCTTGTACTCAGAGGAGCTCCGGCCCTGCGGCCACTGAGCGGAGCCCACGAGCCCGTGGCTGGGGCTGGGAAGAGCTCACGTTGAGTGACTGTCCCTCCACGTCCCTCCTCACAGACCTCCTGCAGGCGCTCAGCCCGCTGCCTGCCCCACTGCCGTCCGCGGGGTCCTGTTCCCCTCTCCAAACCATGCCCCGCACAGCGGCTGTTCCTGTCAAGTTAATCCTCTCCGAGGTCAACCACCAGGAGCCTGTATGCGCACTGAGTAGAGGGCATCGCATACAGAGAGGGGCAGGCACGTGGATGTCAGCAGTGTTGGTGATGTGATGACGAGGGACAGATGGCGCGAGGACTGTGATGAGGGTGACGCTTCGTGCCAGGGCTATCTTGTTCTCACTCAGTCATGACCATTGGCTTGCAGACCAACATTCCCTGTATTCTCTCTGTCCCCACCACACCCTCCCCTCCGTCTCTCACACTAACCCGCCCGGTGTCCGCTCATCCACCGCCTCACAGCTTCACTCTGAGCGGAGTCCCAGCACTCTCCATCTCGCAGCCTCTCTGTGTTTTTCTCACTTGAGTCCTGCATTCAAGAAGCTCCTCTGTCTGGGTCTCTGGCTCAGCCTGTCCTGGCTCCTCCCTCCTCCCTCCTCCCTCCTCCCTCCTCCCTCCTCCCTCCTCCCTCCTCCCTAAGGTCTCTCCTCTCTGTCTTGTGAGTATCAAGAACCTTGGATAATAACCCTCCTCTTCACTATGGAGCTCCTTCCTGGAAGAAAACAGCAATGTGCATGGGAGGCATCTGATTTGAAGATGCCGATTGACAGTTCCTAGTATTTGTAAGCACTCAGCAATGGGTTCATAGGGAAGCCTATATAATAAAAGGCTAATATGCAAATTGTCCCCCCTGGAATTTGACTGACCAGGAGTCCGACCGCTTGCTATGAAGTGTGCTGACCACCAGGAGGCGGCGTGGAATAAAGGAAGGTCCCTATGGGCCCTGATCACCAGCCAGGCCTAGGGACCCTATCTGTGCACCAATTTTGTGCACCAGGCCTCTAGTTTTAAATATTTGAATCAGAAAAAAAGTATTTCACAGGGAAAACCTCTTAGAGTTCATAAAATTTTCGAAAGAACTTAGAATTGACTCAATCATTCTAATTAGGAATGTCATGTGCGTAGATGACCATTTGTGTAATTTACTCGATTGGCATGTGGAGTGGTGCCATCCTGCAGAATGTAAGCATCTCTCTGTGCAAGACGAGGCCAAGCAAAGCCCTGCTCTCCCTGCGGGTCACTGGGCTCAGGGCCTGCCTCTCGGCAGAGCTTCCTCCTGCTTAGCCCTGCCCAGCAGGCCAGGTGCCTTCCGCCGCACGGAGCGCAGGAGCCTCACCGTCTGTGGCTCCCTTTCCTTTGTCTAAGGCAATGGGACCCAGGGACGTGGATTCTCAGTCTCTGGGGAAGAAATCTTGAGGTCGCGCAGTCTAAGCTGCTGTCCGTGTTCCGGCAGGTTTGCTTTCGCTGACCTCAGCCCCTTCCTGTGCGCTCACCTCTGCTCCATTTCACGGGTGATCAGGGCACCCTGGCCGGCAATCCTAAGCTTTCCCCTGCCAACCTTTCCGCCTCGGTTTCGCCCTGGCGTGCTCCAAGTGTTGGCTGCTTTCCTGTTCCGCATGACAACGCAGATGCTCACCATCGTCCTGTGACCACATGTACCTGCAATCAGTCCATTCATTATAGATCACATTGTACTCCATTCATCATGTTCTGTCCCCAGAACGCAATTTGCCTGGGTTTACAGGTGACCGCAGTGCATTCTTTTCTGTCTCAGGGTTCAGTTCTCTCTTAGTCACCTTGGGGCTCTTTCAGCAGAAACAAAGCAGAGTTCAAGGCATTTGCTTGTGCACATGTTTCAGCCTGAGCGTTACCTCTTCCTTCTTTCCTTGCTCTGGTGGGGCTGGAAGGCACGTTCTCCTTGGCCAAGGGTCAGAGATTCCGGGGGATCATGTGAAGACCTTGATGATGAGAATGAGGCTGTCATGATGCTTATGAGAATGATGAGGTGATGCTGGTGAGAATGATGATGCTGCTCAAATATGACAACCTTGATGACAATGACAATGCAACTACTCGTGTGGCACCAGCAGTGTACTCACACACACATGCACTCACACACTCATTGAGTTCAGATTCACTGTATGCCATTCAATTTCCATGGGAGCTCTGTAAAGTAGGTATTGCCTCTATTCCATCGATGTACAAATGAGAACTTAAGTGGTCCCTGAGTTACAGACCAAGTGCTCCAATCCAGACCATAATGGAACACAGAGACACAAAGTTTACATATTTATACTTATTTTTTTGTTATCTGGCTGCCCCTCTTACCACTTTACCTTTTTAAAATCCTCACCCAAGGACATGTTTATTGATTTTAGAGAGAGAAAGATAGATAGATAGATAGATAGATAGATAGATAGATAGAGATGGAGAGACAAACCTTGATATGAGACAGAAAGAAACCTGGACCCTGACGGAATTGAACCCGTAACCTTTCAATATGCCAGACAGTGCTCCAACCAGCTGGGCCACCTGGCCAGGACACGACTTCACTTTTAAGTAACATTTTTTTTTGGTCTGGGACTCTCAATTTTGAGATATTTTCCATTTAAGCTATTGTATCTGTGGACAGTGTATTTACAGGGTTGTAATAACACTTTTATCGGGAATGGTGAGCATCGCTCTTCCGGAACTCTGACCCTGGCTGATGATGCCTTGTGTGTGCTTGTGCAGAAATAATTTTCTTTCTGGATTTCTCTTGTGAGCGCTTCACCCAAACATTTTTTATTTTTGTCACAGTCAGATCTAGAGAAGTCCCTGTATTTTCTTCCATAATCCAAGTCATGGGGGACAGTGTGAAGCACATCAAGGGTCAGGCATCCATCAGTGTTCTTCCTTGCAAAATTGGAGTTCTAATGGGCTGTAAGCAGCCCAGGTTTCTTGTAAGTATTTTCTCTTTTCTGTCAGTTTTAAATCCAAACTTACTACTTATTTCTTCTGTCTGGTCTGATAGTCTTGGTCCACTGCCCCAGGGAAGAGCGTGTTTTTCCTCATTCATTTTATGTTAAGCTCTACCGGGATTTAAACTGTCCTGAGTACAAGTCAAGGCTGCCTTGTTTCCTTGTGTTCATATAGCTAATGAACGCCAGGTGCGTGCCAGGGCCCGAGTGTGTATGGAGGCGAGCAAAGACCATGTGCCCCTGGCCATCTTTCCATAGTGGCTGAGTGTCTGCACTTGCTTGGGTTCTGATTCAAGTGAGCCAACTCTTTGTAGAAGCTCTGGTGGATGGCAGTCAATTATGCAAAAAGAACCAGGTTTGATGGACGTTAAAGGACAGACCAGCAGATGCTGGAGGCACAGAATAAAGAGCTGTCCTTGCCCAGGGATTTTAGGAAACATTTGGAGGAGATGACAGTTGGCCCCATACCAGTGAAATGAATGGGAGGTGCCTTTGATGTGTTTTATGCCAAAGACTTTCCGCAGCTTAGGCCAGACACCCGCTCACTGCAGCGCTTCTCCGGCTCCACGTCCTTACAGACTGTATAGGAGATTACTCTAGATATCGAGGGACAGTCTGTTGCTGTTGTTGTGAACTATACGTGAACTCTCAATCAGTGCTCTTATTTTGCTTTCAGTTTCCTAACTCGCTCTGTGGTTTGCAGGGGGAACATGTGCCTGGACCCTGTTCTCCCAGCCCTGCCCGGTCGCCAGGCCTCCCTCCTCCGCCTGGTGTTTACAGAAGTGGTCTGACATGTTTCGGAGGAAGTTACAACATTAGATGTTCTAAATTCATCGAAAGCGTTGTGGTTTTGACTACTACATGACTCGAGTTGGTCTTCACTTTCCCGTGTGAGGGTACGGCATGTGAATGACAGTGCAGTGCATGTGCCAGCAGGCGATAATGAAGTCCTCTGGCATTGCCCTGGTGGGGCTGGGGCACAATTTTTAAGGGGCAGGTTAGGGAGGCCGGGCCATCCTAGCAGCATTGACGTCTCGCGTGGGAACATGAGCCCGTCCATTTAATCCCATAAGCACAGTGGAGGTGCCCTGTGCTTAATTCTAACTAGAAAAAGGAAACAGGACATAAAGTTTTATGCCTGTGCCTAAGACCAGTTACCCTAGTGTCCGTGAACGCATGAAACAGACACGCATTTTAAAAGATGCCATGCACGAGCCCCTCCTATGGTGTGGCTTCTCTGAATTCCACCTAAACAGGGTTCTATTTCAGTGGGTCCCCATGGGACTGATATGGATTCACTGGATTGTGGGGCCGGGGTCGAGGGAGAGGTCACTCCAGGAGCTGGGCCAGGAGCCAGGGCCATCGGCTGCACTGTAGTAGCTGGGCCACTGACCATTTGCAGAGATTGGTTGGGACAGTGGGGAGCTGTGAAGTGGATTCAGGACGTGGAGGGCTGTGACAGGCAACTGCACAGCCCTTACTTACTTGTAACCTCACAAGTTTGCCTTGGGGGGTAAATATTATAATGTGTGCACCATTCTTCCATCTGTAGACGGTTCCATGGCCCATCTAGCTATGTCCATATGGCATATATGGTATATATAGTATATACATGGTATACATATGGTATATAGGATGTGTATATGAATGTGTATCTATTTCTATATATGATAATTAGAGTCCATATATGGTATATATGTGTTGTATATGGCATGTATGTGAATGTGTATATATTTCTACATATGACAGCTATAGTTCATACATGGCATTACATGACATGTGTATGTGTCTACATCCGCATGACACCTGGCTGAGGGAAGGGCTTTGCATGCTTCTTTAGCCTTAGAGGTGGCTGATGCTGGCGAATCCCTTTGCCTGGTGTCTTTCTGCCCAGTGGCCTGGAGGGTCTGAATTGAGAGGCGAGGTGAATGGTGGGGTGGGCCACGCCCTGAGCGGCCAGGTGGGAAGTGTGGCTGGGCCAGGTGAGGCAGTGTGCCCTGAGCGGCCAGGTGGGACCTGTGGCCAGCCCAGGTGAGGCAGTGTGCCCTGAGCGGCCAGGTGGGACCTGTGGCCGGGCCAGGTGAGGCAGTGTGCCCTGAGCGGCCAGGTGGGAAGTGTGGCCGGGCCAGGTGAGGCAGTGTGCCCTGAGCGGCCAGGTGGGACAGTGTGCCCTGAGCGGCCAGGCAGGAAGTGTGGCTGGGCCAGGTGTCCTCTCAGGAAACTTGGGTGAGCAAGGCAGGGCCTGCCTGGGAGCTGGTCTGGGCCAGCCTGCCCGTCAGCCTGTTCTCTCCCCAAATTATCTCATCATAATCAATGTCTTTCATGTTACACAGTAATCGTTCATGGAATCAACCTTCCATTGTTAGGGTAGCTGAATCCCAGTGGTCGGAAACTTCTTTTTTCTCTGATAAATACCGATAAGGTGGATGATCTCTCTGTGCATCTCACCTTTTCCACAGTTTTGGTCCTTAGTCTGGGGTTGGGGGGCCGTTCTCTAAAGCTGTTACTGCTGTAGGCGGTGGCAGGTGCTGCTGTCTGTCAGCATTCGGGGCCCGTGGTGCACAGCTGTGTGCTGCTGGCAGCAGACATTGCCCGTGTGTTGACCTCACCCTCTGAGTGTGGGTGCTGTGCTCTCTTTGAGACATTCCGATTTCTGCCTTTCCCTGTTTTTTCTAAAACTCTAACCTGGGCTTGGCCGACGCTGCCAGATGTTTGTGCAGATACTAAGGTAGCATCTGCCCTTGGGTCCCTCGAAGTGCTGGCTCTGGAGTTAGAGAGACAGGGTTGAGTGACAGCTCAGCTGCTAGACAAGGCCCCAGTCTCGGCGTCAGGGTGCAACTTCTCCGTCTGTAACAAGGTAACGGGCGATGGGAGAGGAGGGGAGGGGCAGGGGCCATGTGCCTCCACATGCAGACCTACTTGCGGTTCTTTAGGCTTCACGATGCTTCCACAATTATCATGTTCTGGATGGAGGTGAAACCCCAGATCATGGCTTTGCAACTTAAGTAAGTGAAATGGAATTCAGTCAAGTATTTTTATTTTTATTTAATTTCTACCAGTGGTGGTTCTCTATTTTTTCTGCAGTATCTGTTTGTATACCAGGCTTCCTCTCTATAAAAAGAAATGACAACATTTTTGGTTGTTGAGCAAGGAGAATAGTCAGGGACGTAAATATTTTCAGTTATAAGCCTTTTCTCTTCCCTCTCATTTGTAAACACCTGTTTAACACGGTGCACGAGGAGGTGTGGGAATCGAAGGATGAGATTTTGTTCCAAAGGCATCCTTTCCACACACAAGCTTTCATTGAGTCTTGCTCTTTTCCCTGACCCCCTTTGCTTTAGGACAGAGGACTAAGGAGGCGGGCACTTAGGAAAGGACTGGGAGGCTCCGAGGTGAGTGGCAGGCCGGGCCTGGTGTGGGCTGGAAGGAATGGGTGCAACTTGCGGACACTCCCCGGAAACTCACTCTGCTCAGCTATTCATAGTTTTGAAATTGAAAACCTATTTTAGCTTCTGATGTTAAGTGTCTGCATTTTCATCGTCTTTCATCTGGAAGGCAGGCAGGGAGGGAACTCCGCTCGCCCGTGGAGGTGTTAGCCCGGACCCAGGTCTGAGCCACCGTGACTCCTCCACACGGGCCTTGCTCTGCACGGTGCCTCCATCGGGGACCAGCAGAGATGGCCCGTCCGCAGGAGCTCATGTGCTTGTGGAATTCCTGGCAGCAAATTCAAAATAAAATTAGAGCAGGCTTCACTGTTCCAGAGATAAGCCCGGAGATGGCGGACCCCGAGAGGGTGTGTGCCCACCTAGAATGATTCTGGGCATGGTGGATGTAGGAAATACAGGGTGGGCAAATGCACGTTTGCAGTTGTTTGTATGGAAAACGATACAGTAATCTATATATCCCATCTAATAAAAGACAAAAAGGGTAATTGACCATACCTTCGCTCCTCTTCCCATTGGCTAATCAGGGTGATATGCAAATTAACTGCCAACAAAGATGGCGGTTAATTTGCATACATAGGCTTAATGATGGGAGGCGAAAGGGGAAGGATGGAAGAACGGTGATCAGAAACCCAGGCAGGTGGCAGGCAAGAGCCCTGCCCCCCAGCCCTGGTCTCGCACATCTCCCTCCCCCAGGAAGGCATTTGTGGGGGAACATGTTGCACGAAAAGGAATTCATGTGGGAGTTCCATGGATCCACCTCTGGATTCTCAGAAAAGACACTCCTCCTCATCAGGGTGCACTTTAGAGGCAAGGCTGACCTCACCCAGCACAGCACCTTCGGACTCTGCCCCGCACCCACCCTGCCCCGCTCCCACTCGTTCCCCACACCCACCCTGCCCCGCTCTCACTCCTGCCCCGCTCCCACTCCTTCCCCGCGCCCATCCTTCCCCGCGCCCACTCTGCCCAGTGCCCACTCCTTCGCCGCACCCACTCCTTCCCCGCGCCCACTCCTGCCCCATGCCCACTCCTTCCCTGCGCCCATCCTTCCCCGCACCCACTCTACCCCACGCCCACTCCTGCCCCATGCCCACTCCTTCCCCCCTCCCACTCCTGCCCCCCGCCCATCCTTCCCCGCACCCACTCTGCCCCGTGCCCACTCCTTCCCCGCGCCCACTCCTGCCCTGCACCCACTCCTTCCCTACTCCCACTCCTGCCCCGCTCCCACTCCTGCCCCGAGCCCACCCTGCCCCAGGCCCACCCTGCCCCACTCCCACCCTGCCCCACTCACACCCTGCCCCACTCACACCCTGCTCCAGGCCCACCCTGCCCCACTCCCACCCTGCCCCAGGCCACCCTTGACCCGCACCCACCCTGCCCCACTCCCACCCTGCCCCGGGCCACCCCTGCCCTGCGCCCACCCCTGCCATGTGTCCCCCCCCTTGCGGTTTGGGAGGACGGATCATGGGTCCCATCTCTTGCTTCCTCTACGTTTTTTTTCGTTGTTGTCCGCGGAAACACAGTGGGACCCCGCTTCACACTGTGAAATGAGATACTTGAGCTTGAAGAGCTGACATCAGGGTCCTTTCCGCTCTTAGAGGAGCCACAAACAGGGCTTTAAGAATATTTAAGAAATATCCCGTATCTCTCGCAGCCATTTGTGCAGAGATTTCTCTGCAAACAGACCAGGGCTGTGGCCACATGGAGGAAACGGGCCCCAGGAACTCTGGCCCCGCTCCGTGCCTGACCCGCTCTGCCAGTGCCCATGTGCTCGGAGTTAGCGGTCCCCGACAGTGGCTGGGACCCCACAGCTGCTGGCAGACCTGGAGGCCCAGACCCCTGCCTGCCCCTCCAGCAGGGACCCTGTGCTGCTCTGCTGTGGGCCCGGGGGGTGGGGGGGCATCAGGGGCCAGGGAGCCTGCATCCAGCCAGGAGTGGGCAACTGTGTTCCTCAGAGCTGTGCTCCCAGCTGCTCCTGCCCCCAGTCATGGGATGGCCTCCTGGGGAGGGAGGTGCCCTCCTGGGGAGGGAGGTGGGCCTCATGGGGAGGGAGGCGGTCTCCTGGGGAGGGAGGCGCCCTCCTGGGGAGGGAGGTGGGCCTCATGGGGAGGGAGGTGGGTATAAGAGTCTGGGTGGCTTCAGAGCCAGGCCTGATGTGGGCGGATTGGAGCTGAGTTTGCTAACAGCGCGGACAGTCAGATCGGACACCCTCTCCAGGCAGCCAGCTCCGCTGTGCTCACAGGGTGTCTCTGAGTGCCCAGCTGCTCTCACAGGCTGTTCTAGGGGTGGATTGAATATTGTTTATTATTTAAGTGTAGGCTTAGCTGCGCTCAGTCATCCCACCTCCTCTGACCTTTTCACAGCCTGACCTATTCCAGGAAGTGAAAAGCATCTTTAGGACCCGCCCGACTCAGATCATTGTGTCCTTAGCTTAGATCCCACAGCCGTTTTCACGTTGTTGCCACCAATAGAGCCCGTGGGGATGGGCCAGACTGATCCTGTCACAGCCGCACGTCCCCAGGTGCCTTTTACCATTCACTGAGTTTCAGTAAACCTGGGCGTGGCGCCCCTGCCCACGCTTCGCCGGCCCTGGGCTGGAAGATGTCCAGCCGCGCGGGGGGGGGGGGGGGGGGGAGTGGCGCCGGAGCCGGGCAGTCACTGAAGGAGCTGTCTTTGAGTGAAGGGTAGTGACAGGGATTCTTTGCTTGACCAGACTTCAGTCAGACGTCTGGGCCCGTCTGTCACTTCCTGTGAAATCCAGTTTGAGCAAGAGCCCTGCTGAGTCCGGTGGGCAAGGGCCGCTCGCCTCGTATCTGATCAGGTGCCTCGTCCCTCATTCCCTCCAGGCGGTCCTCGTCCCCTGGCCTGTCCTGCCAGGGAAGCCCCATGCCCCTGCATAGCACCCGCCTTCCCTGCTCCCGCCGTTCAGCTCTGCTTCCTCTTGGACATCTTGAGGAGGTAGAGGAAGGGCTGGGGTGCAAACCTCAGAAACCCAGGGAGCAGATCCCCTGGGCCCTGCTGGCTCATGCGCCTGGAAGCGTCCCCGCTCCCCTCTGGACACGGGTCCCAGGCCAGCCCGCCCTTGCCCAGGCCGCAGCTCTTCTGTTTACCCCGCCGTGCAGGCCTGGGTGTGAGAGGCTGGGGCACCAGCAGGGGGCGCGGCCGCTCGGGCTGTGGCCGCAGGTGCAGTGGCCGATGTGTAGAATGTGATTGGGGCACAGGAAGGTTGGCGTTGGACTCAGGAACCGCCTACTTGACTTTCTGGGGCCAGAGCCTCCTCCTGACCAGACTTCATTTACAAGAGAAAACAAAGCCTGAGGCCACATGACCACAGAGTTAGAGCAGCTGATACTGGAGGCTGTTATGGAAAACACACTTGACCATTTTCTTTTTATTTTGGGAAGAAAGAACATTAGCCCACTTACTATTTAGCTGGAAAGATGGGCTCTTATCAGGCTAATTTAAATTAATAAAATTGTGTCTACAAATACAAACATATCCTGTCTTTGTTGAAGAAATGATGCAAGTGTTTTCCCCTTATTTTTTAACTATTTAGACAGTTACTGGTTATAAGCTTGGCTTAGGAAATGTACAAGGGAGCCCCGAGGAAGAATGCTGGGTTAAAATATTACCAAGGAAATGCCCTAGCTGCCAGCAGGAGGCAGGCCGACTTCATAGGCCAGGGACTCAGTGGGTGCGCAGGTAAGTGGGGACCATCTGGGGCCCAGCCAGGTGGAGAGAGGAGCGGGTGCCCCGTGGGCAAGTGAGAAGCTGGGGCCGGAGGGAGCAAGGGAAGCCGCCTGGGGCCTGCCCCAGTGGCAGCCAGTGCCTGAGCAGGGCCTGCCCACAGGAAGGCCCCAGGGCTCCGGTAACGGGGCCTCTCCCACCCGGCGGGCAGGGCCGTGGGCTCCGAGTTCATGCTCAGGCACAGACTCCACAGCTGACACTCGCGTGCTCTAGTCCTTTGGCAACTAAAGGTCTCCTTCTAACTCCAAGGATGCGTCAGGTCTGCGCTTATGATGAGCGCTGTTCCGGAGCAGCTGTTATGTCAGGAGACACAGCCTTCAGGCTGAACCACCCTCGATGGGTTCACACTGCACCTCTCCCGGGACCTGCAGTGAGGGCCGCGGAGCCCCGCTTCCCGCTGTGACAGGGTGTGTGTGTGTGTTTGTGTGTGTGTGTGTGAATTCTTTCCCCGGTTTTTTAAATAAAAGCTGTGTTTTGGAATAGATTTAGATTTACATGAACACTGTGATGGTACCCAGCGACTTCCCTGTTCTGGTGTCATCAGCACCTGAGGCCCACGTGTCAGGACTAGGGGTCCGGGACTGGCCGCTGTTGTCTGGGACTGGCCACTGTTGGCACTGGCGCCGCAGCTCAGGCAGTTTCCTGGGCTGTACCTGGCCCAATTCCTGCTCCGGGACCCCCCCCCACTCCCCCACACTGGTTCCCACTGAGCTGTCTTGCCTCCTGGGGCTCCTCCCTGCTGTACAGTTTCAGCTTTTTCTTGAGTCTGATGACTGTGACAGTTCGAGTCCTCTCGGTAGATGCTTTTATAGAATGTGTCTTAGTTGGTATTTGCCTGATGTTTGCCTCAGGATGAGACTGGGTTACGGGACTGAAGAGCAACCCTCCCCTCCCACAGAAGCCCCAGGCTCATCACGTTATACAGCAGCCCTCATGTCCATGGGGTCCCACTGCAGCTCTGGGAGACCCCGCTCACACTGGGAGACCCCGCTGAGCAGCAAGGGCCAGGCTCTGCTCCGGGAAATGCCAACCAGGCATGGTGACAACTAGATGTGTGTAGAGCTAACTATATGAAGGGCTTGGAAAGCCATGCAGCGTTGTTTAAATACATGTCATTATGGATAATCGTAATAACAACACTGTCAGATGCAAGCTGGTATGCATTTAACCGGCTCCTCTGTGAGTAACTGACGGTGGTATTATAAAGTGCAGGGAGTAGATGTGAGAAACAGAATAGACTTTAATTAGCAAAGCAGCCGCCTTCCTAAAGGGCGGCCCTGTCGGAATCCCCGCTCCCTCTCTGTGCGGTGTCTAAGCGGGTCCCCCGGGCTGTCACTGGTTGGTCAGATCTGTGGCTCAGCCAGCACTTGCCTGCAAATGCCTGCTCTGGTCAGATGCATCAAGGGGCCTAATTCGCATTATCCTTCTATTAGCCAAGCTTCTACGGACACCCCCTTTACAACCAGTGAACTTCCCAGTGACCTAGATGACGGGGAAGACGGGGAGAAGGCAGCCCATTGGGATTTCTAAGTGCCCTTCGGTGTGAACAAAAGGGTGCGGAATGAGAGGCGTGAGCCGGGCACTGCGCCCTCCGGCCGTGGCCTGGAAATGACCTGGTGTGGACACACTCAGGTTCATGCAGCAGAAACCACACAGAGCCGTATAGGAAAAGCCATGTTGGAAATTCAATGCTTATTTAAGAAAAGAGGGAAAATGAAATTGCCAAAACAGTACCGGGTCCTAATATACTTTGGGGGGAAATGTGACGCCTGGGAAACACAGCGATGAAAGTCAAAATGGTAGGTTGTCAGTGCCTAGACTGCAGCTGGCTGACGCAGCCCTGAGCACTTACAGATCCTGTGTGAGTGTAAGGAGCAAGCCTGTGTTTGTGTCCCTTTACTGTTGCACCAATCACCAGCGCCGTCAGGGACATGCGTTGTCCGGGGTTTAGCTCAGTGGCCGCCAGCACCCGGCCGAGAGCCTGGGCACACGTCAGGGACGGGCCGGCTGGGAAACACAGGCCAGAGGCACTGAGGCCCATGAGAGCTCCTTACGCCCGAAGTGATGTCCTGTGTGACCCTTGAGAGGAGCAAGAGGTGGTGGGAGACAGGTTTGCTGTGTGACTTTCAACAAGTCACGTAGCCACTCTGTGCCTGTTGGTGTGTTTCTGACATGGCTGAGACATGGAGGGTGCTCAGTAAAGACAGGCGATCATCGGGGTTTATGTTAGATTCTGACCTCTGGTTTAAAGAAATTTAAAATGCGTGGTTCCTATTTTGAGGAAATAAACATGAAGAAAGCTGGGTTTTGCAGGCCGGAGACAGCACCGGATGTCGTGGTGGGAGATGCATCATCACTTATGTTGCGATGACGGGGCTCACTGTTCAGACTGGATAGTCTGAGAGAATTGTAAATTCATTCACTTGTTTTAGGCCCTTACGATGTTTTGGGAGTGCACGTTAAAAACGGAAACATCTATAATACCTTCAACAATAAAGATAAGTAAAGATAAATTTTTAAAAAAGAATAGTGGAATTCAAAAAAAATTTTTTGACAATGTGAAGTGTGATTCACATCCCTGCATTTCTGTTAAATTTTGTAAATCCTTTTCTCCATTAAGAAGCAGAAAAAGCCCTCGCCGGTTATATCAGTAGATAGAGCATCGGCGTGCTGACTGAAGGGTCCCAGGGTGGATTCCAATTCCAATCAAGGGCACATGCCTGGGTTGCAGGCTCCATCCCCAGTGGGGGGCGTGCAGGAGGCAGCTGATCAATGATTCTCTCTCATCACTGATGTTTCTATCTCTCTCTCCCTTTCCCTCTCCCTTCCTCTCTGAAATCCGTAAAAATATATTAAAAGAAAAAGAAGCAGAAAAACACTTGTTTCTGAAAACTTCTTAGTAAAACTGATAATAAAGTTCATTTCTACCTAAATCTTGAAATTAGATTTTGGAATTTTATTGATTCTTTTTCTTGAACACATAGAATACCAGTTTTGTTGTTGTTGTTTGAGGAGCTGGAAAAACAGTTCGAAGGGGAAGCCAATGAAATGCTTGGTATTTGAAAGCTGAGTGTAGAAATGAAAATCTCGCTATCAACTGTCCCGATGGGGATAAGGAACATCCTGCCAGAAATAGCATGGGGTGGGGGGCAGTGCACCCTGGGAGAGTCACAGTTGTCACCATGGGGGGGGCAGTGCACCCTGGGAGAGTCACAGCTGTCAGCATGTGGGGGGGGGAGTGCACCCTGGGAGAGTCACAGCTGTGAGCATGGGGGACAGTGTACCCTGGGAGAGTCACAGCTGTGAGCATGGGGTGGGGGTGACAGTGCACCCTGGGAGAGTCACAGCTGTCAGCATGGGGGACAGTGCACCCTGGGAGAGTCACAGCTGTGAGCATGGGGTGGGGGTGACAGTGCACCCTGGGAGAGTCACAGCTGTCAGCATGGGGGACAGTGCACCCTGGGAGAGTCACAGCTGTCAGCATGGGGGGCAGTGCACCCTGGGAGAGTCACAGTTGTCAGCGTGGGGGGGGGCAGTGCACCCTGGGAGAGTCACAGCTGTGAGCATGGGGTGGGGGTGACAGTGCACCCTGGGAGAGTCACAGCTGTGAGCATGGGGGGCAGTGCACCCTGGGAGAGTCACAGCTGTGAGCATGGGGGGCAGTGCACCCTGGGAGAGTCACAGCTGTCAGCATGGGGGCGGGCAGTGCACCCTCGGAGAGTCACAGCTGTCAGCATGGGGGTCAGTGCACCCTGGGAGAGTCACAGCTGTCAGCATGGGGGGCAGTGCACCCTGGGAGAGTCACAGCTGTGAGCATGGTGGGGGGGGGCAGTCTGAGCAGAGTGGTTCTGCATGCAGGTCTTTGGGTCTAACTTTCCCGCTCCTCTGCGGTGCTCCAGGAAGGTAACTCCTCCCTGCCCGGGGCTTGTCAGCACAGGACGAATGGCCACACATCCCATCCTGCCTCAGTGTCCCCTCTCACGCCCCACTGTTATTGCTGAGGCTGCGTAAGGGGACTCTGTCATCTCCCAAGTCCCACAAACCCGCCTCGCCCCTCAGTGCCGGTGAACCAGTCCGACCGCTGGCTGGGTACAGTGTGCACAGTGTGCTGTGCTGGTTTTAGGGAGCGGTGGGCGGGTACAGTGTGCTGTGCTGGTTTTAGGGAGCGGTGGGCGGGTACAGTGTGCTGCTGTGGATTTAGGGGCGCTGGGCGGGTACAGTGTTCTGTGCTGGTTTTAGGGGCACTGGGCGGGTACAGTGTGCTGTGCTGGTTTTAGGGGCGCTGGGCGTGTACAGTGTGTTGTGCTGTGGTTTTAGGGGCGCTGGGTGGGTACAGTGTGCTGTGGTTTTAGGGTCGCTGGGCGGGCACAGTGTGCTGTGGATTTAGGGAGTGCTGGGCGGGTATAGTGTGCTGTGCTGGTTTTAGGGGCACTGGGTGGGTACAGTGTGCTGTGCTGTGGATTTAGAGAACGCTGGGCGGGTTCAGTGTGCTGTGCTGTGGATTTAGGGGCGGTGGGCGGGTACAGTGTGCTGCTGTGGATTTAGGGGCGGTGGGCGGTTACAGTGTGCTGTGGATTTAGGGGCGCTGGGCGGGTACAGTGTGCTGTGCTGTGGATTTAGGGAACGCTGGGCGGGTTCAGTGTGCTGTGCTGTGGATTTAGGGGCGCTGGGCGGGTACAGTGTGCTGTGCTGTGGATTTAGGGGCGGTGGGCGGGTACAGTGTGCTGTGCTGGTTTTAGGGGCACTGGGCGGGTACAGTGTGCTGTGCTGGTTTTAGGGGCGTTGGGCGAGCACAGTGTGCTGTGGATTTAGGGAGCACTGGGCGGGTACAGTGTGCTGTGCTGGTTTTAGGGGCACTGGGCGGGTACAGTGTGCTGTGCTGGTTTTAGGGCACTGGGCGGGTACAGTGTGCTGTGCTGTGGTTTTAGGGGCACTGGGCGGGTACAGTGTGCTGTGCTGTGGTTTTAGGGGCTCTGGGCGGGTACAGTGTGCTGTGCTGTGGTTTTAGGGGCGCTGGGCGGGTATAGTGTGCTGTGGTGGTTTTAGGGGCGCTGGGCAGGTATAGTGTGCTGTGCTGGTTTTAGGGGCGCTGGGCGGGTATAGTGTTCTGTGCTGGTTTTAGGGGTGCTGGGCGGGTACAGTGTGCTATGCTGTGGTTTTAGGGGCACTGGGCGGGTACAGTGTGCTGTGCTTGTTTTAGGGGCGCTGGGCGGGTACAGTGTGCTGTGCTGGTTTGTTTTCTACCACTCATTGGAAATGGCCTCATTGGGCATGACTGACCCAAGGGACACTGCATGGGAGTGCAGTTTGGCCTTCGTTGGGGCATTTGTAGTTTCCTTTTGTGAATAAGTGCTGTTCCCGCCCCGCCCCCCCTCCCGCCCCCAATGCAGCCAGACCTGCTTCCTGTCCGATTGGTCCCATTGTATTGGGTCTCATCTGAGCAGAGTGGTTCTGCATGCAGGGCTTTGGGTCTAGCTGTCCCGCTCAGCACACCATTCTGGGTCTGTCCCTGTGGCAGGTGTCAGCTAGTCCTTCCTTCTCAGGGCTCAGGCGTGCTCCATCACAGAGAGGTGACAGCAGGTCCCCTTGTTGGTGGATTTGCACAGGGTTCCAACCACTTGTCACTCACCCTCCACAGGAATATGAGTCAGAATCGCCTGCACAGATTGGGGAAGGAAGCCCCAAGTTAGGAGGCTGCAAACACAGAAATGAGTGGGAGATGATTTATTCTCGATATTTGCAAATCAGCAGATGTTGCGTATAGTGACACAGGGGTCTGAAATCGGGTCATCACTGGCAGACTTGTGGTGGCAAGGACGACGCAAGGGGCGCGTGGGACTGGTAGGACCCTACTCGCCGTCGCATTTTGTAGGTGGCAGTGACCGCCTTGCTTGCCTTCTACGATGAGATCTGCTAAAGCCTAAAGCCACAGCTGAATCCTCGTGGAGAGAGTGTGGGAGGAGCAGGTGGGTACCTTTGTCTCATGGAAAAGAGTCCCATCAGAGTACCTTCCCCAGGAGAGCGCAGACAAAGGGGTCTGAGGAAGGAGCCCTTAGCATTCTGGTTATTAGTCTCTTGTCCCTTTGTAGCCGGACACTCGGCGATTGGGGATGCGGACATATGGACCTGCTTCCTTAGTGTGCAGTCTCGTCGCTTAGACGTGCCTGTCTGGGCAGGTGCTCTCTCAGGTGCCACATCTGCCTCTCTGTCCACATCTCCCTGGGTGAGCAGAGCTGGTCCAAAGAGCAAGTGGGCAGAGAACGGGAGTCGGAGTCTGCACCGCAGGTCCCCCTTCGCTGCCCTTTTAGAAGTCCGCTCCGCCCGTGCTGCCACCCCGGTGCGAGGAGGAGAGGACGTCACCCACAGAAGAATGTTAGGCTTTTCGTATGTGTGCCACCTATGTATACACATGCACATGTCATACACTGTGTGTGTGCATAGATGTGCATATGTAATACATAGCATACATATGCAGGGTCCTTTTAGGGTGGAAGGACACACCAACTTGTACAGTCTTGCTTTACTGCAAAGGGAACTCCAGTGGCATTTCCAGCGTTGGGGCCTGCACCTCTCCCTCCAGTCCTGTCCGCATGCCAGCTTATCCCACCTGTAGTGTTTTTATCTGGTTTTGGAATTAGGATAATGCTAGCCTCATAGAAAGAGCTTGGAGCTTGGAAGTCTTTCCTTCCTCTTGGATTTCTTAAGAATAGTTTGAGGAGGATAGGTGTTAGTTCTTTGAATATTTGGTAAAACTCCCCTGTGAAGCCATCTGGACCTGGGCTTTTGTTTGATGGGTTTTTTTGTTTGTTTGTTTGGGTTTTTTAAATTATTTTTATTACTGTTTCTATTTCATCAGTTGTTATTGGCCTATTCAGGTTTTCTGATTCTTCCTGATTTAGTTTTGGAAGATTGTATTTTTCTAGGAATTTTTCTATTTTATCCACATTGGCTAGCCTGTTGGTATTAGTTGTTCATAGTATTTTCTTACAACCCCTTGTATTTCTGTGGTGTCAGTTGTTACTTCACCGCTTTCGTTTCTGACTTTATGTATTTGGGTCCTCCCACTTTGTTTCTTGATAAGTCTGGCTTAAAATGTCTATACTACCCAAAGCAATCCTTAGATTTAATGCAAAATGCAAATGGCATATTTCACAGATCTAGAATAAATAATGAAAAAATGTATATGGAACCAAAAAAGACCCTGAGTAGCTGCAGCAATCTTGAGAAAGAAGAACAAAGTTGGAGGGATCACGATATCAGATATCCAGCTATACTACAAAGCCACCGCAATCAAATCTCCCTGGTACTGGCACAAGAACAGGCATATAGATCAATGGAACAGAACAGAGACCCCAGAAATCAACCCAAGCCATTGCACTCAATTAATATTTGACAAAAGAGGCAAGAGCATACAATGGAGTCAAGACAGTCTCTTCAATAAATGGTGTTAGGAAAATTACACAGATACATGCAAAAAAAAAAAAAGAAATGAAACTAGACCATCCATTTACACCATACATAAGAATAAACTCAAAATGGATAAAAGACTTAAATGTAAGTCAGGAAACCATAAAAATCCTGCAAGAAACTATAGGTGGTAAAATCTCAGACATCTCTCATAACAATATGTTCTCCAATACATCGCCTAGGGCAATGGAAACTAAGGAGAAAATAAAAAATGGGACTACATCAAAATAAAAAGCTTCTAAACAGCAGAAGAGATCATCTACAGAACGAAAAGGGAGCCCACTGTGTGGGAGAACATATTTGGCAAAGATACATCTGATAAAGGGTTAATATCCAAAATATATAAGGAACTCATACAACTTAACAAAAGGAAGATAAACAATCCAATTAAGAAACGAGCAAAGGACTTAAATAGACACTTCTCCACAAGTGGACATACAGACGACCAAGGGACATATGAAAAAATGCTCAGAGTCACTGATCATCAGAGAGATGCAAATTAAAATGACAATGAGGTATCAACTCACACCTGTCAGAATGGCTACCATAAAAATATCAATAAATGCCCAGTGCTTGTGAGGATGTGGAGAAAAGGGAACCCCAGTACACTGCTGGTGAGAATGCAGACTGGTGCAGCCACTGTGGAAAACATAATTTTTTTTCCAAAAAATTAAATATGGAACTGCCATTTGACCCAGTGATCCTGCTTCTAGAAACATATCCTAAGAAACCCCAAACATCAATCAGAAAGGATATGTGTACCCTTATAGCAGCATAATCTACAGTAGCTAAAATCTGGAAACAGCCCAAATGCCCATCAGTAGATGAGTGGATAAAAAGTCTGTGTACATTTACACCATGGAACACTATGCAGCTGTAAAAAAGAAGGATTCTTACCCTTTGAGACAGCATGGAGGGACCTGGAGGGTATCATGCTAAGTGAAATAAGCCATTCAGAATAAGACGAGCATGACATGATCTCACTCATATTTGGAATCTAATGAGCAAAATAAATGGATGAACAAAATAAATTCAGAGACAAAGAAGCATGAAACACTGTGGAATCTCAGAGGGAAGGTGGGAAGGGGTAATCAACCAAAGGACTTGTATGAATATATGTATGCATGACCCATGGACACAGACAATAAGGTAGTGAAGGCCTGGGGCAGGGGGTGGGGACGAGCTAGAAGAGGTCAATGGGGACAAGAGGCACATGTAATACTTTCAACAACAAAGATTTTTAAAAAGAATTTTTCAGGAAAATGTTCACACAAATGCATCTTTCTGGTTTCTCATTATTTTCTCATAACCCTTTCCTAGAAGTGCACACACGGTGACCGTGGCGCCCCCTGCGGGACTGTTCCTGAGGGTGTGGCCGCTCAGCCCTCCACAGCGATAGTTCTTCATAATTACTGAAAATACTTTTTAAAAATTGTTACCATCTTTCTCTAAGTGTAATGAAATATTTGAATACACACAAATACGTGGAAATGCATGTACTGGAGAAACAATGTAAATGAGGAAATTAACCCTGCCTGTCCAGCTGTGGCCGTGAGGGTCAGCTCCGTGTTCTGGCTCCCATGGTTACATCCATGGGCATTTGTTGGCACATGCAAACACCCGTAAACACAGACACATATCCACAGCACCGAGGAAGTTAAGATCATTGCTAAGTTAATAAGGGAAAACAGTATTTGGGTTTAATTTGCATTTACTGGATGAATCCTGTTTGAGTATTTTCATGTTCATTAGTCATTGCTGTTGCTTCTAGGAATTTTCTTTAGTCTTTGCCAACTTCATAATCGTGGCTGTGTGGTTCTCCATTTGCCGTTGAAGATTGTAAGCCTGGGCCTGTGAAAGTCGCGTTAAGAAACAACATGACAATGATTTTTGAACTTCTCACATGTTTTAGGGAGTTTGCACTTCAAGGTAAATAAAATGGATGGTTGGACTTCAGACGTGAAGGGTCTGTTTGTGAAGCAGTGGCCGGCCCTGGAGCAGTCAGTGTTATTCTGTAGCTGGTCAGACCCATCATGCCTGTGAGCGGTAGGAAACACACCAGCTTCCACGCCAGGAAGAGCAGAGGCCTGAAGAAGCCTCCGGCCGGTGGACACACCCTGAGCTTCCAGGTGTCCGCCAGGTGTGGTCACGGGTTATCTTGGCTCCGTGAAATTCCTTTATATTTATCTTCGTAATTTTCTACACCTCTTTCTGGTTGGAGAGATTTAATTTTGATGTTGTAAAACTATGTCACTATTTCTGTGGTCATTTTCCATCCCTTTTAAGCATGAAAATTCCAGTTCCATCCCTGATAAGATGGTAAATGACTGCTCACCATTACTTCACAAAAATGTGATTTGATGTTTCGTATCTGACCCTGTAGGTCTCTTGGAATTAATTATGGCATATGTGTATTGTAAGGGTTTAAAGTATTTCCCCCAAGAGTTAACCAATCATCTAAAAGCAAAGATATTTAACTGCCTTTGAGAGAAAAACTGACCTGGAAGATCTAACTACAGCCATTCATTTTCATTTTCTTATCCATCCATTTTGTGGGATGTTTTACTTACAAAAGGAAGTTGACTGATTTGTTTATTCTCTCTAGATTAGCTTTGTGCATTTGTAGGTAGGAGGGAGGAACAGGTAAACTGAATATTGGATCCCTAGTTGTTTTAGTGTTCTTAAATATTTTCACCGTTTTTTAAAAGTGAGCCAGCAATCACAGCAGACCGCGGGAGTCCTCTTGCTGAGGTGCTAATTTCCAGAAGCCGGTTTCTCTGAGGGTCCCATGGGGATGGGGTGGACACAGTGCCCTCAGGACCCAGCCTACACCTGGGACAGAAGTAGAGACTTGCCCAATGGCTGGGAGCCCAGCAGGAGGGTCACGAAGTGGGGAGGAGAGGGAGCCTAGGAGCCTGAGAAGGAGTTCCACGGGGAGGAGGGGAGGAGGAGCGACTTGATCTGCGTGAGAACAGGGAACCATATGGGACTAAGGCATGACAGGAGCAAGACAAGCACAGGTGCTGCTCGTGGAGCGGCTGGGGGAGCGCGGAGACCTGGGGAGTGAGCCTGGGTGAGGCTGCGGCTGGGGCACAGCGGGCTCGGAGCGTGTGTCCATCACTCCATGGACCGGCCCATAGATACATGCTGCGAGGCAGCTGAAGGACAGACACATCGCTAGGAAACTAGTTCTAAATTATGTGAAAAAGTATTAAAATTTTATTATATAAGAAAAAGGGGGCCACAGAAGTAGAAAAATAAATAAGAAATGGACACACAGTCCAATCTTTCTAACAATCTAATAAATAAAACTGGAAAAAGTAAGATGCTCTTTTTCTTAAGAGATTGGCAAACACAACTGTGACTCACAGTGTTAGTGTGTGGGAAGTGGCTGCTCCCAAGCAGGTCATGGGAGACGTGAGCGGCTGCGTGGCGGGTGGCACCGACCTGACCCTATCCAAGCGCGTCGACCCACCTGAGCGTTTCCAGAACTTTTCACAGGAGAAAACTTGGAATTCTTCATACCTTTTAACGTGTTGTTCGCAATGACTGGTTTGAAGCCACCGGAATCTCAGCAATGTGGCGGTTTCACTGATGGTAGATCCCGCCTGAGATCCAGGCCCACCACTGCCCTTCATGCTTAAAGGATCGATGGCATAGGAAGATGTTCATGATATCACACTAAAGGCCAGGAGCAATTTATATGCAAGTGAGCCCCATGCACAATCGTGTGTGCACGTTTGTGTGTGTGTGTGTGTGTGGGGGGGGACGTGTGTGTTTGTATCGGCAGTGTGGCATGGATGGCGGAGGGTGTGAGGGTGGAAGGGTTGATAAAGGGTGCATTTGTGGGTTTGGGTAATTGTGGGATATGGAGAGTTGTGTGTGTTTGGGGTGTGCATGGGCTGTGGATATGTGTCTGTGTTTATGGGTGTTTATATGCCAACAAATGCCCATGGATGTAACCATGGGAGCCAGCACACGGAGCTGACCCTCACGGCCACAGCTGGACAGGCAGGGTTAATTTCCTCATTTACATTGTTTCTCCAGTACATGCATTCCCACGTATTTGCATGTATTCACATATTTCATTACGCTTAGAGAAAGATGGTAACAATTTTTAAAAAGTATTTTTAGTAATTATGAAGAAGTATTTCTAAGGATTATACATAACCCCCAGTTTCAATAAATTCAACTTAATTTGGATGAAATGATAAACCGGATGAATTTTAAGAGCAGAAAATGTACAAGCAACCATTTGTATACATTTTTACTGTATGATGGAGACATTTCATGGGAGGTGTTAATTTGAACTAAATAACGTTAGTGTGAGCTATTCTGTTTTCTCTCGGTGCATTTTTATTCACTGTAAACAGATAAAGCACATGATGGATGTTTCCACATAAAAGCTAGTTAAATCATAAATTATATGGGTGCAGAATGTCGTTTTGGTGTGAAAGAACCCTTTATGCCTCTGTGTGAAATGAATGGAAGTGTTTCGGATATTTAGACAGGCTCTGCTTGTGGGAAGTGATTTGAAGTGTTGATCGGGATTTTTTTAACACCTCACTCAGGAAATGGCAGAAAATATCAGAGGTTCATCTAATCCTTTAGGCCAGGGACCAGCTCACCTCGTCCAGTGATGTTAGTGGGAGTTGTGGAAAAACACATAAATTAAAGGATGTGTGGTCAAGTTGGGCTGGGGAACGCTCTCTTGTTGATTTTCAGTTCCTGTTGGGTCTCTGAGGTCCTTCAGAAAGAACCTGCTTATCTTTGCTTAATTCAGCATTTGGCACATCAAGCTATGGGATTATTTGTGCTTTTCATGGATGGTCCATGAGCATGTCATGAACACAGAGTTCTATAATTTGGGAAATTATGTGCTTAATTCTCTAGTTCAAGCACAGGATTTATTTTTAGATTGAAATAGTTAATTCATTCAGACCATCCTAAAAATAAGAACAGAATAAGGTAGACAATAGTAGGTTGCGATGAAATCATCAAAATTTACTTTTCAGCCTGGCTGCATGGCTGACCCCATGAACCTGGAGGTCACAGTTTGATTCCTGGTCAGGGCACATGCCAGGGTTGTGGGCTGGATCCCTAGTAGGGAGCATGCAGGGGGCAGCCAATCGATGATTCTCTCTCATCATTGCTGTTTCTATCTCTCCCTCCCTCTCTTCCTTTCTTTGAAATCAATAAAAACATTTTAAATTTTTATTTTTCAGCACTCCATGTGCAAAGGACATAGTTGATGATTTGCATAAACCACCTAAATAACCCTCGTGCAAGCAATGAACATGTGCAAACAGGGAAAGGTAACTGTTGGTGGAGACGCATTAACCAAAGAAACGTGTTTACAGTATTTGTAGCTATTTTATGGCCCTAGTTTCAGATGATCGAGAATATTCTAGTCAGAGACATGCCTCCTTAGAGCGTGCCCGAACCCTCCATTAAATCCTGGAAGAAGGCCCAGGGAACAGTGGGCCTCGGCTCACCTCAGCCGCCCGTCGATGCCAGGGAGGCAGGCCAGTTAAAGCCGCGCTAGGTGCCAGGACAGCCCTGGCATTGCCAGGTGTGAGTTTCAATGTCCAGATCCTGACTGTGCCTCCCTCCTGGGCTGCTGGGCGGTGGGGCGCTCACCCCCTGTCCTCTGGGCCCTGGCCACGCAGAGCACCTTCTCCCAGGACCTCGCCCTCCGAGCTGTGCAGCTTCGGCCTGTGGCCCTTGCCACGCCTCTGCAGCTCAGCGCTGCCCACTCAGAGTCTGTCTCAGGCCCACACCACACGCCTCTGCCCATAGAGCGCTTTCTGTCGTCTCCGAATCACACCATCCATCTCCTCTTTATGTGGAAATAAATGGTTTTTCACTGCACTTGATTATACACTCCTTGAAAGGAAGCTCCGCGTCTTGTCACCTCCACAGGCGTTTCCTGCACCAGCCAGGCACGGCAAGGGGAGGGGAGGCAGCTCGGGGCCATCCACGGGGGTGGGGGTGGGGGAGGGCCTGCCTGTGTTGTGGTCACTCTGTCCTGGGAATGAAATGTTACTCAGACATGGATAATACATTTATCAATTATTTTATCAAAACAGGATATTTTTATTTATTTTTATTTTTTAAATATATTTTTATTGACTTAAGAAAGGTAAGGAGAGGGAGGGAGATAAAAAACATCAGTTCTGTCCCAAGCGGTTTGGCTCAGTGATAGAGCGTCAGCCTGCAGACTCAAGGGTCCCGGGTTCGATTCCGGTCAAGGGCATGTACCTTGGTTGCGGGCACATCCCCAGTAGGGGATGTGCAAGAGGCAGCTGATCAATGTTTCTCTCTCATCGATGTTTCTAACTCTCTATCCTTCTCCCTTCTTCTCTGTAAAAATTCAATAAAGTATATTTTTTAAAAAAACCACAGTTCTGAGAGAGAATCATGGATGGCTGCCTCCTGCACGCCCCCAGTGGGGATTGAGCCTGCAACCTGGGCAAGTGCCTTTGACTGGAGTCGAACCTGGGACACTTCAGTCTGCAGCCGACGCTCTATCCACTGCGCCCTGCTCTTGGGCCGGACTGCTGCACTGCCACCTCACCCCCGTCCTCACCCCCAGTCCTCATCCCCCAGCCCTCACCCCCAGTCCTCACCCCCAGTCCTCACCCCCAGCCCTCACCCCCAGTCCTCATCCCCCAGTCCTCACCCCCAGTCCTCACCCCCAGTCCTCAAACCCAGTCCTCACCCCAGTCCTCACCCCAGTCCGCACCCCAGTCCTCATCCCCAGTCCTCACTCCCAGTCCTCATCCCCCAGCCCTCACCCCCAGTCTTCACCTCAGTCCGCACCCTAGTCCTCACCCCCAGTCCTCACTCCCAGTCCTCATCCTCCAGCCCTCACCCCAGTCCTCACCCCCAGTCCTCACTCCCAGTCCTCATCTCCCAGCCCTCACCCCCAGTCCTCATCCCCCAGCCCTCACCCCCAGTCCTCACCCCCAGTCCTCACCCCCAGTCCTCACCCCAGTCCTCATCCCCAGCCCTCACCCCCAGTCCTCACCCCCAGTCCTCATCCGCCAGTCCTCACCCCAGTCCTCACCCCAGTCCTCATCCCCAGTCCTCACTCCCAGTCCTCACTCCCAGTCCTCATCCCCAGTCCTCACTCCCAGTCCTCACCCCCAGTCCTCACCCCCAGTCCTCATCCCCCAGTCCTCACTCCCAGTCCTCACCCCAGTCCTCACTCCCAGTCCTCACCCCCAGTCCTCACCCCAAGTCCTCACCCCAGTCCTCACCCCGAGTCCTCACCCCAGTCCTCACCCCCAGTCCTCACCCCCAGTCCTCACCCCCCAGTCCTCACTCCCAGTCCTCACCCCCCAGTCCTCACCCCCAGTCCTCATCCCCCAGCCCTCACCCCCAGTCCTCACCCCCAGTCCTCACCCCAGCCCTCACCCCAGTCCTCATCCCCCAGCCCTCACCCCCAGTCCTCACCCCAGTCCTCACCCCAGTCCTCACCCCAGTCCTCAAACCCAGTCCTCACCCCAGTCCTCACCCCAGTCCGCACCCCAGTCCTCATCCCCAGTCCTCACTCCCAGTCCTCATCCCCCAGTCTTCACCTCAGTCCGCACCCTAGTCCTCACCCCCAGTCCTCACTCCCAGTCCTCATCCTCCAGCCCTCACCCCAGTCCTCACCCCCAGTCCTCACTCCCAGTCCTCATCTCCCAGCCCTCACCCCCAGTCGCCATCCCCCAGCCCTCACCCCCACTCCTCACCCCCAGTCCTCACCCCCAGTCCTCACCCCACTCCTCACCCCCAGTCCTCATCCCCCAGCCCTCACCCCAGTCCTCACCCCAGTCCTCATCCGCCAGTCCTCACCCCAGTCCTCACCCCCAGTCCTCATCCCCAGTCCTCACTCCCAGTCCTCACTCCCAGTCCTCATCCCCAGTCCTCACTCCCAGTCCTCACCCCCAGTCCTCACCCCCAGTCCTCATCCCCAGTCCTCACCCCCAGTCCTCACTCCCAGTCCTCACCCCCAGTCCTCACCCCCAGTCCTCACCCCCAGTCCTCACCCCGAGTCCTCACCCCCCAGTCCTCACTCCCAGTCCTCACTCCCCAGTTCTTACCCTCCAGTCCTCACCTCTCAGTCCTCACCCCCTGTCCTCACCCCCAGTCCTCATCCCAGTCCTCACCCAGGTGTGTGTCCTCTTCCCACTGAGGCTGAGCTGCAGCTTCACCAGCCCCTCCTGGTCCTCACTTCCTGCCCCTCCCTGTAGCTCTCACTGTGCACTCTCCATCTATTTACCCTCTGTCCTGGCACTTAGTCCCTCTTTATAACCCTGTTCACTTCACAAGAGGAGATTTACTGAGGGCAGTCGCTGTCCCCAGGGTCCTCTCTCACTGCAGCTTTGCAGGAGCTGGGCCTCTGGGCGCTCCTGAGTTATCCGAGCCTTGGCCACTGGCAGCTAGAACTTAGGTCATTCTTAAAGTTTCTAAAATGTCCTCAGAGAAATGACACTATTCCCGCTGTGGGTACTTAGGACAGGAATTCTACATCGCCCTGCGGGGCCAGGGGCAGTGGCCTGGGGTGTCCCCCGAGGAGGGAGGCTGGGCCTGGGGATGCAGCAGTTTCCTGATGGTGAGGCTCTCCACAAGCCCGCCTCCCCAAGGCCCCGCTTTAGGTGAAGTGCCCTAACTAGGTCACATTCTGGGGTCCAACCCCAGCAGGTCCAGGGGTTCCCCAAAGGTGTGGACGGAGTCGGCGAAGAAGGAATGAATGGCACAGAGGCAGTGTTCAGTTCATCAGCATAGTTGGGTTCTCTTGTCAGGATCTCCAGCCAGGTTCTGTAGCCATGTTCCCTCGCTAGGTTCTCCAGCCAGGTTCTGTCCAAGTTCTAGTCAGGTTCTCTTGACACGGAGGCAGCCATCGGGTGATTATCATAGCCAGGTTCCTCTAGCCAAGTTCTGGTCAGGATCTCCAGCGAAGTTCTGGTTAGGATCTCCAGCCAGGTTCTGTCTTCTAAGTTCCGTGTAAGTTCTGTCTCCTAAGTTCTGTCTCTTAAGCTCTGTCTCTTAAATTCTGTCTGTAGGTTCTGAGTTCTGTGTCTCGGGTCTGTCTCTCGGTCTGCCTCTCTAGGTTCTGACTCCTGTTGTCTTGTTGCATCTGTATTTATACCAGTTGATTCTAATCCTATCAATCTCTATTCCAAAGGTTAGGGCGTTTCTTATCTCCATTCCAGGGAGTAAAGATTATGTACTTAAGCATGATTGTTCCTAGTTAAAGTGATTAATTACCCGCCTGGCATTTAGTTAAGAGGTTTTATTCCCTCCCTAACTTCAGGGGAAAATCCCTACCTGGGGAAGCAACCTTTCTCGGAGAGGTGACCTTGGTTAAAACACATAGTGCCAAGAAGGTGACCAAACATATTAAGAACAGTATGCCATATATGCCAGGTCCCTTGAAACAGCAAGGATGGACCGGCTCCCGGCAGTCACAGATCTCTCTGCGGCCCTGGGCTTGGGAGGCTGTGGCCCATGTGCATCTACAGCAGGGATTTGGGTCCATATTTGCCGATATTGAACATGGGGAAAAGAAAGGATGCACTGCTCCTGCTGGGACTCCCCCAGCAAGCACCCAGGGACTCACCTGCAAGAGCAGTGTCACGCCCCTGCCAAGGGGGAGAGCAGGCCAGGGAACTTGGTGACAGGTCCCTGCCCGTGAGGCAGAGCGAAGAGCTTGACATGTTCCTGCCTCGCAGGGGGTGGGGGGCTCAGCAGAGCAGGGAACCTCTGAAGAACAGGTAGGACCTGGATCAGGGCCTCGGGCGAGATGCAGACCCAGCTACTTCCCTACTTGAAAGTCTGTTCGCGCAGGAAACCTGCTCTGGTTAACCTCTCTGTGTGCCACTCTCCGTGTGCCCCTCTCCATGTGCACCCTCTCCGTGTGTGCCCTCTCCGTGTGCCCCTCTCCATGTGCCCCTCTCCGTGTGCCCCTCTCCGTGTGCCCCTCTCCATGTGCGCCCTCTCTGTGTGCCCCTCTCTGTGTGCCCCTCTTCATGTGCCCCTCTCCGTGTGCCCCTCTCCGTGTATGCCCTCTCCGTGTGCCCCTCTCCGTGTGCCCCTCTCCGTGTGCGCCCTCTCCGTGTGCCCCTCTCCGTGTGCGCCCTCTCCGTGTGCCCCTCTCCGTGTGCCCCTCTCCGTGTGCCCCTCTCCATGTGCGCCCTCTCCATGTACGCCCTCTCTGTGTGCCCCTCTTCATGTGCCCCTCTCCGTGTGCCCCTCTCCGTGTATGCCCTCTCCGTGTGCCCCTCTCCGTGTGCCCCTCTCCGTGTGCCCCTCTCCGTGTGCGCCCTCTCCGTTTGCCCCTCTCCGTGTGCCCCTCTCCGTGTGCCCCTCTCCGTGTGCCCCTCTCCATGTGCGCCAGGTGTAGGGTTGGAATCAGGCCAGGTGCTCTGTGCTGTCTTCAGGTGTCGGGAGGTTTGCTACTGAAGAGCGTCCTGCCCACGCAGCTGGGAGGTGGGTCGGGCGTGGAGCCGTGGGCTCTTCCATGTTTCACCTTTGATCTGAGGCGGAGCTGGACAGGTGAGGTGGGCCCGAGGTGGGTGCAGTCAGCCAGCCATGTCGGCGGGTCGAGCGGTTGAGAGACAAGAAGAGCACGTCTGGAGGACCTCCACGTGTGAGTTTGGCTGATGGACGCTGGTGTTTGCTCACCTGCATGAACAGGTAGATGCCGCCCAATCTGCCTGCTCTGCGGCCAGAGGAGCAGTGACGAAGGCTCAGCGGAGCCAGGAGCCAGGAGCCGTCTGGGCGGGAGCTGTCTGGGTGGAGAGTAGGGTAGGATGCGCTCTGCAGCCCTGGCCTCTGCGGGGAGGCTCGCCTGGAGTTGCCGAGGGCGTCGGCGCTGAGCACCGTGTGGAGACTTCACTGTCATTGCCATTGTTGACGGCCACTGGGGACTACAGCGCCAGGCACTGGGCAGCACCGAGGTTCAGAACGTGTTTCCTGCGGAAGCTCATGAGAAAGGAGCATGTGGGATCGGGACCAGAGAACACGCGCTGCCAGCAGCCACGCTCCCATCTCCCTCCGCGTGGGCAGTGCCAGCGCGTTGGTGCTCGGCCTCGCCCAGATCTCAGACCGTCATCCAGGTGAGTCTGCCCCGGCAGCACCTGAGGCCGGCCCGCTCCCTGAGGCCAGTGTTGTCCATTTAATGGAATACGATCCGTGAGCAACGCTGCCTGTGAAAGAGGCGAGATGTTGTTGAGCGCACACCAGTGTCGCCTGCCCGGCTCCCCAGAGCTTCTCCCCATCCCCAGGGGGAGTCGCGGGCACACCTTCAGCTCCAATGGCAGTACCTACCCAGGCAGAATAACACGACACGGACACAGGCGCGACATGAGAGTCGGCGTGTGGCCCGGGTTAGTGGTCTCATGATCTCGCTGCAGACACGGGCTCCTTGCCTAACGGGACCAGCCCCGTCCCTGACGTGCGTTCACAGGGCCTTGTTCTGGGCTGGCTTTGCGGCGGCGTGGGAGTCGTGTGTAACCAGACACCCTCTGAATTCACACATTTTTCTGGGTCTTTTTAAATCGTAATCACAGAAAAGTTGACTAGTGCCCAAATGGAATCTTCTGTGTGCCCTCGACCCACAAACCCCTCGCAGAAGGGTGAATAGTTTTGATGATTTCTTGTGCAAACACACGGCAGTTTTCTGAGCATGCACAGCTGGCATACAGGTGTGGCTGTGGCTGTGTTTGTGTGTAGGTGTGAGTTTGTGTGAGCGTGAATGTGAGTGTGTGACTGAGTCACTGTGTGTGAGTCTGTGTATGTGTGTGTTAATGTATGCGTATGAGTAGGAATGTATGTGTGAGTGTGCGAGAATGTGGAAATATGAGTGTGTTAATGTAAGTCTGTGTATGTTAATGTGTGTCTGTGAGTGTGCGAATGTATGTGTATGAAAATGTATGAAAATATGAATGTGTGTGAGCATGTCTGTGTGAATGATGTGTGTGTGTGTGTGAGAGTGTGTGAGTGTGTGTGTGAGTGTGAATGTATGTGTGAGTGTGTGTTAATGTGAATGTGTGTGAATATGAGTCTGTGTGTATGAGTATGAATGTGAGTCTGTGTGTGAGTGTGTGAGTGTGAATTATGTGTGAGGTGTGTGAGAATGTGTGTAAATATGAGTGTGTGTGAGAGAGTGTGTGTGTGAATTATGTGTGAGTGTGTGAGAATGTGTGTAAATATGAATGTATGCGTGTGTGTGAATGTGTATGTGTGTGTGAGTGTGTGTGTGTGAGTGTGTGTGTATGTGTGTAAATATGAATGTTTGTATGAGTGTGTGTGTGAATGTGAGACTGTGTGTGTGTGAATTATGTGTGAGTGTGTGAGAATGTGTAAATATGAATGTATATATGAGTGTGAGTGTGTGTGAGTGTGTGTGAGTGTGTGTGAGTGTGAGCGTGTGAATGCACGTGTGCATGTGTGTGTGTGTGAATTATTCATGAGTGTGTGAGAATGTGTGTAAATATGAATGTATATATGAGTGTGTGTGTGAGTGTGTGTGTGTGTGTGAGAGAGTGTGTGTGTGAGTGTGTGTGTGAGTGGCTGTGTGTCTCACTCATCAGTAGTTTGCCTTCACCTCTCCTCTCTGGTCACAGGCCCCGTCTGGCTCTTGGTCCCGGGGATGGCACTCCACCAGCCTCGCTGTCCAGCCTCTATTTCCCAGCACCTGCTCAGGCGGGAGCTGCTCTGTGTGCACGGCCCCTCCCCCTCTCCCTCCCTCCCTCCCTCCCTCCCGGTCCGTCAGGCCAGAGGACACAGACCAGTGGGAACACGAGTGATAGCTGGTTAGGAGACGGCCTTAGCGCCATCGGACGGCTGTGCAGACGCGTGGAGGGGAGACGCACTTGCTGGGGGCGAGGGGAGGGAAGCAGGGGCTCCAGGGGCAGCTCCGCCACTCGGAGCCGCTCGCGGGCTGAGCACACAGCTCCCCTGGTCCCTCCCTCTGTGCGAGCTGCATGCCGGCGAGCTCTCTGCTGTTAGGAAAACACGGTTCCAAGCATTTTTACCCAACCTCCCCGTGCACATGTGCGAGGATTTCCTAAGGAATATTCCCTCGAACAACTCTGCAGGGTCACAGGGTACTTGCGTCTATTTTAATATATTTCTAATTGTTTCCCACACATTGGGTAAATGTATGTTCCTGTCGCAGGTGGCAGGAGGCCCGTTGTTGGAGAGCTTGCCGATGCCGGTAATGCAGGGGTTCAGGATTTTTCTTAAGTGTGATCGGTCTTGATGGCTGTGACCAGAAATACTCCCCTCGGATTCGACGAGGCTCTGGCTCCTGCGTCCTGGCATCCGCATCACATCTTCTGTGCGGCCTTCTTCTGGGGCCCCCTGGCTGCTGGTGTGTCATTCTCTCTCTCTCTCTCTCTCTCTCTCTCTCTCTCTCTCTCTCTCCTGGTCTCCACCCCCCATCCCACCTTTGCCCTCAAATAGCAGGGCCCTTGCCATTTTGTTCATCATGCCGTGTGGTTGTTCACGATGCCAGGAGCGGAGATAGGTGCCTGCCTGGTTCCCGTTGACTCAGCCCAGGTGTGTCAGCCACACTTGGTCCAGCAGGAAAGCTGGTCCATGGATTTGTGGACTTACAGGAAGGGAGCATTTATAAAGGTAACATAAATGCAGCTGGGGAGAGGTTCTGAGAAGGAAAGAGGAAAAGCTAGCATCAGCGCTAGGCCGACTCCGAGCTGGCCTTCCAAGTGTTCTGCTAGATCGCCAGGCGTGAGGCCGAGAGCCCGGGGAACAGGACTCAGCAGATGCAGGTGTGGCTCTGAGGGCCCGGCCCAGAGGGCAGCCCCAGAGGCTCCTGGGATGTCATCCACGTCACATGACAGCAGAGGAAAGCTCTTTTTTGGCTTGTGGTTTCTCCTTAGAGGACGTAGAGATCATAGTTTTGTTGAGTGTAACAAAAATGTACATTTACCTAAAATTGCCTGCATTCTTCAGGTATTTGGGGATATAACCATGTTCTGTAAGTAACTGGGCTTCTGTGAACCTTGTGTGTGGCCCGATGCTAGGCTCTGTGGGAGGGATGTGGCATCGAACCCTCACCACAGCCCTACAGGCTGTGGCATGATCACCTCCGTGCACGGGTATGCACCTGACACACAGGCCGTGGCTGCTCCAGCTTGTAGCTCACCCGTGTCTGATCCTGGCGCGAGCCTGTGTCCTCCAGACTCAAGGCCGTGTCCATTCCCTGCTCAGAACACGAGCGTGGCGAGCTGCCTGCACACGATGCCCGCGGCCGGGGGAGGTGAGGACTGAGTTGGCCAGGCCCCACGGCTGAGGCACCCTGGCCGGGGCGGGACAGCAGGGGATGTGCTGGTGTCCACACAGACAGGTCCAGAAAAGTGTTCTGTGGCCACAGACAGACAGCCTGGACGATGCCCAGGGTGCACGCAGGTGCCTGGAGTTGTTTGCAGACGTGGAGGTGCCTGGACGTCTGGAGTTTATTAAATGCAAGGATCCGGGCTCTTCAGGCCGTTCAGTGATAGCAATCAGTGCCTTGAGCAGGAAGGTTAAACAAAGGAAATGATATTTTCAGATAATTAATCTCTGGTCCTAAGGAGGACGGATCCAAATGGAACAAGCAGCACCAGAACCGAATGGGGCACTGAGAAGAGTGATGGGATTCCAGTGGGAGTGAGGAGCACCTGCTCCCTGAGGTGGCCCTGAGGCGGCGAGGGGCAGGGGAGCCTGTTTATGGATGCCAGGGAGTTAATGTTTTCAGATGCTTGTAAAGGCACGTTCTTGCTCTGTGGCCATCACCAGAGCTCTGCCAGGTGAGGCGTGGTCCCTCTCCAGGTGCCCACACAAGATCCCTGCTGGTTTCTCCAATGGCTAGGCCACAGGCTCCTGGATGGCAAACACATGGCTGCTTCTGTGTCCACTGGCCGGCATTCTGCTCATAGGACAGTGGCACACACTTCCATAGGGCAGTGCACACATGCTTCCATAGGACAGTGTGCACATGCTTCCATAGCACAGTGTGCACACACTTCCATAGGACAGTGGCACACACTTCCATAGGACAGTGCACACATGCTTCCATAGGACAGTGTGCACACACTTCCATAGGACAGTGGCACACACTTCGATAGGACAGTGCACACATGCTTTCATAGAGCAGTGTGCACATGCTTCCATAGGACGTGTGCACACGCTTCCATAGGACAGTGGCACACATGCTTCCATAGAGCAGTGTGTACACGCTTCCATAGGACAGTGGCACACGCTTCCATAGAGCAGTGTGCACACGTTCCATAGGACAGTGGCACACACTTCCATAGGACAGTGCACACATGCTTCCATAGAGCAGTGTGCACACGCTTCCATAAGACGTGTGCACACGCTCCTATAGGACAGTGGTACACGCTCCCATAGGACAGTGGCACACGCTTCCATAGAACCGTGGCACACGCTCTCATAGGACAGTGGCACACGCTTCCATAGGACAGTGTGCACACGCTTCCATAGGACCGTGGCACACGCTCCATAGGACCGTGGCACACGCTTCCATAGGACCTTGGCACATGCTCCCATAGAGCAGTGGCACACGCTCCCAAAGAGCAGTGGCACACGCTTCCATAGGACAGTGGCACGTGCTTCCATAGGACAGTGGCACACGCTTCCATAGGAGAGTGTGCACACGCTTCCCTAGTCAGGCAGAGTAATAGTGACTGTAACAGTAACAGCAGCCATCACATGCTTACAGCTGACAGCGCTGTGCCTGCCTCTGCCCAGTTACTCATGAATCCCCAGGGGACTCCCAGACGTGCATCTGTCCCCAGCGGCTCCCTGTGTCCGTGTCCCTCCAGGTCCTTACGGCATCGCAGCCAGAATGATATGTCCCCACACAAACCGATTCTGCCTCTCAGAGGCTTTCCTGTCACACTGCACAGTAAGGCTCTTCCCGTTGTTGCATGAGCCTGTCACCCCTTCTTTCCTAGACTCTCATGGGGGAGGGGAAGAGGGGCAAGCGCCCACGCCTCCCCCACCCCTTCCCTGAAAGCTTAGAGCTCTTGCCTTCTGGGCCCTTTGCCTAGGAAACAGCCTGCCCCAAAGCCCAGTGGTCCACACAGCCACAGAGTTTATTCTGCTCACAAAGTTGTTACCTGGGCCCAGCTCAGCCAGGACAGCTGTGTCCCCGGGTTCTGCTCAAGGCTGGGAGCTGGGGCCGCCTGAGTGCTGGTCAGTTAGCTGGGCCTTTGGTGAGACTGTCAGCGGGGACACCTGGTGTGGTCTCCACGTGTGGCCTGGGCTCCGTGTCACACGGTGCAGGATGGTGGCTGGCACTCTCCTCATGTAGCCTCTGGTGATGGCAGTATCATGTTTTTCATTTCTCATGACCAAAGGCCAGTCCTGGCCCAGCCATGACCCAGGAGAGAGGCACTGGGTGCATCCTTTTGATGGGGCAACATCACAGAATTTGTGTTTTTACCTGCCCTGATCTGGGCGTCTGTGCCTGCTGTCTCTCTCCTGACTACGAGATCCTGTCTGTTTCCTTTGCTACCTTTTTCTTTCATTTCAAATTTCAGGTTAACTTGAAATCAGTTCATGTGTCTTCTGATTCTCTAAACCTGTGTGAGGTGTGGCCACACTCTGTCCACGGCCGAGAGGGCGTTTGTTAAACATTTGTCCTCCCAGCCTCCCTCAGTCCTGGCTCCCGCACACCAAGCGCTTCTGTGTCCTCACATGTGCCCCAGGCCTGGCCCCCAGCTGCACACAGTAGGTTTTCAGTTGGTCTTAGTGGCATCACAGGAGAAGTTTCTGTTTGTTGAGGAAAGCCCTCCTTCCCTGGAGATCTGGGCTCCCTCTCTGACCTTTGAGGGACTTTAATTTCCACTCGTCAACCCTAAGTCCTGTGCGTTTGTATGGCACAGGTAACCTTATCCTGAAAAGAGTTTTTCACTTTACAAAGCATTTAATCATTGACACACCGTAACTCTCTCATCCTGCTGTTCCCCTGAAAGCAGGCTCCTGTTCCCAGAACTGCGTGCCCTTGGGCAGGGGCGAAGGGGGCTTTCAAGGGCTGGAAGCACAGGGTTGTGCCTGGAGAGCTCAGCTGGGGAGCCCGCAGCCGAGCTGGAGGGAGTGTTTCCCTTTTCCTCCTCTGCCCACTCTCTCCTCTGGAGCTCCAGCGAGCTTCATCCCACTCCCTCTTCTGCCTCCCCTCACAGTTACCGTCCAAGTTTCATCCTTCCAGAACCTGTGTGGACTCGGCTGGGTGAAATCAGACCTTTTCCTTACCCTTCGGGGAATGGAAAGGGCTGGGCGAGGCCCTTCCTGTGCCAGGAGGCAGCGCTGGCTGAGGAGAGACAGCCTGTGGGGCAACAGTGCTCACTCCTGCCCGCCGGTGCCAGTGCTCCGGGCCGTCAGGCACTACGGCCGCCGGGCTGGCTGGGTCTGTGTGCTCCTGCATGTTTTGTTGTTCAGCATGCTGGCCCTTTGTCCAGGACGCACGTGCGCTGTGAGCAGGACACAGATTCCTGCCTGAAAGGGCCGCACACCTGGCCCTTAATCTGGCGGAAGCCGGGCAGGTGCTCAGGGCAGCGCCTGCGGATGGGGCCATTTTAGTCTCCGGAGGCTCCTGTCCCTGGACGCCCCTGGCTCTGCTGCCAGAGTTCATGGGCCCTTCGAGATCCGTACCCTCGCCCGTGAGGCGAAGCTTACACCAGCTTCCAGACTGTGGGGAGAACCCGGAGCGCATGTGCTGGAGGCTACACGGTGCCTGGTGGTTCAGGTGAGCGCCCAGGAGCGGAATGTCGCTGCTTTCCCGGAAAGTGTCAAGCAGTGAGATCGAGGCCTGTGACTTTGTCCCCAGGCGTCGGATGGGGGCGAGTGGGCGACAGCACAGGCGGTGCTCTGTCTCCTTCTCTCCTGGTTCTGAAGGCCCTGGAGTCACCGGTGCCTGCCCGCTGCTCACCCTGGAAGCGTGCAATGCCTGGGGTTTCTCCCCCTTGTGGTGGGGCTCCTGGGGGGCTGCTTGTGTGTGAGTGGGCGGGGCACAGGGTAATGGGGAGTAAACACAGTGGCAAGAAGCAGGGTGTGGCTGGTGTGGCCCCACCCTGGCCGGCTGAGCCTCCCCCATGGTTCCCCCTCACCAGCTCTGGGAATCGCATGGTCAGGTTCAGAAGACGTGCCCACACGGCGCTGAGGGTTGTGTCTGCCCTGCCGAATGAGACAGAAAGACAAAGTCCAAACACGTGAACACACGAAGCTCCGTGGAGAGACGCGGGAGCTACAAGGTGCGAACGTGCAGTCGGGGCTTCTCAGAAGTCTGATTTGAACTGAAAAGTGAAGGATGAGGAGGAAGGTGTTTGTATTTCCTACAAAGAAGAGTGAATGCAGTGCCCCAAACAGGAAAGCGTTTCGCTTGTTCTGCTAAAAAAGACCAGGTGCTGGAATGTCAGGAGTGGACGCAGTGGACAGAAGTTAAAGATTCACCAGCGACTGTGTGTGGAGGGGAGGCCACAGTGAGGAGCCTGGATTCTATATGAGTCAGGACACAGATCTGGTAAACTATATGCTGGTAAACTGCTAAAGGGATATAACCACATGAGTGATATTTTTTCATCTGCATTTTTAAAAGACAACTCATACCACTTCGCTCCATTTGAATTTCTATTCTCAAAAGGAAAAAAAAGCAGAAAACAAGTGTTGGTGAGAATATGGGGAAGTTGGACCCGGTGTGTTACTGGTGAGAATGTAGCAGGCACAGCCTCTGTTGAAAATGGTATGTTAGTTCCTAAACAATCACACATAGAATTACCATGTAGTCTATCAGTTCCGCTTCTAGATCGGAGCCCCGGAGAACGGAAAAGCAGGAACCACACAGACCATGTTTATGACAGGACTATTCTCAGGACCTGAAAGATGGGACAACCCAGGTGTCCATGGACAGATCCACGTAAACACAGTGTGGTCTGTACATAAAGGAACATTGTTCAGCCTTAACAGCATTACATGCTACATGCTGTAACGTGGATGGACCTTGAAAATACCCTTAATGGGATGGGCCAGACACAGGAGGATGCATGTTGTATGATTCCACTTGTATGAGGTACCTGGAGTCGCCACATTCCTGGACAGAAGGTAGAGCGGCGCTTGCCACGGGCTGGGGGAGGGTCACGGGGTGGAATCAATGTTAGGAAAGATGAAGAAGTTCTGGAAATGGGTAGTGGTGTCAGATGCATAATGTGAACATAAAGACCATGAAGTAAATGCCAACCACTTAAAAATGGTTAAAAGTCTAGGTTACATATATAGTTAAACCTTAGTTGAACATCTCAAACAATTCGATTCTCGCCCAAGTTGTTCACATAAAATGTCTCCATTGTCGGATAAAACTTCAGTTCTCAACCTGACAGCCTTTCGATGCTGATACCCGTGATCAGCCACGAGTGAGGAGGGAGAGGAGACGAAGGCCGACCCGTAGATTTTCGGTGTCAACAGCAGTGTTAGCAGGACCCTGTGGGACAGGTGGCGGGCCGGGGGTAAGTTGCCTGTCCTTAGCAGGTGGGTGGTACTGCAGGGATTAACTGGAGGAGATGAGCAAGGGCGTGCAGGCACAGGGGACAGGCGTCGGAGGACTCGCACTGCTGTGGACGACTGGCCTGTGCGAAGGAGGGCGCGGCTGTGGCCATGCTAACCACAGGCTGCCGTGCCCACGTGGGAAGTCTCCCGGCGAAGAAATCAGGATGTGACCGGAGTCCAGGCCAGGGACCTGGGTTGGTTAGAGTGTGGTCCCGATACACCAAGATTCCAGGCTCCTCCCCGGCCAGGACACATCCAGGAATCAGCCAGTGAATCAGAAATAAGGGAAAGGACAAATCCGCGTCTCTCTCCCCCCTCCCACTCTCTCTCTCAAGTCAATACATTTTTTTTAAAGAGAAAGAAAGAGCGTATTATGGGAGGTGTGAGGCTGTGTGCATGGCATTTGACAAGCTCCGGAACCTGAAGTTGGTGTAACACCCGAAACATATGTGTCACCACAGCCCTGGTCCTTTCATGGCAGGAAGTCAGTTCCTGTCGGCGAGCTTCTCCCTGAGAGGGGACCAGACCTCCTGGGCCTCCAGTGCTCAGGGGCAGCCCCGCAACGCAGAGCGCGCCGCAGTGGGTCCCGTGGCTGGAAGCCTCATTGCCCCTCCACGCTGCACCCGGAGCCAGGCGGGGAACATCTGACCTGCGGGCCCTGTGAGGCCCGAGAAATCATTGGGGCTGCCCTGCCAAGGCAACCGCAGGCAGCACTCGAAATTCAGCAAATTTAGGAGCTTTTTCATAACAACATAAATTTATAGGAAGTGCATTATAGTAAGCGAACAACGTTATAAATGTCCAACAGCCTTAGCAGAAAAAGGTTCCCACCCCTGCCTTGGGCGGTCTTTCATCAACCCTCCTGGGTTTTATTCTGCCCTCATGAAGCCAAGATGACCGTGCTTAAGGAGCAGACTTATTAACGATTAACGGTCTGCCCCTGGCAGCGGGCAGCCAGGGTGGGCAGTCGGCGGCCCTGTGACCGGGAGCAGACTCTGGGGCAGAGGGACAGGGATGCCCGGCGGAGTCTGGGACACTTGGGAGCAATCTCAGGAATTTGTTCCCGAGGACGGGAGACGCTGCCATAGTCCCTGCAGAGAGGAAGAGCGTGGGTCACGGTCAGGGGACAGAACATAGAGAGTGACAGCTGTCTGCTCATCCCCTGGGGCCGTGCGTGGGGCCCTGGGAGAGTGATGGTTTTGGGCAGTGGCTTTCTTTTTAAAAGTACAGCAGTTTCCTTCCGTGAGATCAGCTACCACCACACCTTTGATATCACTCCTCCAAAAGTTATTTTTAACCTTCATCCTCCTTTCCTCATAATTATATTCATAAGCAAATGAAATAAGCATGAACAAATGAAATAGTATATGTTCTAAAACATGCTCAAAATAGAGTAGTAAGATGAGCTAGCAATGACATAAAGTTAAAAATGATTTCAGTATTTTACTTATTAATCATATTTATGTTTCGCTCTCATTAGAACTATCACTAATCCTGCCTTTTCTTGGAGAGTTCTATAATGGAATATGCCTCTTTATTTTGAAAATGCTGATTCAACAGTTTGAAATACAGCAATTTTAAAATCCATTTATTTCTAATCTTCTTAAAAATTGCCACTGCCAAATAGACACTGCACAGGATACGTGCTGCAAGTGGGAACATTATGTCATTGGCTGGCTGGCTGCACGTGTGAGCCTCAGGCTAGAATCCTGTCCCTCAGTTAGGCAGGATTTTAGTAAAATTCTGGTGGTAAATTTCCATCTTCCCTGATATCTGTCAGTTGGGCCTAAAGATAAATCAGAAGATGTAGCATTTTCCTATTTTTTTAAAAAAAGTTTTTATTGATTTTTAGAGAGAGAGGAAAGAAGAGGGAGAGACAGAAACATTGATGAGAAAGAAACATTGATCTGCTGCCTCCTGCACGCCCCCTATTGGGAATGGAGCCCACAACCAGGAATCAAACAGTGACCTCCTGGTTCATGGGTCAACACTCAACCACTGAGCCACACCACTGGGCACATTTTTCTATTTTTAACTAACGGGCTTCAAACCCACTGTAATTATTCTTTGGCTGGGTTATTTTGTAGGTGGAAAATTCTGTTGCTGGGAGTTTAAAATAGGAAATTATGAGAGTTTTCATAGACGATGCATTTATGTCTCTGAGTAGAAAGTCATGCGATAATGGAAACATTTCCAAACACAGGTCTTTACACTGGCTCAGCCTGGGACCCCTTGCTCTCCAAGCAGTGTCTCTGTCCCCTGCTCAGACACCTGTTTCCCCGGTTGGGCTCTGTGTCCTTTGAGCCCACGCCTCAGCAGCCCCCCGGAAGCGAGCTCCACAGCACCCGCCCTCGGCACAGACAGCACTTTGCTTTCCTATAGCAGAAATGCCGAATTTTAGTCTGACAACTTTTCAAGCACTTTGTCATGAGAGAACTCAGACATGTCTGTATGGTTCCAAGTATTTTCTTGTCATTCCCCATCATATCACAAATATTGTAACACTAGAGGCCTGGTGCATGAAATTCATGCAGTGGAGGGAGGTTCCCCCATACCGACCTGCACCCTCTCTAATCTGGGACCCCTCAGGGGGATGTCCGACTGCCATCAGTCAGACATCCCTCTCGCAATCTGGGACTGCTGGCTCTTAACCACTTGCCTGCCTGCCTGTTGGCCCCTAACTGCCTCTGCCTGCCAGCCTGATGCCCCTAACTGCTCCCCTGCCTGCCTAATCACCCCTAACCGCCTCTGCCTGCCAGCCTGATCACCCTCTAACAGCTCTCCCCTGCCGGCCTGATCACCCTGATCAACGCCTAACTGCTCTCCCCAGCTAGCCTGATCACCCCCTAACTGCTCTCCAGGCTGACCTGATCGCCCCCTAACTGCTCTCTCCTGCTGGCCTGATCATCCCTAACTGCTTTCCATTGCTGGCCTGATCGTCCCTAACCACCTCTGCCTGGACCCTCGCCACTGTGGCTTTGTCTGGAAGGACATCCAAAAGATGTCCAGTCTAATTAGCATATTATCCTTTTATTAGTATAGATGTCTGCTGTTTAAGAAAACATAATCGAGCCTGGCCAGTGTGGCTCAGTTGGCTGAGTGGCCTGAGCGCCCAGAGGTCACGGTCAGTTCCCATTGGGGCGCATGCCCAGGCTGTGGGTGCAATTCCAGTGGAGGACGTTCCGGAGGCAGTCTGTGGACGTTTGTTTCTCATTGCTGTTTCTACCTCCCTCGCCTTTCCTCTCTAAAAAATCAATTATAAACCACATATTTTTAAAAAGATGATATAATTTTGTACGTTCATTTAATCTGTCTCAGAAACTAGCCATACGTTGTGATGTGCTGGGGTCGGGTACCTCATACAGGTGATGCTCCAGACCCTCCGCCCTGGGGCCCTCCCTCCTCCCTCAGGACACGGTGAGACATGAAGTCTGTCCAAGCGAGGGCCCTGGAGCCACCTGCGCGTGGATAAAAGTGAGTTTTACTCCCCACGTTGTGGGCGGTCTAGTGCCAGGACGCGTGGCTGCAGAGGACGGGAACCCCCGAATCCTGTGCCCGCATCACAAGGACGCGATGCCGCTCTGCTCTGAGCCTCAGTGCGGTCCCTCCTCGGGGTGGGGTGGGGTGGGGTGGGGGTGGGTGAGGCGCTCTGCCCCCACTGCGCAGTGCGTTACATGGATCCTCTCCCGACTGAGGCTCAGACGTGTGCCTTGTAGGAAAGCACAGTCTGCAGCAGGCGTGGCTGTGAGCCTGTCCCTGCCACTGTCCCCGCTCTTACTTCCTGCCCAAATAGAGACTCCGTGAGAGGGCAGGCCCTTCTGACCACGCCGGCTCTTCCTTTTTGCCACATCCGTGCTCGTGGCAGGGCTTCCTGCTCAGTGGCATGTTCAGAGAGCTACTTCTTGTTTTCCCACTATCACATGTCATTTAAGAAGCCATTTGAATACACATTAAAATTCTAATGGAATTGCTCTCTATCGGCAGTGTCACACCCTGACTCATTCATGGTGGGATGAGGTGGTGAGCTAGAGCCATTTACTTTTTGAATGAACAGAAAAGCTAATTTCTGCCTCATCAGCTTAGCCTATGAATGTTCAATTTTACCCATTCTGAATGACTACTCCCACATCAGCTTAATGTTTGGGTTAATGGATAGTTATAATTTATATTTATAGCCACTTTTAAACTAGAAAGTTTAGGACCTAAATCCTGCCATTCTTTATAACTAGTCACTATATTGTACTTCAGGGGAAAAGTCCTTAAGCTTGTACTAACTTTGCTGGTGATGCAACAAAATAGAGGGTGATTTATTTTTAGTTGTTAATTTAAGAACAGAATTTAACAAATACATTTAGAAAATTTATACTGAAAAATGGAAAATAACTTTATGACATTGAGAACTTAGCTATTGAAATGCATTCTTTTAGTTGCATTTCATCAAGAAAGTTAATTATATCAGAATACTAATTATTATAGATTTAAACATTTTTAGTAAACATGTTAAAATTTCACATGAAGTCAATGATTTTTTAAAATCTTGTCCCCAAATAATAGAAAATATGTAACTATGTAAATATGTAAATGGAAGTAACTGTTGCTGAATCGGTGCCGTATAAAGGAATTTTGCCCATTTCCTCCAAGCCGAGCCCTCTCTTTTGGGTCATGTGGTCCCTGGTACATGAGCTGTACATTGGCCACACCACACATTTCTGGAAATGAACTCGACCTGAGTCACTGGCTCAGCCACAAAGAGGCACCATGGTCTGCAAAGTGGTTTTCCAGATGAAATAAATTACAAACCCTCCTCCCTTCTCTCTTCCTCCAATAATGTCATCATCTCAATGGGCAGAAACGACAACCATTTCCCTTAAGATCGGGAACAAGACAGGGATGCCCACTTTCACCACTCTCACTCACCATAGTGCTAGAAGTCCTAGCCACAGCAAGAAGAAATAAAAGGCAAACACATTGGAAAGCAAGAAGTAAAACTGTCATTATTTGCAGATGACATGATACTGTATATAGAAAAACCCTAAAGATTCCACCAAAAAACGTCTATAATTTCTAAAATGCATATATTTCTACCCTAATAAATTCATTACTGTAATCAAATGATCATTTCTTTTAGAAAGATGTCTGAACATCATTTTAGGATGTTTTCTCTATGTGCTGTGGGGCCTGCATTGGGACTCGCCCTTGTAAAGGACAGTGTAGCTTATTTTATCTTAAGGCATTGATAAACTTACTAGGTTCCGCCATGGGAGGAAAACTGACTTCTCTGGCCCTTAATATTGGCCTGAGAGACTAAATAAGAACATATATTCTAAACATTCTCTGCTTGCATTGCCATTAGTCACAGGGACTCCTTGCTTTTGTTGATAACCATCTTCCAGGACATTAACCCAATATGTGAGTGTGGATTGCTGAGTGAATTAATACAGACTTTCACAATATGGCTACATGAAATATTAGTGATAAAGACATTCTTTCTGAGTGGATTTACTGAAGCCCTGGGTGCCTACTAGTCTGCATTTACTATAACTGAAACTCAGGTTCAGTTGCCCGTCACAGTGAAAGCCAAACTTGTGCTTTCCTTTCTCACCAGCAAGAAGAAAAGTGGTTTATTCAAGGGCCAGCTGCCTGAGAAGATGGTGTACTATCCTCCCAAAGCCAGTCTCAACATCTCAGTGCAGGCAGAGATTTTAAAAGGAGGGAGAGGGACAGCAGCAATCGAGGGGAAAGGATTGAAAGTTCTCTATTTGCAGACCAGCATAGTCTAATTGAAAAGGATCTTGAAACTGGTCAAGTGATGGTCTGGTGTGCATCATCCTGGTCTTTGTCATCCTGGTTTTATGTCATCTTGGTTCTTTGGTTGAAGGACAGCAAATCTTCCAGAGCTGAGATGACTAAGGTTGCAGTCTGTATCTTTTGAAGTTAGTCCCTAGGATTCTTATACAAATATGTTGTTTATCTTCAAGTTACATATGAAGCAGAGTCAGCATTTACAAAAATAGTATCAAAAGAATGGTGGGTGGGTTATAATTCCCACTGTTGCAATACTGTGATCTAATGAAGGCAATATCTGTCAGTCCAGAATTTCGTATTTAAGTGTCATCTTTTGCATGCTATGTCTTCTTGCCCTCTCTCCCATTGATTCCTGCATTTGAATAATAACTAAGTGCAGGAGATGTGTTTTGTCTGTAAGGTATCTGAATGTGTCATGCAGGGTGAAATTCAAGGTTAGATTTTGCTGCTGCAGTTGAGGTTCTGTAGGTGGTTGTTCCAGTGAAGATGAGATAAGCTAAGTCTGGACAGTAAAAGGAGTCAAGTTGTACTGAAGGAAATTGTTTTCCTCTTAATTTGTTTTCATCGCCCTCAAATGCACATGTCTATCCAGTGAGCAAAACAAAGCAAAGAAACAAAAACCAAACAATTTGCCAGATTTGTCTTGCTTCCCCTTTTTGTTTTGGCACTTGGGGAATTTCCAAGAAGTAGGTGATTCTTCACCCTCCATGTTTTGTCTTTCCTCGCAGCTCTGGCCACTCAGGCCTCACCTGCATTTTCAGTCTTGCCTCCTTCCAAGGACAGATCCTAACTCAATCAGAAACAACTTCAGGAACTCAGAGAAGTGATGAGCACAACACATGATGTACAGAGCAAGGATTATGGTCGTGCATTTATATATTCTCAATCCTCCCATGAGCCCTACAAATTTAATGTCATTTTTCCCAAATGCACATGAGAGGAAATTATTCCTCAACTACCCACTATGTTTATTTTGAGAACTTTGAAAAAAATACCAAAGGGACAAACAATCTCAGGAGGCAAATTTGTTATCTCCAATTGTCCCAGAGAAGCAATATGTTAAAACAATGCTGAAAACTGGGATATATTTCAAATAACCATGTGTGTGGATGGATGTCCATGGGAGAGTCTTTAAACGTTAGGGAGGTTACCTTCAAATATTAGTTTGTAGATTTAATTTATTTTTTATCAATAAGATATTATAAGTTTGCAATTTAGAAGTAAAGGATGCTAGGTAGAGGGGACAAAGTTGGGGGGGTGATGGGGGACATCTGTAATACTGTCAACAATACAAACTAAATTTAAAAAAGAGAGAGAAGGAAAAGTCTTCCTCTTTGCAATTTCCCAAACTGCCTCTGGCTCACTGCTGTAGATGGTGAAGTGTGGCGGCTGCGTACTGTGCTATGCTTATGCAACCAGAGGTTTTTATTCCATAGAAATAGAATGAGGTTCTGACCCCGGAGTCTCCTGTTCTTCTGTGATGACTGCAGACCAGTGTGTGTATATGACCTTCACTCACTGGCCACTGAGAGTCAGTCTTGATGAAGCACTGTGCCTGCAGCCACAGTAGTTTCCTTCCAGTGACAGTGGGTGTACCTCCAGCTTGTGTCTGGCTGGTTTTATGTCACCTTGTTGACCAACTTCATCTCCTCAGGAGCATGAACATCGTATTGTTTAGGGGTATTTGGTCCAGACCTTTTCTCTGTCAGACTCTCAGAATTCTGGGATCTCAGCAGGTGCAATGATGGAGCATAAGACACAAGCAAGCCCAAGAGAAGGTTCCCCTTGGCGAATGAAAGACTGTGAAGCAAGTGTCTGTTTCCATCTGCAGTCTCCATATTGAGTACTATGTGTGCAAAGAAGCACCGTGGTCCAATTCATACTACAAGTCACTGTAGGTGGGATTGTTGCTTTCTCACATTGACCTAGAGTAGCGGTTCTCAACCTGTGGGTCGCAACCCCTTTGGGGGTTGAACGACCCTTTCACAAGGGTCACCTAAGACCATCGGAAAACACATATATAATTACATATTGTTTTTGTGATTAATCACTATGCTTTAATTATGTTCAATTTGTAACAATGAAATTGGGGGTCACCACAACATGAGGAACTGTATTAAAGGGTCGCGACATTAGGAAGGTTGACAACCACTGACCTAGAGTAAGGTTGTCTGTGGAAGATTTAGCTCCAATAAGAAAGGTTGCTGGTTTCACACTTTAACCTCACGCCATGGCAGTCATGTGGGTGTCTCCACTGTCTTGTGGAAGATGTGTTACAGTTTCAACTCCTGGCCGTTGTCTTAGTGCTCTCTTGCCGTTTATTTATTTATTTCAAGCACAGTTTACGTTCAGTGTTATTTCATGTTGGTTTCAGGTGTGCAGCGTAGCGGCAGATGATCATATGCTTTGCCGTCTTCCCGGCATCCCCAGTGCCCATCTGACATCCATGTTAACTGCCATTTTGTGCTTCTTAATCCCTTCACCTTCTTTTATGCAGCCCCAAGCCCTCCCCTCCAGCAACCTCCAGTCTGTTCTGTGTCGATTCTTGATGTTAGAGAAGGTGTCTTGATTAACAAATAACAGTGACATTAAGAATGGTCAACTCAAGGTGACCCGTAATCTTACTGACATTGATCTGTTTGTTGGCCATGAAACAAACTCACCATAAAATGGTGGGTCTCATAGCTTACTTGATATTTTACAATTGAAAAGAATTGCTCACTTCTCACTCATATGGAAAAACAGCTTTTCATGCTAAATGACATAAAAGAGAACTTTAAGAAAATCACAATTCTTTTTAAAATTATTTATTTTTGAAAGTTTTACATATATCCCCTTTATCCCCCATTGTCCTCTCCCAGCCCACCCCCACCCCCCAATCCAGGCCTTCAACCCCCCTATTGTCTGTGTCCCTTGGTTATGCTTATATGCATACACGTTCTTTAGTTGATCCCTTACCCACATCCCCTTGCCCCTTCCATCCTCCCCTACCTTCCCTCTGAGGTTTGACAGTCTGTTTGATGCTTCTATGTCTCTGGATCTATTTTTGTTTATCAGTTTATGCTGTTCATCATATTCCACAAATTCATTTTTTATTATTCTAATTCATTTGTTTTAAAGGCTAAGGTATAAATCTAATATTTTTTATAACATGTTATTTTCTGATTATGTGCTTAAAACTTATATATTTTATGGTCTTTCTAGTTGTACATAAATCACAGGATTTATTATTAATGGTTTTCTCTTGACTCATAAATGTTGTTGCCAGTAGCTTGGCACCCACAAGTAGCCTAGCAACAAGTCAGCTCTCCAGCAAACAAAGTGTTGCAAATAAGAGTTCAAATTCAGGATATTAGTGCATGTGTACTACTAAAATCAAGCTGGGGTGTTCTGATTGGGGGAAGTTCCATGGCAGGCGGGGTTGAGTGAGTTTCCTAGTAAATAATACACTGCCTTCATTCAGAAACCATGGCATCCATTCAGACCACACACCTTTGACAGGTAACTGAGAGGGTGTAGGTGAGACAAGTGTCATTGTGTCCTCACTGTCTAGTGCAGCGGTTCTCAACCTGTGGGTCGTGACCCCTTTGGGGGTCCAACGACCCTTTCACAGGGGTCGCCTAAGACCATCAGAAAACACATATATAATTACATATTATTTTTGTGATTAATCACTATGCTTTCATTATGTTCAATTTGTAACAATGAAATTGGGGGTCACCACAATATGAGGAACTGTATTAAAGGGCCGCGGCATTAGGAAGGTTGAGAACCACTGGTCTAGTGGGTGAGTTCACTGGGTGCAGTTTCCGCTATAAACCTTCATGCTTTTGGAATAAATGTTTTATTTTCAAGTTGTGCTTATAGTTTTGTACCTTCGGGGATCAATTTCTTGAAAATATCACAAAATATTCCACCTCACAGCTGTTTCACATGTGAAGACGTTGACATGTCTAGTATCAGTTTCCTTTAGTGGAATCAACTTCCACAACGGCTGTTCATGTTCCTGAGAGGGGCACTCCCTGTGTGCTGGTTGCAAGGCCCACATGGAAGAGGGTCAGGCTTCGGGAAGCTGGGGCTTCCTGGGACCATCATTACAGGACCAGTGCCCTCGCGGGGGTGCGTAGGGGGTGGCGCCTGATCCACAGCGCCTGCTGGCTGTGCCCTGGGTTCTCGACCCATCTCTCAGGCCCACAGGCTGCTGCTGCACTTCCAGAAACCCGGGAGGCGCGGGGACACCTGAGGAAGCGACCGCACCATGGGATGTGCCCTGAACATAGAGCTGTGCGTTTGAAACAAATCCTAGAACCTAAAACCAGGAAGCATCCGCTCTCTGCTGATGATCCCCCCACTTCCCCTGAAATGCTGGCTTTTAAAAATCCAGCCTTAAAAGACTCTGACTTGCTGCTGTAGTCCCCACCGGGATGGAGCGCACGCCGCCGTCTCTCCCCCAGGGACTTGCAGGTGGCTCCTACCTGGCAAAGAGGAATAAACCCCATGAGGTCCTCAGAGGGAGGGCAGACCTCCTTCAGATCGGCTGATTGTTTCAGAAAGTTGGATTGAAGGGACTCGCCTTACACATGAAAGAACATTCCCTGCATGAGAAACAGTTACGGGTCCTCGAAGACAGCCAGCAGCAGTGGGTAGACCTTTTGTCCCCAGAGTGTGGGGACGGCACCCCGTGGCCTCCCTGTGCGGACACAGCTCATCCCAGCGCATCTCAGGCCCGGTGCTCGGGAAGCAGGCAGTTTTAGGGGCAGCTGCCCATTCATCTCTCCTGCCAGCGGGTGCCCCGGGGGCAGAGCGTGGAAACGAGCCATCCTTTATGTTAGGTGGAGTTCCCAGAGGGCAGGAATAGTCTTATTTATGATTTTAGCCAGTATTTACTACCATGCCTTACAAACAGTCTGAATGCAACAAATGAATCATCTTTTTTTTTTCAGTTAACGTTTGTAGGTGTATGAGAAATAACTGTAACCACCACTGAGATTACATTTAAGTGCAGACTATACATTAAGAAGGCATCAAAGCCCTTAAATAGTTGAAAAGAGGTAAATCTCTTAAATAACAGATGCCTTTGTGAAGGAAATGACGTTTAGAGGTCCACGCGGACGCACAGGTTACCCCGAAATCCTTGCTGGTGGTGACTTTGATCCCAAAGGAGCTGCTTGTCTTGCAGGTGTGGCTGCAGAAGTACGGCTACCTGCCCCCGACGGAGCCGCGGTTGGCGGTGCTGCGCTCGGCCGAGGCCATGCAGTCGGCCCTCGCGGCCATGCAGCAGTTCTACGGCATCAACATGACGGGCAAGGTGGACAGGAACACCATCGAGTAAGTCACACGCGCACATTCTCGGGGCCCCTGAGCCAGGCCACGTCTCCTGAAAGCCTGAAGGACCCGGCGACCTCCCATGGGGTCGCTCGTTTGGGAACTTGCCTTTGGAATTGAGCCTGTTTAAGCTCAGTCCTGTGAGAGGTCAGATTTGCTCAGCTGATGTCAGAGACGCATTTTCAAAATAGGAACGAAACTGTGCCCAGGGGTGGGAGAGTCAGAGCGAGCCCTGCTGCAGCCAGGACAAGAGGGGTGTCCGCGACCTATTGGCGGGCGTCTGGCTGGGAGGGCACAGGGCACATCTGCTCCCTGCTGAGTTGTGGCCCAGCGGCCACTTGAAATTGGCCAAATTAGAACTCTGACCCCAAGGGAGATGGGCAACTGTCCAAACCAGGGCCCCCGGGGTAGAGGGCAGAGCCAGTCTTCAGCTTCCTGACGGTCCACAGGGAAAATTGCCCCGACCAGTTAATCAAGGAGGGGTTTTTCCTGAAAAGTCTCTGCCTTCAGTTGCTTCTTTGCTCTTGAATAGTGTCTGTTATCTCACTGATTGAGGCCTCAGTCACTCGCACACGCAGTTCCTCAGCAGCCGTCTCCACGGGGCGTTTCCTCTGTGGAGGAGGCAGAGGCAGCTCATGACCCTCAGCTCTTTGCTAGGGGCCCGGAGGTCACAGAGCAGCGTGGAGGCGGTTTGGCTTCCGGAGACAGAGGGGAGAGGCTCATTCCCTCCTGGAGCCCCTGGGTATTTCAAGCTCTTGGCACAAAGTAAATCTCCTTCGTCATGCCCTGTGGTCATCACCCATCAACGCCCACAGGGGGAGATGGGCGCACTTTTCTCTCCGTCTTTTCTGATAAAGAAACCACCCGCGCCGCAGCGGCACCGGGTCACGGGGACAGTCAGAGGACATCCACTATGGACTGCAGCTATAGGCCTGAAATCACTCCTCTCTGTTGAAATGTCTTAAGATTCACTCTGAGTAGCTATAAACTTTTATCTAATTTTAGACTCTTGGCAAGATCAATTGTTTTTAAGTTAAATAATTCCACTCTCCTTCGGCAGGCAGACATTAGTCCATTCAGTCTGTAATTCTTGGGCACTTAGAAGCAGTGCTTCCAGTTGTGGTCACCTCTGTATCGTGCTGAAGAAAGGAAGCATTTTCACGCCACAGATGAAGGTGTTACCTTAAATGGCGTTCTATATCACTTTTATATTAATCAGCATTGGGGTTGGAAAGATAGTAATAAATACATATATGAAAATGAGCTCATTGTCATACATGTCAACAGTTCTTTCAAATAATGGGTTTCTTAGCTAATTTTTGGGAGAAAGCTCACTTAAGTTTCTTAATAAATGGAACCATTTATGTCATGAAGAATAGGAGAGAAAGACATGGCACGGCAATAATGAACATGAGTGTAATATGATTTTACAATGTTAATAGGAGACATTTTTTAATTTTAGTTTATCTTTTATGTGTCAGAGTGTTTGCATTGCAGTTTGGTGGGATATCACATTCAAGGTGACTCCCCTGCTGCCCCCCACACACACCCATCAGCGCCTGTTTCTTTCCTGGGATGTTTGTCACCTTAAGGGAGACCACGGGGTCACTCTGGCAAGCAGAGTCTGCGTCCTTGTCACGGGTATTCACAGGATTTATCAAAATGGTATTTGGGGGCAACTAGCATTTTGTTGCACAATAACTTCATGTTGGTCTAGAAATGGCTGCGGCAGCCAGAGCCCCCCAAGTGGCCGTGAGCACACTGAAAGGAGCAGGCGCTAGCCCTGCGCTCACCGACGGGGCCTCTCACCCACTTTAAAAACGTGTGAGGAAGCCTGCCTGCTCCAGAATGAAAGTGTTTTGTTTTTTTATCTTTCTTTATTGGTTAAGGTATTACAAGTGTGTCCTCATCCTCCCATGAACCCCGAACCTCCCCCCGCACTCATGCTCTCAACCCCCTGTTGTCCATGTCCATTGGTTTGGCTTATATGCATGCATACAAGTCCTTTGGTTGATCTCTTCCCCTTACCCCCACTCTCCCTGAAAAGTGTTTTAAATGTTGCAGTCCTGTAAAAGCCCGAGACCAATTTACCACAGAGACGGTTCCTGTCAGAATGCCCTTTGATCATATTGTTGGGGTTTTACATATTTCAATAAACAGTGCCCACTGATAGCTCCGTGCCACAGTGTGTGGGGGCCAATACTGATGAAGTTAAGGTGGAATATTCTCAGCCTGACCAACCCTCACTAAGGCTTCTTTGCGTGAAGTTTCTGCTGGTGTCAGATCAGGCCTGCCCGAGCTTCATGCTTGCACGTCAGCATCTGCCTGGTGAGCTAGTCTAGCCCGTAAGTGTGCCTGTGCGGTGTCCGCCCAGTCAGCTTCTGTTGAAGGCGCAGAGCTGGGAGGACTACGAAATCCGCGGGAACCTGCTGGACAGTGGGCAGGTCAGCACGTGCAGAGGCTGCTGACTGGGCTCCTGAGCTCCCACCTCACTGCAGCGACGCAGGGGTGGCCCTGGGCACAGGTGGCCCTGGGCCGGGCCCACAGGCTCCCTAGCCCGATGCCCAGGCCAGACAGACATGCAGGTCGGAACCCACAGAACAGCCCTGCTGCGTCAGGCGGCAGCTCTGCCTGAGGGAGCTGCCTGTGAGGGTGTGGGGGTTCTCAGTGGGAACAGGGCAGAGACGGTGATCCTGACACAGGATCTGCACTACGCAGAGGGAGGCCGGGCTGCGGGCCTGCGTGGCCTGGGGAAGCCGAGGGCAGAGACCCAGCTCAGGAGGCCTGTGTCCAAGTCCTTCTACAGGGTGTTTCATGGCCGGACAGGAGGAGGACGGTCTGTGCCTGGGGAGTGCAGTCAGAGGAGGCCGGCGCAGCGGAGGGGAGAGGCACCTGGGGGGTGGGTGGCAGCAGAGGCTGCGCTGTGGTTCCTGGATGGGGGGCAGAGCAGGGCAGTGGGACCTGCAAGGCCTTCCAGCCCAGGCATTGGGGGTGCTCTGGTTTGGGCTGAGATTAGGCATCAGAGCAGTTGGTGCAAGTTTGGGGCAGGAACAACACCCGTGTGTTTTACTACATGTAAAACAACACGTGTGGCAGGTGCCTCGACGGAGACGAGTCAGCCCGTGTTGGGAGCCTTGTTTATCAGGCATGTCTGGCCGACGCTGTGTGAACTCAGCGAGGGCTTCTGGCCTTGCTTCTCTTTTATCCTCACAGTAGTTAATGCCTCTCAGCGTGTTATAAATGCTCAGAAATATTGTAGGAAGAATGGATCAGGGTGAGTAAATAAGTGAACAAACACTTGGAACATAAGACAAAATTATATGCAAAAGCCAACGAACTCTCTAAATTCAACAGAGATTCGATCAGCCCCGGGACCTGCATGGCGAGGCCTGCCCCAGGGAGCGGGCTGCTCGGAGGAGCTCCCTCACGTGTGCGCAGCCTAAACGGAAGCGAGGGCAACACAGTGAAATCGTTTTCAGTTACCAACTTCGCCTTTTAATTTTGTGGATTATTAATGTAATTGTAGAGAATATATTTTCATTGAACATACATTGATTCTGATAACAACTAATTCCATTTTGTCAAATTTTATCCCACTACCCATTTCAAAATTATCTCTCCACTTAGAGCATTTCCTAAAATATGTTCCTTAGCTAAATATGTGACCACATGCATTCTGCATTAGTACATTTGTGCATCTTTAATAACTTGGTATTATTTATTATTTCAGTACAATAGGTGAGGATAAGTACTTGCCTGAGGAGTATTATAATTTTACTGATGTGATTAACGAAACACCCATCTATTAAAACCACTTCCCTCATCCTCAGCCCACCAGTAATGCCTGGTGTTGGCATCTGGGTCCAGATCGCGGTCTTGCATGTGTAATGAAGAGGAATGGCTCTTCAGGTTCCTCATCACTGGAGGTGGTTTTATGCCAGGGGTCCCACCAGGGGGGCCTGCAGAGCTCACCTGGTGTGTCAGGCCAGGGAACCCTCAGAGTCCTGTGATGCCGGGGTGAATGTAGGATCGGGCCAAACCTCTGCTCAGTCAGCTCAGCCAGGTCTCAGGCCGACAGCCTGCGGAATGAGTGCTTTCAGGACATCTCCTTGGATCTGGAGACTTGGATAAACACACGGGTGGTTCTCTGAAGCAGCTGTCACCTCGGTGGGGCCGTCAGGTCAGCCATGCCACGGCCCAGTTCCTGCTGGGCCCAGCGGAGGTCAGCCATGCCACGGCCACGTTCCTGCCGGGCCCGGGCAGGGGACCACCCACTGCCTGGAAAAGCGAGTCGTGGTTTCACTGCTGCAGGCAGCGTGTCTCTGTTTGTAAAAGCTGATTTATCCATGTCACATGCAAACCATGTCATTTATTCCCACAAACGGACATCGCTGACAGTCTTCTCCACAGGAGCTTCGTCCCTTTCAAGAGTAGACACTGTTAAGTTTTTGGTGAAATACTGCAAAAGTGGATTCTTTTTATTTTGCTTTATTTTTCCCATCACCGTTGATCCCCTCTGTGCCCACTTCCACCGCCAGGCACCCCACCCGCAGCCCCACGGCGCTGTCCACGCCCGGAGCTCTCTTTCTCTTTGATTCTTTCCTGATCTCCGCTTTCCGCGCCTGTGGGACCATAGAGTCTGCCCCAGCTTTGTAATCATTACATTAAACGGGGTCATGAACAGGAGAGCCCTTTATGAGTCACTACAGAAAAAGTTCCAGCAGCAGGAAAACCATTCTGTTTGGAGAAGAAGGAAGACCACATAGAAAACAGCAGTAGTCAGCGCGTCTCCAGGATTGCAGACGCCTGCACCTGTGAAATGTTCAAAGTTTATAACCAAAAGCAGCATTTCGTTTTCTTAATATAAACACGTAAACCTTACTTCTGTGGTGCTAACCTCATATTCAGGAGGAAACATTACTTAAGCATGGAATGTGGTTATCGTATGGTCTTACTTAGGAATTAGGATAATGAAAGTGAAAAGAAGAAAAGGTGGGGAGGCAAATGCTATTAAACAAGTTCTCTGTGTGCAAAGCACACCCTCTTAGCTGCTGGAATTTAAGGCCACGTCATAGATTTTAACATTGTTGAATGTTAGAGCTGGAGGAGACCTTACTGAGAATTTCTTTCCAAAGTCTCATTTTAAGACAATCTACCCCTGGCTCAAAATAAATTAGAGAGAGAAAAATATCTAAAAGCTCTGAGATGTAAGCTAGTGAATCTTGATCATTCAGGAAAAATAATGTGCTTTCTGTTTAGATTCAAACCACAAGAAAGTGGGCGGGTTTCTGCTTTGGTTTTCCGGTCTCCTCAGCCCACCGTAGACGGCTTCCCGCTGGCGTCCTTTGAGGTTAGCGATGAGGCTGCCCACTAACGGAGGCCTGCTTCTTGCAGCTGGATGAAGAGGCCCCGGTGTGGGGTGCCTGACCAGACCAGAGGCGGCTCCAGGTTCAGCGTCCGCCGGAAGCGATACGCGCTCACGGGCCAGAAGTGGCAGCACAAGCACATCACCTACAGGTAGGAGCACCGGGTCACGTCCCGTCTCCACGTGTCGCCGCTGCTCAGTTAGATGTCGCTTGACACCTTACACACGCTGACTACAGGGTGACCTGTTGTGGTACAATGTTCACACAAGGAACGTAAAGCCAGGATAGAGAAAGAGAGCGGCTTGCCCTTTGGGGGCCCACATGGCTCTGCGGTGAACTGCACCTCCCAGCGCCCCGAAGGCACACCTGTGTTCTGAGGGGCCGTCGCCGCCTACCCGGACACATGGCGTTCTCCCACTAGAGTTCACGATCTAGAAGACCCTAAGTGACCGCACAGGTAATTGCCACTTAAACACAATGTCTTTGAATAGCTGGGACTTTCAATGTCCGTGTGACGGTAAAGCCTGGTCACATGCAGTGCCTTTGCAGGAAGCCGCCTGGAGAGTGCTGTGAGGAGGGTGCTGGGTGCTGTGGGCCCTCCTGTGACAGTCTAGCAGGTGTGCAGTGGGTCCTCGTCGTTTCAGAGTGCAGCTCCTAATGACATGCGCTCTTCATGTACTTGCTGGCCAGCTTTACGTCTCCTCTGGTGAGAGGTCTGTCAGGTCTTCTGACAGATGAAGTGTCAGTGAGGCTGACCACGATGAGTGAGCTGACTGAGGGGTCCGTTCCCCGTGCCCACCTCTGTTTCCTGTCTGCAGGGCTGCCAGCTACTGAAGCAGGGCCGGTCCAGGCTCCAACTGAGACAGTGCATTCGTCTAGCTATGTTCCTGCAATTCTGTCCGCTTTTGCCTCATGTGCTTGGTTGTTCTGTGGCTTGGCACATAAACATTACATTCTGCTATGTCTTCGTGAAAATCTGACACCTTTATCATTACGCAGCAAGCTCTTTCTCCCTGGTAATGTTCCTTGCTCTGCAGCCAGCTCTGTCTGCAATTAACGTAGTTGCTACGGTTTCATTCTGATTAGTATAGTGTGGTGTATGTTCATCCCTGTACTTTTAATCTTACAATGTCTTTATAGGTAAGGTTGGTTTCTCATTGGCAGCCCGTCATTGCTGTTAGCTTCTTAATCCTCTCTCTCTCTTTTCCTTGGTGTATAGTGACCATTCAGTTTCAGGCGATTGTTGATATAGTTGAATTAGTATCTGCTGTATTCATAACTCTTTGCTGCCTATTGCTGTTGTTCTTTGTGGTGTTCTTTTGTCTTCCCTTTTTCTGCCTTCTATGCTTTCAATGAACATTTTATACATTTCCATTTTCTGTTACATATCAATGATGCTCTTTAAAATTATTTTAGTGTTGTCCTGGCCATGTGGCTCAGTTGGTTGGATCATCGTCCTATACACCACAAGGCTGCTATCTGTCCCTTTCCCCCCTGGGAACTCAGTGCTAGGCACATGTGGCTCCTGTTGTCATTGAAATCATCCTCATCATGTACTCACCGGCCTCCTCAGCCCTCACCATCATGTCTGTCATTGTCTAATTGTGTTGTTGTTCTTTTTATTGTTTCTCATCACTACAATAGAGAAGTTCTGAAGAAGCCTGCTTCCAGCTCTGTCTCTTGTCCAGAGAAGTGACACTGGACTGCAGGTTAAGTACACAGTCGGGTCATCGCGGGGGATAGCATGTTCACAGGCAGTGCGGCAAGAAGCAGGGCCCCCGTGGTCTGCATGCTTTCAGAGAGCGTGTCGCAAGAACACTTGCCTAAGCATGGGACTTCTGCGGCCCATAGTGTGTGAAGGAATGACAGACCACTAGGAAAACAAACTTGGAGAAAAGTCGAGTTTCAGCATGAACCATGTGCCTCCTCAGACCTCACACAGGAGACCCCGGGGTAAGCCGGTGTCAGAGGCCCCCTTCGGAATGGAGTTTATGACATCACACAGAATGGGGCCTAAAGCAAAAGAATAAGTAAATGAGATAAATAAACCCACAAGGAAATGCTGCACCCCTCTCTCCCTGAGGGCACGAGCCTTTCACGACACTATCCGTTGGCTCAGGTAGACAGTACGGCGACTTCCTTGGCACTAATTCTCTCTCACAGCCTGTGTCTGACCATTAGTGCATCTTGGCAGTTGTGTCCACACAGCCTGTCCACATCCAAGCATTTCCCAATGTCCCCACTGGTCCCGGCCCAAAGCCCCCGTGGTGTCCCTGCTCCACTCTCACTGCCCGTGAATCTGCTGTTTCCCTGTGGTGACCGCAGCTGTTGGTTTAACCTGTAGTCCAGTGTCACTTCTCTGCTCACCAGCTCCACGCTCCGGCGTTCCCCTCTCACCTAGAGCAAAAGCCAGGCCCATAGCCCTGCCTTGTCTTCATGCCGCCCCTTCTGGCCCCTGGCCCGACACCGCCCCCTGCTGGCCAGTCTGCATGTTGCTGTTCCTTGAACTGGCCGAGGCCTAGCTGTCCCCCCCCCCCCACCTTGGTCTTCGCTTGTCATCTCTCCTGCTCTTTTCCATGTGGTTTCCTTCCTCATTTTCTTGATCTTAAGAATATGTACCATCTGGACATTGTTACAATAGGGTTAAAATATAGTCTGCGTATAATTTTTCCACTGGGAAATATATCTCTACTATTTTTCATGCTGCCAAGTGCCTTAAAAAGACAAAACTAATTTTAAGTTCTGTATATATTATGACACGCAATGGAGACGCCATCATTGAACTATCACTCCATTATCATAAATCATTTAGATCCCACTTCTTTTATTATTGCATTGCAATAAATATTAACTTGGATATTCTATCCTCCTTCATATATTAAGATAGTTCCTTAGTGAGATCTCATGGATTTGTGGCTGTAAGATTGTTGGTTGAAGGAGTATGAGATTTATTTATGCTTCTTGTGGAGTTACTCATTGCTTTCCACAAAATGATACAAACTTATACTACAACAATATAAAATATGTGTACGTATATTTATTTCATTCATGTTCTATTTAGAAAAATATAAAAAAAACTGAGAAAAGAGAAATATCTAATTAGTGCAAAATAGAGAAAATTTTATAATTTTTATCTTTGTTATTAACATCAAGAGAAATAAACTAATTAAATAATGCCCAAGTTACTTCTTTAAATTTATATAATTGCTAAATATTTGTATTAAAAAGCTGCTCGCTCAGATTGCCTATTTTAGCTAGAACAAATTACATATATAATAAGAAAACAATAGAACATCAGAAACAGTAATTAATTGGCCTTTTCTTTTAAAACTGAGAAATAACGGTGTCTGCAGAACTGGTGGCCATAGGTGCGCAAAGGCCTGGCTAGGATGCGGGGGGCACACGGCGCTGACCTGGAAGTCATAGCTCCCAGGAAGATGCTGGGCTTTTCTTTCAGCACCTTCCGACCCTCAGCAGTGCCTCCCCCCTCCCCGGCGTGTCCTGGAGGCCCTGCCGCCCCACCCTCCACAGGGACCCCCACTCCAGCGGGGGTGGAGGATGCTGGGCCGCGGAGAACCAGACGGCCCATATAGTGAGCTCTAGCTACGGAAGCATAGATTTTAACTTATCTCTCCTATTCATTATTTTACTCACTGAGTAGACCAGAGTCTCTACGTCAGACTATTCGGAATGAAGCCATGCACCTTATTCTTTTCTCTGAATTTCAGTATAAAGAACGTAACTCCGAAAGTGGGCGACCCTGAGACACGCAGAGCCATCCGCCGTGCCTTTGACGTGTGGCAGAACGTGACTCCCCTGACATTCGAAGAAGTGCCCTACAGTGAGTTAGAAAACGGCAAGCGAGACGTGGATATAACCATCATTTTTGCATCTGGTTTCCATGGAGACAGCTCTCCCTTCGATGGAGAGGGAGGGTTTTTGGCACATGCCTACTTCCCGGGACCAGGAATCGGGGGAGACACTCATTTTGACTCCGATGAGCCGTGGACATTGGGAAATCCGAATCACGACGGTAAGCACGTGGTTCTTTTCGTAGCAAACACCTGTCTTATGTTTGGTTCTGGACGCCCAGTAATTCTCAGGCTCACGGTACTGACTCTACATTTGTTTTTAAAATTATAAAACAACACATGATGCTTTTCATAACCTTTGCAATAAGAATTTTTATGGGCCTCTAGGTCATGGTGGTCTTTCGTGTGGTCTTTCGATGGAAGATGAGAGGCCTGGTTCTGTGCCGTGTCACTTAGTATTGAAGTCTGGGTGCGTGTTACGCAGCCTCGCTTCCCATACTCCCTTCCAGTGTTTCCACTCGACACTGAACCCTGATTGACATTTGTTGTGTGGCTCCTTCCTGTTACTTTCTTTTCAATCTTCACCTTTCTACTCTATGAATCTTGCCTCTTTCTTCTCTTACCCATTTCCTTTTGTCTCCCAATTTGATACAACTACAAAAGTTATTATTTTGTATTATATCCTTCTTTATTTTTATGAAAAACCACTTTCTCGCCAATGTGTTTTGACACATCTATCAGTTTTCTAATCTTATAATTAGTCAGATATGCAAAAATAATGTGAAACTAAAATCCTCAGTGCAAAAGGAGCAGTTACTTGAAATAAGAAGCATGGGTTTCTTCCCAGACAACAATCCATCTTCTGTTTTATGTTTAAAAAACAGTCACGGAATTGGAAGATCCTGGGGTTACAAGGTTCCAAAGCAGCCTCTCTCCAGTCCCTGCAAACAAGAATGGCATATTTTCTTTCTCCCCACATAGGAGAGTGCTGCTGAATATACAAGTGTGCGTTGTTTTCATAACAACTAACCAGCTCGTAGCACTCTTACTTTCTCTCTGATGAGGGAAGCCCAGCCATCGCATCAAGCATTGTTAGTTCATTAGGGTTAGTTAGCTGGATACTACCCATGAGTTTTTGGAACATGCAGCAGTCAAACACCCGTATAGGACTATAGGATAGATTAGGTTTAGTTAAACTTAAAATAACATCAGATTCCAAAGAAAGAAAATGTAATAACTATTCATGTTTTACCCCCCCAAAATCTAGTATTACACAAAATTATCTTTTGAATTATTGTCAATAGGAGTATTGGCTATAATATTAAATGATGGTTTCGTTGTTAAGTACTGGTTGGAGACTAGACGCAGATGGTGGGAAACTCCATCAGATGGTGGAATGAAAAGCAGGAACTTCGGGCTCAGACTGCCCTGTGTTTGATCCCGCTCCCTGGCGTCGGCCCAGGAGCCTGCCTGGGCGCTGGCGCTCTGCTCCTGCATCCAGGCTGGGGAGTGCTCTTCGGGCCTGTGCGACCTCTTTCTGAGCAGCTAGCAATGCAGCCCCCAGCGGGAGCCGGCCTGTTGCATTAGTCATGTAAAATAAACTGGGCTTACTTTATTTTTATCAAAACCCCACAGGCATTCTAATGAACTGGTTCAGATGTCTTCAATTGTTAGAATTATTTTAAGGAATGGAAGGAATGTTTGCATCTAACTGTCTGAGGAAAACAGCAGTTCCATCAGAATGTTGCTGAGACAGTCAAAACTGCATGTGCCTCCCGGGGAGAGACCTTCTTCAGAAATTCTGAACAGAGAAAATCGTGCTTCATTCCAATAAAGAAGCTGTTATCGGTGGAAGTGGTGTTCTTGGGGTGCCGCTGGGATAACATTTCCAGAGACCCCACCGGAGGACCAGATGTGGGTGAAAACCTTGTTTTTGTGGAATTACATCCGTGGGCTTCCAAAGTCCCATTTCTCTTCATCCAGTCCCGGAGGAAGCGTAGCTGGGGCTTCGGTCCCGCCAGTGCCCAGGTTCCCTTCCAGGTTGAGCTGGATCCCGTCAGCATCCGGCTAGTCAGTCATTGTTCCACTGTGTGAGGGCCACATGGCCTCGGGCCACACGGGAGAGTGCAGGAGGGCCCTCCCCCAGCAGCAAGAGTCCCAAGGGCCTCGAAAGCACTCATAGATCCTCCCTTCCCCCCAACTGGTGGGCGGAGTATGGTGCTGCAGCCCGGAAAGACCTGAGTGACTAACCAGGTACCTTATATGGACTATACATTGGACCACCAATCCACACCTGCCAAATACCCTAAGCCCTTGTCCTATATGGACCGTGCAGTAAGCCACCAATGAGCATGCGCCGAGTACACTAAGCCCCCATCCCTTCCCATTCCGCCCCTCAGAAAGCGTGCCCACCTCTGCACGTGCTGCTGTCCTCCTCTTGTGAGGCAAGCCCGGCAGGTGCTTCTCCTCTGATAAAGCCTGTAGTCTTGGTTTTCGGCCTCTGTTTGATCTTTCAAGCATGAGAGGTCGAATTCCTTTGTTCAGGGGATTCCATGTCCCAGATTTCTGAGCGCTTGCCGTGGCCGTGCCCAGACTGGCCAACCGCCTCTGTCCCCAGGTGTGGTGGACAGTCAGGTACCTTCCCCACTCGCCCAGCTTTACTGGGCACGAGTCCACCTTCCTTTTGTTGGACCCCGGGGAGTGTAAAGGTGTACCTTTCTGATGCAGCTACCCAAGTGACATGCCTCTAACATCTGGCCATCCCTTGCTTCTTTCCTATTATTAATGACCCCTTGGTCATAACTGTACCAGACCAAAGACAGCTACTTTACATTTATATCTCTGAAGCTATGTTAATTGTGCTTTGTGGCCTCATAAATTTAAAATTATTTTTAAAATCTTCTCTGAAAGAGATGGTACCTATCAAATACCCATATGTTCTTCTAAAATACTGAAATAAGAAATCTGCAGAAATCCTTTAGGTGTATCCTTTCTCAGCAGTTTTCTTAGGCATCAGCCAATATTTTTGGAAAAAGGAAGTTTTAAGAAAAAAATCTATGGGGACTTTTGAGATGACATAGGAAATGGGAATGTTGGCACCAAGTTGAGTGGGATCCGTGTTACCAGTGCTCGTGGCATGTGCTTTGTGTGACGTAAGAAGTTTTCCGAGGAATACACACGTGGGAAAGAATTCCGAAACACTAGAGAGGTGTCCAGTGCAGCCAGAGGGCTGTTGACTCAGATTCTACGTAGACACATTCAATGGCCTCTGAATTTATACTGTCCAAGTATAACAATTTTTGTAAATAGGCCTATTATTAAAATCCTAAACAAAGCAATTATTTAATATTTAGTGTTTTATTTGGAGAAAAATATTGTTTTACTGGTCAAATAGGAATTTTTTTCCCTGTGAGTTTAAAGGAAATGCCTTTGCAAAACAATAGTGTTTCACATTGTAGGGATTAGGAAGCAGTTAATGGACTGTTCACGATGTAACACAGGGGGATTGATGCTAATTGAAATTCCAACCTTCGCCTGACAGCAGCAGGGCAGGAGGGGTGGGTCTGGGGAGTGTGGATTGTTTATCTCAGGGCTGCCTCTGGCTCCTGTGGGAGCTGGTGAGCGTGGGGAGCATCAGTGTCTGTCTGCGCTGATCCCAACTCTGATTGCCTTTGTATCAGGAAAACGGGAGGCGCACTTCTGACGTCTTCACTGATAAACATCCCTTCATCTAGTCCCTGTGCTCCTGGCTTACTTCCCAGGAACATAGTTTTCTCTCCTAGTCCAGTGGTCGGCAAACTCATTAATCAACGGAGCCAAATATCAACAGCACAACGATTGACATTTCTTTTGAGAGCCAAATGTTTTAAACTTAAACTATATAGGTAGGGACATTGTTATTAACTTAATTAGGGTACTCCTAAGGCTTAGGAAGAGCCACACTCAAGAGGCCAAAGAGCCGCATGTGGCTCGCGAGCCGCAGTTTGCCGGCCAAGGTCCTAGTCACTTGTCTTAGAAAGCAGAGCAGAGTAATTTAGCAGAAATGCAAATGGAGAGCCTCCTTAGTGCGGCTCCTTTTCCACCACATATTGCTCAGCTAAGAAAGCAATTTGAATCCCATCAACCTCAAATGAGATAAACAGTGTCTTAAGCTGCCGGTAGCTCTTCATTCATTGTTATCCACCTTACCATCAATTTGCTCAAACTCATGATACCTTTTGAAAACCCAACCTAAAGCCCGTTAAGATTAAGTACATTATGCAATCATTACATTAAACATAAATAAATAAACACACACACACTCCTACTAAAAATGCCTTTTCTAAAAGAGTTTTTAAAAAAAATCTTTTATGGAGTGGCTAAGCAAAGCATGCACAGTAATTCCCAGTGGGAAATGTTACTGTGATGTGGTTTTTGCCTGAATGCGAGATGGAAATTTTACCTCTGGCGAAATGTGAAGATTCCTTCTGCGAGTCATTATCTATTGTTTCCTTGGCGACGGTATGAAGTTTAAAGGCGCTATCCATGTAAACAGGCTTGTCACAAAGCCTCTTCCTAATCAGACAGGTGTCTGTCCCAGTCCTGGGATCTCAAATGGGTAATTCTCAGCAGAAGGCTCCCTGTGGACATGGCATAGAACTGTGACCGAGAAGTGTCTGGAGGCAGATCTGAGTTGACTGTGTTGCAGTTCTAGTGACACGAAGAAGGCATGCCTTTGGCTGTGTTTATTGTTAGAAAAGTCCCTGCCAATGAGCGCTCTGATGGTGTCTGTTTAAACACCAGGAAAAGAGAAACGTTGATTTGGATTTCCTCTGGGATGTCAAGCACGTAAATCTGCTACCTCCACGTGATCATGTGATGGTGATGGTTACGTTTACTCCTAACTGGGCTGGGCTAAGGGACGCCCAGGTTCCTGGTAAATACCTCTGGCTGTGTCTGTGTGGGTGTGTCTGGGAGAGATTCGCATTTGAATCAGGAGACCGAATAAAGAAGATTGACCCTGGCCAATGTGGGGGCATCAGCCCGCCTGCAGGGGCCCCACTGGAACGAGAGAGAGAGAGAGAGAGAGAGAGAGAGAGAGAGAGAGAGAGAGAGAGAGAGATTTTTTGTTCCACTTATTCATGCATTCATTGGTTGATTGCATAAATAACCAGGGGTAGGCTGGTAACCTTTTGGTTGCACAGGATGCTGTTCTAACTGGCTGAGCGGCCAGGGCTGAAACTTTAAGTGGCCACAGCGTCCCTCCTCCCCAGCTGGTGATCTGTCCACAGGAGCAGGAACAGCCCATGCAGCCCCCGTGGACTGCAGCTGCCAGCAGTTGACACCCCGGAGAGCTGTGAGCCCTGCGGTGTGTCCTGTGGGCCTGGCCCTCAGCCCGCTCTCCACCTTTTTCATTGAAAGGTCACTTGACCAAATACAGGAGAAAAGGAGGCAAGTCCAGAGACAATGACAGAGCCTCTCTGCTGGCTGTCGTCTCTCATTCGAAGCTGTGAAAGGAGAAAACAGTAAAATGCAAGTAACATGAGGACCCAGAGGTAATGGGGCGTTCGGTATGTCCCTGGTGCTCTGTGAATTCATTTTAGGTATTTAACTCACGCATTACTCACAAAAGACTTTTAAAATAGGAAGTGGAATTACTTCCATTTTGCAAGGAAATTGAGGCACCAGAAGTTTGGTGACCTGCCCAGGTTTCCCTAGTTAGCACAACAACAGCAATGAAGCCATTACACAGTCCTAAAGAATCAGGGAAGTGGAATAGTACTTCCATTTTTAGGAGAAAAATGTATCGCTGAAATATTTTCTCAAGTGAACCAAGAAAACAATATTGGAAACAACTCAGAATGCCCATAAAGGCTCGCTGGGAGCAGGAAAAGAAAGCTTGTTACACTCCAAAACCAGAGCTTGTCATGTGGAAGGAGAGCTGGGCAAGCGTTTCCAGGAGAGCACGGGAAGGTAAAATGATGTGAGGTTCAGGACTACGTACAGAAGGTGCGGGGATCAATCCAGCTTGTGATTATGGGTTCTCCCAAAGGAGGGGAGGGTGGGAAAATTAAAGTGACAGAGATAAGCCACCTAAGAAGAACAAAAATGCCTCATTCTAAATTCAGACCAGTAGTATGCAGTTCAAAAGAATCACTGCATTCATTGTAAAATTAATTAATGCAATCAGATTCATGAATAAATATTAACACATGCCGGTTGTCATGTGCCCCTGAGTTCTGACTCCTGGGGACTCCGTGAATGGTGAATGGGTGAGCTGGCAGGTAACACAGATAAGGAAAGATAAAAATCAAGGATGACCTTTCACCTACAGCCACACAGGAAACTACCAAACAATACAGAAGCCAGAAGGCAGTGCAATATTTTGAAATGCTAAGAGAAAACAACTAGAATTACCAGACAAAACTGTTGTTCAAGGATTAGGATAAAAAGAATAAAAAATGAGAAAACTGACCATTCGTTTAACATGTATAAGAGGCTTTCTAAGATAAGTAGTACAGGATGAGAAGGAGCCCATAAGAAGAATCTTCGATGAAAGGAAGAATTTTGATCAAAGAAATTAATTAATGTTCTATCTATCCTATATAATAAAAGCCTAATATGCTAAGTGTCTGGTCGTCCAGTCATTCATTCTTCCAATCAAAGCGTAATATGCTGATATTCTAAGGCCACTCAACTGCTCACTATGACGTGCACTGACCACCAGGGGGCAAACGCTCTGACCAGTAGGTTAGCTTGCTGCTGGCGTCCTGCCAATTGGAACTGAGTGAGATGGGGCGGACACACCCTGGAGCCCTCCCTAGCTGGCCAACCTCCCGTCTCCCTCCCCGGCCCCAATTGTGCACTGGTGAGATTCCTCAGCCTGGCCTGTGCCCTCTTGCAATCTGGGACCCCTCAGGGAATGTTGGAGAGCTGGTTTCGGCCTGATCCCCCAGGCCAGGCCGAGGGACCCCACTGGTGCATGAATTTGTGCACCAGGCCTCTAGTAAGATAATAATGTATAATCTGTGCAGTTAAAAAGAGACAGAAGTTCCTTTTACAGTAATAGCAGGTAAACCAGGGAAGGAGTGGACAGCATTACATTATTCTAAAGTTTTATATTGTTTAACAGAAAGTGTAAGGAGTAAATCTTACATGTTTTCAGGTGGACATAGTCAATCTTTAAGGATAACCAATAAAAAATACGTTTTAAGGAGAGTATACATTTAAAATGTCAAGAAAAGAAAAATAATGGTATAAAACAGAACAAATTAAAATGATTAGAATAAAATAATTTTAAAATTCCAAACAGATCATTAACCTCCATGAATGTAAACAGACTGAATGGGCCAGTTCCAAAGCAAAGTTCCTAAATCAATAAAAACAAAATCCCACTGTCTAGCACGTGTGTGACCTGGGGGGTGAGGGGCAGAGCCCAGGATCCATGGGTTTCAATTCTGACGCGTTGGTCGTCTGACCAGAGTCGTGCCCTTATTCACCAGCAGAGTCTTTTCACACCAGCATTGTTTCCAACAGCAAAGGAAGCAGAACCACCCACAGGTCTGTGTTAAGAGGTTAATATATACCAATAGTTTACAGGAACACGTGGAGCGCCGAATGGCAGGAAAATGTGTCACGACTGCTACCAGCAACAACATAGACAGTTCTGAGAGAAAGATGAGGGAATAAGGAAAGTTACAGGAGACAAGACATACTGTGACTTCATTTGTTTTGAGGTTCAAAAACAAGGGCAATAAAAGATACAGGTGTGGAAGTGCCCTCTCACAGCAAGGGGGAATGTCACAGCTGCTGGGTGATGACCAGCCGCAGGAGGTGGGGCACGGGATAGGGACCAACGTACCAGGAGATGGGGCAGGGGATGGCGGGGCTCCCAAAGGGAGGTAGTTTTTAGGACTATGTTATCATCATGCTTCATAGTTTGCATAGATGCTAGTAATGTTGTCTTCCATGTATCAGATAGCACATAAATAGGATCCATCATCAGATATGGGTTTTGCAAAGAGTATGGAAGCCCAAAATACTATTTGATCTTAATCAATTTTTCATGCAAAAAAAAAAAAAGCATCTGAATTAAGAATTGAAGGAAAAGTATAATTTTGGCCAAGTGACATAGGAAAAGGGGAATGTTAAAGCGACTATGGAGATGGTCAGCCTGTGTACACACGAGGACACGCTCATTGGGGGCAGGGCTCAGGACCTCACCACTAGCCGCCCGGCTGGTGGGCTCTGCTGGAGCGGCCCCCGGCTCTGAAGCCTTGCCCAGGCCCAGGCCCCTCTAGCCAGGCTATGAGGTATTTAACTTTGATGACTTTTCAAATGGTATATCCACTCTTTTGTCTTTTCAGAGTTTAAAAATTTCCCTATTAAAGTATGCAAATGTGTTCTTTAATTTATTCAAACACTGAATGTGGTTTAGCAGGCAGCATTTTATCCCTTTTCTTTTTCAAAGTTTTTGATGTGAAATAATTGGTTTTCTGAGTTCTTGCAAGCAGCGGTGCCCTCTCATCAAAATGTTAGGAAATGCACTCAGTAAGGTTATTAAGCCTTTTGAAGAATATATAAAACTAGAGGCCCAGTGCACAAATTCATGCACAGGTGGGGTCCGGCCAGCCTGCCCTGACAGGGGCCGATAGGGCCAGGCCAGTAGGGGTGAGGGGCCTTGGGCAATTGGCCAGCTAACCCCACCCCCAATCAGAGAGGGGGGCTGATCCGGAGGCCTGACTGGCCAGGGGGAGGGGCTGCGGGTGGTTATGGGGGGCCAATCGGGGCCCCGATCAGGCCAGTTGGCTGCCGCAGTGCACATCATAGCAACTGGTTGTTCCGGTTGTTACAGTCGTTCCACTCGTTCTATCATTTCGGTCACTTGGATTTTATATATATAGATACTAAAGGCCCAGCGCATGAAATTCATGCATGGGTGGGGTTCTAGGCCTGGCTGGTGATCAGGGCCTATCAGGGCTGTCTCGCCCAGTCCCGATCAGGGCCTGACAGCCGCGTGACCTGCCAGCTGCTGGATGGGGCCTTCTGGATGGGAGGAGGGACTGTGGGAGGTTTCCCAGCTGGGGGGAGGGAGGAGAGACTGGGGGATGTTGGCTGGCTGTGGGAAGTTGGCTGTGGGAGCGCACTGACCACTAAGGGGCAGCACCTGCATTGAGCATCTGCCCCCTGGTGGTCAGTGCGCGTCATAGCGACTGGTTGACTGGTCATTCCGGTTGTTTCAGTCATTTGGTCATAATGGTCATTTAGGCTTTTATATATATAGAATAGAGGCCCAGTCCACAAAAATTTGTGCACTTGGGAGGGTCCCTCCGCCTGGCCTGTGCCCTCTCACAGTCAGGGACCCCTCGGGGGATGACCACCTGCTGGCTTAGGCCCGCTCCCCAGGGAATCGGGCCTAAGCTGGCAGTCAGACATCCCTCTGGCAGCCCAGGAGCCCTTGGGGGATGTCCACTTGCCAGCGGGGAAGCAGGCCTAAGTTGCAGTCGGACATCCTTAGCACTGCTGAGGAGGCGGGAGAGGCTCCCACCACCACCGCTGTACTGGCAGCCATCAGCATGGCTTATGGCTGAGCAGAGCTCCCCCTGTGGGAGCACACTGACAACCAGGGGGCAGCTCCTGCATTGAGCATCTGCCCCCTGGTGGCCAGTGTGTGTCATAGTGACCAGTCATTCCCAGTCGTTCTGCTGTTAGGGTTAATTTGCATATTACCCTTTTATTATATAGGAGTGCCTGGCCAGCCTGGGTGAGGGGCTGATGGCTGTTTGCAGACTGGCCATAGCCCCTTCAGGGTGGGAGTCCCCCCTGCGGTGCCTGGCCAGCCTGGGTGAGGGGCTGAGGGCTGTTTTCAGGCTGGCTAAGCCCCCCAGCAGGGACCCTCACCCCATGAGGGTGTGGCCAGCCAGGGTGAGGGGCTGATGGCTGTTTGCAGGCTGGCCACAACCCCCAGCCACCCAAGCTCCCAGTGGAGGCTGGCTGGAAGCAGGTATCTGGGATTTATTCGTCTTCTATAATTGAATCTTTGTTGCCATGAGTGGAGGCCTCAGCTGGCTCAGGGCTGGCGGGAAGCTTGGCTTCCTCCATTGCCCACGCAACCAAGCCTCCTGCTTGCTCCAGCTCCATGGCTGCCCGCCGCCATTTTGGTTGGGTTAATTTGCATATAGTCACTCTGATTGGCTGGTGGGCATGGCTTAGGGCATAGCAAAGGTATGGTCAATTAGCATCTTTGTCTTTTATTAGTGTAAATTACAAAGCATTCAGTTATATTTCAGTATCTTACCACAAAAATCAAGTCAGTGGAATTATATTCACAGCAACAGTGGCAACCAGATTAATTTTATCTTCCTGGTTTCCATAATTGAATAAATTACAGTTTGAGTTCAACTAAGGCACGTGTCAGCGTCGGTGCTTTAACATGTGTCCACACACCACTCAGACACTGTCCCTTTGTAGCTGTGTGATTCCTTTCTAGTGGCTGTGGGGCACCGAATTAATCGCTTCTAATGAGTAGAATGTGGTGGTGCTGTTGGGTCACCCAAAGAACTCACGATTGGATCTCTCTCTCTCTCTCTCTCTCTCTCTCTCTCTCTGTCTCTCTCTCTCCATCTTTCCTCCTCAAGATACTTGCCTCAGAGCCCCATCACTCTGTTCTGTAGAAGTCCAGGCCGTATGGAGAGCCAGGAGGAGGGACTTCTCCAGTCACCAGCACGAGTTTGCCAGTGAGCCTCTCTGGAGGGCACTCTGGCCTCAGGCCTCCCAGAGGCACACACCGGCCTCAGAGGAGACACCTCTCAGCCCTGGTAGCAGTGAAAAACCAGAATGTCGTTCTTGAAGTTTTTACAAAAAGCAGCTATAAACAACATATTTTAGGGCTTTCAAGCATTGGCACTCTTACATAGACCATCTTTCATTTTCTACTTTCTGAAAGTTGAGGGTGTGTGGCTGACGTGGGGGAACGTGCAGATGCCTGCCTCCACGGCTGGAGGTAGGTTGTGTAGGAGCAGCCGACTGCTAGGAAGCCAGGAGGCAGAGCAGCATGGCCAGGGAAGGCTGTGGAAGGTCTGGGTGCTTCTGCGAATCGGCCCCTGAGTAAGTGCCTGCACAGGAAGTGATGGGCTGGGACAAAGGGGTCACTCCTGTTGAACTCCTTCTTCCTGACAGTCACTGAGCGGGGCGGCGGGGCCACAACAAGAGGGCACTGCCCGTAGCGGCCGGAAGGGAAGCGGGGGGCACGCCTGCAGCTGTGTGGCAGGGGTTTGCAGGAGCGTGGCCGAGGGCAGGCAGTGAGCCAGGCGGGAAGGGAGAGCTGCTGGGAAGGTGTCCCTGGGAGGACGGGGCAGGGGGAGCCTGGTTACGGAGGGCAGTTTGTAGCAGGTGACCCACTGTCCTCAGTAGGGGCCCCTTTGGGGCGTCGTGGTGGTGAGGTTTCACACGCCCAGGTGACCCGACGGCAGGTGCCTCGGGTGGATGAGGCTGGGCTCCCGGGAGCCTTTGTCTCTTGTGATGGCTTTGGTCCCAGCTGGACGTGCGTGGACGGTACTTTTACTGCTTGTCGTGAAAGCCCATGGAAATAAGGCTCCTGAGCAACGGTCGGGGGCGGGCCGTCCTTTCGGAATCAGCATTGCGCCTGCGCCCCCCTGTGCCTTCGGCCACGTGACGTCTCCCGCCTCGGTTTGGGCGATGACGCTTACTCCAGACAAGTCTGTGTTTTGGGGGGTGGCGGGTAGTAATTCATGGAGGGTTATATTCAGCGCAGAAACGGGGCTTCGGGTTCAAACAGATCTGGGTCCCGAGGTGCAGTGTCACTTCCCAGCTCATCAAGTTCTTTCTCCAACCTTTGTTTCTTCGGTTGCTGTTTGCCGTTAACCCCATCACCTCAAAGGGTCCTGTGAGAATTCCCTTCTGGGCAGGTGGGTGCCCAGCGTGGTCATTTCTGTTCCCTCGTTAAGAAAGACGACTTCACCTGGCAGGGGGCTCCGTTGCTGGGCGTTGTCCTGCAACCAAAGGGTGCGGGGTGGATTCCCCGGCAGGGCCCAGACCTGGGTTATGGGTTCCATCCCGGTCAGGGTGCACACGGAGGCCACCGCCCGATGTTTCTCCCTCTCTCTCAAAATCAACAGAAACGCCCTCTGTGAGGATTAAAAGAATAAGGTTTCATTACAGAACACGTTGGATAAATCATGGCCAGATAAAAGCATTCCTATTATTTAAAAAAGGAAATTTTCTTTTTCTTTCATTCTCGTCCCCCAGTTTGGCTTCCCCATCCTAACGGCAGACTTGGAGAGTAGACGAGGAAGAGGCTTAGCGACACCCAGCCTGTTGCAGGACCCGGAGTATGTTCCAAAATAGGCCATGGCCGCCGGCGCCAGCACCTCTGGCTTGCCTGTGCCGCAGGCATGTGTGCTTTACACCCTCCCGACGTCACTCACGTGGGCTTTTTTAATATACATATATATATTTTATTGATTTTTTACAGAGAGGAAGGGAGAGAGATAGAGACATCGATGAGAGAGAAACATCGATCAGCTGCCTCCCGCACATCTCCTACTGGGGATGTGCCCGCAACCAAGGTACATGCCCTTGACCGGAATCGAACCTGGGACCTTTCAGTCCGCAGGCCGACGCTCTATCCACTGAGCCAAACCGGTTTCGGCACTCACGTGGGCTTTTTGATAAAACGTTCCGGTGAGCCGGCAGCAGGGCCCTCCCCGTGGGGGCGGCACCGTTAAGTCACCAGGGTTGTGATTCCACGTGTTTATTTTTTGCTTAATCTCTTCACCTTTCCCTCCTCCCTCTGACAGTCGTCCACCTGTTCTCTGCCTGCGAATCTGTTTCTAGTTTGTTGGTGAGTGTATGTTGCTCATTAGATGCTCATCAGGAACTTCCTGAAGAATGACAGTCACGGTGGCTGAGGCCTGGCCACAGGGGCTGTCGCAGGCACCTCCGCATTATGATGGGAGAGGATGGGCCTCTGTCCACACCTGCAGGAGATGTGATTCCCGTCAGCGTATCATCCATTAACTTCCATGTTAGTCCATGAGACAGGTCTCTGTCCCAGCTGCCGAGGGAGGGGGCTCCATCCACGGAGTTCGGGAGCACAACACACACTGACCCGAACAGGTGCGTGGCCCGGGGCCGGCTGTGTCTCAGGCTCCTGCCCCGGCTCCACAGGAGGGCGGCATCCTGTGAATGGCGCAGTGCAGTGATGCGGCCATGCCCATGCGTGGTTTTGCTTCGCAAGATTCCCTGCATTTAGTGAAGACAGGAGACATGCCTGACTCGCTGAAAAACGGACTTCCTGTCAAACCAGAGCCTGACAGAAGCACACAGGTCCTCGAGTCTCCACGACCCAGAGCGTCCCCTTCCTCGCATGCAGGCCGAGCGTGTGCATCGTGCTGACCCGGCCTAAGTGCTTATGGATTAAGACTCTAATGTTCCGTGGCTGTTACCTTTGGAAAAACTTAATGATTTTTGGAAGACCTATCAGATGGGTATTTGATTTCCTTATATTCTAATGCCAGAAAACGTCAAGATATTAGCAAGGAAATGAGAAATTCAAAACTAAGGTTGGCAGTGCGCTGAGAGGGACGAGGGAGCCAAGGAATGAGGCGAGAGAAAGCAGACCGAGTCGGTGGGGCCGCTGAGAGCCAGTGTTTGAGCAGGTTCATGAGATCACACGCATTAGAATTTTATGACAGTTCTTATGTATGAATATTGATAGTCATTGTTTGTAATCCTCACCCAAGGACATGCGTAGAGAGAGGAAGGGAGAGAGAGCGAAACATTGACTAGTTGCCTTCTGTGCGCTCCCAACCAGGGATCAAACCACAACCCAGGTACATGCCCTGACCCGGGATCGAACCGGCAGCCCGGCAGCACATAGGACAACGTTCCAACTGACTGACTCCGGCCGCGCGGTGTCATCCTTTTTTAACACTTGGCATAGGTGGTCCTCGGAGGGCACAGCATGTAGAATGCGTGGATGGCGAAGGAACATGGGATGAACGTAGACGTAATGATGACACGAAAGTGATAGTGAATGTGTGATTGTTCATCGGACGCAGCCAGGGTTCTGAGACTGGAGCACACAGAGACCCGGAGATCAGAGATGCCAGTGAGCTGCCAGCCCAGCCGGGCGCGGGCAGCAGCGGCCTCCTGTGGGAGCCGGAGGCTGACCCTGGCTTGGGTGCCCCCGTCAGCATGCGCAGAACCAGGACCTGGGGTGCAGTGCTAAGCCCTGGGAGCCATTGTGACCCTCACCCGAGGAAAGCAGCCTGGCGCTTTTTTTTAAAAAAATATATTTTATTGATTTTTTACAGAGAGGAAGGAGAGAGATAGAGAGTTAGAAACATCAATCAGCTGCCTCCTGCACATCTCCTACTGGGAAGGTGCCCGCAACCCAGGTACATGCCCTTGACCGGAATCGAACCCGGGACCCTTCAGTCCACAGGCCGACGCTCTATCCACTGAGCCAAACCGCTTTTTAATTCTCTACAGCTCACCACGCGACAGCAACTTTTGTTTCTAGTGGAATTCAAATCACAGGCCGGCACTTTCTTTAACCATGTTCCCTTTACACTGTGGTGCAGGGATGGTTACCTGCCTGCCAGGCATCTGGAGAGTGACACTTACTCGGAGCTCTCGGCCAGGGCTTCTGACTACAATGCTGTGGCGAGCGGCGGTTCCTGTCGACCTCTCAGTGCCCGGCAGCCTCGCTTTTCCTTAGACGAGCAGCGCCCGCCCTGGGACCCGGGTGGATGGAGCACTGGCTGGACCTGAGGGGAGCAGGACCCTGAAATGCAGGACCGGCTGCGGGTACTTGTTTCACTTGTTGGTTCTCTTATTGGTCAAATATACGAACCACATGTGACTCAGAGACTGTCTTCCTATGAGAACCGTGCAGGGGTCCTAAGGCCGCCCCAGAGCCAGGCTCCACGCACCTGTTTGCTGGGGTGAGAGCAGGTGCACAGGCAGGAGGTTGTGCAGGTGAATAATAAAAACAAGTTGTAACCCTGTACAGGGCCCTGGGGCTCTGACCAGGAAGTTGCATCTGTGGCCAAAAGCAGGCAAGAGTGCCCACAGGTATTTCGGAGCCAGCACTGAGCTCAGGTGTCACCAGGCTCTTCCTGGTCCCGGGAGCCCCGGTCTGTGCTCGGGTCCCTGGTGGGTCCTCGGCTGCTTGAGATCCGTGTCTGGTCCTCGGCTGCTTGAGATCCATGTCTGGTCCTCGGTATGCCTGGTGGAGGATGGCCCTGACCTGAGCCCACGGGAGCACCTGCAGCCACACTCCCTGGCTGCCTGGCGGGCAGCTCTGTCCCTAATGCCTTGTGATGTCAGATGTGTATCTTAGCAAAGGCATCTGGTTTGAAGTCCCAAAGGTGCTCTTGCTGAGTCTGAGTTCTGTATTCCCAATCCAAAAGCGCCGGCGGCTCCTTTTCTCCCGCCGCCTTCCCAGCTGCGCATGCCTGTGGACACGCCTGAGGTCTGCTCCCTTTTGCACGCGTGCACACACGCCTCGTTCCCCACCTTCCTAAGTGCCCCACCTTCCTCGTGTGTGTGTCTCCGTCTGTGACTGGAACACGCTCACTGTGTGACCCCAGTAGCCACATTGCATTGGTTTCTTATTCAGAGTAGCATCTTTAGAAAAAAAAAAATTCCTGTTTTCCAGTAAATGCAAATATATTTTTATTGATTCCAGAGAGGAAGGGAGAAGGAGAGGGAGATAGCAAGATCAATGATGAGAGAGAATCACTGATTGCTGCCATCTACACCCACCCCCCCCCCCCCCGGGGATAGCCCGAAACCCAGGCATGTGCCCTGACCAGAAGTCAAACCGTGACCTCCTGGTTGATAGTGGATGTGCGAGGTGACGGGTGTGTTCATTCGCTCCGTGAAGGAAGTCCGTTCCAAGCACATGTGTATCAAGTCCCCACTCTGTGCATCTTTAATGTGGTGCCGATTTACTTGTCAGTTACACCTCAGCAGAGCTGGGGGAAGTCCTGCCCGTGTCCAGGTGGAAATTGCATCCTGCCCTGCAGCTCCCACTCTGAGGAACACTCCCCCAGAAACCGCCCGCTCATTCCCTCATGGGGCTGGGCCCTCGCTCAGCTGGCAGGTCTGCGTGAGCCCTCTGGCCATGGTAACTGCAGCATTTCGGTCTTTAAAGAACTCGTGTAGATGGGGAAGATTGGCCGAAGAATGGGTGCGGTCAGCGCCAAGCGCAGAGGAGGGGCTGCTGAAGGAGTGGCGGTCCACGCTGCACGGGCCACGCACCCGGGGGGGCTCCGCAGAGAGGGGGCGTGGGTGCATCTCATCACCTGCTCCCTCTGCCTCCAGCATGCTGAAGGGGGTCCCCCCGGGAAGACAGCTCAGACGCCTGCGCACTGAAAAGCACATGCCCTGTGCTGGACGGAAGTGCAGGTGGCCTTGGGAGGAGGCTGGCCCGAGGAGGGCCCGGTGGCCTCGCTGAGGAATGCGGCTTCCCTGGCAGGCAGTGGGAGCGCAGCCTTAACCCCAGTCCCTTACGTCCTTTCAGGATCTCCTTTCGGTGATGCTGGTGCTCATCTGGAGCTGGCCTCTTGGTGCCGGGCATCCTCACCGGAACCCCTGGCATTGCTCTAACGGTTAGAGTCTAACCAGCCTCCGTTCCCAGGCTCTGCTCTGACCACTGCTGAGCGTCTGTCCCTCTCTCTCCCTTGGACATCAGAATGTGGGAGTTGGTCTTAAATTGATTTCATCACTTACCTCGCCCCACAGTGTTATTGCTTCCTGCCTTGTGGGACATACATGCACGGCGAGCAGTCACTCCCTCATATACCCACAGCCCCTTTGTTCTCGCTCCCTTTCCTGTTCACCTTGATACCAAAACTGGTGAAGTCGTCACCCAATGTCGCACACACACCGTGGGCTGAGGCTGGGAGAGACCTCCGCACAGCGACCCCTCTCCCTTTGGTCCCTGAGCACCAGTGCGGTGACAGCACTCTGCAGCCCATGCACCCTGTGTGCCAGCCTGGCCTCTCCGTGCTCCTGCCTCCACCGTCTCCTCTCAGTCAGGACCCCCTGTCTCAGCACAGTGAAGCCTCAGAAGAGTCTTAAGGGCCCACCAGGGCTCCCACCACCGACCAGACTGGGCCCTTGCATGCTGCCCTCCTTCCTGTCAGAGGTGGAGCTGTTATCAGCATAACTAGACGGTGTATTAATGTTCATAAAGGAAGAAAACACAAGGGGTGAATGACGTGAAGTCGGGGTGAGGCGGGGAAGGTGCTGCTGTCAGTCTAACTTGGAAAAAAGAATTGGCTGGAGAGGGCAAGCAGGGCTCATCGGCGAAACCCCTCTCTTCGCTCCTGCTCCCTGCACGCTGGCTCTGTGACCCGCGCTCGCCTGTGCGCCTCCACAGCCCTGTGGTGTAGCAGCTGCATGGCTCCGGCCCGCAGACCCCACACGCCATGCAGGGCAGCGGGAGCACCGCTGAGCCACCGTGCTGGGCTGGACAGGCTTTCCCGTGGAGCAGAGGCAGTCGCCGTGGCCCAATCTGCCCCTGCCCGAGACAGGCTGGACTCGTCACAGCGGGACGGGGAGGGCCAGGCGTTCGATTCCATGGGAATAAAGATCACGCTCCCTGAGTCTCAGGAAGTGCCTTTTCTTGCAACGTCGCCAGAACCCACTCCCACGGCGTCTGGGACTGAACACCCGATGAGCTGCTGGCGATGCTGCCCACGCTCACCCTCACAAGCAAACCAACACGCACACGCACACGCACACACATGCACACACAACACACGCACACACACACGCACACACACGCACGCACACGCACACACAGCACACGTACACACACGCACGCACACACACACACACAAGCGGTTCGCCTGGGCTGTTTCCCGTTTTCTCTCCCCGCACCTGCACGCTGTTCTCTAAGCAGCCCTGTCGTTCCCCTTTCTAAATACACCCAGGATGTCACTGCTTCCCTCAGGCTCTGCCACTCCTGCTTCAGGCCAGGCCACCCCCATCTTGGCGCCCACGCCCCAGGTTGGCACACCCTGCTTCCAGTTCCCAAGGGTCCCACAGAGTCCTGGTCACTGTCCATTCCAGCGGGTCCCCACTCTGCTCAGAGTGTGCAGGGCCCCACCACTCAGACTAGAAGCCATCTGTCACCATTGTCCAAAGTTCTGCATATCCTGGCTCCATGTGCCCTCCAGCTTCCTGCCTCTGCCTGTCTCCCCTTATCATGTCACTGTGTAACACCTGTACGTCTCTCTCTGTCATGTCACTGTGTAACACCTGTATGTCTCTCTCTATCATGTCACTGTGTAACACCTGTACATTTCTCTCTCATGTCACTGTGTAACACCTGTACGTCTCTCTCTGTCATGTCACTGTGTAACACCTGTACGTCTCTCCTTATCATGTTACTGTGTAACACCTGTACATTTCTCTATCATGTCATTGTGTAACACCTGTACGTCTCTATCATGTCACTGTGTAACACCTGTACATCTCTCTCTATCATGTCACTGTGTAACACCTGTACATTTCTCTATCATGTCACTGTGTAACACCTGTACGTCTCTCTCTGTCATGTCACTGTGTAACACCTGTACGTCTCTCTTTTTCCTTGTCACTGTGTAACACCTGTACGTCTCTATCATGTCACTGTGTAACACCTGTACGTCTCTATCATGTCACTGTGTAGCACCTGTACGTCTCTATCATGTCACTGTGTAACACCTGTACGTCTCTCTCTATCATGTCACTGTGTAACACCTGTACATCTCCCCTTATCATGTCACTGTGTAACACCTGTACGTCTCTCTTTTTCCTTGTCACTGTGTAACACCTGTACGTCTCTATCATGTCACTATGTAACACCTGTACGTCTCTATCATGTCACTGTGTAACACCTGTACGTCTCTCTCTATCATGTCACTGTGTAGCACCTGTACGTCTCTATCATGTCACTGTGTAACACCTGTACATCTCTATCATGTCACTGTGTAACACCTGTACGTCTCTATCATGTCACTGTGTAACACCTGTACGTCTCTCTCTATCATGTCACTGTGTAACACCTGTACATCTCTCTCTGTCATGTCACTGTGTAACACCTGTAAGTCTCTCTCTGTCATGTCACTGTGTAACACCTGTACGTCTCTCTTTTTCCTTGTCACTGTGTAACACCTGTACGTCTCTATCATGTCACTGTGTAACACCTGTACGTCTCTATCATGTCACTGTGTAACACCTGTACGTCTCTCTCTATCATGTCACTGTGTAGCACCTGTATGTCTCTCTCTGTCATGTCACTGTGTAACACCTGTACGTCTCTCTGTCATGTCACTGTGTAACACCTGTACGTCTCTCCTTATCATGTCATTGTGTAACACCTGTACGTCTCTCTCTGTCATGTCACTGTGTAACACCTGTATGTCTCTGTCATGTCACTGTTTAACACCTGTACATCTCTCTCTGTCATGTCACTGTGTAACACCTGTACGTCTCTCTGTCATGTCACTGTGTAACACCTGTAAGTCTCTCTCTGTCATGTCACTGTGTAACACCTGTACGTCTCTCTTTTTCCTTGTCACTGTGTAACACCTGTACGTCTCTATCATGTCACTGTGTAACACCTGTACGTCTCTATCATGTCACTGTGTAACACCTGTACGTCTCTCTCTATCATGTCACTGTGTAGCACCTGTATGTCTCTCTCTGTCATGTCACTGTGTAACACCTGTACGTCTCTCTGTCATGTCACTGTGTAACACCTGTACGTCTCTCCTTATCATGTCATTGTGTAACACCTGTACGTCTCTCTCTGTCATGTCACTGTGTAACACCTGTATGTCTCTGTCATGTCACTGTGTAACACCTGTACATCTCTCTCTGTCATGTCACTGTGTAACACCTGTACGTCTCTCTGTCATGTCACTGTGTAACACCTGTAAGTCTCTCTCTGTCATGTCACTGTGTAACACCTGTACGTCTCTCTTTTTCCTTGTCACTGTGTAACACCTGTACGTCTCTATCATGTCACTGTGTAACACCTGTACGTCTCTCTCTGTCATGTCACTGTGTAACACCTGTACATCTCTCTCTGTCATGTCACTGTGTAACACCTGTAAGTCTCTCTCTGTCATGTCACTGTGTAACACCTGTACGTCTCCCCTTATCATGTCACTGTGTAACACCTGTACGTCTCCCCTTATCATGTCACTGTGTAACACCTGTATGTCTCTCTTTTTCCTTGTCACTGTGTAACACCTGTACGTCTCTCTTTATCCTTGTCGTTGTGTAACACCTGTACGTCTCTCTTTATCCTTGTCACTGTGTAACACCTGTATGCCTTACTTTCCTATCCTGTTTCTTTCCAGTCTCCCCCATTAGAATGTAACTTTTGTGAGGCTAGGGGTTTCTGTATGATGTGCTCTCATCTGTGTCAGTGGGGCCTAGACCAGTGCCTGCAGCATGTAGGCATGCAGTGAACAGTGAGGGGCTGTGGACCAGCGATGAGTGCACCCTGCAGCCTGCACCGTCTGCTGTGCCCTCAGCACTGCAGGGCTGGGCTGAGATTTGCTCTGATTTAAAGGATGGAATCAGCTCCTCTATGAATTGATTGGAGTTTGTAGTCATAGAGTATATGTAGTTACCAGGACGGTGAGGCTACACACATTCTAAGTCAGTGAGGACGAATATGTCTTCACATGACAGCCTGCATTCTCCTAGGAACATGCTCAGTCATCTTGTGCCAACTCTGTGGTGCCAGGTGGGCACTAGACTTAGTGGCTTATCACTTAGTAAATTATATGTCAGTTTACTGTGTTGTACACCTGAAACTAATGTAATGTTATATGTCAACTGGAACAGAATTTTTTTAATTTTAAAAAATAATATAAGCCGGAAAAATACGTAAATAATGACCCGAGTTCTATTTGCAGCTCCATAAACACAAGGATGACTGGACACAGGGCAGCCTGTCCCCGGAGCCTCCCTTTCTCCTCTGCTGCCGCGAGCGTGGCTGCCCTGCTCTCTTGTGTCTGTTAGAACCGCGTCCAGGGGGGTCACCAAAGGGCTCCTGTGTCGCAGGCTGTTCAGGCAGACACAGAGCCCGACCTCCCTACGCAGGAGCAGCCATTTCTGACGCTGCTGCGCTTTCTTCAGCTCTCCTTCCTTGTCCATCCCTCCCCGTGCCTGCACGCATGTGGCGCCCTGCGCAGTCCCCTCCCCACCCCGTTGTGAACCAGCACAGGCAGGACGTCCAGGGAGAAAGCAAGTTGAGGTCACAATGCCCCCATTGCTCTTGGGTGCATGTGGAGGACTCGAGTGTCTGCCCGGCTCTGCTCTGGGTGCTCCTCAGTCAGCCTTGTCTTCTCGCCGCACAGGAAACGACCTGTTCCTCGTGGCCGTGCACGAGCTGGGCCACGCGCTGGGCCTGGAGCACTCCAACGACCCCACGGCCATCATGGCCCCGTTCTACCAGTACATGGAGACCGACAGCTTCCAGCTCCCCAGCGACGACCTGCAGGGCATCCAGAAGATCTATGGTGGGTACCGCTGCTTCTGCGTTGTCGTTGCTTTGAATGTATAGACTTGAGGGAGAGGAGAGGAGGTAGAGCGAGACGAGCTCTTCGCTCCACTTACTGGCGCGGACTTTGGTTGCTTCTGACTGGAGATTGAACCTACTGCCGTGGACTCTCAGGTGATGCTCTAACAGGTCCAGCCACCTGCAGGACTTCTATACTTTTTAAGAAATTAATTTATTTGAGTTATTTTTTGAAGTATAAAAATGGGTTGTATTTTTTAAACCACTCCTTCTGTTTGCTTAACCCTGCCGAGGAGTCCAGAATTCCTGCTGTTCCTGCTTCTTTGAAATAGGTGCTCTCGGTATATCTGAGAGAGAAATACTAGGGAAACAGTCTGACCTGTTGGCAAAAGGCTTCAATCTTCAATCCATCAGGTGTTGTTGGCTGTAATCCAAGACGCCTGATAGACAGATCATGAGGGATTTGTAACACGGATAAGGTTTTCTCACTGAGCTTCATCGAAACCTGTAGTCATAGCAAAGCTCTGATAAAGTTTAGTGTTTAAGCTCAGGTAAAAATATGTGATAAATGAATGTAACCAATAAAAACAGCGAGAAATATAAGATTTTCTTCTGAGATACTGAGACTTTGGGGCAGACGCACAGGTTGTCTCCCGGGTTGCGATGCTCCTGTTAGATATTTCATAGACAATGCCTTTTGAAGTTGCAGCAAATACCCTTGCTGGTTGGACATAATGAAATGACCTCAAAGGCCTATAACTACTAAGAATGAAAGTTAACAAAGAAGGGCGTGAGCATTAACAGACGGCTACGCTGACTCACATGTAGCCCTAGTGAACTTCTAGTGCATGCAGTCGCTTTTATTTATGGGTTCAGTCCAGAATGCAGAATACGATGAAGGGAAAGGACTATTACACATGTCGACTACAACCCCAGCTCCTTCACAGGTCCCTTGGCCGCGGGAGGGCGTTGATGCTGCAGGGCTGTTCAGTTCCTGGCGCTCATCGCCTGCAGAGGGAGGATGTACTGTGCTAAACTGGTGCCTGCGCTTCCCGCTTCTACTTCTCAGTGCCAGGAGAGGCTGCTTGCAGTCTTAGTGGCGTCATTTAAGTTCCTTAATTTTGTTTGCATTCGTTAGCTTGTCAACTGCAATATCTCAGTGGTAAGCATCCTCACAGGGTTAAAACAGATTTGAAAAGCACAGATCCACTTGTGTGTGGCTCTTGATTTTTGGGGGAGACTCAGAAAGGCGATGTTTCTGGGACACTGGATGCACTGATGGGTATCCTAGGTAGCTAGCAGGTCCTTCCTGGGCCGAATCAGGGGTCTAGACAGAAGGTCTGCAAATTATGTGCAAGCAGGTCATTGCTTCTCGCTCTCTCTTTTATCTTGGAATACTCTTCATTTATTTATTTTTTAAATCTTCATTGTTGAAAGTATTACATATGTCCCCCTTTCCCCCCCATTAACACCCTCCAGCCCACCCCTGCACCCTGCCCCAGCCTCTCACCACCTAATTGGCCATGCCCATGGTTTATGCATATATACATATAAGGTCTTTGGCTAATTACCTTCCACCCACCCATCCCCCGTCTTCCCTCTGAGAGTCCACAGTCTGTTCGAGGCATCCACGTTTCTGGATTCTCTCTGTTCATCAGTTTATTTTGCTCATTAGATTTCACATCTGAGTGAGATCATGTGATCTCACTTAGCATGATACTCTCTAGGTCCCTCCATGCTGTCTCAGAGGGTAAGAGATCCTTCCGTTTTACTGCTGCACAGTATTCCATGGTGAACTAGTAAATGTACCACAACTTTTTCATCCATTCGTCTACTGATGGGCACTTTCCAGATCTTAGATTGTGCTGCTGCGAACACAGGGGTGGATACATTCTTCTGATTGGTGTTTGGGTCTCTTAGGATATATTCCTGGAAGTGAGTTCACTAGGTCAAATGGCGGTTCCATATTTAATTTTTTTGAGGAAACTCCGTACTGTTTTCCATAATGGCTGCACAGTCTGCATTCCCACCAGCAGTGGGAGTCCTAGGGCTCTCCCTTCTCACCACATCCTCGCCAGCACTTGTCATTTGTTGATTTGTTGATGATAGCCATTCTGACAGATGTGAGGTGATACCTCATTGTCATTTTAATTTGCATCTCTTGGATGATTAGTAACTTTGAGCATTTTCTTTTATGTCCTTTGGCCATCTGTATGACCACTTTGGAGAAGTATCTATTTAGGTCCTTTGCCCATTTTTTAATTGGATTGTTTGTCTTACTTTTGTTAAGTTGTATGAATTCCTTATATATTTTGGATATTAACCCTTTATTGGATGTATCATTGGCAAATATGTTCTCCCATAGAGTGGGCGCCCTTTTCACTGTGTTGATGGTGTCTTTTGCTGTGCAGAAGCTTTTTACTTTGATGTAGTCCCATTTGTTTATTCTCTTCTTAGTGTTCTTTGCCTCAGGATATGTATCTGTAAACATATTGCTTTGAGTGATGTCCTAGATTTGCTGCCTATGGATTTTTCTAAAATTTTTATGGTTTCTCAACTTACATTTAAGCCTTTTATCCATTTTGAGTTTATTTTTGTGTATGGTGTAAGTTGGTGGCCTAGTTTCATTTTTTTTGCATGTTTCTGTCCAATTTTCGCAACATAATTTACTGAAGATACTGTCTTGACTCTATTGTATGCTCTTGCCTCCTTTCTTAAATATTAATTGAGCATAATGGCTTGTGTGGATTTCTGGGGTCTATGTTCTGTTCTATTGATCTATATGCCTATTCTTGTGCCAGTACCAGGCTGTTTTGATTATGGTGGCTTTGTAGTATAACTTTAAATCATTATTGTAATTTCTCCAACTTTGTTTTATTTTCCCTCAGGATTGCTGCAGCTATATAGGGTCTTTTTTGATTCCATATAAATTTTTGGAGTATTTGTTCTAAATCTATGAAATATGCTGTTGGTATTTTAATAGGGATTGCATTGAAGTTCTAGATTGCCTTGGGTAGTATGGATATTTTAATGATGGTGATTCTACCAAGCCATGAACATGGTACAGTGGGGCCTTGACTTACGAGCGTCCCGACTAACGAGTTTTTCGAGATATGAGCCCTCTCTCAGCCGATTTTTTGCTTTGAGTTGCGAGCTAAAATTTGGGTTATGAGCCAGCTTTAGATACCCCACCGCTAGTTGGCGCAGCGAACGTCACAGTGAACGCCACAACATCAGCCCAGCATCACGTGTCTCACTCGTTCACTTAATGATTTGACATACGAGTAATTTGAATTACGAGCTCCATCACAGAAGGAATTAAACTCGTAAGTCAAGGCCCCACTGTATATTCTTCCACTTGTTTATGTCATCTTCTATCTCTCTTTTCAAAGTCTTATAGTTTTCTGAATACAGGTCTTTTGCCTCCTTGGTTAAGTTTATTCCTCGGTATCTTATTATTATTGTTTCAGTGGTAAATGGGATTATTTGTTTAGTTTCTCTTTCTGAGAATTCATTATTGGTGTATCAAAAAAGCTATTGATTTTTGGGTGTTGATTTTGCATCCTACTACATTGCCAAATTTATTTATTAAGTCTAGTAGTTTTTTGGTGGAGTCTTTAGGTTTTGCTCTGTACAATATCATGACATCTGCAAATAATGACAGATTTCCTTACTCCTTTCCAATTTGGATGCTTGTTACCTCTTCTTCTTGTTTGATGGCTGTGGCTATGACTTCCAGTACTATGTTGAATAAGAGTGATGAAAGCGGGCATCCCTGTCTTGTTCCTGTTCTTAGGGGAAATGGTTTTAGTTTTTGCTCATTGAGTATGATATTGGCTGTAGGTTTGTCATATTTGGCCTTTATTATGTTGAGATATGATCCCTCTATTTCCACTTCCCTGAGGTTTTTATCAAAAATGGATGTTGGATTTTGTTGAATGCTTTTTCTGCATCTATTGATTTGATCATGTGGTTTTTGCCTTTCAATTTGTTTATGTTATATATCACATTTATTGATTTGCAAATATTGTACCAGCCTTGCATCCCCGGAATAAATCCCACTTGATTATGGTGTATGATCTTTTTAATATATTGCTGGATCTGATGTACTAATATTTTGTTGAGGATTTTAGCATCTATGTTCATCAGGGATATTGGGCTATAATTCTCTTTCTTTGTAGTGTCTTTATCTGGTTTTGGAATTAGGATAATGTTGGCCTCATAAAAGAGCTTTGAAGTATTCCCTCCTCTTGGATTCTTTTGGAATAGTTTAAGGAGTACAGGTGTTAATTCTTCTTTGAATATTTGGTAAAACTCCCCTGTGAAGCCATCTAATCCAGAGCTTTTGTTTGCTGGGAGTTTTTTTGTTTGTTTCTTTTATTTATTTATTTTAAATACTGCTTCAATTTCATCAATAGTTATTGGACTATTCAGGTTTTCTGATTTTTCGTGATTCAGTTTTAGGAGATTGTATTTTTCTAGGAATTTTTCCATTTCATCCATGTTGTCCAGCTTGTTGGCAGTTGTTCATAGTATTTTCTTACAATCCTTTGTATTTCTGTGGTGTCAGTGGTTACTTCTCCACTTTCATTACTGATTTTATTTATTTGGGTCCACTCTCTTTGTTTTTTGATGAGTCTGGCTAATGGTTCATTATCTTGTTTATCCTTTCAAAGAACCAGTTCTTGGTTTTATTGATTTTTTGTTTTGTTTTGTTTTTGTCTCTATGACATTTATTTCTGCTCTAATCTTTATTATTTCCTCCCTTCTATTTGCTTAGGGCTTTTCTTGTTTTCCTTTTGTTCTTTAAGTTATAGGGTTAATAGTTTGTTATTAATTTTCTTGTTTTTTAAGTAGGCCTCTAGTGCTATGAACTTCCCCCTTGGGACTGCTTTTGCTGTGTCCCATAGATTTTTGGTTGTTATGTGTTCATTTTCATTTGTTTGTAGGAAGTTTATTATTTCTTTCTGATCTCATTGGTAATCCATTCATTGTATAATAACATGCTATTTAGCCTCCAGGTGTTTGAATGTTTTTGGGTGTTTTTACTGTAGTTGATTTCTAATTTCATTCCACTGTGATCTGTGTAGATGTTTGACAAGATTTCATCTTCTTCTACTTGTAGAGACTTATTTTATGTCCTAACATGTAGTCTGTCTTTGAGAATGACCCATGAGCACTTGAGAAGAATATATATTCTGTAGCTTTGGGGTGAAATGTTCTATAAATTTCAATTAAACCCATCTGATCCTGGTGTGTCCTTTAGGGTCACTGTTTCCTTGTTAATTTTTTTTTTGTCAGGAAGATCTAGCCAGTGAAGTCAGAGGGGTGTTAAAATTCCCTACTATGACTGTATTGTTGTCGATGTCTTCCTTAAAGTCCTCTAGAAATACTTTAAAAAATATATATTTAGGTGCTCCTATATTGAGTGCATATATGTTTACCAGGGTTATATCCTCTTGTTGGATCTATAATTATGTAGTAACCTTTGTTGTCTCTTGTGATGGCCTTCCTTTTGAAGTCTATTTTATCAGATATGAATATTGCTACACCAGCATTTTTTTCTTCTTTTACCTCTGCATGGAAAATTTATTTCTATCCCTTCACTCTCATTCTGTGTGACTGTTTTGTTCTGAGGTGGGTCTCTTGTAGGTAGTATTTAGTTGGGTCATGTTTTCGTATCTACTCAGCTACCCTATGCCTTTTGATTGGAACATTTAATCCATTTACATTTAAGGTTATTATTAATAGGTACTTATTTATTGCCATTTTAATTTTTTTTCTTTTCTTTTTTCTTGCCTTTTTAATTCTGTATGCTTAGGTTTCTCTCTCTCTCTTTCTTCTCATTACAGCAGTCCCTTTACCATTTCTTGTAACGCTGGCTTGGTTGTGATAAACTCCTTTAGCCTTTTTTTTTTTTTTTTTTTGTCTGCGAAGCTTTTTATTTGAGTGTTTATTTTGAATGATAGCCTTGCTGGATATAGTAATCTTGGTCTTAGATCCTTGCTTTCCATTTCCTTGAGTACTTCATGCCATTCCCTTCTGGCATGTAGTTTCTGATGAGAAATCAGGTGTCAGCCTTAAGGGAGCCCTTTTGTAGATAACCCTTTGCTTTTCTCTTGCTACTTTTAAGATTCTCTTTGTCTTTAATTTTTGACATTTTAATTTTGATGTGTCAGGGCGTGAACCTGTTTGGGTTCTTCTTGTTTGGGACTCTATGTGCCTCTGAACTTGTGTGACTTTTTTCCTTCATCGGGTTAGAGAACTTTTTTTGCCATTATTTCTTCAAACACATTCTCTAGCCCTTTCTGCCTCACCTGGCACACCTGCTACGTGGATATTGTTACGTTTCGCATTGCCCCACAACTCCCTTAAGCTGTCCTCCTGTTTTTTTTTTAATTATTTTTTTCTTTTTGGTTCTCTGATTAAGTGGTTTTTTTCAACCCTGTCTCAAATTCACTGATCCGATTCTCAGCTTCCCCTAATCTGCTATGTATTCCCTCCAATGTGGGCTTTATTTTGCTATCTCATTCTTTATTTCTGTTTTCATAGTTACTATATCTTTTCTCATGCTATTGAACATCTTACCATCATTGTTCTGAATTCTATGTCAGATAAATTTTCTATCTCCACTGCATTTATGTCTTCTTCTGGAGAATTCTCTTGTTCTTCATTTGGAGGTTATTTCTTTTTCTCCTCATTTTGGATGCCTGTTTGGGTTTGTGATTATTAAGTAGATCTGGTACACCTTTCAATCTCTAGTTAGGACAGTGTCAACCACTGTTTCCTTTTTAATATATTTTTATTTATTTCAGAGAGGAAGGAAAGGGAGGGGGAGAGAGACACATCAATGATGAGAGAGAATCATTGATCAGCTGCTTCCCACATGCCCCCTCCTGGGAATTGAGCCTGCAACCTGCGCATACACCCTTGACCAGAATCGAACCTGGGATCCTCCAGTCCACAGGTCAACACTCTATCCACTGAGCTAAACCGGGTAGGGCTCAATTGTTGTTTCTGACAAAGACTCAACGCCTTCAGAGACAGCCTCCTCTTGCAGATTCATTGGATTTAGTCTTGAATAGCCCTCAGGCAATTGTCCGCAGGTGTGAAAGTTTTTCCCATCAGGGTGGGGCACTTGCTTTGCCTGGAGGCAAATTGTTATTCTCAGTCTCTTAATGGGCCTCAGCAACTCTACACCATGGGACAAGGTGTTTCCCAAGGTGGGTAACCTGTCCTCCCCAGGCAAAACAGCCTAGATAGCAATTGTCTGCATGAGATAGATGACCTCCACAGTGTGAGGGAATGACTCAGCATATGAAACTAGGGTGTCTGCCTTCTGAGGTCTAATCCCAGAGTCCCCAACACTGGCTTCTGCTCACACATCTCCAGTCCACTCTGCCTTCCCTCTGCCAGAGCACAAGGTGGATGGCTCCACAGCTTTTGTGCATTGCCCCTTTAAGAGGGCGTCTACATTAACAGTTGTTTCTTCCATGCAGACTGCAACCCTGCTGCTTTTCACAGTCAGTTGTTACGTGCATACCCTTCTCAGTTTTGGTGCTCTCTGATGGGGGGCCCAGCTTGGGGATTAGCCCCCAGAGTTCTCAGTGGCAACACCCCACATTTGAGATATCCGTCTGAAACTGCAGTCTCTATGCGATCTCCACTTTCCATCCTTGGTTATGAGGGTTCTCTCCAGGAAGTCTTCAGTTGATTATTCAGGGAGTATTCCTATATTTTATTTTATTTTTTTAACATATTTTATTGATTTTTTACAGAGAGGAAGAGAGAGGGATAGAGTTAGAAACATTGATGAGAGAGAAACATCGATCAGCTGCCTCCTGCACACCTCCTACTGGGAATGTGCCTGCAACTAAGGTACATGCCCTTGACCGGAATTGAACCTGGGACCTTTCAGTCTGTAGGCCAATGCTCTATCCACTGAGCCAAAACAGTTAGGGTATTATTCCTATATTTTAGTTGTAATTCTAGTTTTGTCCTGGGAGCATGTCTGTGTAGCATCCACTTACTCTACTGCCATTTTTTTAAATATAGTCTTATTGATTTCAGAGAGGAAGGGAGAGGGCAATAGAGAGATAGAAACATCACTGATGATGAGATAGGAAGATGGTGGCCAGCAGAATGGAAATGACAGAGAGTGTGAGTGAGTGAGGTAGCGAAAGGGGAATGTGTGGACGTATGTGGTGTGTGTGTGAGTGAGGGACAGTTAGACCCTGCAGGACGTCCAGGGGTTGGCAGACCAGGCTATCCTAGACAGAGAGCCTCTGCTACTGCTGAAATCACTCCCAGGGTGGCCAGCTTGACAGAAACCACACCATCTTGAAGGAGAGAGCTGTTGTGACTAGGAGCCCAGCCTCACCACCACCCAGACTAGCCTCAGATGCCATCCTGGGCCCTATAGTCACTCCAACCAAAGATCTTCTACCTCAGCTGCAGACCCAGACACCCAAATTCCAGCCTCCTGGATGTGGGCTCCTGTGGGCCCCTGAGTGCACTTGTCTCCCGCCAGCCCATTGTGTAGTTCCCAAGCATCCTGCTGGTGAGTCTTGAACTGTTTCCCCACCCGCCAAGCCTGCAGCATCGCCCCGGCCCTTGTGGTCCCGCAGGTGAGTTTCTGGCTGAGTTCCCTGTCTCCAAGACCGAGGAGTCGGCTCCTGCCCTGTAAGTCCCACAGGCAAGCCTCTGTCTGCATTCCCTGCCCCGCAAGACCAAGGTGTCAGCCCAGCCTTGCACATCCAGCCAGCGAGCTTTGGACCAGTGTTAGCAGGAATGGGGAGATAAAAAACAACCCCCCAACAGAAAGAAAAGGAGGAATTCCCAGAAAAGAAACTAAATGAAACATAGGCATGCAATATGTCAGAAAAAGAATTCAGAGTAATGGTCATACTGTTCATAAACCAGATGGATGAGAAAAATCAACAACTTGTGTAAGAATCGGGAGGAAATAAAAAATGATATAGCTACAATAAGAAACACAATGGAAGTTTTCAACAGTAGACTAGAAGAAGTGGAGGACCGAAGTAGTGAATTAGAAGATAGGGCTGCAAAACTCCCAATCTGAACAGCTATTGGAGAAAAAAATTAGAAAGCAGGAGGAGAGCTTTGGGACAAAATGAAACAAAGTAACATACATTTGATAGGCATGCCAGAATGACAAGAAGAGGAGCAAGGATTAGAAAACCTATTTGAAGAAATAATGACAGAAAACATCCCTGATTTGGGGAAAAAAAGTCACACAAGCACAGAGTCCCAAACAAGATGAACTCGAAAAGACCCACACAAGACATGTTGTAATTACAATGGCAAACATTAATGACAAAGAGAGAATCTTAAAGGCTGCAAGAGAGAGACAGAAAGTTATGTACAAGGGATCTCCCATTAGACTATCAAATGATTTTTCAACAGAAACACATCAGGCCAGAAGGAAATAGAATGAAGTATACAAAGCATTGCAAAGCAAAAGACCAAATCCAAGAATACTCTATCCAGCAAGGCTGTGATTCTAATTGAAGGGGAAATTAGGAGCTTTTTAGACAAAGAAAGTCTAAAGGAGTTTATCACTACCAAGCCAGCAATGCAATAAATGCCAAAGGGGCTATTGTAAAAAGAAGAAATAAAAAGGCAAGAAAGAATACAGGCACAAAGAATGAAGATGGCTACAAACAAGGACCTATCAATAATAACCATAAACATAAATGGATTAAATGCTCCAATCAAAAGGCATCAAGTGGCTGAATGGATAAGAAAACATGACCTATACATATACTGTCTACAAGAGACCCAAATCAGAACAAGGGACTCACACAGACTGAAAGTGAAGGGATAGAAAAATATATTTCAGGCAAATGGAAATGGAAAAAAAAGCTGGGGTAGCAATACTTATATCTCACAAAATAGGCCTCAAAGTGAGGGCCATAACAAGAGAAAAGGAAGGCCACTTCATAATACTAAAAGGATTGCTACAACAAGAGGATATAACTCTGATAAACATATATGCTCCAAATGTAGGCGCACCCAAATACATAAAAAACTTCTGGAGGATATCAAGGGAGAGATCGACAGCAATACAATCATAGTAGGGGACTTTAGTATCCCATTGACATCACTGGATAAATTCTCTAGACAAAAAATCATCAAAGAAACAGCAATCCTACATGACTCACTAGATCAGATGGACTTAATTGACATCTTCAGAGCATTTCATACACAACCTACAGAATATACATTCTTCTCAAGTGCACATGGGACATTCTCAAAAATAGACCACATATTGAGACACAGGCAAAGTCTCTCCCAATTCAAGAAGATTGAAATCATATCAAGCACCTTCTCAGACCACAATGACATAATATTAGGAATCAACTACAATAAAAACAATAAAAAATTCAAACACTTGGAGGCTAACTATCATACTATTAAACAATGATTGGGTTACCAAAGAGATCAAAGAAGAAATTAAAAACATCCTGGAAATGAATGACAATGAAAACACAAAAATCCAAAATCTATGGGACACAGTGAAAGCAGTCCTGAGAGTCCTATCAAAAAAACAGGACTATCTACAAAACAAGAAAAAATTGTAATAAATTACCTAACCCTACAACTTAACGAATTAAAAAGAGAGCAGCAAGAAAAGCCCAGAGTGAGCAGAAGGAAGGAAATAATAAAGATCAGAGTGGAAATAAATAACATAGAGTCCAAAATAAACAATATAAAAGATCAATGAAACCAAGAGCTAGTTCTTTGAAAGGATAAACAAGATTGATGAATCTTTAGCCAGGGTCACCAAGAAGTAAAGAGAGAGGACCCAAATAAACAAAATCAGAAATGAAAGAGGCAAAATAACAACAGACCCCTCAGAAATACAAAGGATTGTTTAAAAAATACTATGAAAAACTTTATTTCAACAAACTGGATAACCTAGAAGAAATGGACATATTCCTAGAAATATATGACCTTCCAAAACTTCATCAGGAAGAATCAAAAAGTCTGAATAGGCCAATAACTATGGAGGAAATTGAAGCAGTAATAAAAAAAACAAAAACAAAAAAACAAAAAAACCCAACTTCCAGGAAACAAAAGCACTGGACCAGATGGCTTCACAGAGGAGTTTTACCAAATTCAAAGAAGAACTAAAACCTATCCTTCTCAGACTATTCCAAAAAAAATTCAAAAGGAAGGAACACTTCCCAGCTCTTTCTATGAAGCCAGCATTACCCTAATCCAAAAACCAGATAAAGACACCACAAAGAAAGAGAATTACAGGTCAATATCCCTGATGAACATAGATGTCCTAACAAAGTCCTATCAAATCAGATCCAGCAATACATTAGGAAGATCATACACCATGACCAAGTGGGACTTATTCTGGGGATGCAAAGACGGTACAATATTTGCAAATCAATAAACATGATACATCACATAAATAAATTGAGTAATAAACATCACATAGTCATATCAATTGATGCAGAAAAAGCATTTGACAAAATCCAACATCCTTTCTTGATAACCCTCAGCAAAGTGGGAATAGAGGGGTTATACCTTAACATAATAAAAGCCTTATATGACAAACCTATAGCCAACATCATACTAAATAGACAAAAACTAAAACCATTTCCTCTAAGAACAGGAACAAAACAAGGATCCACACTCTCACCACTCCTGTTTGACATAATACTGGAAGTGCTAGCCATAGCAATTAGACAAGAAGAAGAAATAAAGGGCATCCAAATTGGAAAATAAGAAGTAAAACTGTCATTATTCGCAGATGACATGATATTGTACATAGAAAACCCTAAAGACTCCATCAAAAAACTATTAGACTTAATAAATGAATTCAGTAATGTAGTAGGATACAAAATTATACTCTGCTCTGTAGAGTATATGATTGTCTGACCACAGAAATCTATTGCTTTTTTATACATCAATAATGAACTTACAGAAAGAGAAATTTAAAAAGCAATCCCATTTACCATTGCAACAAAAAAATTAAGATACTAGGAACAAACTTAACTAAGTAGGTAAAAGACCTGTACTCAGAAAACTAGAGGATGTTTTAAAAAGAAATATAGGAGGACATAAACAAATGGAAGAATACACCGTGTTCATGGATTGGAAGAATCAACATCATTAAAATGTCCATACTACCCAAAGCAATCTATAAATAAAATGAAGTCCACATTAAGATACCAACAGCATATTTCACAGACCTAGAACAAACTCTCCAAAAATTAATCCCGAATAGCCACAACAATCCTGAGAAAGAAGAGCAAAGTTGGAGGGATCATAATACCAGATATCAAGCTGTATTACCAAGCCACGGTTCTCAAAACTGCCTGGTACTGGCACAAGAACAGACATATAGACCAATGGAACAGAACAGAGAACCCAGATATCAACCCAAGCCATTATGCTCAATTAATATTTGACAAAGGAGGCAAGTGCATAAAATGGAGTCAAGACAGTCTGTTCAATAAATGGTGTTGTGAAAATTGGACAGATTCATGCAAAAAAAAAAATGAAACTAGGTCACCAACTTACACCATAGACAAAAATAAACTCAAAATGGATAAAGGACTTAAACGTAAGACAGGGAACCATAAAAACCTTAGAGAAAACCACGGGCAGCAAAATATCAGACATTTGTTGTAGCAATATCTTTACCCATACAGCTCCTAGGGCAATGGAAATTAAGGAGAAAATAAACAAATGGGACAAAAGAAAACCATCAAAAGAAACCATCAACAAAACAACAAGAAAGCCCACTGCATGGGAGAACATATTTGCCAATGTTATCTCAGATGAGAGTCTAATCTCCAAAATTTATAGGGAGCTCATACAACTTAACAAGAGGAAGATAAACAACCTAATCAAAAAAAAAAAAATGGGCAAAGAACCTAAGTAGATACTTTCCAAAAGACATACAGAAGGCCAAGAGGCATATGAAAACATGCTCAAAGTCACTAATCATCTGAGAGATGCAAATCAAAATGACAATGAGGTATCATCTCACACCTGTCAGAATGGCTATCATCAATAAATCAGCAAAGGACAGATGCTGGCAAGGATGTGGAGAAAAAGGAACTCTTGTGCACTGCTGGTGGAATGCAGACTGGTGCAGCCACTGTGGAAAATAGTAGGGAGTTTCCTCAAAAAATTAAAAATGGAACTCCCATTTGACCCAGTGATCCCACTTCTAGGAATATATCCCAAGAAATTAGAAACACCAATCAAAAAGGATATATGCACCCCTATGTTCATATCAGCACAATTCACCATAGCTAAGATTTGGAAACAGCCTAAGTGCCCATCTGCAGATGAGTGGATTAAAAAACTGTGGTACATCTACACTATTGAATACTACGCTGCTGCAAAAAAAGAAGGAATTCTTACCATTTGCAACATCATGGATGGACCTCGAGAGTGTTATGCTAAGTGAAATAAGCCAATTAGAGAAAGATAAATACCACATGATCTCACTCATTTGTGGAATATAGTGAACAACATAAACCGATGAACAAAAATAGAGCCAGAGACAGAGAAGCATGGAATAGACTGTCCAAACTATGAGGGAAGGCATGGGGTGAGGGTAAGAGATCAACCAAAGGACTTGTATGCAGGCGTATGAGCATTACCCATGGGCATAGTCACTAGAGTCACTAGGGGGTGAGGGCATTTGCTGGGGGTGGGAGTGGCAGGAGAGAGGTGAATGGAGGAAAAAAATAACATTTTAATAGCTAAGTATGGGCCAGGGGGTTCTTGCAATATCAGGGCACTGCTCTGTAGAGTATATGATTGTCTGACCACAGTGTTGTGCACCTGAAACTAATACAGGATAATATTGAATGTGAACTACAATGGGGGAGGGGGGAGAGATGAAATATTGTATTTTGTATGTTTTTCATCATCATCATCATAATAAAAAAAGAAACATCAATGATGAGAGAGAATCATTGATCAGCTGTCTCCTGCACACCCCCTACTGGGGATCGGGCCTGCAACCCAGGCATGTGCCCTTGACCAGAATCAAATCTGGGACCCTTCAGTCTGTAGGGAAATGCTCTCTCTATCCACTAAGCCAAACCAGCTAGGGCACCATTTTTAATCTCTCTGTCACTGCTTCTTTGTAGAAACACAAATCCCTCGAGGAATGATGATGTGCATCTGCACCAAATTCCATGTGTAAACTTTGGCTTGACTCAGAGCCCTCTCTTTAGAAACCCTTCTGCATTGATGTTTCTGGTGGTGCCTTAATCAGAGGGAGTTTCCGATTCTGTATTCACATGAAACTGTTCTAGAAATTGGTCCAAGCATTTCCTGAGAAGAGAATGGTAAGAGTCAGGAAAAGATTATAAACTATAATTGGAGACATAGCACTAATTCGTTAATGTTTATGTTTTAGAAATGTTTGCATAGAATCATTATCCCTGGAAACCTAGGATAAACGGTAGCGCTTACATATGAGGTTCCAGTATTCATTTTCATTTATTTATTATTTATACACCACCTTCTTCCAAAAGGGATTTGAAAACAGCTGTTCCACAGAGAACTGTGGTGAAGCTCTGAAAACTGTCGTTAAAGGTTAACGAAGGAAAGCCTGGCTGCTGGGCCCCGAGGGAGCCTGTGCACCCGGTTTCTGAGCCACGCAGTCATGGTGTGTTGGGTCAGACAGTTTGCTTCTCAGAAATGCACAGTGTAAAGGCCCCTTGCATGTGCCTCTGCGGACGGTGGTCTCTCGGGGCACGTTGTCCAGACCCCCAGCTTTAAATGAGCCAGTGCTGTCCTCCTATTCCCTCAGGTCCGCCGGACAAGACCCCCCCACCGACCAGGCCTCTGCCCACAGCGCCCCCGCACCGCTCCGTGCCCCCAGCCGACCCCCGCAGGAACGACAGGCCCAAGCCGCCGCGGCCGCCCACTGGCAGGCCTGCCTACCCTGGGGCCAAGCCCAGCATCTGCGAAGGCAACTTCAACACGCTGGCCGTCCTCCGCCGGGAGATGTTCGTGTTCAAGGTAGGAGCTGGGTTTCTCATTTCACGGGCAGTTGAAGAGTCCACGGTGTAGCTTTCGAAAATCAGTCCTCGTGCCTTCAAACGCCACCTTCCCAGACGGCCCACAATCAGAAGGTTCACAAAAGCGTTTTAAAAACTAAAGGCACCCACGGACGTCAGTGTCCAGCAGAGACAGGGCACCACCTATTGCTGGGCGCACTCACCGGAGCCGCCGAGGTGCTGGGAGGAGAAGGTGAGGCAATGCCGCCCTGGGAACAGACGGCCAGCCCAGTGGATGCCCCGCGAGGAGCTGCCCGGCGAGGTCCCGGAGGTGCCAGTGCAGGCCCGTCTGGGGGAGATCCCTGTCATGGTGTCCAGGAGAGCGCTGACCTGGACTCCTGGGGCCTGTGAGCTGATTGTTCTCTGTGAGGCATCCCTCTCATTTCTCACACACACACATACACACACACACACACACACTGCTTTGTTCTCGAGTCAGGCTTCTGTGCTTACCTGGTTCACATTATCTCTTAAAGGTTAGAAGCTAAAACAGATTCTACGTTTTGATAAACGTGCTTTTTAATGCCATCGGTTCTCAATCACACCAATACACAATGTAGTAAAGGAAGTCACATAATATTGAAACGTGAATATAGAATAATACTGAAAAGTAATTTTCTCCCTCAATATTTGTAAACTGATCTTAAAGATTAATGAAAAACATGTTTTACGTTAGCATTAGAGTATTAAAAGTGCCACATTTTTACCAATAGCATCCATTTAAAAATAATGTGCCCTCATTTTTGGTGCTCACAAATCAATAAATAGTGAAATATTTTCTGACTTATGCAGGGTTTCCTATCTGCCAGGGGCTGTGCGAGGGTGTGATTGGTGGACTGTGCACCCGGCTGCCACCCCGGGGCAGATTCCCACGTTCTGGAAGGTCCTCCAGTGCTCCAGTAGCTGCCTCCCGCCCACTTTAAGCAGATTAATGAATTACGATGCAAGGAGTCCGATAAAAGCTTATGAGGTCATTTCTGTTTATCCTGCAAGTCGCCTGATGACAAGCGAGGGATTCCGCTTCCACCCTTTTGGCTGAGTTTGAACTCCAGTCGTCACCCCGTGGTGTCGTAGTGTGTGACCAACGTCCCCACCTCACCACGATGGCACGGAGCCTGGGCTCTGAGACCCTATTAGAGCCCTTAGACTGCACTCTTGGAGGCAACGCGGGTCTTCATGTCTGACTGTCCTTCTTGCCGACTCCTTGCTCTGCTCACTGGAAGCCGAGTGAGGAGTGAGCCCCTGATGAGGTGCCGGTCCAGGATCCAGGGAATGGAGGTCCCTGGGCCACCTCTCGGGGAGCACGCAGGAGCCGCTATTTCCGTTAGCAAGACAGGTGTATGAGAATCACCCGTGTTTGAATTCTTCTCGAAAACTCCCTCCCCTCCCCGTGAACTTCATCAAAACTCTACAGCAGCGGCCGCCAGCCTTTCGGACCTCACGGACACCAGTGGCGCACGGACCACAGGTTGGCGACCTGCTCTACAGGAAAGAGCTTCTAGCCTCTCCCAGAAGTTAACTTCTGGTTCCACTGGTCTCTGCTTTTTTCTAAGAATTACTTCTGTTGAAGATAACTTCTGGCAGGCATTCCATTCTTTTACACTCCACCTACCGATGGATTTGTCACGTAATTTCATAATTTCTGAACTCATCCCCCAGTTTACACGAGCGGGAGCATGTGCCAGAGCGTCCCAGGCACCATGGCCCTGCCGGGAGCTCGTGCTGTGGGAGGAGGCAGGTGGGAGCTTCAGTTCTTGTAGGATCAGGAGAAACAGGCCACACTGGCTACGCGGAGTCTAATTTCCTGGGCACGATAAGGAGACTAGCATTTGGTGTACTGGGAAGTCCGTGTGCTGAGGGAGAAAATATAGATGTGGTAATGGCAGCACAAAGTAACCAATGACACACTCAGAAAAGCAGAAGATTTGGTCAAAGGGAAGAGAGCGTGCCTGGGGAGGACCCCCTCTTAGCTCACAGGCCCCATGGACTCTGGGTCATTCACATGTGCCTGGGTGTATGCTGGGCATTTTAATCTCAAAAACTTGGAGTAAAAATGCAAGATGGATGCTAGTCTCTGTCTTACAAATGAGAAAACAGAATCAGAAAAGCTGTCCTCTGCCCAGTGACCAGGTTTGTAAGCAGTCATTGATCACAGGTCTCCCGATTCCAGACTGTTTCTCACACTCAGGCTCACCACCAAAAAGAGGTAAAGGCAGTTTCCAGAGAAAGGTGAGCTTCACAGTCTACTTCAGCCAGTGAGCGTGCAGGAAATCCGCACTGAGCCCCTACTGTGGGGGCTTGGGCCTGCGATGCGGTGCAGACAGCGCCAGCCAGCCCTGCTGCTCCCAGCCCACGTCTGGTTTTCTGCGTGGATGGTCCCACGTCCACTGAGGATGGGAACGCCTGCCAGGATGGAGCCCTAGGTTCTGTTTCCTGTGTCACTGACTCTGGTCTGATTGCTCCCTGGTACCCACACAGGCCCGACGACCTTGACCTCCAATGAGTGTCATGCCTCCAAACCTGGTCTTCCTCTTGGACCCAGGGCCGCCCTGCTCCCTGCCTTCCGCAGACGCAGCCTGACTGCTCACCGTTTGCTCCTGATTCAGGGCCACTTTGATATTTTAGGGTCACCCACTATTTGATGTCACTCTTTCTAGTGTAGCTTTATTTTTTTACTTTTTTTCACTATAAATTCTCAGCACAGATTAGAAGCCACATTATCTCCTCAGCCCTCACCCCACTCTGGTTTCCATGTCTCTAGTGAGAAAGCTCGCTGGCTCTGTCCTCAGCTCCCTCCTCACACGTCTGTCCCAACCTCTCCCAAGACTCTTCAGCCAGAGCCTCTTCGCGAGATTTTGCTGTTCACTGTCTGCATCAGCCAGCACAGCACGCCCTACTTCCTGTTCTCTCAGTGTCTCTCACCACGGTGTGTCCATCGACGGCAGTGCAGGCATCCCAGGGCAGGGCTGGTTCACTGGGTTCCATGGGGCTCGAGCAGATGGGCTGGGCCCGGGGTCACGCCCTTTAATGAACCCAGCGTCTCCTGTGGATCCAGCACTGACCTGATGCGACGATGTGGACAGTGCTCCATGCTGCTCGGGGTCAGTCCCTGCCCAGAGGTGCCAGGACTATTCTTTACTCAAATTCTATATGTATCATTTTTAGGTTAAAAGAAGACAATCTTGACATAAATAAAAACTAATATCATCAGGGAATACTATTTTCTTATCAGAGAGGAAGCTTTCTTTACAGCAGGAGTTTCCCGTAATTCCTGGCAGCGGCGCAGGGGATCTGATGATACTGGGATCAGTGCCAGGTGTGCTCACCTGAGTGCTTCCCTTCCGTCTGGGAACAGAAATGAAGCCCACTTTCTCCTTGGTCACCTAGGAGGACAAAGCTCCGTCTCCCTGCAGCTTCCTCGCCTCTTGCACGGGCACATCTGCGCAGGGAGATGAAACTCCACACGGAAAGCCACTCTGTCCTTGGGAGAGGGGGTTGAAGGCGGTGCTGGGCGTGTCCAGGGTGCTGCCTGGAGACCGCGTGGCCCAGGGAAGCGGCTCAGCCTCCTTGGGGCGGATGAGGACGGGGCAGTGAGCCCCTTTGTGGCCTGAGGAGGCAGCAGGAGCACTCGGCGGTGTTTCAGTGCCCAGGCTCGGGTCTACATGAAAGGATGCAGCCTAACTAGAGTCATCCTGAAGCCAAGAAAAGGAAGAACACTCTTCAATGCCTGGAGTTCTTTTAGTGCAAAAAAGGACCCTCCCAGCTTCTGCCAGCTCTTCAGACCAGGGCCTGGGGCCCCTCGGAGCCTCATTCTGCCCCCAAAGGGAGGTGAGGGTCTGCGCACAGCATCCCAGGAAGCACATGTGCCTCTCGGGGGTTCTGTGAGGCTATTAAACACGCAGCCGCTCTCCAAGTTTCTTGGTAGCCCCGGCTGTTCATCTGTTGCAAGACACTCTGGCATGTATAAATATTTAAACCAGGGAGCTGCCCACCACCGTTATTTACAAACTAGAGGCCCGGTGCATGAAAATTCATGCACTGGAGTGGGGTCCTTCAGCCTGGCCTGCCCCCTCTCATAGTCCAGGAGCCCTCAGAGGTGGGAAGCAACCCAGCAATCAGGGGAAGGTGATGCCCCCATCACACCTGTGCTGCAGCCACTGCCGGCAGCACTAACCTCGGCTGGCCCTAGTTATGTAAGCCTCTGGCAGCCTCAGGCGCCTGCTGGGCAGCCAACATGGGAGGATTGCCTGTCCCTCGAGCCGGCCCTGGGCAGCTGCGGGGCTGAAGGCAGGTCCAGCTGCACTGTGGACCTGCCACTTTTCCCCAAGCAGGGCTGAGGGAGGGGACTGGGCGCCGCCATATTTTGTGACAGTGTGATGGTCAGTTTGCATATTCCCTCTTTATTAGATTATGAGATAGTGTAACTGAAAAGTTCCATAGAAATCAATAAAAACAAATAAAAACTGTTAACAAGAATAAGGAAGATGTTTTGAGCCATAGTAAAAAAAAAAAATACATATATATAGCTTTTCGAATAAGAATTTAGACTATAAAATTCAAAAATAATGTTCCTCACAGAAGAAGTGGCCCATACGTGTCACTGGATTAGCAGCGCCTGGTCGTTGGCTGCATTCATAACAACTTACTCCACCAGCACAGCTTCTGCTCCAACTCCGTCCTCTCCCACCATGGAGGTTCTTGACTGTTTTATTTTTTTAATTCTATATGTGCTTCTTATGCTGCTTTAAAGTTTCAGAGCATTTTATATATATTGTTTAGGTGATTATCTAAAAGAACTATAGACAATATCCATAGCAAATGAAGACTAAAAAAGTATTTCAGGTATAAACTGCAGCGTTAGTCTGTCTTGCAATAGACAGTTTCCACAATAACAGCCCATGCACAGTCATTCACTCTGAAAAGAATGAAGTGACCTTAAGATGAACAATGGTACTCATTGCTGCTTTCTTGCCAGTAGAACACATTTTGTAAGCAACCCAAACTATCCAGGAATATCCAGTAGCATGGTGATGGTGGAGCATATAGTCCATCCACTCAGTGGAGTGCAATGCAGTCATTTGGAAGTTTAAAGTTGGAGATTATATGAAAAACAGTGAGACACAATTCTGATGGATATGCAAATAAAATATAGCAAAATATAAAAATGCATGTATCACAAATTGCATTGTTTGAAATATGTGTATTGACAAGGCATGGAAATTATAACAAAATGATCTTAGACAAACTGAAGATTGATGGAATTATGAGTGGATTCTTAAACCGTGTACTGTTGTGATGATGAATAGACACTTAATAGCTTAAAGTATAGTGGTATTAAAGCCCAGCTGGTGTGGCTCAGTGGTTGAGCGTTCCCTTTACCCAACGCTGGTGTTGCTCAGTGGTTGAGCGTTGACCCGTGAACCAGGAAGTCAGGGCTTGATTCCACATCAGAGCACATGCCTGGGGTGTGGGCTTGATCCCAAGTGTGGGGCATGCAGGAAGCAGGTGACTGATGATTCTCTCTCATCATTGGTGCTTCCATCTCTCCCTCTCCCTTCCTCTCTGAAATCAATGAAAATATATATTTTTTAAAACGATAACTGTCAGTTGGAATATAAGTGATGGTGAAGCCGAATCATTTTCGCACTTATAGGTGGGCAGACACTGCTAAAGTTTACAATGGAATTTTCCCTCGACCGTGACTAGGCATGTCCTGTTCAACCTGCAGGGACAAGTGTGATAAGCAAGTCAGCCTGGCCAGCGGGGACGTCCACAAGGGGGCCTGCCGTCTCCATAGCAACGGCCTCTGGGGAGTCAGCTGATGTTTGTTTTTCTAGTTGTGTTGTTTTGTAGGCACCAAGGTGAGAATTTATTCAGTTTACTATAGAAACGCTTTTAAAATTATGCAAAGTGTCAAGATACTTGGCAGGTGACCCAGAGAACTTTATTAATTTACTAGATTCAGCCCAAAGTAGTGCTCGAAGTGGCAGGCGGCCGGGGAGGAGCCTGAGCCCCGGCTGGGCCCAGCGCCGCTCCCGCTCATCCTGGCCCTGCTGCGCCTGCTGCTGCTGCTCCCGTGCGCAGGGGGCATGTCCCCTGGAAAGGTTGGTGCCACCGCAGCTGCACTTGCCAGCCATGAGCCCGGCATCTGGCACCCGTTTGTCAGCTGAGTGGCACTCTTGCTGTGGGAGTGCACTGACCACCAGGGGGAAGCTGCTGCATTGAGCATCCGCCCCCTGGTGGTCAGTGCACATCATAGCTACCAGCCGGTCATCTGGTCATCCAGTCACTAAGGCTTTTATATATATAGATGCCGCTGCAGCTGTCATTTGGGGAAGTTTGTCAGCTCAGCGAACACAGTAGGCAGGAGACTGAGGCACACACAGCGTGTGGCGTGGGAGTGAGGGTAGCAGCTACGCTGTCAGAGTCTGCAATGCCCTGCCTGCCCGTCAGCGCCCACAGTTCGTGTGGGTGGCTGTGGGGACCGCTGCAGAGTGTGGGGCTGCATTCCTTAGCACCCTTGCTCCCGAGGGCCGCCCACCCCCTCTTGTATGATTTTTTTTAAATTCTGTAATTCAGCCAAGTGTAGACTGGCCACCAAATAAGAGCAAGGCCCAAGCGTGACCCGATGGCAGGGCCGGGAGATGTGGCCTCGGGGCGGAGACCAGTCACTGACCACCACCTGACGGTGTCTGCAGCCACAGGCAGGGCACAGGCGCGGGGCGGGGACCAGTCACTGACCACCACCTGACGGTGACTGCAGCCACAGGCAGGGCACAGGCGCGGGGCGGGGACCAGTCACTGACCACCACCTGACGGTGACTGCAGCCACAGGCAGGGCACAGGTGCGGGGCGGGGACCAGTCACTGACCACCACCTGACGGTGTCTGCAGCCACAGGCAGGGCACAGGCGCGGGGCGGGGACCAGTCACTGACCACCACCTGATGGTGACTGCAGCCACAGGCAGGGCACAGGCGCGCGGGGCACGCAGGGCCACACCAGGAGGGAACTGTGGGGCCTCTCCCGGCACCTGTGAGAACCACACAGAGTTGCCAAGCTTGGGGGTGAGGAGATGGTGCCGTGCAAGCTGAATGAAGTCACTTTGGACCTCAAGGCAAGAAACTGAGCAACAGCTGGAGAGACACGGGCAGGGGGGCATGTCACCAGGGTCCTGTGTGCCCAGTGGGAAGCCCGAGGCTTGTTCTGCCGGCAGACCCACTGGGAGTGACCAGGTGGGTACAGGGTGCAGGGCACCGAGCTCAGAAGAGCGTGGAGCAGATGTTGGCTGCAGAGACACGTGAGCCAGCAGAGCCGGGAGAGCGGGGCTGGGATTTGAGGATCCGGACAGCGAGGCTCTAAGAACTGCTGCTCTGGAGCCAGAACTGGGCCCGAACCAGAGGGTCAGCGTTGGATTTTTTAAATGAGGTCTTACTTGTAAACCTCACAGGCGCTGGAGTTGTTGGGGAGCCAGAGGCCCAGGCAGGAGGCCTCCCTGCAGCTTTGGGACTTCGTTAAAGAAGTTCCGAACATGGGACTTCGTTAAAGAAGTTCCAACCTCTCTCTCCTCCGTATGTATAGTTTTTACTGAAACTGTATTCAGAAAAAAAAGAGGCATCGCATTCTTAATCTGCCCTGTTGAAGGACAGGAGTTTTACTGGGAATTACATGGTGGTTGCTAAGCCATATCCCACCTGGAACAGTGAGTGCTGGGCCACACCCCGCCTGGAACAGTGAGTGCTGGGCCACACCCTGCCTGGAACAATGTGTGCTAAGCCACATCCCACCTGGAACAGTGTGTGCTAAGCCACATCCCACCTGGAACAGTGTGTGCTGGGCCACATTCCGCCTGGAACAGTGTGTGCTGGGCCACACCCCGCCTGGAACAGTGTGTGCTGGGCCACACCCCACCTGGAACAGTGTGTGCTGGACCACACCATGCCTGGAACAGTGTGTGCTGGGCATCACCCCGCCCGGAACAGTGTGTGCTGGGCCACACCCCGCCTGGAACAGTGTGTGCTGGACCACATTCCGCCTGGAACAGTGTGTGCTGGGCATCACCCTGCCCGGAACAGTGTGTGCTGGGCCACACCCCGCCTGGAACAGTGTGTGCTGGGCCACACCCCGCCTGGAACAGTGTGTGCTGGGCCACACCCCACCTGGAACAGTGTGTGCTGGGCCACATCCCGCCTGGAACAGTGTGTGCTGGGCATCACCCCGCCTGGAACAGTGTGTGCTGGGCCACACCCCGCCTGGAACAGTGTGTGCTGGGCCACACCCACCTGGAACAGTGTGTGCTAAGCCACATCCCACCTGGAACAGTGTGTGCTGGGCCACACCCCACCTGGAACAGTGTGTGCTGGGCCACACCCACCTGGAACAGTATGTGTGTGTTTCCTGGCTACACTACAAGCTAGTGAGCCACAGGTCTTCATGGTCAGAACGTGAAGCAAAGGCTGTTTAAACCCTGGAACTGAAGCTTACAGCATCTGATGTCAGAGCTGGCTCCTTGGGTCCCGTCAGCCATCACCTCCCCAGTCAGAATTCTGAAGTCCCTTAGGACAGAGAAACCTTTATGCTGAATCCTGAAACTTTTCATGTGACTGGTTAAGATATTTTTATTGTGCATATCAAGCTCACCCCCTATGATCCATTAAACAAAAGATCAAATAGAAGATCAAAAATAAATTATAGGATTAGAATTCTGAATAAGTATCTAGAGATTGAATATCATGAACCATTCCATAAGTTAGACTTTGTGAAAGTAATTCATTAAAGGTATATCCCTTATTTCAGTCTTTCTAAGAAAAAACAATCAATATTAAAACAGGAAAATTTCATTTGTAATAAAATGCAAAGAATAACAAAAATGTGGCTATAAAAGGATACAAGCCTGTAGGTCATAATCGCTGTGTGCTCGGGAGGCTGGGAAAGCGGGGGTTGGGGGAGGGGGGAGGGCTGTGGTCCCGGCAAGGTGGCCGAGCCGCGGGGCCTGGGCCCGGGCTCAGGGCCTGGCTGCGTAGTTCAGGCTGGAAAGGACTCAGTTCCCAAACTACGGTCACAAAGACCGGCTGATGCCGCCGCTGCAGTAACACTGTCAGTTTCCTGAGTGGCAGTGTTACCACAGGGAAGTAGGGCTCATTCGTGCCTGAGGTCATGTCTGGCACGAGCTGCGGTAAGAAGGTGCCTCGGAAGCAGTTGCCGTCTTCACTGACGGTCTCTGGGAGCCCGGAGACTTGACAGCTGGGCGCTCGGTGGGCCTTGGCACGGTCCCCGCATTTTGGGCCCCGCGGTTCCCGCTCAGGCTGACATGCCCTGGAGAAGCCGCCTGTATGCCCCTCTCGGGACAGCGCAGCAGGTGCACCCACTTCCCACACTTCACCTGCACGCGTTTCCTCGGGCGTTAACCTGAGCTCACAGGCGCTGGTCATTGCTCAGGAGATTGAACTGGTCCCCAGTGTCCCCAAGAGATGCCGCCGTCTCTCGAGTGGGTCCCCGCCCGGACGGTCAACCTCGCCTCGCAGCTGGCTCTCTGTGCCTCTCCCGAAGGTCAGGTGTGTACAACGTGTCACTTTGGGTGACTAACGTCAGAAATAAAGTTGGAGACAAAAAATGACAAAGACCAAATTGGGAGAGAAAAGCAAATGTTTTATTGGGATAAGTGCCCTTATCTTTCACAAAAGCTGATTTCCACCGCGATGCCTTCAATGCCATTTCCCACCCAACACCCTGATTGATTTATCCGTGCGATAAATATTCATACGGGCCTGCCCCGCTCGGCCTCCAAGGGTCTGGGGCATCACAGCGCGTCGTGCGGGAGGGGTCGTCACAATGTCACAATCCAATGAATGTGCCTCATGTGCAATTGCCGAGGGCAGCGGGAGTGAGGCAGGCGCGGGGCTGCTCCAGTCTGGGGGGGTTGGGGAGGGTCCCTGGGAAGACAGGATGTCCCTGTGGTTTAACCAGCAGCGCAGAGACAGGAAAGGCACCCAGCTAAGCACGCGGCTAGGCCTCTGGAAGGGGTGGTCTGGGCCTCGGCCTGTGCTCCCTCCCGGGGTTCAGTGGACCCCCCTGCAGGGTGGTAGCCACACCCCACGCCCCCGTCAGTGTGATGAGTGGGGCTGGAGGACTGGGTGAAAAGAAGGAGGTTAGAAGCACAGACCGAGAGTTACAGAACAGCCAGGGGACCAACACGCAGGGGAATAGTCAGCATGTTGATGATGCAGTTATGTGACATCGATGGCTGTGTGCTGGACTCGCCAGGGGTTGCTTCGTAAGGTATATAAATGCCTAACCGCCATGCTGTACACCTGCAACTAAGTGAATGTCAACTGTAGTTGAACATTTGTTTCAAAACTTAAAAATAGTTACAGTGTTTCTGCTAAAGATGGGCGCAGGAAGCATAAATACCCAAAGCCCATCTCAGTGGACGTTCTCCCGTGCCTTGGACTCTGGCTGCATTAAGAATTATTTGATTAGCAACACAGGAGCCATGAAACCAATCAGTGTGGACGGGAGCGTCGCAGCATCGCTCAGGACAACGCAGGTGGCCACGGACGTCCCCATCACGCACGCACACACATGCACGCACTCACATGCACGCACACACACGCACGCACGCACATGTACACACATGCACACACATACATGCATGCACACACGCATGTGCATGTACACAGACACATGCACACACACGCGCGTACACAAACACACACACTGGGTTAGAGCCGTCACTGTCGCGTGACAATGGCGTTGTGTGTTGAGGATGTTCTTTAGCGTAAGGAAGGCACTCGCCTGCTGAGCTCCCCACTTCAGTACATACTTCCCAGCCACACGGGGAGCAGAGGCCTCCCCAGAGCATGGCAGAGGAGGCAGCGAGGCCCTGGTTATGCCCTGTTGTGGCAACAGCTTCCTGGACCTGAGCCCCACCCTCAGGATCCCCAGCTCCTTGCTGAGTAATTGCGGGGGCTCCTCTGCCAGCCCACCCTGTCTCTCAGGCAGCCTCTCATTCCCCGTTCCTGGCCTCCTTTGTTGCCCATTCACGGTGTCTCCCTGGGCCATCCCTTGTGGCCGCCTCTGCTCCCGCCTTGCCTCTCCGAGCTGCAGGCAGAGGGCTCTGACTCGGTTTCTCTCCGTGTGGGTCGCTGCTCACTGCCCCAGGCTTTCGGCCCCCAGTTTCCTCAGCCCTGTGGCCAGGTCTGGGGGAAAGAATATGACCAGAGAGGAAGCTGAAAGCAGTACTCCACGGCACCATTGAACCTCGGCCTCCACCTGCGTCACATGAGACTCCTGCCCACCGGCCACAGCAGGACCCGGTCACGGCCCGCTGGCCCGGGACACCACTGCACGCCGTGGGGACAAAGGGCAGGTCGCCCAGCGGGCAGGGCTTCCTGGAATTGTCCCCGATGCCTGTGCTGAGTGTTTAAGGAAATGGAGGAAGAGAGAATGAGGAGGCTCCCGGGAGGGGAGGATGAGCAGAGGGCAGTGACAGGGGTGGTGTCCCACAGAGGCCAGGGCTCGGGGCGGACGGCCTGGAGGGTTCCTGTGGGTCCAGCCCTGCACCCGGCCATGGAGTGGTGGCTCCCGGTCCCTCGCCGGCTGTTCTTCTCTGGGGCTCGGCGCTGGCCAGGGGTGTGTCCCAATGGCACAGGGGGCTCCAGCCCCCTGGGAGGCAGGGAGTATGAGCAAATATTCAGAGAACAACAGGTCAATGAAGAAAATAAAACATGATAAATGTATAGAAAATAATCGAGGTGACTAATTGGATTCGATGTTTAAAAATTTAAGTTGGATACACTGCCCTGGGTACATCGAGTCAAAAGAGCCTACACTTTATCCAGCAGGGACTTAGTGTTTATTGTAAACGTCACATTTTTCTTTGGGTCAGAACCAAAGGGCTGGGCCCTGGCCGGTATCGCTCAGTGGATAGGGCGTTGGCCTGCAGACTGAAGGGTCCCGGATTCTATTCCGGTCAGGGCACATGCCCAGGGTGCAGGCTCGGTCCCCAGTGGGGGGCATGCAGGAGGCAGCCAATCAATGATTCCCTCTCATCACTGATGTTTCTCTCTCTTCCTCTCCCTTCCTCTCTGAAGTCAATAAAAATATATTAAAAAAACACACCAAGGGATGGGAATTCTTGATAGGTGAGCTAAGGACACCGCGGTCTCCGCTCAGGACCGTCACTGAATGGGGACCCCACTTTATTTTTTTAACATCCATCACCACACACAGTTACAGAATCTGTCTTTTTCTTTTTTGTTGAATTTATTGGGGTGTCATTGGTTAATAAGATTACATAGGTTTCAGGTGTATAATTCGATATATATCCTCTGTATATTGCATTGTATGTCCACCACCCCCTTTACCCTCTCCCCTTCTCCCAACCCCTTTCCATCTGGTAGGTAATGACCACACTGTTGTCTGCATCTATGAGTTTTTGCTTCTCTTTTCTGCTTAATCCCTTCACCTTTTTCATCCAGCCGCCCAGCCTCCCTCCCCTCTGACAGCTGTTAGTCTGTTCTCTGTATCTATGAGTCTGTTTCTATTTTGTTTGTTAGTTTATTGTTCATTAGAGACATAAATGTTAGACTCAAAACCATAAAACTCTCAGACACTTCTCGTAACCATATTTCTTTCTGATATATCTCCTTGGGCAAGAGAAACAAAAGAAGAAATAGACCCACGGGAGCACATCACACTCACACATGTTTGCACAGCCAGGAAACCACCACCAAATGACCCCCTTCACAGGGCCCTGTGGGAGCAATAGGTGGGCAGTGCCCAAGACTGGGGTCCATGCTCATACTTCCTCAAGACCACTTGGTCATTCTCCGTGGCCGTGTAGTTCATCGCCCCAGCAGGACACAGTGGACGGTGACAGAGGACTCCATGACACCTCAGGGCGCTGGGTGCAGGTGGGGGCCGGCGCCATCCCCACCCTGTGGTGCTCACCACCCCTCCTGCCTCCGTCTCAGAAGCTGGCTCGCTCTACCTGGCAGGGCCTGGGCTGCACCCCCTCCCCGCTGCCCCGGGGAGGCCCTGGGTGTAACCTCAGTGCTTCTCCATTACCTGTGGGACCCCGTGGGTTAGCGCTGGGAGGGCTGCTGGAAGCCCCGGGAGAGTGGGGACGAGTGTCTTGCTGCTCCGGGTGTGCGAGGCAGCGCGGCCTCTGCGCGGGCCTGGGCGATGCTGATGCCTCCTGTGCTTGGCTTGCAGGACCAGTGGTTCTGGCGGGTGAGGAACAACAGGGTCATGGACGGGTACCCCATGCAGATCACTTACTTCTGGCGCGGCCTGCCCCCGGGGATCGACGCGGTGTACGAAAACAATGAGGGCAACTTCGTCTTCTTCAAAGGTGAGGCGGCCCCTGCCCTGTCCGCTGCACCCTCAGGAGGTGACCCGGCACTGCTGTTGGTGGAAGGGACCACTTGTGCTGCCTAGAAACACAAATTCAGTGGAGTTAAATTTTAATTCTTTCATTTATGTTTTTCCATGTGGTATCCCATGTACAAGTCAAATTTGTAGACTTTTTAGATTTTGCTTAAAAGCACCAAAAAAAGTAAAATGGATGAATGAATGAATGAATGAATGATTTAAAAGCCATTTTTCCTGCCCTGGTCAGTAGTTTAGTGGTTAGAGCATCAGCCAGCACACAAAAGGATCTCAGGTTCGATTCTGGTCAAGGGCATGTGCTTGGGTTGCAGGTTCAATCCCACGTGTGGGAGACAACCAACTGATGTGTCTCTCTAGCATACGTGCTTCTCTCTCTCCCCCTCTCCCTCTCTCTCCCTTCCACTCCCTCTAAAATAAATGGAAAATTGCCTAGCCCGTGTGGCTCAGTGGTTGAGCATCGACCCATGCACCAAGAAGTCCCCAATTTGATTCCCAGTCAGGGCATGCACCCGAATTTTGGGGCTCAATCCCCAGGGTTGGGGGGAGTGTGCAGGAGGCAACCAATAGGTCTCTCTCATCGAATTTCTATCTCTCCCTCTCTCTCTAAAATCAATAAAAACATTTAAAAGGAAAAAAAAAATCCTACTTTAAAATCAATGGAAGAAATATCCTCCAGCAAGGATTAACAACAACAACCAACAATCTAACAAAAAGCCATTTTTCCATGAAGTAAGGGGTTTGGGTTTCTTTTTAAAAGATTTTTGAAGTTGCTTGCTGTTTTATGCAATGAAATCTAGTTCACGTCTTAGACTTTGCTTGATTTCATCAGTTTATATTAAATAGTTTACAATAAACTAGGAAATTGCTCATGAAGGATTCACTCCATCCCGTGAGATGCATTGTTTGCTGTTTGCCTGAGTGGCAGGCGTTGCTGGTGGAGCTACGCAGGGCCTGGCCCGCAGGGTGAGCGCAGGGGACTGGCCCGCTATCCCCAGCACTTGCTCTGCTCAGAACAATAACCTCAGGTCGGTGGGGCCGGGCAGAGCCGGGCTGAGCCGCCGCAGGCTGTGTGCAGCGCGGCTGAGCCAACCCCAGGAGCCAGGTCCAGACCCACCGGACGGGCTGTGTTGCCCAGGACCCAAAGGACAGAAATGAGCTCAAACAGGCAAAGACAAGGGGCTCCTAACAACAGCAGCAGCAAATAGCAAGTGACCTCAGGATCAGCGTTTGTACCGAGGCTGAGGGAAACGAGATGTGGCCTTTGGGGCACTGGTACCAAGTGAGGCTGAACTTCCAGGCAAAGGCAAGAGTCCTTAAAATTCATTCTGTCTTCGCCGACTCTCCCTTAAGGAATGGGGGATGGTCTGGCCTCGAGGACACGCGGGTCCGGCCTCGCCTGTGAGGGCATGGAGGCTGCAGTCAAATGCGGTTTCACACACTGACTGGCCCTGTGAAGTGGCCGAGTTACTTACTCCCTGTGCCTCGGTTCCTCCATTGGGAACGTGGTTGGCATTCCTCGCGGGAGATCAGGTAGAGCATCAGCTGGGACATGTGCTTGCAGGGCCCCTGTTTGGCTCAGCGAGTGCCCAGTAACTCTGCCCTCCTGGCGTCCAGGATGCTGTGTCCGTGATGGGGAGGCCCCCCAACTCTTCTTTGTCTCCTGAGCAGCAGGAGCAGGAGGAGGGGTACTCAGCCTGCTTCCTTGCTGGTGGCTGGCAGCGTCCCTGACCCTGTGCTGGCTCTCACGGCCTGTCTCATGATAAACTTTTTTAAAACTCCATTCGACATTTTCCCATGCAGGAATAAGCATGTATTTAAAAATTCTTTGCGGGATTCTTTGTTTAGGGACTGGCCCCTCTGCCAGTCCTTCAACTGCACCGTATTGAGCACCTTGAGTATTTCCATCATTGTATCCACAGCTCCCTCAGTGATGGGCTATACTAGGCTCTTAGTGGACAGATACCAGATGGATGAGTGGATGGATGGATGGATGGATGGATGATGGATGCATGGATGACTGGGTGGGTGGATGGATAGATGGATGAATGGGTAGGTGGATGGATGAGTGGGTGGATGGATGAGTGGGTGGATGGATGAGTGGGTGGGTGGGTGGATGGATGAATGATGAATGGATGGTGGATGGATGGATGGGTGGATGGATGGATGATGGATGGATTGATGGATGGATGGATGGTGGATAGATGAGTGGATGGGTGGATGGATGGTGGATGAGTGGGTGGGTGGATAGATGGTGGGTGGATGGATGGATAGTAGATAGATGAGTGGGTGGGTGGATGGATGGTGGATGAGTGGGTGAGTGGATAGATGGTGGGTGGATGGATGGGTGGGTGGGTGGGTGGATGGATCTCACTAAAGAATTACTGGAGTATATAATCTGTAATGTCCTCTCCAGCCCCAAACGATAAACAAGGCTGTTTGTATTATTTGTAACTTCTCTGTCTTTAATCAGACCTGGTATCTTCCTCTACTTTCTGCCCAGAGCAGTGTCACCAGGAGCAGCTTGTTCCACTTGCTCCTGGCGATGGCAGCGCCTATGAATTCAGCAACGCCTCTGCCTGCCAAGGAGGCGATATTTTCCTAGAGAACCAGACTGTTGAGTGGCAAGGTGGTACACATCCACCTCCTGTGTTTAAAAAAGGAAAAGAGTTGACTATGAATCTCATATACTCCGCATCTAAATAACGGAAAAGAAGTCACTTCCAATTTGTGATGTGAAAATCTTTCCTCATCAAGATGCAGAAGGAATTGTCTCCCTATGTGTCCTTAGTAAAGACTGGAGAGTTAAATTTATAACTCGTAATCATCATTGAGTTATTTCTTGAGTTCTGTGCCACAAATATGCAGGCAAGGTGTTGATTTTCCTAATTTTGTGCACAATTAACTGCTGGGATCTCATCTTGCCACCTGACAAATGCTTGCTGGTGATTTCCTGTCTTGCTTTGTTTTTAAAAGAGAATATAAGTGTGCATTTTTTAAAAAAAATCCCCCAGGTTTGCTTCTAGCAGGAAAAAAAAAGGGAATTGATGTCTTCTGTAGTGGAAGTCTGATTGTTTCTCCCTGTCCAGATGGAAAACACCCACAGTCCAAGGAAGTATTTCCAAAACACATTAAAAAAAAAGGGGGCTTATACAATAATAAGAATTTCCTGGCGGAACTGTCACCTTTCTCACACACGGGCCTCTCCTGTGATGCCTGGACAGCAGACCAATGGAGCTTCTGTGTGCATTTTCTCATGCTCACGCCACAGGGGACCTCGTGCTCCGGGTGGGGATGCAGACAGTGCAGCCATGATGGGAAACATCCAGAGGTTTCTCAGAAAATTAAAACGGAACTGCCTTACACCCCGCTGCTCACTGCTGGGTATTTATCTGAAGACTGTGAGACACTAATGTGAAAAGACCTACGCACCCCCAATGTTCACTTCAGTGTTATTTACAACTAGAGGCCCGATGCCCGAAATTCACGCAAGGGCTCTGCCGCAGCCTCCGCCCACTGTGGCTTTGACCAGAAGGAAGGACATCTGGTCTAATTAGCATATTACACTTTTATTATTATAGATAGCCAAGGTATACATACAGGCAAACTAAGTGTCCATTGATTGGTAAATGGATAAATAAACACTACTCAACCCTAAAAACGAATGAAATCTTACCATTTGTATCAACACTGATGTCCTAGAGGGCGTTATGCTACATGAAATAAGTCAGAGAGAGGAAAACAAACAGTGTTATTACACGTATGTGTGCAGTCTACAATACAAAACAAACGGAAGTAATAGATGCAGAGTGCAGGCTGGTGGCTGCTGGGTGGAGGAGGCTTGTGAGGCCACTGGGTGAAGGGGGTCAAGGAGTGTGTCCCGGGTGGGGCAGCACCTGACTGCAGGCACTGACACTGCTGCACACTGGTGCTCCAACAGCAGATGGTAAGAGTGTTCAGCACAAGAAAAAGGAAGTTGTAATGTAACGAGGCTTATTGTGGGGTCATTTCCCAGTTTGTACAAATGTGCAATCATAACATTGCACCCCTGACACTAATGTAAAGTTCCATGTCAGTTATACCTCAACACAGAGACTGAATGAGGGCGGGGAATGGCTTCCCTGGGAGGCGCCGGTGCTCAGGCAGCAGGTGTTAGCCAAGTGCAGGGAAGGCAGCGGTGGGTCCCGGGAGCGGAGCCGCAGCGGGAGAGTGGGCAGCCTCCGGGGGCGGGGCCTGCAGACCGTTGTCTGTAGATCATTCCATAGCAGCAGTAAACGGACTGCAGTTCCTTCTCTCTAGCACTTTGCCGGCTCTGTGATTCTAAACAAAGGTCAGTTATGCTCTCCCCTCACAGGGAGGGGTGGGGACAGCTAGACATGTGGATGAGGTTGTAAGACTGTGGGGTTACGGGTGCTGATCATGAAGGGAAGGGGTTGGTCTCAGGAACTGTTTTCTCAGAGAAGAGCTTTAATGGGCTCAGAGTCTGAGGGCGGCAGGATGCAAACAACGCAGCCTTGGACCGAGCAGGGCCTTGGGTCCCTAGACCCGTGGTCGGCAAACTCATTAGTCAACAGAGCCAAATATCAACAGTACAACGATTGAAATTTCTTTTTGAGAGCCAAATTTTTAAAACTTAAACTATATAGGTAGGTACATTGTTATTAACTTAATTAGGGTCCTCCTAAGGCTTAGGAAGAGCCACACTCAAGGGGCCAAAAAGCCGCATGTGGCTCGTGAGCCGCAGTTTGCCAACCACTGCTCTAGACAGAGCATCCATGATCCTTGGTTCAGGACGGTTGCATGGGACCAGTTGTAGGTCTGTCTTTGTTTCTTAACTGAGTCCAGCATGCTGACTGGGTTCTTAAATAGTTACTCACCGTATCCACTTCAAAAATAACATGGGTGTTCAGAAATCATGTGCGGGTCCACACGTGAGCGCCACGAAGCCACTGCGGGTGGCGCGGGCACCGTTTGGAATGCACTGTCCGTGGGCGCGTTCCCATTTCTGACACTGAATCAGCGTGTTGTGCACTTGCACTTACTTCCCACAGGTAACAAGTACTGGGTGTTCAAGGACACGACGCTGCAGCCGGGCTACCCGCACGACCTGGTGTCTCTTGGGAGCGGGATCCCCCCTCACGGCATTGACTCCGCCATCTGGTGGGAGGACGTTGGGAAAACCTATTTTTTCAAGGGGAACAGGTCAGTATGCAGTCGCCGGGGAAGGCCGCTCAGTGGTAGAGAGGCTGGTCTCTCGCCTACCGCAGGCATGTGGGGGTGAAAGAGCTGGTTGTGAGGAGATCGGCTGTGGAAATCTGGAATCGAAATGTTTTTAACACATTTTAAAGTAACAAACAACATAAATCTTTCTCTACCAAATAGGAGACTCATTTATGAGTTTAAACATGTGGCGTGTATTCGTTTCTCCTCCCTGTAGCCTAACAGGCCGGCAGCTGTGGAGGCCAAGCCACTTGGCCTCCCCTCCCCTTGCGTTTTCTTATCATTTCACTTCCCTTGGTTCAAAAGTTCTTTTTAGCAAAAGCTTTCTTCCTTATGGTGTATATTTACAATACTTATCTGTTTTAACATTTTATATATTTTATATGTATTTTTGAGGGAAAATATTGAGAATGTATTTGTCTTTACTTATTTCTACCTCCCATTGGCATCTTTCTGCATAAAACCTGGGCGGAGGTACAGGCTCGAGATGCTGGACATGTAATCGTGTTGCAAGCAGGCGTCTCGTGACAGTTCCTAACCACAGAGAGGGAGGAGCTGAAAGGGAGGCTCTTTAAGCAGCTCCACAAGTTCAGAGGGAGGCCTCTTACTCCTCTGTCCCACATGCAGCGGGGCCTCCTCCACGGGTCCCTGCTTGCCCGGTCCGTTTTGAGCTACAGTTGGACCCTCGGACCCACACTGATCCTCATAGCGTTCAGCTCTAGGATGCAGTGTCCCAGCTCACCTCTCAGCATCTCCTCACCACTGTGTCCCAGGCTCTATGCCATACTTCACGCTAGGCTTAACCTTGGAGAAACTCAGATGTTTTCAAAGAAAGAAGTCAAAACATAGGTTTGTTTCTGTGATTGTGGGATTACATTAGCATCAAATGGAAGAGCACACTCATTTTTTCTTGTGATGAGAACCTGGGACACACCTGTCTCCTGCGGAACACGTGGCCTGCAGCTGTCCTGGGGCCCCTCCTGGAGCCACTTCCCTCTGCCGTGTGCAGGGCCGTGTGCCCCTCACCTGCAGGAGGCTGGGAGGGATCTACAGTAGAACGCCCCTCCCGCCCAGAGCCCAGCCCGTGGACCAAGGACCCGCCCCCCATCCTGGCCAGGAAGTATCCAGAAAAGACCAGAAAATAATTTTTTCATGGTTTTAGCCAAAGCAGCTAGTTCCAAGTTCATGCACAAAGTGTGTGATTTTCCAAACCTGTTGGTCAAACACTAGTTTTAGCCGATGATAGCGGCATTTAGAAATGATTGTCAGGTGAATTGGGGAACATTCGTTGCATGTAGAGGAAAGGGAGGACTTTACAACCCGACAGGACTGGCTGTAACCTGCCTGCTGGTCATCCTCCTCCCAGCACCCTCCTCTCGAACAGGAGCAGTGGATCCCCCTGAGGGGTGTGCTGTGATCACATCACGTCATGCCTAGAACGTTCTGTCTGCCCTGAAATAGGCGAGTTTACTGCTGATCCTTAGAACACCCCAGACATCAGCTTGCGAGGCTGAGAACACAGGGCCTGTCCCAGTGCTGGAGGGCTGGCCCGTGTTCCTGGGTAACCCCGTCTGCTGTTGCTTCTTACTAGCTCTTTGCACCTGCCAGCATCGCGCTGGCCCCTCCCGCCCCTCACACGTAAGGCGGGGAGAACAGCTGTCCCTCCCTCCACGTGTGTCTCCAGCACCTACTATACTGCCAGGCATGTAGCACACGCTCAGCTGTTGCAGAAGGAATAAATGGAGCAAGATTCTGCTTGAGATTACTTCCCAAAAAAGTGTTCTGCTTCCTGAGGAAGATTTTAAAGAATACATAGGTTGATGCTACCCTTTTGGATTGTAAATGTAACTTTTTATTAACTTTAGCAGACTGACTGTGTGCACAGTAACATACCCAGTGTTCACAGACACAGGGAAGGAAACAGAATCCGTGCGTTGGTCCTGCTGTCGTCCCAGAGGCTAAGGCAGCTCTGAGATCATTGCAGGCCCGGGCGGCAGGCAGCGAGGGGTGGTGTCCGCTGCCGCTGCGCAATCACCTTCTCCCGACGCGTGTGTTGTTTCTCCGTCATCTGTAGGTATTGGAGGTACAGTGAGGAAATGAAAACCATGGACCCCGGCTACCCCAAGCCCATCACCGTCTGGAAGGGCATCCCCGACTCGCCACAGGGAGCGTTCGTGCACAAGGAGAACGGTAGGCACGGCCGCACGCCCCGCTGGGCGTGTGCGTTCTAGCCATCGCTGCCGCGGTCACTGGGCAGTGCCCTGCAGGCTGCATCGCGTCACCATGTGTACGGCCGTACCTTCCTCGAGTTACGTTCCACATTCTGCTCCAGATGTCTTTTTAACCTTAATTTATTTTAGTTTGTACAAGAAAAGGGAATGTAACTTTTTAAAAGGGGGGAGTAGATACCTTTGAAGTAGCGTCACCGATTTTTCTATTAAAATCCATGTGCAGATAATCAACACACCCTTGGGCAGGAGCTGGTCACGGAGACAATACGGTGTGAGTGGCTGAGGCCCAGGGCACGTTGAAGGTGTTATTTTCACGCATGTTGTTAGCGGAGATCCTCAGCAGACAGGAGGATCCGCTCAGAATGCCAGGCCTGACTGATCACCAATGAGCAGCCGGCCAGAGTGGCCCCCGGGCCCGGGCGCCCTCTCAGGGTTTGAGATTCAGCTGGATCCTGAGGGAAGTCAGCCAGGCGGTGGGCAGTCCACGCTCCCTGATGGTGCGTGGCCCACTGAACACTTCTCCCTCACCAGGGATACTAAACAAGACTAAACTGCAATAATAATAATTCAAAATAAAGTCGAAGCACAGTATCCCAGAGCAAGGGGAGGGAAGAAGATAGCATTCCAAAATAACAAAGAAACACCCATCAGATGACTTATCACAGGAAACAGAAGAAAATGATGCCTTGTGGGTCCAAAATACCAGGGAAAATGTACATCACCTGCCACCTAACGCTAAACTTCATAAGGAGAAAACCATTTCCTTGTATTCAGAAATGAATGTTTTCTTTTCATCCCGCAAAGAATAACTTTGTAAAATACTGACAGAGACACAAAGCATGTTGGGGAAATCACTGCTCACAAATGAGCAAAAACTGCAGGTGCCAGCTCTGCACATCTGTGTCTCCTGGACCTTCCCTGGTCCGCCCCCGGCACCTCCCAGCAGCTCGCTTTTCATCTTTGGGGAAACCCTCCTTGAATACCCACAATCTGAGGTTACGACCGTCAATGCCCACGCCCATCACCTCTGCCAGGCGGCCCCCCAGTGCCTGTTCCAGATGTGAGCTGCTGAAACCAGTGTCCTCCCTGCTGCCACGCAGAGCTGCGCTCTGGGAGTGGGGAGAGCAGTCTGAACCTGGCTCTGTAAGCGCAGTATCCCGAATCGGGGAGCTCTCAGTCTCATCTCCCCACAGCCACCTCCCCGTTTTCATTCTCTACTCAAGTCTCATGCCGTGGCTTCTTACCTTAAACTCAGACTCTTCTGTTGCTTCCATTATGTTTGTATGAAAGAGGCAGCTCAGATTTTGCAGTCAACATGTTTGCATTTACACTCAGACCCACAGTGCCTCCCTGTGAGTAAGCCCATGCCGGTGGCATTTGTTAGCCGTAAAATCAGACATGATTCCGTTCCGAACCTCTGTCTGTCCCCCTCCCTCCCACACAGGCCTTTCTCCCTTGGAATTCCCTCCTAATGATAATTATGTTTAAAGTCCTTAAAATTCAGATATATATGTTTGAAGGCTCTTTTTTGCATTAAAGTGGACTATGCCATCCTGTAATACATCCTGGTATTAATTCTGCCACCTTGACCAATGAACTAGGACCACTTGATGCCACTTGCTGGGTGCCTGCCTCCCAGACATCGATTGTGCTGTATGGATTCATGTTCTCATCAACTGTCCAACACAAATACCTCTTTCCCTCACTTGTGGCACAGATAGTGAGGAGAGCACCTCAGCTGGTTGAAGTGACTTGTCACGAGAATAAAAGCGGTGAGACTAACCCGGAATATCCAGCCTCAGGAAGGTGCTCAATCACGGTCTCCAGGGAAGAGGAAAAGTTAACCCTCTTTCCCGACATCACAGCCTCCGATGTGGCCGGGTGTGGGGCTCAGACAGGCCAGGCCGTCAGGAACGTGCCTCCTGAGCCGTCGCCGTCTGTTTCACCTGTAGCCATCTTAATGTAACAGTTTTCTTACTTTCCTCTTCGCTCTCAGCCCCAGAAATAACTGCAAAAATCCAAGTGGCATTTGACGCACACAGAGAGCATGGGAAGACTCGGCACTCGCCATTCCACAGGGTTTAAGCAACAGCCCAAGTTTTTCCTCCACTTTTTATTTTTGTAATTACAGTTGACTCAGTGGTATAGCTTATGAAGTGACCCCTGGGTAAGTCTGTACCCACCTGGCACCATGCATAGCTACTGCAGCAGCGTTGATGATTGGCTAGGCCACTTCCCATCCTGTGAGATTTAGCTTATATAAACGTGTAGTAAAGACTCTGTATTTACCCCCTTTAAATCATTCCCTCCTTAACTGCTGTAAAGCCCCACTTCCTAGCTATTTCAGGTTCTCTCCTTAGACAATGCAGTTTTTGTTTTTTATTCCTCGCCCGAGAACATGTTTTTATTGATTTTAGAGAGAATGGAAAGAAAAGAGAGCGAGAGAAACTTCAATGTGAGAGAAGCACCGATGGCTGCCTTTGTACAAGGCCTGGCCAGAGGTGGAACCCACTGCCTGGCTGTGTTCCCTGACAGGGAGTGAAGCCCCAACGCACTGCACCACACTGGCCAAGGCTCTCGAAAATGCAATGTCACCGAAACCGGTTTGGCTCAGTGGATAGAGTGTCGGCCTGCGGACTAAAAGGTCCCGGGTTCGATTCCGGCCAAGGGCATGTACCTGGGTTGCGGGCACATCCCCAGTAGGAGATGTGCAGGAGGCAGCTGATAGATGTTTCTCTCTCATCGATGTTTCTAGCTCTCTATCTCTCTCCCTTCTTCTCTGTAATAAATCAATAAAATATATATTTAAAAAAAAGAAAAAATGCAATGTCAAGGTTAATACAAGATGCTACTTTTAACAGTGCTGCATTTCATCTTGCCAATTGCAGCCCACTTCCAACATGTGAATTTCCTAAAACATGATAATTTAGGATAAAATTATTCTGAAGTAGCTACTCTTAGTAAGTAAGCACATTACATCAAATCCACCCTAAAAAGGAAAAATGAATATATAAACATTTTCTCAATCAACTGACATTGCATAAATGGAAAAAGTCCTGAATTATTGACTGAGATGAGTTTTGAGGTATAACAAATTTCTATTATGAAGACTTTGGCTGCTTCTCAAGTACATTTTTCCCCCCTCTAATTTCTACCGACTGGACTTCTTATCTCTAACACATGTATTCAGTAAACTACAATTCGGCTTCTGTGTTTGGAGTGTGTGATGTGAAATTGGCCTGCATATCGGATCAACATGAAAATGGAAACTTCTGAATCTCCACAGGATACCCAGTAGCTCCTAGTAATTAGGTTGAACTGAAACCAGAAGCTGTCGCTTCCAGTTTTTCAGAAGCCCATGTGGAGGGTCTGTGGAATTCTAGATCAAGGCCCTTGTTCAACCACCATTGTCCTGTGTCCAGTACTCAGTAGGCCCGCCCCGTTGCTGCATCCACGCTTGCTAAGTGGTCGCACTGGGGTCATGAGTGTCATCAAAGAGCAGCTCCCGCAGAGAGATTTGAATCGACACAGCTTGCTTTCACTTGGCAAGTGGTCTTCGTTGAGAAACTCCCTGTCACCACGAAAAGCAACAAGCAACGGCACGCTCTCTGGCATTGGCATCGGCATTGGCAGAGCGGCTTCCCCAGTGGACGGCCCAGGAGCAGCGGCCCGCCGGGCCTGCATTTTTGAGAGATGTCAGAGTTGTTTGGTCCGTTTGTCTGTGTCAGGCTGCTGTCTGTCACAGCCTGTGCTGTGTAGCCGAGGAGTATTTGTTCAGAGGCAGGCGCTCTGCAAAGGGCCCCAGTCTTAGAAAAAGCTTTTGTGTTCAGGACATATGAGGCTGAACTATCTCTGAGCCTCAATATCTTTGCCTGGAAAGTCCATAGTTCTACTTGCCCGAGTAGTTATAAGGGGTAAAAGATGCCATTTTCTAAGTTTTTTTTAGCACAGGACTTATTCTTCCATAGTAAGTGCTCAATAACAGAGGAAAAAGAAAACCCATTAGTGAGCATTCAGTCTAAAGTAGGCATACTATTCAAAACACATAGCTCCCCAAGTATCGTTTTTAAGTAATTATGACAGTAAAGCATTTCTTTTGGTCTCTTGAATTTTATCTCAAAGCAAGAATTAATGCAGCCCTGGCCGGTGTGGCTCAGTTGGTTGGGTGTCATCTCAACACGGAGAAGTTGCTGGTTGGATTCCCCATCCGGGCTTATGCCCAGGTTTCAGGCTCATCCCCAGTGGGGGACCGAGCAGGAGGCAGCTGATGCATGTTACTCTCTCATATTGATGTCTCTCTGTTCTTCCTTCCTCTCTCTTTAAAACAAGTCAATAAACTATTCTTAAAAATAAAAAACACGAATTAAATCCAAGAAGGATGGTCACAAAGAAACTTGATTTGAAGGTGTTATGGACAGGAAGGAAAACTGGAGGTGTGCCAACGAAACCAACAAAAGCGTAGAGCCAGTCCTCCAGAAGACACACATATCTGTAGTCGAATTGTCATCAGCTGGGAAGGGTGAGCTTTGCATCCTCATGGTCTGGAGCATAGGTCACATGCACTGCCAGACCCCGGGGCCTCCTCAGACCCCTTCTCCCCGTGAAATATATGGTAGCTATTAAAGATAGAATTGTAGATCTAAAGGGATTAATAATGGCTTTGAAGTTCTGTAAAGTACAGGTAAGTGACATGAATTTAACAGAGGCTAAGTGGGTAAGAAAGTGAGGGCAGAAACAGGAGGCTCAATGAGGGATCTAGAGCCTAAAATGAAGTCCGTGCACAAAGCACTAGCGATGCCTGTTTGCTTATTAGAACCCCTGGCAGACAAGAACCCCCTCAGCCTGGAGATGGATGATCTGTTCATATTTCTGGTTCAGATGAGGAAAGGCAGCCTATTGTCTGGGAGGCTCAGATGGTGAGAAGCCCCCTGAGGGGTTTCCTGGAGGAGCCACAACCTGCGGCAGACAGAGCTGCGTTCTAGCAGGTGTGGCAGCCTCTTCCGTGCAGACGGATATGGTCACACGGGGGTGTGTCCTATGCCTTCGGTCCTCTGAGCCAGCCCTAGATGGAGTCTCCCTCCAGGGCAGATGTGTGGACAGGGTAGAGGTGCTTGGCCTGTCTCTCTACACCCTTAGCAGCGAGCCCTGCTCCAGGGCTGGGCCTCCCGCACCGAGCGCAAAGTCCTGGGCACACGGTCCTGGGCACATCGATTTGTTGTTCCATTTATGCATTCAATGGTTGATTCTTGTATGTGCCCTGATTGGGGATCAAACCCATAACCTTGGCATATGGGGACGACGCTCTAACAATGGAGCCACCCGGTCAGGGCTTACGTAGTCTGTTTGATCGTCTACACTCACCCACTTTCACAAATAAGTGTTTCCTCTGTGCTGTTTCCTCCCACCCAGGCTTCACATATTTCTACAAAGGAAAGGAGTATTGGAAATTCAACAACCAGATACTCAAGGTGGAGCCCGGATACCCCAGGTCCATCCTGAAGGACTTTATGGGCTGTGACGGACCCACAGACAGACACACAGAAGGAAACAGCCCGCCTGACGACGTGGACATAGTCATCAAGCTGGACAACACGGCGGGCACGGTGCGGGCCGTGGCCATCGTCATCCCCTGCATCTTGGCGCTGTGCCTGCTGGCGCTGGCCTACACCGTGCTCCAGTTCAAGCGCAAAGGGACGCCGCGCCACATACTGTACTGCAAGCGCTCCATGCAGGAGTGGGTGTGACGGCCACCGCGTCCCGCGCGGTCACTGCGGATTCCAGACACGGGCTGTGAGCGGGCTCCGCGCTCAGAGCGGCCTGGCCGGGGCTGACCTTGCACCACAGGCTGCTGGTCCTGCGCGGGTGGAATTCGGTCTCGGGGACGGTCCCCTGACGCAGGTCCCTGCGCCCGCGTCTTTGTCTTTCTTTGTCCTTCCTTCTAGGCCTTTCCTCTGCACGCTCGGCACCGGCACATCTTCAGGATGGAAACGGGGGGAGATTCTTCCTACACCTGCGAACAGGATGCCCTTCTGAAGTCTGAGCCCGTTCCTGGGGGGAGAAAAGCAAACCGGAAAACCCACGCATTTTTGCTTTGCAACCAAGAAATTTGTAAGAGGTTGAACTGAACTTCCAGGAGAGCATGAGACCCAGACCAGCTTTGTCTCCAAAGAAGAGCACTCCGACCCTGGGTGCCCGCGCCAGCCTGTCTGGGCAGCGGCCAAGAGGGCCCGACGGCCATTTCCAGCCGAGAGGCCAGAATCTCCGCAATATAGTAACAGCCTTAACGACACCCCTTTCCCTCCCACCCCATCTCGCAGGCCCTCACCCATCCCCTTGTGCTCAGAGCTACACTCAGACAGGGTTCTGATTGTGGGGAGTGTCCCAGACCCTCCCTGCCACCTCGCCTTCATCCTTGTGGGACCCCCCAAGCTGTTTTAGGCCATTGCCCCGGGCCTCCCCTGGGCCTGTCAGGAAGATCATTCTAGCAAGTGAGAAGCAGTGTGCCCCTAAGGCGGTGGAAGGGGCAGCTGTGCACTGGGCCGGGTCCGCGTGGAGCACGAGCCTTTGAGAACCGCCAAGTCAGCTCCCCTCGCGGGCTGCTTTCTTGCTCATTGATGAATCTGAACAACAAGGCTCTGGTGGCAGCAGGTTCTGGAAGGTCAGCTGTTCAAAGCAGGTGTTCCAAACCCCATGTAATTTTTAAGTGACTTACAGTACTACGGACATGCATTCATGGCAGACGCAGACCATGTGACTAGCCAAAAGGTTTCCTGGCAAATAAAAAGGTATTTTATTATGTGTCTTGTAAGAGTGAAGCTTTATTTGAACAGCTGATGCTAACAGCCCAAGTCTTTTCTCCCTTTGGTCAGACATGGGGAGTTTCTGTTTTAAAATCCGCTGCCTGGGGTTTGCAGGGGACACACAGGGCGTGGGGCACCGGGAGGGCGTTGCCGTGCCGACTTGGGGATGAGGATGTCCTGCCGGCGGTGGTCACCAACAAAGCCAGGACCCCCAAAGCCTCTCACTGTTGAGTGGCATGTGTCCTAGCCACAGTGGCGCCACTCCCGCGAACTGCAGAGCAGGTGCTGTCAGCAGCTGTTGCTGGGAAAGTTGGCCCTGGCCGACCTCTTGCTGATCCTCAGAGCCCACTTCTCAGGGGGCGTGGTGGCCCCGGGCGGGGCTGCATTAGAGAAGGTCAGAGGGACACCCCGAAAGCCAGCCTCCAGGTGTGAGCTTGGTGACAATGGACAGCGTGCCTTGGACTTGATTGCTAACCTGTTGACTGTCATTCACAACAACGTAAACATTGTCTGATGTAAACATTTCTCTTGAAGAGTCCTGGTCTATGTCTTTGCCCTTTGACCTTTGACCTGCAAATTGGCCTTAAAGGAAGGAAGTGAGGATGGCTCCCCAGGGAGGGTCAGTTCTCTCTCTCAGCCCAGGAGGCGGAGCTGCTGTGGTGTGGAGAGGCGGGCGGAAGAGGGTCCCGTGTGTGGATGGACATTGGCTCTTACCCTCAGGAAATGCCCTGCAGGTAGAAATGACTTCGTTTTCCTTTAATATACTTCCAAGTCTAAATTCATCGTTTTAGAACAAATATAAAATAAGAGGTGGGAAAACAAACTTCAACATACTTTAATGGCCAGTGTGGCTTTATACAAAGCAGGATTTCATACTAGTAAGAATTTCTCCTTCGTTTGCTAGTAACCCCCATTGCCAGGTGGTGTGTAATGAGAGTAGGGATACCGTCTTATTTGGAAATGGGTAGTTTGGCTGCCTTGACTTCGTACGTGTCCTCCATGTAGCATGAGGCATGGGATGCCTTTCGGGTCCACGTTTACGATGGGGCTGGAGATGGTGGCGTGCTGCAGGGCCGCGCACAGTCCTATACGCATCCGGCGTCAGGCTGAGGGACAAGACCAGTTCAAACAGAGGCGTGGCTTCCCCACAAAGGCAGGACATGCAGATGGATTGAGCAGGTGTGGGAGGCGCTGTATGTGGGCCAGCGCCCCCTGCAGGCCCCTCTGTTTCCGGTGCTCCCAAGTCCATGTCAGCTCAGCTTGAAGGGCTGTCTGCACATCAGGCTCAGTCAGTGTTTAGACAGTGGGAGGTTTATTCCTTCCAGGACCTCACTGTCCAGGAGAAACTATGAAGGGGAATTACACATTTTGCTAGAGACTGAAATGAGGAACTATGTTGCTTGATGATGTGTGTGAATCATTGAGGAATTCCATTAACCTACATGGACATTTGATTTTTTTTTTCTTTAAAATGAGAAAGAAACCGAAGAAGCAATCTTCTGCCTCTTTAGTCGTTGGTCACAATATCCTCGTTCACCCTAAGACTAAGTGCACGAGGCTAGAAAACAACGATGCCCCCCGAGGGGGGAGCTCCACGCCTGGATTCTGGGGCGTCACAGGCGAGTGTGGGTTCGTCTTCACTTCAGCACGAGTGGAGCGGAGGTGGGAGGACAAGGCGAGCACAGCTTCTCTTCCTGGGACCTTCACAGCCCCAGGCCGCGAGACGCCGGGTAAGAGGATGTGGAGCGTAACGTAGTCTCGAGCACGGATCCAGGTGTTCACTGCAGGCTGCTCCTGGTTGCTGACTCCTCTCTCGCGGGGTGTGAGGAGGAGAAGCTCAATCCTAATGGCGGCGGGAGCGGGACTCAGCGACCGAGCACATCGGGAGAGGGTTTCCGCGGGTCAGCCACGTAGTGCGCCGGTTCAGTGTCATAGACACACAACCTGTTACACACTCCCTCCTCCCGTCACTCGCCCATGGAAAGGCCTTCCTAGGGTTTCCCAAGCTGAAATGAAAACACTCACAAGCACAACAAATACTTCTCTTCTGTTTCATAATTTTTCATTACTTGTTTTAAACAACTACGTAGTTTATAATGTTAGCCAAATGCTGCTGTTCTATATAATATTAACAGGACTGAGAAGAATTAAAATAGCCAATTGGTCTTCATCGCCATAAGCAGTGAGTCCACGCCGGGCCCTGTCAGAGCGCAGTGTCTGAAGGCCGCGGTCAGAGCAGGCGGGCACAGTGCCCTGTAGGGAGCCTCGGTGCCCGATCAGGCAGAGGAGTCTGTGAGGACAACTTTGGTCATCGCCCAGAGGGCGAAGCTTCTGAATCGGATGTAATAAATTACTAAGTAATAACTTACAAAAATAACTACTAATAAAGGAAAAAGACCAACTTACTGAATGAAGCAAAGAGAACTTTCTCTAGTCAGATGGCCTGTGAGCTTCTCCTGACATGCAGTGTGTTTGTATCATGGCTTCACTACTTGTTTTTATCCCCTTTCTGTGTGTGATCTAAAAATGCGAGGACATTGCCCAACCTCCGGGGAGTCCACACACGGCTAATGTGTGGACTGGGTCCTAGGAGCAACATTCCAGAATAGGACAGATGCCAAACAGAGACTTCTATCTGACCAGGACTGACATTCAGGTGAGAGATTATAAATGGCTACATGTGCAGCCTCAGCCACCAGGTGATCTTGGGAGAGGTGGCGAGAGAACACCTCAAGAGACAGTCCTGTGTGGCTGCGGCTTAGGACGGCAGAGCGGGGGCTCCATGCCATTGGTTCCCTGTTGCCTGGGGGAACCACAGCTACATCAGAAAAGCTTCATCCGTTCTGTTCTAAAAATTAGAACTTTACATAATAAAGAGGCCTGGTCCCACACCAGACACACGAAACTGAATATGCTGTTGATGAGACATCAGGGAAATGGAGGAGGAGGAAAAATGAGTATTTTGTAAAATATAGAAACCTACTGTAGCACACACCTAGTGCAACTGGAAATCTTACTTCACAAGATAAAACTGCCGAGAAAGTGCAGTTTCACTCTCTTCACACCAGTGATGGGAAGTGGCCCATCACCCCGGTAAGCACACCTGACCCTCAGGCCGCAGCTGTCAGCACCAGGTGTCAGTCACCTCGCCGGGAAGGACAGGTGCAGCCGGCGCCCTGAGAGGAGCCGTCCCTGGGCAGAAATCTGCCTCTGCAGCCCACAGACTCCGAGCCTCCTGGCCTCCGGACCGCGGCCTCAGCCTTCCATGTGCTGCTCAGATCACCTCTCGTCTGTTTCCACGGCATCGTTTTGAAATGACGCTGGGGTAGTTCAGGTCAGATTAATAACACCACTTGGACATGACTTCCACCATTTTACACATCTGTCCGCTTTGAAATTTAAACCAACAGCATAGAAAGCTTAAGAATGAAGACTGAGTCAGCAAATTCACAGAAATCGAGGGAGAAACCTTCGTGATATTGTAAAATTTCATTCAATTTTCTGGTCGAGTCCCGAGGTGGCAGCCTTCGCTTTGGAAACACAGTTGTGAGCTTGTCAGGGAACATGAGCCGTTGGAATTTTGAACATGACAGGGTCACTCTTCACACTGTGAGGCGTGGGATCCCGGGCACTGTGCCCTGGAGGACCTGACACGGGCAGCTGGAACGCGCTGACCAGCACCCACCGCGCGTCTCTGCAGAGCGGCTTCTCCGCCCCTGGGGAGGGAAGAAAAGCGATAAAGAGGAAGATGAGACCCTGTATCCTGTTCGAAGGCCGCTCAGCGTCAGAACAAGAGGTCATTAAACCTGACGTCACTGCGGGACTGGAGAGCAGGTGCCATGAATGAAAGGATGGCCTTTTTGACCATGAAGATGCATCTGAGTATTTATCCACTTGTTTTTCTCCACGAAAAAATACCATTCGGAATAGAACATTTCGGTAGCGCTGGTGACGGGCAGGCAGGATGCTGCGCCGCGTTTCGCACGTGACGGGACCCACGTGCCGTGGAGAGCCCCGAGGGCCGGGGGTGGGGGGGCTCTCCCCAGGACAGCGCAGTCCTGCTCACCAGCCACCTTGGAAGGAATGGATGTTTCTCCCCAGGAGGTGGCCAAGGAGCCTGGTGTGAGCTGGTGTGAGCTGGTGTGAGCTGGTGTGAGCAGGTGCGTGCTTCACTCGCCCTTCCTCTCTCCCAATGTGTCGCTTTGAATGAGATTCTCGCTGCACTGAGGACTCTTGACTTGAATGAATGGTTCCATCCTAAAATCTGTGTCAGAGTCTCGCTGCCCTGGAGTAACACCACAAAGCAGATCGCCCTCCCTCCAGCTCCGTGGCACTGCTGCTGCCGGGGACAGAGGCGCTGGGTTCCAGGCCACCTCCTTCTTTTGTATCTGACTTGGAACTCACCATCCCTCTGCAGCCAGAGAAACAGTTCTCTCTCAGTCTCTCTGGCTGCAAGCACAAAGCCGAGGAAGTGGGGGTGGCCAGCTTTCCTGCTCCTCGGACTCGGAACTACCTGTTTGCTTTCTGTTTATCGCCCAGAAATACTCTGGTTGGGAGGCGTGTGCCATCTGGTCTCTGATGCGCTCTGTGCCTATCTTTGCATTTCTTTCCATGTGTACCTTCTTTTTACCAATTTGCTTTCCCCTGCCCTTTGTGAGAAGCAAAAGTGAGCCCTCAGCTGTGGCTCCCAGACAACACACCTTTGTCCTCAGCAGCCGCCTCAGGTTTCAGGCAAAAGGTAGACCCAGTCACCCCACTGCGCCCAGTCTCTAGCATTGGGTTCTACCTTTTCTAGAGCTACTTCCCCAGGAGCGTGGAATGCTGGTATGACTGCTGCTGTCTGTCTATTAGCCTGCTAAAGAAGTTTGCTTCTGAATTATGTGTATTAAATCATTGCACAGAAAAAGTACATACAAAAATAGTTGTGTTTAAAGTACATCATGAGGACATGAATGCCCAACATCTTGATTCATTGCTCTGTTTCTCCTTGTGTGTAAACTAAAGGCCTGCAGGGATCGCGCAGAAACCAGCTCTCCAACATCCCCCAAGGGGTCCGGATTGCAAGAGGGCACAGGCCAGGCTGAGAGACCCCTCAGGTTCATAATCAAGGTGGGGAGAAACCACAGGAGGGCTCCAGGGTGTGTCCAGCCCATCTCGCTCAGTCCCAATAGGCCGGACCACAGCAGCAAGCTAACCTATAGGTCGGAGCATCTCCCCCCTGGTGGTCAGTGCGCATCATAGTGACTGGTTGAACAGTCAAATGATTGGACATTTAGCATATTAGGCTTTTATTATATAGGATTACATCTATATTAAAAAGAGAGGAAGTAAGAGGATGGGGTTGGGACAGCTTTGTGCTGTATAGCTGAAATGCTGTTATCAGCATTTCTTGAAAAACCTCTATTTTCAGGGGTTCAACAGTCTCATCCATAAAAATTTGCTTCAGGCTTAAAAGCCTTGAAAGATTTTTTAGGTATATAATTTTAAACAAATATATCTTGTTTTATATTATAGAAGGGAAATAAATGGAGTTTACTAGTTCAATTTGGCATTAATATGACTTTTTGACAACCTAAATTCTACTTAGTGCATAGTCTATAAATGTTTTTTTAAAAGAATCAATTATTGACATTGAGAAAATTGCCTGCCTCATGGGAGTAGCAATCTATCTTCAAGAGATTTTAACACCTGTATACCTGTATCACGTTTCACGATTCCAATAGAGGACCACCTGGTAATGATTGTGATTATCGCCATCCTTATGAGCTATCAGGTAAAATAGGTTTGGAATATATATAATATATTACTAAGTAGATTAAGGAGGGAAACTCCCATAAATTTAGTTTGTCAAATAAATACTATATATATTTTAAATATTGCACAGACATTTCTCTTTCAGAATGAGAATAAGCAAGCAGTTGAAAAGGACGTTGTCTCCTGAATAACAATACACGTTTTATAGCATCTTAAGAAAACCATTTTCCATTCTCTATTGTGGTTCTGGGAAGTTAAAAGAATTTAGTGCATAAAATGAATGTGGACTTCATTTAAATAGCAGGAAGCTGTGAAGCAGAGGGGACACTAGGTTATTTACTATTCAGGCCGCTACCTTAGCGGTCTGACAACACTCACCTTTACTTCAATCCCATGCTGTTTTTGGTTTTGGCGAGATTATTACATCCAACTTGAAGCTTCTGGATTGCTCCCATCCCACTCAGCATGGTTCCATGGAGTTGTTGATAATATTTAGGTTCCCGTGTGCAAGAAAATAAAGAAAGAACACATTTATTCATTGAGTGGGTTTTCAGAATTCTAGTTGCCAGTGGTTCTTGCTCACACAGGGTTCTATACATTTATACCATCTTAAATCTGGCATGAATGTGTGTTTTCTCAGATAGCTTTTGCTGACAAACACAAAACTCATTTGTGTGCAAATATATGGGTAAATAAATGGTGCTAACATATATTATGACTGTCAAATATAACCCGGAAATCTTGTGGTGCTTAAATAATTTTTTCCATTAGTTTTATTGATCAATGCATTGAACAGTGTTTATTATTCACACATCTTTATTGGTAAATCAAGACAGCATAGCACATTGTTAAATAAAATGTTGGCTAGTCTATGTGTCAGCTCACCAACCTATCTCTCTAACTCCTATAGTGTTGCCTCCTTAAAGGTCGAGGGTCCATGCTATTGCTCTCATCATCGTAGACCATTAACATGACTGACCTTCCCCCACACACATATGTTACAATGCTGTAACCCTCTGACTGCTGTGCGACCCTGACCACACGCATGACATGAGCTGGAATCATCGACGGGGTTCCTGCCACAGCAGTTGAAGCGTAAAGGGCTGTGCAGTGATGGATTTTTGTATTTATTAATTGCTATTTATTTGTGTCTATTCGAGGAGGGATCTGGGTGGGGCATTTTTGTCTGCTGTGCTTTACTCTCGGGAAGGGCTACCTGGCTTTGCGTACTGTGGCTTCGTCTGTAGTTACCACCCATTCATGTGTTGTAACTAAACCACTGTTAATAAACAGGAGGACAGAGAATGGCTCCCAGACACTGTGGTCTCACTGGGTGAATGGCATGCATGCATTTGGGATGAACATTTAGACTGTGATCTATAGAGGTCGCCTTTCCTATCTGTGTCTTCCTAATCAAAATAAAGCAGAAAAGGAGAACCCTTGAGAAATGCAGGCCAAATCTCCTGTGTGTTTGCCTGAATTGGCAATGGGAGAATCATTGAACTACTAACTGGATGGTATGTGTGAACAGGGATGCAGCAGGAAGCAGGTACCTGTGAGCCTACAATATGTTGGGAGTGGCCGAAACCAGTTTGGCTCAGTGGATAGAGCGTCGGCCTGCGGACTGAAAGGTCCCAGGTTCGATTCCGGTCAAGGGCATGTACCTGGGTTGTGGGCACATCCCCAGTGGGAGATGTGCAGGAGGCAGCTGATCGATGTCTCTCTCTCATCGATGTTTCTGACTCTCTATCTCTTTCCCTTCCTCTCTGTAGAAAATCAATAAAATATATTTTTAAAAAAATATGTTGGGAGTGCATCACCACCTGAGAATGACAAAGAGAACTGTCAGATAAGTGAGTATAATTGACTGTTTAAAGTCATACATTGTGGCCGTTGGGGTAAATTTAATGCAAGGGCCTAATGTTTATATCAAGTCTTTGTCTGCATCTCCTGTAAGGATGCTTTCCCCTCTCATTCTCGGTAGGATAGGCCTGTAGAAGAGGGTGGCCATGGGCATGGAACCGACTTGGAGAACAGAGAGGAAAACACTCCAACTTAACATTTTCATGTTCATCTTCTTAGAATACCAAGTAGTGGCGTGTAGCCAAGTGCCCAACCACAAGTTTCCTGATAATCAGAAGGATTGTTCAAGAATCCCCAAGGGGCATCTGAGTTTTAGGAAGACTTAAGAATGGTATTGGGAATGAAACAAAGTGAGCCTTACTCTCCCGGGCAAAGTCAGGGCCACATCTGGGAACCAAGAAATGAATCTCACAAATGGTGAACCCCTCAGAGGAGGAACTTGGGCAAGGGTGATGGTCCCTGGGGGCTGTCCGCAGCTGTGGGCCAGAGGACCAGGGAACTGTAGTGTGGAGTCTGTGTCCAGGGTGAGACCCAAGAACTTGGAGGTCTATCTCAGAGAGTTGAGAGGAAGACTCACAGATCAGCATATCAGAATCTAATTCTTAGCCAGCTAACTCTAGCTCAATATGATTCCAGAGGCTTTCACACAAAAGATAACCTTATTTTTTATAAGGCTATTACAGATATGTAACTGTCAATATCAGTCTGAATCCAAGAAGGTTTTGTGTGTGTGTGTTTGTATCGAAGAGGAAAAAAAATAAGTTAGAATTATCCATCTGAGCATCTTTTGTTCTTAGGTACCTGAGTTGTTTATTTGATATAAAAATATATGACGATATGACCCTCCTTGCATGACTTTTGCCACAGTCAGGGACCAAATTAGCCGCCTTCTGTGGAGAAAACAAAAACCCAGGTAGCACTGTTGAGACCCTAATAGCACCCTGAGCACATAATGGACCATAAATGTGATTTTTTTGAGGGAGTGACAGTACTTGCCTATTGTAAGCCTTTTACAGGAAATGTTTGAATGGCGTAGCTTCAAACCAGTTCGATGCCCTCAGCCACCCTCAAGGATATCCAGGCCTGTCCCACCCCCATCCTGTTTCTTGCACTCCTTGCCACTCCTCTTAACTTGTGTCCTCAAGTGGTATATTTAATACTAAATCTAGCCTTTCTAACTTCCTGTCTTACTGGGTACAGGATTTAATGCCGATGGGGCCTCAGCCCTTCGTGGGGGTCCTCCTTCCCTCCCCGTCTGCACCGGAGCCCGTTCTGAATCCACTGCCCTGCAGCCCACAGTGAAACGCTGGCTCTTGGACATGACAGTTCAGCTCTTTCCCCTTCCACATCGAACTTCCTAAGTAATTCCTGTGAATTTACGGAAGTTCCCTATATGCTCTTAACCTCAATCTTGGAATCACTGGTGCGAAGCACCTCTACAAAAAAGATCCCGCCCAGCCTACCTGTGGTCTCAGCCCCTCCTCGAGGGCACCTCGCCCAAGTCCCCTGGCGTTTCCTATGCGGCACAGAGAGGTGGCCTTCTGTCCCTCTCAGACGGGTGACTCTGAACCAACCCAGGCTCTCCCCCATCTGCTGAGAAAGCCTCAGCACAGAGATGTGCTCCACTAAGTGATGGAAACCCAAGAGAACCCTGAATTCAGACTGAGGCTGTGACATGCACCCACTCCAGAGACAGCCAGACAGACCGAGGCTGTGACATGCACCCACCCCAGAGACACCCAGACAGACTGAGGCTGTGACATGCACCCAACCCAGAGACGCCAGGACAGACTGAGGCTGTGACATGCACCTGCCCCAGAGACACCCAGACAGACTGAGGCTGTGACATGCACCCAACCCAGAGACGCCAGGACAGACTGAGGCTGTGACATGCACCTGCCCCAGAGACACCCAGACAGACTGAGGCTGTGACATGCACCCAACCCAGAGACGCCAGGACAGACTGAGGCTGTGACATGCACCCACCCCAGAGACACCCAGACAGACTGAGGCTGTGACATGCACCCAACCCAGAGACGCCAGGACAGACTGAGGCTGTGACATGCACCCGCCCCAGAGACACCAGGACAGACTGAGGCTGTGACATGCACCCACCCCAGAGACACACAGACATACTGAAGCTGTGACATGCACCCACCCCAGAGACAGCCAGACAGACTGAGGCTGTGACATGCACCCACCCCAGAAACACCTGGACAGACTGAGGCTATGACATGCACCCACCCCAGAGACACACAGACATACTGAAGCTGTGACATGCACCCGCCCCAGAGACAGCCAAACAGACTGAGGCTGTGACATGCACCCGCCCCAGAGACAGCCAGACAGACTGAGGCTGTGACATGCACCCACCCCAGAGACAGCCAGACAGACTGAAGCTGTGACATGCACCCACCCCAGAGACAGCCGGACAGACTGAAGCTGTGACATGCACCCGCCCCAGAGACACCCAGACAGACTGAAGCTGTGACATGCACCCGCCCCAGAGACACCCAGACAGACTGAGGCTGTGAGATGAACCCGCCCCAGAGACACCCAGACAGACTGAGGCTGTGACATGAACCCACCCCAGAAACACCTGGACAGACTGAGGCTGTGACATGCACCCACCCCAAAGACAGCCGGACAGACTGAGGCTGTGACATGCTCCAGCCACAGAGATAGCCAGACAGACCGAGGCTGTGACATGCTCCAGCCACAGAGACAGCCAGACAGACCGAGGCTGTGACATGCTCCAGCCACAGAGACAGCCAGACGGCAGCATGACCAAGGTGGCACCATCAGGACTGCCATTCCCTGACCCAGGCTGTTGAGCACTCTTCTCTAACCTAGGAAGCCACTGTGGGACATGCTCCTGAAAACTGCAAAGTAAATGAAGAATAATAGCACACGAGATCTAAGAAACAGAGTATTCATTTCATAGGAAATCCAAAGAAATTTCCCATTACACCAGCAAAGATAAATCCTAGGGTAAGAGCCCGGGAGAGCAACTAGTCCAAATGGAAGTAGAGTGGTGACTCCTGTACAGGTGTATGCCTGTGTATGTGCATATGCCTGTGTGTCCAAGTGTGCATGTTTCTGTGTGTGCATGTGTGTGTCTATGAGCATGTCTGCATGTGTGTGTGAGTGTGTGAGGGTGCATGTGTGTGCACTTGCCATTCCTACATGCACACAGAGTAAAACCAATAAATTACATGATGCAAATAACCTAGTGAGAAATTCTCTGGGAGGCTTTGGAAGGTGTAGGGAGAATTGATTATATGTATAAGAAGCCAGCTGCTGTAATGGCCAAAACGACCTAATGACCGGTCACTATGATGCCCACTGTGGCCAGTGAACTGGGGATCAGGGGGTGGGGCCGGCTGGCCAACCTAGTGGCCCCTCCCCCCTGCTGGCCTGTCACTGATTGGACTCTCCACCCTGATTAAGAACAGGGCCAGCCAAATGCTCCCTCCCTTCCCCTCAGCCCTGATCCGCCCCGATTGGGCCTGGCCAGACAGATGGATCCCACCCGTGCACGAATTCGTGCACTGGGCCTCTAATAAATAAAATTTTTAAAAAAGCAAGTCTAAAAGCAAGACAATTGTTCATTTCCAAAACCGTCTTGACAATATGTAAGAAAGTTCCACCTCAGTGCTCAGTCCTGAACGCTGTCGTAGGCTTGACAGTGAATTCTGAGAGGGTGGGGAGGATAGAGAGGAAACCAAGTTGGAAATAAAGAGACAAGGCCTCAAATGGATTGAGTTAAAGGTAAAAATAGATGTATAGTTAGAATTCCTGAGATGCTCAATTCCAGGAGGGGTGGGGGGAAGATTAGACAAAAATATCAATAGAGGTTTGATCAAAACTAGGTAACTGTGGAATTGGTAAATGTTGATCAAGTAGCACATTTTATCTCATTTTCACATATAAAAAAAAGTCTGCATGATTACATTTTACTTCCTTTGTAATTCACATTTCAAAAGCAATGGCATTAGTGTATGGGTGCCAAGATTGAATACAAAGTAAAAGGAAAAAAGAAAACTTAAGTGTGTGTAGTGTGACAGCTTTGAGCATGTCTGCGTGGTGGAGCAGCCATTAGGATAGCGGACTCATAACCTCTGTACACATGAAATTCTGTACAGAGAATTTTAAATTTTACAAATGTATATGAAAATGTAAATCTTAAAAAATGTACATAAAAATAGTGTATTTGTTTACCTTGTGTGTGATAGTCTGGTAATTGCATGTAAATATAATTTATTGTGTATTCTGTATTATAAATCAAACATTGATGACTTACTTTTAATGGTAAGTCAACATCCATTGGCTGTTTCCTGAAGTGGATCTTTTTGAAGTAATAATGGATTACAACTCAAAATAAAAATATTAATGAATTGTATATATATATATATATATTCAATAGAGGTTTTGGAGCAGAGGACTATGAGGGGGGCAGGTGGGCATGGCGATGTTTTTTCACAGCATTATTTTAGAATAATGTGTTCTAAATGACATAACTGCATTAATCTGATCCTACGTTAAAGTACAAAAGCAATGGTCAGCATGCCCACATTTCATGGACACAGTTGCCCAGGACAATCCTCACACTCTTGGGGCCACTGTTTTCCTTTTCGCCCACTTCCCGCATGTTCCCCTGTGTGTCGGATCCCACCCTTACAGCTCCTGCGGCCCCTCCCTCAGCAGAGAGAAAGGGTCCATGTGACTACTGGCACTTGCCCCGTTCCTTAGGGAGACGTTTGGTCAATTGTTTTGGCTGATAAAAGCCTAGGAAAGAGAGGCCTTTTAATTTCATTGACTGAGAATTAGTCTTCAAAGGAAGGTCACGGGTGAGCAATAGCAGCGTTACACAGGGGCTGGATGCCAGCCACCTCCAGGGCGTGCTCCCCCTGAAAGAGGGCGCTCAGAAACAGGAGGGCTGAAGAGCTGGCAGAGAAGTATTTGTAAGCATTAAGAAAGTATGCCAGAACCGGTTTGGCTCAGTGGATGGAGCGTCGGCCTGCGGACTGAAAGGTCCCAGGTTCAATTCCGGTCAAGGGCACGTACCTGGGTTGCGGGCACGTCCCCAGTGGGAGATGTGCAGGAGGCAGCTGGTCGATGTTTCTCTCTCATCGATGTTTCTAACTCTCTATCTCTCTCCCTTTCTTTCTGTAAAAAATCAATAAAAATATATTTAAAAAAAAAAAAGAAAAAAGAAAGTACTATGACATTGGCATATCGCCTGTCAATTTAATGGGGTTACAGTAAAATTATATTCTTTCCAAAAAAAAAAATATGAAGCTGCTTCATTTGTCTAATCATTTGCTATTAATTGGATATGTGTTACATTTCAAATATTAGCAACAACAGGGCATAGGCTATGCAGAGCTACATAGGGCAGTCAAATTTGCTTAATTACTAACTTTATTGTAATCACATAACATGAGATACAGAGCACCTTGTAACATAACCAGTAATGGAGGTGAGGAATATAGGCTTACAGGTGCAACCAGATCCTGAGAGAGTTCAGATGGCAGCCACCGGGTTACCAGGGAAGACGTGATAAAGTAGAAAACAAAAGGAAAGGGTGACCGTTGACAGCAGGAAAGGGTTGTTTAGGTAGAAGCGCGGCTTGTGGAGAGGCGTGCGAGTGAGTGCACAGCACACGCGGGAAACGAGGTACTCCAGAACAGGAGCCCAGTGCACATGGAGGAGACCGTGCAAGGCCAGTTCAAAGGCACAGGCAAAGGCGAGGTCGTGAAGGGACTCGATGCCTCCGCCTTTGCCACCAGCCCCCTGTGATTCTGTGAGCGACCCGCTGCCCTTGGCGTTGGTTCTTGGCTGGTCAGGCAGGGCCGCTGTCTCGGCAGGCACCTGAGGCCCAACCAAGGTGGACGGGAGGACGAGGAGTGCTCTAGCTGTCCTGGTGAGAATAGAATGGTGAGAATGCACCTGTTTCATTTGGGGACATAATGACTAGCCCCAGGCAGGCAGATGAATAAATCATCTCCTGGAACAGGAGCGCTGGAGGCCTGGTGTTAGAGGGTCCAGGGGCTGCCTGCACACGGCGACAGGAAAACACAGGACCAAGGCTCTGGAGCAAAGGCAACACTAACAGCACATGAAAGCTTAAGGGAAGAAAACCATAAGTTAAATTCCTATTTGCTTGGCTTGGGCATTGGCTGAAAACCAAGGACTATGAATTTCTTCCTTTTCAGCCACAGTTCTGAGCGAGCCAGGACTGACCCTCCCCTGACCCAGCGCTGCCGGATTTCAATGTTCTGCAGTTCACAGCCTCCTTCGATGTCGTGAGTGAAGATCTTGGGGCTGAGCACGAGAAGAAATGCAGCTGTTGATGTGAGAAGGTTATAGCATCCGAATCCTGGTCCACTCGGAGCTTCGGTGTACCTCCCCCAAACTGATGCGGCTGCTTCTGCCTCGTGTGCAGCCCCGTGGCCTCTTCTTCAGTGGAGTTGCCTTGAAAAAGAGAAGTTAGTAAAATTCTTGCCTCATTCTTAACACATTTAATTGTCTCCAGGCCTAAAAACTATAGTCGTGTTCCAACACCCCCTGCAAAGGAATAATTATAATGTCAAACACTGGAGGAAACAGCTTCCATAACCCAAGTTACAAAGTCTTGCTACTTTCCACCACCCAGGATCTGGGGACCGGGGAGGAGGGGAGGGAGGGAAGAGGGGCTGGGACCCCAAGCTGCTGGACCAGAGGGAGGAGCTTGGTTTTAATTGGCTAATGTGCCAACCTGGGCCCAAAGACCAGATTCTGCAGCAAATGAGTGAAGTCGCGCAGTGGGCCTGTAGGAAAACAGGTCTCTGTGGGCTCAGGAAGTTGGAGAAGAGACACAAACATTCCTGGTAGAATAAGAAGAACCCAAACACGTAGGGAGACGGAATGCAGGGCTCGCCGCACCTCCCCCCATTCCCGATGAGGCCGGGCCCCTGCGGGAGGTGGGTGTCCTCCACTGGAAAGAGCCCTTCACTGCTTGTCTTCAAGAAGCAGGGGTGCCGGGGCGGGGGAACAAGCAGGTGAAACAAGTTTACAACTTCCAACAAGGACTCTAACTCCATTTCCATGATCGACTCTAAGAACAGGAAAGCTCATGTTGCTATAATTAACTCATAAAGGCAAGGGGAGTTAGTGACCATGACACCTGGGTGTTTGGAGGTGGGGTGTTCATCATTAATGCCCCGAGACCAGAACAGAGCATCCCGACCAGTCCCACCTTCGCGGTACAGCCACCCACATGTCCGCCCTCACAGCGAGCTGGAGGGCCCTGGGCTGACCCGAACCCGACTCAGACCTGAAGGTGCGGAGACTGGGCGTCTATGGACAGAAAAGGTGCCTCCAGGTGCCGCTGAGGAAAAGCCTCCAGCGTCACCACAGCTGGACTCTGCCTTCCCCGCGACCCACCCCAAGCACCCGTGTGTTGCTCAGCGTGATGTTGCTCGAGGGCGATGTGGGACCAGGCTTCCAGGGCAATGTCTGCACCCACGCTGCTCTAGCTGACTGCGAGGGGCCTAAGCAGCACTCTGGTCTTCTACGGTGTCCTATGGGGCAGGTGACCCTCGGGGACCCCACAATCCCCTGGTGCTTCCCTAAGGAAGGCACCTGGTGGGGCCTCTGTGCTGCTGGGACATGATGAGTAGGCAGCTCCCAGGGACCGGGAACGACGTGGAAAAGTGAGGGCCATTGTCAAAGATTCCAAACATCAAAGCTTGTTGCATTGCCCCACGCATGAATGCACGCTGGTCAGCCAGGCAGCGTGGGGAGGGCCTGGGAGCAATGGCAGATGCCGTGCTGGCTCATCAGGCAGACTTGACGCGTGGAAGGCGTTCTAGGTGTGGTTTCTGCCCCGACATACACGGCACAGCCCTGTCACCTGGCCTGCCGCACTGAGCTGGGGATGATTTTTAAAACTGTATCCAATTTCATGGAGAATATCACGGGCAGTGGCCTCACTGCTGGGCCCGGTCCACCTTTGCTCTGTTGCCTCCTGTGAGGCCAGATCCTCCTTATCGTTTAGTTTGAGGGGAAATGAACCATTGTTACCCCCACAAGGAGTCAGCCTGTAGACAGAAGCCGGCCCGCTGAACCGGGCGCCACAGGGCCAGCGGCCGATGTGCGGGGTGCGTGTCCCAGGACCTCTGCCCTGTGCACAGAAAGCTCTTCTTCCTCAGGGCGGTCAGAGCATCCTCCGTACGCTGTTAACACAACGTATCAGTGGGCTTCACCATCAAGGAGGATGCACAAGTGCCACCTGGGGACATGGCCTATGACTGGCTTCCAGGACAGTCAAGGCTGCTGGTCAGCAGGGGCCCCAAGAAGAGGCGTCCATCCCTAACGCAAGGCATTTGCTCTCGGCCATTGTTGCCCAGAGCATCGACTTACAGCCGCACTTGTCTTTGGCAGAGTGGACAAAGCCAACTTCAGAGACCGGGGCATGAAGTCTCATCAGGGGACTGTTCTCACGTTGCAAGGTCACTCCTGGTTTGCTGCTTGCCTGTGGGAGGCTGGGCTTCCAGCCACAGGCTGCTGGCACTTGCTGTGAACTGAGTGAATAGCTCACCCCATCCCCAGGGGATGCACGCCACGGCTCCCTCCAGGCGCACCCGGAGCAGACAGGTCGCAGAAAAGCGCGGTGCACGTATCTGTGCTCCTGCAGGGCCACCTCCTCAAGCTGCACAGCCACCTGCATCATGTCACCTGAGATGCTGATGGCCCCCTCAAACGGCTCTGGAGAGAGAGCAGGCGGGAGAGACTCCTCCAGGTCGACTCCCCGCCCACCGTGGCTGGACGGGGTCTCAAGTGTCCATGGGAGCCACAGGCTCCGCGTGAGTCTTACCAGAGGCCTGGGAGCTGCCGGGATGGACTGGAATCAGTCACCAATGTGCTGAGGACAGGCCTCCTGTCTCTGTTCTTGGAAACAGGGCAGTCGCTGTCACAGCGATGCTTCCTCACAGCGAGGACCACGATGGCGCTGCTCATGGTTCGAATTTTCTGGCTATAAAATATCAAGAGACTTTAGATGTGAGAACTTTTTTTTCTGAAAATATAAGCACTGTGACGTTGTCAGCTGGCTTGTCAGTAGACATTCAAGTATTTAAACTAGAAGCAGAGCTACTGAGATGTTTATCTAAGAAGCCTCTTTCACTGGGGGCAGGTGTGGTGAGGAGCCCAGCAAACGACTAAGTGAGTTGTGGGAGCCCCTGGCCCTTTGCCCTCCAGCTCCTGAGATGACTGTGCTGCTGGCAGTTCCGTCCCAGATTCCCTGGATGCCAGATGCGGGAATCAGGATGGCGAGGTCCCATTAGGAATCCACGTGGACATGTGGACACGATGTTACTAGGACAGTCGGGAACCAATAGGACTATTTGGAGTAAAACAGTTTCATCTCTTAGCTCACACATTTCAGGTATTGATTGTAGAGCGTCGCCCTTAAACACAGTGCTGGGCTGCTTCTCCAGGGCGCTGACTACAGGGAACATTTAAGGACTGGGGCGGCCCATGTGGATTCCTGAGCCTCACCTCGGCCTTGCTGAATTCCTTAAACAAATGCCTCAGATATTCTTGGTGTCTGGCCAAGGTTTGGAAACAGCCTTGGCCATTGCTGGATAATTCTTCCCTGAGAACGTTCTTTGCTTAGCCAACAGACGCTAACTATCATTTCCCGTGCTGCCAAGCCAACACCCGGGGACACGGACAGTGGGGACGGGTGTGTCACTTGTCAGGTGCTTTTAACGCAACGGGCCAAGATGTCAGCATGAAGAGGTGATGCCGAGTGTCTTTTCTTCTAAGTGAAAGGCTTTTTGTAGTTTTGGCACTAGAAACGCTCCCATTTGAACTTGCTTGTGGCTGTGAATTAGTCAATATCCCGACAATGATGCTCAACTTGGACCGCAGTCATGCCTGGCTGCTCAGGAGGCCCCTCCTCAGGTGAGTGTGTGCAGTCGCCGCCATCAGTCACGGCAGGGGCCCTGCTCCCCGCCCTGGCGGCTCCTATTTGAAATGGGCCCTGAAGTGACGGGCGGAGCATCCTCACCTGCGGTGACTTTCTAGATTGTAGCCTAACTGATGGACGGAAAGGTCACTGTGCGCCACTGAGACCCACTGCAGCTGTTGGAAGGGTTGCTGTTTTTGTCCTCTCCTGTTGGCCACAAAGCATGTCCCTTGCTGCAGCTCTGACCACTGGCCACGCTCTCCAGCGGGCATGTCCCTGTGTCTGGGATGGCCTTGGGCCAACGGGCCAATGGGCAAGGCTCTGGCTGGCCCAGCTCAGGCGGCAGCCACCGGCCCTGTACCAGCCTCCTGCCTTCTAAGCTCTAGGCTCTGGACAGTGTTCAGTTTCCAAGATCTCAGCTGTCAACCAGACGAGGTGGGCTCTGCGTGGGCCCGCCACCTTGCCAATCATTCCATGTTCACCCTCAATCCTGAACACCTTTAAGGGGTGAAAAGGTTTAAAGAGCCCTGTTTGAAACTCTAGCCTTCCTAAGAGCTTCGATCTTTTAGACCAGTGACTTTCTTTGTCCTGATGTAGGAGAGGCTGTGGGTCATGGCGAAGGCTGTCTTTTCTTATTTTCTGTGCTCCCGCTGCCAGGCAGGTGTCCTGCCATTTCTTTCTTTCTGGAGTTTTGCAGTTTACAAACTCCAAGGCCATTCAGCGATTACACTTATAAATTAGACACTGCTGTGGAGTCACTGTTAATGAAATTAAATTATTATCTCCTCTGAGCTTATCGTCTGCCTGGAACACACATGCTCCCTCCTAAGGAAAAATAATGAATGCATTCTGTGGAGGAACAGAATATTTTGAGCACCTAATTAAGGAAAAATTAGCCTGATCTCTAACTCTCACCCCCAGTCAGGACCAGTTCTTATTTTTAAAATTAAATTCCTTAAAATAACTTAAAAATATCGATCAAAATGAAAAAAGGAAACAAATTTGTATTTAAAAAGGGTGATATTTTGTAAGATATTAATAACAGAAATAGAAACTAGTATAGCAGGAACTATTTTGGCTTACATTTTCCTGTGTCATTATCATACAGTATTATAATTAATGTGAATAATAAAAGCTATTAATATTCCAATTACATGGACTTGTCTAACAGTAAGGAGTCTCCATACTTTTAGTGTCTGATATGGCAGATATCAGGTAATTCTATCCCTGTTCCTCATTAAGGGTATATAAGAGTTCCTTAAATTCTTCTTGATTTTGTTCTGTAATTCTGAAATTATATTAAAACATAAAGGGAAGAAAGGAAAAAAGAGAGGGAGGAAAGGAAGAATGAAGGAAGGAAGGAAGGAAGGAAGGAAGGAGCAGAGGGAGAGAAGTCGGAAGGAGGAAGGGAGGTTGGCTTGGCCTTGAGGTAGAGGGTGTCTCTTAGTTGGTGGTTTGTAGTACCTAGAATGTCTGCAAAAAGGATGGATGTGCGGGATCCATAACACAACCACCCACATTTATTCCCATGGGGCTAGTTACCAGGTTTGGGGTTCTTTGCTGCTGTCCTATTCCTCACTGGGAATACAAATAGCATGCAGGTGATCCTTCAGTCGCCATGAAATGCCAAATGGACCCAGTGGTCTCTGCTTATTATTGCTACTCTCTTTACTGAATTGGAATGTCTTCTTGTTGCAATATAATGTCTCTTTATGTCTCAAGCAAAAGGTAAGGGTAGATTTCAGAGCTGAAATGATTATAAAATATCTCCATCCACCACTCACTTAGCAACTGCTAATTTTGTAACCAGCTCTGTGCTGTGACTTGTTCGTTGAAACAATAACTATTAATTTAAGAAAAAAAAATTGCTTTTTACTGTTGAGAAAATTAAGTGGTGACTCTTTAAACATGGTAACATGATTGGGATGTAATAGAACAAACCCCCAATGGCCTCTGAAAGTCTAAATTGGAAAATGCATTCTCAGTGCAATTTTAATTAAAGCAATCGGATTTAAGCAGTTGAGATAAAGAAGGCATTGGGAGCCCTAAGCCTTAATTTATCACTGTGATAGGGCAGATTACGGAAACAGCATTTTACATATCCTAGTAGGTCTCTGTGGTTGGAGCTACAAGAGCTCCATTAGATACGTTGCTGTGAGGCACATTCCTGTTTTACTTTCAGTTAATTGTCCTCTTGCCTAGTTGACTAAATAAAGACTAGTGTTTCATCTTCACAGCATTTACAAGCCTTAACAGCTGAGGGTAAACGGTCCCTCTGAGCGGGGCAGGCCCTTGCTTTCCCCTCATTTACAGCCAGGTGGAGAGACACCAAGATGCAAGGACTCAGCATGCTGACCCAGGAGGAGCAGGTCAAACATCTTATCCCTGCCCATGTCCTGAGCCACTTTCAGGACGATCCGTCTATTGCTCACGGAGCATTTGAGGTCATTTGCCAGTTGGGCCAGTAGGAAGCTTTGGGAGAGAGGGACGAAGCCCGAGATCATTTTCCTTCTTTCCCACAGCTCACAGAAGAGGCTGCTTTGTGGGGATGACTTGTGTTGGTCTCCTACTGCCCCTGTGGTGCCTTAAAACAACACAAACGTGTTCTCATGCCATCTGTTCCGGAAGCCAGATTCTTCGCATCAAGGTGTTGGCAGGGCGGTTCCTCCTGGAGGCTGAGGCAGGGACACAGCTCCATTGGAATTGAGTGCTATGGAACATGCCAGTGCATCCACTGCAGGGCTTACAGGTGGAAGGGCATGGGTTCCAGCCCCATGTGGTGCTGGGTGAGCCCTTGTGGGAAGAGCTCATGTCTCTCCTGATGAGTGAGCAGCTGTGAACCCAAAACAGCAGTCAGAAGGCACCATGATTACAGAAGCCAGAGGTGCCATGATGACATCAGCCAGAGGCATCATGGTGACATCAGCCAGAAGGCATTGTGATGACATCAGCCAGAGGTACCGTGGTGACATCAGCCTAAAGCGGCCTGATTACATCAGCGAGGAGGTGCTGTGATGACATCAGCCAGAAGGCACTGTGTTGACATCAGCCTGAAGGCACCCTGATGACATCAGCCAGAAGGCACCATGATGACATCAGCCAGAAGGCACCGTGATGACATCAGCCAGAAGGCACCGTGATGACATCAGCCAGAAGGCACCATGGTGACATCAGCCAGATGGGCGCAGGCGCAGGCAGAGGGAGTCTCCTGTCCAGCTGGGCCCAGAACCGAGGCCAAGCACCAAGGCGACAGCGCCCTCCACCAGGGAAGAAAGTGTGAGGGAGCAGGTCCTTTAAACAGGGAACTAGGCCTGGCTGTCTCAGAGGCTTAAATTAGTTTGAACAACTGTGCATATAAATAAGCAGTATTTCATATTATTGAAAATGTTTAAAACAAACCACCTAAAATTCTTCAAGTAGGAATGAAGGTGAAGAAGGCAAAATGAGGTGTTTTTAAATGTGCTGTTCCATTAGAACTCAGTCAGAGCAGCTGTGCGTGGAGCCCTGGGACTCACTTGGGCTCTGGGCAGCGGCAGGCTCCTGGGTGGTAGCAGATGCGTGGTGTGGGCATCGCCATGGCCTCGGGGCGGGGCGGCCCGACTGCCTGGTGCCGTCAGCGCCCAGGGACACTTGGTTGTCTGCTGGCAGCACCTGGCAGAAGGGTGTCGTGTGTGCCCGGTGAAGACACTGAGTTATTACTGCGGGTCTGACTTTGTCTTTTATCCACAGACTAGTAAGTGCTTGAAAATATGTCTCCGCATTGTTTTTCAGGGCTGAAAATGGACACATGAGTAATTTCAATTCTTATTATAAATCATGCCATCCATTGAAAGTGGTTGTATGACTATGTTTAGATCATGCAATAATTTCACTTTGAAATTTACTGGCAAATTTAGTCCTTAGCAAATAATTTTGTAAGCATTCTGCAGAGCCGCCTGCCACTCTGCCCTGCGTCAGTGGAGATGTGGTGTTTACAGAGGGACCCAGGGTCTCAGCAGCTAAGGGGTTTGCATGTAGTTGTAGATTTTTCTCTGGGTTTCTTGAACCATCTGCAACTCATCACTAAAAGCAACCGGACCAGAAGACACTAGGATGAGGGTTGGAAGTGATTGTAGGGTAACATTTTGAGGCCACACGGTGGGTGTAAAGAACTTCAGCGGGAGGGGAGGGTCAAGTTCAGTTAGAAAAAGAATTCGTCCAAGATTGGTAGCAAATATATTCACCACCACACCCTTCCCCCCAGGATTTACTTGCAATAAGTGATTAAACCACTGGCTCATTCTCATAAAGAAACAGCATGTTTCATTTTGAGAAAACTCACCCAATTACTGGTAATTCAAAGGCTCCTGCAGTCACACCATCGTGTGGCTCAGGCTTGAACTTTTCCCTCTGAACCTTCTCAGTTACTGTGGCTTCACATAAATGCCCTGGTGGGTCCCCAACTCCCTCCGGGGGGCCCAAGGTGCGCACCAGCCGCCGGCTCCCTGGAGCCCACACCCCACTGGTTACAGAGCCAGCGCTTTGGTGGGCCATCCATCAAGGCCACCTGCCCCCCAGCGGGGCTGCCAGTTCCACCTCCCTGTGCCCTGGTGCTAAGAGAGGCTCTCAGGAGCCCATGGTCTGTGTTCTTGGGTGGCAGACACCGAGTTCTACGAGGTGCCCATTGAGTCTCTGGCTGAGACTGCAGGGCTCAGTCAGGAAGCAGACTCACCATCCATATTTCACAGTCTTATTCCCGAACTGACGTTAGGGTTACAGTATCAGGAACGGCCCCCGGGGTCCCAGCTCCCTGGGTCTCACTTCCAGCCCAAGGACATCATGGAGAATCGGCTCTGACTCCAAGGGAATGCCTCTGTCCTATTTGCTTAGCAACCTTTCAGGTGCACTAAAGCGAGCTCCCAGCCCGTGGCCACCCCTCCCGCAGGTATGCACCAGGCCCGTAGGTACACACCAGGGCCCTCAGATACACACCAGGGCCCGTAGGTACATACCAGGGCCCTCAGATACACACCAGGGCCCGTAGGTACATACCAGGGCCCTCAGATACACACCGGGGCCCGTAGGTACACACCAGGGCCTGCAGGTACGCACCAGGGTCCGCAGGTACACACCAGGGCCCGCAGGTATGCACCAGGCCCATAGATACACACCAGGGCCCACAGGTACGCACCAGGCCCATAGGTACACACCAGGGCCCGCAGGTACGCACCAGGCCCATAGGTACACACCAGGGCCCGTAGGTACATACCAGGGCCCTCAGATACACACCAGGGCCCGTAGGTACATACCAGGGCCCTCAGATACACACCGGGGCCCACAGGTACACACCAGGGCCCGCAGGTACGCACCAGGGTCCGCAGGTACACACCAGGGCCCGCAGGTACGCACCAGGCCCATAGGTACACACCAGGGCCCGCAGGTACGCACCAGGCCCATAGGTACACACCAGGGCCCGCAGGTACGCACCAGGGCCCGCAGGTACACACCAGGGCCTGCAGGTACACGCCAGGTCCCTCAGGTACATGCCAGGGCCCTCAGGTATGCGCCAGGGCCCTCAGATATGCGCCAGGGCCCTCAGGTACACACCAGGGCCCTCAGGTATGCACCAGGGCCTGCCGGCCCATACTGTGCTAACAACAACTGCACACAATGGCACAACATGAATCCACGGTTGGCAATGGAAAGAAGGTTCTACAAGGAAGACCTCTGAGTAGCTGATATTAGTGCTAAACCTAAAAACAGTTTTGGAAACTTTGATAATCTACTTTAAAAATCGGCTAAAAAATGAAGTGTGTGTTTTAATGGATAAAGGCAAGGAAATGAAATTCAAAAGGATGAGAAGTTGACCTTTCACTTCTATCCATACTTTCCAGGGGGTGGTCCTCTTTAGTCTGAAAATGCATTGAAAGCCTGTTTTTGTTTAATTCTCAGATGGTTGCTATGTTTTAACCTCATAGAGAGCAATTTTAAAAATACTTTTCACAACTCCACCTGGTCTCCATCTAAACAGGAATGACACAGGTCTGTGAGAAATGACAGGAGGGAGCAGGACACATGGGGGCTGGTGTGTAGCAATTACCTGCTGCTTCTGGATATATATATATATATATATATATATATATATATATATATATATTGATTTCAAAGAGGAAGGGAGAGGGAGGGAGAGAGAGATAGAAACATCAATGATGAGAGGGAATCATTGATTGGCTGCCTCTTGCACACCCCCTACTGGGGATTAAGCCAGCAACCCAGGCCTGTGCCCTTGACCAGAATTGAACCTGGGACCTTTCAGTCCACGGGCCAACTCTCTATCCAGTGAGCCAAACCAGCCAGGGCATGCTTCTGGCAATTCTAAGGGGAAACTGAGGCAGGAGGCCAGGGTGGGGATGAGGACCATGATCCAGAGTGGGAAGACACTGGATAAATGCTCGGAGGGGCCCATTCTCTCTGAAATATTCCATTGGACACGCAAGTGAAACCCATTGGTGCTGTCTCAGGCTCTCAGCACCTGCTGCCTCGTCTATGAAACAGAGATGGAGGATGTGACTTCATGACTTCCTGGCCAGACATTCACAGGTCACTCCCTTCTTCACTGTGGAGCTGAGGACACGGAGCTGTAGAGTTGGGTGGCATGAGCCAGGACTCCGCCGGACACCCCAGTGTCCCTGAGCTCACTCATGCTGACATGCAGTGCTGCACACAGCCCGTGGCAAGCCGAGGCGAGCGAGGAGCTAGGGACCCCTGACCTGGCCATCGGTCCCTGCTCATTATCGAGAGAAACACCTGTAAGGGTGGGTCCCAGGCAGCCCTGGTGGGCCCCCTAGGCCTGAGGTCCTGGACCTCCACAGTCACGGTAACAAGACGAGGCTGCCCTCTTCCCAGCCTCACCCAATGACCATCTCAGGGCACAGAGCAGGGTGGACAAGTCAGGTCCAGGGGCTTTCTGCTCACATTTTGTTCAAGAAATTCTAACTCCCTTGGACTTCAGTGTGTTAGACTTACAGAGCAGGCTGCCTCTTGGCTTTCTAATATTTCAAACGATCTCATTTTCCTACATGAAGTGTGTGAAACAGGTTTCGTGGGTCCTAGGAAATGGGAAAGGGTAAAAGAGTTGTAAAGCAATCCACAGATAAAACTCATTATTTTTATTTTGTTTGTTAACATTTTTATTTATTGTTTTTAGAGAAGAAGGGAGAGAAAGAGAGAGAAACATTGATTTGCTGTTCCACTTATTTCTGCATTCATTGGTTGACTCTTGTATGTGCCCCAACTGGGGATGGAACTCACAACCTGATGTATCAGGACAATGCTCTAGCCAGCTGAGCTACCCAGCCAAAGCTCATTATTTTTATGTAGCAACTAGAGGCCCGGTACACGAATTTCATGCACTGGGGTGTGGCCCTCAGCCCAGCCTGCCCCTTCTCACAGTCTGGGATCCCTCAGGCAACTGGCTGATCAGGGAAAGGCACCATCCCCATAACACCCTTGCTGCTGCTGCTTCTGGCCTCCCTCTGCAGGAGGCAACCCGGCAATCAGGGGAAGGTGATGCCCCATCACGCCTCTGCCGCTGCCACTGCCAGCCACGAGGCTGCCTGAGCCTCGGCCTTTGCGGCCACTGTGGCTTGTCTGAGCCTCGCCCAGCCTTCATTGCCTGAGCCTTGGGCTCTCACAGCAGCAATGGCCATTGGCAGCTTGCCTGAGCCCATCGCCTCCCCAACGCTGCAAGTCCCTGCCCATCCACTGTGCATGCAGCTTGCTGATTGGTTGTTACTGTGACAACATCCCAACCAATTTGCATATTACCCTGTTATTCAATAGATTAGCTTGAAATGAACATGATGTCCACGTGGTGCACTGGGATTTAACAACAAGAGCAAATCACTACTTGCATGTTGAGAAACAGGAGCTGTTATCACTGGAGTTTGGGTTGACTGCTTCCACAAATGTATTTATTTGATTGTCACAAACCAGCTATCTTTACGCAGCATTATAGTTGGGAAAATTGAGGCTCAGGACATTTATGAAAAACAGTACCAGACAGGGTAGCCCATGATAACACAGTCTTCAGTGTCAAACGAATGCAAGTTTCATACAAGAGCTTCTACCCATGTCAGCAATTCATTCAACCTCACCAAGCCTCGTTCCTCTTCTACAAATTGGGAATAAAGCCATGGCCTGTGCAGCTGTGAGAACTAAAGAAGAGCAGGCATACAAGGTGTTTGGCACAGCGCGTGACATGTGACAAGTACTCAGTAAATGTGAGCTGCGTGCTATTAGTAATATTAATAATTTATCAGTAATATTAATAATGTATCCAGGGATGTAGCCAAGAAGTGGCATTGCTGGCCCGTGGGACGTCTGTGTGGGTCCAGATCCTCCCCTCCAGCCCACAGACAGCTGCCTTTCATCCCCTGTGGAATGAGAGTGTAAAATGGGCCACATGCTCTTTTGGTTCTGGGATTCTGCTTCTGGGGCATGAGGAAGCTGCCAATTCCCTGTTTGAGTTCACGGCATATGCAACTGGTAGGTTAACATTGTCCTTGTTTCCTTGTGGAAGGAATTAGGCAGATCGGCTCAGTGGTTGGCACTGTAGCCAGTCTTGCTTTGGGGCATCATCATGCATCCCCATCAAGCCCTGTGTGCAGGGAGCGAGGGCCTCAGCACCGAATGAAGGCTGTGCTGGCATGGCCACAGCCCAAGGACAGCTTCAGGGATGGGGACTCAGCTCAGAGTGCATGGTTTCTGGACAAGGGGCTGGAAACATTGCTCATGGTGGGGAAATGCGATTTCTCACTGCACTGAGTTACCATCCACCCTCATGGCACACTCCATGTCCTCCCTGGCAATTCACCCAATGTCCATGGTCAAGGGCAGATCTTCAAGTTTAGCAATATTTCCACTGAGGATGATTGTCCCTCATGTACAACCATGTGCATTTAAACTCATTCTAATTATTTGACCTACTGAATGTATCAATAGGCCTTTATAGAAGAATATCAATCATTTACTGAAAGAAAGAACTCTAAAGCTAAATAAATATCCGTCACATTTGAAAAATCAACCATAGAAGAGACACAGCTAGCTGCTAGCATGCACTGGTCTTGGCCATGGAGTGTCTCACACAACTGGCTCATGGCACTCAGGCGTGGCCATGGGGGAGGGACGAGTTTCCTCAGGTCTGTGTCCTTCCACACATTCAGGCTTCATAGCAGCTGGCCTTCCCTTCACTGGTTTTTGTTATTCTTTAGAAAATGGACTTACCAGGATGGGAACCATATGAAGGATCATTTATAGGCTCATTCATGCCTGTGAGGCCAGTGCCCCACGCCAGACCCAAGTTCCCAGGACATGGAGCTGTGCGGCCAGAAGCAAGCAGCCTGCTCGGGGTCCATGCACATCTGTCTGTTTCCAAATTGGGCAACGGATCTAAATAGACACTTTTTGAAAGAGGACATACAGAAAGCCAAGAGACATATGAAAACATGCTCAAAGTCACTAATCATATGAGAATTGCAAATCAAAACAACAATGAGGTACCATCTCACACCTGTCAGAATGGCTATCATCAACAAATCAGCAAACGACAAGTGCTGGAGAGGATGAGGAGAAAAGGGAACACTCATGCTCTGCTGGTGGGAATGCAGACTGGTGCAGCCACTGTGAAAAACAGGAGGGAGTTTCCTCAAAAATTAAAAATGGAACTCCCATTTGACCCTGTGATCCCACTTCTAGGAATATATCCCAAGAAACTAGAAACACCAATCAAAAAGGATATATGCACCCCTATGTTCATAGCAGCACAATTCACCATAGCTAAGATTTGGAAACAGCCTAAGTGCCCATCAGCAGATGAGTGGATTAGAAAACTGTGGTACATCTACACAATGGAATACTATGCTGCTGTGAAAAGGAAGGAATTCTTAGCATTTGCAACAGCATGGATGTAACTGGAGAGCATTTTGCTAAGTGAAATAAGCCAGTCAGAGAAAGATAACTATCACATGATCTCACTCACTTGTGGAATATAATGAACAACATAAACTGATGAACAAAAACAGATACAGAGACAGAGAAGCATTGATCAGACGATCAAACCTCAGAGGGCAGGTAGGGGAGGGTGGGGGTGACGGGGAGAGATGAACCAAAGGACTTGTATGCATGCATATAAACCTAACCAATGGACATAGACAACAGAGGGGTGAGGGCAAGAGTGGGGGTGGGGGTGGGGGGGCAATCAGGGGATAAGGACACATATGTAATACCTTAATCAATAAAGGAAAAAAAAATAAGCTTGAGATAGGGGATCAACTGTTTGTGAAACCTATATTACATTAAAATCCTATATAATAAAAGGCTAATATGCAAATTGTCCCCTCAACCAGGAGTTTGACCAGGAGTTCAACCAGGGGGCAGGGCCGGCCAACCAATAGCCTGTGGCCCCTCCCTCAGCCAGCCCTGCCCCTGATCAGCCCCCCACCCCACCCCGATTGGGGGCAGGGCTGGCCCACCAGCCTCACACTCCCTCCCCCACAGCCAGCCCTGTCTGATAGACCCCAATCAGGGTGGGCAGGTCAAAACCTACCTGTGCATGAATTTGTGCACCGGACCCCTAGTTATTTAATAAATGTATTAATATTCAGAAAAAAGGAAAAAAAGTTGGATGGTTCTAAATGCTGTGCATTTTATGTTAATTCAAATTGCACTAGTTTACTTTATTTATTATTTATTGAGAAATAATATTTATTATTCCCCCCCCCCCCCATGTACAGATTACTTTTCAGAAACATGGAAGGTATTACCCACATCCTCATCAGTGACAGTTTGTAGAAAATAAACAATTCATATCTTGTCAACAATATATTTCTACCATTTTTTAAAACAATAGCCATTTTATTTATCCATGTTAGTCCAAGACAAATTGCTCTAGTTTAAAATAACACAGTATAAAATGTCAATGAAATCTCACTTCATGAACCAAATTTAAAACATGCTTCAGGCCTATGTGCATGTGTATCCAGGGAAGCTTAGTCCTGGATCAGTTGCGATTTGAAGCATGCGAAGCCTTCGGATACAGGCTCCTCCCGGAGTTCCGCTGCCTCACGTGGTTTCTCGGCTGGGAAGTCCGGCCGCTCGTTCTGATGACAGACTGAAGGGGTTCTGGTCTGTGGTCTCCCGCATCTGCAGAAAGGCCCCGATTTCCTTTTCATTAAAGCAGGGGTCCTCAAACTATGGCCCGCGGGCCACATGCAAATACAAATATTTGTTCCCGTTTTGTTTTTTTACTTCAAAATAAGATATGTGCAGTGTGCATAGGAATTTGTTCATAGTTTTTTGTTTTTTTAAACTATAGTCCAGCCCTCCAATGGTCTGAGGGACAGTGAACTGGTCCCCTGTTTAAAAAGTTTGAGGACCCCTGCATTAAAGTATGACATAGGTATAGAATAGGTCACAAGACCACAGTGTGATGCATTTTACAAACTAGCACACTATTTTATTCTAGAAAGTTCTGAAACCTCCCTCTGCTCCCAGTAGTCACCCTGGGCAAGGGTGCCTCCATGTTCACTGTGACACCATCGAGTTATTGGCTGGCTTGTTTCTGAACGACACAGAGCGAGTCACCTGGTGTCTATCCTTTGGTGTCCAGCTTGTCGCATGCAGTGTTTTGCTTGAAAAGCTTCTCTCCACAAAGTCTGCCTGGGGCGGCCGGGTGCCAGCTGAGAGCCGTGTGTCCCGCAGTCCTCGCAGCCAGGCAGGGCACTTGTGCATCAGCTCAGGTGAGCCGCAGCGCCGGCCCCTACGCTGGGGGCCTGTCTGACCAGGAGGTGCCAGGGGAATGGGGATGGGAGGCAGCCTCACCCCGACTGGCCTTGGAAAGAAAGACTGTCCCGCCTCAGGCCATGCTTCTGATTGGAATTTGTGTTATAAACATGACCGCAACCCCATGGCCACAAACCCGGCTCAGGAAAGTGATGTTTCCCCATCACACGTGTTGGGATCCGTGCTTTCGGCGCCTGAGCTTGGAGCTGGCCCCGGGCGCAGACATTCCTGGCTGGAAAGCTGTGAGGCTGTGCTAGGGCCATTGGTAAAACTGCTTAGCATGTCCTGGCGGTCAGCCCACGCCGACCAGCACCGCATCTCTGGGCAACGTGGTGAGGCCTGGGCACCAGTGGGCAGGGCGTGGTGATGCTGCTCACCCGAGGAAGCTGAGCTCTGGCCCCGCGCCCAGCGGAGAGGGAGGCCGTCAGCCCCACCCGCTCTCACTGCTGCACCCGCTCCAAGCTGGCTGAGTGGCTGTAACTAGGAGCTTGAAAAGACAAAACAAAACACAAAAATGGCTTTTGTATGAACTTAAACTGCGATATGTGGCTGTGAGCGGTGCCTTGGGTAGCTCCACACCGTCCAGTTTCAGCGTCGTAGCGGGAGACAGGCAGCGTGCTGGCGGCAGAATCATATTAAGGGATTGTCTTTCTCACCTAAAACCCGTTATCTTGATCCCTAGGGCCTCTATTCAGTTAGGAAGGAGGATTCAGCAGAGAGAGTAGTAAATAGACAGAGTCAGGCTCCGGGCTTCACAATAGAAGTACAGGAGGCCTTTGGTGGTGGGGCCACACGCAGAGGGTTTGTTGGAGGCAAGTGTACCAGGAACCCGTTGTTTCCAGGGGCTGCTTCCCAGGCACGTCAAGCCGATGCCAGGGCCCGGGAGGCCCACCCTCGATGCTGTGGCCTCTGCAGGGTGGCAGGGGTCCACCGGCCACTAGTGGGGGACTCTCTTCCATCCCCTCGGGTGGTCGCGATGGTGATGGGCAGGAGGAACTTTCCGGGAAATGCAGAGGCCGGCGGTCTGAGCCGGTCCATGGCCCAGGCTGGCGTGCCTGCCATGACCCCTCTGCGACCTGATGGCCGTGGGGAACCTGGAATGGCTGTGACCGTCTCCCTCTTCCTGAACATGTTTTTCTAGTGACGCCATCTGTTCTGACTCCCAGGCTGTGCACAGGTCATTTCAGGGCCAGAGAAACTGGGTGATCTGTGTCTGTCGAGGTCATGAGACCCACCCAGGGCTCTGGGGCCTCAGGCGTCTGTGCCATCAGGAACCTGCACTGAGCCCAGCGCAGGAGCTGACTGGTCCGCCTTACACCGTGGGGAGGAGGAGTGGCCTGCAGGCGCAGCGATGAGCGGGCAACGTGAGGCGATCGCAGGGCAGACCCTGGAGCAACTGCCCGCCTCCCACTATCCAAGGGCCCTCCCATAGCGTCATGTTTTATAAAAGTTAAACCATTTCCCCAAAGACGGCCCTCCCCAGGTCCTTGCTCCTTCCCTAAGTGTAGCGATGGGGATACCTCTGTGATGTGGGAACGGTCCCCTCCCCCCCAATTCGGCCTCCTGAGCCCACAGGTGGAGGCGAGCCAGTGGTACCAAGTGGGCAGGAGCCAACGCTGGGGAGACTGAGCAGAGCTAGAGCGGCAAAGTGACCAGCTGCCACCAATGCCGGGCCACCGTCCAGTCTCAGGGAAATAAGCTGCTTTCTTGTTTAATTTGTTTGAATCTGGGGCTGCACCACCCACACAGGGATGCCAGGGGCAGGCTTCACGTGTGCCCAATACTGACCTCAGGCCCCAGGTGCTGGGAGAGCCCGGGCTGCTGGAACCCTTAGGTTAGTCCCCACTGCCTCAAAGAGCTGTTTGCTCCTCTTTTCTGTGTGTGTGACGATGTGGAAACACTGGGAAATACCGCCATCATCAGTAGAGGAGCCCGCGTTTAGGGCGTGGGGCGCTCGCGGCACTGAAACCTCCAGAAAGCCCAATGGAGCAGCCAGAAAGAGCAGACGTGGCCAGGCTGTGCGAACAGTGGGCAGCACCAGTGCCTCTCACAGTGCTGGGGTCCAGCCCCAGCAGGTCCAGGGGTCCCCAAATGTGTGGACAGAGTCGGCGAAGAAGGAATGACATGGAGACAGCATTCAGTTGATCAGCAGCCTAGCCAGGATCTCTAGCCAAGTTCTGGTCAGGATCTCCAGCGAAGTTCTGTAGCCAGGTTCTGTAGCCATGTTCCCTCGCTAGGTTCTCCAGCCAGGTTCTATCCAGGTTCTCCAGCCAGGTTCTGTCCAGGTTCTCCAGCCAGGTTTGGTCGCCAGGTTCTAGTCAGGTTCTCTTGCCATGTTCTATCCAGGTTCTGTAGCCAGGTTATGTCTCTAGGATCTTCAGCCAGGTTCTCTCGCTAGCTTCTGTCTCGAGGTTCTGTTGCCAGTTTCTGTCCAGGATCATTTGCCATGTTCTGTCTCTAGGTTCTGTGTCTAGGTCTGTCTTCTAAGTTCTGTCTGCTGTTGTCTTGTTACATCTGTATTTATACCAGTTGATTCAATCCTATAAATCTCTATTCCAAAGGTTAGGGCATTTCTTATCTCCATTCCAGGGAGTAAATATTATGTAGCTTAAGCATGATTGTTCGTAATTAAAGTGATTAATTACCCGCCTGGCACTTAGTTGAGGTTTTATTCCCTCCCTAACTTCAGGGGAAAATCCCTACTTGGGGAAACAACCTTTCTCAGAGAGGTGACCTTGGTTAAAACACATAGTGCCAAGAAGGTGAGCAAACATATTAAGAACAGTATGCCATATATGCCAGGTCCCTTGAAACAGCAAGGATGGACTGGCTCCCGGCATCACAGTAATGACCCCCGCCCCCCACCAAGCTGTGAGGGCCGCTGCAGCAGCAGGGCTGGAGCAGGAAGCAGGAGGGCCAGAATCTGCCTACACTGACTCCCCTAGAAAGCGCATTGCTGGTTCTCAGCCCACCTTCCCAGCGAAGCAACAAATGCCCATGGGAAAGTCACCCCGGCCAAGTCCATGCGGTCCTTAAACACAGACGCTGGCCACGGGGGTGGTCCCAGAATCCCAATATTCTTTGGAATAATCCTAGACTGTCTTAAGGTAAAAGATGCACCCATGCCCTTGGCATGAACAAGATGGTAGATGAAAAGGCCACTGCACAGAATATGTAATGTAACTCCTTTGACTGAGAGCATGTGGAAGTTTCTAGTTGCCTTTACCGGTGTCTGGGACCAGAGGCTGACTTAGGGGGTCCTGTGGGGAGCGTGGACCATGCACAGTCCTTACAGGATGTGGTCAGAGTGGTCTGGCCAAAGGGACGAAGAGCCCCGGGCCTCGCCCACCTCGTTGTCTAACACCTCGGCAGGTGCTTGGTCCACAAGGTTTGCCCGTCTATGACTAACGGCTTCTTTGCTGTCGTGAAGTTGGGTGTGAGACAATTTGTATGGGACCACACCTTCCCTCAGGCCCCTAGTAACCATGGGAAAGAAAGCCCTGAGGGTGGAGGGCAGAGGAAGTCACTTGGTGACACGTGAAGCAATGGTGGGTCATGGAGCCGAGGCCCCTTTCTGCGGCTGGGCGCGTCTGACCGCAATGTGCCTGTCCCATCAGTGACATCCTGACTGCCTTGTGTTGTTGACACGTGATGTAAGAGAAACCCACCCACTGCCAGTGGCCTGGGGCTGTGGCCTAGACTGGAAAGGACAAGATGGGTCAGGGAGGTCTCTGCTCCAAGCACAGCAGGAAGAAATAGAAGGCAAATGAGCCCATAGGAGTTGAAGAAGCAAAGTGAAGGTGTAGAGAGAGACCCTGTGTTTGCTAACAAACTCCCTTGTTATACAAATTTCAGCACAAAGCAGACTTTCTCCAGAAGGTCTTCCTTCATCTTTACCCGCATGAAATCCCTGCTGGTAATGGACTTGCCCTCCTTGTGTTGTGGGCTGTGGGAACGGCCCCACGTGTCTGACCAGTGGGGTCAGACCAGACTGGGTTCAGCAGCCTCAGTATTCAGGTTCTGTCCCGGAAAGAATTCAGAGCAAGACCAAGACTGTAAGAAACAATCCTATCTAATAATAGACAAACATGGTAATTGACCGTACCTTCGCTACGCCTCCCAATGGCTAATCAGCATGATATGCAAATTAACCACCAACAAAGATGGTGGCTAATTTGCATACTGCTGGCAGGGCCGGATAGTGCAGCTGCTAGCACGGGCCACCATCCTGGGTGGCAGGCTGGCCCCAGAAGCCCCAGAAGCCGCCCAGAAGTAGGTGATTGGGGGGAGATGCCTGGGCCAGAGGCATCAGGCCTGGGCCGGGGGCAGAGCCAGTGATCGGGGGAATATGGGGGTCCCCTGCCCAGGCCTGACACCTCTGATGGAGGCGCCAGCCCTGGGCAAGGGGCAGATCCGACAATCGGAGGGTGATGGGGTTGACGTCTCTGGCCAAGGTGTCAGGCCTGGGAGAGGGCAGAGCCGGTGATCGGGGGGATATGGGGATCCCCTGCCCAGGCCTGAAGCCTGGGCCAGAGGCGTCAGGCATGGGGGGGAGGGCAAGCCAGCAATTGGTGTGAACTACAGAGCAAATACCTTTTCTGACCAGTCATTGGTTAAGCTCCCTGTATGACACTGGTAATATTCTTAGTAACTTGGGTAATAAGAATCCAAAAAGGTGATCTAGGGTTTTTCTCCACACTCCTGGCGAAAAAAACGAAGGTCTGCTGCTGGAGGGCTAAGAAATGTCATATCCTGCCCTAGCCGGTTTGGTGTAGTGGATAATGCTTCGGCCTGCTGACCTCAGGGTCTGGGTTCACTTCTGACCAAGGGCATGTACCTAGGTTGCAGGCTCCTCCCTGGCCGGGGCCCAGGACAGGGCTCATGCAGGAGGCAACCAATCAAAGTGTTCCTCTCACTTTGATGTTTCTCTCTGTCTTTCCCTTTCTCTTCCACATTCTCTAAAAATCAATGGTAACATATCCTCAGGTGAGGTTAAAAAAAAAAATAAAGAAATTATTATTATATGAAAGACACATCTTGAAAATGCCTAAAGAAAGTTGTCATTTTTTCATGGTGAAGGGACTGGAGTCCGTGTTGATGAAAAAACCTTGCTGGCTGCAGTGACTGGCAGAGGCTGCAGCAGCGGGGTGATGGGTCTTGTGCCTTCCCCTGATCAGCCTGGGAAGGCCAGAAAGGGAGGCCAGACTGCAGCTTAGGCCCTATTCCCAAGGGGAGCAGGGGGCAGGCCTAAGCCGTCACTAGGACATCCCCTGAGGGCTCCCAGTATGTGAGAGGGGGCAGGCTGGGCTGAGGGACAACCCCCGAGTGCATGAATTTCATGCATCCAGCCCCTAATTTATTTATAAAATCACAGAAGTAGAAGAAGTAATTTCTAGAAGACATGGGCTCAGGAAGCAAGTTCTAGAGGTAAAGGAAGAGGCCTTGGAGCTTGGGAGTGAGGAGCTGATGGTAATGTGCCTGGGGGTGGGACAGGGAGGGAAAGGCTACTACTGCTGCTGCTACTGATGTTAATGAAGAAGAGGAGGAGGGGGGAGAAGAAGGAGGAGGAGGAGGAGAAGGGGAGGGGGAGGAGAAGGGGGAAAGGGAGGAGGAGGTGGAGGAAAGGGAGGGGGAGGGGAGTGGGGACAGGAGGAGGAAAAGGGGGAAGGGGAGGAGGAGGAGGAGAAGGGAAAGGGGAGGAGGAGCAGGAGGAGGAAGAGGGAGGAGGGGAGGAGGGGGAGCAGTAGGAGGACGGGGAGGCGAAGAGGAGGAGGGGAGGGGGAGGAGGAGGAGATGGGTGGGTGCAGCCTCGGGGTGGGTGGGCCTCCAGGTGGGTGCGGCCTCCGGGTGGGTGGGTCTCTGGGTGGGTGCAGCTTTGGGTAGTTGTGGCCTCTGTGGAGGGTGTGGCCTCAGGGTGGGTGGGCCTCCATGGTGGGTGTGGCCTCTAGGTGGGTGCAGCCTCAGGGTGGGTGGGCCTCCAGGTGGGTGTGGCCTCAGGGTGGGTGGGCCTCCATGGTGGCTGTGGCCTCTAGGTGGGTGCAGCCTCAGGGTGGGTGGGCCTCTGGGTGGGTGAGGGTGAGCTGTGGAGGAAGGGTCGCACCTGGACCCGAGGGCTTCCGCGAGGAGCTGCGCTGAGCTGTGGTGTCACTGCAGTGTCGCTGGTACTTGGGTGAACTTTGGTTTTAGGGAGCTTAGGGCTCCTGCTTCTATTAGGTATATAAACATTTTTTCTTTGTAGCAATGAAAGTCCTTCCCCAAAGTAATAAGAAACAGCAAAAAACCAAAACAAAAACAGAATATATTACCCACTGAGGAAAAGTATTTGAGCATCATAAAGTGAATGTAAAAACCTCAAAATAGACCTCTGCTTTATTTAAATAAATGAACATCTGTTCTGTTTCCGAGGCCAGTAATGAACAGCACAGCTAACAAACGGAACTGCTCTGTGGCTGCCGGACTGAAGCCACGTGGGCGGTTGCAGGGAGGCTTCAAAGCCCACTCGAGGCTGCGTGTTCACATTCACCTTCAGGTACACAGGGGTGTCATTGCAGGGAGCCCGTAGGACAGAAGTATCTGAGGAAAGCAAAAGTATTTCTTCTGCAAAGCATTTTGTAAGTACAGTTTCCAGAAGTAATTTTACAGAAAAAATGTTTGAAGGATTCAAATATTTTTAAATGGCTCATCAGAATTGGCATAGAATTAAATTTGTACTTATACAATGCATTAAGAGTAATACAATTGAGTGTTTTAAATATAAATATAATTACAATTGAATGCTTTAAATATAAACATAATTTTTGGGACAACCAAAATTATAACAGCTATCAGTTGTTAAATGTATACACTAACAGCTGACACCTCAATTTTGAAAATGAAATGTATTTTAATAAACACTGCCTTTATAATTATTCAAAGTGTGTGTACATATTTTTGGGGGGACACCCTACATCTATGGTTTGTTTTGGCTTTTGTTTTTCAGAGAGTTCCAATCATGGGAACCGCACTCTGGTGCAGTCACCGCAAGAGTCACTCAGGGTTGAACTCCACCTTCCTGGTCTCAGCTGTGAGGAGTGACAACTTCCCTGAACCTCGTTGTGCTCCTCTGTGCATGGGCTCAGCCAGGAAGCGGCTGTGCTGGCGGAGTGGGTGCTGCCAGCCCCCTCCCTGCAGAGGCAGGGTAATGCCTGCACCTCCAGGCATGGAATTCCATTTCAGACAGATGGGAGGCTGCATGAACGCGGCAGAGCCTGTCCCGGTGGCTTGCATTTCATAACATTACAGCCCGCCCACGAGGTATGCACAGGACACGTTTTTGTTGATTGTTAGAGAGAGAGGAAGGGAGAGAAAGATGGACTGGCTGCCTCCTGTACTTGCCGGACCAGGGATCAAACCTGCAACCCAGGTACCAAACCAAAAGTCTTTTCAGTGCCTAGGATGATGCTCCAACCAACGGAGTCACCTGGCCAGGCCCGTAGGGCATTTCTTTCAAATGGAATAAGAGCTGTCCCCTGGGATAAGGTCTGCAGGCCTCAGTCAGGAGGCGGTCGGGGGTGGATTTAACTCCAAATCCCGTATTGACCACCACAGCACAAAACTTCATGTTGATGACGCGTGATTCAGATAAGAGTCATCTGTACGGAGGGAGGTTCCCTGTAAGATAGGCTCACTTGGATTCTCCCACAAGGCCTTTGGTTTGAAGGCGCAGAAGGGCCGAGCTGCAGGCTGCCCCGTGGAAGTGCCTGCTGTCACAGTAGCAGCAGCAGCAGCAGCATCGGCCCACACATGGTGCAGGGGCAAGGCCTGAAGTGCAGGAGCATGGAAGGGCTTGGGAAGCTCTGGGTGGCCTGGAGAGAGCTGACATAAGAATTCAAAATGTTAAGAAGGCAAGAGAAAGAATTACAATCACATGGGGTAGGAAGATGATGCTCAGATCAGGATCCGTCAGGCGGCCCTCGAGGTGATACAAACGATTTTCAACTGGGGCTGCTGTGGCCTGAGCCGTGGTGCTCGGTGCAGCCACAGGCCGGGCTCCTCGCCTTTGCCCGCGTTTGTCTCCTGGCTCCAGCCGATGTCCATTGTTTTCTGGGCCAAGTTACTTCACCTGTGCATGTTGAGTACCGTGTTCTCTCTGTAGATGGGGTACTGATAACACTTCCCTGGGAGCCAGACCAAAGGGCTGGTGTACCCACAGGGAAGCTCAGTCAGACAGGGCCAGGATCGTGCCGCAAAGGCAGCGGGGGTAGTTTTAGGAAGTGGCCACACCTGGGGGCACAGGAGAGCTAGTGCTCAGACCTGGCTCCCCCGTGACTTCCAGGGGATGGGTTATCCAGAGAAAACTAGTCATGGTGGCTGAGGGACTCAGGGCCGTGGTCTCTACTGATTGGTCAGTGCTAGGGTAGGGGAGTCATTAGTCATCGCATTGATGCCAGCCATGGTGTTGCTGCCCCTGGTGTCGCCACTGGCCCAGGTCTGGGGCTGAAACACAACTGGGATGTTGTCTCCAGTTGGACTGAAACCGCCTCTGTGGCCCACAGACCCGAGGTCCTGCTGCTCTCGCTGTACATTCATTATGGGATTCTGAAGACGGTTGCCTCCCACGTGCCTCTCCTCTTCATGTCAGCCCTGGACCCAGCAGCCACATGGTTAGGAGGCTGAGGTAGGATAGAGCTAAACAAATACTCCAATTTTAACAAATCATATCATCTGTGAGTCTCTAACCAAAGTTTCATCTCTAAGTCATCCTGCATCTGTTAATTAATTTTGTACCTCAGTATAGTCACTGGTTGTAAACATAAGGAAAACTACTTTGACAGGCGGACCCACTAACTGGAGCCTAACCCTCTGGCCCGTGGAGCCCAGGCCTCCGGACTGCTCACCGGAACCTGCTCAGACATGCGGCCTGGGGTGGCTGGGCCCACAGCTGAGCTGGGCACAGGCACTGCAGGGACTGCTGCAGGAGATGCCGTCCTGTGGGCTCAGGGGACGTGCCGATTCCATTCCTACCGGACATCAGTGTGTGCACAGCCCACAAGGAAGCAGTGTTCATTCAGGCTGCCACACTGGAGCCCTTCATCCACAGGGCGGTGTGGCCGCCGGATCCCCGCCCTTCTCCGCCGCCGGCGGCCCTGCCACCCCTCCTGTCTGTGCCTCGCCGGTCCCTGGAGCCAAGCCTGAGCTGAGCCGGTCCAGGGAAAGGGCAGCGCGATGAGTCATTTCGTGTGGGCTGCTGCCTGGCTATTCAGCCCCATGAATGTAGCCGTTGATGTGATCCTGGGGTGAGAAGTCTTTCAAAACACAAAATACGGTGGGACGTTTGCAATGCATCCTTTGGGGGGTGTTTTTCATGGGAAAGAATTCAAACATTGAGTAGCTGTTCATCTACTGTTTATTCATTGCTCCTTCTCTCAGGAAACGGTACTGAGAGCTGTGCTCAGCATTGGGGCGGGGGGGGGGCGGGGGATGGCAGATAGGGAGCTTCTCTCAAATGTGTGAGTCCAGGGCACTGGTTCTGTTGTTGCCGGTACATTGGCTCATGCAGACACACTACACGTGATATTTACTACACATTGTGAGGGTGTCCCCACTCACAAACCGCCTCACGTGCCATTTCCTGTGCTGCTGTAACCGAGACAATGAGTTCAGAGATGAGATGTTTCCAAACGCTCAGAACCCTCTGGAAACTCCAAGAGAAGTGATTAACTACTTTCTGGAAGGAGTGTTTTTAACGATAATAAAACATGTACAAATAATAGACCAGCACCTCTCATTGTCCCAGGGCCTCGGAGTGGGTTCTGCATAGGACATGCCGCGTTCGTTACCGCCCATGTCAGTCTGGGTCTACGAAGTCCGGCCTGAGGTGAGGCCTCCATCACCGGCTCACGTGCAGCCTCTCTTGGTGTCTCCGAGTGAGACTCTCCCAGTTTGAAGCTTCCTTCTCCTCACTGGGGAGGCACTTCCTGTGCCAGCACAGGCAGGTCCGGATCGGACGGGGATCTGGATGGCTGCGTATTGAAACAGAGAATGCTCTTGCTCTGAATCGTAATCATATCCTTTCTTCACACGTTCAGAATCGGGTCAGGAGATTTTAGTGAAAATGCTGTGACAGTTAAATAAATAATGAATCATATTTAGGATGTCTACGGGCTCTTGTTTTGTTTACTGTGCATTCATATTTTACATTTTCTTTTACAGATGAAATTATATGGTAGTATATGGCACATTTCAGCAACTACATAACAAACATTTAAGATTTCAAAAATAATTTACTTTTATTTCCTTTCAAACAATGTCTGAAATAAATCATAGTAATCGATGAATGAGGAACATCTAAAATAGTATCTACTTTGGATATGCAAACAGCACTTCATTTTGAATACTGCAGTATTTGATCCGGCCTTGTCACAGAAGCTGCCAGGTAGCAAGTTCCCACCTGCGTTCGGTGCTGCCCCCCAGATGGGTCAGGCACTTGTCTGGGAATGTCTGGAGTGCTGAGCATTGAAAGGCTTTCCTCTGATCAGATGTTGCTTTTGCCTTTTTGTGCCCTCACTAACCTAATGAGATCCATCCTTGAGAGCAGAAAAGGCTGCTTCCCTCTTCTGACAAGGGCCCCAGAGAACAGATTACCCATGGAAAAAACTCAAACAGTGGAAGCTAAGCTGACCTGTGAGTTGAATGAAATTGTGAAAATAGGAATCCAAGATCGGCTTTCTGTTTAGTTTTTCAAATGTCTGAATTCGATGCTCAGATTACTGGTAAATGGGTTTCTGGGGAGAAAAACAAAAACAGCCGTCACAGCCAAACTCACGCACTGATTTGCGTTGCCGTGGTGTGAATATGCCCGCTGTGGCGGACATGGTGTTCTCAGCGCTTCCGAAGTCCCACATAATCCCTGCTTCTTAGCAATTGGCTCTGTGCGTCAGCAGGAGCTCGCACCAGAGCCACTCAGCCCTGGTGGAAACTGCTCACCACCTTCTGACGACGCATCCCATCCAGCCGGCTCAGGACAGAACCTGTTCCCCTTGACCTGTCATCTCAGGCACCACTTTTCACCACCCGAGAGCCCGCTGTGGAGGCAACATGTGCATGGTCACACAGTTCCTAATTCTCCCTCCTCTCCAGGTTCTCCTAATGATTTTTAAAAATATATATATATATATATTGCTTTCAGAGAGGAAAGGAGAGGGAGAGAGAAATAGAAACATCAATGATGAGAATCATTGATTGGCTGCCTCCTGCACACTCCATACTGAGGATCAAGTGCGCAACCCAGGCATGTGCCCTTCGCTGGAATTGAACCTGAAACACTTCAGTCCACAGGCCGACGCTCTACCTATTGAGCCAAACCACTAGGGCTCCTAATAGATTGTTATTGCTTATTGTGGGATGTGGGGGCTGGCGTGCTTGGGAGTTGAATTTGAAGATTATAAAAAAAAAACTGCAAAATTGAGGCACCGCTTGACCTATAGAATCTGTACTTTAACTCACCTTTTTTGAACTTGTACTAAAACATGACGTATAGGCCCATAAATCATCTTACTATTCTGTAATTCAAACCAGCCACTCTATTATGTCAAGGCCACTCTATTATGGAAGGTTCAATTTTTAAAAATCCATCAGACAAGATAATATTGGCCTTGGCTGGGTGGCTCGGTTGGTTGCAGTATTGTCCCATGCACCAAAGAGATGCGTGTTAGAGTCCAGATCAGACCACATACTCAAGTTTCAGGTTCAATCCCAGGTCAGGACATGCACAAGAGGCAACCGATCAACCTTTCTCACATTAATGTTCCTCTCTCTCTCCGTCTCCTGCCCCACGCCCCTAAAATCAATAACTATATTTTTGGGTGAGGACTAAAAAACAAACAAAAAACTGCACACTATTGTGAGTATGAGCTTTCAGTGTAGTTTACAAGGACTTTCTTCTGAACACCGTAAACCTTGTTTATTTTATTTTGTGAGGGGTTAGCTCTTGGCAGTCCAATAACTGATCGGGGGCTTGTTATCACTATTATTGTTATTATTACTTATCAAATGAATGTATTAGTTACAGAAATTTAGCAGCTTACACCTTCAATTTTCAAGCGTGTGCACAAGAGTTTTAACACATGCAGCACCTATTAGGGCACTGACCTCTTTTCCCTTAGATTGTCAGCTAAAAAAATGACAACAGCCAACACAATGATAGCTGTCTGTCTGGTGTGAATGAATCAAAATTATACCTGAAAAAATATATTTTTTCGTGTGCTGCAGAATTTCAGTAATTAGTTCGTATGTGCCATGAGATGAGACAAGTTGGACATCACTGGTTTATTGATAACCATCTATTAGCTCGTGGTTCCTGTGTGTCACACACACACAGGAGCGGCTTAGCAGGGCGGCTCTACTGCGGCTCTCTGTCTGTCCTTTGCTGTGGAGATGTCCCCTGGGGCTTCGGCCACTTGCCAGGGTGCTGGCAGTTGGTGAAATCATGGTCCCTGCCAACACCTCTCACAGCACAGTCCCGGGAGGGCAGCGAGAGGACTGGGTTTTCATGACCTGGCTCGGAATTCAAACATGGCCTTTGCAGTGCCTAGGGTTGCAGGCCAGCATGAGAGGAGGTGAGGTCCCTTGGGGCTCCTAGGTGGCAGCGACCACACAGGGGTCTCTCCACTCAGGGGGGAAAGGTGTTCAGAGGTGTGAACTGGAAGCCCGGTTTCCTGCCAGCTGAGCCACCACCCAATTTGGGGAGCCCCTGAAATACAGCAGTCACCAAGTCCCCTTGCTTTGCCTGGATGCTCATTTCTTCCTCAGTGAGCAAAGGAAGATGGAAGATTGATTCGGGGGAAGCAGGGTCTGCCCCCTCGATACAGCACAGAGGTGGCCCCTGGCACACAGCTACGCCCCCTTTCCTGCCCCAGGCCCCTCCCACCTGAGCCCTGCGCCTCCACATGCCAGCTGGGGCATCTGGCAATGCTAGCTCCCTGCCTACATTTCTGCTTCTCCAAACTCATCATCATCAAAGCCACATGACAAGATGTGTTCTAGGGTTGAGCTAGTAATGTGTGGAGTGTTCAGAGGGTAAGCGCAAGGAGGTTACTAAGTGCTCTGTGAATTTTGACTTTCTTCTCCTTCTTTCGCTGCTGTTACACTCTAACCCTATTAGAGGGGAGGGACACGTGCTATGTCAGGAGTTGTACGACATGACTTCTCTCCAAAAACTTGCAGTGGGTGGTCAGGAAGCACAGGGAGGAGCCAGAGGAGTCCAGGCTGAGACACTCACTTCCCAGCAGCTGCAAGCATCATCTTAGTATCGCATCATCTCCGTCTCACATCACCTCGGTCTCACATCATCTCTGTCTTGCCTAATCTCTGTCTTGCAATCATCTTGGTCTCGCATCATCTTTGTCTGTCATCATCTGGGTCTCACATCATCGCTGTCTTGCCTAATCTCTGTCTTGCATCATCTCGGTCTCGCATCATCTCCATCTCACATCATCTCCGTATCGCAGCATTGCCATGCTGCATCATCTCCGTCTCTCATCATCTGGGTCTCCCATCATCTGGGTCTCTCATCATCTGGGTCTCCCATCATCTGGGTCTCACATCATCTGTTCTCGCATCATCTGTGTCTTGCATGATCTCTGTGTCGCATCATCTCACTCTCACATCATCTCGGTCTCGCATCGTCTCGGCCTGACATCATCTCCATCTCGAATCATCTCTGCCTTGCATCATCTCCGTCTCACATCATCTGGGTCTTCCATCATCTGGGTCTCTCATCATCTGTTCTCGCCTCATCTGTGTCTCCCAACGTTTGGGTCTCCCATCATCTGTGTCTCGAATCTTCTCTGTCTTGCATCATCGTTGTCTCGCATCACCACTGTCCTGCATCATCTAGGTCTCACATCACCTGGGTCTTGCATCATCTCTGTCTCGCATCATCTCTGTCTGGTATCATCAGGTTCTCGCATCATCTCGGTCTCACATCATTTCTTTTTCGAATCATCTCTTTCTCGCATCATCTCCATCTCGCATCATCTGGGTCTCGCATCATCTGGGTCTCTCATCATCTGGGTCTCCCATCATCTGGGTCTCCCATCATCTGGGTCTCTCATCATCTGGGTCTCACATCATCTGGGTCTCACATCATCTGGGTCTCCCATCATCTGGGTCTCTCATCATCTGGGTCTCACATCATCTGTGTCTCCCAACGTCTGGGACTCGCATCATCTCGGTCTCGCATCATCTGTTCTCTCATCATCTCCGTCTCTCATCATCTGGATCTCCCATCATCTCGGTCTCGCATCATCTGAGTCTCCCATCATCTCGTTCTCACTTCATCTCCATCTCGCATCATCTGGGTCTCGAATCACCTCTGTCTGGCATCCTTCGGTCTCTTATTATCTCTGTCTCACAACATCTCGGTCTAGCATCACCTGGGTCTTGCATCACCTCTGTCTCACATCATCTTGGTCTCATGTCATCTCTGTCTAGTATCATCTGGGTCTTGCATCATCTGGATCTCTCATCATCTGGGTCTCGCATCATCTGGATCTCTCATCATCTGGGTCTCGCATCATCTGTTTCTCGTATCATCTCGGTCTCGCATCATCTGGGTCATGCATCATGTTTGTCTCTCATCATCTGGGTCTCGCATCATTGCTGTCTCCCATCATTGCTATCTCGCATCATCTCGGTCTCGCATCATCTCGGTCTGACATCATCTGGGTCTCTCATCATCTGGATCTCCCATCGTCTGGGCCTCACATCATCTGGGTCTTTATTCATCTATTTCTCCCATCATCTCGGTCTCGCATCATCTCGGTCTCACATCATCTCTGTCTCACATCATCTCCATCTCACATCATGTGTGTCTTGCATCATCTCGTTCTGGCTTCATCAGGATCTCGCATCATCTTGGTCTCACATCATCTGGTTCTCGCATCATCTCTGTCTCGCATCATCTGGGTCTAGTATCATCTCAGTCTCGTATCATCTGTGTCTCCCCTCATCTGGGTCTCCCATCATCTGGGTCTCACATCATCTGTGTCTCGCATCATCTCTGTCCCATGTCATCTCTGTCTCACATCATCTCCATCTCGCATCATCTGGATCGCGATCATCTAGGTCTCGCATCATCTGGGTTTCGCATCATCTCTGTCTGGCATCCTCTCAGTCTCTTATTATCTCTGTCTAACATCATCTTGGTCTAACATCACCTGGGTCTTGCATCATCTCTGTCTCGCATCATCTTGGTCTCACATCATCTCTGTCTGGTATCATCTGGTTCTCGCATCATCTCGGTCTCAGATCATTTCTTTTTCGAATCATCTCTCTCGCATCATCTCTGTTTTGCATCATCTCGGTCCCCATTCATCTCTGTCTCACATCATCTGTGTCTCGCATCATCTCGATCTCACATCATCTTTGTCTCACATCATCGCTGTCTAGCATCATCTGTATCTCCCATCATCTGGGTCTCACATCATCTTTGTCTGTCATCATCTGGGTCTCACATCATCGCAGTCTCGCATGATCTCTGTTTCGCACCATCTCGCTCTCACATCATCTCAGTCTGGCATCGTCTCGGTCTGACATCATCTCTGTCTCGCATCATCTCCGTCTTGTATCATCTGGGTCTCGTATCATCTGGGTCTCTCATCATCTGGTTCTCCCATCGTCTGGGTCTCGCATATCTCTGTCTTGCATCATCACTGTCCTGCATCATCTCGGTCTCGCATCATCTGGGTCTCGCATCATCTGTTCTCGAATCATCTCTGTCTCACATCGTCTGCATCTCTCATCATCTCGGTCTCGCATCTTCTCTGTCTTGCATCATCTGGGTCTCGCATCATCTGGGTCTCGCATCATCTCTTTCTCTCATCATTAGGGTCTTTCATCATCCGGGTTTCGCATCATCTTGGTCTGGCATCATCGCGGTCTTGCATTAGGGCACAGGTATACTGGCCTCTGTTGCCCGTGTCACTGCTGGCTCTTCCTGTCATGGACCTCGCAGTGCCTACCAGGACCACTGAGGGAGGGATTGGCATGTGGGATTGTGAGAGCGGGGTAAGAGGGGCACAATGGGCAAACCAACCTGACTCCATCAGAAAGGTAATTCTCCCTGTAACAAAACCTGGACACGGTTACCCTATGTCCCTCAAGGTTGAGGGTTAAACAACACAAAGGAGCAAATTATAACCTCAGAACCAGCTCCACAGGGCCCTGTCCTGACAAATCTGCAGGTCATACCTCTGGTCCTGCATAGAGGGGAGCCCTGGACCTTCAGCGGCACTGGCACTCAAATCTCACTCCTCCCCTCACAGCCAAAGGAAAGGACAGGCCTGGGACTTGAACTCCAGAACCATTTAGCACCAAGGGTCTGCTGTCCTGGAATATCTGTGCTGACACCCCTTTACCACAAATGGCCAAGCTCCAAGGTCCTCCAATTAGAACTAGCTGCCACCACCTCCCCATCCCCATCCCTCCAGCCCCTGAAAATCCTCAACTAGTCCAGCAAGTGAGGGAGACCTGAGGCCCATTGAGTCTTCACCTTCTCTAGTGGCGACTTCTCAATCGAGACTCCTTTCCTTATAGCCAGAGTGGGGACGACAATCACAAAGGAGAAGAGTCTAACTCACCACCGAGATGGCGTTGAAAGCCTGTCGCGCTCTGCAGTCTCAGACCGGGCAGTGGGTGGGAGCTGTCTGTGGGCAGCAGGAGAACATCAGGGAACAAATGAAGCTCGTCGAGTCATGGGCTCCGAGTCAGGAACCAGCAGGGACTGAGCGCCAGGGGTCATCTTCAGGACAGTGATCTAGAGATGAGTGCAGGCCTTGGGAGAAGGAGCAGGAATTCAAATCACAGTCCTGGAGGGGGTACCAGTGAGTGTGAGTTTCAGGGAAATAGAAAAATAAATAAGAAAGAAGAAAAGCCACTCAGGACAACAGCAACAACAACAAAAGGAAATCAGACACATGGCCTATAAAAGACCAAGAAACAGGAGGGAGCTGAGACTTGGGGAAGGAGCGGTGAGGCCACCTTTAGAGCTGAGGGTAGAGGGGGTGTGGCGAAGATGCAGGACTAAGCTTGCAGCAATTGCTCTGCAGAGAATAGCAGCTAATATTACTAAATATCTTCCCCCCCGCCCCCAGGGCTGAGCTAATTTTTGAGCCTGTATATTTATTTATTTTTAGTTTTTAAATTTTATTGTTAAGAGCATTACAGATGTCCCCTTGCCCCCCATAACCCCTCTCCAGCAGGTTCCCGCCCCACCCCAGTCCTTTACCCCCTTGTTGTCTATGTCCACAGGTAATGCATATATGCATATGTTCTTTGGTTAATCTCCTCCCACTCCCCCCCACTTCTCTCTGAGATTTGTCAGTCTGTTCCATGTTTCCATGCCTCTGGTTCTGTTTTATTCATAAGTTTATTTTGTTCATTAGATTCCTTTTCATTTATTTTTATTTTTATATTCAATGGTTGATAGATAGGTATTTGTTATTTTATTGTTTATATATTTTATATTTTTCTCTTCTTCTTAAAGAAAACCCTTCAACATTTCATTAGTACTGGCTTGGTAGTGATGAATAATTCCTTTAGCTTTTTCTTGTCTGTGAAGCTCTTTATCTGACCTTCCATTCTAAATGATAGCTTTGCTGGGTAGAGCAATCTTGGTTATAGGTCCTTGTTATTCATCACTTTGATTATTTCTTGCCACTCCCTTCTAGCCTGGCCTAGTGATCCCACTTCTAGGAATATATCCTAAGAATCCTGAAACACCAATCAGAAAGAATGTATGCACCCCTATCTTCATAGCAGAGTTATTTATAACTGCTATGGTCTGGACCCAGACCAAGTGCCCATCAGAAGCTGAGTAGATAAGAACGCTGTGGTAATTTACAGCATGGAATACTATGCAGCAGTGAAAAAGAAGGATCTCTTACATTTTGAGACAGCATGGAGGGACCTGGAGAGTATCATGCTAAGTGAAATAAGCCAGTCAGAGAAAGACAAATATCACATGATCTCACGTATATGTGGAATCTAATAAACAATATGCATTAACCAAGGAAATGGAACCAGAAACATTGAAGCATAGAACAGACTGTGGAATCTCATAGGGAAGAGAAGGCAGGAAGAGATGAACCAAAGAACTTACATGCATATATGCACAAGCCATGCACACAGACAAAAGTGTGGTGAAGGCCTGGGGAGGGGGCTGGAGAGGGATGGGTGGGGGTTAAGGGGGGAAACGGGGACATCTGTAATACTTTCAACAGTGCATATAAATTAAAAATTAATAAAAATAACTTGCCAAAAATAAAAAAGAAGGAAAAGATGATGGTCCCAGGAAAAGACCAGGCTTTGAGGAAAAGATCAGGCTTTGAGGAAAAGACTAGGATTTGAGGAAAGGACCAGGGTTCAAGCACAATGAGCTCAGACAGGGGCCTGGGAACAGGCGCTCCATGAGCACGTAGGGGCCTGTGAGGAAGAGAATACCACCCTGTGGGGATGCTGATAATCAGCCCTTGAATAAGGAACTGTACAGATGGAGCAGAATGTGTGAGACAGGACGGCCACATTGGAAGCCCCAGCAGACTTCCATTGAACGAGGTGGGATGTGCCTGTGAGTAAACTCTCTGAACCGGAGAAGGCTGCCCCCAGTTGCCACAGACCCCAGGAGACTGCGGGTGGGACACAGCCCGGGAGGCTTGTTCATCAGCCCAGAACAAGTAACAACTAGCAAAAGGTCACACGGAGGCAGGGGGAGAATTCAGGTTGGCTGGGGAAGGGTGAGAACGCCGTGGCTGAAGCGAAGTTTTAACAGAATGTCCAAACGCCCTTCATAAAGAATTTCCCCACATTTCTCATCACGTTTAATGGACAAAAATGAATCATTGGGATCATTTATTCTGAGGAAATGTGTTCCCTGTAATGCTGACCACAACCTGCCTATTTAGCTTCTCATCCTATTTACAGGCATTTTCCCCTCCCAGGTCTTTCATTTGTAAAACAAAACAGATTCCCAGTCTTGGGAGCTTAGCAGAGGCCAGAGGGAGTGATTTTTCCTGAGAATCTTAACTCCTGGGCAGCACTGAGCTGCTCCCTGTGGTTGGAGGACAAGGAAGACATTTTCCAGGAAAGCAGGGACATCAGGGTGTTCCTCTTACTTCTAGGATGTCTCAGGGTTTGGATCCATGGAGGAGCCACGTTCCCTGATAATTGTCACTAATTCTCATTTTTTCATCACTTGAGACGAGGTTTGAATGTCACTGCTTGTTTCAAGCTTTTATGACAAAATAATTCATCATTTGTTTTCAGGTTGATTTGTTCACACTCTTGGTATTCCCATCCCATTCCCATCTCTGCAGACCCATTCTTTGTCTCTTTTCTCAGGGAAGATTGGGTCCCAGGGTCCCAGGCAGTGGTTGGCTGTCTCTCCTGCATTTTAATGGTGTCAAGTATTGGTAACAAACTCCAGTGTCCGCATTAGCCTGGCAGGTGAGTGAGGAGGGAGTGTCCCTTAGACCTCCAGGTGGCCTGGCAGGTGAGTGAGGAGGGAGTGTCCCTTAGACCTCCAGGTGGCCTGGCAGGTGAGTGATGGGGGAGGGAGTGTCACCTAGACCTCCAACTGCCACACAGCCTCCCTGACTCATGGAGACAACTCTGAACTAGTGATTCTAAGCAGAATGCCGTGTTTACCTGGGTTTCCACCTTTTCCACAAAGGAAGGTAGAAGCCTGCATTTTAATGGGAAATGTGAATTTTAAATAAAAATTTGCGCTGGAAAGAGTTAGCTGCTGTTGGGAGCTGTCGTGGAAGAAAGAGATGACCTAAACTCAGAAAGAAACAAGGGCTGCCCACCCACCGGTGGAGATCTCCACTCCGCTGTGGGCAGGGTGTCCCCCATCTTGGAGGAATGTCCTGGGACCCAGCTCAGCATGAAACATGTGTGCTCAGGTTCCTGCAGCTGCTGTGAGGAATGATCACAGACGGGCTGGCGGCTGGCTGTCTGCAAGGGGCTTCCCTGGTGAAAGCGGTGGGCCCCAGGGCTGGTTCTCGGGAGGCTCTCGCCCGTCCAGTGGCCGCCTCTGGCCTGGAGGTCTCCGCGCTCCTTGGATCGTGGCCCCTTCCGGAAATCATCCCCAGCTCTTGCTGCCATCATCCCATCTGCTGCTTCTGCCTTTGACCTCTTATAAGGGCCCTGTGGCTGCAGGGAGGGTCCACCTGGATAATATAATACAGGATAACTTCCCATCTCAGAGTCCTCCCCCCCGCCCCCCACTTTGCCAGGTACACTAACACGCTCAGGTCACAGGCATGGGGGCGGGGCATCTTTAGGGGACATTACTGGCTTCCACAAATCATCTGATTGGCAAACAGAGTTTGTGTGGTTTGGATGATGGCGGGTAACGCCCCTCTCATCTGCAGCAGGTGGCAGAGGGCCTGTGGGCGCCCAGGGCAGGCACAGACCCTATGAGCCCTGAGGAGGCCCGAGGGCCCAGCCCCCACACGATGTTTTCCTTTCCTGTGTCTGTCAGCCATTTTAAAGGCTGTCTTTAAAGAGGGAGGAGGTGGGAGAGAGAGGAACATGGATGTGAGAGAAATACATTGAGCAGGTGCCTCCCCCATGCGCCCTGACTGGATGGAACCTGAAACCTAGAGATGTGGCCTGACTTGGTCCCACAACCTTTGACCTTCGGTGCCCAGGACATGCTCCAGCCAGCCGAGCCCGACGGCCAGCGCTCCTCTGTGCTCTTCAGGACCATATCCACCCCAATTCGCGTGCAGCTCACACGGCACGGGCTGGGGCTTACCAGCGTCTATGTCCTGGGCTAAGAGCGTTCATTCTTTTGTATTAACAGCCCTTCCCCAGGGCCAAGCACATGAGCAGATAGCGAACTGGGGGAGAAGCAAATAGATAAGATGCAAACAGGCGGTAAAAGTTACTCTTGTTTCTCACGCCGGTATCTCACCGAGGAAATATTTGGGGAGAAAGACTGAGGGCAGAAACCATCACTGGGAAGGACTTTTAAAAATGTTCGCCTTCACAACAGTCTTTCAGGTGGGTATTTGAATTTCACAGATAACAAGACTTGGAGCCCAGGCCCTTACCCAGGCCCTGCGGTGGCTCAGGGTGAACTGGCTTTAGACCAGAACTGTCTGAGTCCGTAGCCGGGCTCCCTCCCGTTCACTGAAATCCCGCAGCTGGGCCCGGCTGTCTCTGGCACTTCTCTAGGTGCCCATCCTTTGGGGGAATATGGTGTTTGCTGAAAACTCCCCCCTGTGCTTTGTGCTTGTTTCTGCCCTTCCTGCCCACTCCGAGGGCAGACAGAGTGCAGTCACTTCCTGGGGCTGGGGCTGAGCAGCCTGTGCAGCTGGAACAGGAGAGATGCTGCCGCCCCCTCCCCTGCCCTGTGTTACCCCTTCCCTGTCCCCTTCTCCTCCCCCTGCTGCCCTCTCCCCCGCCTCCTAGTCCCACACCACCCCTGCCTCCCCCTCCCCCCACCAGCTGGAATAGGAGAGATGCTGCCGCCCCCTTCCCCAGCTTCCCCTCCCCTCTCCTCACCCTGCTGCCCCTTGCTTCCTCCTCCCCCTCCCCCTCCTCCTGTCATCTTGTCCATAACCTGGTGCCACATGCAGCCTCGGCCTCGGGTGTCCTGGCGCTGGGGGCAGAATAAACGCACAGAATCAGCCTGGCCACCGCACCCTCCACTTAGAACCACTGAGGTGTTGGCAGTCGGTGGCCACTATTTCAGCAAGATTTGGTTTGGATTTCTGTGTTTACAGTTTCAAATATCTAAAAAAGATTCTCCAAAGTCCACTCATAATGCTTCCTGAGAACAAATATATCAGGGGGACATTTTTCCTCGAATACGCCCTTGTTTTTTTTCAACTTGTATGCGGGCCATCCATCTGCATGTGACTGGCGGTCACACATGACGGAGTTTTCCTGTTCATGTAAGTTTTAGGTTATTTTCAATTCATCTTGGCAAGAGATGGAGAATTCTCCAACAGAACTGTTTTACTGGGAAGATGCGAGCCCAAGTGAGATTAAATAATTAAAAAATCAAAGACTGCCTTGTCTTTTTGTTTAGTATTATGAATGCTAGTCACTGTTTAATGTTTAATAGACATATGGCTCATAAACAACCCCATAAATATTAAAATTATACTAAAATCTCATCTCTATTATTCCACTCAAATTATTATTTAACATTTATAAACATGTTGGCTCAAACATATCTTTCATACATTATTGAACTAATAGACTCTCTTATGAAAATTATATCAACTGGAGTGTTTTTCTCTCTTTGTTTTGAAGTTTATTCACAAGAGTTTTCATACATAAAGTTAGAATTGTTTACAATATTTCAATAATAAATATAATGTATATTTTATACAATGGATAGAATTTCACCATATAAACACCCAAAGATGATTTCACTCTGGGCTATTTCTAGAAGGCTAACCATTATTTGAAAGTGAGTATTCAGATATTAAAAATGAATGTAAATGGCCCATAGGCCCCTGATCAATTTCTATTGATCTAATTCAGATTTGTTGTCGGCCTGTGGGATCACATGATCAGTATGTGCAGGTTCAGTTTCCAGGAAGATATCCCTGATATAGGCATTTAGTTGTTTGACGTTCCAAATACTGAACTTTCAGCAGAAAAGCAGATATGTGCCAGAAAATAGATGGCAGATTTGTGGCTGAATCCAACATTTGGCTCATCCTAAGTTATTCTGATTACTCAATAGAATAGGGCAGTTAAAATTGGAGTTCTAATGTGTCAACTATTTTTTTTTTCAAGCATCTACAGGATGTCCCCAAAAAATGTATACACACTTAACAGTTGATAACTCAATTAATGTTTCTTTTCAGATTTAATCCATTGGAATTAATTACTATTAATAATAATTATTATTCAAAGTGTATATACATTTTTGGCAGACACCCTATATATTTTTTTAATTAAATCTTTATTGTTCAGATTATTACATTTGTTCCTCTTTTTTCCCCCCATAACGCCCCTCCTCCCAGTTCCTGCCCCACCCTCCGCCCTCAACTCCCCACCCACTGTCCTCATCCATAGGTGCACGATTTTTGTCCAGTCTCTTTCCGCATCTCCCACACCCCTTTCCCCCCCAAGAATAGTCAGTCCATTCCCTTTCTATGTCCCTGATTCTATTATGATCACCAGATTATTTATTCACTTGATTCTTAGATTCACTTGTTGATAGATGCATGTTTGTTGTTCATAATTTGTATCTTTACCTTTTTCTTCTTCTTCCTCTTCTTAAAGGATACCTTTCAGCATTTCATATAATACTGGTTTGGTGGTGATGAACTCCTTTAGCTTTTCCTTATCTGTGAAGCTCTTTATCTGACCTTCAGTTCTGAATGATAGCTTTGCTGGATAAAGTAATCTTGGTTGTAGGTTCTTGGTATTCATCACTTTGAATATTTCTTGCCATTCCCTTCTGGCCTGCAAAGTTTCTGTTGAGAAATCAGCTGACAGTCGTATGGGGACTCCCTTGTAGGTAACTGAGTTTCTTTCTCTTGCTGCTTTTAAGAGTCTCTCTTTGTCTTTTGCTCTTGGCATTTTAATTATGATGTGTCTTGGTGTGGTCCTATTTGGATTCCTTTTGTTTGGGGTTCTCTGCACTTCCTGGACCTGTAAGTCTATTTCTTTCACCAGGTGGGGGAAGTTTTCTGTCATTATTTCTTCAAATATGTTTTCAATATCTTGCTCTCTGTCATCTTCTGGCACCCCTATAATTCTGATGTTGGTACGCTTGAAGCTGTCCCAGAGGCTCCTTACACTATCTTTGTATTTTCGGATTCTTTTTTCATTTTGCTTTTCCAGTTCGGTGTTGAAGCTGTCCCAGAGGCTCCTTACACTATCTTTGTATTTTCGGATTCTTTTTTCATTTTGCTTTTCCAGTTCGGTGTTGAAGCTGTCCCAGAGGCTCCTTACACTATCTTTGTATTTTCGGATTCTTTTTTCATTTTGCTTTTCCAGTTTGGTGTTTTTTGCTTCTTCGCATCTCGAATCTTTGACTTGATTCTTATGCTCCTCTGGTCTGCTGTTGGGCGTCTGTATAATATTCTTTATTTCAGTCAGTGTATGCTTCATTTCTAGTTGGTTCTTTATCACAACATCGAGGGTCTCATTAGATTTCTTGAGGATCTCACAACATTTATCGGCGGTCTCACCAGTCTTTTCGAAGGCCTTACTAAGTTTATCGGCAGCTTCTAGACAGTTCTTGAGAGACCTTAAAAGTGTGGTTTTGAGCTCTATATCTTCCATTTCTGACATTTCCGTCCTGTTTCTTTGTCTCAGCATTTTTTTATCTTTTCTTGGTGCACCCCCTAGTGGTATTTGTTCGAAGTCTTGTTGTAGTTAAGCCTTGATTGATGTCGGGAATACCTGGGGTGATTTGACCTCCAGGCTAACTGGCTATGAGAGTCAGCTGTGTCTGCAGTGGGAGAGCTTCTGTGCTGGATCTCTAGGGCGGTGCTAATCTAGCCTTTGCCTGCGGCTATCGGCAAATGGCTCTGCGCAGGGCTTGGGCGGGGCGGGTCCCTAGGGATCTACAGGGCGGGCGGAACGAGTAGTTATGGCTGCTCTCAGTTCCGTCCCTAGGGGCTCTGCCTCACAGAGTCCCAGCAACTGCTGCAAACCTCGAGAGAAAGCTGCCTTCGGGTTCCGACCGAAGCCAGACAGTCCCGCTTCTCCCGGTTGAGTCTGGGCCCCTAGAGACTCGCCCGGATCTGGAGCTCAGAGTCTGAAACTCCCTCCTGATTGTAAAAAACAACCACGCCCTTTGCCGCCAGCCCGCTCCACGTGCACTCCTCACCTGAGAATTTCACGTCAGCACTGCGCCTCCTCTGAGTCTGGGTATGATATTCTCTTTCCTCCTAGTTGTAGAATTTCCACTCAGCCAGCCTCCCTGTGGTTCTGGATGATGTCCATTCTGTCTTTTAGGTGTAATTTGAATTGGTTGTTCAAGGCAGCAATCTCTGGCGTTAACCTATGCCGCCATCTTGGTTTCCCCGGAACTAATGTGTCAACTATTGACAAAAACTTTAAATATCTTAGTGATAAACCCCAGAAATGCCCTCAGCCTGCTGACAGCCACATAACCTGGCCATGTCCTCCTTCCTGCGGAGTCTTTCATCTGCTGTATTTTGAGGAAGGCCAGGTTGATCGAGCTACAAGGCCCAATGCAGACGATGGGAGACACGGTGGGCCTCAGATCTGTCTTGCTGGCTGCACTAGGTTAGGGACTTTTAAGAGTTTAGGGGAGCAGCTGTGGGAGGCCTGGCAGCTAGTTCTGATTGGAGGACCTTGGAGCTTGGCCATTTATGCTAAAGGGATGTCAGCACAGATCTTCCTGGACAGCGGCCCCTGAGCTGTGAAAGGTCTCTGCATTCCCATTTGCCCTGTCCTTTTCTTTGGTTCATCAGGGGGTGGGGGAGGGGGGGCTTGGTTCCAGTGCAGCTGGAGGTCCAAGTGCTCCCTGCTGCACAGGCCCTGCTGCACAGCGTGTAGTTTTGGTCTGTGGTCTCTGAAAGCGACTCGGTCTCTCCTTAAACCAGACAGGACCTTTGGAGCTGGCTCTGCGGTTATAAGCCAGGACAGGTTCTAAACAAAGGGACAAGGATGGGGCTGTGGGAAAGGAGGAGAAGGAAACCCAGAGGTTTCTGGGAAACAGGGGCCAGTGGAGGCTGTGGGAGTGGGACTAAGAAGAAGATAAATAATCGAGATGAAATACAAGCAGTGACAACAGAGAGGCATGAAGGAACGTGAGACAACCACCATCCCAGGCCCACGGCCACCATTAGAGCAGGAAGTGGGGAAAGGGGTGATTTGATTCACTGGGGCAGGTAGCTATGGAAGGCATGGCAGAAGAACTTGTAGAACCTTCTAGTGAGAATCTGGAGCTAGAATACATTATTAGAACTCATAGAACGCTTGGGGCAGGCTCTGAATCGTTGAATCGATCAGCACATCAGCAGAGTGGAGGCTGCGGGATGAAGGAACTGGGTGTGACGGACAGTGAGTGTGCAGGTGGCCTACACACCTGAGAGGAGCCGGGGATGGTGGCCCAATGAAAGCGCCACAGCGGCACCGCTGGCCTCGGAAGGAGAGCAAGGCAGTGTCTCGGGAGGGTCTCAGGGAGAATGGATGGTCCTTAACAAAGGCGGCAGGAGGGTCAGGAGGAAGGTGTGGAGCAGCAGCTACTGAACTAAATGTCCTCAGTGTCTGTTTCACACACCCCGCGGCAGGGGATCCAGCTCTCCTGTGACTAGGGAGGCTGGTGACTCAGACAGTAGGTACGATGTCTCCAGGGCTGAATCATCAATCTTTTTTTTTTAATCCTCACCTGAGGACATTTTCCACTGATTTTTAGAGAGAGTGGGGGGGGGAGAGACAGAGAGAGAGAAACATCAATGTGAGAGAGACAAATCGATTGGTTGCCACCTGCATGCACCCTGAATAGGACTGGGGATTGAGCCTGTAACTGAGGTCCATGCCCTTGACCAGAATCGAACCCAGGACCCTCAGTCCTCAGCCCAATGCTCTATCCACTGAGCCAAACTGGCTAGCGCTGAATAGTCAATCTCAACACACTCCACAGTCTCTGCATCCTGAGTGGCTTGACACCATCTCGACCTCATAGTTAAACATCTCGGAATTAAAGTCTGGGGACTAGATTGTGAAGTATCTGCACTTTAACTTCAAGGGCCTTTGGGGAGCTCACTGTCTCAGGAGATACTTTATTCACCGCCGTGAAGCCAGTGATGGGTGTAGACACGTGTTCTCTGCGTGTGCTTCACCGTGTGTGCTCTGGTGTGTCCATGGCCAAGGTTCTTTGGGTGCAGACAGAGACTTGTGTTTTTATTTTTTTCTTAAGATCCCACGACAAAGGCTTTATCAGTGCTGCTTTCAAAATAAATAATTCAAATGCTATGATTGATGGGCGTTGTAGCCACTCCCCGCCTACATCCATAGACATTAGCAGAGCTTTTATCTACAAGTAGAAAAATAAGCAACGTGGACGATGGAGGAATTGCTGCTGGCCAACTTGTGTCCCATCTCATTTTCCCATAAATATTCAATTTTCAAAGAGTTGGTGAGATTCCTATAACTTGATCACCTGCTACCATTGAAATATTTCACGATGCTAAGTTTCGGTCTTTTGGAAAACTAAGGGATTTTATTGTATAAATAGCAGAGGGGAATGTAATTCATATTCTTGCAGCTGAAGTCTCCACACGCTGTGTTTTTGTTTATTTGCGGTCACACTGCCATTTATCTGAGAAAAGTAAATGGGCTCAGGTGTTATTTCTAGGCTCAAAGTCTAACATTTGCACCTGTTTGCGAGATGAGGTTTTAGTTGACCTGGGACTGACATTTTCACAATTCATATCCTCAGAATCCACTGGCGAGAGAAATATGTATTCCTGTCTGGTGACCTCACCAGGACTGTTAGGGAGAGGACTCAGATATTAAAATGTCCCTGTAGTTTTAGATATTGGGGTACCTACCTTCATGAGAACACACTGCCAGCGACGGAAAGCTCTAGGCAAATCGCGAGGGAGGAAACGCGGGACTCAGCATCTCCTCTCAGCATCTCTTCTCAGCGAGCCCCCTTGCCTCCAGCCTCCCTCCAGCTTGATCAGTAATGCCCTCTCCGCCCAGGCCCAGGGAAAGGCTGGGAGGGGGAGCGCAGCACTGAGAGTCTGCGAAGGGGACATTGCTGCCTAAGACTCACAGATGGCAAATCCCGAATCCGCCGGAATAGTTCACGAGGCACCGCAGAAGCCACATGAAGAGGCATCAGAAGCGGAGGGACGGGGCAGCATGCAGTGGCTGCGGTTTGGAGATAGAGCCTACGCTGTGAGTGAAATTGGAAGACTGCCTTTCTGGTCTAATTTGGGAGGCATCTCCTCACACGTCCTGCGTAGCTTCTTGGCCCACATGCAGGAGGGTTACTGTGTCTTTCCAAACAGCTACATAGCTCTCCAAATACCACCCCCATTCTCCTTTGGGGTTACTGTGTGGGGCTGGAGTGGGGACTACCTAAGGTTGTTATCATTTAGAAAGAATTTAATAGGATTTATAACATTCCTTCTATGGCTCAGGATCCAACACGAGGCCTGCCCAGGTCAGGACACTGGTGTGGCCGTGCTCGAAGCCCCTCGGGGCAGTTTCAAGCAGGATGATCATTTCACTTCCCCGTTTCTTACCCTTTGCCTGTCTGGCTCTGAATCTGTTACCCTGCACCTCTGTGGTCATCTGTGCTAAAATCATGTGTCCTTGTGGCCGGGAGGGTGAGGTGCTGCCAGGTTAAAAGGCCTTGGCACTGAGCTCTCGCTAAGGTGGACAGTGCAGGTGAACTCCCGGTGTCCCATGGAGCCCTGCTGAAAGGCGACACCAACCTCGCTGATTTGTTTCACTGTCTTACTCTCATGTTTAGCAGGATTCTTCTTCATTTATAACTTTCTCTCTCTCTCTCTTTTTGCTGTTAACTATTTTTTTAAAATTTACTTTATCTTTATTGCTGAAAGTATTACATATGTCCCCCTTGTCCCCCTATTGGCCCCTCCTAGCCTGCCTCTGCCCCACCCCAGGCCCTCACCACCCTATTGTCTGTGCCCATGGGCTTATGCGCATATGCTTACAAGGACTTTGGTTGATCTCTCCCCGCCCCCACCCCCTCCGCCGCCTTCCCGCTGAGATTCCACAGTCTGTTCCATGCACCATGTCTCTGGATCTATTTTGTTCATCAGTTTATTTTGCTCATTAGATTCCACATATGAGCGAGATCATGTGATATTTGTCTTTCTCTGACTGGCTTATTTCGCTCAGCATAATGCCCTCCAGGTCCCTCCATGCTATCACAAAGGGTTGTAACATTTTTACACGTCCTTGTCACGCCTGGGTGTGAGGAAGTTCGCAAACCCTCTGTTTACATACTCGTAACTACGAAGGTTGGAGGGATGGCTTTCGAAGAATTGGCCCACATTTCTTCGTTTTAAGTTTAAATTCCACTGTATATTCTATAAAAGAACTAATAGCCACTGGCATAGAACATGTACTCCGGTGGCAGAACCAGCAGCCATGAGCCCTCTGTGAGCTCAGTTGTTCAGAGCGCGCTGCATGCGACAGCCCAGCCCCACAGACAGAGGAGGGCCTGCGCAGACTGGCGCCTCCATTCAGCGGGGTGTCAGCAGCAGCAAGAGGGAATGACAGCCTGACAGGTGCTGCCACCTGCGTGACCTTCACAAGGATGCTGTTCGGTGCTGCTCGGGGATGGCCGCCTGCTGTATGGTCCCATGTATGTGGAATGTCCTAGATGGTACATCCCCTGGGAGCACAGGCGGTGGGTGCTTACCAGAGCTGGGAGTCGGGAGGATGGTGGAGTGCCTCTGTCACAGGCAGACGACACTGGAATGAAGGGTGGGACTGTTTGGGGCTGGAGAGAGATTGTGGGTGCTCAGTCTTGTGAATATACTAAATGCCACTGAATTGTGCCCATTTAAATGGCTCATTATAGGGCGTGGGAAGAGATGAACCAAAGGATTTATATGCATATATGTATGGCCCATGGACAAAGACAGTAGTGCCATAGGCCTTCGGTGGGGAAAGTGGGTTGAAGGGGTTAATGGGGGGAAAGGGGACATCTATAATACTTTCAACAATAAAGATAAATTTCAAAAATAAAGGTAACATATTAACTGAAATTACTTGGAAAAGCTAAAGATAAAATTGATAAAGATTTACCCATAAACTGACACTCAAAAAAAGGCAAGTGAAAAAGTAAAATAACAAGCACAATATTTTACACAGAAAAAAAAGAAATCGTTAATTTTGCATCATGTGAATTTTACCTCCATAAAGCTTTTGTATTTATATAAATAACCATTTAAATTCAAGATTTTGGCGATTTTTCTCAGCCTATTGGCTTTAGTTGCAATTTTCCTCAGCATATAATGTAGTTTTATTTGTATGTCATGGTTACCCAGGACTCTACCTCACAAAGCTCCATGACAATTAGAAGTCAAGGTTTCCAGTTCCTACATTTGGAATTTCCTCCATAGGGGTGCCCAACTCTAAATCACACCCCATAGTTAAAACAGAAGATGGAAAACAGGTTACTGGGGACTTACTTTCCAACATACTTTTTAAACTTTAAATTTTACTTGCCTCAAGATAAATTTAAATATTGGATCACTCCATTATTTAAAGTTGGAATTTATTTTCTGAAATGTAATTTACAGACATTGCTACAGACATTTCAGGAACGTCTCTTTGCCAATGAAATTTCACAACACTTCGAAAAAAATGTGATTGCTTCTTTATCATCAGACTGGGGCGTGGCTCCTCTGGGGCATGGCTCCTCTGGGGCGTGGCTCCCCGGAGGCTTGGCTCCCAAGGGGTTTGGCTCTTCAGAGCCTGGGGCAGGCCCCTGGTAGCCCTGGTGGCCATTGGCTACTAGGACGAGGAAGCAGAGCACAGGGCTTCCTAGCACTCTCCCGGCTGCTCTTCTAAGGGCAGAACATTCCTGAGTTTGCCCTGCCCAGCACCGGCCCCTGTAAAGTGTAATAATTCGGCTTCCTCTTTGGGGTATGTCTTCCTCAGGCCACAATCTTCGGTAATGAGATTGGCCTGGGCCGAGGGACAAATACCGACTGGTTTTCTCTCGTTCCTTGTTTCTAGCAGCGCGGGTGAACCTTTCATGCGTTTAATTTTAATCCTTCTACCGGGTAGATATTGGTAGAATGAAAATAATCACTACCAATGGCCCCATGATATAAAATGCACTTTGTCAAGGAAGAAATTATTTGTTCCTCTGACTCAGGATTTTAACCTCTGGGGCCTTAGTTAGGTATTTCAGGATGTCTTAAAAGATTGAAAGTATGGACAGTTGTATGTTATGTTGATGTCACTCTTGCTCATCAAAATTAATTTCCTTTGCACATGAGGGAAGCAGGCACTGCCCACTGGCTGCTGGGCATGCAACCTGTGGTCGCTACCAGCATGAGTCCATCTTTTGAACCATAAAATAAGGCCATGGTCTTAATAAGCATAGTTAGACTTATACTCTTCAATTTAGAAAAGAAGTCACTTTATATGTTTTATTTGTACAAATATGTATACTCAGCAAAAGGCCCATCTTTCCACCCACTTCAGTATAACCTAGTTTCCCAATATGATACTATTTCTATAGGACAATATGTTAATTCTAAAGTCATAATCCAGCACAGTTTTCAAACAGTGGCAGCGAATCATACATAAGTTGGAAATGCAAAACCATAAGTGAAATCTGTTTATAATTTGGATAACAACCATTTCCTTGGAGACAGAACAGAACAGAAATACATTTAGGAAACTCCAGACTTTTAGCTGCTGAGACGTAGTGATCACGCAGACCAAGATGTGCAGAGCTGAGGGTCGGAATGAGCAGAAGCTGACCTAACACTGAGACGCTGCTCCCAGGGAAGCACCTGTGTGCGTGGCCGTGATGACGCCGGTGGCCCGTCTCCCCTGCCGCAGGCCCAGCCCGGAAAGACTGCAGTGTCTGTTCATCTCAGGGTGGACGCCACATGTTCCTGATCTTGATGCAAAGGTGAGAGGATCTGAGATAATTTAAAAATATATTCTGTTGGGAAAAGAGGAAGAAATTAATATAATCTCATTTGGAAGAGAGAAAGGCGAGAGGAGTTGATCACTTTTATTTTCATTTTTTAACTCATCCAAAGTCTGCTGCAGGGACGTGCTTCCTTCAGGGAGGGTGGCCTTTTCTTCAGTGTGTGTGCGTGTGCGTGAGTGCATGTGTGTGTGTGCGTGTGCGTGAGTGGATGTGTGTGTATGTGTGTGAGTGCATGTGTGTGTGCATGCGTGTGTGCGTGTGTGAGAGTGCATGTGTGTGCACGTGCATGTGTGTGTGCGTGCATGTGCGTGAGCTCGCGCGCGTGTGTGTGCATGAGTGCGTGTGTGTGTGTGCATGAGTGCATGTGTGCGTGTGCATGTGTGTGAGTGCATATGTGTGTGTGCGTGAGAGTGTGTGTGTGTGTGTGTGTGTGTGTGTACACAGTGTTTGTGTGTGTGCATGCGGATGTGGAAGGGAATGGCTCAGGTACAAAGCACAGCTGGCACAGGTGAACTGCATCTAAGGAGACTGGGGTGCAGCTATAGCGGCGAGGGCACTGTGTGTGGAGGACGAGGCGTGCACTTGGTGAGCGACAGCCGAAGGCAAGTGGTGGGTGCAAAGCCTGGTCTGTCCCGGTGACGCCAGGGCCCGAATGACAGCAAGTCCCTCGAACATGACTTTCATAAAAGAGTCAGGGGTAGAAATGGGGGCAGGGGGGAGGGTGCTGTGGGCAGGAGGAACAGCCTAGAAAGCCAAGGCGAGTAGAATAGGAATTTGGGACAGCGGGCCGCCCCGTGCTTCCTGGAGTTGCTGGATGTGATAACGATGGGAACAGCATCTCAGAGGCCCTGGCTTCCCAGGTTCCTCCTGGGGCTCCATCCTCATTTTATAGAGGAGGAGCCTGGGGTAGGTGACTCCTGGTTAAAACTTGGAAAGTGTTAAGAAGGGTGCTATTCTGGTGCCAGTCCAGTGAACAGCTGCCGGGCCAACCGCTCCACAGCAGCTGTTATGAAGTTGGAATAAAGCGTGAAACACATGCACACGTATGCGCACACACATACACACATGTGCAAACACATGCAGCGTTAAACAAAAACAGGACCAGTGTTCACACTTAAAAAAGGGAAGAGACTGTGTAAATCTCTGTTTTTATGTTTAGAACTTTAGGAAGTGAAAACAAAAGCACTGGACGTGTGGTGGGCAGTTCGACATGAGCAGAGCAAGAATCACCAGGGGGAAGGCCCCAGGTGCCTAGCAAAGGACGATTGTAGGGGGAGCCTCACCCCCAGGGTGACCTCTCCCCTTCTAGCATATGGCAGGTCATGTGGTTTGGACCCCTGACCTTCCCTCCCTAGAGACAACATCTAGGCCTCAGTTGTATCTCAGCTCCAGGCCCAGAGAAGCAGCAAAGCCAGCCACGGCTGACATCAGGACCAGCTGGATTGGACAGTGACCCCCTGCCCAGGTGCCAGCCAATCCATCATGAAGACCACAGCCCTGAAAGGACACCCCGGGAAAGCTGCCGAATATTCTACTGAGATCTTCCCTGGGACGTCCCCTAAGGTCCCCACCCTTAAAGCCCATAGGATGGAGGGCCCAGTGAGCTCTCCCACCCAGGAGCACGCCCACGCCTTTCCCGCCCCTTCCCCCTGCCCCCAGGCACATTACTCCATCAGCTTCCTCACTCCTAAGCCCCAAGGCCCTCCCTTTGCCTCTATAACTTGTATCTTCAGCCCATGTCTTCTAGGAATTACTTCCACCTCTGGGATTTACCCAATAAATGTTCTGGACAGTTTGAGTCTTGGCACTGAATTCTTTCCTAGCCAGAACCCAGTACCCAGGTTGCTGAACCCAGTCTGGTCTGACCCCAGCAGTCTACATGGGAAAATATTAAAGTCAACGTTTCTCTATTATGTCCTTTGAAATACATGACCATTTAAGGCAGGGTGGGAACCGTTTTTCTGCCAAGGCCGTTTGGATATCTATAACATTATTCACGGGCCATACAAAATGATCAACATAAAAATTAGCCTGCTGTATTTGGTCAAACATTTAATTAACTCATCCCTCATGCCTTGGCAGGGCACCGGCCTGGGGGCTGGATGTTCCCATCCCTGGTTTAAAGCAAAAATTGTTACATGGCAGTAGAGTTTATAAAGTCTTGTCAATTTAAGAAACAATCAAACCTATAAAGATTTTTTTTTCTCGTTTATTTGAGCAAAACTGTACACAATTGCCAGGAAGCAAAATCTCAACACATTGAGATAATGCTCCAGAGAATGGCAGCTTTATACCCTAGTTTACATGTTATAATTTTAAAGAAAAGATGTAAGTGGGTCACCGGAAATTCCTGGTGGTAGTTTAGGGGGGCTGGAGAAAGCAAAGGGGAAAACTTGGGGTCTGTAGAGTGAAGTGACACATCTTTTCCACAGCTGGATGGGGAGTCAACATCGACAGTGAGCACCAGCACAGCAGTGTGGTCTCTGCCCGGGGAGGGGCTGTGCCTGAGGGGTCTGGGAAATGGGAGTTGTCCTACATTTTGACTTTTGTCAGGGAAGATTCTCGATGAGGACATGACTACCTGCCACAAACTCTTTAGGTTAAACAGTTTGCTTTCAGACCATCCTTGGTGGATGGTTCCTCGAGGTCTCCGTTTGCAGGCTTTCCCTGAGCTGGTCAGTTAGCACGCGGCCTTTCCAGCACCCTCTGAGAGGTGAGTCACACTGCTGATGGGAGTTTGGGATGGGACCACGCGGTGTCCCTGGGCAGGATGGCTTCCGGGCTCTTTGTCCGTCGGAGTTGAAGAATGAAGCCGTGGATGGAAGGTGGTTAGTACAGGTGGAAATTTACTGAAGAACGAGCAGACTCCCATGTCGGGAGGGGGATGAGTTCCTTTTCCCAGTTTATAAAGGCTGCAGATCTTTGTGCCTTGACATCCCCTCTGGTTGGTCACTATCCCCTTGGATTCGGTCACTATAGCAACTCCTGAGCACAAAGGTCAAACCTCATAGGGATGTGTGAGGCCCTCCTCCCTCATTGCTCTCCCTTTCCCTCTGGGCTTTCTTCCTCTTTCTTTATTTTGTAAATATAGACCTTTTGCTACTCCCACTTCCTTTGTCTTATGGAAATGCAACTTCTGCCTCTCCCAACTCCCTTGTCTTATGGAAATGCAACTTCTGCCTCTCCCAACTCCCTTGTCTTATGGAAATGTAACTTCTGCCTCTCCCAACTCCCTTGTCTTATAGAAATGTACACTTTTGCATCTCTGTAGCCCTCTGTTTTTTCCATGGACCCCCTTAATTTTAAAAATTCTCTAAACCTGCCAATTTCACCCCTAAAAATTCCTATTTCACTACAATTTAGAGAGAAATGGTCTCTATATGTCATGTTTGTCAGGGAAATATTATTTTCTGTGTGGGGATCCTAACTCTTTATTTGGAGGTATTTGTGGAGCTCATGTACGCCTTATCTGCTTTCCCCAGAGGGGACATGGGACAGACAGCAGCACCGAGTAACAGGGAGGAGAGGGAGGAAACTCCTTCCTGCCCTTGTAGCTCTGCTGAGCGGATCCTCTGGGTCCCCCACCTCATTAACTCCTGGCAACCGTCAATCCCTCCTCCAGCTCCAGAATTCCGTCACATTGACCATGTCACACAAATGAAGTCACACGCTGGGTAATCTTTCAAGACTGGCTCTTCCCAGCATTCTCTGGAGTCTCCCTGAGTGTGTGTGAGCACGGCCCTGCCCTGGTACTGCTGAGCAGCACCCGGTGGAGTGCTGCTCCTACCTGCCCATTCACCATCCTGGGAAAGCTGGATGGAGTCCAGTTTGGGGTGATTAGGCACGAATCTGGAATATTCACTCTTAAAGGTGTTGTGAGATCATAAGTCTTCATTTCTCAGAGACAAATGCCCCGAGCTCTAAGTCACATAGTAGTCACAGATTTCATTTTTAAAGAAAACACCACATCAATTTGCAGGTTGGCTGTACAGTTTAACATTCCCACCAGCTGTGTCAGTGAAGGACCCAGGTGCTCGGGTCCTGGCTAGTGGCCAGCAGCCAGGCCAGCGCGGGGTTGTCCCTGTATTGGCCCACCCATCCGAGAGGTGAGAGCTACGCCCCGGGGTCTAATCTGCACTTCCAGTGGCGGGTGAAGACACCTTCCACCTGCTCACTTGCCACTGCGTCTGCTCTTCTCTGGTGAGATGTTGCTTCCTGTCTTCTGCACAGTTTCTGTTTGAAATTTTGTTTTTTCACTATTGAGTTTTGAAAGCATGTCTATTCCCTTGCCCTGCAGGTGAAACCCTACACTATTTAAGAACATCATGTGTAAAACACCGCACATGCTTAAAGCTTAGCTTGATGAGTTTTACTTATACTTTATACACCTCTAAATTGGTCAATTAAATTTTCTTTGCTAATTTATTCCCTACATGGATGAGATAATTCTTTAATGAGATAAAGACATTTCCTTTCATTCATTTAAAATTAAAGATCCTTCTGATATTTTTAACTTAATATTATTTCATTGGAAATATATTTTCATTTGAAGAATAGACCATACTTTACTCGTGGCTCATGTCCACTCAAAAAATAAAAGGTCAGGACACCAGAAGCTGGGCCGCTGTTGGCAGCCAGTTTCCATGGGCTGCACTGGATTCAATTCAGTTTGGGCACAACTTCACCAATGCCTGTGGCGACCAGGGGCTCCTAGCAATGGGACTTGTCAAGAAAAATAATGTCCAGAAAGAACACCGACTGGCTCTTCCCCCGAAGGCAAGGCCAGGTGGGGAGCTGTCCCCGGCACACACCTGAAATGAATATGATTTTTAGGGATAATTTCACTTTAATGTGTAAAGGAATTTTTATACATTCTGTAATAAACCAAGATATCAAAAACAAAACATACCCTCATTATCAGTATTTTTAAACAAAATCAGTTTTTCAAATACTTTGTATATAATTAACATTTAAAGAATTTTAATTTGGATAGGATGTGTGCTGTCATGCTATATGTAAATGATGACATCCTTTAGTAGTGACATCATACGTAGGCTGCTCAAGCCAGGAACAATGACAGCGCCCTCGGCCGGTCATGTCCCATCAGCAATAGGCGGATGAGACCCGCTCCAAAGTCTGTGTCCTATTGTCCATTTCACATGAATATTTTTTTATACGTGAAGGGTTCTTTTACCTGCAGATGCTGTTTTAATTAATATCTCTTCAAGAAATAATACGCAAGCATACCCCCGCAAGCTTTAAATTAGAGTTGATGCTCGCAGGTGGGCTCCAGTACGCTTTCTGACTATGCGGCCAACCGAGACCTGTCACAATTTATTAGTCTTGTTTACTGAACTATGCGTCTTTATCTCCACTTCTGCTCTATTGCCTTCTTATTGTTAACCCTGAAACAGAAAGTAATTAATTTCATACTCTCCATAGAGAACAGCGAATGACCTTGAAATTCCGATAATAAATGGAAGTCTCTGTTGAGGCTTCCTCGCTGCTGCCTGTGCTCCTCTCGGCTCGAACACGCAGCCCTCGGCCTCATCCACAGAGAACTTGGACCTTGACATTTTATTCCACGTCGTCCTGGCTTCTCGACAGAGTATTTTGTCTCAACTCCCCTAGACCCGTGGTCGGCAAACTGCGGCTCGTGAGCCACATGCGGCTCTTTGGCCCCTTGAGTGTGGCTCTTCCTAAGCCTTAGGAGTACCCTAATTAAGTTAATAACAATGTACCTACCTATATAGTTTAAAAAAATTGGCTCTCAAAAGAAATTTCAATCGTTGTACTGTTGATATTTGGCTCTGTTGACTAATGAGTTTGCCGACCACTGCCCTAGACAAACATGCTGAGTTATGTCACTGCACCACACACACTTGAACATTTAAACATTTGAAAAAGAGAACTAACTTTTCATATAAATCTTTATTGCAGGGAATTCTACTTATAATAGATGCTGGAGCACCTCAAGTTTAATGTCATTTTACTGTAGGTTTGGAAGAGAGATGAAATAAACCCTTGTGGTCGGGAGAATTTATTGTAGAATCATTACCCTTTTAAGCCAAAAAGATTCTTGAAAGGATTTTGATGGTGCTAATAGGTCAGTGACGACAGCCTGAGCCTGAAGCAGGGAGCATCTAGGCGGAGTCCACGGAGATGGCATTGTAACAGTGGATTGGGTCAATTCTTCTAAGCACCTGGCCAAGAAAGAAGGAAATAAAAGAAATAACCAGACGAATCAGGTTTTTGATGTGTAAGGAACGGATTGGCTGATACTTTATTCTTAAGTGGAGCTGTTTGTAGATATAGCCAGAGGCACACGTGGAGGCTCAGCTTCCTTTGTTTGTGCTTTGACTGAAGCTCCATCTAAGATTTCCACAGCTTTTGTTTCAGCAAGCAGCTGGCCGTCATGTCTCAGATCCTTTTCATTTTTTCAACCAGTGGCTCAGTGGACACACTACTTAGGACTTGGACTCTCCTTGGAGAAATGGTACTAAAACTCATCCTGGAGGGAACGGCGTGGTCCCCCTCCCTGGGGTCCCTGTGGGGCCCCTGACTGTGCTGAGCTCCTAGATGGGGGCAGAGGCCCCATGTGCGTCGCAGGCTGAGGGGCGGTCAGAGGACAAATGCAGGGCCACTGGGGGCAGCGTGTGATGGAGTGGCAACAAAACTGCACACAAGACTGGTCAGTGCTCTTGCTGCTGGGTGCGGAGTGTGAGCCTGCTCCGCCTCATCCACAGAATCTGTGAACTAAAATCCAGAAGCTTTTTAGGACAGTTGGGCTTCATGCACTTCCTTGGAATCTTTTACTTTTACTCGTACACCCACATTCATAGCAGCATTATCCACAACCGCCAGAAGGTGGGGAGAACCGGTGCTCAGCGACAGATGAATGCGATACACAATGAGCCATCTGCATGCATTGAAAAATCATTCAGGTTTAAGAGAAAGGAACTTCTCTCACATCACAACATGGACGAACCTCGAGGACATGCTGAGTAGCCAGTCACCAAAAAGACAAGAACCCTATGATCCCCTTACATGAGGGTCCCAGAGGTCAGATTCCCAGACTTTTTGTTCAGGAGAATGAAAATGTTGTAGACATGGAGGGTGTGATGCCATCTTACCAAAGGGTCCCCCACACACCAGCTGGCCAAAGGGAGGAGACCCGCCTGTGTGGGCTGATGGCTGACTGGCAGCAGATGCCGCTACTAGCAGATGCCTTTCTGTCCTGCGAGTAGACAGAACGGACCTGGTCAACTTGAACCTGAACACGGGGACATCCATGCGTTGAGGCTCTGTGGGATGGAGCTCACCAGGGGTTACTGTCACTTCATGTTAAATTCAAGGTTAAATCAGTTGCTGTTGCCGGGAGCACACAGTGAGGCTGTACGTCTGAGCTTTAGCATCCAGGTTTCCTCCGGGAAGCGGCTGGGTCTGCCAGCCAGGTCTGCGCTCTATTACTAGAGTCTGTTGGACATCGCTGACCTACTCATTCAACCTTGATTCTTGTTGCTAAGCAATGCCCTCGTTCTGTAGCCAAAGGAAATGCTTGTCCCTTCTGTGGCTCCACAGAACCTAGGGACCATGGTGCTTGGATTTTCTGTGATGGTTATTCGTTCAGTTTGGGAGGAAACTAGAAGATTTCTCCACTACAGACCCACCTGGGTAACATCATATCCTTTTCGGCAGCACAATTAACCTATTTGGAGCACAGCCGTTTTCACGCTGCGCTCACTGACCACAGTGTTTGAGGAACTGAGCACAGCAGAGACGGACGAATTTGAAGCAGACCAGGGGCTGCGCCCTCAAAGAGCAAAGGTCTCCAGCGTCCCACAGTGGTCATGCCCCAGGCCACGCTGCTCACTTGAACACGGCTCCTTGCGTGCAGCTCAGTCGGGGGACTGCTCTGTCAAGCCGAGCCCCACGTTATGTCCCAGGTTATAGGAGGATCCACCTCTTGATTAGGATCCCGAGAAAGGAAAATACGGTGTGAAAAGGTCCCAGTGGTAGCCTGGCAACAGGGGTCTCAGAAAGTGGGCCTGTGCGCTGAGTTCACCCAGGAATTTGCAGCACTAGCCAGTGCCGAGGGGGGAGAGGTGACGGTTACCGCCCGCCAGGCGGTGTGGGTGCCAGGGGCTTGCTTCTTGACTTGGCTTCCTCCGATGAACGTATGATTGGTAGAGTTTTGGTCAATGCTGTTTCCACCCAAAATTAACAAAGAGTTGACAAATGCACAGTGAATATATACCACAAAGCCAGAGCAGTTGTACTGTGTAAACCCTCCCGTACTCTTCGAAAACAGCTACTATTCGTGACATTTTAGGGAATGGGTGCTCATGGAGACCAAGGGATTTGCCTCAAATGTGTATCTAGTCACAGCCCGATGGAGATTGGAGCCCGAATCTGTGGGATGCTTCAAAGCAAAGAGAATGTGGTTTTTACACAACAAAGCCAAGCCTGTTTCTGTCTGGGCTAGACCGTCCCTGTCTGGGCTGGACTTCCTGTCTGGGCTGGACTGTCCCTGTCTGGGCTGGACTTCCTGTCTGGGCTGGACTGTCCCTGTCTGTGCTGGACTGTCCCTGTCTGTGCTGGACTGTCCCTGTCTGGGCTGGACCGTCCTTGTCTGGGCTGGACTTCCTGTCTGGGCTGGACTGCCTGTCTGGGCTGGACTTCCTGTCTGGGCTGGACTTTCCTGGGAGAATTCTGTATTATTGGCACACACAGCACCTCCTCTAAGCTTAAGGCTGCACGAGAGTTGCTCAAACCTGGTGTATTTCACTCCTCAAGGTGGCCTTGACCCGTCCTACCCTGTTACCAGAATAGTGTCCCCTGTTCCCGTTACTTCCTGCCGCAGCTAGGTTGGTACTGTGACCTCTGAACACACTTCTCCAGGTCCTCTCTGAACCGCCTCCACCTCCCCCCCAACCCCCCGCCCCAGCATCAAGAGCATTCCTGGGAGAAATGGTCTCTCCTAAGTGTTTGTGTTGACATGAACTGGTGTCAAGATTTGATCTTTGAGAATAGGATAGGAGCCGGTGGCACGATTTCACACTGTTTTACTGAAACATACAGAAGCCGTCTCGCACAATCTGGTCCAGGCCAGCACGTCCCCGTTAGCTACACATCGCACCCGGGGGCCCGCCTCGGAGCATCACCGCCTTTGTCTCCCAGTCAGGGCCTCTCGCACCCGGGGGTTTGCAGCATAGTCGCCCCAAGGCTTGGCCAGAAGTGATTGAGCTTCTGCCGACTGACTTCCTCAGCATCTCTTAAAGGGGTGGGGAGGCTCCGTGACAATAGCTCAGGTTGGTTGGTTGTTCTTGAGATTAATTTGAAGAACACTAGAGGGGACCTCTGCTAAAGGTGTAAATTATAGTGAACACCTTTCAAGAGAATCAATATCCCTGAAAACGGGCTTTTCCGTGCTTTGCCCACAAGGACGTGCCCAGCCTCCCTCCTCTCGGCGTTTGGTTTCCATCTCGAGCAACGCAAATGGCTGACGAAAGCCCGGATGTGCTCAGATCTTTCGTTTGCCACATTCCTTTCCCTGGAGTCCATTCTTTTGAAAAACAAAACAAAACGCAGTCAGATGGTGCTGTCGGCATTAATGCTTTTCCCAAATGCATCTTTAATGTGTTTTCCAAAGCGAGATGAGCAGAGGGGCGAGCAAAAGCCACATATGATGCAAACCTTCCACTGCGGCTGAAATCTGGCTGCGCATAGAAGCTGCACTGGTGACTGCAGTCAGTGGACTGTGGCCTCAGGGTCTGGACAGAAGGTGTGATGAACCTTTGAGGCTCACAGCGGGGCATCACGTGCGGCCGTCAGGCTCAAGATAGAGCCTGTGCTCCCACCACAGAGCCACCGCAGTCGGGGCGGTAGGTGTGATGGGGCGTGACGTTGCGGCCACATGTGCCACCTCGTGCCACTGCCACGGGGAACTTAGAAAGGAAAGCAGCCGATGTAAGGCAGAGCCACTAAGCTCCTGTGTGTACCTGAGCACACCCCTGCGTCTGCGCTCTGAACCGTCAATGACAGGTTTATTTCAAGCCATGTGAAAATTCTGACTTCAGTGTAACATTGTTCTTATGTAGCCTGGCATGGTTGCTGCCGATTCTGTTACATGCACACAGAACCCAGATTCAAGTTCACATTGTCGCTTCACCCCCCCACCCCCAGTCAGGACCCCAAGAGCCACGGAATCAACGTTTACACTCCGGGGAGAAAGCTGGTTTGGGGGGCATCAAACCTGGTGGAAATGTCTCTTATTTAACTGGACTAAAGCACCAAGCGAGTAACAGTTACTGATGGAACAGGACACGCCCCTGCCTTCGCATTGGCTCTGCTGGAAATGTGCTGCCGAGCACATTTCTACCGACATTCTCATTTCTACGTAGAAAAGGGAGAAATAGACACCACAGAAGAGTACTGCTTGTTTTTGTTTTGTTTTATTTATTTTTAAAATTGTTTTTATTGATTTTTAGAGAGAGAGGAAGGGAGAGGGAGAGGGAGAGAAAAACATCACTGTGATGTGAGAACAACACATCCATTGGCTGCCTCCTGCAGGGCCTCACTGGGGACCTGAGTTCACAACATGGGCATGTGCCTTGACTGGAATCAAACCAGCAGCCCCTGGTGCACGGGACAATGCCCAACCCACTGAGCCACACCAGCCAGCACAAGTATTCTTTCTGCAGATCAGATGGAGGGGAGGTCTAAAATGTGCTAAATAATAATAATAAAGTAACAAAAATAAAAATAAAATGTGTGCTAGCCTCATCGCAGAGACCGGCCAGGTCTACAAAGGCAACCATCACAGACCAAACCCGAAAGAGGGAATGAAGTGAACATGGTGTAAAGGTGCTGTTGCATTGGCTGAAAACTCCCCTACTCATACTGTGGACAAAAGGGGCCACATGCTGACCTGACAGCCCAGGGGAGGCTTGCATGGCAGTCTTGCAAACTCAGACCTAAAGTCACCACAAAGGATGGTCTGAAATTAAACTTTAACTAAAAGCAGTTACGGTAGGCAGTTACGTCCTAGGCCAGTATCTTCACTGACAAGGTCAACCTTTACCTTAACTGAGCCTATCTGTCTTTTTGCATCCATGATAACATACCCTTGTAATGTCTGGGTAACTTGTAACTTCCCTTTTTCTGGAGCCCCTGGGGCACAACCAAATGTGCTGGGCGCCAGGACAGAGACCACTAATTCCTTCATTATCATGTTAATTGTTCCTGCACCCACCTAAGTATGTGTCCATCATTTTACTTCTTATCCAATCCCAGGGGTTTCCCCTGCTTTGCTTTATCCCTCCTCCTTAATCTATCACCAATGAATTTCACGTAACCCACCTACGTCCCTCCTTCGATTGCAATGTATAAATACAGATGTAACCCCGCCATTCTCCAGAACATTATCTCAATTCGTTGAGGTTCTGCTTTCAGGCATATGTCTATAGTTTGGCTCAAATAAACTCACAAAAATTCTTTAGAGGTTTCAATGGTTTTTTGCTTTAATATTACATTAACATCAAATTAAAAAACAATAGCCCTGGCCGGTGTGGCTCAGTGGATAGAGCGTCGGCCTGTGGACTCAAGGGTCCCAGGTTTTTTCTGGCCCAGGGCATGTACCTTGGTTGCGGGCTCATCCCCAGTGGGGAGTGTGCAGGAGGCAGCTGGTCAATGTTTCTCTCTCATCTATATTTCTAACTCTCTATCCCTCTCCCTTCCTCTCTGTAAAAAATCAATAAAAATATATTTTAAAAAAAGTAACAAACAACCCACCATCTACAATCTCATCATTTCATAAAAATGAATATTTTAACATTGAAAAGGAATAAAAACAATAAGTTCAATAAAGTAATAAGCTGGCTTCGGGAATGTCGGCCAGTATTTCCTGCTGGTCTCATTTTCTTCCAGGTAGGCGCACATTTTGTTAGCCAAGTCCTGTTCTAAAGAGGGATTTGGGAGATTTTTCAAATAGGCCAGTGACTGTCTACTGCAGTTCTGTTTGAAGGTACTTTTTGCATGCTGTTTCCCTTTCTCGAAAGTAAATCATTAATGACATGAAGGAGGTCTTATTGACCCTAGTATCTGCCACAGCGAGGGGCGTGCCCAGCTCAGGATATGAACACGATGCTGCGTGAATGGGAGATTTACTCATGAAGGCAGCACACCCGCTACAGACAGATGGGGTTGTTAGGATTTCTTAGGCTGAATTGAAATTCTTCCCCAGATCTCCCCGTTCTGCTGGGGACAACTCTTCCTACTATCCAACAGCAAGCTTGCAAATGCTCAGCCGCCCTTTCTTATTCAGGCACAAGCCTCAGCTCTGCACATGCTCCGTGAGGGAGATGTTCAGACACGGTCCACTTCCTGATCCCTCCACGGACCAGCCAGGCTGGCTGTGCTTCCTCTCCGGGCAGGCAGCTCTGCGGGGCTTCGTGCCGGGGCCTGGGTCAGGTTGTGGCCTATACGTAGCCCTTCGCCAGCTGCAAGTACAATTGAGATGACTGCTACCCTTTCCTCTACTACCATTTTCTGTGTTCTGTTTCTTAATGTGTTCATCACTTGGAAATACTAACCTTCACCCTGCACTACAGAGTTTAAAAATTAATTTAAAATACTGTTTTAATGAAGTACTAATTTAAATAATATCTTAACTAAATCACATTTATCACACCCCCAACAGAAATGATCACATTATTTTGAAATTCCTTCCTGTGTTCAATTCCACAGGGCTCTGCAGGAAAGCGCTCATCCTGCAGAGAGCCCCGCGTGTTTGGGGCTTAGTGGTTGAATGTGAGTATTTTTAGACAAAAACACACATCCCAAGCACAACAAAACCTTTTCTACTAAATCTCTTCCTCATTTCACATGGGTGCAGGTGTTTTTCCTTCACCCTCCGGGCGCGCCCTCCCCCTTATCCCAGAGCTTTCTGCCCTTGATGGTCAGTTCAGCCAAGTGGGAGGATGGACACCATGGAAACCCCAACAACCACAATTTGGAGGCTTCCCTCTTAGAGTCAGTACACATTTATCAGCCAAAGGCCCTAACTCACACATATGACCATGGGTCTTAGTCACAGATATTATCAAGAATTACCACAGCCGAAACCGGTTTGGCTCAGTGGATAGAGCGTCGGCCTGCGGACTGAAAGGTCCTGGGTTCGATTCCGGTCAAGGGCATGTACCTGGGTTGTGGGCACATCCCCAGTGGGAGATGTGCAGGAGGCGGCTGATTGATGTTTCTCATCGATGTTTCTGACTATCTCTCTCCCTTCCTCTCTGTAAAAAATCAATAAAATATATTTTTAAAAAAAGAATTACCACAATATTGTGTGTGTGTACTGTGTGTGTGCATGTACTAGTATGTGTATACACTGTGTGCATATCTGTGTATACTTTTTGTGTGTGCATGTGTGTATACTCTGTGTGTGCATATACTCTGTGTGTGCATGTGTGTGTAAACTCTCTGTGTGTGACCTGTGTGTAAACATTAAAAGACAGTCATGGGAATGACCTGTGGGTGAGAAACCTCATCAACATTTGATTGGATGGAGTTCAGGATGAGGAACAGTGAAATGAGAGATTCCCCCACAATGAAATAACCAATTGTTATTGTTAATATATTGACTTGATTGAACGATGGGTCAATAAGGAGACACTTGAAGGAAAGGAGTTCTCCTGAGCCTTTACAACAGGGAGACCATGGTGCTGATGTCATCCAATGTGCTTACCAAGGAACGCAGCAAGTCCAGGTCCTCCTCCTCTGTGGCGGGGACCCCTGTGTGGAGATGGATCTGAGCATCGGTGCGGGGAGGGGCGGGCCTCTCGCTGACCAGAATACCTTCCTGCTCAGCCCGAGGAAGGCACTGCTCAGAGAAAGATGAGGAGCCAGCAGAATGGGGTTGAAAACCTGCTTACTCTCCAGATTAGCAGCAGAGGTGAAGAGGGAATCGTGGGGTGAGCTGTGTCAGAGACAAGTGGGGAGTCCCCACAGAGCTGACCGTGTAAGCACCCGCCCAGGGGACTCTGAGCAGCCGGCCACCCTGTGAAGCTTGAATGGAGGCGCATCATGAGTTGCACTGAGCACCCCGCCGTCCCACCAGCCAGGAGCCTAGCATATGGCCCGTGGGCGCGCGCCCTTTATACTGCAGATCCACCCCCCAAGCAAGGAGTGTGGCCCTGAAATGTGACCGCTGTCCTCTGAGCCCGTTCTTTTTGGTGCTAGGAGCGACGTGGGTGAGAAGGGGTGCGGAACAGGCAACACGCCCAGCTCTGCCTACTCGTCCACTCTGGACTCCAAGCAAACGTGCTCCACTGTGCACAGGTGTACGTCGGTACCGCAAGGGACTTTCAGACGCTGGGATGTGGGAGGTGCACATGCTTGCAGGGTTTAGCATACAATTAAATTGTTTGAACCAAACAGATCCAGAATGGAGATTTGAGATTTATTTCACCATGAATTCAGCAACTGAACATAACGTAGAACATTTATTTTATTTTAAAAATCTTTTGGTTTCAAAGCATTGAGCAATAGGATTTCATGAAAGAACAGAAGGCTGTTGTTACCTGGCTAAGATGATTTCTTCCTCCATTGACAGCTATATCTCAAATAATCTCATCATTCTCTTCATCAAAATATAAAAACACGGTGTCTTGGTGAACATCGATGTGGTTCCAAACTCTCCCACGCATGTTGGGAAGCAAAAGATGCTGTTACATTAGTATTTGAAAAAAATGTCAAGAGGCAGAGTCTGACAAAATGAACAGAGAAGCAATTTAAGTATAAGATCATGAAAAGGCCTAAGCATGGGGGCCAGCCACACAGGAGGGCGATGACTGCAGTGAACATTGGGTGAGGCAGGGGTGGGGAGGGTCAGAAACTGTGTGTAAGTAGGATTTTTGTGAAGTGCTGTGTACACGCAGAAAAATGCTCGGCCGCTTTACCTGGCTGGATGACTTCTGAAAACTGACGAAACCCACATAACCAGCACCTGGACCAAGAATCAAAATATTCCTAGCCACCCCCACCCCAAGTTCTCCCTGGTGCACGATGTAGTCACCACATCCACTCTTGGGGTGACCCAGACCTGGATTCTGACACCGCAGGTGGATTTTGCTAAAACCCGTTCCTCCCTGGCCAGCCGTTGCGGTCACCTAGAGCGGCACCTGCCACACCCCGAGCCTGCGCTGCGCTGTCCAGGCCTGAAGCGGACCCTGCGAGGTGGGCTCCCTGCTGCCTGCATGTCAGAGCCTGAAGGCAGTGGCCAGGGCCCATGGCCTGGTCCCTCCAACCTCAGGGCGCCATGGGCCAGGCAGCACCTCAACGTTCCTGATTTCCATGGTGCCCCGAATTCCTCGGTGTCCCCGAATTCCTCGGTGTCCCCGAATTCCTCGATGTCCCTGAATTCCTCAATGTCCCCGAATTCCTCGGTGTTCCCGAATTCCTCAATGTCCCCGAATTCCTCGGTGTCCCCAAATTCCTCAATGTCCCCGAATTCCTAGGTGTCCCTGAATTCCTTGGTGTCCCCAAATTCCTCAGTGTCCCCAAATACCTGGTGTCCCTGAATTCTTTGGGGTCCCTGAATTTCTGGGGGTTCCTGATTTTCTTGATGTCCCCAACTTCCACATGAGTTTTTCTACCATGGAGCTCTCATTTCTTTGTAAAGAAAGAAAGAAAGCTCCCTCACAAGTTAAACTACTGATGCCTTCACACACTTATGACACCTTGGAGTCACGTTGGTTTCCCATGGTCTTGTGTCAGGGGACACGAGAGTGCACATTGGAGGAAGGTTCCCGCCCATCCCCTGTTGAGTCTCTGTTACCATGGCTATGTGCGGGCTGGGCAGGCAGGACTGTTAGAGACCCAGTCCCACTAAAGAGAATGACAGGTGACTGCCCCTCAGGGACATCTGTGAAAGGAAGTGAAGGAAGTCAAAGGTCACCCGGCGCAGTGAGCAGGCAGTTCTTTGGGGTGGGCGTGGTCAGATCTGGGAGGATTTCAGAAAGAAATCATTGTTCTCCAGTCCTGGGAGGGATAATAGAGCTAAAATAGCGGCACCTGAGGCCCCAGAACCTTCCCCAGCTACAGGTGCAGGAGGGAGGGGCCAGGGCGGTCTGGCCTGCACAGAAGGATCTCTGTACTATTTATGCAACTTTCCTCTACATCTAAAATTTCAGTGATTGTGAACCTATGACACGCGTGTCAGAGGTGACACGTGAACTCATTTTTTGGTTGATTTTTCTTTGTTAAATGGCATTTAAATCTATAAAATAAATATCAAAAATATAAGTCTTTGTTTTACTATGATTGCAAATATCAAAAAATTTCTATATGTGACATGGCGCCAGAGTTAAGTTAGGGTTTTTCAAAATGCTGACACGCCGAGCTCAAAAGGTTCGCCATCACTGATCTAAATTGATTCCCAAACTAACGATTCATTAAAAATACAAAAGAGGCTCAGGTGTCATGGAGAGGCTTCCTCACCCCCTGTCCCCACCTCTCCTCCGGCAGGTGCATTCCTCTGGTGCTGTCAGGCCACAGGGGTGTGTCTGCTCCCCACCCCCCCCACCCCCACCCCCACCCCCCGCCCAGGAGAGCAGGTCTTGGAAAGGAGCAACGGAAGGTGGAAGGTGCCTGTCTGCTCTGGCTGCGGGACAGAATTCCCAGCCTGGGGCAGGGGAGCCTCTGGAGGGAGTGCCTTTCTCCCAGCTTTGGAAACTGCAAGTTCAAGATCAATTAGCAGGCAGGACCCGCCCCTTGGGAGGGGTCTCTACAGGGGCCCATCTGCCTTTCCATGGCCTCTCTGCTCTCTATTTAAAAGGGCAAGAACCTCATCATGACCTCCCCTAAGGCTAATTACCTCCCACAGCCGGTCTCCAAATCTATCAAATGGGGGGGGGGGGTTGGTTCACCACAGGAGCTGGGGAGACACAATTCAGTCCATAACAGTGTTGGGGGGCTTGCCGGGTAAGTGGATATGGTGCACTGGAGAAAGACCGGGGCCTGTGTCCCAGGAGCACCCCCACCAGACTCTCCTAAGGGGCGGTCACTGACACCACCCTCTCTCCTCCAGCCCAGCGTCCAGGCTGAGACAGGAACACACAGGGGACGCAGAGGGTGCTTGGCAGTACAAGCACGGACGCAGACTAATAAACTAGGAAAGGCATCACCATGGCCATCTTTTATAAAAGCTGGATAGATCTGGAAGAGGCAGCCCCATGCACATACCTGTGCCGGTCAATATACTGTGCACATGCCCTGCGAACAAGAAAAGGCCCACGGGGAGAATTCGGTTCCTGCAGGGCTGGCGGAGCCTCTCCATCTCAGATACTGTGCTCAGGATCTACCATCTTCCCGATGAGGACTGTGGAATTTCAACCCCATAGTTCCAGACAGGATTTCAGTTTCTCTGCCACGTTACTGACCACGCCACTGTTTTGAAATCCCAAGATAAGTAAATCCCTTGGTATATCCGTGAATTGCTTGCATCTAATGCTCTGTCAACCCGAGGTTTGTCAATGCAAGGACCATAGCTGTAAGTGATTTACACAGTACGTTGGACAGATACATAGAGCATTACTTCCGATGAATACAAAGCTACTTCTTCACAGGCACACATGGAACATTCACAAAAATCAAACTAAGACACAAAGGAATCCTTTATCATATCCAAAAATCACATCATATGGACTATGCTCTTGAATGACAACTGAGGAAAAAAATGAAAAAATTCTTTCGGTTTGGAAACAAATAATACATATCCTATCTAATAAAAGAGAAATATGGTAATTAGCAGTAACTTCGCTACCCTTCCCATTGGCTAATCAGGGAGATACGCAAATTAACTGCCAACCAAGATGGCAGCCGGCAGCCAGGCAACTGATGCGAACAGGAGGCTTGCTTGCTCCAGTGACTGAGGAAGCCAACGTTCCCTGCCTGTTGCTACTGGACTCTGAGCTGCTCTCTAAGAAACATTGTTACAAATATAGAAGCTAAACAAAACCCCAGAAACCTGCTTTCAGTCAGCCGGGATCTCAGAGCTGGACTTGCAACAAAGTTTCAAATACAGAAGGTAAACAAAGTCCAGAAACCTGCTTTCAGCAGCCAAGGTCTGAGCTAAAGCCAGTTCTCAGCTCCAGTGACAGCCATAGAAGGTAAATAAATCCCAGAATAAAAAAAAAAAGGAAAAAAGGAGAGGCTGGGAGCTTCAGTCACCCGCCAGCCTGAAAATGGCCCTCAGCTCCTCACCCAGACTGGCCAGGCACCCCAGTGGGGACCCCCACCCTGAAGGGTGTGTGACCAGCTGCAAACAGCCATCATCCCCTCATCCAGGCTGGCCAGGCACCCAAGCGGGACCCCTACCCTGAAGGGGGTGTGACCAGCTGCAAACAGCCATCATCCCCTCACCCAGGCAGGCCAGGCACCCAAGCGGGACCCCCACCCTGACCCAGGACACCCTTTAGGGCAAACCAGCCAGCCCCCACCTGTGCTCCAGGCCTCTATCCTATATAGTAAAATGATAATATGCCTCCCAGCACCAGGATCAGCGGAGCCGCGAGGCCTCCCGAACCCAAGATCAGCGGAGCCATGAGGCCTCCCAGCACTGGGATCAGTGGAGCAGGGAGGCCTCACTGCCCTGTGTCAAGCAGAGCCGCGAGGCCTCCCAGCACTGGGATCAGCGGAGCCACGAGGCCTCCCAGCACCGGGATCAGTGGAGCAGCAAGGCCTCCCGAATCCAGGATCAGCAGAGCAGCGAGGCCTCTTAGCACCAGGATCAGTGGAGCAGCGAGGCCTCTTAGTACTGGGATCAGATGAGCAGTGAGGCCTCACTGCCACTGTGTCAAGCGGAGCTGCGAGTCCTCCCAGCACTGGGATCAGCAGAGCAGCGAGGCCTCCTGGCCTGGGATCAGCGGAGCCCAAAGGCCTCCCGAATCTGGGATCAGTGGAGCCAAGAGGCCTCCTGGCACCGGGATCAGCAGAGCAGTGAGGCCTCACTGCCCCTGTGTCAAGTGGAGCTGCGAGGCCTCCCAGCACTGGGATCAGCGAAGCCACAAGGCCTCCTGGCCCCTGGAGCAGTGTGACAGGGGGGAGCGCCCAAACCCCCTGATTGCCCTGTGGCTCTGTGTGTGACAGGGGGCAGGGCCACAACTTCCCTATCCGCTCTGCTCTGTTCATGAAAGGGGAAGGTGCCCCAACCCCCTGATTGGCCCTGCTCTGTGCCTGATAGGGTGGAGCTCCCCAACCCCCTGATCGGCCCTGCTCTTTGTGTGACAGGGTGTGGTGCCCCACCCCTCCATGGGCCCTGCTCTGTGTGTGACAGGATGGAGCCGCAACCTCCCCATCAGCCCTGCCCTGAGTGTGATGGGAGGAGTGCCCCAACCCCCTGATTGTCCCTGCTCTGTGGGTGACAGGGGGTGGCGCCACAACCTCCCCATCGACCCTGCCTTGAGTGTGATGGGGGTGGTGCCCCAACCCCCCAATCAGCCCTACCCTGAGTGTGACTGAGGGTGGCATCGCAATCTTCTGATCTGCCCTGCTCTGTGCATGACAGGTGGCGGTGCCCCAACTCCCCAATCGGCGCTGCTCTGAGCCTGACCAGGAGCTGCGGGACAGGCACCTAGGGATTGGGCCTGCCCTCTGCCACCTGGAAGCGGGCCTAAGCCAGCAGGTTGTTATCTCCTGAGGGGTCCCAGACTGTGAGAGGGCACAAGTGGGGCTGAGGGACATCTCCCCCCCCCCCCCGCCAGTGCACACATTTTTGTGCACCAGGCCTCTAGTCATTATATAAAAAGACAGCATAAGGCAGATTAATACTTAGAGCCAAAAAAAGAAAACAACACAGAAAGAACGTGTCAAAATAAATATATAGGAGAGACCAGTGAAATCAAGAACAATAACCACATCCTCACACACAACAAAACACAAACAAGTAAAAAACCTAGAAAATAGTTCTTTAAAAATGTTAGTAAGAGACAAGAAACAAGATGGTGGCATAGGTAAATGCCTGTACTTGCTGCCTCCCATAACCACATCAAAATTACAACTAAAATACAGAAAAACTACCATCCAGAACCACAGGAAAGCTGGCTGAGTGGAAGTCCTACAACTAGAGAGGCAAAGAAGAAAGTGCATTGAGACTGGTAGGAGATGCGGAGGCGTGGACTGGTCTGGTCCAGCACCCAGGTGTGCTGCTTTTTTAGGGAGATGGCCTCTGAGGAGGCTGCCTGGAGGAGTGAGGGGTCCCAGCCCCACACAAGACCCCCATCCAAGAGTCCCAGAGCTGAGGTAAGAAGTCCCTATGGGCAGTAAGAACTATGGATTGTAAAAACCAGTGTGGATTGGGGCTGAGTGACACGCACGCTGCTAGAGACCATGCTGCTCCTCTTAAATGGCTGGCACCAGGAACTGAACTTACAAGTTCCCGCTTGCTCTGAGCTCCAGTGCCGGGGGAGGCTCTAGGGGACCCAGACACATATGAGGAGAAAGTGGACTATCTGGCTTCAGGGCAGGAACATGGGATGTCTTGGAGGTGCTCACAGTGGTCATTGTTCCTGTGCTGGGACCTCCCTGGTTGCTGGGTTAACTGGCAACCATTTCTGGAAAATCCCTGAGACCCTGCCCTACCCAATTTATAATTCCACCCAAGATGTGCGCAGAGGCTTTTGCATATGAATGGCCTGTCCTTTCTCAGCCTAAAACCTGTCAAACAAGCAGCAGCTGGTTCAGGGAGCCCCAAAGCTATCAATAAAAGACCCAAGCCTGGCGCCTGCACCAGCCTGCCTTGCTTCACGGCTGGGCCTCGTCTGGGCACTTCCAAACCCGATACAAAGAGGAGGAATCTGAAGATCTCTCTGTAGCTCCTGCTGGGTGGCCCCAGGCAGTGGTTGACTTTGCACCTCCCTGGAGACCCAAGAGCCAGTGTACCCAGTGGTCAGTGTGAGACCATACCAGATTATAACTCTTCACATCCATAAGTGTCACACTCAAGGGGCAGACTCAGTGAGCACCAAAACCCCACTGAAGCAAGTCCTGCCCCATAAGGGTGTCTCCTGCACAGCAGCTCTCCCACTGTAGTTGCAGCTGTTCCCCACAGCCAATTGGCCTGGAGGTTAATTCCTCCCAGTGACACCAACAGCATTCAAGGCTCAACTACAACAAAGCTGTGCACACAGCCCACCAAGGGATGCACCAAGAGTGTCCACCTCAGGTGACTGGGGAGGCTGAGCCACTGGGCCCTATAGAATACCTACTACACAAGGCCACTCTATCAACTCAAGGAGACTTATCAGCTACCCAATACATAGAAACAAACACAGAGAAGCAGCCAAAATGCAGAGACAAATAAACATGTCACAAATGAAAGAAATGGAAAAAAGCAAACTTCTGGATATAGAGTTGAAAACCACAATTATAAGGTTATTCGAGAATCTTATAAAAACCTCCAAGGAACTTAGTGAGACCTTCAAGGATCTTAGTAAGAATGCCAAAAAATGGAAAAGGACCAGTCAGAAATTAAGCATACGCTGACTGAAATAAAGAATAACATACAGGGATTCAACAGTAGATTAGAGGATCCTGAGAATGAAGCCAATGATTTGAAATACAAAGAAGCAAAAAACACCCAACCTAAAGGGAAAAAAAATCCAAAAATATGAAGATAGTGTAAGAAGCCTCTGGGACAACTTCAAGCATACAACATCTGAATTGTGAGTGTTCCAGAAGACAAGAGAGAGCAAGATATTGAAAACCTATTTGAAAACTTTCCCTACCTGGTGAAAAAAAATAGACTTACAAGTCCAGGAAGCACAGAGAACCTCAAACAAGAGGAATCCAAAGAGGACCACACCAAGACTCATCATAATTAAAATGCCAAGGGAAAAAGACAAAGAGAGAATCTTAAAAGCAGCAAGAGAAAAACAGTTAGTTACCTAGAAGGGAGCACTCATACAACTGTCAGCTGATTTCTCAACAGAAACTATGCAGGCCAGAAGGGAGTGGCAAGAAATATTCAAAGTGATGAATAGCAAAAACCTAAAACCAAGATTACTCTACCCAGCAAAGCTTTCATTTAGAATTGAAGGTCAGATAAAGAGCTTCATAGACAAGAAAAAGCTAAAGGAGTTCACCACCAAACCAGTATTACATAAAATGCTGAAGGGTATTCTTTAAGAAGAGGAAGAAGAAGAAAAGGTAAAGATAAAAAATTATGAACAATAAAGTGACAACAAATACATATCTATCAACAAGTGAATCTAAAAATCAAATGAATAAAAAAATCTGATGAACAGAATAAACTGGCGAATGGAATAGAATCAGGGGCATGGAAATGGAACAGACTGATGACTCTTAGAGGGGAGAGGGTGTGGGGGGTGTGGGAAGAGATTAGACAAAGATCTTATGTGCATGTATGCATTACCTATGGACACAGACAATAGGGTGGCGAAGGCCTGGGGTGGGGTGGGAACTGGGTGGAGGGGAGCTATGGGGGGAAAACAAAGGGACCTCTGCAATAATCTCAACAATCAAGATAAAAACAATGTTAGAAGATTGTTGATTATTTGGCAAAGCTGATCAAGAAAAATAAAAATACATATAAAACAGAATGAAAGAATGAATAAGTACTTCAGAGAGAACAATTATAAAGAAATAAAGAATATTGTAATTACTGCAAAATAGTGTAATATGTTTGAAAACCTAGATGAAATGGATAATTTTCTGGCAAAGTATACAGAATGGGGAAAAAGTAGGTTTACAGTTGTGAGTATGTGAAACACAGAGTTTATTTTTATCTTATTATTTATTAACTAGAGGCCCGGTGCACAAAAATTTGTGCACTCAGGGGGGAGGGAGGTCCCACAGCCCAGTCTGTGCCCTCTTGCAGTCTGGGACCCCTCGGGAGATAACGACCTGCTGGCTTAGGCATGCTCCCGGGTGGCAGAGGACAGGCCCAATCCCTAGGTGCAGCCCCTGATTGGGCTCAGAGCAGGGCCAATTGGGGAGTTGGGGCACCGGCCCCTGTCATACTCAGAGCAGGGAGGATCAGGAGGTTGTGATGCCACCCTCAGTCACGCTCAGGATAGGGCCGATTGGGGGGTGGGGGCACTGTCACACTCAAGGCAGGGTTGATGGGGAGGTTGTGGCGCCACCACCTGTCACACACAGAGCAGGGCCAATCAGGGGGTTGTGGCCCCGCCCCCTGTCACACAGAGAGCAGGGCCGATCAGGGGGTTGGGGCGCCACCACTCTCACACTCAGGGCAGGGCCAATGGGGAGGTTATGGCTCTACCCCGTCACACACAGAGCAGGGCCCGTGGGGGGAGGGGTTGGGGCGCCGCACCCTGTCACACACAGAGCAGGGCTGATCAGGGAGTTGGGGTGCTGCACGCTGTCACACACAGAGCAGGGCCCATGGAGGGGGTGGTTGGGGCACTGCACCCTGTCACACACAGAGCCGCAGGGCCATCAGGGGGTTGGAGAGCTCCCCCCTATCAGGCACAGGGCAGGGCTGATCAGGGGGTTGGGGCATCTTCCCCTGTCAGGAACAGAGCAGGGCGGATAGGGAGGTTGTGGCCCCGCCCCCTGTCACACACAGAGCCACAGGGCGATCAGGGGGTTTGGGTGCTGCCCCCTGTCACGCTGATCCTGGTGCCAGGAGGCCTCGTGGCTCCACTGATCCTGGTGCTGGGAGGCACATTACCCTTTTACTATATAGGATAGAGGCCTGGTGCACGGTTGGGGGCCGGTTGGTTTTCCCGGAAGGGTGTCCTGGATCAGGGTGGGGGTCCCCACTGGGATGCCTGGCCAGCCTGAATGAGGGGATGATGGCTGTATGCAGCTGGTCATATACCCTTCAGGGTGGGGGTCCTCACTGGGGTGCCTGGCCAGCCTGGGTGAGGGGATGATGGCTGTTTGCAGCTGGTCACACACCCTTCAGGGTGGGGGTCCCCACTGGGGTGCCTGGCCGGTCTGGGTGAGGGGCTGAGGGCTGTTTTTATGCTGGCCAGGTGACTGAAGCTCCCAACTGCTCCTTTTTTTCTTTTTTCTTTTTTATTCTAGGCCAGCTTTAGCTCTGGCTCCAGCTCTTAGACCTCTGCTGCTGAAAGCAGGTATCTGGTTTGTTTGGGTTCTATAATCAAAACACTGTATCAATTCCAGCTCTGAGATCCCGGCTCGCTGAAAGCAGGTTTCTGAGGTTTTGTTTAGCTTCTATATTTGTAACTATGTTACAAACTGCAAGCTCAGAGGCCGGCAAAGGCAGGTGGGGAACGTTGGAGTCCTCCGTCACTGAAGCAAGCAAGCCTCATGTTAGTTTCAAGCTGTCTGGCTGCCGGCCGCCATCTTGGCTGGAAGTTAATTTGCATATCGCCCTGATTAGCCAATGGGAAGGGTAGCAGACATATGCTAATTATCATGTTTCCCTTTTATTAGATAGGATTACTGTATTATTTTCCATATGAACAACTATAAACCTATTTTTGTCCCACATTTGTACAATTTCAATATTGAAGTAATAATAAAAAATGCTGAATATATCTGGGACTATGGATTTCACAATTTCAGTGCATTCAAGAAATAGTAATAATAAAACTACATTTACTTGGGCCAAGCACTGTGCTAAGCCCTTGAGTGGAAAACGTGGCTACTGATGACTGGGTCAGAGCTGATTATATGCATTTCTAATTGGCCTAAAAGAATATTTTCAAAAGATATAAAATGAAATACTAATGAATAAGAAATTCTTTGTGTCATGGCTTAACAGTGTTTCCATAGTGTTACATGAATTAATTGTACATTTTATATTTGTTGGTTCTTTGAAGTAATGACATGTGGCAATATGCACAGACTTCAATCCACGTGCCGAGACTGTCACCAAATATCTGTCATTCCTTTTTCCTTTGGTAACTAGGCCATCCTTCTCTTCTCCCTCAATGTTAAGCTGGGTGCACTGAAACCAACTAAAGACTACAGTTCCCAGCATCCCTTGAAGTCAGATGAGATCTTATGACCACATTTGGCCAGTGTCTGTGCTAGAAGTGATGGATGGTGAAACTTCTAGGTTTGTCCCCTAAAGGGCAGGGTTCACTCTCTCACTTCTCCTTTTCTTGTGGACTGGAATGTGGTAGCCTTCCAAGCTGCCATCTGAGGCTGTGGATGGAGCCATGTTTGAGGTTGTGGAACCACAGACAGAAGAAGCCACTGTATGTGTCACGGCTAATGTGGCAGGAAGCACTAAATACCCAACGGAAGCGTCCTGAGTTTTATTGCTGAAAAAGTGAAGACTTTTCCTCTTTCCTGGAAGGCTGGGTTTTACCTAGAGTTCATATGTTAATAGGGTGAATGTGTTATGACATTTACCATCAAAAGCCTAAGAAGCCAAGAAATATATTTTCTAGGGGAAGCATATTTACCTAAAAAACAATATATATATGTAACTATATTCTTCAACTTTGGTTACAGAAAAAAAAAACAACTAAGGTTGAAATCATAGCCAACAAGTTGGTACTCTAATAAAAACACAAGCACTTACCCTTAGATCATCCCCAAGTTAAATTATGAAAACTTTATGCTTTGTCAGAGATATGGGAGAAGAATACCTCTAAAATGAGGTATTCTTCACTTTCTCAATCTTTATACAGTGTAGTTATCATGTGTATTTAGTTATACAGTGTGTTTATGATGGAATTTGAAAGGCTTTCAGGTAATGTGTACGTACCTGTGAGGGTGGGCACATGAACATATGGGTGGGTATAAGCGCCAGCTAGAACTAGGATTTACAAAAATATTTTTCAATGTTTTTTATTTACTTAATATTTCTATGGTTTTAAAATAGAGCCTTAGCAATAATAATAATAATAATAATAATAGGGCCTTTTCTTTCCCCTCTACCAAGGAAAGCCTGTTGTTTTATAACATGTTGTTAGGAAATAGGATGTAAGGTTTTATAAAGAGATTCAGTTGGCAAAATTAGAGTTGGGACTCTCCCAAGTTCCCACATGGAATATAATAAATTCTCCAGAAAGATGACCTCTCACTAGGAGTCAGCTATTGGGCTAGCCTGGAAGACAGCACATGAAGAATTACACCCCAAACACATAAACTTTAATAGGCAAAAATCATGATGAAACGCCAGCAAAGCACTTTATTCCTTGTATTAATTCTTATAAAAAAGGAACTTAGTTTTCTTTGCCTCAAAAAGTGTGTGTTTTAGAGAAAAAATTGTAGCAGTTCCATATAAAAAACACAGCAATATCTTATAACTACAATTGTTTTTAGGGAGCATGTTAATATTACTTATGATAATATTAATCTTGATATTTGCTATGTGTTGGTTCCAGTGTTGAGTACTTTGCATACATTTATGTCAATCTTTTCATCTAACAATTTAGTGAATGAGGCATTATGATTCCCATTTTCAAGATGGGAAAACTGAGTTACATAGAAATTAATTTGCCCAGGGTCAGACCAATAGTAAATGATAGAGAGAATTCAAAATCAGGTCTGTCTGATTCCAAATCCAATCACTATCACAGAGCTTTATGTTTTGACCAAAAGTCAAATAGAGAGGATCTGAGGAATTCTAGTATATTTAAGCCGAGAAAGGCAATTCTAGATTAGTAAAATACCAGAGGATACTTTAGGCAATATATAAAATATACACATGGAAGTACATTTATTCAATGCTAAACCTAATCTTTCCAGACATTTAACTGCTCAGATTGTGTTTTCTGGCTACTGGAAGGCAATAGCTCCCATAGACACACATAGAACTTATATGTTTTAGTAATTATCTTCCCTCCTTCAGTATAAGCTATATAAATGTTTCTATGTTTGTGTTTACTCAAGCACATTTATAGATATTAAAATATCAGCTGATGTTATTCATCTTCTAGAACTTTATCAAAAGGAAGTGCATTATGTGAGCAATAAACATTAGTATGGACTTAGTTTTATTGAAAACTGTGTTTCTTTAGAGATAGTTTAAGCTATACCTTGGACTAGAGGACATGGCTGAAAGCTAATAAATCCACATTATAACAGGACAGGCCATTTAAAGCAATTTGACGCTCCCCAAGTACAGTCAAATGACTTTTAACATTATGAATCCTGCCTTGTCTTGCCAAGGACAAATGAATGGCTTGCAACTCAACCAACTGTGCTGTTTCCTATAAGAATTATCATCTCTTCTCCTAAACCATTAGCTTATAAAACTGAAGACAATTTTTTTTGGCAGAAAATTAACTGAGGTTTCAGGTGGTGTCTCTGAATTTCATTGACATGAGAATTAAAACCACCTCTCACAATCAGAACACTATATTAAAAATAAATTTTATAGTTAGGTAAGCATCTATGATAAGATTTATTCATTTTTGTCCTAACATTAGGTAAAAACACTTTTATCATGGGATTCTGATATTCATCACTAATATTTTGAAAGATTGTTGGTTTTGCTATTGATATTCTTCAGGAAAAAATGTTAATCTTCTCATGACCTATAAACACTATATTTCTGTCAAGGAAACATGTGAGAAATAGTCAAAAGACCTGAAACACGTTCTATTAATCAGGGGTCTACAGAGACACAGAAACAAGAAGAGATTTACTATAGGAATTGGCTCATGTGGTTATGGGGATCAAGAAGCCCCACGGTTTGCCATCTACAAGCTGTAGACCCAGTGGAGCTGTGTGATTCAGAGGCCTGAGAACTGGGGCCTGAGAACCAGGAGGCCCGACGCCTGAGGGCAGGAGGAGGACATTTCAGCGCAAGCAGAGAAATAATGCACCCTTCCTCCCGCTGTTTGTTCCTTCTATTCAGTCCTCTCCAGGGATGATAGCATCTGAATTCTTTTTTAAAAATATGTTTTTATTAATTTTAGAGAAAGGAAGGGAGAGGGACAGAGAGATAGAAACATCAAAAAGAGAAACATTGATCAGCTGCCTCCTGCATGCTCCCAACTGGGAATCAAGTTCGAAACCTAGACATGTGTACTGATGGGGAATTGAGCCAGCACCCCTTGGTGCATGGGATCACAAACCAACCAACTGAGTCACACCAGCTGGGGGCCATCTGATCTCTTCAAGAGACACTCTCATGGACTCACTCAAAAATACTATTCACCAGCTGTCTGTGCCAATCAAGAGGATGCATAAAATTAATCATCACACATATGTAACAGGAGTATCAAAGGAGAGAGAGAGAGAGAGAGAGAGAGAGAGAGAGAGAGAGAGAGAGAATATTTGAAGAGACAAAGATTGAGAATTGTTCCAAAACTTACCAAAGTCTTTAATCCACAGATTCAAGAAATTCAGTATTCCCTAACAGAAGAAAAGATAAAGAAAACCAAATGTAGGCACATTATCATAACACCGGTGAAAACAAAGACAAAGAAAAAATATTTAAAGCAGTGGGAAAACCCCACAGTATCTTCAAAGCAGCAAAAACTAGACTGATGGTTGACTTTTCAAGAGAAACTACAAAGCCAGTCCAATGGAAATACATTTCTAGAACACTAGAAGAAAGATTACCTGTGAGGAATTCTAGTAAAAATATCTTTCAGAAAGGCAAAATAAAGATATTATCAGACAAAACTAAAGCTGAGATATTAGCACTACAATGAACGCTGAGTGAGTTCTTTAGAAAGAAGACAAATGATTCCAGTCAGAAGAATACAATTGGATGAAGAAAATAAGCAGCAGAAAGGGTAAACGTATGGATAAGAGTGAAGAAAATTAGCTGTTAAAAACTTGTGGGATTTTTTCACAGCAGCACAGTTCACCATAGCTAAGATCTGGAAACAGCCTAAGTGCCCATCAGCAGATGAGTGGATTAAAAAACTGTGGAAAGATGGATCAATCCCAGCTATGAGATGTCCTACAAAACTGTCAAGTTATAAAAATCAGGGAAACTGTAACAACATGGAGAAGCCTAAGAAAACACAACCGAAGTGTGGTTGAGGGTGAGATCATGGGAAATAACATTAGGTAAAAAGTAAGAAAATCTGAATTAAATATGAACTTTGGTTGATGTACCAATAGTGGTTCATTAACTATAACAAACTTATTTTAATTAAAGACACTAGTAACAGGGAACACTGGTGCAAAGCTTATGTGAACTCTCCATACAATCTTCTCAACTTTTATTTTTAAAGTTGTGAAGGTCAATGCTTCCGCTAGGACTCCGTCCCTGCCTGCTGCTGGTGGTGGGCGGGCGAATGTTTCACAGCCAACCCTGAGGGTGGAGTGGGAGCCTTCATGAATAGCATTTGCCACTTGTAATTCCCACCCCGTGGCCAAGTTCAAATGCTCAGTTCCATGTTGAGAAGAGATGCAGTTGGCAGCCAATAGGAGCCTGCTGGTCTCTAGGCCCGAGAAGCCAGGAGTGGCGAGGCAGCCACCACTGACCTTGAGTGTGAACACTGCCAAGCCCATGGAAAGGCGCCTGTGCTCTGACAATCATGACTTCTAGACCCACAGAATTGAATTTTCAGTGACATTTTCCCTGAGTGAGTCCCAGAGAATGGTGGTAAGCTGGGCGGCTCCCATGTCTACTCCTCCGTTCCTGGACCTGTGGGCTCTGCCTGTCAGGGACACGGAGCACATCATGTGGACTGATTCGAGGTGTAGACTGCATCTCAGAGAATGGCTCCTACCTCGCAGAGTCTTATCCAAGTCTGTACTGGAAGGTCACTCCGCTGAACTGTCACCCTGTCCAGTTGGTAGGACCAGTGGGTCCCTTGGCCATGTGACCACTGCTGCACCTTTTCTGCCATAAAGGGGTAACCCAGAGAGCCAGTGCCCCTCTCAATTTGACTGAACTTTAGACAGGCTCTCAGCCCTCACCTCCCTTTCCTTAGAGCAGTGGTTCTCAACCTTCTGGCCCTTTAAATACAACTCCTCATGTTGTGACCCAACCATAAAATTTTCATTGTTACTTCATAACTGTAATGTTGCTACTGTTATGAATCATAACGTAACTATCTGATATGCAGGATGGTCTTAGGTGACCCCTGTGAAAGGGTCGTTCGACCGCCAAAGGGGTCGCGACCCACAGGTTGAGAACCGCTGCCTTAGAGCATTGCTTTAGAAAATGTGTAATTATACATTCTTCCTCTGTCCCTTTGGCATGGAAATGTTTTTAAAAGTTTCTTGAAAGATTTCCACCCCAGGAAAGTCTTCCTTCATACCTAGAGCCATTCTTCTGGAATGCCATCATCCAGAAAGATAGAGCCCAGTGTCCCAGTCTGTGGGGGTGTAGGGGCCCCACTGTCGGAATGTCACTTGGCAACCACAGATGGCTAATCCTGGGAAAAACATCTGCAAACTCAGGAAAAACTCACTGTGTTCGACACACCGACCACACTTCCCACGACACCCCACAACAGCTGCAGCCTCGCGTGGGGCTCCCTGCAGCACCTAGAAGCCCTCCTGCCCGGCTCAGCCTGCCCTCCCAGGGTGCCATAGTCTCTTCCTTGACTATGTAACTTTGTTCAGTGCAGTGTTTGCTGTGACCGTGGTCTCCTGGCCACGCTGATACTGTGAGGCACACTCTGTAGGTGAATCTGACACTTTGGATATTGGGGCAAGCTGAGGCCCACAGGGCAGAAAAGTCATTTCACACACAGGGTACGCTGGATCCTGCTCCTCCCACGACAGAATGAGTCTCTTCGTAGTGGAAGGTAGAATTCTATTTATTTTTATATGCTTCATGCTTTTAATTTTTGTTTTCATGCACCGCTAACATATATCTGCAATTATTTCTGTTTTTTACTGGTCAATAAGTGTGTTAAAATATATGGACACCTGTACCATAATTATCTTAAAGTAGAAGGAAGTCCAACTTGTTGAGATGCCTGAAGTACCTATGTCTGTAGGGAAACAAGCAAGCCAAGCATCGAGTGATTTCTGAGTTGGAATGATATCTTCCAAACCCCAGATGCGGGGCTGGTTCTGCGACCGTCAGGAGTGAACCAGATGTGACCCGCTGTGCTCCCATGCTCCCTGGCTTTCTAAGAGCCCGTCTCCTCTTGCTAAAAGGGCTAACAATTCTATTGAGTAATGAAGCAGGCTATTACTAGACTATTTCCATAATATGTTCCGTTTTTGTACACTCTGAAATAATGTGCTGGTCTCCTCCCAAGAGAACTGTTAAAAAATCAGAAACAGATTAAAAGTCTGGGACCTCTTATTCCCACCCACTCCTTTCCCATCGGGTCAAGAGTGAGGGATTCAGTCCATGGAGGGTGTGGTCTGGGTGTCTGGCAGAGAGCTTGAAAGCCTCCAAGGTAATCGTTTCATTGCCATTTTCAGAGTCAGAAACATATGGCTTCTCAAAGAGGAAGTGGGAAGAATGACCTTGGCTCCACTCAAGCTCTGCCGCCACCACCAGAGCCATGGGAGCTGCCCTCAGCTGTACGGCAGCTACTTGCCCAGCTAGCAGACCGCTATGCTCTGACCGACCTGTGCGCACCATTCCCGCCTCCAGACAGCACGGTGGGCAGCATGTACTTCCTCACACCGAACAGCCTCATCCTGAAAAAGCATCTTCCAGGAGCCCTTCCACATCACCTCCTTTTGCGTTGCTCCCCGCCCGAGGCAAAGGGGCCTGTGGGATTGGCCAAGTGGGAAGTAAAACGGTGTGCACAGTCTTCCTCCGAGAGGAGAGAGGCGCGTTAGCAGTGACCGGCTCTCTGAATCCTCTCTAGACAGTTTACTGAACACAAACAGTGCCTTGCCCATGGTGCGCTTGCAGTCAGCATCCCCCTGTGATTTATATTAAACCCATTTATCCAGCTAAACTTTATTTGTATTGTCGGACTGCTATTCAAAGTATTGGTCACTTACACCTTGCAATCACGCTTTTGGGAAAACTTATTTTTGCTGCAAAACATAACTTTGCTGGTGTTATTGAGTCACGTGTGCATTCATGTGTGCTCCTTCTTTACGTGGCCGCGTGTGGGTGGCCAGGGAAAGCGGTAGGTTCTTAGCTGATAAAGCCCGTGGAGGGAGGTTCCTCCGGGCCCAGGCCCTGCACGGGGCTCAGTGATACTAGAAGCTGAGTCTCATGACGACAGCCAAGCGCCATCGGCTGCTGCAGCAGGAAGGCTTCCGCGGCCGAAAACAATGCGCATTGAAGCCAATGGCACCGGTTTTGTCTGCAGCGAGTACCACGGTCGGGAGGGGCTGCGGGGGGCCGTGGTCACACAACGCATCCAACATGCTGTTAGAGTAGATTATAGGCCCTGAAACCATTTCGGATCATTCATTTCTTGGTTCTCAACCACAATATGACACCCCATGTGTGTGTCACAGTGAAGTTGTGGTTCTGGAGTGGACTCACACCTGTCTCTGAGAGTGATATCATCACTCCGTGTGCTCTCTGTGCTGTAGACACCACCCACAGGGAGCGTTTCAGGCTTCGTTTCGCCTTTCCTAAAGCATATCCAACACGCTACGTTGAGGGAGGAAACGTTATCTATTAAAGGTGTCTAGCTAAAAGTTATCTATCAAATAGATAAATGCTTACCTGCAAATCTGTTAAAGGGGTAACCAAGTCTTGCCTAACCTCCCTTACTGGGGAGTAAATAGAGGATTGAGAAAGTTAAGAAATTTGCCCAGATTCCATGAGGATGTAGCAGATAAACAAATTAGGACCCAAGCTCTCCTGGGACGGTCCTGCCTAGATTAGTGGTGGTTATGAGCACAGTTATCAAACCAAGATAAATGTTTCACTCCAACTGGTGGTGTGTTACGAAGAAAATTTCAACAAGAATCAAAATTATTTTAGGCATAATAAATATTTTTCAAGTTAAGGACAGAGCAGAAAAATAAAAATAGCCTATTTTAAATCCATACCTGCTTTAAAGCATATCTTTGTTGGTCATATACTATGGGCAAGGCCATTGTGCTAAGTGTGGTAGGGTGTTCAGAAATTTGTGACAATAAATTATTTCCAAGAAGGGAAATTGAAAACGCTGAAATTCACACTGCAAGGTTACTGTTCCTACAGTCCCCAACAGAGCTGGGCAACAAATCGAGCTGTGTCTTATCAACAAATTTCCCTGGAACAAAAAGTTAAATTTAAAAGAACTTGTAATAAGGTGGACAAAAGTGACTAAAAGTAAACCAATTAAAGTCAATTCAACTTATTTAAAAAATGTTATTTATTTTAAACAGTTCATGTACAGAACTCCCCTCCTCCACCCCAGCAGCTCATAGGTTTCATTAGAAAACAGTTTTCTGTTTTAAACTGAGACCTGGCTTTATCTGCACTTGGTGGCGTGTCAGCTAATTTGACAACATGGCCCTTGTTGCAGGCAAATCATTGCTAACACTTCTGGTGTCACTACTGAGAAAGGCACACACAGGTCTAGGCCCGAGAAAGCACCCGGGAAGCAGCCAGACAGCTTTACAACAGAGAGCACACTCCTAATGAACCCTCCCGCTGTCTTACTCCTGCATACTCTCTCAGGAAGAAAGAGATGTCTGTACAAAGACTTGTGCACAAATATTCACAGCAACTTTATCAGAAATAGTCAAAAGCTGGAAACAACCAAATTGCTCATGGGCAGGTGGATGGAGATCTGGTGGACCGTCTAGGTCAGCCATGGGCAAACTATGGCCCGCGGGCTGGATCCAGACCGTACCCTTTTATGTAATGATGTTTACTTTGAATTTATATTAGTCCACACAAACACTCCATCCATGCTTTTGTTCCGGCCCTCCGTCCAGTTTAAGAACCCACTGTGGCCCTCGAGTTAGAAAGTTTGCCCACTGCTGGTCTAGGTGGATGGAGAGCTGTCACAGGGTTAACATGCTGGCTCTCATTTTGTCAGTCAAATCGGCCAATTCCTAGGTCAGATGAGCAGCGGGACCTGCACATGTAATTCCAGGGGAGAAGTCATGCCACAGGCCTGGGATAGACAGGGCCAACGCTGGATGGAAAGGGCAAGTGAGGGCTTCAAACTCAGTCATTTAAAGAGCATTTTTAGCTTCCTAATTACTTTATTGAATGTTCTACTTCCTTCTTAAGATTGTTTCTGGTGACAAATGGCTTTCATGAGGAGACTGTCGTTTTCCCTCTGCTCATGGGAAAAGCAGACTAACCTCTGGGGGAGCTGGCAGGACAGGCGTGGGGGCGGCCTGGCTCTGTGTGGCTCTGGCCCCAGGCAGCACACCAGATGGTCTGTCCTGGGCCAGCCAAGCGCTCCCTGTGCGCAGTGGGCTGTGCATTCGGTCCCAACACCCAGGGTGCGCATCACAACTTCTCACAGGTTCTGGGTGGAGGAAAGCTTCCCGCAGTCATGTGTCCCCACTGCCATGTCTCAGACACGAAGGGGTGCGGCCAGGGGAGAGGAACACGGGGCTCTCTGTGTGATGCTCCGCCTCGCTTTAGATCTAAAAACTGCAAAGTAAACTCACTGGAACCAGCGGAGCAGCCGCCTGGAGCCTGGAGACGTACAGCATGGGTGGTGGGGGGTTGGAGCCAGTCCCCTTCCAGCCGCTCAGTCCCTGATGGTCCCCGCCCCTCATCGCCAGGCAACACTGCAGGCCGTCTGAGCTCCTGGCCACAGGCACCTCTCTCCTGTGCCCTGGCCCTGCATGGACTTCGGTGGAGGTGGGGCCTGGTTCCCCGGGGAGCTGGGCATGGCAGCTCTGTCTGGGATGGACTATGCCTTCCTGTGTCACATTCGGCTTCCTCCTAATTTCCTCAACAAATGTATGCCTTTGAAATGTGCATTTTCCTTCTTTCTTTAAAATTTTAAATTAAACTTAATTTTCCCATCACCATGTATCCCATCTATGCCGCCTCCACCTCTATCCACTCCCCGCCACCCCATAATCCCATGCTACTGTCCATGTCCAGGAGTTCTCTCTCTCTCTCTCTCTCTCTCTCTCTCTCTCTCTCTCTCTCTCTCTACCTCTCTCTCCTTTTTTGCTCAATTCCTCCCCCACCCTAGCTCTCTCCTGCTCTCTATAGATGAGTCTGGCTCTATTTTGCTTGGTAGTCCAGTTTGTTCATGAGATTCCACAGGTGAGGGAGATCATGTGGCTGTTGTCTTCCTCTGACTGGCTGACTCCTGTAACATTTCCATGATTTCCTCTTTCTATTCAAAAGTTTGAATCCTTTCAGCCTCACCTGTGCCCCCACTCCCTCACCACCTTACTGAGAGCTGACTGACGGACAGGGAAGGTGCATGCCCAAAGCTTCCAACTGACGCTGTGACACTGTGGCCATCACAGGCTAGAAACTGTCCCTGGTCTCTGAAGTCCTGTACCACCACCCGTCATCACCTCCCATCATCACCTCCCGTCATCACCTCCTGTCATCGCTCCCCAGAGGCCAGGACCAGCGCCCCGTCATCCAGGTGAGCTCACACATGACAGGGTTCTACAATAGCGGACCAATGCGGTGCTCCCTTTATCTGACTTCTTCCGCAGACGGTTGAGAGCCACGCCCCTGTTCAGTGTGTCAATGTTGTAAATGTTTCCCTCCATGTCCCGCGTGGTTCAGGGTTCAGGATGTGGAAGAGGAGCTGCACAAAAATGAAAGAGAAAAGACAAGAGATAATTTTGGAATATTGGGGGGCCAGGCGGATAAGTCCAACTCAAGAGGAAGGACTTCCACTAGTGCTCAGGCCACATCAACTTTTTATAGTCAGAGGTAAACAAGGTAGTGGTTACCATAATTACACAGTTCTTGTGAGTTTCACTTGTTTTGACCATAGTTACACTTCCTGCACTTCCCTCAGCCCATTAGCTTCCCAGATAAGATCTAGGGAGTGTTATAAGGTCAGGCCTAATTATGCTAAGAGGACTGTGCCCTCTAAGCTGGGACTTGTTTGTGACTTTGCCAACAGGTCAGTCCGAGGCTTAACACTACATCGGTTCCCCACAGTCAAAGTCCCTTTCTTGTGACTTCTCGGGCGGATTCCATCCGCATGAATAGGCCACCAAATCTCCATCCACCTGCTCATAAGCAATTTGGTTGTTTCCAGCTTTTGACTACTTATGATAAAGTTGCTATGAATATTTGTGCACAAGTCTTTGTACAGACATCTCTTTCTTCCTGAGAGAGTAAGAAGGAGTAAGACAGCGGGAGGGTTCATTAGGAGTGTGCTCTACATTGTAAGCTGTCTGGCTGCTCACAGCGTTTTGTAGGCCTCCAAGCTGCACAAAAGGGGCCAACTGTCTCCACATCCCCCCAACACCTCACACAGCCCCTGTTGTCCATTTAGACCCTGTAGGAGGTGGGTAGTAGAATCTTCTATGGTTTGAATTTTCTTTTTCCCTAATTATGGTGAACATCTTTCCATGTGCCTATTTGAAATCTAATGTGTATTCTTTGGTAACGTGACTGTTCAACGTTTTGACCATTTTCCCTGTTTATTGACTTGGCGTGTTCTCTGTATATTCTGAATGCAAGTCCTTTCACAGATCTGCTCTCCGCAAATTGTCTTCCCAGTTAGAGGCTCACCTTTCATTCTCCCACTTGTGCCTTTCAAAGAGCAGATGACTTGTAACTTGAATGAGGTCGTTTATCATTTTTATTTTATGTTTTGTTTTTGACATTATATATAAGAAGTGTTTGCCTCATCCAAGGTCCCAAAGATTTTCTCTCTGCTTCCTTCTGGAAGTTTAAAGTTTTAGGTTTTACACTTGGGTCTAGGATCAATGTTAAGTTAATTTGTGTGCCTGGGTCAGGAATCCATTAAATTTCACTATGGATATGCAATTGTTTCAGTATCACCTATTGGAACAACATCTTTTCTCCACTAAATTGCCTTCATATTTTGTTCCAAATAATTTGTCTCTATGTAGGTGCACATATTTTTTGCACTCTGTTCAATTCCGTCTATCTATTAATCTATCTTGATGCAAATATCATGCTATATTGATTTCTGAAGTTTCATTATGTCTTAAAATCTAGTAATGTTAGCCCTCCCCCTTTCAGACATGGTTCTTTTACCAAGTGAGTTTGCCTATCCTAGGTCCTTTAAATTTTACTACAAATTTTAGAATCAGCTTATAAATTGCTTTAAAAAATGCTATCATTATTCATGGTGGCCAAAACATAAAAACAATCAAAGTGTGCTGCAATAAAAGACTGGATAAAGAAGATATGGTACAGCCCTACCCAGTTTGGCTCAATGAATAGAGCATCATCCTGTGGACTGAAGGGTCCGGGTTCAATTCTGGTCAAGGGCACATGCCCAGGTTGCAGGCTTGGTCCCCAGTAGAGGGTGTGCAGGAGGCAGCCAATCAATGATTCTCTCTCATCATTGATGTTTCAATCTATCTCTCCCTCTCCCTTCCTCTCTGAAATCAATAAAAGTATATTTTAAAAAAAGATGTGGTCCACATACACAATGGAGTACTGCTCAGCCATAAGAAAGGATGCAATGCTGCCATTTGCAACAATCTGGATGGACCTTGAGAACATTACACTAAGTGAAATAAGTAGGTCAGAAAAAGCTAAGAGCCATATAATTTCACTCATATGTAGGATATAAACTGAAATTCGTGAACATAAACAGCAGTGTGGTGGTTGCCAGGGGGAAGGGGTTTAGGGAGAAGGGGGTGGGGGGAAAGGGGGTCCTAATATATGGTGACAGAAGATCTGACTCTGCGTGGTGGGCACATGGTGCAATATACAGATCTTGTAACTTAGAAACCCACACCTGAAACCTATGTGTTTATGTTGACCAATGTCACCCCAATCAATTTAATAAAAAATGCTGTCATTTTAAAAGTTTTATTGAATCAAAATTTACATAGCATAAAATTCACACATTTTATGTGTGCAGTTCAAAGCTTTTAAATAAATGTATAGAGTTATGCAAGCACCACCATTCTGTTTTACAATGATGTTCATCATCCCAAAAGATCCACCTTATCAATCTGCAGTCTAAGCAACCACTATTTCTCTGTCTCTCTCTGCATTCGCCTTTCTGGACATTTCATAATGATGGCATCTACACTGTACAGGCTTGCATCTACCTTCTTCTACTGCGCATGGTGTTCTGAGCTTCTTGCATGTTGTGGCATGTGTCAGCATTTCATTCTATCTCATTGTTTGACAGTTTCCATCTACGGCTGGCCAGGTTCCCGGGAGCCACTTACCTGCTAATGAACCAGATTGGTCCAGATTTTTGCATCTGTGAATGATGCTGCTGTGAACATTTGCATGCAAGTCCATGTGGGACGTACACTGTCCTTTCTCGTAGGTAGAGTCCTAGCATTGCAATTGGTGGGCCATATGCTAAGGATGTGTTCAACTTAAAAAAATAAAAGATTTTACTTTTTAAAGTCATCAGATGTTCACGGCAAAATTCAGCAGAAAGTACAGATTTCCTATAAATTCCCCACACGTGCACAACCTCCCCACCATCATGTCCTCCAGAGCGGTGCGTTAGCTATACTCAGTGAACCTACAGTGATCTGGCATCACCATCCAAAGTCCAAGTTTACACGGTAGTATGCTCTGTGGGAATGTACAATGACACACACCCACACTTTGCAGTGGCATACAGAGTATTTCACCGCTTTAAAGTCCCCTGTGCTCCACTTCTTACCCCTCCCCCTTCTTTGACCCCTGACAACCACTGATTCCTCACTGTCTCCGTGGTTTCTCTTTTACAGAAGGGCAAAGGGTTGGAACCACACAGTTTTGTAGTCCTTCAGACTGGCTTCTTTCACTTAACAATATGCATTACAGTTCTTCCATGTGTTTTCGGGGCTTGCTAGCTCATCTCTTTTTACCACTGAGTAATATTCCATTGTCTGGATGGATCACAGTTTACGCATCCATTCACCTCCTGAAGGATGTCTTGGTTGCTTGGAGGTTTTGGCAGTTATGGATAAGCTGCTATAAACATCTGTGTGCATGTTTTGTTGTGAACGTAAGTTTTAACTCATTTGGGTAAATACCAAGGAGTGTTGACAGCTGGCTTGTATGGTAAGAGTGTATTTAATTTTGTGAGAAACCACCCAACTGTCTTCCAAAGTGGCTGCCCCGTGTGCATCCCTCCAGCCCAGGGCGAGAGTTCCTGCTGCTCACGTCCTGCCCGCACTTGGTGTTGTCAGCGTTCTGATTGGTCGCCACTCTCACAGGTTGTTGTCTGAATTTTCAATTCCCTGAGGACATAGGAAGGGAACGTCTATGTATGTCTTCTTTGCTGAGATGTCTGTTCATGTGCCCATTTAAAATATATATATATATAGTTATTGATTTCAGAGGTGAAAGGAGAGAGAGGGAAGCATCAATGATGAGAGAGAATCATTGATCGGCTGCCTCCTGCACACCCCCAGTGGGGATTGAGCCTGCAACCTGGGCATGTGCCCTGACTTGGAATTGAACAGTAACCTCCTGGTTCACAGGTCAACACTCAACCACTGAGCCTCACCTGCCAGGCCTGTGCCCATTTTTCAATCAGTTTTTTTTTTAATTTTCTTATTGTTGTGTTTTAAGTTCTTTGCATATTTTCGATAGCAGTCTTCAATCAGACATGTCTTTGGCAAATATTTTCTCCTAGTCTGTGGTTTGACCTGTGATTCTCTTGATAGTGTCCCTTACAGAGTAGATTTTAAAAGTTGAAGATAGCCCAGGTTATCCATTATTTCCCTCATGAACACAGACAACTTGGCTGTTATATCAAAAAAGCCATTGCACAGCCAAGGCCCCCTCGGTGTCCCCTCTCTCATCTCTAGTTTCCACTTTACCCCCCGGGCTGTGACCCACTGACTTCACTGGAGTGAAAGGTGCACTGGCTTCTGTCTATGAGCCAGGAACGGAGCACACGCCAGACCCCACCCCATCCCACCTCAGGCTCAGAAAACTAACATCTGTGGTTCAAGTCACGCCATGTAGGATACTCTGTGTTGACAGCTGAGCGAAGTCATCATATACTTACAAGGCATCATCTTCCCATAATCAGAGAAAGAAGCTAATGGTGAAGTTCATGGTCCACTACACCATCTGTTTGTGTTTGCAACCAGGACCCTCTTGGTTTTTACTGACAAAAACTCAACTGAAAAAGAAAAAAAAAAGGAAAAACCGAATGCAGTAAAGGAACCAATTGGCTTGAGTAACTAGGAAGCCTACAGGGAGAATGGATCACGGGGCTCAGAAATCCTGTCAGAGTCCCATCTGGCTCCAAGGGAGGATGGCTGCCTACAGAGCCCTCCCGCTATGCGGCCCCAGCCCTCCTGGTGCCCTCCGTGTCCTCCCACATGCGGGGGAGGTGCCTGTGGACACACTTTCCTGAGCTCCTTGCAGGCGGTTTCCTGCTGGGTTGTCATGGCAGGTGCCAGGGGAGGAGAAGCCGCTCCCGCAGGCGGGCGTGTGGCAGAGAGGCCTGCGACGGCCTGGCCTGGGCTTTCCCGTGTTCCCCTCCATAGCCACGTTGCCCCGCACCTGAGAGCCCTGGGTGGAAAGCTGCCCAGGAATCTTGCATTTCTGGCTTCCTGGAATTTAGCAAGACCTTGTGGACCTTGGCTTTGCAGCCTCCCGCAGCCTGTGGGGCCTCCGCCGCTTGCCAGGGGCCCTGGGCTTGGAAGGCCCAGAAGCTGTTTTCCTGGGAGAAAGCTGATGCGGGCAACAGAGCAGGAAGCCCCTTACCTCTGTCCTCAAACAGCCACAGGCCCCTTGTAGTGTCCATGCCAATTCCCCAAGTAGACGTCAACCTTCGCAGGCCATTGCCCCTGTCTGAAAAAATCACCAAGTTTGGGCTCAACTGTAGGAAGTTCCCCACAGTGACAGGATGGATGGGGGGAACCCGGACTGTCAGGAAACAGAGTCATGAACAATGGAAAAGGAGACATCTCCACAAGAAAGGAGTAGAAGTGATGTTAGGGGGGTTGTTCTCTTCACCAACACGAAGCAGTCATCCTTTTAAGGTTTTTGGCTTTACTTTTTATGAAAAATGGAACCAATTGTATTATCCAATGAAGGTGCATGCTACTTATTGGGGGCAGCGATTTTAAAATTTTGTTAGCATTTTCTTTAACAAATGGCAATTACGTTCAGCTGAATTTCCTGAATTATGTCTGAGAAGTTAATGAAGAGAAACACCGCACTGCATAAGTTAGAAATAAAAGCTGTAATCTTCTATCTCTCCAGCAGAGCTCAAATTTTTTTTTTCACCTTAGCAACTGATCAATAAAAAATTTCATATAAATTGATAATTGAAAAATAGTCCCGGGGATGTAAAGTATGGCAGAGAAACTACACTTAATATTGTGCTATGTATGGTACCAGGTGGGTACTTGAAATATTGTCTAACTACCTGAAACTAATACAAAATAATATTGAATGTATACTGCAATTGAAAAATAAAATAAATTCAATCACATAATTTTTATATATAAAACACATTGAATATATTGCAAACATTTTCTTATATGTTTCTTTTATAAATTCTGAACTTTTAAAGCTTGATATATTGAATTACAAGAAATTGAAAACTAATAGATTGTCCTATGTGCTAGGCTATTTATTTTTCTTCTTATACAATACCTGAAATTAGGAGAATTTGTTCTAGGTCTGTGAAATCTGCCCTTGGTATTTTAATAGGGATTGCATTGTATCTATAGATTGTTTTGGGTGGTATGGACATTTTAATGATGTTGATTCTACCAATCCATGAATACTGTGTATTCTTCCACTTTTTTATATCTTCCTCCATCTCTTTTCTCAACATCCTGTAGTTTTCTGAGTACAAGTCTTTTACCTGCTCAGTTAAGTTTATTCCTAAGTATCTTAATTTTTTTTTGTTGCAATGGTAAATGGGATTTTTTTTTTGTTTCTTTTTCTGAGAGTTCATTATTGGCATATAAAAATGCCATAGATTTCTGGGTGTTATGCTAAACGAAATAAGCCAGTCAGAGAAATATAAGTATCACATGATTTCACTCATGTGTGGAATCTAATGAACAAAATAAACTGATGAACAAAAATAGATCCAGAGACATAGAAACATCAAACAGACTGTTGAACCTCAGAAGGAAGGCAGGGGAGGTGGGTGGGTGGAAAGAGATCAACCAAAGACCTTGTATGCATATATGCATGACCCATGGACACAGGTGATAGGGTGGTGAAGGCCTGGGGTGGGAGCAGGGGCAGGCTGGGAGAGGTCAATGTGAGAAAATGAGGGACACGTGTAATACTTTCAACAATAAAGATTTAAAAATAAATAAATAAAATGCAGGGGGAATGTTTTGGTTAGGGCAGAGCTGCAGAGCCATTACAGAGACATAACAACAGAGGGCATGCACAAGACAGACATTTCAGTTGTGACCAATGGGCAAACAGTTCTCCTCACAGTCATTCAGAGGTGCCAGGTCCCAATTGGGCATCTCCTCCATGTCACATGGTGTTTTCCCAACCTCCAGGTTTGATGCTGGGTCAAGGACATGTGTTGGCTGAAGCCCTTTGTAACAGAAAGGACATCGGACCCAGAGGAGCCAGGCCTGCCCTATGGGTACTCAGGCCCGGACACACACTCTTTAGTGACCACACCAGGTCACACGATTGCCCCTTGCAGCCTGGAACGTGGCAGCTGCAGTCCCCCATCTGCCTTGCTTAGAAGAGGTTCTGGGGAACTAAACCCCCAACACAGAGAGTGACCCAGGCACGGGGAACCAGTGAGACACCCGCAGCCCTTCTGCAGGTCTCTCTTGGCCCTGGGCCTTGGTGTTCCTTCTCACTTGCCTTTACTGCATTGGGTTGTCTGTCCTTAAACGTCCTCCGAAGGCTTTCCCTGTGCTCACACCTGGTGTGAAGTGTCAGACAGGGAGTGTTTCCGAAATGAGCTTACTCTTAACCTGAAGTTTGCGAGGAAGTGTATGCAGCTCCAGGGCTTGGATTCCCCCTGCCATTGCTACACAGAATGTCCTCATCTCCAATACACACACTTTTCCAATAGCTTCAGCATCTTGTTATTCTAAATGCTGCCATTAAACTTTCATGGCTCCTTGTGTGCATGTCAAGAGTTTTTCTGGGATCTGTGCATATGTGTGTGTGTGTGTGTGTGTGTGTGTGTGTGTGTGTGTGTAAATTCCGGACATACCATAAAATCTAAATGCATTAAGCCTAACTAAATATAGGTCTTCTCTGAAAGTCTTGGTTGCAGATGTGTTTGAGATTTTAATTTTTAATTTTCACATTAGAAAGATAATTTGGTGCACACACTATATCTTACACATTGCTGTCAGGAAGATTTGGGACTGGTTATAATAAACACACAGAGATGCACACAGACACACACGTGTGTATGTCTAGAGTGAAGTTATTTCTGCACCTGTGACATATTTCCAGCAACACCTGCCCTTAACAATATCCTCTAAGGTGCTAGAGGCTCTCTCTGGAGCCAGTGCCCTTTCTTCCTGAGCTCTCGCCAGCATTGCCTTTCACGTCCACATTTCCACCAACAGGCTCCTCAAGGCACTCCTGCTCTTCCCTGAGCCCCTGAAGCCTTCCAGGCTAACCTCGCCCAGTTCCACAGCTTCTCCTGTGTGTGCAGATGTTTGTTTCGGAAGCTGTGCCAGTCTCTCCTTACAAAGGCAGGAGTCATTTGGATTAAGGGACCACTCTACTCCAGTTTGACATCATGTTAGCACCAACCTTACTTCCAAATGCGGTCCCCTTTTAGGATACTGGGGGTTAGGTTTCAACATCTCTGCTGGGATAAACAGTCCAAGCACTAACAATATCTCTCAATGAACTTGTATCCAGAATATAGAAAGAACTTTTAAAACGCAATAATAAAAAGATAAGTAACCTAATATAAAATGGGCAAACAACTAGAATAAACACTTCTTCAAAGATGACAGACAAATGGCTAATAAGCTCATAAAAATATGCTCAATATCATTAGTTAATAGGAAAATGGAAATCAAGATTCCAGCAACATGTCACTATATAGCTATAAGGATGACAATAATAATAGTGATAAAATTAATAACATGTTTTGTTATAATGCCAGAAGATATGGAACCTTCTGACATCACAGGTGGGAATGTAAAATTGTGTTACTTTGGCAAACAGTATTGAAGTTCCTCAAAATGTAAGTAGAATTACCATATGACCAAGAAATTCCAATTCTAGTTATATGTAGCCAAGAGAAAGGAAAATTTATCTCCCTACAAAAACTTGTACAAGAAAGAGTGTTCATAGCAGCATTATTCATAATATCCCAAAAGTCAGAACAACCCAGCCATGGCTGGTGTGGCTCAGTTGGTTGGGTGCTGTCCATGCATAGAGAGGTCCCTGATTCAATTCCCAGTCAGGGCACATGCCTAGGTTGTGGGCTCCATCCCCAGTAGGGGGCTTGCAGGACACAGCCAATCATATTTCTTTCTCATTGATGTTTCTCTCACTCTCACTTCCTCTCTCCCTAAAAAATGAAATCAATAAAAACATTTTTAAAAACATTAAAACAGCCCTAACCAGTTTGGCTCAAGGGATAGAGCGTCAGCCTGCAGACTGAAAGGTCCCAGGTTTGATTCCCATTAAGGGCATGTACCTTGGTTGCGGGCACATCCCCAGTAGGAGGTGTGCAGGAGGCAGCTGATCAGTGTTTCACATTGATGTTTCTACCTCTCTATCCCTCTCCCTTCCTCTCTTGAAAAAATCAATAAAATACATTTAAAAAGAAACAAACAAACAAAGAAACATTAAAACAAACATTAAAACAACCCAAACATCCATTTACCGATGGGTGGGTAAATAAAAAATGGAATATCCATACAATGGGATACTATTTTGTCATTAAAAAGACATGGAATTCTTATATGGTCCAACATGGATGGTCTTGAACACACAATGCTCAGTGAAAGAAGCCAGACATAAACACCACCCTGTATATAATTTCGTAGAGATGAAACCTCTAGAATAGACAAGCCCTAGAGAAAATAAATGCTGATTGTGTGGAATTGACCAATGGGCAGTAGTGAGGAATTGAATACCATCGGAGGGTGATGAAATGTTCTAAAAGTAGGAAGTGGTGGCAGATGCAGCTCCCTCTGTGGATATACTAACAATCATTAACCTGTAGACTTTCCACAGGTGAGTTTTATGGAATGTCAATGATATTGCAGTAAAGATAAGAAAAGTTCAATGCAAAATATACACCTGTTCTTTAAATCTCAGTGAAGATTTTCAGAACACATTTTTATAAATTTTTTAAAAATATATATTTTTATTGATATCAGAGAGGAAGGGAGAGGGAGAGAGAGATAGAAACGTCAATAATGAGAGAGAATCACTGATTGGCTACCTCCTGCCCTCCCCATACTAGGGATCCAGACTGCAATCTGGGCAAGTGCCCTGACAGGGCATCGAAACATAATCTCCTGATTCATAGGTCAATGCTCAAAAACTGAGCCATGTTGGTTGGGCTAGAACACAGTTTTAAAGCACTTAATCTAGCCGAAACCGGTTTGGCTCAGTGGATAGAGAGTTGGCCTGCGGACTGAAAGGTCTCAGGTTCGATTCCAGTCAGGGGCATGTACCTGGGTTGCGGGCACTTCCCCAGTGGGGGATGTGCAGGAGGCAGCTGATCGATGTTTCTCTCTCATCAATGTTTCTAACTCTCTATCTTTCTCCCTTCCTCTCTGTAAAAAATCAATAAAATATATTTAAAAAAATAAATAAAGCACTTAATCTACAAATTATCAGATATAGATGCCATAATTGTTTTTTGCTTTAGTGAAATGAAATTTTAAAAGCTTCTAAAAAAGCTCCAAACTTTTGAAAGAAACAAAAAACTGTCCTATAAAATGAGCTTGGATTTTACCTATATGTTGAAAGCAAAAATGAAAATAAAAGCATAACAATTTGGACTGAGAAGTGACTAAGATCATCACAAATGTCCTCCGATTCTTAATTTATGTGGACAATTGTGTCAATGTATTTGCCATGTTTATATGTCAGAATGTTCCTTCTTCCTGCACTTTTTGGAGGATGAAAGAAAGGTAATGTAAAGAGCTGTTGGAAATATAATTTAATGCTGAGGAGTCATGACTTTGTTATGAGTAATCTACACTGAGCTTGAACCATTCTTTCCCCTCTGACATCATCAGATCTTCCTGACACTCTACCCTGGTCCACCATGCCCCTTCACAATGAAATCCACCAGCATCCTCATGGGCACTCAGATGGAGGTGGGGCAAATCACGTAAAGGACCAAAGAGTCAAAGGGCTGGAGAATGAGAGCTATCACAGGATAAATTTACACAAAGAAAAATTACTATCTCATATCAGTAAAAAATGAACATATGTCCAAAATCTCAATTAACTTATCAGTTAATGGAAGAATCAGTGAAATGTTCCAACTCTCTCTGGGGGGACTCAACGACCACACATCTTGAGGTAACAATGACTGTTGGTGTGATGTGTATAAGTTTACACTTGGGCGCTAGTTTGATCCACCCACTAGGCATTCTTCAGCTGTGTCCCACCAGACAAAAAGTGGCTGCCTTTCTGAGGACAACAGTTACTTGTATTATCAGTTTTCTGCCACTTACAGAGTGGTGAATTAGCTCAAAGATGGTGGGAGTTTGAGACAACATGGAAGGGGGAACAATAGAGCATCAAGTCATTTGTTTTTCCAATTTCAAAGGATTTCTTCATTTTTCCTGACAATGCAGGTGCCTAACAGAGATGCTTCCTGCCTATAGGATGTGAATGTTAGGAAAATGAGAGAGTTGAAGTGGTTAAAACATGGAATTGAGATGAATAAAATAATTGTAGAAACCTGTCTTCCTAAATCATATAGAATTGCTGAAACCTGAAGCAAAGACACATGAAAGATTCTGAGAGGTGACTTCTTAAAGAATTCTTCAATAAGACTTCTTCTAAAATCATTCAATCAATCAATCAACCCGTCAGTTGATGTATCTGCTTGTGTGTCTGTATTTCTAATCATTCACTTACTGGTTTATGTAAGAACACTTTTACATGCATGGGGGGGGGGGGTCCTAGACGCAAGGTTTACCTTTTAGGATCACTTCTAATTTCTATCAGATAGGAATGCAATCTGATGAGAAGTAATGAAAATTATTAGTGCTGATTATATGACAATGTTAATTAGTAATTCTAACAATAGTAGAGGGGCAGACATTTGTCTCTTCAATGGGGCCAGTTTTATAGTCACTTTGAGGGGTGAACAGTGGTGGTCCTCATGGGTTACTAATTAGTGGTGGTCCTACTGGGTTACTAATCAGGTGGTCCACCTGGGTTGCTAACCAGGTGGTCCTCATGGGTTGCTAACCAGGTGGTCCTTGGGGGTTACTAATCAATCAGTGATATTTCTGGTGGGTTACTAATCAGGTGGTCCGGGTGTGTTACAAAGAAGGTGGTCCTCAGGGATTACTAACCAGGTGATCCTTGTGGTGACTAATCAGGTGGTCCTCATGGTTTACTAAAGAGGTGGTCCTCATTGGTTACTAACCAGGTGGTCTTATTGGGTTACTGAACTATGTCCAGGATGGCCAGGGGTGAAACTGAGGACAGGCAGTGAAGGATTAAAGAAAACAGAAAAGAGAATACATTTGGGACCAGGTGGATCACTGCCTGGGTGAGGAAACAGTGCCACAGCCTGTAAGCCAAAGCTTTATTTTATAGTCAGATCACACAAAGCAAAACAAGGGCAAGATGTTTACAATGTTCTTGCGAGTTTCAAATCTATTTTGTTACTCAAGTCTTGTTTGGGCAGCACTTTCTGCACCTCCCACAGCCCATTAGCTACCTAGGAACAAGAGAGGACTATAAGGTCAAGCTTACAAACATAGCCTTTTGGCTATATTTGTGCTGGGAGGGCTTTGCCCTTCAAACTGGGACTTGTATGTGGCTTTGCCACAAGTCAGTCTGAGTCTTGAACCTGTCCAAACACTGTAGCTGCTCTCCGCATATCTCCCTTGTTTTTAATCACTTCTATTTACATTATTCATTATAATCACCTATAAGGATTATTCCAAAGTTAGGAATTATCTAAAACTTTAAGCTACTACAATAACCATAAAAGTAAAAACTTTCTCCTGTTTACTTGGCATCAAAAGCTCTAGGCAAATTATACAGCCTAACCAAAACATCAAGAACAAAACTCTGGCTATTAACAAAACAACAAAATAATGTCAATGCAACATGGCAACAAGAGAGAAACCAAACCACAGGTATGTTAATATTTTCAGGACTATTTCCACAAAATGAAGTTTCTTTTGCTGCTGGTGTACATCTATTCAGAGTCCTCAGATTTGGCTGTACAAGGCTTACCGAAAACTGGCAGCTCACCAACACTAGGCAGAAACATGGTTAAGGGAGTAGCTTCCACTCTTTGCTTTTCTACCATCTGCTGGGCCTCAGTCTTTAACTTCTTCAAATGACCCCTTGGCATCTCAGCCCCTTGTGTAGCCTTCATTTTCTTCTTCTGCATCGCTATCATCAGGGCAACTCTAAGTCTTTTGAACGAAGGGACAAGGAGCTTCTCTGGGTCCATCGCGGTGACGCATGCCATGCTCTGGCACCCAAATAGGCTGTGCTTCTCCCTCTAGAAAGATACAAACATCCTCTGCCCCACATCATCACTGAATCCATCATCCAGTTTGTGCATCCTTCCACCGGCCTAACTCAGCGAAGGATATTGCACTGGAGGCCCGATGCCTTTCGGCTGCTGTACAACCCCCTGCATCGTAATTCAAAACATTTAACACTTAACATCCTTCTCCCCGTTTTTGTTTATGTAGAGAGTAGATCTTTGCCCCCCACCCCCACCCCAGCTGGGGCCCCTGAAATGTCACAAAGCTGTCTCTCTGTTAACTTCTTGAAATATTACATTTGAAAAAGCTGTTAAATATATCCAATTTAAAGTTTTTTCCTTCCTCCCCCACTTTGCCTCAGCTGGGGAAAATGATGCTTTGTTAATTATAGGTAGGCTTGGCTGGCTTTTGTCCAAACTTTCCTGGGTTGCAACCTTTATAAATTTTACAGTTTAACTGAACCTGCAAAGCCCCATAAGGTCCAGTGCCCCTGAACATATAAATTATTAAAAATTTAATTTCCTCCTTGTTTTTGTTTCTGTGCTGTCTTCTACTTCTAGTTTTCTACTTAATCTGTATCTCATTTTCTATCTTCTACTTTTCTACTTAATTTATATCTTATTTTCTATCTACTACTTTTCTCCTTTTGGACTTAGTTTTTTTGTCTTTTTTAAAGTTTGCCCTTTAATTTTTTTTAAGGCTTTTTGGAGTTCAGACTTTGCAGCCCTATCAGCCATTTCTTTGAAAATTATTTTACTTCATAAAGAAGTTTCATCTTTATAAAGGTTAAAATTTTAATGCTAAGCAATATCTCAGTTAGTACCTTTGCTATTTACATTTCAGTCCTTTTGACTTCCATTTTTAGCTCTACAGTCCTTAGCAAAATGCCCTGGCTTAGCTTTAAGCATCACTATCAGGACTTCCTTTTTTATATATATATATAAATATATATATATATATATATATATATATATATATATATATATATATATATATTATTGATTTTTTTACAAAGAGGAAGGGAGAGAGATAGAGAGTTAGAAACATCAATGAGAGAGAACATTGATCAGCCGCCTCCTGCACATCCCCCACTGGGGATTGCCCGAAACCCAGGTACATGCCCTTGACCGGAATCGAACCTGAGACCTTTCAGTCTGCAAGCCGACGCTCTATCCACTGAGCCAAACCAGTTTCGGCAGGACTTCCATTTTTTGCTTTACAGTCCTTAGCAAAACTTAAGAAATTAAGAATTTGACTATGCTTCTTTGAGCATTGTTTTAGAGATCCCTTTCCTGAGATCCTGAATTTCCCATCTTTTACACTCAGCTGCTACCAAACCTCGCTCCCTACCTTACTTTCACTTTCTGAATGTGGTTCACTGGAGCATCCTTTCACCTTGTAATTGTAGTTCCCCCTGTTCTCAGGCCTCAGGCCCCACATTGGGTGCCACATGAGCCTTGTCCAGCACGGTCAGGGGTGAACCTGAGGAGGGGCAGTGAAGGATTAAAGAAGACAGAAAAGAAGACAGTTGGGGCTAGATGGGATGCTGCTCTCAATGGGGAAACAGTGCCACAGCCTGTAAGCCTAAGCTTTATTTTATAGTCAGATCACACAAAGCAAAACATGGGCAAGATGTTTACAATGTTCTTGCGAGTTTCAAATCTATTTTGTTACTCAAGCCCTGTTTTGGCAGCACTTTCTGCACTTCCCACAGCCCATTAGCTACCTAGGAACAAGGGAGGACTATAAGGTCAAGCTTACAACCATAGCGTTTTGGCTATATTTGTGCTGGGAGGGCTTTGCCCTCCAATCTGGGACTTGTGTGTGGCTTTGCCACAAGTCAGTCCAAGGCTTGAACCTGTCCAAACAATGTAGCTACTCCCCACAGGTTACTAACCAGGTGTTTTTGTGGGTTACTAATAAAGTGGTCCTCAGGGGTCACTAACCAAGTGGTTCTTATTGGTGACTAATCAGGTGGTTGTCATGGGATATTAAGCGGCCCTCGTGGGTTAATAATCAGTGGTTCTCAGGGGTTACTAACCAGGTGGTCTTCTTTGGTGACTTATCAGGTGGTCCTCTTGGTTGAGTAATCAGGTGGTCCTCAGCTTTACTAAACATGTGGTCCTCATTAGTGACTAATTAGTTGTTCTTCCTGGGTTAGTAATCAGGTGGTCCTCTGAGGTTATTAAACAGGTGGTTCTCCTTGGTAACTAATCAGGTAGTCCTCCTGGGTTAGTATTCAGGTGGTCCTTAGGAATTACTAAACAGGGTGAACCTCTTGGAATACTAATCAGGTGGTCCTCGTTGGTTACTAGTCAGGGTGATCCTCCTGGTTTACTAATTAGGGTGTTCCTAGTGGGTTATTAATCAATCAGTGATGGTCTTCCTTGGTTTCTAACCAGCTGGTCCTCCTCGATGACTAATCAGGTGATCCTTGTGGGTTAATAAGCAGGTGGTCCTCGTGGGTTACTAATCAACTGGTCCTCATGAGTTACGAATCAATTATTAGTAGTTCTCCTTGGTTACTAATCAGGTGGTCTTCGTGAGTTAATTACCAGGTGTTTTTTCATGGGTTACTATTAAGGTGATTCCCAGGGATTACTAAACTGGTGATTCTCGTTGGTGACTAACCAGGTGATCCTCATGGGTTACTAATCAGGTTGTCCTCATGGGTTACTAAACAGGTGGTCCTCAGGCATTACCAACCAGGTGCTTCTCATTGGTGACTAAGCAGGTGGTCATTGTAGGTTAGTAATCAGGTGGTCCTCAGGGGTTACTAAACAGGTTGTTCTCGTTGGTGACTAATCAGGTGATCCTTGTGGAATAGCAATCGATCAGTAATGGTCCTCATTGGTTACGAATCACATGGTCCTCATAGACTACTAATCAGGGTGGCACTTGTCTATTACCAATTTGGGTGATTCTAATGGATTACTAAACAGGTGGTCCTCATTTGTTATTAATCACTGTGGTCCTGGTGGGTTACTAATCAGGTGGTCCTCATGGGTTACTATTCAGGTGGTCCTTGTGATTTACTAATCAATTAGTGACTGATCAGTTGGTGCTGGTTCATAGTTTACTAACCAGGTGTTCCTCTTGGGTTACTAACCAGGTGGTCCTCATGGGTTAATAACCAAGGTGAACCACATGGGATACTTTTGGTATGCATGGGTTACTAATAAGTTAGCTCTTGTGGGTTACTAAGCAGGGTATTCCTCATGGGTTACTAATCAATCACTGGTGGTCCTCCTGGGTTACTAACCAGGTTTTCCTCCTGGGTTATTAATCAGGTGGTCTTCATGGTTTACTAACCAGGTGGTCCTTGTAGCTTACTAATCAATTAGTGATGATCCTCTAGTGTTACTAACCAGGTTTTCCTGGGGTTTACTAATCAATCAGTGGTGGGCCTCATGTGTAATTAATCAGGTGGTCCTAATGGGTTACTAATCAGGTGGTTCTTGTGAGTTGGTAATCATGTTGTCCTTAGGGGTTACTAATCAGGTGGCTCTCAGTGGTGACTACTCAGGTGGTCCTAGTGGGTTACTAATCAAGTGTTCCTTGTGGGTTATTAATCAATCAGTGATGGTCCTGGTGAGTTACTAACCAAGTGGTCTTATGGGTTACTAATAATGTGGTCCTCCTAGGGTACTAATTAGGTGGTTCTCCTGGGTTACTAATCAGGGTGGTACTTGTCCGTTACCAATCAGGGTAGACTGTTATGGGTTGGCTCAACGAGATACACCACCGACTCAGAATTTAAATTTAAGAGCCTTTTATTAAGCTGGCCAGCTGACCACAGCGCCTATCTCCCCCTCTGGGAGATTCGGAGCATGTGGCAGAGATCAAGGGTGCAGTATGATCCTTTATAGCAAAACAGTGTTACCTTAGAAGTTCACAGAAAGTTCATAAGCACAAAGGGGGGGTAAACAGAGTCACACCTGGCTGGAGCGTATCATAACACATTGTTTTTCTAAGACAATCTAGTAATTTTTCTTCCATGGTTCCTAACCTTGACACAATCCTCCATACGTCAGTCCCCCCTCCCAGAACATTCAATTTCTCATGTCCCATGTCCTCCCCTTAGCACATTCTGTAACATTCTGTAACCCTTCCATGCCTCAGTCCCTCACCCTAGCACATTCCCTACTGGTCTTATGCCCGAATCAAATCTTTGATTCAGTGCCCTCCTCTACGATATGAAATTCACGAGGCATTTGGCAATGTAGGGGTCGAGCCATCGGGTAAGAGTCCGGCATTTGATGGTGAAGAATTGGCTCGGCCACTGACATAGAGTCTTAGTTTCCATGTCTTTCTCCTTCCCATTGGTCAGTTCACCAGGTGAGAGGCATGAGGAGGACGGAGCTACAGTGCCTCTTTCCTGCGACTTTGATGGCGGTTGGAGTGCTCAGTCAGCACCACCACCTGGTAGGGTCCACCCCATTTAGGTTCCAGGCTGCTAGGGTCGTGGCGCTTCACCCAGATGAGATCACCCGGAGAGAAGTCAGGCTGTGTTTGACTGGATCTCAGCACGTCCTCCTCCTGTATGGCTCTTACCACCTGTTGTGCTGATGTGGTGCTGCTCTGCAAAGCCTGTAAGGACTTAAGCAAATTTTGAGTGGAGAGACTGGCGACTTCCTCCTCCGCCAGCCTGGGCACCAATGGCAGTGGTCGCCCAAACATTATCTCAAAAAGGAGTTAGCCCTTGGATGTATGGGGTGCCCCTAGCTCTGAGGAGAGCAAAAAGAAGAAGACTTACCCAGTTTTCACCAGTCTCTAATTTTAATTTAGTTAATGTTTTCTTTAAGGACGGATTCATCCTCTCTACCTGTCTAGAACTCTGTGGTCTATAAATATAATGCAATTTCTAAGTAACTCTTAGGGTCTTAACTATGGATTGTAACTTTGGCGATAAATGCCAGGCCATCCTCGGACCCCATATATAGTGGTAGGCTAAACCGGGGGACAATTTCAGTGAGGAGTTTCCTAACTACTACCTGTGCTGTCTCTGCATTGGTTGGGTATGCCTCAGGCCAGCCAGAGAAAGTATCAACCAAAACCAGCAGGTATTTATATCCTACTCGTTTTCCTGGCATCTTAGTGAAGTCCACTTCCCAGTGTTCTCTGGGGTTCTGACCTCGGAATGGCTGTCCCGGTGTGGCCACAACAGGGGGCCCTTGATTCACCCAGGCACACACTTGACACCTTCTAGCCAAGTCTTGGGATATTTTCTGGAGCCCTGGGATGTAAAATTTTTTCCCAGTAGTTCTGATAGCTTAGTTCCCCCCAAGTGGGTGCTTTCGTGGGTCTGGGAATTGATGGTCCACCTCAGGGCTTCTGGCACTATAGGCCTCCCGTCTGGCAGAATTAGCCATCCAGCCTCTCCTTCCCGGGCCCTTAGTTTCTCAGCTAGCCTCTGCTCCCCTGTCACATAAGTAGGCTTCTCTGGGAGCCTTGGTGCTGGCAGGGCTACGAGGACTTCTAGGGGCCCTACTGGTCTTTTAGCCACTTCCTTGGCCTCCTGTAAGGGAAGTGTGAGGCGATAAATCCTTGCAGTCCCTGGGTAGGTCTGGCAGGGCTAGTGCCGGCACTCTCACTAGGGCTTCTTAGATCTCCCCTGGCTCCTCCTCATGTCACTACTGCTGCCCCGCATACCGCATACCGGGTACCTTCCTCTACGAAGCTGCTCCTGTCCGTGTAGAGGGTCTCATCCGGATTCTGCAGGGGCTGGTCCACAAGATCCTCGCTGAGGGAAGTGAGGGTAGTCAATGTCTCCTCGCAGTCATGCAAAGGAGCCTCTGCCTTCTTGTCAGGGAGGAGTGTGGCAGGGTTCAAGGCAGCTGTTTTCAGAAAGCTGAAATGTTTATTCTTTTTCCCTTTCCCCACCAGAGGGCCTGAGTGAGTGCTATGAGTTCCACAAGGAAGTCCACCTTTTGGCCCCCCATTGTCAGTGTCATTCTGGGCTCCTGGGGGCCAGCTGAGCCCCGACAACTCCAATCCACCTCCTCCACCAGCAAGGGAGGAAGTCGGTTCCTCTGCATGTTCAGGGCACTCCCTTTTCCAATGTCCTTCTTTCTGCAAAATGCACATTGACTTTTTCCAAGCTGGGGTTGGACTCCTTTTATTCCGCAAGGCTTTTCTTTGCCCTTATTGTCTTTCTGGCTGATTGCTCAGGGCCAGGAGGACCTTGGCCATCCGCGTGTTTAAACCTGCTGTCGGGTCCTCCCGATTGTCAAAAACCTTCTGGGCCACCACAACCAACTTAGAGATTGATTTCCCCTCAAAGCCTTCTAATTTCTGTCATTTTTTTTCCTAATATTTGGGGCTGACTGGGAAACAAATGCAACATTGACAGCCCTCCATTTCTGGGGCAACAGGGTTAGGCCCCTGGACTGTCTCTGTCACCTTAGAGAGGTTTGTGGGTCTCCAAGCAGCAGCTCGGATGCCCCCAATAGAGTCTGGCAATACCGATCGAGAGCCTCCTTTCCCCTGTCACTATAGGGGTTCCAGTTGGGTTGCCTGGAGGGAAACACAGCCTTTAATTTGTCTTTTGGTTCTTTCAGAACGGACTAAAGGAGCTTTATTTCCCTACAGGGTCTTATATGTCACAGGACCTCACAGGGTCTGTAATTCCTGTAACAGAGGGCCTAGTATTCACCACTTTATTAACCCCCTCTGTTCTAGACAGGCCTTCCCCAGTTTCCTACAGTTGAGGTTTTGTGCCACCCCTGACATGGACATGGTCGCACAGGCCTGTAAGACAGTATACAGGTTGCTAACTGTCAACTCTCTCTCAATAGAGACCAAAATTTAATGGGTATTCTCCTTTGCCCACCTGGGCAACTGCCCTCTTGGCAGCTAGACACCCTTTACTTTCTGGGTTCACCCCACATAGCCTTCTTCCAGGACAGTTTACACATAGGCCAGTTCTTCTTTCTAGCCATAAATACAGTTTGTCCAATTTCCTTAAAATGTATTCTGGCACAGGAGAAAGTTGTTTTGCTCTACATAGGTAGCTTAACCCCTATACAACTGGGCTCGGACCTCTGCCTAGCAAATTGCAGTCTATAAGTTCAATATGCAGCCTCCGGTCCTCCTAACCCAACGGCCAGTCTCTGAGTCAGACTCCTCCTCTCTTGGAGAATTTCAAAGTCCTGATGGCTTCCAGGTCTAGGGAGAGTGCCCTTTTCTTAACTCTGTTTATTAGTTACAGGGCCCTGCTTTCCCTGCCTTCCCACCAGTCCCCTTTATGGCAGAGCAGTGACTGGGCCTCTTCCAAGGGAGTGCACTGGAAGGGGATATTAGCCCCTCCTCTTCCAGCAGCAACGGGTACTAAACCCTTTCAGTACATTTGCAAGCAGGGAGCTTTTACTAGCTCTATCTGCAGTTTTCATAGATCTCAGGCTTGCTACTCTATTTCTGGGGCTGTAGGAAGGCTAGTACTAGTCACTGGCTTATGGCTTAACTGCTGTAGCCTGCAAGCCAAAGGCCCAAGTACTTTCTCGCTGCTGCTGCTGCTTCTCTTTTTTAGGGCCACCGCAGGCAGCTCAGGCATCCAGCCCCCCTTCTTTGATCATTCATTTCCCAATCTGGTCTGGAGCTGGGGAATAGCGCCTTTATCTGCCTTGCATCCCCAGAGGGTTGCTTGTCTGCCCCCAGATCTATAGAGGGCCGGCCTGCCCTAGTGGCAACATAGGAACTGCAGGACTGGTGGATGTGGCAAGGTCCTGCAGGTTCTCCCCCTCTCTCCCTGAAGGACTGGGGGAGCCTTTCCCTTCTGGGGCCTGGCCAAAAGAATTGTCTGTCTCTGTCCCAATTTCCCCTTGGGAGGCAAGCCCTCATCCACCGGGGTTTTTTGGACAATATGTCAATCTAAACCTGAATATAAGGAATTTGATCAGGATGCCCTGGGCGGCCGTATATGACATAATGGACCTGGTAGGCAGCGGTCAGATCAAAAGACCCTGCATCCGGCCACCCCTCCTGGAAAGTGGGCCACTCCCGTTCACAGAATCTCTGTAAATCAAAAGCATTAACATTATAACCTTTTAAATCTACCCTAGAACTTTAGTTTAATACAGTAAATTACAACCCAGGTAAGAGCAACTGATAGACAGAAATCTTTTATTTTTAATTTTATTTTTTATTACAAAGGGTATTACATATGTGTCCATTTTTCCCCCCCGCCCAAGACAGTCCCCTAGCCTCCCCTATCCCCCAGTGTCTTATGTCCATTGGTTATGCTTATATGCATGCATACAAGTCCTTTGGTTGATCTCTTACCCCCCTACCTCCCGCCCCCGAACCCTCCCCGGCCTTCCCGTTGCAGTTTGACACTCTGTTTGAGGCAGCTCTGCCTCTGTATCTATTATTGTTCAAAAGTTTATAATGGTCTCAATTATCCATGAATAAGTGAGATCATGTGGTATTTTTCGCTCATTGACTGGCTTATTTCACTTAGCATAATGCTCTCCAGTTACATCCATGCCGTTGCAAATGGTAAGAGTTCCTTCCTTTTTAGAGCAGCATAGTATTCCATCGTGTAGATGTACCACAGTTTTCTAATCCATTCATCTACTGATGGGCACTTAGGCTGTTTCCAGATCTTAGCTATGGTGAATTGTGCTGCTATGAACATAGGGGTGCATATATCCTTTCTGATTGGTGTTTCTGGTTTCTTGGGATATATTCCTAGAAGTGGGATCACAGGGTCAAATGGGAGTTCCATTTGTTGCTTTTTGAGGAAACTCCATACTGTCTTCCATAGTGGCTGCACCAGTCTGCATTCCCACCAGCAGTGCACAAGTGTTCCTTTTTCTCCACATCCTCTCCAGCACTTGTCGTTTGTTGATTTGTTGATGATAGCCAGTCTGACAGGTGTGAGATGGTACCTCATTGTTGTTTTGATTTGCATCTCTCGGATGATTAGTGACTTTGAGCATGTTTTCATATGTCTCTTGGCTTTCTGAATGTCCTCTTTTGAAAGGTGTCTATTTAGGTCCTTTGCCCATTTTTTGATTGGATTGTTTATCTTCTTTTTGTTAAGTTGTGTGAGTTCCCTATAAATTTTGGAGATTAGGCCCTTATCAGATATGACATTGGCAAATATGTTTTCCCACACAGTGGGTTTTCTCGTTGTTTTGTTGATGGTTTCTTTTGCTGTGCAGAAGCTTTTTATTTTGATGTAGTCCCATTTGTTCATTTTCTCTTTAGTTTCAAGTGTCCTAGGAGCTGTATCAGTGAAGAAATTGCTTCGGCATATGTCGGAGATTTTGTTGCCTTTGGATTCTTCTAGAATTTTTATGGTTTCCTGTCGTACATTTAAGTCCTTTATCCATTTTGAGTTTATTTTTGTATATGGTGTAAGTTGGTGGTCTAGTTTCATTTTCTTGCATATATCTGTCCAATTTTCCCAACACCATTTATTGAAGAGACTATCTTGGCTCCATTGTATGTTCTTGCCTCCTTTGTCAAATATTAATTGAGCATATTGGTTCGAGCCAATTTCTGGGCTCTCTATTCTATTCCATTGATCTATATGCCTATTCTTGTGCCAGTACCAGGCAGTTTTGAGAACAGTGGCTTTGTAATACATCTTGATATCTGGTATTGAGATCCCACCTACTTTGTTCTTTTTCAGGATTGCTGCAGCAATTCGGGGTCTTTTTTTATTCCAGATGAATTTTTGAAGAGTTCGTTCTAGATCTGTGAAGTATGCCATTGGTATTTTAATGGGAAGTGCGTTGAATTTATAGATTGCTTTGGGTAGTATGGACATTTTAATGATGTTGATTCTACCAATCCATGAACATGGTATGTTCTTCCATTTGTTTATGTCTTCCTCTATATCTTTTTTCAACGTCCTGTAGTTTTCTGAGTAGAGGTCTTTTACTTCTTTAGTTAAGTTTATTCCTAGGTAGCTTAATTTTTTTGGTGCGATGGTAAACGGGATTGTTTTTATAATCTCTCTTTCTTAAAGTTCACTATTGGTGTATAGAAATGCCTCAGATTTCTTGGGGTTAATTTTGTATCCTGCTACATTGCCAAATTCATGTATTAAGTCTAGTAGCTTCTTGATGGACTCTCTAGGGTTTTGTATGTATAATATCATGTCATCAGCAAATAAGGACAGTTTTACTTCCTCTTTTCCAATTTGGATGCCTTTTATTTCTTCTTCTTGCCTAATTGCAATGGCTAACACTTCCAGTACTATGTTGAACAGGAGTGGTGAGAGGGGGCACCCCTGTCTTGTTCCTGTTCTTAGAGGAAATGGTGTTAGTTTTTGTCCATTGAGTATGATGTTGGCTGTGGGTTTTTCATATATGGCTCTTATTATGTTGAGGTATGATCCTTCTATTCCCACCTTGCTGAGAGTTTTTATCAGAAATGGGTGTTGAATTTTGTCAAATGCTTTTTCTGCATCAATTGATATGACCATGTGGTTTTTTCTTTCAATTTGTTTATGTGATGTATCACGTTTATTGATTTGCGGATATTATACCATCCTTGCATCCCTGGGATAAATCCTACTTGGTCATGGTGTATGATCTTTCTGATGTACTGCTGGATCCGATTTGCTAAGATTTTGTTGAGGATTTTGGCATCTATGTTCATGAGGGATATTGGTCTGTAATTCTCTTTCATTGTGTTGTCTTTACCTGGTTTTGGTATTAGGGTGATGCTGGCTTCATAGAATGAGCTTGGAAGTGTTCCTTCCTCTTGAATTTTTTGTAGTAGTCTGAGGAGGATAGGTTTTAGTTCTTCCTTGAATGTTTGGTAAAACTTCCCTGTGAAGCCGTCTGGTCCTGGGCTTTTGTTTGATTGAAGCTTTTTGATGACTGCTTCAATTTCTTCCATAGTTATTGGCCTGTTGAGATTTTTAGATTCTTCCTGATTGAGTTTTGGAATGTTGTATTTTTCTAGGAATTTGTCCATTTCCTCCAGGTTGTCTAGTTTGTTGGAGTAGAGCTGTCCAAAGTATTTTTTAACAATCATTTGTATTTCTGTGGGGTCTGTTGTTATTTCGCCTCTATCGTTTCTGATTTTGTTTATTTGAGTCCTCTCTCTTTGCTTCTTGGTGAGTCTGGCTAGGGGTTTATCAATCTTGTTTATCCTTTCAAAGAACCAGCTCTTGGTTTCATTGATTTTCTGTATTGTTTTTCTGGTCTCTATGTCATTTATTTCTGCTCTAATCTTTATTATCTCCTTCCTTCTGCTCACTGTGGGGTTTTCTTGTTGCTCTCTTTCTAAATCTTTGAGTTGTAGAGTTAGATGATTTACTACCATTTTTTCTTGTTTTTTGAGATAGGCCTGTAGAGCTATAAACTTCCCTCTCAGGACTGCTTTCATTGTGTCCCATAGGTTTTGGATTGTTGTGTTTTCATTGTCATTAGTTTCCAGGATGTTTTTAATTTCTTCTTTGATCTCATTGGTAACCCAATCAATATTTAATAGCATGCTATTCAGCTTCCAGGTGTTTGAGTATTTTGGGTTGTTTTTATTGTAGTTTATTTCTAATATTATGCCATCGTGGTCTGTGAAGATGCTTGGTATGATTTCAATCTTCTTGAATTTCGGAAGACTTTGCATGTGACCCAATATGTGGTCTATTTTTGAATATGTCCCATGAGCACTTGAGAAGAACGTATATTCCCTGGCTTTGGGGTGAAGCGTTCTGAAGATGTCTATTAAGTCCATCTGATCAAGTAAGTCATTTAGGATTGCTGTATCTTTGCTGATTGTTTGTCTATAGGACTTATCTTTATTAACTAAGTAGGCTGATTCCTCTTTAACAGTGAGCAAAAGACTCTGAGAAAAAATAATTCTCACAGCTGCAAGAGGCTTTGAAGACTATTAAAGGGGCCAGCCCAAACGTTCAGTCAAGCGTATCAACAGAAAGCAGAATAAATCAAAGTAGCTCTTACTTTACACAGACCAGTAATGATTTACACTTTCTTGACCAGCTCAGGCTGGAGCTGTATCTAGTCCTCCTTCTCTGTAGTAGTTTGGCTAGTCCCAAAAAAACAAACTTTTTCCCGACCCCATGATGATCGGTGGCGAGAGACAGACAAGGGAGGGGGTGACCTGTTTTCACAGATCCTCACACAGATGCCCGCCTGGCCGCGTCCCTTGGGAGCTTAGATTCGTCGTAGCTAAGGTGCACCCCTATAAACCCCGGGCCTGGTCACCTCCACATGGGGGTGAGTCACCGTTATGCCATATGACGAATCGCGGAACCGCAGGTTGGGGCCCACTCAGACTCCGTAACCGAAGTCGTGGAGCCACATAAAGGAGAGGAGAGGGCAGGCCCCCTCCCTCCACACTTACACACTTTCACCAGACATTCATTCAGAGTTTAAACAATCTACCCAATTCCTAACAATTTCCCAATTCCTGAGGGAGCTCTATAGCTTCCCAGGAGGTGATCAAGCTCCCCTTCCACTCACCCGGAGTGGGCCTGATTGATAGGGGGTCAACGAAGATGACTGACCCTATCCCATTTGACAAAGACAAAGACAACAAAGAACAAAGACAAAATAAACCAGCCAAATGCAACCCAAGGTTGCCCGGAACCTGCAGCTCGCTCCTTGAAGTCCTGAAAATTTTTCAAAAAACATTGCAGCAGGGTGTACACAGAAGCAGAAAACTTTTTGACAATAAACACCAAGACAAACAAATACCAGACAGACAAACCCAGTGCAGCCTACAGCCACACGAACCAGGGACCCCAGCCACCGTCGTGGCCGCGGGTCAGGACCAGGAGTACCACTGCGTCCAGCCCTCCGTATAGGTCCTTCCGTGGGACGTCCCAATTCCTGTTTAACGACCGGTCCTTACCTCTCTCGAGAGTCCAGGTAGCTCGGTTTCCGAATTGAAAGTTTTGGGTGGACTGGAGGCCTCCTTGGTAGTCGTTCTCCACAGGTGTGGGGTATCTTGCTGAGTGCCCAGCAACAAGTGGGGGAGAGCCTCCTGCCTTGAATAGGGGGTCCCTCTCACCCCTGCCGGGGGAGAGCCTCCTGCCCTAAACAAGGGGTCCCTCTCACCCCTGCCGGGGGAGAGCCTCCTGCCTTGAATAGGGGGTCCCTCTCCTCCCTGCCAGGGGAGAGCCTCCAGCCCTAAACAAGGGGTCCCTCTCCTCCCTGCCGGGTATCTCGCTGCCAGCCTCCAAATGTTATGGGTTGGCTCAACGAGATAGACCACTGACTCAGAATTTAAATTTAAGAGCCTTTTTTAAGCTGGCCAGCTGACCACAGCGCCTATCTCCCCCTCTGGGAGATTCGGAGCATGTGGCAGAGATCAAGGGTGCAGTATGATCCTTTATAGCAAAACAGTGTTACCTTAGAAGTTCACAGAAAGTTCATAAGCACAAAGGGGGGGGGGGGTAAACAGAGTCACACCTGGCTGGAGCATATCATAACACATTGTTTTTCTAAGACAATCTAGTAATTTTTCTTCCATGGCTCCTAACCTTGACACAATCCTCCATACGTCAGTCCCCCCTCCCAGAACATTCAATTTCTCATGTCCCATTTCCTCCCCTTAGCACATTCTGTAACATTCTGTAACCCTTCCATGCCTCAGTCCCTCACCCTAGCACAAGACCTTGTGGGTTACTAATCACTGTGGTCTCCTGGGTCACTAACCAGGTGGTCCTTGTTGCTTACTAGTCAATTAGTGATAGTCCTCTAGTGTTACTAACCAGGTTGTCCTGAGGAATTACTAATCAATCAGTGGTGGACCTCATTTGTTACTAATCAGGTGGTCCTTGTAGGCTCCTAATTAGGTTGTCTGTGCCAGGCCAGCACAGCTAAGGGTTCGGTGAGCCTGTGGGGGCGGGGTGAAGGATGTAGAAATGACACACAAAGAGAATAAGCTGGGTCTAGGTGGATCTTCCTGTGCCTGGCTGAGGCCACATAGAGAGATCCAGAGGCAAGCTGAGCCTTAATAGCCAGAGGTAAACAAGGTAGTGGTCACCATAGTTATAATGTTCTTGTGAGTTTCACTTGTTTTGGCAGCACTTGCTACATTTCCCTCAGCCCATTAGCTACCCAGATAAGATCTAGGGAGAGTCATAAGGTCAAGTCTAATTATGCTAAGAGGGCTGTGCCCACTAAGCTGGGACTTGTTTGTGGCTTTGCCAACAGGTCAGTCAGAGGCTTAACCCTATAGCTGCTCCCTACAGTTGTCTTCATGGGTTACTAATCAGGTGGTTTGGGTGTGTTACTAAAAAGGTGGTCCTCAGGGGTTAAAAACCAGGTGGTCCTCATTGCTGACTAATCAGGTGGTTCTTGTGGTTTACTAAACCAATGGTCCTTGTGGGTGACTAATCAATCAGTGGTGGTCTTTGTGGGTTACTAATCAGGTGGTCCTTGTGGGTTAGTAATCAAGTGGTTCTCAGGGGTTACTAAACAGGTGGTTCTCATTGGTGACTAATAGGTGGCCTTCCTGGGTTAGTAATCCAGTAGTCCTCTGGGGTTACTAATCAAGTAGTCCTTGTGATTTACTAATCAATTCATGGTGGTCCTCTTTTGTTACTAATCAGGTGGTTCTTGTGGGTTACTAATCAGGGTAGACTTCATGGGATACTAATGAGGTGGCCCTCATGGGTTTTTAATCATATAGCTCTCATGAGTTTCTAAGTAGGTGGTCCTCATGGGTTAATAATTAATTGTTGCTGGTTGATAGGTTATTAATTAGGTGGTTTTCTGGGTTACTAATCACGTGGTCCTCATGAGTTACTAACCAGGGTGGACCTCATGAGATACTAATGAGGTGGTACTCATGGGTTACTAATCAGGGTGGTTTTTTGGTTTACTAACTAGATTATTCTCATTGCTTACTAATTAATTAGTGGTGGTCCTCGTGTGTTACTAACCTGGTTGTCCTTGGGTGTTACTAATCAATCAGTGGTTGTCCTCATGGGTTACTAATGAGGTGGTCCTATTGGATTACTAATCAGGTTGTCCTCGTAGGCTCCTAATTAGTTAGTTTTTGTGGGTTACTAATCAATTGGTTGGGTGTGTTTTCAATTAAGTGGTCCTAGGGGTAAGTAAATGGGTGGTCTAATCAATAAGTGACTAATGCGTGACAAATCAATAAGTCATGATCCTTGTGGGTTACTTATCAGGTGGTCCTCATGGGTTAGTAATCAGGTGGTTCCCAGGGGTTTCTAAACAGGTGGTTCTCATTGGTGACTAATCAGTTGGTTCTCGTGGGTTACTAATCAGGTGTTCCTTGTGGGTTATTAATGAATGAGTGATGGGTCTCGTGGGTTACTAACCAGGTGGTTTTATGGTTTACGAATAATGTGATCATCCTAGGCTACTACGTACTTGGCTCTCCTGGGTTACTAATCAGGGTAGACCTCATGGGTTACTAATCACTGTGCTCTCCTGGGTTACTAACCAGGTGGCTCTCGGTGACTAATCAGGTGGTCCATGTGGGTTACTAATCTGGTGGTCCTCATGGGTTACAATAATGTCGTCCTTCTGGTCTACTAATCAGGGTGGTCTTTGTGGGTTACTAATCAGGGTGGTTTTCATGAATTACTAATCAGGTTGTCCTTATTTGTTATCAATCGACGGTGTTCCTGGTGGTTACTAATCAGGCAGTTCTTGTAGGCTACTTATCAGTTTAGTCCTCTTGGGTTACTAATCAGGTGGTCTCCTTGGTTACTAACCTGGTGGTCCTTGTTGCTTACTAATCAATCAGTGGTGGTCCTCATGGGTTACTGATCAGGTGATTTGGTGTGTTACTAATTAGTCCTCTGGGGTAAGCAACCAGGTTGTTCTTATTGGTGACTAATCAGGATGTCCTGGTGAGTGACTAATAATGTGGTCTTCCTAGGCTACTCATTAGGTGGTAATTCTGGGTTACTACTTAGGGTGGCACTTGTCAGTTACCAATCAAGGTGGTTGTCATGAGTTACTAACCATTTGGTCCTCATGGGTCACTAATCACTGTGGTGTCCTCGGTTACTAACTAGGTGGCTCTCATTGGTGACTAATCAGGTGGTCCTTGTTGGTTACTAACCAGGTGGTCCTCATGGGATCCTAATCATATGATCCTCCTAGTTTACTAATCACAGTGATCATTGTGGATTAATGATCAGTGTGGTTTTCATGAATAACTAACCAGGTGGTCCTCATTTGTTAGTAATCAGGGTTGTCCTGGTGGGTTACTAATCAGGTATTCCTCATAGGCTACTAATCAGTTTAGTCCTCTTCGTTTACTAATCAGGTGGTCCTCGTGGGTTAGTAATCAGGTGGTTCTCAGGGGTTACTAAACAGTTGGTTCTAATTAGTGACTAATAAGGTGGTCCTCATGGGTTAGTAATCTGGTGGTGCCCAGGGATTACTAACCAGGTACCTCTCATTGGTGACTAAGGTGGCTCTCATAGGTTGCAAATCAGGTGTTCCTCGTGGGTTACTAATCAATTAGTAATGGTCATGGTGGGTTACTAATCAGGTGGTCTTATTGGTTACTAATAATGTGGTCCTCCTAGACTACTAATTAGGTGATATTTCTGTGTTACTGACCAGGATGGTCCTTTTCGGTGACCAATCAGAGTGGCTTTCATAGGATACTAATCAGGTATTCCTCATGGGTTACCAATCAGGGTACACCTTGTGGGTTACTAATTACTGTGGTCTCCTGGGTTTCTAACCAGGTGGCTCTCCTTGGTGATTAATCAGTTGGTCCTTATGGGTTACTAATCATGGGTCCTCCTAGTTTAATAATCAGGGTTGTCCTTATGGGTTACTAATCAAGGTGTATTTTATGAATTACTAATCAGGTGGTCCTTGTGCATGACTAATCAATAAATGGTGATCCTTGTGGGTTACTTATCAGGCGGGCCTCATAGATTAGTAATCAGGTGGTTCTCAGGGGTTACTAAACAGGTGACTCTCATTGGCTAATCAGGTGATCATCAGGGGTTACTAACCAGGTGGCTCTCATTGAACACCTGTTGATTCCTTGAGGAAAGGGGCTCCCTCCTCCCTCCTGTCAGGGTCTGGGGTGCAGGAGAATGGGTTCCTGGCTGGCAGGCCACTAACAGAGAGCTATCCAACAGCGGACTCTGTGAGGAATGGGGATCCCTCCTTCCTACTGTCAGGGTCTGGCTTGAAGGTCGGCCATGCCCCTGTTGGGTCAGACCCAGAGTTCTACCACACCATGGCCTCCACCTCAGCAACCCAGGACTGACTGCTGCTGGGCGCTCCTGGAGCTCTGAGGGTGGGTTCTTCCCTCAGGCCACACGGGAAATAGCTGGGGAGAGCGCAGACCTTAGAAAAATGACCCAGGGTTAAGTGGGTCCATGCTCCGAGGGTGGGTTCCTGCCTAAAACCCCGCCCTCACTGGAAACAGCTCCAGGAAACAGCTCAGGGGAGGGCACAGCCGTTGCCGAGACAACCCCTGCAGGACTGACTTCCTTCCGCTTGGTGGCAATTCTGATGGTTGTGTTGAACACCACCCATGGTTTTTATATAAGTAGATGTCCTCATGTCCATCCATAGTGTCACAGTTGGCAGAATCTCCTTCTTTTTAAGGAGGAATAACACTCCACTGCATGGAGAGAGCTCATCGTTAGCCACTCATCCGTTGATGGACACTTAGCTGTTTCCATGTCTTTGCTATTATGAGTAGTGCTGCAGTGAACGTAGGGGTGCACATATCTCTTCAAGACAGTGATTTCATTTCCATTGGATAAACATCCAGCAGTAGAATTGTGGATCCCTCATATGGTAGCTCTATTTTTAGTTTTTTGATGAACCTTCATACTGTTTTCCATAAAGGCTGCACCAATTTGCATTCCCATCAACAGTGCACAAGGTTCCCTTTCCTCCACATCCTCACCAACACTCATTTATTTGTGTGTGTGCTTTTTTAAATAACAGCCATCCTAACAGCTGGTAGTTTGTTTATTTTTGTTGCCTGTGCTTTTGGTGTCACATCCAAGAAATCATTGGCAAGTCAATGTCAAGGAGCTTTTTCTCTATTTTTTTTTCTAGGAGTTTTAAGGTTTAGAATCTTATGTTTGAATCTTTCATCAATTTGAACTGATTTGTGTAGGATGAAAGATAAAGGTCCAGCTTCCTTCTTCTGCATGTGGATATCGAATTTTCCCAACAATTTATTTCCTTAATTTGTATTCTTGGTGTCCTCGTTGAAGATCAGTTGACCACAAGCATGTGGGTTTATTCTGGGCTCAGTTCTGTCCTGTGTTTGTCCTGCTTCAGGTTCTCTCCCTTGTCCAGGATGTCCCACTAAGCTGAATTATTGCTCACAGTGATTTCATCAGATTGGTAATTCTCCCTAGCAAGCTTCCCCTATTCAGTCACTGGCAGGTTCTAGTTCTGATGAACCCAGGACAAAACTGCAATATTTGTTACATTTCCCCCATAAACCAGACATTATTGATAAGTGACTTGGGTATATTGCAGATTATTATTATTTTTTAAAAAATATATTTTTAATGATGTCAGAGAGGAAGGGAGAGTGAGAAAGAGATAGAAACATCAATGATGAGAGAGAATCATGGATCTGCTGCTTTCTGCACACCTCCCCACTGGGGATAAAGCTCACAACCTGGGCATGTGCCCTTGACTGAAATCAAACCCCAGACCCTTCAGTCCACAGTCTCTATCCACTTAGCCAAACCAGCCAGGGCTATAGGAAATTATTTTAAGTGCATGAACTAGTAATGTCAAGATTGGTGTCCATAACCTTCCCTTGTTTTTATGTATTATCTTGGAGAAGAAGACCATAGCTTTCAACTAATTCTTAAAGATGTCAATGATCAAGACAAGATTAAGGATCAACTTTCTAGTCCAGAAAGTGAGTCTCAAACCAAAGTGCCTTTTAGTATCACTGTGGAGTTTTTTAACACCACCACTCTCCAGGCCCCACCCAAGACAGCTAAATCAGAATTCTAGGTCTGGGACACAGGTGTTAGTGTTTTTAAACACTTTTTAAAATATATATATATATATATATATATATATATATATATATACATATATATATATATATATATATATATATATATATATATTATTTCAGAGAGGAAGGGAGAAGAGATAGAAACATCAATGAGAATCATTGATCAGCTTCCTCCTGCATGCCTCACACTAGGGATCAGGCCCACAACCCGGGCATGTGCCCTGACTGGGAATCATAGGTCGATGCTCAACCACTGAGCCACACTGGCTGGGCAGGCACCAGGGTTTTTAAAGCACCAGGTGATGTGGGTGTGCAGCTGGGGTTGACAATCACTGTTCTGCATACTTGCTATCTTTTTGGTTACTTCTGCTTTTCACTGTCAACCACTATTTGTCCTACTCGCTTTTATGAAGACTGTGGGACAGGAAGCCACCTCTTCAAGGGCAGCTAAGTGCTCTTACCACAACGTATCTTACTTTTAAACTCATTTTCCTCTTGACGCCTCAGATATAAAATTGCTCAACATGAATAGTCACTCTTTAGTAATGAGCAGATGTGAGTTATGACGAAAATAAAATAACACAAATTATACCCATTTCTTTAGGAGGAAGTCAAAAGTTACTCCAGCAGGTAAACAAGGCCCTAGGAGTACAACATAGAAACACTCCAGACAAAATGACCTTCCCGTGGTGGAAAATGACCTTTTGGAGAAAATTTCCCAAGTCCCATTTAGAGGGCTCATTTAGAAAATGCCCCCTAAGCACTGAGTAAGATATGTTCTGAACAAAAAGATTTTATATTTAGCTTGAACTTTAGACAAGCAATTTGGCTGTTCCTGATATAGCACAGTGACAACAAGAGAGACTAACACCATTCTTTCTAAGCATCGAAGCAAAAGCTGACTACATATGCCAAATCTAAGGGCCCACCTGCCTCTCCATAGTGCAGCGGTTCTCAACCTGTCGCGACCCCTTTGGGGGTCAAACTACCCTTTCACAGGGGTCTCCTAAGACCATCAGAAAACACATATATAATTACATATTGTTTTTGTGATTAATCACTATGCTTTAATTATGTTCAATTTGTAACAATGGAAATACATCCTGCATATTAGATATTTACATTATGGTTCATAGCAGTAGCAAAATTACAGTTATGAAGTAGCAACGAAAATAATTTTATGGTTGGGGGTCACCACAACATGAGGAACTATATTAAAGGGTCACAGCGTTAGGAAGGTTGAGAACCACTGCCATAGTGTGTCAGAATAGATTTTGTGATATTCTTCAGTTCTGCCACAAAGAGGTTAAACTGTGTTTTTATAGAAAACCTTAAGCATGATGCAGCATAAATTATGTCAGATAAACAAAGGCACAGATAAACTATAGTCTACATTCTTACTTGGTTTTCTAGAAATACTCTTAACAAAACCTTATTAGTGCTGTGTCCATCGGCTGGGCTTTGAGTTCCTGTGTACTTGTAATGTTAACTCCTATGCTGACTGTGCGCCCAGGATTCATATGCTGAAATCCTGACCCCCAAGGGCAATTGGGAGGTCATTGGGTGTCACTCATAATGGAGGGGTCTCACGAATGGGGTAGTACCCTAATCAAAGAGGCCTTGAGAGCTTCTGGTTCCTTCTGCCATGTGAGGACACAGTGAGAAATCAGCTGGTGTCGAGCCAGGAAGTGGGTCCCACCGGACACTGAGTCAGCCCGCACCTGGACTGTGGGTGCCCAGGCTCCAAGGCTGTGAGAATAAAGGTGTGTTGTTTACTAGTATAAGCCTCCTGACTATGTCTTGTTACAGAAGCCAAAATGGTCTAAGATGGTAATCTCAGTACAGATGTCAGGTTCTTGATTTCCGGTTACTTCCCTCACCTTGTCTGACAGATCCCTGGTTAAACAGTGGTTCTTCTATTGCTGATCTGAGGGTCATCATACACTCGGCCAGAGCAGAGGAGGAAATTATTTCAAAGTGCATGGCTGATGGAGGGAGGCCCGTGCCCTGTGCCCTGTGCCCTGAGCCTAGGCCAGAGCCCTGCTCCCAGGAGTCTGACTGATGAGAAATGAATTGGGATCAAGAGTGAGTGCAATGTTGATGCAAATGAAACCTCAACTCCACACATTCTTCTAGATCAGAAGTATGACCATTATTTTCCCTGTGGAGTCTACATCGTAGGAAGCATATTAAGAGAATCAAAGGAGAGGAATTGTCACAATATTAGAAAGAAAAAATTGGAAGAATTTAGCCTGTGACTGACTTTAGCACTCCTCGTTAGAAGAGTCACACCAATGGACCATGTGTGTAAACACCTGGTTTTACAGACTAGAGTTTTGAATGTCTTATAATGGGGGAGGGAGGGCCCACACTTTGGTACCAGGGACACTGTATTCACTAAAATTATCTCCTAGATGTACTGATAACAGACCAGGCCCAGGGAAGTGCATATGAACACTGTCAAATCACAGCTCTGCACTCCAGGCCAGCTAGTGCTGTGTCCCCTGCAGATGGGTTGATGATGTTCATAACCCATCATATATAAGACATACACATACATACATATAATAAACTCACATGCAATATACACACATACCCACATAAAATATACATAGAGACACATAATATACACACACTCTACAATACACACACATAATATACATACACCATACATATATAATTACATACTATATATATATAATATATACATACACACATAATATGCACACACAATACACATATAATATGCAATAGCATACACATCCTATCTAATAATAGACAAACATGGTAATTAACCGTACCTCCGACACGCTTCCCATTGGCTAATCAGGGCGATATGCAAATTAAGTGCCAACCAAGATGGCGGCCGGCAGCCAGGCAGTTGTAGCGAACAGGAGGCTTGCTTGCTCCAGTGATGGAGGAAGCCAAGGTTCCATGCCTGCCACTGCCGGCCTCTGAGCTGCACTCTTAGAAACACTGTTGCAATTATAGAAGCTAAACAAACCCCAGAAACCTGCTTTCAGCCAGCCGGGCCTCAGAGCCGGAGTTGCAACATTGTTTCAATTATAGAAGCCAAACAAACCCAGATACCTGCTTTCAGCAGCTGAGGTCTCAGAGCTGGAGGCAAGCCTCAGAGCTAAAGCCGGCTCTCAGTTCCAGTGACAGCCTGGGGTTTCATCCCGTCTGATAATTAAGTCACAGGAGACAGACGAACTAGATAGAATAGCCAATGTTGGTTACACATGCCTGTAGGGGAAGCCCTCCTACATGAGAGTCAGAGGCAGAAAGGGAAGTCGAGGCCTAGAGGGCATTCTGAGCTGAGGATAATGAGGTCAGGCCCCTGGGGCCTCAGAGGGAGAAAGGTCATGGAGGACAATAGCCAGGCAGATGCTCAGTAACTGGAGTTTGTCCTGCCCTGTGGATGGGTCATGACGAGTTGCAGTAAGTGGTAACCCTTCCCGTGGCAACGCCCCAATTCAAATTCTTCTAGGAAGCTAAGGGGACAGGCAGAAGTTTGAGTCCTCAGGGTCTCAGTTGTCTTTATCTCAGAACAATCCACCCACCACAGAGACACTGTGGGCACCTAATTTTGAACCCATACACCAAGCATCAAGAATAGGAGTTTTTAAAAGGAAATGTAAACAGTGGCACTTCTAGTTTGGGGTTTGCATCAAGTCTATGGGTGTAGTGAGGTGTGTGCCAACCCTGAGCCCTGGCACGGAGCGCTCACCGGAGGCCGTGCGGCTCACACTGGCTGCTTTGTCAACAACAACAACAGGCCATTATTTCAGAGCAGTTCTGCCACCTACGAGATAAAAAGCAGTTCATGGATTGGGGTTCCCAGTGTGAGGCTGTCATGGAAAGCCGGGTGGCTATTTGTGCACTTCCTGTTCTGTGCTGGTGTGCCACAGTGACCGGAGCCACTCTGTGACTTCAGATGCTTCACACACACACACACACACACACACAGCAGCATACACACACATGTGAGCACAAAGTGCACACACACACTTGTGCATGCACCCGTGCACATGCACACACTGGCACACAACAGCACACATGCATGTACACACATGCACGCACGCACATGCGCACAGATGCACACACACATGCACCTTTATGAGTAGGGACATATCACAGTATCAACATAGCATTTCACCTGGCTCTTCCTTGAGAGTCTTCAGTTAACACAGATGCCTCTCTCCAAAGGCCCACAATTTACTTACAGTCGAAAAGGTCAAAGTTGCGCTTCAAATGTGAAGCCGCAAAAACAATGTTAGGTCTTTAAATATGTTATTGCCATCACACAGAATACGGTTTAAACCTATTTTGAACCAAATGTAGGGTTAGACTTAGACTTCTTTCCAACTAAGACCCAAGTTAATAGCTCTTCCATAGTAACTGTAAATAAGGTAGGCTAGTTAAATTTGCGTCCTCATCTCTTATTGTTTTACTTTTAAATGTTGTTTACAGTATAACTGAACCTGGCTGGTATTGCTCAGTGGTTGAGCATCAACTTATGGACCAGGAGGTCATGGTTCAATTCCCGGTCAGGGCACAGGCCTGGGTTGCGAGCTCAGTCCTCAGTGGGGGTGTGCAGGAGGCAGCCGCTCAGTGGATCTCTCTCATCATTGATGTTTCTCCCTCTCTCTCCCTCTCTGAAATCCATAAAAATATATTTTAAAAAATGTAAAGGAATATAGTTTTAGGAAGTTGGAAGTACTCCAGCCTCTCCAATCTCCCCAACCAAATCATTCTTTCTGGCTCTACTTTCCCAGAAACATGGAGAAATGTTCTGCGTTCAGCTACTCTGCACATGGCAATTGTGTTTTATTTAGTCACTGTTCACAGTTGACAGCCTAATGCAGAGCAGCAAGAAGGAACTTACATTTGCAGGAAGTTCATTTGAGGGAGGCTGGAGGCCTGGGCGGGCACAGTGACTCAAGACACACAATGTGGAGACTGCCAGCCTGGGTGGTTTGCCCCTTCAAAGGTCCCCCGTGTTCCCTGTCAGCCATGCTCCTGGACACCTCTGGGTCCTCATGGTTGTTATGAGCGGAGTAGGAGGACCCGACGTGGTGTGGCAGTGGGAGCAGGGGCCAGAGGCACCGGGGAGACTCGGCCGCCTGGGAACAGCATGTGGGCAGGCGACCCTGAGGAGACAGCGGCCCCGTATGCAGTTATTGCCATCGTGCCCATCTTCTGCCTCATGGGGCTGCTGGGCATCCTGGTGTGTAACCTGCTCAAGCGGAAGGACTACCACCGCACTGCCAACAAGGAGGTCGGGCCCGCCCTGGAGGTGGAGGCAGCGGGAACAACCCTGCCTATGGGGCTGAAGACGCCAACGGGGACTCCATCGGGGTCTTGGTGCACCTGATCACGGAGAAGAAAGAGAATGCAGCGGCCCTGGAGGAGCTGCTGAAGGAATATCACAACAAACAGCTGGTACAAACCAGCCACCAGCCTGTGCCCAGGCTGCCACCCGGACCCAGCATGCCGTGCATCTGCCCACACTACCACCACCTCCACACCGTGCAGGGCCTGACCTCACTCTCTGGCGTCTGCTGCTCCTGTTGTAACCAGAAGTGGTCCGAGGTGCTGCTGTCCCCTGAAGCTGCGGCCGCTACCACCCCCACTCCCAGATTTCTGCCCAACCCAGCCAGGGCGCCCAAGACCGGGACCAAGGCTGGACGCCAGGGCGAGATCACTATCTTGTCTGTGGGCAGGTTCCGGGTGGCCTGAATTCCTGAGCAGCGGACAAATTCATGGGCCTCTGAGGTGAAGACCATCACGGAGGTTGGGTAGGTTTGCATCAAGTCTATGCAAACACAGGAGAGCTGCATTGTTTTCAAAGAAACTTAAAATATCAAATGCGTAAAACCTGTGTTATATAATCAAGACAACTGATTATAATCACCTCAGTGGGTGATTTCACTGACTCCCCACAAGCTGGCCACCCCACTGAGCAGCGGGGACTACTGGGAAGTAGTGGAAGCCATACTCAGCGGCCAAAGCCCCCAGCAGAGAAGGCCGAGGAGAACCGCTATGTTGTCCGGCTAAGTGAGAGCAACCTGGTCATCTGAGGGCACTGCAGCCCTGTCCTAGGAGGGTCTGATGGCTTCCTGGAGGAGGTCGAGCTGCAGCTGGGCCTGCAAAGATCAAGAAGCAATGGCCCAGCAGACGAAACGACAAGGCCGGAGGTAGCAGTGTCTGCCCCAGCGAGGAGGCCGCGGCGGGCACTGTACCCAGGAGCAAGTTGAAAGCCCACCCGTCCCTGCCACCCAGTTCCTTCCCTGCAGGATGCCCCTGGCCCTGTGCCCGGGTCAGATCCTGGGACCCGTAAGATCCTCTGTGCCACCGGGAGGCCAGGCCGTGATGGTGGGAGAGGCCCTCTGCTTGGCACCCCTGGCCCCACCCTTGGTAATTAGCCACCTCCTGCCTCTGTCCAGGGCTCCAGAGCAGATGTGCCTCCCCTCCTCTCCAGGCAGGACCTGTGCAGGGGAGGGGCAACAAAATGCCACGGGCAGGAAGTCTGAATCCCTGGGTTCTAATCCCTGGCAAGTCCCTGGCCATCTCTGGGTCCCCCTTTTTCTGACGGTGAAGTCTCAGTGCCCAGGGCCTCTCCAGCTCCCTGTGGGCTCTGGGCTGTGCTGTGGGTGCGAGCTTCCCTCCTTGCTACCCCTCCTGCTAGTCGCTTTGTCTGGCCCCATTTTTGCTGCTCCTAGGGCCTCCGCCTTCAAGGCCCCATGGGCTGCCCATCCACGGCTCTGCCCCCAGAAGGGGCTGAATGCATGTGCCTGCCTCCGACCTGCTGTTCTTATTTATCCAAATTGATAAAACAAACCTGACCTGGGTGGGGCCCAGCCACCCCCACGATATCAGGAGCTTTGGGGGGCGGGTATGTGACAGGCTGCAGAGGCACCTCTGATTTAGGTGGTCTGTGTCCCTGTGGTGTTGGTGTGTCTGTCCCTTAGTGTGGGCAGTGCAGGCGACTGCCCGCCCATCTCCACCTGGCTCAGCAACCTGGTTATTTACGTGGGCTGTGCAGGCACGGGCCCCACTGTTGCCCCATTTCTTTTTTTTATATATATATTTTATTGATTTTTCACAGAGAGGAATGGAGAGAGATAGAGAGTCAGAAACATCAATGAGAGAGAAACATCGATCAGCCGCCTCCTGCACATCCCCCACTGGGGATTGCCCACAACCCAGGTACATGCCCCTGACCGGAATCGAACCTGGGACCCTTCAGTCCGCAGTCCGATGCTCTATCCACTGAGCCAAACCAGTTTCGGCAGCCCCATTTCTTATTTATTGAAACTGTGCTGTTGTCCTGTCCTTGGCGTATTGGTCAGAATGATGTCTTTGGATGGTTGTGAACTAACACTTGGTTTGAAAACTGGTCAGTGGAGGGAAAGAATCATGCAGCTCTCCTGTGTTTCTATCTCATCTAAACTGTACTACTGAGCGAAAAGGGATGTTTTTCTTTGTAGCAGCAAGCAGTGAATATGTGAAGAAGGGTGGATCCAATGCCATCGTTTTGTGAGTCAGCGAAATAATCAGGCAATTTGTTATTTATTGGCTTCCAGTCAGCATCAAAAACAGATGCTAAGATTTTAAATATGACATTTTCTAATTGTTTATTGATAAATGCCTCAGATATTGAAGTACCTACTATGTGCTAGGAATTGTGCTTGATGCTGAATTGATGACAAATGAAGTTGCTCTATTGCTTGCATTCGTGGGAGCTGTGGTCAGAGGGTAGATCTGGGTAACCTGTTGCAAAAGAAGAGGAATCACACATTTTCATAGCTGTTCTGAACTCCAGGCTGTGATTACATGTTCTGAGAAAAAGAGAATCATTTTTAGTATCTTTCTAAGTAGAGCTTGGACAACTGCCACAAATCAATCCACCAGCAGATGTTTTAGATCATAGACCCGCACAAATGCCTGATGAAAACACCCCACAAGGTAGTGACACGGTGTTTGTGACCACAGTGCTGGGCCCCAGTGGCCCACCGGGGGCCATCTGTGGACTGCTGAGCACTTGTCCTGGGGCCACTACTAGTCAGGATATACTAGTCAGCGGGAAACATTGGGAAATTAGTTCATTACCTCCGGAAGAACTGGGGATTAGGAAGGAAGAATGGTATGATCTACAAGCCTAATAAACACTTCTGGTCCCCCACATCCTCAACATTTTTGTCTGGTAGTGACTTAATATAAAGGAAATAAGAGATTAGACTCTGAAAGGATTTGGATCTATTACGATTTACCTATTTATTTTCTCTGGGTGATGAGGATTGAGCCTTGATCACTTACTCTGAAGAACACGTGTTCACATGCTCAGGCCAGGAATTCAACCCTCACCTGCCAGCTGCTTGCAAGCTCCACCAGCTGCACATGCAAGGAGTTTCAGCATTGCCTCTGGGCAGCCTCCACCTGTTTTAGCTCCTGATCGCTAAGCCTCTCTAACTCTTCACTTTGGAGACCATTTGATTATTAAAAATTAGCTTTCATTCTTTCTGTTGCTCTCCTAGGTCTACATCTTCAGTAGCTTATAATTTAATTGACTTACCAGCTTTATTATTATTCTTTAGAATTAATATTTTATAATTCTACTTGTTTAAAGAATTATACTGGCTTTTGCTTATATTTCTTTATGGTATTAGAATAGTATAAATCATTATCATCTAGACTTCTCAGATTTTATCTCATTTCTAGCTTTTGTATTTGGTATCTTTAATATTCTAATTATTTTTAATGCTTATTATTTCTTAATTTGTTATAACGTTTTTGTTCTAAATTTTTTCTATATTAAAAAACAACCTTTACTGTTAAATAAGAATAAAGCAATAAGCAAAAGACCAGGAAAAAAAAGATCAAGGAAGGCAACTGGTGAAACAAAACATTTTCATAAGCAATTTAAAATTCCCATAATCTTTGGATTTTTAATTCTCTCTGAAAAAAAGGAAACTCTCTCTCTCTCTTTATCTCTCTCTCTCTCTCGCTCTCTTCCTCTCTCTCTCTCTCTCTCTCTCTCTCTCTCTCTCTCTCTCTCTCTCTCTCTCTCTCTCTCACACACACACACACACACACACACACACACACACACACAACTGCCTACAGACAATCGGGATTGTCAAGGTAAGAAATTAAGCCATTCCAAGCCACTTCCTGTTTCTGCAGATGCATCACTGGATAAGGCTGGTGTAGCCTACACTCTTGCTGAAATCTTGAATTGCCTTCAGTCTTCCCAACTCTAGTCGCTTACTGTTGGAATCATTTTATATATCACAGCCAAATACGTATTTGCCAATGATATTTCATTACATGGCTTTTAAAAAGTAAAAGCAAGAAGACGGGGAAGAAAACCAAAGCTAGGAAAAGAAAAATTCTTGAGTTTCTTTCACAATATAGTGGCTATTCCTGTCCAGAGAAAATTTGAACTCTGCTTAATTAGAGCCTAAATTTTTACTGATATTAGAACACCTATTCTTTCCCCTTTATTGCTTTTTCTTCTGGCTGCTCGCTATTTTTCTCTCCACTTCTCTCCTCCTCCTTCTCCTTCTCTTTCTCCTCGTCCTTTGCTATTGAATTTGTCTGCTATAATTTTAAGTCCAACTTTTAAACTCACTTTGTTTTAGATTTATCTATTGTGTATAGCAAAAAGCTTCTTTGTGTTTTTTTTGGTTTGTGATCCAGTCAAAAACTTTTTATTTGAATTTAAACCATTTACAATTATTGGTATCACCGTTATTTTTTTCTTATTCCCTTCATATTATTTATTTATTTTTCTAATTGGAAGCCTCTACTATGTGATGTGTTTTCTGTATTTCTCACTTCTGATATTTTGAATGGTTTGCCTTTTCATTTTAGGGTTACCTTGGTTGCTGGGGTCCAGCCCCAGCAGGTCCAGGGGTCCCCAAAGGTGTGGACGGAGTCGGTGAAGAAGGAATGACACGGAGACAGCGTTCAGTTGATCAGCAGCCTTGCCAGGATCTCTAGCCATAATCTCCAGCAAGTTTTGTGTCCATGTTCTCTTGCTGGGTTCTCCAGCCACATTCTCCAGGTTCTCCAGCCAGGTTCTGTAGCCATGTTCTCTCGCTAGGTTCTCCAGCCAGGTTCGGTTTAGGTTCTCCAGCCAGGTTCAGTTGCCAGGTTCTGTAGCCGGGTTCTTCAGCCAGGTTCTGTCTAGGTTCTCCAACCAAGTTCTGTAGCCAGGTTCTGTCCAGGATCTTTTGCCATGTTCTCTCCAGCGAAGTTCTTCTGTCTCTAGGTTCTGTCTTCTAAGTTCTGTGTTCTAAATTCTGTCCCTTGTTGTCTTGTTACATCTGTATTTATACCACTTGATTCCAATCCTATCAATCTCTATTCCAAAGGTTAGGGTGTTTCTTATCTCCATTCCAGGGAGTAAAGATTATGTAGCTTAAGCATGATTGTTGGTAGTTAAAAAGATTAATTACCCACCTGGCACTTAGTGAAGGGGTTTTATTCCCTCCCTAACTTCAGGGGAAAATCTCTACCTGGGGAAACAACCTTTCTCCGAGAGGTGACCTTGGTTAAAACACATAGTGCCAAGAAGGTGAGCAAACATATTAAGAACAGTATGCCATATATGCTAGGTCCCTTGAAACAGCAAGGATGGACTGGCTCCCGGCACTTGGTAATGAAAACGTTGCCCTTTATACACTTCTCTAAATCCTTTATCTTTACAGGCCATGCTATTATTTCCCCCACTAAGAGCAATGTTCAAGGTAACCTGTCTCTTCCTCCCCATCTTTTTACTTTTCTCTACACAGGATTTTAGAAAATAATATTTTCTGTTGTCTTTATCTTTGTTTCCCCAAAAGTTTTATTAGAAATATGAGAGCAACCTGACATTTTTCACTATTATATGAGTTGGTATTTTTGCCTAGGTGCCTAAGGTGTATTATTTTTATACGAGGGGCCCAGTGCACAAATTTGTGCATCTTGAAAGGAACTGTGGGCTGCGAGGCTGCGTTGGGCAAAGTGGCAGGTCTTGGCCCACCCTCCATGCCCTTGCCCAGCCCCTCCCACCATGGCCCCTAGTCCCTTGTCTGCTGGCAGCCCTGCTCCCACAGCTCACTGCTCACATGCGCTGCTCACACATGCTGACAGCACTGGCCCTGCTTGCACCTGCTGATGGCATGGAGCTATTGGGCTGGTGCCAGCAGCGGGTGTAAGCAGTGGCTGCTGCCCCAATCTCCCTCAGGAGCAGGGGGATGTGGAGAAGCCCTGAGGGCTGATTGGGGCTGGCAGCCACCACTTGCACCTGCTGACAGCCCTGACCAATCAGTGCCGGCGCCGGGTGCCAGTAGCAGGTGGGAGCGGCGGCTCTGGCACTGGCAGCAGGTGAAAACACCAGATGGGACTGTGGTGCACGGGAGCAAAAAGTTTTCAGTAACCACCAGAGGCTCATTCCGCTGACAACGACCAGTGCCCTGCTTTGGTCCGGTGCCACTGCCCACCTGCTTCACCATCCTGCCGTGGCCAATGCCCCCCATTTCTGCCCTCTGCTGCCTGCTGCTGACACCCATGTTCTGTGTGAACCCCTGGTGGTCAGCGCATGTCATAGCGACTTGTTGTTCAATTGTTCCACCTAATTTACATATTAGGGTTTTATATATATAGATAACTTGAAGACTTGTAATGTTACTAGAAGATGTTTGTGCCAATCATTTTAAGTCCCCTTTGGTGTTTAGTGTGCCATTTAAATATATACTTAAAAGGCATGACTTATTTCCAGATTTTCACAAAATTATATTGAATATGTTGGTCTGTACATTTACTTCCTTTTTGGGGATTACAATTATGCATCTAGTAAATGTATTTTGCATACCTTTTTAGCTACTTTATTCTCCATATTGTTAATATATCCCATTGTTCATTTTATTTTTTCAATTGTCTTATTCTCTCCTCTGCATTCCTTCCTGGGGTTTCTGCAAGTCTGTTCTCCTAAATGCTGCTTCTACTTTCTTCATTTCTTTGACTTACTTTTATTTTTTTTTGAAATTTTTCCAGTTCACATGCCATTTCCTGGGATGCTAATGTCTCTTTTCTGAGTTTGCATTTCTTTCTCATGGACTTCTTTAAAGGGGGGACTGTGTGGTGACGGCTTTCCACATCCTCATCATGGCAGCATCCCTGCTCTTCGTTTCCTTTGCCCAAGGGCAGCATTTTGTTGCTGTTTCTCATGTGCTGCTTATAACCCTCTTTTTGGTTTTGTATCTATATTGTTCTAGATCATTTTATTTCCTTAGTTGTGAGTAATTAAGGTTTTCCCGAACCACCTCTTAGCAAGAGATTTGGAGGAAGGGCCAAGGGGGAATTTCAGACCAACTGGTTTCTTTTTTTTTTTTTTCCAATATATTTTATTGATTTTTTACAGAGAGGAAGGGAGAGAGATAGAGAGATAGAAACATCGATGAGAGAGAAACATCGATCAGCCGCCTCCTGCACATCTCCCACGGGGGATGTGCCTGCAACCCAGGTACATGCCCTTGACCGGAATCGAACCTGGGACCTTTCAGTCCGCAGGCCGATGCTCTATCCACTGAGCCAAACCGGTTTCGGCCCAACTGGCTTCTTAACACAAAGGTCTTCTTTTTCTCTTTTTCTTCTCAGAGACTGGCATTACTTTGTGCACACCCACACAGTTTGTCAGGGAGATTTTATTCTAGTCTCACACCTCATCATCTCAAAATCATACTGTGTTCTGGGGAGGACTGTGTGCCAGCTCAGCTCACCCCAGCTTTCACCCTGACGTTAGAGAACACAAGCACAGCTGCTGTGCCTGGTGGTGAGAACTTCACCCGCATCGTGCTTTTCTGTGCCAGGACGTTCTGAGATGCCTGCTCCGGTGCCTCCCAGCCTGTGACCGCTCCCCATGGCTTCGCTGCTCTATTTCCTCCGGCACAGTGTCGGCCTGATTCCAGCTCTGTGGGCAGCTCTCCTCTCACACAAAGCCTGGGGTCATATCCTCTCCTCATGATGCTGAAAACGGAGTTGTGATCATTTTTGTTTTCAAATACCTTCCCAGCGGAGGGGAGAGAAATGTTGGCTTTACCTCAGAGCATTCCTGCTAGAACTCTATCTCCGTGTTTTACAGCAACTCATTCCATCACGATTTACTGGCTTTTCATTGTACAAATCATTTTTAATTTCTTACAATGGAAGAATGGTTCAAATATTTTTCATAATTCAGCCCAAACAAAGGCAAACAACTGTTAGGTCATAATGAGTATTCTTTCCACCATAAAGTTTTTTACTTAATGTAACATAGAAAATAAATTCTCAAATTTTTAACAGAAATATTTTACTTAAAATATAGTCAAAGAAGATACATTTCAATCAAAATAATTTCAAGTACTATTGACACTACTCTCTTGGGAAATTTAAATTTAATTTAATTCATGAATTGTCCTGGAAAAATAATGACTTATACCAATATTAACATGAAATCTTAATTAAGTTAGAATAAACCATTTTCTGTGATTTTGCTTTCTCTTACAGTAAAGAGGTATGCAATTCTTTTTGTAGTATAAGTCTTGGTATTCAAAGAGAGCTAAGGTTTAAAATGTGAATGTTTCACTGATAAACAAATGTCCCTTTTTGGACACATACAAGACTGGAATTCTACCTTTTCTCATTCACTTTTATTAAAAACTGAAAGCTGTGTGTCTGCTTCTTGGCAATGTGCTGAGCCAGGCGTGTTTGCTTTATCTGTGTTTGGGAAAGATGTTTTAGGCAAGGTTCCCCAGCCTGCAAACAATGCCACTTTGAGTATGGGATCCCTGTGTGATGTGAACTATAAATACTAGTTTAAAGATAAAAAATTTCATCACTGAATTCTACACAGAGGCTTTTATATTGCAAAGCTGCATTTAATCCTGTGAGAATAATTTTTACACATGTAAAAAAAGATCTATGTATACATGACATTATGCTCTACCCCGTTACAGAGCCGTGAAATATATTAATCCTTTGAGATACTTTTATTATCAACTAGGGGCCCAGTGTACGAATTCATGCATCTTGAAAGGAACTGTGGGCCACGAGGTTGCAGTGGGCACAGGGGCGGGTCTAGATCCATCCTCAAAATTGATCATATGGGTCAAATCATTTTGAAAACCATGTGTGAGGTTAAAAAGTACTTTTAATAATTGTTTAATTACTTTCTGATCATTAAGAAAAATGATCTTTTAGAATGAAATAGACCTGAAAAAATGAAAACCTATTAAAATATAATGATTATATGCTATGAAAAGAACGGGCGGCGTTTCAAGAATGAAGAGTCCAAAGGACTCTCAGAGAGAAGAAAATTATTAGAGGCTTCAAGCACTATTTTCTTCTATTTTATGTCTATTAAACACTGTTTTATTTAACACTGGAGGCCCGATGCACAAAATTCATGCATGGGTCAGGGGGCATCCTGTCAGCCCAGCCTGCACCCTCTCCAATCTGGGACCCCTTGGGGAATGTCCAACTGCTGGCTTAGGCCTGATCCCGGGTATCGGGCCTAAACCAGCAGTCAGACATCTCTCTCACAATCCTGGACTGTGGGCTCATAATCACTCACCTGCCTGCTTGCCTGGTCGCCCCTAACTGCCCCCCCTGACAGCCTGATTACCCCTCATTGCCTCTAAGTGCCATCCTGATTGCCCCTAGCTGACCCCCTCTACTGGCCAGGTCACCCCCAACTGCCTTCCTGCCGGCCTGGTCACCCCTCATGGCTCCCCCACTGTCCTGGTTGCTCCATGCAGCCTGCTTGTTCAGTCATTTGGTTGTCCCTCACTAACCCCCCTGCCGGCCTGGTCACCCCACGTAGACTGCTTGTTCAGTCATTTGGTTGTCCCTCACTAACCCCCCTGCTGGCCTGGTTGTGGGCAGCCATCTTGTGAGGGTGTGAGGGTTAATTTGCATATTACCTCTTTATTATATAGTATACTATGTAAACAAACACTTTAACACCATCAAAGATGCAGGGAACATACACAGAGGGGCCATGGTTGGACAGGCCAGGAGTGGGTTTTGAGGATGGACCTAGACCCGCCCCTGTGCCCACTGCAACCTCATGGCCCACAGTTCCTTTCAAGATGCACGAATTCGTACACTGGGCCCCTAGTTGATAATAAAAGTATCTCAAAGGATTAATATATCTCATGGCTCTGTAACGGGGTAGAGCATAATGTCATGTAGGACATTATTTTACACACATTATTAAGACTGGGAAACTGACAGGAATCTTTGAAAAATAATAGTGGAAATGATGGTCAGAAGGATGAATTTTGAGAACTTCAAAGGCAGCCTGATGAACATGGGTTTTGCTATTCTCTTCTCTCTCTCTCTCTCTCTCTCTCTATATATATATATATATATATATATATATATATATATATATATTTCCTATTTAATAAAGACAGAATATACTAATTTACTGCCACACCCTCAAAGATGGTGGCACCCACAGCCACAACTCAGGGTCACCCCAAATCATCTTTTTCACACCTAATGTCTAGACACCAGGGTTTTATTATTTTATTATTTAAATATTTTTAGAAGTGTGCTCAGAGATCTTTCCTGGCCAGCCTCTAAGAAACAGCCACTCCCACCATTCCATCCAGTAACACCTCATCTCTATCTACTCTATTCGTGTTCCTATTGGTTTGGAAGTTATTATATTGATGTACTTGTGTATCTATGATCAGTCGCCACGCCTCCACTGGAGTATAGACTCCAATCAGGTGAAGCTAGCTCGTGACTGCACTCAGGGGCCTACAGTATCATCTGGGACATGATATCTCATTCAATTGGTTGCTTACTAAGTTAATGAATGCATTTTCTGTATCCACATAGGAACTGTCATTAGTTTCACACATACATTTAGAATATTCTTTCTATGATTATTCAGAGAAGCATTGTCTTACGAGACTGAAATACTTAAATTACTATAGCATTCTTTTGCATGATTTTCTTGGCTTTAGTACTGATTAATAATTCATCACACAGGCAAAGTTAGGGTGAGGGAAAGTGCTTGAAGCCTCTAATAATTCTCTTCTCTCTGACAGTCCTTTGGACTCTCTTCATTCTTGAAACGCCACCCATTCTTTTCATAGCATATGATCATTATATTTTAATAGGTTTTCATTTTTTCAGGTCTATTTCATTCTAAAAGATCATTTTTCTTAATGATCAGAAAGTAATTAAACAATTATTAAAAGTACTTTTTAACCTCACACATGGTTTTCAAAATGATTTGACCCATATGACCAAAGTGTATTTTTTTTCCATTGAGTCTCTTCAAGCCGGTATTTCTTGACATTGTTAAAACAAACTTATTAGGTCAAAGGAAGTATAAGTTACTCATATAAACTCAACCTGAGAAATGATATGGTGATTAATGGATGTGATTGTATACACATGTGTTAAAAGTGCTTCTCCAATTAGAGTCTCTGTCACAAGGAAGTGTTCTTCACATCTCCAGGAATTCCATACATCTTCTCATTTTTCTCTTCCCCATTGGAAGAATAGAGGCGTTTTTCTCAGTTCCTTGCTTTGGCTGTATTATTTTAGTCTACAGAACAGATGGCTTTCAAATCACTGAGCTGGCTCTTGAGAAATGTCTTTGGAAAGGCAAGCTTAGTCAAGAAAACTTTTAAGCAATGTTTCATATGATCTTCATAGAATGAGTCCATGGGACCTAATTTTGAAAATGGAAGGCAGGATTCATAATTAAGATAATATACTAATAAATTCAACCTCATCTATATTTTCCTTGATGAGTAGAATTCTTTAAAAGCAGGTAAAAAGATTGAATTCTACTAATGGTAGGTCAGTGAATGTCAGCAAAATTTTAAAATGAGTTTAGCTCTAGCCGGTTTGGCTCAGTGGATAGAGTGTTGGCCTGCGGACTGAAGGCTCCCAGGTTTGAGGCTGGTCAAGGGCACGTACTTCAGTGGCAGGCTGGGGCATGTTCAGGAGGCAACCAATCAATGTGTCTCTCTCATATCGATGTTTCTCTCTCTCTGTCTGTCTCACCACTCTGTCTAAAAATCAATGGAAAAAAAATATCCTCTGGTAGGGATTAACAAAAAATAAAAAATAAAATTAGTTTAAATTAATTCTGAGATGCAAAGAAAAGAAACTGATTTCAATTCTCACCTACAAGCCTATTATTTTCTCCTGGCTTCATTACAAATTGCTTTGTGTTATTGGAAATGAGTTAGCCACACCCATACATGCACACTGAGTAGTGTGACTGGGCCATTTTTCCTATACCTACAATTTTTAAATAGTAAAATAATAGCTCCAATGTAAGTCCAAACTTCTGTTCTTATCCCCCCAAAATCATCTAGCAAACATGTCTTAGTATTGATCATCAAAACCAATGTTTTAATCACATTGTAATAATTTATAGTGAACTAATATAATTATCTGAGCTATGTTGTTGCTTGACATGTCACTACTTTAGTTATGTCAATGTGCTGGCCTGGGAGAGAAGGAACAGTGATGAGCATATTTGTGAAGTCAGGGTACTGATTTCAAAAATCAGGAGCTCCAACCCAGGTGGCATGGCTCAGTGATTGAGTGTTGACCTATGAACCAGGAGGTCAAGGTTCAATTCCTGGTCAGAGCACATGCCTGGGTTGTGGGCTCAATCCCTAGTGTGGGACGTGCAGGAGGTAGCCAATCAATGAGTCTCATCACTGATGTTTCTATCTTTCTCTCCTATTCCCTTCCTCTCTAAAATCAATAAAAATTTTTTACAAAACAAATCAAGAACTCCATACATTGTCGCATAATATGATTGGAGAAAATGAAACTGTGAGGTCATCGCTACGTATTATGTCAGATGTGGGCCATTGTGCTCCATGCTTTGGACCCATGGGTCTGTGTCTGGTATGTTTTCTCTCTTTGGAGATGAAAATTCAGTCTTAACCTTTGCTCCTCTGTCAGAATGTACCTGGTTGTGTTGAGAAAGCCCCTGAGAACTGCATCAAACATTACAGAATTGACTACCCACCCCTCTTCTTGTTCATCCTTATCCCCCAATGCTGGCTTCCCACATAAATACTCAGTGATGGCTCAAGTATTAACACAAATAATTATTTTGTCAGCAAAATAATTAAAAGTTTCCTTTGAGGCCCTGGCAAGTAGCAGTATGCCAAGATTGTGGGTTCGATCTCTGGTCAGGGCAAGCCATGAATGCATGAATAAGTGGAACAACAAATCTCTCTCTCTAGGAAACCAACAGAAATGGCTTCAAAGCCGGTAAAGGTACAATGATACAGCATTTATTTTTAACAAACTCGCAGTGAGCATTTTTGCAGTTACCAACACCCTTTGGAGAACTTTCCTTCAGAAATAATAAACTAATCATCTTGATTGGCATTTTTCTTCTGTCTAGAAAATGTAAATTGTAAAGCTTAGCCCAGGGGCGGGCAACCCTTGGCATGCATGCCAAACATGGCACACCAGTAACTTTTGCTGGCACGCGAAACCCTCTTTTAATCTTCCATTTACAATTTTTTTCTTAATATCGACTTTTTTATTTTTCAGATAAATTCAGTGTAGGTGCATCTTAGATAAATAAATAATTTTACATAACAAGTTATCTTAAAGGCCACAGACATGGATTGACGAGAGAGGGGAAGAGCAATTTCTATGCCCCTGCCTTAACTCTCCCTGCCTTCCTAGATCCGACCAGTGTTTTGGTTTCATCCACATACGCTTGTGAATCTTTGTTCTCAGTGATGAACTTTGTTAAGTCTCGTAATAGAAGTAGCCTGATGGATGAAAGTAGTAGCTCGTGCATATCTCTGAAGGTCACGAAATATAAACCTGATGTAAAATCTCTGTCATCAGTGATGCAGCAGCAAAAGTCCCACTGATAATATCAAATGGAATCATAAAGTTTTCTGTTGGACTATCAGTGTCCATGTATACATTAAAAAATAAATGTATTTTTCATCATCATATACTGTGTTTTTGACGCTTGAATGAATTTTATTATTTCTTCACATACGTACACCTTAAGAGATACCAAGTAGGCGTAACATGTTCTCAAAAAATTAGGGTTGGCATGCAGAAGGATTTTGAGTCAGAGATTTTGCTGGTTTTGGGCATGCACTCACAAAAAGGTTGCCCACCCCTGGCTTAGCCTAAAGCAACCAAATACAGGCATTGGGGGCCTGCCATTATAACTTCCTAAGCAGAATCAAAATGTCACCGTTTTTCTTATAAGTGCTGGAAGAGAAAAAGAACAACCCCTCAAAGAGAAATAATAAAGAAAAAACAAAGGACTTAGTTTTCACTCCACTGGTTGTGGAGAAAGAAATTTTAGCATCAAGGGCCTGAAACAAATACTATGAAGGCCATTGAGGAGGCAAAGAGAGGCACGGGGGGCCCTGAGAGGGCCAGTTTTGAGCGAGAGCTTCCCGAAGCCGAAGCTGGGAGAGTTACAATTGGAAGGGTATTGCTGGGAGCGCTTGCCAGCTGATTTGGTTACTAGTCATACCTCCCCTCCTGCCCACGCAGAGACAGACTCCCCCTAAGTCAGCCATATCCATCGTTAGCCATCGACGCTGAGAACAAAACAGTTCTGAGATATAGATGCAGACTTCATGTCCTGCCCTTCCATGTGCTCATTATGTGCAACCTCAATGTAGAACATTCTTTCTCTGTGTGAATCAGAGCAGAGAGCAAAGGGCCCTGGGGCGGTGAAGTGACACAGCGTCACTGGAGCTTCCCATGGACGGGCCCTGCCGAGATGGGACATGGCAGACCCTTGGGGAGACAGCTGACACGTAAAGCTTCCAAAAGTCGCTTAGCCTGGGATCTCCTATCGCCCATTCATCCATTTATTAAAACCTGCTGAATGCAGGGCATTACTATATCTTCTTTCACCAGTTTTTCAAATCTTATGGCCATCACTAGCTCAGAATTTCCTTGCAAATCTCTCACACCTGGGTTTTGTCATTGGGCTGTCATGGTAAATACAGTTTGACTCTAGTCTAATCTGGCTCCAATAAAAGATATAGAGTCATTTTTTATTTGCCTCTCAAATTTACCCCTACAAGCTTTCATTGGTGAGTTTCTCTTTCTCCAAATGGGCAGATCACAGAGGAACTGGGTAACACAGTTCTAGGTGGACATTGGTGGCCAAGAGTAAGCAAAATGGAGCTTACCAGGTGACGCTGTCTCCTGGCCTTGGGTTCTGGGCGGTGCCAATGCTGAAACAAGGTAAATACAGAAGAAAGAACCTTGATGAAAAGCCAGACACTTGGAGACATGGGAGGAAGGGTGAGGTTTGGGGTAGTTTTGAACCAAGGAAGAGAGCGAGTCCTAGAGAATCTTACAGCTTTTCATGGTCTCTCTAGACATCTGAGGTCAAGGCCATCTTGCAGAAAGTAAGCAAACGTGGAATATTCCATTTATAAAATGTTTTCCAAACAATCTGAGATTTGGCCAAAATGAATTATTTATTGTTCCTTATATGGCCCTTGAAATTTTCTCCTTGGGAGTCAGCTCTCCTTATACCAGTACACTCTAATTTCTCAATGCCAAAACCATATGCCGAATGAGCGCAGGAAGAATCTGGAGGCTGTGCTAGAAATAAGTGATGGAGATTTATTTGAGGGTCTTGGAGTTTGCAACCTGGAAACACAGCGAGGCAAAAACCCAGAAGTGTTCCAAAGATGAAAAAGTAGTGAAAGTTCTTACAGCAAAAAGCACTTTGTTGAGAACTGTCAGTCCTGCGTGCGTAGCCCTAGGGATGGTCCAGGACAGTGATCAGTCAGATGGCAGGAGGCAGGGTGATGGGTGCCAGGAGCTCTGGTCAGTCCCCGTGGTCTGAATAATGGCTTTGGGGTGGATGTGAATGTGAGTCCTTCAGGGGATCAGGTGGCCTGGAAAGGTGAGCCCTTCAGGGGTAGTTAGAGGGCTACCTGGAGGTCCAGGTATGTCCAGGCATTGACATAGGACTGGAAAGTTCAAAAAAGTTTGTTTCCAGGTCAGTTAGAACAAGAATGGTCTCTCCTCGTGCCTCCACCTTCCTCCTGTTAATTTTAGCAACTTGGTTAAAGTGACTCCATTGTATATACTCCCTGTCTTCACTCTTTCCTTACAAACATACCTAAGAAAAAAGCCTCAAATTAAATTCTACTTTTCCATGAAGATAATCCCAATCATCTTATTTTGTCTTTGTTCACCCATAAACATTCCCCACTCCTGTCAGCCTTGGGAGTAACTATGCTACTTGTAGTGAAACATATATGTGAACCTGGATGAGGCTGTAGCACATGCTGTGTGTGTTTCCACAGCAGCTCACCTCCTGCCTGGCTAAGGACTTCTGAGGCTCTCCTATCGGTAAGTTCTCATTGTTTGTCACTGCTACACCTGGCTGTTCAGCAGGAATTTGTTGGATAAATTAGGGAATGAAGGAAGAGAAATGGCCAGGTCTTGGAGAACTGCTAACCCACTCTACCTTGGAAATTTCCTTTATGTTCTCTCTCCTCCCCCTTCTTAAGACTTTTCCCAATAAATATCACATTGAAAATATAGGGTAACCTGATGACAGAAGTAAAAAAGATTTTTCCTGTGGTTTCATTTTAGTAAAACCAGTTAAAGTTTTTAGAAGCGTTTCCAGCATAAGAATACAATGAAGAGGCTGTGAAGTTCAAAGTCATTGAGAAAAAACAAGCAATTATAAAACACCCTTAAAGGCTAAACCAAACATGGTTGCCACCCCACAAATTGGAGCCTAGAATGTCCACAGAGAAACAGAGGTGCTAGAGTTCGGGTCATCTTTCTACCATCTGGCCTGAGCACTTCATCACCAAGCACAGTGAGGGCCCCAAGGGAAATGGCTTCAGTTGTTAGATGTCAGCTTGCTGAGGCCATTTCAGGAGGCTGCAGGTCTAACGGGTGGGGAACATCTGTCCTGCAGCCTCTCTAGGCCTGGGTGACTCTCAGAGAGTGTGATGCCTCTGCCTTCTCATGGGTGGAAGGTAGCAATCAGCTCAATTACAACATATAGGTACTATCCAATTTGCAAAATCTATATTTGTAAAGCTAAAATATCTATTTGAGTAAAGCTGATAATATTTGCTAGAAACTTCAAGTTAGCTTCTTATAGCCAAATTTCTAGACAGTAGATGACATGCAATGTTGTTAAAGAGAAATTTAAAAGCAATATACTTTAAAAGTTAAGTAAAAATAACTTAATGGAATGTATGGATATATGTTAGTTTTATATGAACAACTATATATGTATCAACAGACTGATGGTTTAAAATTTCAAACATTAGTGAATATAATGGATTCTGTCATCTGTCAACACCTAAGTGATTTCTCATGGTTAATATCTATGGCATGGTCACATAACTCAAGATGGTTATAAATAAAGAAACTGTGTCCACATTGGTAAACTGCAGGCATATAAAATGTTCAAGTCCTAAATTTTTCCAAAATATCACAGCTCACCATTTAAGCATTTGCTGGTGTCCCCACGCTGGCCTGCCCCGAGTTACACAGCCTTGAAACTAAAGAGGCTGTCGATGACCATCCTGGAGGACAAGCATGGCCGGCAGTTTAGGCATCGCCTCAGTACTCTTTGTCTGGAGGCCACATCCTATATAATAAAAGGCAAATATGTAAATTGTCCCCTCGACTGGGAATTCAACCAGGGGGCGGGGCCTCCCCTAGCTGACCCCACCCCCGATCTGTCCCCTCCACCCTTACTTGGGGCAGGGCCGGCCTGCCAACTGCCCACATCCCCTCCCCTGGCCGGTCTCTCCCCCAGTCGCCCCCCTTCTCAATCGGGGGAGGGACCAGCCTGCCAACCTCCCATGTCCCCTCCAGACAGCCAGCCAGGACAAATTGGCCCTAATCAGGGTGGGCCAGCTGGACCCCACAGGTGCACAATTTCGTGCACTGGGCCTCTAGTAGATAATAATTTTGAAAAATCAGTGAATCCATTCTTAGGAAAATTTTTTTAGTCTTTACAAAGACTTACACAAAAGGTAATTATTTTAGAGCGGTAGAGTGATTTCTCACAAAAATACTGTAATAACCACCAGTGTAGCTTTTCAGTGTTTCCCATTACTGGGTATTGTGTCTGTCTTGGTTTACCCTGTGGTCTTGCCAAGTTAATGGCCCTCCCTCCCTCTATCTTTTGCAGGGAAACCAGAAAGGAGCTGGTTGAGGGTTTTATAACTCCGCTTATTCATCCCAGGTCAAGAATCAGTTTGGGGCCTAACTGCCTGAAATATTCCACTAGACACAGATGTATTCTTCTGGAGTGAGAATATGGAATTCCAAGGCGGCTGCCTACCTTACTTTCTCTCCACTTTTGCTAACATTTTAAATGGAATTAGTGGTAGGTTTTCTGCCACCAGCTCAGAGCTGCCCAGACTGCAGGAGGCAGGTCTGCGCATCTGAGCTCCCACTTTGCTGTGTTCATGGCCACTGCTAACCCAGCGCCCCGCAGTGCCCTGTGACAGTCACAGGCTGCACATTTATAGGCAGGTCCCGGATAACGAGTCAGCGCTGTATTGTCTAAGCACTGAAGTTTCTAGCTCCCCGTGAGCAAGCTGGAGCAGTGAACCATCTATAATAATAAAAGTGTAATATGCAAATTGACGAATGACTGACCAGCAGAAGGACTTTCCGGACGACCTTTTAGATGACCTTCTGGACTGCCATGTTATGACACACATTGGCGCCAGGCCAGCCAAGGTGGGTGCAATGCGATTGGTCCAGGGGCCTGCCATCACCCCATGATCGCCCCAAAGAGGGAGGCTCAGGCCACCCTCTGCACAGCAATGGATCACGGAGCCCGGGCTGGGTGGGCAGGGCCTCCCTCTGCTGGGTGATCTATCAGGGAACCCCCGTGATGATCACCTCAAAGAGGGAGGCCCAGGCTGCCTGCCCTAGCCTGAGAGAGGGAGGCTCAGTGGCCATGATGGCTCCCGGCCCTGTGGCAGCGGTGCTAAGTGGGCACAGCGGCTGCAGCTGGCCCCGGCCCCTAGTGTTGGGGGCAAGATGTAAGTTGGCAAGGTCCTTGCACCTGAAGGGGCTAGCAAGGCTGGGACCCTTATCCACACAGTTTTCCCAGACTTGTTTGGATGGCAATTATCAGTAGAATGAGAGCAACCTTTGTAGAATAAGAACAGCCTTTCATAACTTACCAAGAAGTCTGTAACTATTTACTGAGATATGCTGTACGAAGAACTTGTCCTTCTGCTGTGTCTCTCCCTTAGAGATTAAGGGGAACAAAGAATACATTCCTCTTGACAGACCTGCTATTCAGTGTGTTGTGTATAAATAAGATTGTGTGACTAATAAACTCACTTCAGTTCCTTGAGAACTGGATTCCTCCCAATCCTGCTTTCCTGTCTTTCTTTCTTTTCTCAATTCCCACCTCCCTGCCTCAGCCCAGCTCAACCTTGTCAGGCTGGCCCTGACACACTAGGATGCCACCTCCCCCTCCCGCATGGACTGCCACTCCTCCTGCTATGATGCCTGGGCCAATCCTGGGCCCTTTCGTGACTGCTGGCTCTCTGCCAGGGCTCGGCCCCTTGATGGGACTCCCCAGCTCATTCCTGACTGCAGAGGAACTGAAATATGCTGACATCCGCAACACTGGGGCTATGATCACCCCCTTGCACTTCTTGGAAGTGAAATTGGGCAAGAGGCCTCAACCTGTGAAAAGTGAGCTAGACGACGAAGAGGAGCGGAGGAAAAGGCACTGGAAAAAGAACAAGTGGGGCAGCCCGATGCCAGAACAAGAAGAGCGGACGGAGTGTCTGCAGGGGACTCTGAGTTGCTGGAGCTAATGAATGCGGAGCCGAAACCCAGATGGAGGAGCTGAAGCAGTAGCGGCAACAGCTCATCCTGTTGCTCAGCCGGCATCACACCACCTGCATCGTCAGGACTGACAGTGTTAAGACCCCCGACTCAGAAGGCAACCCACTGTTGGAGCAGCTGGAGGAGAAGTGACCATGGGCTGGGAGGAGGAAGGAGAGGAGGAGGAGGGTCCCAGAGGGCTCTTCCTTGCTGCATGCAAAACTCTTCAATGAGGCTCAGCACAGCCAGCATCAGCCAGGCTTTTCTGTGAAACTCAGATCAGCCACACCAGGGAGGAAACCCAGGCTGATGAAACCCAAGATCAAGCACTGAGACCACAGTAGTCCTGAGGGGAGGACTGTTCTGCCTGGGGTCAGGCTTGCAGGAGGCAGGACAGAGGCTCTAGGCTGGAGAGATGCCCAACCAGGCAGCTGTGGGCACTTCTCTGGCCTCTGCCAGGGCACCCACCCAAGGACCTCCAAGCAGCCAGGAAAAGCCATGAGTTGCAACCAAAATTAGGCTGAGGATGGACTCAGAGTGAAACTGCCATCTGCCTGCCCCTGCCCCTGATCCTGATGCAAGGCTGGAGAAGGGCACAGTGCCAGGTCCTGCTGTACCCACCCACCATGGTCCAGCTCAGTCCTGCCCAAAGTGGCAGCCGGGTCGCACCCTCACCGGCCCTGTTGGAGTTGCTATGGGCACGAGGCAGGGCTGCCCTTCCGAAGCACATACTCACTGAGTGCTTACAGACTGGCTGTCCTGGCAGGGCTTTCAACTGCACATGTTTTGTTTTTTTAAAAAATTTTTGTATTGATTAAGGGATTACAAATGTGTCTTTATCCCCCCATTGTCCCCTCATCCCCCCAGTCTTGCCCTCACCCTCACCCCTGTTGTCGGCGTCCGTCACTTATGCTTATCTGCTGCATACAGGTCTTTTGGTTGATCTCTTCCCCACCCCCATCCTCCCTACCTTCCCTCTGAGGTTTGCACATGTTTTTATACTTTCTTTTTTTTGGTTAATATTTTTTTACAAAAAAAGATTTTATACAAGCAATATATAAATGGATGATACAGTATAAACATGCTATGGTTTGTTTGTTAGGAACAGATATTCAGCAGTTATGGCCATTGCGTGTAACTTCTAAGTACTGTAGTGTCTGGGTGTTGGGGGTGGCAGGGGTGGGGTGTGGTGCATTTCCATCCTGGTAAACCCTTCATAGTACTCAGTCCTATATCGCTCAGTAAACATTACTCTTACTTAAAAAAAAAAAAGGGAAACCCAGGCTACCTGGCCGGAGGCACTGCTGGCGGGTGTGCGGGGCCAGCCAGTGATCGCCCCACAGAGGGAGGCCCAGGCCAGCCAACCGATCACACCCCACACCTGTCTCCCACAGAGGGAGGCGACTGATGGAAGGGGGGGCAGCGGCACACAGATGCAAGCAGTGGCAGCTGCAGGGGTGGGGCCAGCTTCCAGCAGCTGGGGGAAGAAAAGCCCCAATAGGCCAGGCCTAGGGGCCCTACCTGAGAGGTCCCAGATTATGAGAGGGCACAGACCAGGCTGAGGGACAATCCTCCCAGAGTTCATGAATTTTCATGCACCAGGCCTCTAGTCTCTCTCTATAAAACCCTAAAATGCAAATAGAACAAATGGCAGAACAACCAAACAACCCAATAACTGGTTGCTTTGATGTGCACTGACCACCAGGGGGTGCCGGGAGCCGGTCCAAGGTCACCTCTCCGAGAAAGGTTGTTTCCCCAGGTAGGGATTTTCCCCTGAAGTTAGGGAGGGAATAAAACCTCTTAACTAAGTGCCAGGTGGGTAGTTAATCACTTTAACTATGAACAATCATGCTTAAGCTACATAATCTTTACTCCCTGGAATGGAGATAAGAAACGCCCTAACCTTTGGAATAGAGATTGATAGGATTAGAATCAACTGGTATAAATACAGATGCAACAAGACAACAGGAGACAGAACTTAGCGACAGAACTTAGTCATAACCTAGAGAGGCAGAACCAAGAGACAGACCTGAGAGTCAGGACCTAGAGAGGCAGACCGAGAGACAGGCCCGAGACACAGAACTCAGAACCTACAGACAGAACTTAAGAGACAGAACTTAAGAGACAGAACTTACACGGAACTTAGAAGACAGAACCTGGCTGGAGATCCTAACCAGAACTTCGCTGGAGATCCTGACCAGAACTTGGCTAGAGGAACCTGGCTATGATGATCACCCGATGGCTGCCTCCGTGTCAAGAGAACCTGACTAGAACTTGGACAGAACCTGGCTGGAGAACCTAGCGAGGGAACATGGCTACAGAACCTGGCTGGAGATCCTGACAAGAGAACCCAACTATGCTGATGAACTGCACACTGCCTCTGTGCCATTCATTCCTTCTTCGCCGACTCCGTCCACACCTTTGGGAACCCCTGGAACAGGATTCCCATAGGTAAGCCCCCCCTACTGAGAACCCCCACATTCGGGACGGATAGGACTCCACCAGGGTACTGCAGACCCCCCTATAGAGGATAAGTAGGGTAAGAAGGTGGATAGTACAGAACTTAGATTGAGAAGATGTGCCATACTGAGTCCAAAGAAAGAAGACTCTGTATTGATCTTTACATTAAGAAGATGTGCCATACTGAGTCTAAAGAAAAAAGACTCAGTATTGATCTTTTAACGCATATGCTTGCTAGCAGAGGAGTTAAGGTTACTCCCAGTCAGATAGAACATTTTATACAAGAAATATGTCCATGCTTTTCTGAGGAAGGAAAGGTGCCGGAAAGGTAAATGTAGAGGCATGGGAGAAGGTAGGCCCAAGGAGCCTTATCCTTAATCCCACTGCAGCCCTTCCACCCCGGGAAAGTGCAGGATTGGCAAGCTCTCCCTGGGGTGATAGATCAGGACTCAGGTGATAGCAGAAAGCGCCAATCCTACTCTTAAAATGGATACAAGAGAGCATTTGGGATTTTTCTTTTTAATGCCTGCTTTTAAAAAATAAAAAAGGGGGAATTTGCCGGGAGCCGGTCCAAGGTCACCTCTCCGAGAAAGGTTGTTTCCCCAGGTAGGGATTTTCCCCTGAAGTTAGGGAGGAAATAAAACCTCTTAACTAAGTGCCAGGTGGGTAGTTAATCACTTTAACTATGAACAATCATGCTTAAGCTACATAATCTTTACTCCCTGGAATGGAGATAAGAAACGCCCTAACCTTTGGAATAGAGATTGATAGGATTAGAATCAACTGGTATAAATACAGATGCTACAAGACAACAGAAGACAGAACTTAGCGACAGAGAGAGTCAGAACCTAGAGAGGCAGACCGAGAGACAGACCCGAGAGACAGAACTTAGAACCTACACTCAGAACTTAGATGAGGATCCGAGAGACAGACCCGAGACACAGAACTCAGAACCTACAGACAGAACTTAGCAGCAGACCTCAGAAGGCAGACCTCAGAAGGCAGACCTCAGAAGGCAGACCTCAGAAGACGGACCTTAGAACACAGAACTTAGAACACAGAACTTAGCAGACAGGACCTACACAGAACCTAGAACTTCGCTGGAAAGAACATGGCGGGGGATCCTGGACAGAACCTGGCTGCGGAGCTTGGTTGGAGAGCCTAGACAGAGCCTGGCGACCGAGCCTGGCTGGAGAGCCTGGCGAGAGAACATGGCTACAGAACTTGGCTGGAGGACCTGGAGAAGCTGGCTGGAGAAACTAGCAAGAGAACATGGACACAGAACTTTGCTGGAGACCCTGAACAGAACTTGGCTGGAGATTGTGGCTAGAGAACCTGACTGGGCTGCTGAACAACTGAACGCTGTCTCTGTGTAATTCCTTCTTCGCCGACTCCGTCCACACCTTTGGGGACCCCTGGACCTGCTGGGGCTGGACCCCGGCAAGGGGGCACACACGGAACATGGTAGGCATCTGCCACTGCAGGATGGTGAAGCAGGTGAGGGGGAGTGCCAGACCAAGGCAGGGCATGGGTAGCTGTCATCAGGGTGAGCCGCTGGTGGGTACTGAAAATTCTTTGCTCCTGCGTGTGCAGCCCCACCAGGCACTCACGACTGCTGCTAGTGCTGGCCCCAATCACTCTGTGTTGTCAGTGGGTGCAAGTGGGGCCACAGCAATGGGAGCAGGGCTGCTGGCAGACAGGGGACCAGGGGCGTGGTGGGAGGGGCCAGGCAAGGGCGTGGAGGATGAGCTGAGAGGCGCCCCTGTGCCCACTGCAGCCTCGCGGCCCAGTTACTTTAAAGGTGCATGAATTTGTGCACTGGGCCCCTAGTTTAAGATAATGTAGCAGTGATCCTGGAACATCACACCCACAGCGTGTCCTTCCTCCCTTAGGAAGCGGTCCTCTCACATGCGGGAGCGTAGGTAAGCACAGATACCTGGCACACATTGGAGCCGTGTTGGATGACATGTCAGAATGCTGAGAACTGCTCCGAACTATTTTAAGAGGAAATTACAACACAAGGGTGTAGGCCTGGCATTGACATGGTGCACCCTGACTGCTTCCACATCCTGCTGGGACCTGCTGGAGATCTAAGGAGAGGAAGGAAAGGGCTGGAGGCTGCACCGGGGGTCTTCTGTGTAGCCTTCCCGTCAGTAAACACTGTCATGGGCGTACTGGCATTGTTTCCATGTTACCCAACCCTGAGACACACGCCCTGATGCTCAGCAGGCCGTAGGGACCTGCAGTGCTGGCTCACGCAGCTGCACCACCCAGTGCCACACAGAGGCTGTGGGTTTTGTTAGGTCCCTTCATCCAGTTGTTCGTTAAGGTATTTTTTAAAATTTTAGTCTTGCTCCTAGTAATCCAGATGATAAGAAGTAGAAGAAAAAATAAATTAAGATCATGAGGAAAACTTAAAAAATCTCTCAGGACATAAATTTTAAAATCATTGTTATTTGTGCCTTACTTAAAAGTGTGACTAGAAGGAATAAGTCTAAGAAGGACCGTGGCAGGGACTTAACAAACAGCCTGAAATATACAAATGAATGGCGAGCTAAGGACCAGCGTCATCCTGAGAGGATCCTGCCTAACAGTGTACATTCTTGGTAACTTTAGTTAAATTAATTCTTAGGTTTATTTCCTCGTTATGTGTCAATTTATTACATAAAATTGCAAAGATGCTACAAAGCCTAGTTCTCAAGAAACATGAAGGGAATTTCACCGGCCTCTTTAATATCCTTAAACTATTCCTCTGAAAGTCATCACCTTACAGTCTTTTCTCTTCTTTCCAAAATGTACAATGCCTCACTGCCTTCTGAAGTTTCTCTAAGTTCATCATGTCATTGAAAGTGCTGAAAGCAGCACTTGTTTCTAACAACCAGCTCACCGTCCTCAGTTCAGCAGTACAATTTTTTTGTCTATTATAATGAGATACATTTCAATGTACTCAAGCCAAGCTCTTCCTGATGTTCAGCTTCTAGGAAGTAGCTGCCTTTTGTCTGTTAGGAGATGTGCAGGAACATCAAGATGGACTTAGTCAAGGAGGACAGGTGGCAAAAGAAGTTTAAAAAAGGCCCTGGCTGGGTAGGTGGCTCCTTTGATTAAAGCGTCACCCCCACATGCCAAGATTGTAGGTTTGATTCTCAGTCAGGACACATGTAAGAATCAACCAGTGAATGCATCAATAAGTAGAACAACATACCTCTCTCTTTTTCTATCCCCCTCTCCTTCCTCTCTCGTTTTAAAATCAGTAAAATAAAAACTTTAAAAAGAAATTTGGAAAAAAAGAAATTAAAAGTAAGACAGGAAAATAAATCCTGACAGCTATAGAGTCTCAAGGATTATTTATGTGTAAATATTGAATCAGGAAATTTCCATGTGGGGGAACTTTGATTAGTAGAAAACATCATCAAAGGGAGCAGAGAGTTATTGGATTGCCCGGTTCTAAGTGACCCTCACTCTATGAAGGGCCCTCTGGGCCCATAGGTAGGTCTACCTGCTCTGAGTGCACCGCACACCTGCGCACGCGCGGAACTGTTCCCGCCCCCCATATCACTAAAGCGCAGGATACTCAGGGGCTTGTGCCATTTTTTTCTTCAAATTCAGTTATTGAATAGTTACTATTTAACTAGTCAATTAACTATAACTATTAACTAACTATTTAATTCTGCTTTATCTGATAACCTAGTCCTATGGTCTTTAGACCCTAATTGAATGAAGCGGTACTCATGGCAAACCTTTGACTCTACAAGAGAACAACAATCATAATGATATCAACATAACAGGTGGGGCAATTTTGAACGTTTTTCTTCTCTCTCATGATCTCTGTCAGGCTGTGAAACATCACATATTTGTGTAACCACATACCGATACGCTAGAATTTGCTACTTAAGATTACACTGAAAACTGCTGCTTTCAAACCAGTCACGCTTACCTCCCAAGAGCTGTGGCTCCCACAAGCTGTGGCATAAACATGTTAGCGAGATGCCAAATCTGTCCGCTCCTCCCATTTTCATGACTACAGAGAGAGAGGGGAGGCTGCAGCTTGCCTGCTGTGCTCACTCCTCCTGGGGGTAAGTAGAGGGCAAGTGGCACCCAAGGCCCTCCAGGAGCAGCGCTGCGCCCAGGAAGCATGCTGGTCGCAGCCCTGGGTCCTGAGGGCACCACGCCGCCGAGACACAGGCCCAGTGCCAACCTGCAGGAACCTGAGTGCCCACTTCAGGAAGGCCGGAGGACAATGACCTCTCAAACTCTCAGCAGAAAAATGTCTGGGCCCAAGCATTCCTTTTTCTCATCTCTGGCTTGTAACTTTGCTGACCTAAAGTTAAAGCAACTTTGCTATTGCTACAAACTGATAAAACAACGGTCCTAATATGGCAAAAATAATCATTATTTTGTTGTTTCTTTTCACTAATCGATCCATGTTTTACAACAATGTTAATTCGCTAGCGCACTGGGAAGAACACGCTCTTCCGTTGCAGGTGGTGTCATACCCCACGCGGTGGTCACGGCAAGCGCCATGCGCCCTGCAGCCCCAGCACTTTCTACTCGTGAATATGATTGTAAGAAAGTATTGAAAGATAATTTTGGGGGAAAAGTAAAATCATTAATCACATACAGATGGAAAAATAACCACATATTAAAGAATTATTTTACTCATGTGTCATGAGGAAACCAGGCAGATGTTACTACTGGTTCAGAGGAAAAGAGAAAACAGCACAGATTTACATGGAGTAAAGGAGTGGAGATGAAATGCAAACGTGTTTTCCACATCAGGAGGAAATTAATTATAGTCTAACCGATGCACAGAATTTGCATATCATCAGTTACCTTCAACTTACAAACGTTGCAAAATAACTCAAAGGGAAAGCTTTCAAATGTTCACCACTGAGTATGAGATTGGGTGAGGGTCTGTCATATATGGCCTTTATTATGTTGAGCTACTTTCCTTCTATACCCATTTTATTGAGTGTTTTTTTTTAATTTTTAAATTCTTTTGTTAATTCTCACCAGAGGATATTTTTCCCATTGCTTTTCAGAGAGAGAGTGAAGGAGGGAGGAAGGAAAAGAGAGAGAGAGAAAGAGAGAAACATTGATGTGTCCCATATCCATTGATTGCGTCCTGCACACACCCTGACTGGGGACAGGAACCGGCAACCCAGGTACATACTCTTTTTTTTAAAATATATTTTATTGATTTTTTACAGAGAGGAAGGGAGAGAGACAGAGAGTCAGAAACATCGACGAGAGAAAAACATCGATCAGCTGCCTCCTGCACATCTCCCACTGGGGATGTGCCCGCAACCAAGGTACATGCCCTTGACCGGAATCGAACCTGAGACCCTTCAGTTCGCAGGCTGAGACTCCATCCACTGAGCCAAACCGGTTTTGGCCCAGGTACATACTCTTGAGCAGGAATCAAACCACGATCTTTTGGTGCATAGGCTGGCATTCTAACCACTGAGCACACTGGCCAGGGTTTATTGAGTGTTTTAATCATAAATAGATGTTGTGTATTATCGAATGTTTTCTCTGCATCCATTAAGATCATATGATTTTTGCCCTTTTATTTTGTTGATATGGTGTATTACATTGATTGATTTGCATGTGTTTAACAATCCTTGTGCCCTGGAATGAATCCCACTTGATCGTGATGTATTATTTTTTGGATGTACTGTTGTATTCGATTTTGATGTATTATTTTTTTAATGTACTGTTGTATTCGATTTTCTAGTATTTTGTTTAGGATTTTTGCATCTGTATTCATCAGAGATATTGGTCTATAGTTTTCTTTTGCAGTGCTATCCTTGCCAGGTTTAGGTATCAAGGTTGTGGTGGCCTCATAGAATGTGTTAGGAAGTATTGCCTCTTCCTGCTTTCACTGTGGCCAAGACAAGACAACCAAAGTGTCCTGTAATAGATAATTGAATGAAGAAGCTGTGGTACATTTATACTATGGAATAGTACTGAGCCATAAGAAAGGATGAAATACTGCCATTTGTGACAAACAGGAATAGACCTGGAAAATATCATGCTAAGTGAAATAAATCAGTCAGAAAAAAGCTAAGAACCATATGATTTCACTCATATGTGGGATGTAAAACTGAAACTCATAGACACAGACAATAATATGTTGGTTACCAGAGGGAAGGGGTTGGGGGCTAGTAAAAGGTAAAGGGGGTCAAATGTATGGTAACAGAAGATGATTTGACTTCAGGTGGTGAGCACATAAAGCAATATGTAGATGTGTGTCATAGAATTGTGCACTTGGAACCTCTATGATCATATTCACCAATATCACCCTCATAAATTTAATTTTTAAATAGCTCAAAGACCATAAACAGAGTAAGAAAATGATAAATCTGGAGGGGCGTGCTACAAAGGATGCAGTTTTCTGTTGAAACATTGTTTTCCCCATAATTTCCCATCTATTCTATCTAATAATAGACAAACACGGTAATTAACTGTACCTCCGACATGCTTCCCATGGACTAATCAGGGCAATATGCAAATTAACTGCCAACTAAGATGGCGGTTAACCGCCAACAAAAATGGCAGCTAATTTGCATACTGCAGCCAGGGTAGGACAGCGCAAGCCGCCATCCAGGGCCCCGTGTGCGACCTGGGTGTGGGCAGGGGCTGGGGCGAAGGCAAGCGGTACCAATCACCTGGCTGGAGCCCTCACCCGCCCACCGGAGACAAGGGGCCCACTCCTGTGTGTGATCTGGGTGCAGGTGCGGGCTGGGGACAAAATAAACAGTGCCAATCGCCTGGCCAGAGCCCTCGCCCGCCCACTGGAGACAGGGGCCCACTCCTTTGTGCAACCTGGGGGCAGGCGGGGGATTGGCGGCATCCCTTGCCTTAGCATGAGCCCCGCCCGCCCACCAGAAGCCAGCCAGCCCAGGGCCAGGAAGGCAGGAGGCAGCCCTGGAGCACTGGAGCCACCGGGGCTCTCCCCGCTGTCCGTGCTTCATGAATCCCAAGTTTCTGCGGAAGCGAAGGCTGCAGGATGCAAAGCGGGAGACAGGGGAGCAGGCCAAGTGCCACTCGGGCTTGACAGAGAGCACCAGTGCAGAGGAGATCTCCCTAGGGAGCAGCGGCTCCCCCTGCTGCCGGGGAGATCTCCTCTGCGCCGGTGCCCTCTGGAGAGGCACTTGGCCTGCTCCCCTGTTTCCCTGCTCTGCATCCTGCAGCTGCCTGCAGCTTCTGCCTCTGCGGAAACTTCCGATTCATGAAGAGCGGCGGTAGAGAGGAGGAGGCACTTAAGAAGTCCCAGGCTGCTGGTGCCAGGAGCTGGGAACTTTGTGCTGGGGCGCTTCCAGCAAGGCTGGTGGCAGAGGGGAGTTGGGACTCTGGCCACCGCCGCCGCCCCCCAGCTGGCTCCAGGCGCTTGGCGTGATGCTGCTTTGGCTGCTGGAAGCTCCGCTGCTGCTTGGGGTCCAGGCACAGGAGGCTGGCCAGGGTCCTGGGCCAGGTCAGCAGCCCCCGCCGCCGCCTCAGCAGCAACAGAGCGGGCAGCAATACAATGGTGAGTGAAGCCTGAGCTCTGCCTGCCCACCGGGGACATGGGGCCTTCTGAGAGAAAGAGAGAGAGAGAGAGAGAGAGAGAGAGAGAGAGAGAGAGAGAGAGAGAGGGAGAGGCGGAATTTGGCACCCCGCATCCTTCCTTGATTGACCGCTGCGATTCCAAGCCAGCAAGGGCTGCCTTCAGGCTGCATCTCCAGGTCCCTCATCCCCACCCCAGGCCCGACAGCACAGTGCTGGGCAGGGGCACTCAGGGGTTCGGGAATGCAGAGTGAGGGGCCAGCACGACATTGGGGGGGGCGCTGTGTTTACACTGCCAAGTTCCCCACTTCTGCCCTGGCCTGCATCCCTCCTCCTTCCCCTCAGAGGCCTAGCTCCTGCCTACATGCTTGCTGGGCAGGCCCAACTGCACCAGGGAGTGAGCCATGGAGATCAGGATGGCCACTTCCTGGGATGGGATGGCCAGACCACAGGGATTCATGAAGGCGATGAGGCCCATGGGGCATGTGCAGCCCTCCGGCAGTGGGGGTGGCTGGCCAAGCCGAGTCTGGCTTCAGTGGGGCCAGTGGGAGCCCGAGGCCACCCCAACCCCCACAGGTTCTGGGCAGACGGTGGCTCAGTGGAGAGTGGTATCTCCATGCATGGTGCCCAGGGGCGGCTGTGAGCTGCTGCAACCCCACCCCATGCTTCAGGGAGGGGGAGAAGGCTTGCAGCCACCAGAACCCTAGGCTGCACCGCCTGGCCTGTGCCTCAGCCTGCCAGGTTGGTAGGGCCCAGAGCAGGTGAGCTGCTCCCTTCCCCCAGAGGTAGAACAGGGAGGAGTGCGCTGGGTGCAGGGAGGGGACCTCAGCTGGGATCCTCCTGGTGTGGGCCCAGGCAGGGGCTGGTGTAGAACTACCAGGGCAGAGTTGCTTCGGTGTCTCGAAGTTTGCAACTGACCCAAGGAGGAAACCCGAGAGGGGAAAGGCTGGGAGGCATGAATTGCCAGCACTGTAGCCACTTGAAAACAGCTCCACTTGGAATGTGAGGCAGTTGTATGTTCAGCTGAGAAGTGAGGGGGCTGAACTCCACCATCGCTGGGCTCCTGTCAGTCCAAGGCCCAAGCGTCCACCATGACAAGGAAAGAACAGAGTGAGGGGCCCAGAGGAAGGGAGGACAATTCAAAAAAACTGTGTCTAGACTTTCCCCAGCCCTCTCCTTCTTTCTGCTGCCTACAAGAGCCCCAGGCCCAGCCACAGTTCTGTGTCCACCTTTTAGTCCCCTATTCTCCAACCACCGAGGAAAGAAATGAGGAAGGAGTCTGTGCTGTCTTCAGAAAGTATCTATATACCTTATAGGCCAGTTGCCTTCCACAGAGGGAGGCCAGACTGTGGCTTAGGCCTGCTTCCCACAGGGACATCAGTAGGATATCCTGTGTGGGCTCCCAGACTTAGAGGGGGCAGGCTGGGCTGAGGGATGCCCCCTGAGTGCACAAATTTTTGTGCACCGGGCCTCTAGTATATATATATAAAAGCCCAGTGACCGAAAGGCAGAACAATCAGAATGAACCATCGACCAGTCACTATGACATGTACTGATCACCAGGGGCAGATGCTTAACACAGGAGCTGCCCCCTGGTGGTCAGCGTGTTCCCATAGTGGGAGCGCTGCTTGGCTGACGGGGATGAGTGGCTGCTCCTGCAGTGGGAGTAGCTGCTAAGAGGGCAGGGTCCAAAGCTGCTCAGCTGACCAGGATGAGCGGCACTTCCGCAGTGAGCCGATCCCCACAGTCCACGCCCTCCACCAGTGCATGAATCTGTGCACCGGGCCTCTAGTCTTTTAATAAAAAATGGTCTTAAAGAAGTCTTTAAATTTCTGTAGGTTTGCTCAATTTTTTGCCCAGGTGCAGGAAAGTGTTGACTTGCCGTATGGCCTTCTGAAGATTTCTGCTGGAAGTTTTCATAGGAACCTCAGGTTGGGCCTTTAAACACTGCTGGAGGCTTAGAAGCCAAGCCCAGAGCTCACCATTCCATGCAAACTGCAGCACTTATTTGTTTGGGTGAACTTCTCTTTCCTCCAGGTTTTCAAAATATCTGTTTCCTGGACTGGCCCAGAAGTGACCTTCACTCACCAGTTTTCCCAAAAGGGCTCTGTACACATTGGTTCCATAGAACAAATCTTAGTTTGTCCAGAGTGTCTGCTAAGACCTAGCTAAGTGTGCGTCCATCTTAAATATGACCCTGTAGGCCAAGGTTTACATAGCCAAGGTGTCCAGGTATGTCCTAGTACAGTGATGGTGAACCTATGACACAAGTGTCTAGGTGACACGCGAACTCATTTTTTTGGTTGATTTTTCTTTGTTAAATGGCATTTAAGTATATAAAATAAATATCAAAAATATAAGTCTTTGTTTTACTATGGTTGCAAATATCAAAAAATTTCTATATGTGACACAGCACCAGAGTTAAGTTAGGGTTTTTCAAAATGTTGACACACTGAGCTCAAAAGGTTTGCCATCACTGTCCTAGTAGGAGGACAGATGGTCACTGCTTCTTCCATTAGTGATATTGCTATGAAAATAAGAATATTCTAAAAGAGTTTCCAAATTCTGGAGGGCTCAGATAGGTGAATAAAATATCCTTTACAAATGTTTCATTTCAGTTTACAAAAATAGAGTCTGCTACTTATTATGAGTTATTAAAATTTGTCAAGAGAGTTTAACACTCAAGATAGGAATAATTTAAGAGAAAGAACTTCCTTATATATTCTGAAAATAGGACATTAAACATCAACAATACTCCAAATGAAATCTAGCATCATCCTTCATCAGGTAGTTGCATCCTGTGTGGCTAAGATTCTGGAGCTCCTGACCCAGTTCTGCTGGTGTGGTCTCAGGTTTGCCTTGGTGATGCCATCAGAAGCCTGGACCCAAAGGTCATGGTCATGTCTGTTCAGCAGGCTCTTGGAGAGTCCTCTGTTGAAGACAGAGCCTGTTGACCAGGTTGAAGAGCTCTCAGGGAAGCATTTGAGTGAAACAGCAGCAACAAACACTGTCCACTCATGGCCAGACTCCAGGAGCGTGGCCTCCTTCCTGATGACCATTTCCAAAGTGGAAAGTTAATGAGGGCTCGTCAGGAGGCCGATGCAGCTGACAGGGAAAAAAACAACATAATAATGTCAATCCCCCAAAAGGGCTTCAGACAAAATAATTATCAACAAATCCTATTTTCAAGGATGACAATGAATGTGAGTTCAATTTATAAAAATGAGTGAAATGACCTTTACAGAAAAATATTGTGGTGTAAAAATAACAATGTTTATACATTATATCATTACTAGAGGCCTGGTGCACAAAATTATTGCAAGGGTGGGTCCCTAGGCCTGCCTGGCAATCAGGGTCGATCAGGGCCTCTGACTGCTGACTGGGGCCTTCCTTCTGGCTGCAGGCCAGAGCCTCCCTTTCCCGGCTGCCGACTGAGGCCTTCCTTTGTTCCATGCCACCCCCTGGTGGTCAGCACATGTCATAGCAAGTGATCAGTTTCTTGGTAAAACTCCCATGGGGACAATTTGCATATTAAGCTTTTATATAGAGAGATTATACTGAGCATGACCGAGAACATAGCGAGGGTGTCAAGTAGAGTTTCAGTAAGTACAGCGTGGTCTCAACAGCTGTACGCTGTTAAACCCAATAGGTGATTATTGCGAATTCCAAGCCAAAAGCTACTAACTTAGAAAATGCTATAGTCAAATTAAAGAAATAATGATGCAACAACATTAATGTTTTAAAATAAATGTAACTGAACTTGTGACTGATACAGGACACCTCTGACTAAGCACAGCTAGAGCAGCTTCCAACACATGGAAACGTATTGTGGACAGCGCGGACACTGGCAGATCTCCAGGAAAGGCCCATATTTCATGGTTATTCATAGTATTAGCATTTACCTAAACCAATTGGAGCATCTCTTCTGATTTAACAACTCTCCCCACACGCTCATCAGTAGTGATATAGCAAATACACCCCATCGTTTCCTCTCTTTTTACAAGGTAGGAGACCATACTGTTGTGATTTCCAGGGCCTCCTGGGGAATTTCAGGAATGATTTTGGGCATAAGACATCCTTAAAGGTCTGTGATTTTATTTTATATTTACATTTTGATTTGAAAAAATAAGCAAAAATCAAAAGTTGTCAAGAGATTTTAACATTCAAGATAGGAATAAGATCCAAGTGCCTGAGAGAAAATATTGCCACTCATTTCAAAGTCACAATAAAATATTTGAAAATTAAGGGTGGAAGGTAAACACGACAGTAAAGAATGTTGGCTCTTTACTAGTGAAAGCCTTTGTTTTCTAAATACTCAAGGACATCAGAAGTCAACATAGGCCATAGGAGGTGATCCTGGTTAGGCACATTGTTTGCATCTAAGCATATTATACAGAAAAAAATGTCATGGTACCGGTGATGGCAATAAAAATTAAACCAAGAAAAGAGGTCTTCCAAATTCAGGCACATTCTGCTAAAAATTTAAAATATTTCACACCTTTTTAAACTCAAGTATTAATGCAAGACAAAAAGTGCTCCTTTCCAAAATGTGTTCTTCCCTGTGCTCTTTTCTATTCTGGAATAAATTGACCTTTTACTGTGGAACCAATGTCAGGGGCCCCATAGGTCAGAATTAGTTTCATAGCATCACTACCATGTTATTAATGGGCAGTGCATTCATCATTGGTATTTTCAAATTCATTGATAAGTGAGCACTTAAAAATTTTTGTTTCAATTTCCAACACTCTAGCTTCCAATGATCTTAACCCACCGAAGCCTTGTGGATCCCGCAATGAGCCTAGAGAGCACAAAACACACTCCTGTTTGAGGAGCGACTCTTCTTCAAGAAGCAGAAACATGTACCTAGATGTCTTTCTCTGGAACTGTTGTGCCTCAGTGCAATCCCATTCCACATTCCAGTTTGTCAATCCTAATTGTTTAACCCCAATAACTTCTGTTTTAGAGAAAACTGGGGTGGACTCCGTGAGTGTCCGCTCAGCACCTCACAGTCCAGCACAGCTCATAGCCACTAACCCATCTTATAGTAAACTTCTCAGAGTGGCAAATATTAACGCATCCAAGGACAGACCTGAAGATATAGTCTTTCTATAGCATATAAAATGATATACAAAAGCATATGAACTTAAAATTAAGCTTAGCAGGCAGTGTTTCTGTGTTCTATTTTACTTAAAAATAGCCTAATTATGTAATGAATACCCATTGATAACTAAGTTAACATCAATCCAAAGTTGCCTGAAGATCTTAGAAGTTATCTTCAAATTGAAATACTACAAAACATAATTAGTTGAAATAATTTTTCAGGAATAGTGAATCGACTTACTTAAACACAAATTTACATTTTTCATGACGTTAAACATTAAGGAAAAGTCACGCTAACATACTTGACCAGTAAACCAGCATCAGCCGAAGAAGAGCACAGCACGTGAACACAAACCTGCCCTGACGCCTCACACTGGTAACCAGAATAGCCAGCTGTGGTGTTTCCATTAAACCAAAATCATAAAGTCTCATTTGTCGTGATTTACCTAAACCATATGCATTTGAATTCTTTAAAAATCTTCAAGTTAGTTTCAAAAATAGTACCTTTTAAATCTAGCACAATGAAAATATTGGAAGTTCAGTTTTTTTTCTGAGAATTTTAATATTTTATAGATATCAGCACTTCTTTATTTTTTTTAAATATATTTTATTGATTTTTTACAGAGAGGAAAGGAGAGAGATAGAGATAGAGAGTTAGAAACATCAATGAGAGAGAAACACCGATCAGCCGCCTCCTGCATATCCCCCACTGGGGAAGTGCGCACAACCCAGGTACATGCCCTTGACCGGAATCGAACCTGGGACCTTTCAGTCCACAGGCCAATGCTCTATCCACTGAGCCAAACTGGTTTCGGCAACACTTCTTTATTTTTATGAGCCAACCAGAGTAGAGGTTCTTTAGGAGCTGTGCAATCTAATTTACTAACAATATTGAATATAGGAAGATATTATGACCTCACACAGTGAGACAAAAGGCTTCTGTGAATTACAGACATATAACCAGAGATACAGACACAGATGGACAGAATGCATAGCTTCAATTTTCAAGTTTTAGACATGGGTCAAGAATAAACACAGACTTACAAAAGTCAGTGGTTATCAAAGAACTCATCCATGGGTACAAATTCACCAAATGGTCAAACCACAAGATGAAATTCTAAATAGGAGTTAACGTATCAGCCCAAAACAAAACTAGAGAGGGTGGAAATCACACCAGAAAAACGGGAGGTGGCCAAGCCCGGCAAACCCTTTGGACCCACCTCCGAGTGAGCCAGACCTGCCACCTGTTCGGGATAATTGAGGAAACGCTAAAATCTTGACTACCCCGCAGAAATCAGAATTGGCCCGTGTTAAAGAATGTATTTACTCACATGATGGTAAGGGAATGAGACACAGGATAGCCAGTTATGTCAGAACAGCACTCATTTACAGAGTGACAAGGGTGTTGACACGAATACAAATGTGGACAAAATTGTTTTGTTTTGTTTTTCATAGAGGGAGGAAACCTCATTAAAATCATTACCAGACAGGACAAAACTTACCAAAATGTGTAAGGACTAAACAGTCCAAAGACAGCGACCAGGGCTGGAATTGAACAAATCAAGAGAATGAACTACAGGTAACAGTTTTCCACTGAAACACATTTTTTTCTGCTAAGTAATCCTACACTTTACACCTATGATGTCCTCGCCAGGGCGGACTGCAGAGGCTGTAGGTGGCTGCACAGCCAGGGCTGCGGCTGCTCCACGGCCTGAACTCACTCAGGGTACAGTCACCTCAGGACCAGACTCGCGCCATGCACCCCTCGGTTCTCACATCAGACAGCGAGGCCCCCGCTGCAAATGGCCACAGAGAACATCTGCTTTTTGTTTTTCATGCTTTGCAAGCACCCAGGGGAGAGGACAGAAAGATGTTTGTATATAAACTAGTCACCAAACCACCCCTTCCTCCAAGACCATGTGAACCTAGAAGATAGGAAGGAGCTGAGAAGCTCCTGTGGGGCCTCCAGGATCAGGGGCTACTCCCGACTCTGGGGAGCCCTGGCCCAGCTCGCAATCCTCGGCTGTGTGACAAGAGCACTCATCAGACCGCCTGTTCCAGCCCAAACCCTCCAGGGCCTCCTTCTATGACGTGCTCTGCAGGGTGGAGTCTCTCTCCACAGAGGAGTCCTGCAGAGCCTGGGGCCCTGGAACCCACACACGGGGTCACGGGGAGCAGCACAAGCCTCAGGGCCCTGGAGCCAACACATGGGGTCACAGGGAGCAGCACCAGCCTCGGGGGCCCTGGAGCCCACACACGTGGTGAGAGGAAGTGGGCCCTCCCACACCCAGTTCTCCCCCATGGGCACTCTGCGTCCTGACCTTCTGGCTTGGGCGCCACTGCTGACCTTGAGCCTGCCGAGCACGGTGAGCTCCTGTTTCCGGGTTCGGCGCGAGCAGTGACAGCGCCCACACTTTCTCTGGGAGCAGGAGAAAGGGACAAAGGGGCTTGTGGTCTGGCTCTGCCTGGCTCCGAAGGGGAGGCCCGGTACCCACCGCGCAGCCTGATCCTGACTCTGGGGTCCCTGGGAAGCACTTGAAACCACGGACCAGACACGGCTTTTTCTCGCTCAGGAGGTACCTCTCTTCTCTACCATCTTTGTTAAAGTGGCTCAAAATCCCCCAACATTTAAAAAATTAAATTGTTTCTTTCTTCCATTAACCTGTCCTTTTCTTTTTTTTTTTTTTTTTTTTTTTTACAGAGAGGAAGGGAGAGAGATAGAGAGTTAGAAACATCGATGAGAGAGAAACATCGATCAGCTGCCTCCTGCACATCTCCCACCGGGGATATGCCCGCAACCCAGGTACATGCCCTTGACCGGAATCGAACCTGGGACCTTTCAGTCCGCAGGCCGACGCTCTATCCACTGAGCCAAACCGGTCTTGGCATGTCCTTTTCTAATAGAGCAAGCATGTCAAACTCAAAGGCTAACACGGGCCAAATAAACATGGTGTAAGTGTCTGTGGCCGCAGACAAACAAAAGCTTTGATTTCCATAGAAACATAGTTTTATTTTGATAGTGACATGCTGAATACAAAGGGCTGAAATAAATGAGTCATTATTCACATAAAATAACATTTTAATAAAAACTAATATTTGTTCTTGAACATTAACTTACCACACACTGAATAACTGCACAAATTAATAAGCGTGACGCAAATAAACCTATTTTTCTTGTTTTCTGAAAGCAAAATATTTACTGTTGTGCACACCAAACAAGTCAGTCCAAGACTAATGATGTGGCCATCGGCTGCTAAAATATTCACTGCTGGTATTGGTGGAGGGAAATGGTGCGCCTGAGTGTAAGGCACATAAGGGAAATGAATGCAACACGATCATAGTAATCAGTCATTAGTGAACGTTGTAGTTCATCTACACTACTAAAAGAGAAACATGGTAATTGGCGTATGACCGCTACCCTTCCCATTGGCTAATCAGCGAGATATGCAAATTAACTGTCAGCCAAGATGGCAGCCGGCAGCCAGGCAGCTTGAAACTAACATGAGGCTTGCTTGCTTCAGTGATGGAGGACTCCAACGTTGCCTGCCTGCCGCTGCAGGCCTCTGAGCTTGCAGTTTAAGAAACTCTGTAACAAATACCACCGGACTTCAGCCAGCAGGATTGCAACATTGTAAGCAAAGGCCAGAAACCTACTTTCAGCAGCGGAGGCCTAAGGGCTGAAGCCAAGCCTCAAAGCTAAAGCTGGCCCAGAATAAAAAAAGAAAAAAGAAAAAAAGGAGCAGTTGAGAGCTTCAGTCACCCTCAGCCTGAAAACAGCCCTCAGCCCCTCACCCAGACTGGCCAGGCACCCCAGTGGGGACCCCTACCCTGAAGGGTGTGTGACCAGCTGCAAACAGCCATCATCCCCTCACCCAGGCTGGCCAGGCACCCCAGTGGGGACCCCTACCCTGATCCAGGACACCCTTCAGGGCAAACCAGCCGGCCCCCACCCATGCACCAGGCCTCTACCCTATATAGTAAAAGGGTAATATGCCTCCCAGCACCGGGATCAGCAGAGCCATGAGGCCTCCCGGCACCGGGATCAGCGTGACAGGGGGCAGCGCCCAAACCCTCTGATCACCCTGTGGCTCTGTGTGTGACAGGGAGCGGGGCCACAACCTCCCTATCCACCCTGCACTGTTCGTGACAAGGGAAGGTGCCCCAACCCCCTAATCGGCCCTGCTCTGTGCCTGATAGAGGGGAGCTCCCCAACCCCCCCCCCCCACAGGCCCTGCTCTGTGTGTGACGGGGTAGAGCCATAACCTCCCCATCAGCCCTGCCCTGAGTGTGAGAGTGGCGGGCTGCACCTAGGGATTGGGCCTGCACTCTGCCACCCGGGAGCAGGCCGAAGCCAGCAGGTCGTTATCTCCCGAGGGGTCCCAGACTGCGAGAGGGCACAGGCCGGGCTGAGGGACCCCCTCCCCCCCCGAGTGCACTAATTTTGTGCACCAGGCCTCTAGTTGTTAATAATTAAGTATAATAGGACATTGTAAAAATTAAGTTATGAAATTTTTATTAAAACGTTTCTTACATACAGTTATATTGGCTGGGCTGCAAAAATATTCGTGTGGGCCGCATGCAGCCCCGCGGGCCGCCAGTTTGACATGCTTGCCTTACAAGATTTGGTTTTTTAATGTAATATATAGAGTGACAAGTGTCTACATCTTCTCATCTCATTTTATTACAAGTCTCAGTTGTGAAGTGTTGCCTGGTGTCACGGGAGTTAAGACTTAGCCATGAGGTAATGAAGCCCATCGTTAGCACACAAACGTTCACTGGGGACACATACCCCTCAGCGCAGGCTTCCCTTTGCATCTGAATTAAGTTCTGTTCAGAAGTCCACTCTCCGCAGAGAAAGGAGTGGCCTCCTGCTCTGTCTGGCAAGCGGGGGGCAGCTCCCCGCATCCCAGGCATCCTGCTACCGACATTCCCGCTGACACTCAAGGCTGGAAGACTTAACGACAGCGACCCTCCCTTGACCTCGCACTGCTTTCCCACATGTCTGCGCACTCACTCTCCATGTCTAGGCTCCCCTCCTTGAAGGAATTGTCTTTACAGATGTCTTCTCTCCCCACTTGCTGCCAGCCCCCGGGTCACGCACCCTTCCCGACTCTAATTCTCCGGAGGCCCTGCCCTGGTCAAACAAGCTGCCACTTCCTGTCGCTTTCTCATCTCACATCTGCCTTCGCTGGACAGCTGGACGGTTCCCACGCTGTGGAGTATAGCGTTTCCTCCTCCCCTGGCTTTCTCAGGAGCCCCTCCCTGCGGGCTGTGGGGGTCCTGTTTCCTGGGCCCTGGCAGGAGCCCTTGGTGCCAGCCTTTCAGAGGCTCCCTTGTGTGTGTTTTCTGCTGGAGCTCCCTCCCTTGTTCTCAGCATCTTCATTTGGATGTTTGGACACTTACTTTCCAACACCACATCCCTGGTCTCCACAGCCGCTCAGGCTGCAGGGAAGGCGTGGGGCGGGAGCCAGGATCCCCACTGCCTCTCCCGCTGCCTGCACACAGGCAACTGCAAGCGCCGCCTGACTGAAATTCTGCCATGACTCGTACCCGAAGTCCCTTCTCAACTCAGCAGCCAGGTGATCTGTTTAGAGCATGGACCATCTTTCTACCTGAAGCTGCTGATGCCCAACATTCTTAGAGCAAAATCAAGCATGTTGCCAGGACTGAAACAATCACAATGATCTGTGGAACCATGCTTGGGACACATGTTCCATCCCATAATGCCTGCTATCCCATGTTGTTGTGGTAGGACACATGTTCCATTTCACAGCACCTGTTAGTCCATGTTATTCTGTGTGCCTGCTCATACTTTCATCACTTTAATTCCAGGATAACTGTAGTGAGATTCTGCGCCCCCCCCCCCCCGGGGCTGGGAGCTCCTGGGTGAGGAGGGGAGAGGCAGGGCAGCAGGAGGCTGGAGGTCAGTGTGGCCAGGGCCACAGAGCTGGACAGTGGTCATTATTCCATCTGATGACAGGTGAACAGTTTGCCCCCTGAATAACCTGAGTCTCCTCACACGTTTCCTACTCCACGTGGGCCGTGGACCCCGTACCCTTAACGGCAAGTTGCTGGCTCCCAGCCTCACATCCCGAACAGCATGGCAGGCCCGCTCCTGGTGCAGCTCCTCCAGCCACACCTGCCACGAGGGCAGGAAGAGCCCGGATCACAAAGAACCACGCTCACGAGGGAAAGCCAGCCACACCCAGCACTTGGTCTGGTCGCCCTCAGCTCTGTCACCTTCCTTCCCACCAGCTCCCACAGGATGGCGATGACATCTCTCTTCCTGCTGCCCTCATGGCATGGGCTGCACGCTGCCGCCGGCTCTCCCTCACCCTCCTGGGAACACATGGTTTCTGAAACATGCAGACGTGACCCTGAGTCACATTTTTGCTGGGAGCCACTTCATTTAGAAAAATTTACCGACATCTCAAACAAATGATATTGAAAAGTAGTATGACAACCACCACCTGCAAATCAGAAAGCTGCATATTAAATTTTTTTAAAAAAGAGAGAAAATGGTTATAAAAATGTATGAACTCCTGCCCCTTCTTCTGCCACTGTTCTCTCTCTCTTGGTTTAGTGACTTGCAGAAATGATGTTTTAAAACATCACGTGCTAAAACGTGCCCCTTAGTGATGAGTGAGTAATCCCAAGCCATTTGGGGGTGCCCACTTTCCTGGGCTGTGGCCAGCTGACGGCTGCAAAAGCTCGGGGAGGTAGCCCCGAGACACGCTGACTGGACTCCCACCTCCCGACAGAGCAAGCCTGCTGTGGCGCTGAGATGCCCCGTGTGTGAGCCTTTGCCAAGATCATCCCTAGGACGTTAACCCCAACCCGGACTTTCTCCCTGTGCCTGGGGAGCATCCCATTGTGCATTGTCCCCTGACTCAGGACCTCACCCCCGCCTGCCTCAGCCTCAGGTCGGCTTCCTCCAAGTTCAAGCCAATGTCTTTCCAACGTTCTCCAGGGAGTGCACCACCCCCGGCCTCTGCCCTCAGAAGCAAGTAGCTGTCAGCCCGCATCGCAACATCACAGCCAGGATTGAGGACTTCCGGCTGTGGCCAAGCCAAGGACGTCTGGACTAACCTCTGAACAGAACACGATGCCATGTACGTCACCAAGCCTCTGATAGTGCCCATGAGTGTGAGGCCTATTGAGTCTGTCATCTACTAAAACTTCCCACTCCTTTCTCTATGAACGTTATTAACTTCCAGCCCAGTGCAGCATGCATGTGCGTGTGACTGTATTGGACCAATATACAGATAGTTACATGTGCCTGTGAAATTGATGTCAGCTGGAGGTGATGCTTCTAGCTCCTTCCTATTTCTAATATGGATTTTTGAATGCCAGCGCATGAGATCAATCCTCGAATTTTGCATTGCTCAAGAACTGGACAAGCTTGCTATCAATATTTCCATCAGCACTGCTGACGAACATGCTAAGCAGGTAGGGATAAATTGCATTAAAATAAGATCAAAGATAGAGTTCAATGGTGTGTCAATATAAGCTTTCTCCAACAAAGCATCAACAATCAATACTTTTTAGGACACTATTCAGTCAGAAAGAAACCCTTAGAATATTAGTATCAGCCAGTATTTTATCTCAAGCCCAACACAAGGACATAGATTGCCTGGTGTAGCTTATGTCCATCAATAATTTAGCAATAGTTACAATGTCATAGTAATTTGCCACCAGATAACAATTTAAAACCATAAAATCAGGTTATTTGAGCATGATTAATTTGTGGAGAAATGTCATCATTTTAGGGTTTGCCAAACGGTGACAAACCAACTGTATAATATACATTCCAGCTTCTTCTCTTAGGAATTCAGATTTGCTTACAAGTTTGAGGTTCCTCAAATCAGCCCTTTGTCTCTCCTTAAAGGTGCACCTGCCTTCAAAGCCGTGGTGCCTCAGAGTTTAATTTTTACGGAACTGGCAGCTGTGCACGCCTCACCGCAAGGCCTGGCGCCCGGTTTTCCGTCTGTGGTGTTTGTTCTAAGCAGCCCTGCGGGTGGTCCGTCTCCTCATCGGAAAAGGCAGAAGCAAAGGACACTGGGTAGGTTTTTCTGAGCAAGAATCCACTCCATCTTGCTGGTTTGCGGAGAACAGGGCGGAGCAGATCCTTGCTTCTGCAGCCTCGAGAGGCTGAGTCCTGGGACCTGTCCTCAGGACCCACTCCCAGCGTCGGAGTCAGCCTCTGCTGGGAAGACTCTCCTCACGAGTCTCTGGGACACGCACAAGTCCTGTTCCTGTGTGATATGTGTCTGTTCTAAGGCAGTTTCCTGAACAGCGCCGTGTGGGTCATTCCTGATCTGAGAATATTACATGAACGACTGAAGAAAAGGAAAGTTCCTGCGTATAAGCCCATTTTGGAAATATCCACATTATACCTTCTCCCGTGTGTGCTTGCGCATAGAGACTCGTCAGTGTGAGGAGGATGTGAATCTGCAGGAAAAGGGACCCATTGACTGTGGGGCAGTTTCCTGGGCTCCTCAGCAGAGCCCTTTTCTCCGGGGCGCCGCGCCATCTCGTCAGAGGAGCAGCTGAGAGGCCCTGGGTTAGGTCATCAGCCTGAGGACGTCCGTAGGAATTATCGGCCCTCTTTCCCCGGGAGCCCCTGCCGGCTGTGGGCCACGCCGTCACACAGCAGGAGCAGTGCCCGTGCTCTCGCTCTGGGCCGCTGCCTGCGATGCTCGAGGCAGGTGAGGCTGTGGTCCTCCCGGTCCCAGGGGCACAGGCCGGAGGCCAGCACCGCCCAGACCTCCGCTGGGTGGCCAGGGCTCCGTGGGGCCTTCGTTTCATTCCGCTTTTCCTGCATCATCTACTTCCCTGCCTTCCTCTCAGGCGCTGATCCCACATCTTATACTCAGTCTCCCTCAGCATCTGCCTCCTGAAAACTTCTGTAATGAATAGAAAGCAAACTTGAATTGGAAAAAGATATTAGTGGAGGTGGGAGGCAAAGGGACATTCAGGGCTGAGGCGGGTTAGAGGGAAGCCCCCCCGAGAGGTCCGTCTGCGTGGATTGGACACGTGGGCAGGAAGGCCAGGAACATGGATGTGTCCCAGCAGGAAAGTGAGGAGCAGCAAAGAAAATGAATGACTCCAGGACCAATATAGTTACAATTTAACTACATTTTTTTGGTTGATCTAATGATGGGTCTCAAAGGGCAATGTTCCTCCGGTCTCAGGGCCAAGGGCAAAGCCAACCTCAATTTCAAAGGAGACTATAAATTAAGGTCTGGGCCAGAATTGCCAGCCCATGTCATTATCTTGCCTAATGTCAACCCTCAGCCTCCTGGCTGGCGCAGGAAGTGGCGGCACTGACTCAGCAGAAATCTTTTTGGACTGAAACTTACATGATGGCAAACCAAGGAGTCAATTCAGGGACAAAAAAAACAGCCTTAAACTAGATTATGCATAAATTCAATCAACTCATTGGGCCATTGAGGCAAGAATGCAATTCCAAAATCTGGTTAAATTGAGCAAATCGTCTATTCATCAAATTAAATATACAGAAAAATAACTAAAGCAGATATAAAATGCTGCTTTGATTATTGCATGTTGAATTGACTTCTAAATCCAGCTCTCCACTCTTCTCACCTCATCCTGTTGGCCAACAGAGTCTGTCCTCAGGCTCTGTGCAGAAGGCTTTCAAAGATGTGTCATTTTGAGATATTTGCGAATACTACATTTTCAATTAGACTCACATCTCGAGGGAAAAGGGTGTTTTATGTCTTCTTTGGTGCAGACATGTACACATGGAATGTATTTTATAAATCCAGAAAATAAACAAATACGCCCTGCTTCAAAACCTAGGGCTATGATGTAAGAATTTGTCATCTCATTCATATTGTCTAAGTAAAGCTTATTTCTTTACTGTGAATAAACATGAATCAACTCAGGTGTTGCTGGGCATGTACAGAGTTTAATTATTTGTCTATGCATAAATGTGAAAGCTCAGTACATCTTCAAAGAAAAATAAAACTAGTGAAACTTAATAATGATCTCTCCCAGACGGCAAAACAGACTTTCCACTTCCACTCTGCTGCTCCTCCTTCTCCTGCTCGCCAGGGTTCGGTAGCTATGGATTATGAGATGTGATTTATGAAGACTAAAAATGTGAGCATCACAATGCACTGCAATTGTTTGCTCTTGGAGCCAAAGTCATGCTCAGCTCCAGGAGACACCCTTTCTCACTTTTGACAAGAGCATTCATGGCAAGTACTGTGTTAGTGTTTTCACTGTTCTCTGAGGAGATGGTTGAGATAGATGCTGACCTCCCGGATCATGCGCAGGCTCCCGGGGAATTACTTGGACGAAGTGGAATGTTGCTTTATGGAGATGGATGAGGTATTTCTGTTGTCATGACAGCAACAGGCGATGGAGAATAAGTTAGTGGTTCTCACGGCCTCTTCCGAGTCTCTTGCACACATTGTCCCAGTGTCCTTACCAACTGCCATCAGCTGCACAGATGGTGAGCCATACTTTTTGAGGTTAGAAAGTCAGCTGTGTAAGTCTCAAGACCTCTTGGTTTCTGACTTGCAGATATTGAGCTTTAATTTGTAAAGTCTATGCCTTTGTCTCAGTAGGTTGCCTCCATCAGTAATGTGGCTCCAGTCAATAGTTACTTAACATTTTAAGTTTAAAACCAGTTTTTTTTTTAATATTATGTATCACCTACACTTATTTTCAGGGTTAAAACAAAAACCTTGATAGAATTTTAGAGTTGTTGAAAGAAGAATTTAATAAGAAGAGAGAGCAAATTTAATATCAGTACTTTTAAAACTACATTTTTTAAATTCACTGGTAGTTCATAAACAATGTACAAGTTTGAATGAGCAAACCAATCAGTACATTTTTACTCTAAGTCAACAATTGAATAAATGAAACAATAATGAAAAAGCCTGGAACACGATGGTGTTACAATAATTGGGGCAGCCACAGTGGCAACAGCCTGTTCTATTAAAATCAAAATTCCCAAAGACTCCGCACACCCTCCCTCTTCCTTACAAGCACTTGGGTAAAGCAATTTTGTTCATTGAATGCCGCTGTCCCAAGACAGGCATCATCTTCTCCAGTCTGTCATCTGGCTAATTCCCAGGACAAAACAGGTGGGACTCACAAGAACCTATTTTAAAAATCTGAGGTTCCATCCAGACCACTCCTGGCCATGATGCTTTTCCTTTTCCTAAAAGCAACTCCAGACCAGTCTGGTTGGTACTCTGGGCACAGCCAAAGGGGGCCAGGAGTTCAAAATAATTCCTGTTCAGCCACCTGGGTCCTCTGCTTGAATGGACATGGTGCTGGACTGTAGGATAATACCACTTGGTTGAGTCCACTGCATACCAGGTCCCTGGTAGGGGGTAGTGGCCTACGTGGGCCAAAATGGTGGACAAAAGTGTGTCCCGTAAGTTTTACATAAATGTGGTACTTCTTGCACCTGACATTTCTGCACAAAAGGTCTGGGCTAGAGTAAGAGATGGTTGATGAAAAAGTACATGTATAACTGCTAGAATGGGACCTCGCCAATTCGGGGTCAGAAGGAGAAAACCATCATGGAGGAGCCTGGGGAGGGGACGCTCACACCGCTGGAAGAAGGAGGCGGAGGCAACATAATGACTGTGTCTTTCAGACCTAGAACACTTCTCACAAAGGAAGACATTCTATCTAATGTGTCCCTGACAACTGCCTGCGTCATCCCTTGTGACAGCGCTGACATGGTCACCACTGCCCTCCTCAGTCACAGACAGAAGTCAGCCGGCCTGCAGACCACGCCCCAGCCCCGTACCTTCCAGCACTTGAGCCAGTAGATTTCAGGGAAACAAACGTGTAATGAGGTCATTTTTGATCAAACTTTGAGCATTTGAAGGTTATTATCTACAAGTAGAAATGAGGGCACTATGACAAAGAAGTGACATCTATTGCTGAGTCAGGAAATAAGAGGTAGAGGACACAATAAGGATGGACAGCTCGTCTACCACAATCCGGGAGGAGAAGTCCCAATCTCACATACTGACAGCAATAATTCCATTCATCATACTAGGTAATTGCTACCCTCAATTATGAGAGAAAAGCCATCAGAAGCAAGAACCACTGAAAAAAAGATTGGGTTATATATACTTTGTTGATGTTCATGCACCACAAAACGGATGTGGTTTTCACCACAGATGTAGATTCAGCCATTTTCAGCATATTCAGATAACTGGTTTGTATCTCCATAGAGATGAGAACTAAAGAGCCCCTGGGTGATGGCCAGGCATATACCACCGTGGACACAGCCACGTAGCAAAATGGTGCCCCACCACTCATTCATCAACTTATTCGATTGCTTGATATCACCAACTTTTCAGTTGTGTCCCCCACATGAAAATATGGAAAATACTGTGCTGATCTTTCCCCTCCAGCAGCTTGTAATACATATTTTTTAGAAGAGGATGTGCAGTAGCATGAAAATAAGTACTAGATTAACCGTGAAAAAGTGGGCTTTCTGCCACTTACCAGTGGCCCAATTTCAAAATCCTATTTAACCTCGCTGAGGTAAAATTGACCTCTCTAACACATCACAGGGTTACTGCAGAGATCAGGTTAAATAAAGCATGTACGAGCACCCAGACTGACTAAAGAGTTTTAAAATGGAAGGGAGTGTTATGACTAACAAAGGATTAACTGATCTCTCTCTCTCTCTCTCTCTCTCTCTCTCTCTCTCTCTCTCTCTCTCACACACACACACACACACACATAGGTAAGTAGGGGAGATTTTTAAAAGTTATGTAATCTCTCCCTGATTCTGGGATATTTTCCTTAAATGAATTTTATGAAGAACATTTCCCTGTTTTCTGAATTATTACATCAACCTGACAGTGTAACTATCACCTTTTTAAAATCTGTGTTTTCTCAGATTTTTAGGTGGAAAAAAATCACTTGTTTATATGAATGGTAATATTTAACCACTTTCAAATTATAAAATAAAAATGAGAAATATGCAATTAGTCTATTATCTTCAAGGACACTGTCATCTACTATAACATTCACAAATTCAGAATTAGTTTAATATATGAATTTTTTGCAATCATGTTCAAAGAAGTATTTTCATGCATTTACAATTTAAAGTAGAACAAATTACTCATTGAAATATTAAAAACAATTCATCTTAATTTTCCACATTTAAAATGAAATACACTTAGAATTCCTGTGCATGATTTTTGCTGACTCCAAAGGAAGCACCAGTAAGCCAGGACTTGCTTTTCTGCAAACGTGCAGTGCAGGCAACGCCAAGTCGACCTGTTGATGTAAATGAGCCCCATTGGCTTTCGTCAGACAATTTAGTATTGGCTACCTGTTGTATGGTCAGAACACGGTGAGATTGCAATGACTGCAAAATCCAACGAATGTATCTTTGGTGGAAAAAAGGAAAGGAAATCTTGATTTATATTAATAACTAACACTGTCAGGTATAAAGAAATAAATCCAAGTAGAAACCATATTCTAAACAGTAGCACACAAAGTTGCTATGCTCTGAACTGTTTATTTGGGGTAATGGAAGCATTTGCGACATTCTTATTCTGCAGATAAGATGGCCTGCTCTTACCGGCTCTAATGTCACAGAAGTATGTCACTGTCCTCGTAAACATCAACGCCTCACAAGGATATTGTCACCTTGATTTAATATTCTTACTATTTTGTTATAATTACTTTGTCCGATAGACATTTCATAGAAATAAGCTCAGGTAGTATGACCCATTGGCCGTCCCCTAGGTAAACTCCATGTACTTTAGCCCAGAAGTGAAAGATGAGTTGAGATTGCCTCCCTCCACACGGCACTGTTCCTCATATTACACTACCCAGCCCCCACACAGATACACAGATTTCCCCTGAGCCGTACTAGGCTCTCTGCCTGCAGGATGACCCAGTATAACTAGCAAGATAGTGAGCAGTGAGCTCGGGAGGAGTCCATCCGCTCAACTCTGTCTATGGAGAGTGTGGCTTAGCTACGAAAAAGGGCTAAATATCAAGATTGCATAAAAAGATTACAGAGGTTCCATGGTCTTAGCTTCTGGGTGTTTTTGTTGTTTTTTTATCCTCACCTTAGGAGTGAGAATATTTTTTCCATTGATTTTTAGAGAGAGTGGGAGAGATGGGGTGGGGGGAGAGAGAAAGAGAGAGAGAGACATGAGAGACAAGAGAGAGACACGTCGACTGGTTGCCTCCTGCCTGCCCCTGACTGGGGCCGGAATCGAACCTGCACCCTCTGGTGTGCAAGCCAATGCTCTAGCCATTGAGCCATGCCAGCCAGTGTGCTTCTGCTTCTTCTTAGATGAGTTATGAATCACTGTCATGCTGCATACAATGATGCCTCAGTCAATGACAGATCACCTATACGATGTGGTCTTGTGATATTAAAATGAAGTTGAATTTCCTGTAAGGAATGGAAGGACATGTGGTTCAGAAGGAATTTATTTTTCTCTGATGGGAGCAGCACCTGTGGGGATTGACAGTGGATTCTCTCTCCCTCCCAGGACCTCAGTTTTGAGCACACAGGTGACTCCAATCAGTGAGCCAGAGAGGAGCTGTCCCCCAGCGCTGCACACTCAGAGGGCGCCAGCTCGTGGTCCTCGGAAAACACTGCTGCACATTCTCTGTTGAGGACCTAAAATCCTGCTCAGAGCACAGTATTGGCTCCCTGTTGTGTGGTCAGAACACGGTGAGATTGCAATGACTGCAAAATCCAACGAATGTATCTTTGGTGGAAAAAAGGAAAGGAAATCTTGATTTATATTAATAACTAACACTGTCAGGTATAAAGGAAATCTTGATTTATATTAATAACTAACACTGTCAGCTACCTTGACCAGCATGAAGTGCCCATGTCACTTCTGTAAAAGTGTCCCATGGTCACGTGGAGCCAGCCTGTCCCATACTTTGGGAATACTTTCAGGCTGTAATGATACAGTATAGGTAAGTTTTATTTCTTCCATCAGTTCAAAGCCAGAGAGAATCCTTGTGCATGATAAGGTCAATGGGGCCAAACATGAAACAAATTTACAAAGTTAAATATTGAGTCCGCACTCTTTTTCTATGAATACCGCAATGTTTTTTACTCTGACCACTGCTCCAACGTGCAATACCAAAACCAAACCACCATGACAAAGCTTATGTTCCTTCATCACTCCATCTCAATTTCTTATTCCTACTGACCCTCAGGCCTCCTTTCACTTGCATTACATGTGACAGTGTATATGGGGAATAAAACTATTTCAGTATAACACATATGACCCTGAAGTGTGAACTGGATCTGAAGAAAGAGGAGATCTTGCACACGTGGTGGTGGTGGTGAAGGAACAACTTCTCAGGAAGAGGCCACATCACCCATCAAGGCCCCGGGGCGGGGATCCAGGTGGTCAGTACCAAAGAAGGCCCATGTGGCAACCCCAGAGAGCCTCGGAGCAAGGCGTGAGCCAGTACGTTGGTTGAGCTTCACTTAAGAGCAATGAAAAGTATTCTAGCCTTTTCAATATGGTAAGAGTGCAGGGATCAGAAGTTCTGATTTGTGTTTCAAAAAGATCACTTCAGTTAGAATGTGGAGACTAGCATTGAGAAGCCAGAGCTGCCTGTCATATTTAAACCTGGAACACTTTTTGGGTGTTTGGAGAGGAGAAGTCTGCCTTTCCAATTAAGTTTTGCTAAGTTTAATACTTCAAAGGTATTTGTCACCTTGGGGGATAGACACAGAGTATAAATCTGCACTTAACTTATCAAGTTTTACTGAGAAATAACAGTTATAGTAGGTTAAATACATCAATATTTTAAATATTCATACTTTATCTTATCTTTGGTGGTATAATTGTAGGAAATATTTCACTGCAATCCTATATAATAAAACCCTAATATGCAAATAGCCTGAACTGGTCGCTATGATGTTCACTGACCACCAGGGAGCAGACACTCAACACAGGAGCTTCCCCCTGGTGGTTAGTGCATTCCCACAGGGAGAGTGCTGCTCAGCCAGAAGCCGGGCTCACAACTGGTGAGCGCAGTGGTGGTGGCAGGAGCCTTTCCTGCCTCCGCTACAGGCAGGCGGTAAGGAGTGAGGGGTCCTGGACTTCGAAAGCCTGGACTGCGAGAGGAATGTCTGACGGCCGGCTTAGGCCTGGGGGTATCGGGCCTAAGCAGGCAGATGGAGATTCCCCGAGGGGTCCCGGACTGCAAGAGAATGCAAGCTGGGCTGAGGGACCCCCGTGCATGAATTTTGTGCATCAGGCCTTTAGTAATTGATAATAGAGCTGGTATTTTTAGCAGTAAGGCTGTGACTAACATAAGTTACAGTGTCAGTGGGAAAAGTGATTTGTCAGAAATGTGGACACTATACATGGGCTTTGGAGAATAAACCTGACTGAGGAAACTGGGGAGTCTACCACAAACACACTAAATTCAGCAGAAAAATGATATATTCAGTGTTTCTGTTCTTCCTACCCAAGTGGAGACAAGTAACAAATTTGACTGAATAAGTTTTCATGGCCTATGGACACAGACTCTGGAAATTTAAAAAATGAGCAAATTAGAATGAGTCAGAAATGTAAAAGTCTCTGAAGCACATGAAAGTTTGTTTATGTTAGATAAAGACAACTAAAGAACCAGAAGAAAGCCAAGGAGAAAAGGTGGCTAGCCAAAACTCCCAGACAAAAAAAAAAAAAAATGGTTCTACTGAAGAGTCAAATTAAGTGATCCGCCAATGAATTTACACTGGTACATGAGAACAATTCGTTTTCATTGAGCCGTAAACTCATAGTTGATAAAAGTTTAATTAGAAGTAATGAAGAAGAATTGAACTTATTATTTAAAAGTCCATCTTGCTAGAAGCGAGACCACTGGGTCAAATGGCAGCTCCATTTTTAATTTTTTAAGGAAACTCCATACTGTTTCCCATAATGGCTGCACCAGTCTGCATTCCCACCAGCAATGTACAAGGGTTCCCTTTTCTCCACATCCTCACCAGCACTTCTCATTTATTGATTTGTTAATGGTAGCCATTCTGAAAGGTGGGAGGTGATACCTCATTGTCATTTTAATTTGCATCTCTCTGATGATCAGTAACTTTGAGCATTTTTCATATGTCCCTTGGCCATCTATATGTCCACTTTGGAGAAGTGTCTCTTTAGGTCTTCTGACCATTTTTAAATTGGATTGTTTGTCTTCCCTTTGTTAAGTTGTATGAGTTCTTGTTTATTTTGGATATTAACCCTTTATCAGATTTATGTTTTGCCATCAGTGGGCTCCCTTTTCATTTTCGCTGATGGTTTCTTTTGCTGTGCAGAAGCTTTTTATTTTGATGTAGTCCCTTTTTTACTTTTTACTTTGTTTCCCTTGTCCTAGGAGATGTATTGGCAAACATATTGCTTCTAAAGATGTCTGAGATTTTGCTGCCTATGTGTTCTTCAAGGATTTTTATGGTTTTACAACTTACATTTAATTCTTTTATCCATTTTGAGTTTATTCTTGTTTATGGTGTAAGTTGGTGGTTTAATTTCTTTCTTTCTTTCTTTTCTTTTTTTTGCATATATCTGTCCAAATTTCCCAGCACCATTTATTGAAGAGACTGTCTTGACTCCATTGTATGCTCTTGCCTCTTTTGTCAAATATTAATTGAGCATAATGGCTTGGGTCAATTTCTGGGTTCTTTGTTGTGTTCCACTGATCTATATGCCTGTTCTTGTGCCAGCACCAGGCAGTTTTGATTATGGTGGCTTTGTAGTATAACTTGATATCTGGTATTGTGATCCCTCCTCTAACTTTGTTCTTCTTTCACAATTTTTCTGTGGCTACTCAGGTCTTTTGTAGTTCCATATAAATTTTTGGAGTATTTGTTCTAGATCTGTGAAATATGCCATTGGTATTTTAATAGGTATTTCACTGAATCTGTATATTGCTTTGGGTAGCATGGACATTTCAATGATGTGAATTCTACCAATCCATGAACATGGTATATTCTTCCACTTGTTTATATCTTCCTCTATCTCTTTTTTCAATTATCCTGTAGTTTTCTGAGTATAGGTTTTCTACTTCCTTGGTTAAGCTTATTCCTAAGTATGTTATTTTATTTTGTTGTTGCAATGGTAAATGGGATTGTTTGTTTAGTTTCTCTTTCTGGGAATTCATAATTGGTGTATAAAAATGACATTGATTTCTGGGTGTCAATTTTGTATCCTGCCACATTGCCAAATTCATTAATAAATCTAGTAGTTTTTGGTGGAGTATCTCCTAGGAAACCCAAATCACCAATTAGAAAAAAATATATGAACTCTTATGTTCAATTTGCAGTAGCTAATATCTGGAAACAGCCCAAGTGCCCATCAGTAGATGAGTGGATAAAAAAAAACTGTGGTACATTTATACCGTGGAGTATTATGTGGCTGTTTAAAAAAAGAATATCTTACCCTTTGAGACAGCATGGAGGGACCTAGAGAGCATTATGCTAAGCGAAATAAGCCAGTTAGAGAATGACAAGTATCACATGATCTCACTCATATGTAGAATCTAATGAACAAAATAAATTGATGAACAAAATAGATCCAGAGACATAGAAGCATGGAACAGACTGTGGTATCTCTGAGGGAAGGCAGGGAGGGTGGGTTGGAAGAGATCAACCAATGAACTTGTTTGCATATATGCATAACTCATGGACACAGATAATGGTGTGGTGAAGGCAAGGGGCAGGGGGGCTGGTGCAGGCTGGAAGGAGTCGATGGGGAAAAAAGGGAACATCCGTAATACTTTAAACAATAAGGACAAACAAAAAGTGCATCTTACTTAATTTGTTATTGTATTGATCCTATTATTTCCATTCCAAAGTTAACAACGCCCTGATGTTCATTTTCACTTTGTTGACCTGCTGTGAGTCAGCGCTCAGCCCTCTAAGCAATGACACCTGTATCTGCCACACTCTGAGGTTTTATAACACAGCTTGGGACTGGGACATGCTAGGAGACTTTTCCCTGGAATTAGTATTCTGTTTCTTAGAGGGAAATTCCACTCTCTTGTTTCTGTGTCGAGAGACCTTGATTAGCTATAACCCTGCCTGTTGCTAAGCCTCTCCCTCCATCCCTCCTAATGACTCCCAGTGGCAGCATCTTTGAGAACAGGCTAGCGCATGCAGATCCGCTTCCCTAAGTCAAGAGCCTGCCGCCCCAGACAGGGCAAGCAGCTCTGGTCAGCCCAGCTCTGTCTTCCCAGGTTGAAAGTTTTACAGAAGTACCTCAACGTGGGGAAGCCTGAGTCTTTCCATGGTAACCTTCATTTTGCTCATCATTCTGGAGTTTAGAATCAGGAGGTGTATTACAGCCACACACTTAAGCTGCAATTGCTAATGGGAATATGAGCTTTATTACTAATCCAAATGAGTGTTTCATTCTTTCCACCTAACTCTTGGTCTACCTTTTGATAATTTGGAACAGTTTTTGGTTTATGAGCAGAGAGTACAGAGAATTCTCATATACCCTGTACTCAAAATTTAAGCTATTATTAATACCTTACATGATTATGGTAACTTGCCTACTTAATGAACCAGTATTTGTATATATTTTTTTATTAAACACAGTCCCTAATTTACTCAGATTTTCTTAGTTTTTACCTAACGCCCTTCTTCTGTTCCAGGACCCATCCAGGATAACGCATTTGATGCAGCTGGTATTTCTCTTCAGCCCCTTCTTGACTGTGTCAAATTCTCCAACTTTCCTGATTCTAGATGAGTTGCAGTCTTGAGGAGCACAGTTTCTCGTGATTAGGCTGGGATGATAGGGATTTGGGGAAGGGAGATCACAGAGGTAAAGTGTTGTTTTCTTTACATCACATCAAGGTTAAATACTATCAACACAAGTTATGACTGTGGGTGTTGACCCTGGTCACCTAGCTGACAGAGGCTTGTCATGTTTCTTCACTCTCCTCCCCATTTAAGGTGATAATTTAATATTTTCTTGTGAATGGGGAATATATGAACATATTTTTAAGATGCTGAGAGGAACAAGTAGTAAAGATGAGAATAGGAAAGGGGGATTCGGTGGGAAGTTTATGAGAAAATCGATGGGATTCTGGGCAATGACAGTGGAGAGGATGGTCATGGCCTTTGCTGAAGCATCTCCCTCTGAGCCCATAGAGGAAGTTCCAGGGACTATGAGCCGATCATGAGGTTGAGCATGTCTCATGTGTTAATTTTTTATGGGACAGTTTATGTTGTTTATTTGGTTTCGCTTGGCTGAGTGAAAGTAAGTAGCTGAGATTAGCCACATAGCAAAATAGAAAACTGAAACAACTAGAGTGAAAAGACCACCAAGTATCAGTTGAGGGTCTATTTGAGGTTGGAAACTATCGGTTTTCCTAGATTATGTAATTTGATCGAGCTAATGGTTTGAATCACAGTTGGGAATTGGCAAGACAAGTGTAGTGGAAAGTCATGGGGGTAGAAGGCTCTGGTGAAAATAGTGCTGAACTATCAAAAAAAAGAATTGAAAAATTAAGAAACTGGAAGATCATAAGACTTAAAATGAGGTAATGAATGGATGGATTTCCTGGATTTGAGCTCAGCAAGTAATTGAAATGGGGGTAAAAGAAGGATGTCATGATAAAAAAAAATTTCCTGATTTCAATATGGGGGGAAGAATGTGAAGTTCTTTATCCAGTTGTGGCCACATGAAAGTCTACTGAAGTAGACAGATGATTGAAAAGCCAAGCAAACAAAACAAAACAAATTTAAAAAATTATGAAATGACAGGATCTCACCATTTGGCTACCTATGATGAGGATGGTTGGCATACAATATTCTGATAATGGTAGCCTATGTGGTTGCTAAAAAAGTGAGTGAGGTACCATGCTCTTTTTCAAACATCAAATGTGGCTCTACAGTTAACAGATAATTGTGACAAGGATAAGAAGAGTGCAATGTTTTTGAGATTTTTGTGGGAGGAATGGTGTTGGCAGGCAGTGTGAAACCAGAGGATGTTAAAATATTCCAAACTTTCTTTATGGAGCTGGAAATACTAGGGAAAGGATAGCCTTCTTTGAAGAGGAAAAGAGTAGGTGTCAGCTAATGAGGCTATTAGGGTGCAGTAGAGGAAGAGATATATTTCAGCACAAATCAAGGTCATAAAAGTTCTTAGAGAATGTGGTAATTTGTGTACTTTGGTTTTCATACCATTTTAGTATGTTGGAATATAATTTCCTCCTTCTGCAAACTGAGTTTATTAAAGTTGCAAAAAAATGGCAGTGAGTGTTTGATGTCCTGAGATGACACACTGTGGGGGCAGCGATCTAGGAGCAGAAGACCCAGCAGCAGAGGAAGGCGAATGAGTGCTGTGGGCATGGCCCTGCTTTTCAGAACCTCAGCTCATCTCTGGGCTGCAATGTGGCGGTTGGAAAGGGAATTCCACCTAAATGTTTGAGCTCTGCCTCAGAATACAGACCCTGAGTCATCCAGGCACTCGAACTGCCTGTTATTACTGAAACTAAATACATTTCAACCCATATTTTGAAATGTGATCATGGTTTTTATTATCTCTGTCTTTCAGGCAAATATCCAATACAAATGAATTTGCTTTTTTATAATGGGGACACAGGAGTTATTTTGTATTGCTTAACTCCCACCCATTCTGCTACCTTTATTTGGAAAACTTGTGTGTTAAAAATTTCTCTGAATACAATATAAAATGAAAGTACTCTACTTTCTATTTAAGAAAGGTGATAAAAAATTATTATACTATGTTTCTGGCATTTTTTTTTCACATTATAAGAGAAAGTTTACTTTAAAAGATACAGAGGTAGAGAAAGTGAGCCAGCTGGACTGTATAGGCTCAGGAGACAAGTCACAGAGGAGGAAGAAGGGCCCTGGGAGCTTAGCAGAGAGAAAGGCACAGCTAACACCCCGGGGGAGGGCAGCATGAGGGAAAGGCGGGGCATGCACCCAGAGGAAGAGTGTGCTCTGGCATTCTTTACTGAGCACTTCCAATAAATTGTTATTTTTTTATTCTAGGTCACTTCATATTTTATGGTTTTAACTGGACCTTCCAACCCAGTGCTTAGGGTTATCTCTGTTTCTTCCTCACCAGACAGAACAGGAGCTGCCCACGATGGACACAGGAAGTCAGTGTGGAGGTCATTGCTGTCAGGAGGCTACAGCTGAGGTCCTACAAAGGTGTGATGGATGGTGAATCCCTGGACCTTTCCAGATGCTTCGAATGTCAGTGGACCGTCACCTACTCCTCCACAATTAGTTAGAAGTGTTCAGACTCAAGGAAGGACTTCAGAGAGGAAGTCTGTCAACGCCACCAGGTGTCTCAGGGCTGGCGGTTCCTGGAGGTCATCAGCGTGGACACTGAGCGTGTGAAGTGCGATTTATCCTGAGCGATTCCCACCCTGTAGACAATGCAGTCGCTCACTTACATGAAGATGGGGGAAGATGGCTCTTTCCCCATCTCACTGCCCCACTGGTCAGCACAGGGATGTACCAATTGCACAACTACACATCTGGCAGACAAGTGAGGACACTCCCAATGCACTCCCAAACCATGACCCAATAAGAACAAAACCAGGGCCATGTCTCTTACTATTCACACCAGGTCATTATTAAAAAATAACATGGGAGCCCATGTTCGAAGTATAATATTAGAATGTAACCTCCAATTCAGCAAATTGTTACCAATATCCTCTGTTCAAGACACAAACGCAAAGCCCTGTTCTGTTCCTTTCATATTAAATCAACAAAAGTTATTGTCCAAAGAGTCCACACACATGGAATTCATAAGGCAAGATTAGTTTACTTCATATGATTTTATTTTGCTCTGGACTTCCTGCAACTCAGATGGTCTTCCTTTTAAATTGCTGAGGCTAATTGAATAGCACTGCTTTTCTTAGACAAAGAATGATTCACTGTTTAGATTTGAATAATGGCTGTGGGAACATCAGGGATGAATGAATTCTTATTTTAGCTCTTAGAAATATGTTGGCCACATTTTATGATACCAGGCTTTAGCTGACAAGTGGCCTTTTAATTTTTGAGACTATGAAAGAATAAGCATCATTAAAAAAATTAAATATTTAATTCTAATAAAACTTTCCACTGATAAAAATTAAAATAAAATGCCCTGAGATCCCTTATCTTTCCATAAAAATTGAGGACTTTGTCCATGGGTAGAAGATACAGTTAAACCTCCTGGTGTGAGGCCAGCCAGAGATTTAGAGCATTGCAGTGGCTCTGTACTCTGCGAATGATATTATTTAATGCCCCAGAAGAGCTACAACTTGTTCCATGTGACCTATGCAGAAATTGATTTCTTTAGACTCTGAGAAAAAGAAAACATCTGCCCCATCCAGAAATTTGACATTGGCAGGTATCTTTAGAGCAAATGATGTTTGACCTGATTGTGATGTGGCTCAAAGGTATTATGCACACATTGAGGTTACAATATTGGACACACATAGTGCATCTTTCTTACCAGGATAAATTAAGAGAAGGAAAAATTATTTAGGCTATGGTCATAACAAAAATAAATGATTGATCTTAAGTTGCATAGTAAATTATAATTATGTAAAGAGTTTCTACAAAACAATGTTTTAAATACATAAGCTGTATATTCAATAAAATAAAATAATAAATACTTTACCACATGAGAGAAAATATTGATATGAAATGAAGCTGGCTTTTTGAAAATCAGAATGAAATTAAAAGAAGTTAATAGAGCTCATGAGAAAAAGGGTAACTAAAAACACAGTAGTAAACTAATGTGCATTAGGAGTATCAACAGAGAAGGACATAATTATGTAATAGAAAATAGTATCAGTGATGTTGAGGAATAATTGGAGAAGTTTCTTAAGAGTAAAAGAGAGGAGTGACGTCAGGAATAGTGGCATAAAGGTGCAACTTTCCATCCCCCAGACATTTCAACACGAAAACCAAAAAAGAAATCCCTGCTCAAAACAGACACATGCCTGAGAGGCACACACACTGAAACACCTAGAAATGGGCACCGGGAATAAATGGGGAAACAAGAAGGGAGGAAAGCGCAGGCAGCCCACAGACGCAGCCCTGCAGCTGGGAGCCTGTGGCTAGGCCAGGAGAGGAGAGAAAGGCAGAGGTAGCAGGCACTCCCCAAGGCCAGGCAGGAAGAGCAGAGAGCTGCAGGGGGCAGCCCAGCAGGGAGCAGCAAGAGCATGAACAGTGTCTGCTTGGCAGATGCCTGAAAGAACGTGGGTCCTGCTGAGCAGCTCCCCACTGTCAGGCCTGGCAGTGGTGTCCTCTGCCATGATGGGGGGGTGGGGGGAACCCACCCTCAACCAGCATGATTGTACTACAGTACAGAAGCTGTGGAGGCTCAAATCTGGGAGACCACAGAGGTGAAAATCTTGTGACCCAACGCCATCTACTGGAATATAATTGGAAGACTCCTTCAGAGATAAATGCAAAAACAAAGGACAGCAAATACCATGAAGAACCACAGTAACAACGATGATCAGAAAGAAAATGAAAATTCCCTAGAAAAAAAGCTGGAACACATGAAAATATGTGATATAAATGACATAGATTTCAAGATTGCAGTTCTGAAAATACTCAATGAGATGTGAGAACATATTGGCAGGCAACTCAGTGCACTCAGAAAACAAATCAATGAACAAAATGAGTATTTTACCAAGGAAATTGAAATTTTAAAAAGAACCAATCAGAAATCCTGGAAATGAAGCATTCAATTAAGATTAAGAATGAGCTACTGAGCATAGAAAACAGAATGAAGCAGAGGAAAGAACTAGTGATATTAAAGATAGGAATCAAGAAATGATGCAGAGGGAAGAAGAGAGAGACCCAAGAATTAAGAGCTCTATGAGACCTATCTGACTTCATCAGGAAAAGCAATATGAGAATTATAGGCACGGTGGAGGAGGAAGAAAGGGAGCAGGGATGAGGGACCACTAAAACAAATAGTGGATGAGAACTTCTTAAATTAATGGAAAGAACTGGATCCTCAAATCCAAGCACCAAGCAGAACACCTAGTTACCTCATTTCAAAGAGGCCCTCTCCAAGGCCCTTGGTATTGAAGCTGTCAAAAAATTAATGACAAAGAACAAATTCTCAAAGCAGCCAAGAAATTAAGAAAATGACCTACAAAGGAAAACACATCAGAATTTCATCTGACTTCTCAGTAAAAACTCTACAAGTCAGAAGAGATGGAACCAAATACTCAAATTTCTGAAAGAGAAAAGTTACCCAACCACAAATAATATATCCAGCAAAATTATCCTTTAAAGATGAAGGAGAAATAAAGACATTCCTAGACAGACAGAAGTTGAGGGATTTTATCACCAGAAAACCTCCATTGCAAGAAATATTCAAGAGAGTTATTCTACCTGAAACAAAAAACATAAGGTCACAATGCTATGAGTAAGAACACCAAAAAGCTTACAGCATAAACAGGGATAATTTGTGACAACAAAAACATAAATAGGGAATGGAGAAAGATCTGAACTGGCAAAGCAAGATGATGATCATATGCACTCACAAGGGTAACAACTATGGTATATATGCAACTTTATAAACATAATGGTAACTACACACAAAAATTCCCAAACCAGGACTTATAGCTTAAAAAAAGAGGAAACAGAGGAAAGATGTATGGAATATCACCAAGCAAAAATAACAGACAGAGTACAGGTCTTTTGTGGCCTTAGTTAAGTTTATTCCAAGGTTTCTTGAGTTTTTTTGTTGCAATGGTAAATGGATTTTTATTTTATTTTTATTTTTTTAGTTTCTGTTTTTATGAGATCATTACTGGTGTATAAAAAGACCATAGATTTCTGGGTGTTAATTTTGTATCCTGCTATATTGACAAATTCATTTACTAAGTCTAGTAGTTTTTTGATGGTGTCTTCGGGGTTTTCTATGTACAATATCAGGTACAACATCTGCAAATAATGACAGATTGACTTCTTTTCTACTTTGGCTGCCTTTTATTTTTTCTTCTTGTCTGATCACTATGGCTAGTACTTCTAGTACTATGTTGAACAGGAGTGGTGAAAGTGGGCATGGGCATCCCTGTCTTGTTTCTGTTCTTAGTGGAAATTGTTTTAGTTGTACTCTGAAAAATACAGGATGCTGAAAAAAGAGATAGAGGAATACATAAACAAATGGAAGAAAATACCGTGTTCATGGATTGGTAGAATTAATATCTTTAAAATGTCCATACTACCCAAAGCATTCTATAGATTCAATGCAATCCCTATTAAAATACCAATGGCAGATTTCACAGGCCTAGAACAAACTCTACAAAAATTCATTTGGAATAAAAAAAAGATCTCAAATAGCTGCCCCAATCCTGAGAAAGAACAAAGTTGGAGGGATCACAATACCAGATATTAAGCTGTATTACAAAGCCACGGTACTCAAAACTGACTGGTACTGGCACAAAACAGACATATAGACCAATGGAACAGAACAGAGAACCCAGAAATCAACCCAAGCCATCCAAAATGGATCAAAACCTAAATATAAGACCAGAAACAATATGTTACACAGAAGAAAATACAGGTACCAAACTTATGGACCTGGGTCGTAGAAAACATTTTATGAACTTGACTTCAAAGGCAAGGGAAGTAAAGGCAAAAATAAACAAATAGGACTATATCAAACAAAAGATTCAGCACAACAAAAGAAATGGACAACAAAATAGGCAGCCAATCAGATGGGAGATGATATTTGCAAATAGTAGCTCCAACAAAGGTTTAATTTGCAAAATATAGAAAATATATGGTGAAACTCAACACCAAACAAATAAACAACCCAATCAAAAAGTAGGCAGAGGAAGTGATTTGTTCAACTTGGAGGAAAAAAAAAGTAAGCAGAGGGCCTGAAAATACACCTCTCCTAAGAAGACATACCACACGGCCAATAGATATATGAAAAGATGTTCAACCTCACTAGCAATTAGGGAAATGCAAATTGAAACTATAATGAGGTATCGCCTCACACCGGTTAGAGTAGCCATTTATCAACAAGACAAGCAACAACATGTGTTGGAGAGGCTGTGGGAAAAAGGGAACCCTCATTCACTGCTGGTGGGAATGCAGATGGTACAACCACTAGGGAAGACCATCTGGTGATTCCTCAAAAATTAAGAACAGAGCTACCATACAACCCAGCAATCCCTCTCCTGGGTATATACCCAAAACACTAGAAATCATGTATTGGCAAAGATATATGCACACCTATGTTCATTGCAGCATTATCCGTGGTCGCCAAGACATGGAAACAACCAAAGTGTCCCATGATAGAGGGCTGGATAAGGAAGATGTGGTACAATACACAATGGAACACTACTCAGCCATAAGAAAGGATGAAATAGCACCATTTGCAACAACATGGATGGACCCTAAGAACATTACGCTAAGGGAAATAAGTCAGAAAACGCTAAAAACTCATACGTGGGATATAAAACTGAAATTCATGAACACAAACAGCAGTGTGGTGGTTGCCAGAGGAAGGGGGTGGGGGGAGAAGGGGGTCCTAATATAAGATACAGGTGAAGATCTGGCTCTGGGTGGGCACATGGTGCAATATACAGATCTTGTAACATAGAAACCCACTCCTGAAACCTATGTGTTGATGTTGACCAATGTTACCCCAATCAATTTAATAAAGAAAGAAAGAAAAAAAGAGTAAAAGAGAAAGAACAAAGAGAAGAAAATGATTTTAAAAAGATCATATATTTGGAGGAAAGAGAGATAATCCAGTTTATATAGATTATCAGAATTCTGAGAAGGAAGCAGAAATGACTGCCAGAGAAATAAACAAACATGCAGGATAAAGTGAGTTATGTCTAAATCTAGAACAAAACCATCCATTGCATGTAATACAGTGGCAATTAAAAGACATCTACTATGTATCTATCATCTATTTATCTTCTTGTAAAAAAAAGTTACAAAATGGTACATATGTACGTACATGTGTATATACACACGTATATATGTAAATCTCAAGGATAATATAAGAATTGTACAAGGAAATATATGTATATTCACATATATAGCTATCACTCAGATTCTTAAACAGTTGCACAAAAAGCGGATGTAGGAAAAGGCAGGTGTTCTGTACAGTTTGCTGACTGAAGAGGGGGAGCCGTGTTTAGCTGGTTGTTCACATCTCGCTTACCTAGAACCAAACGCTTTCCTCCAGTCTGGGTAGAACCATGTGTTTCTAAATAAGGCTGAAGCCAGGAGCACTTCCAATGCCTCCACATCCTCTCATCAGACTTTCTCCGAGCAGCCTCATTACAAAGATCATTCAGCCCACAAAGGCAGTTTAATTACATTCCCAATATAGCGATATTAGCATTTCACGGAGCTGCCTGTCATCTGGATCCCAAAATACCACAGCTGGATTCCTGAGCGTGTTAACAAGTAATCAACAACTCAAGGCAAGCGGCCTTTTCCTGACCCGGAGATGAAAAGAAATGGTGGTATAGTTTCATGCTCAAAAGACTCTTTTGAAAATTAGCAAATTGTTTAGAATAAAAGCTTTTGTTAGTGGTTATTGTCATAAATCTCACTGTGTAGTGTCCAAAAAATTGTCATAAATTTAGGGTGACAGACAAGAAGAGGTTACAAAACATGGATTTGTCCCTTTACGTTTACTTAGTGTGCAAACTGTTTAAGAATCTGAATGATTAGCTACCACGAGAAAACCCGAGGACTCGGGAATTGGACTCCCGCCCCAGCTGTGCATCCTGTGGAGGCTGCTGCCCGCATGTCTATGACACGCACTCGCTGCCCCACCTGCCTCTCCTGTGGCACCATGCAGGCTGGTTTATTCTGTGTGGGCGACTCACTAGGATGTGTTTATTATTTTACTTCCACTTTTATAAACATACTTAGAACCGGGAAATCTACTACAAATGAGTCTTGCCAAAGAAAGCTATATTTAATACCTGTCTACCTTGCATGGCATTAAAACAATATTTTTCTCTCTCTTGGTGTTTTGTGATTGTACAGAAATAGGGGAATGTTTCAAAATAGAGAAGTATTTCTTCATGGCATTTAATAATATGGGAGGATAATTCAATAAAGAGATTTAACACTACAGGGAGTAATAAGTGACTTTGTGGGGGCTTCAGATGCTAGAATAAAAACCTGGGTCAAGTTAGGTTTTTGTTTGTTTGCTGTCTTGTTTGATTTTATTTTAATACTAGAGGCCCAGTGCATGAATTCATGCACCAGTGGGGTCCTTTGGCCTGGCCTGTGGGATTGGGCCAAAATTGGCTCTCCCACATCCCCCGAGGGGTCCCAAATTGCAAGAGGGCTCAGGCCAGGCCAAGGAACCCCACCAGCGCACGATCACGGTGGGGGAAGGACATGGGAGGTTGGGCAGCTGGGGAGGGACAGTGGGAGGGCTCCAGGGCATGTCTGGCCTGTCTCTCTCAGTCTTGATTGGCTGGACCCCAGCAGCAAGCTAACCTACTAGTCGGGGCATCTGCCCCCTGGTGGTCAGTGCACATCATAGCGAGCAGTTGAGCGACTTCAGCATATCTTTAGCATATTATACTTTGATTGGTTGAATGGCCAACCGGATGACCTGACACTTAGCATATTAGGCTTTTATTATATAGGAAGTTATTTTTCACGTTATTGCCACAAACCTAAAAGTACGTTTTAATGATGATCTCAGGTGGAAACTTCTTAACTCTTCTCACTACTCTTGTTGGTCCAATATTTTATTCTTTTACCTGTTTTCTCTTTGGCCTCATTTGTTGTTTGTTAATTGAATCACACACTCCAGTTCATACCTCACCATCATTTTATCTGTATGAAGAATTCCCTCTTTTTGCATGATTTTCTTTCATTCTCATACTGTGCTTCCACTGCCTCCTCTCTTACAGGCACTATCTGCTATGTCTGATTTGTACCTTTCAGCACACATGCCCCTCCATAGAAAATATAGATTTTTTTTCTGTGCATATGTTCTAAATTTCCATCAAGATTACTGATTTGTGTATCTACGTTTTAACCACTTTTTCACACAATACTGTGTTTTTATGATCTGTGTTGCTACATGGACATGTAGTTTTGCTGCTACTGCTACACAGGAGTCTGTAGTTTACTCCACTAGATGGACTAGCTCTGCTCTGCATGGGAATTTCTAGGCCCAAAGTCATCTGGAATTATTTTTACAGCCTCCGCCACAGTCTCTGGAACATGGGAAATTACACTCTCATATGAAAGGTGTACGAAACCTTTAGCATTTCCTCATCCTTGCTAACACTGAATATCCAGGTTTTCTATTTTCAAAATTCTCACTTTTTAACTTCATAATGAGAAGCTTTCTAGTAGCTTAGAACATCAAACACTTACCAGTTGCTTGGTGATTCTGTGTTGAACTGTATGTTCCATCCTTTGCTCCACGTTATTAATGGATGTCCTGCCTCTTCCTTGTGGAGTTCAGTGAATATCCCCATGGTTTGTTCTGGTTCAGACAGGATGTCAGCTCCTTCTCTTCCCCGGTGACGGTGGCTAGGAATTCAACCACAGAACTTAGCACGGTTTCACCATAATCTTCCCTAAGTATCTTTGACTAGAATTAATGCATCTCACGTTTGTGTAGTGCCATTGACCAAACTACGACATCGTCCCCGACCTGCATTTCTCCATCGCGCAGGCATTCCCCGGTTTCTTCCTCAGAGAGGGCGCCCACATGCTCTGCTGTCAGTCGTGTAGGTGTCTTGTTTGCTTTTGGGTCTTCAACCTGTTAGGAGCACAGGTTTGTTGGCTGGAATGTAGGAGAGTCTTTTTACACCTTCTCACCCATACTCCGAATATTGCTTCTTTCCATCATCTTCTGCTTCCCACTTTCCTGACGAGTTATGATACCAAAAGCCTCATTCTAAGGCCACCTTTTCTATATCTCACTAATCCTCTTTTAAATTTCATTATTAATATAAAGTCAACATTTCCTATTTAAATTCCAAATAGCTTATAAAACTATCTTTAAACTTATTAATTTTTTAACTAGCCTTTTCATTTACCAAATATTAAATGAAAATATCCATATTCTATGACCCAGACAGATAAAGGAAGGATGTAATTGACCATTTTATTGTATATAAACATATTTATTAGTGGCTATAGGTAGCTATTTTGCCTTTCACTGCCTCAGTTTTCTCATCTATAAAATGAAGAAAATTTTTCTCATTATTATGTTGGGAGAATTAAACATTTTATTAATTCTCACCTGAGGATATTTTTCCCATTGATTTTTAAAGAAAGAAGAAAGGAATGGGAGAGATACAGAGAGAGAAACATTGATGTGAGAGAAACACATGTATTGGTTGTCTCCCACACATGCCCCATTCAGGACCAGGGATCCAGCAACCAAAGTACATGCCCTTGACCGGAATCAGACCCAGACCCTTCAGACCATGTGCTAGTGCTCTAACCACTGAGCAACTGTTTAGGGCAGGAGAATTAAACATTTTAATAGGCACTTAGCAAGTGCCTAGTATATAGTTTGTTTTCACTATGAGTTAATTCCTTTTATTATATTACTAGAGGTCCAGTGCATGAATTTGTGCACTGGTGGGGTCCCTTGGCCTGACCTGCACCTTCTCACAAACAGGGACCCCTCGGGGGATGTCATACTGCCAGTTTTGGCCTGATCCCCACAGGTCTCTAGTATGCATCCTATATAATAAAGAGGTAATGTGCAAATTGGTCATCACTCCAACACACAAAATGGCCGCCCCCAAGTGGTCAAAGATGGCCACCACAAGATGGCCAGCAAGAGAGAGCAGTTGTGGGCAATCAGGCCAGTAGGGGAGGACAGTTAGGGGCCTCCAGGCTGGCAGGGGAGGGCAGTTGGAGGCAATCAGGCTGTCAGGGTAGCAGTTAGGCATCAATCAGGCTGTCAGGGGAGTGGTTAGAAGTGATCAAATTGCAGGCAGAAGTGGTTAGGGGCAATCAGAAGAGGTTGGGAACCAGCAGTCCTGGATTGTGAGAGAAATCCCATATTGGAGAGGGCGCAGGTTGGGCTTAGGGACACCCCCCCCCCACCCCCATGCACAAATTTCATGCACCGGGCCTCTAGTATAAGATATTTGGTTAATCTCTTCCCACCCTCCCCCTCCCTTCTTCCCTCTGAGATTCATTAGTCTGTTCCATGTTTCCATGCCTGTGCATTGGGCATCTGTCCCCTGGTGGTCAGTGCACGTCATAGCTACCAATTGAATGGTCACTTAGGCTTTTATATATATACTAGAGGCCAGGTGCACAAAAATTTGTGCACTCGGGGGGGAGGGTGGTCCCTCAGCCCGGCCTGTGCCCTCTTGCAGTCTGGGACCCCTCAGGAGATAACGACCTGCTGGCTTAGGCCTGCTCCTGGGTGGCAGAGGGCAGGCCCAATCCCTAGGTGCAGCCCCTGGTCGGGCTCAGGGCAGGGCCGATTGGGGAGTTGGGGCGCCGCCCCCTGTCATGCTCAGAGCAAGGCAGATTGGGAGGTTGTGATGCCACCCTCAGTCACGCTCAGGGTAGGGCTGATTGGGGGGTTGGGGCACCGCCCCCTGTCACACTCAAGGCAGGGTCCATGGGGAGGTTGCGGCACCACCCCCTGTAATGCACAGACCAGGGCCCATCAGGGGGTTGGGGCACTGCCCCCTGTCACACGCACAGCAGGGCCCATCAGGGGGGTTGGGGCTCCATACTGTCATGCACAGAGCAGGGCCCATCAGGGGGTTGGGGAGCTCCCCCCTGTCACACACAAAGCAGGGCCCATCAGGGGGTTGGGGAGCTCCCCCCTGTCACACACAGAGCAGGGCCCATCAGGGGGTTGAAGAGCTCCCCCCTGTCCCTCACAGAGTAGGGCCGATAGGGGAGTTGGGGCACCGTCCCCTGTCACACACAGAGCAGGGCGGATCAGCGGGTTGGGGCGCCGCCCTCTATCACCCACAGAGCAGGGCCAATCAGGGGGTTGGGGTGCCACCACTGTCACACTCAGGGCAGGGCCAATGGGGAGGTTATGGCTCTACCCCGTCACACACAGAGCAGGGCCCTTGGGGGTGGGGGGGTGGGGTGCTGCACCCTGTCACACACAGAGCCGCAGGGCGATCAGGGGGTTTGGGCGCTGCCCCCTGTTACGCTGATCCCGGTGCTGGGAGGAATATTACCCTTTTACTATATAGGGTAGAGGCCTGGTGCATGGGTGGGGGCTGGCTGGTTTGCCCTGAAGGGTGTCCTGGATCAGGGTGGGGGTCCCCACTGGGGTGCTTAGCCAGCCTGGGTGAGGGGATGATGGCTGTTTGCAGCTGGTCACATACCCTTCAGGGTGGGGGTCCCTACTGGGGTGCCTGGCCAGCCTGGGTGAGGTGCTGATGGCTGTTTGCAGGCTGGCAAACCCCCCCAGTGAGGACCCTAACCCCATGTGGTTGTGGCCAGTCTGGTTGAGGAACTGATGGCTGTTTGCAGCCACAGCCTCCAGCCACCCAAGCTCCCAGTGGAGGCTGGCTGGAAGCAGGTATCTGGAATTTATTTAGCTTCTATAATTGAAACTTTGTTGCCTTGTGCGGAGCCCACAGCCGGCCAGGGCAGGCAGGAAGCTTGGCTTCCTCCACTGCCAGGGCAACCAAGCCTCCTGCTTGCTCCAGCTCTGTGGCTTTTGGTCACCATCTTGGTTGGGTTAATTTGCATATAGTTGCTCTGATTGGTTGGTAGGCGTGGCTTGTGAGTGTAGTGAAGGTATAGTCAATTTGCATGTTTCTCTTTTATTAGATAAGATAGATAGATATAGATATAGATTAGATATAGATAGATATAGATATAGATATAGATATAGATATAGATATAGATATAGATATAGATATAGATATAGATATAGATATAGATATAGGTATAGATATAGATATAGATATAGATATAGATATAGATATAGATATAGATATAGATATAGATATAGATATAGATATAGATATAGATATAGATATAGATATAGATATAGATATAGATATAGATATAGATATAGATATAGATATAGATATAGATATAGATATAGATATAGATATAGATATAGATCATCATTGCTTCTATTGTTTGACTCCCTAAGTTCCACTTTTAGAGTTCTTACATTCTTTTCATCTGCCTATTTAACCATTGATCTGCTTGCTTAAGAGTTAAATAAATAGTAAAGAGCTGGATAAACACCAAAAGAAACAAAAATTGACCACCAAGAAATAAAGTGACAAAGAGCTGTGATTCCTTTTGCCTAAAACATGAGGAAGCAGAGCACAGGAGAGAGAACTTAGCAAATCACTCAGTGTGTTCAGCAAAACTCACTGGCCCCATGGCCTCAAAGACAGTCACCGTAAAGTTAAATCTTCTCCCCCTACCCCAAGAAAAGTGAAAAATGCTTCCTTACCCACCAAAAAAGAGGAGCCAGCACCTGCACTGCTGTGAGAAATGCCAGGGGAACAGAACTCTGGCAGACAAAGCCCCATCCACCCCTTATGCTGAGTCTCCTTAGAAACAAGTCATGTGGCAGTGTGTTCTCCCTATGGCAGCTTTGTTAATATCTTTTTCTCAAAATTTCTGTTGTGACATTAATGTTAACATTGTGTTTTAAAACACGCAAAGTCTCCAATGTAATGCTGTAAATACTAAGTTTTAAAAAACGTACGTGACCTTCAAAATTGTGTCCAAACCTACTTTAACTGGAAACCTTTATTTGAAGCTGGGATGCCAAACTCATGATTTTTTTAAAAAAGTTTTCTACTGTTAAGTAGTACAAATTACAAATGCAGAACAGTTTTCTTGGGTTAAAGATGAAAGCACATTCAAGCTTGTCATTTAAAACTTGTTTGCAAATAGTACTCTTGTCTATTAGAGAATCCTTCTTCTCTTTCTTATGACTTTCAATTTGCATATAAATCAATTTTTTCTTTTTCTTTTTTTTATGATTTTTATTATTGATTTTTTTAGGGAAAGAATGGGGAGAGAGAAAGAGAGAGAGAAGCATCGATGTGAGAGGGTAACATTCATCGGCTGCCTCCTGCACCTGCCTACTGAGGATCGAGACCACAACCTGGGCATGTGCCCTGACTGGGAATCGCACTGGCTGGCGATCTCTCAGGGATGGGATGACACTCAACCAGCTGAGCCACATCAGCCAGGCCCAAATCCATTTTAAACACAGATTTAATGCACTTGAGCAGGGTATTTGCCACTGCTGTTTGCTGGTGGGTATCGTGCCACATATTTTTCACTTGAAGGTAAATCTAGCCCTTTTTAAAATTAATGACAGGATTGGTTTTCCCTTTCCAGATTATTAACTATTCCTATATAAACTGAAATGTGCATGTTCTAGACAAAGAAGAGACAACTCAGAGTGACGCAGAGTCCCAGAGAACCTAGAAAGATGACAAGCAGCAAGAACAACCGATTATAACATTGCGATTTGTGGGTTCAAATTGAGGTTAAACTGGGACTTCACAAAGAAAGGGGAATAGAGCCATCAGGGCACTTCAGGACTCCGAACGTGCCCACAGGAATGCTCCTGCCATACCGGGAAGGGGCCCACAGGCTACCTGCTGTGGTGATTCTATGTGAGGCATATACAGGGTGTCCCGAAATGGACACACAGTCTAACAGCGGACAGCTCAATTGTGAAAAAGAAATGTATTTTAATAAACACCGCCTTTATAATTATTCAAAGTATGTGTACATTTTTGGGGGGAATATATATATATATATTCAAAGTAGATTTTTTCATGTTATTATGTGAGTACACTTCCATCTCCAGGGATGACTTACTGACACTTTCATGCGGACTAACTCTACTCCTGGGACACAAAAGGTGACCACTAAGAGCAATACACAACCTTGTAGTAGATGATAAACATAAGGTGCCTCCTATATGATATAAACTTTTAAAATGGTTCCAGGCCAGTTCATAACTTTTACTCAGCTCATTACTTTTCCAAGGGGTTCGCACATCTGCATTTTGCACTGGTGCCTTTCATTCCTGCAGGCTGCCGCTTGGCCTCGTGGCCAAAGGAAACAGACACCCTCGGGCCAGCTGGCTGTAATGGTAGTGACATCTGAGGGCCAGATCAGTGGAGAGTATTTATTTTTGGGGGGTCAGAGTTCTAGCTCTCCCCTGGAGAAAACCCTATTTGAAAATGATATTAAATTTTTGTTTACTCTAAAGTGGATTTTGGAAAAACACATCTTGAAAAATCAGCAGGAACCCTGAATTTCATTTCAGGGTAGAGTTTGAGTCTTTCCATCAAAAAAAGCAAGTCTATTTGAATAACAACAAAATGTTATCATCTACCCAGCACAACGCACTGCTCTCTACCCCCTGGTAGCCAGGTAGACAGGACTATAAAGTCAAGGCCCAGTTGCCTTCTCTGCTGGAAACACATTCACTGTCATCGGAACAAGAGATGAGCCTAAATGAAGGATACTGTCATCCCAGTGGCATAAGAGCCCTCACACAGAAAGAAAAGATTCGAGGAAATTTCTTCCAACAGTTCCTAAATGTTTTGGTGGTGGTGTTCTTTTAATTTTAAGTGATGAGATTAAAAAGAAATTCAGAAATAAAAACAAAATATAGTATCAATTATGGAGTTTGAGGTGTAATTCTCTAGCTTCAAAGTGAACCTGTGAGTTTTAAAAGTTAAATGTTGGCCACTTTAGTATTTACTAGCACATATTTATTCCATTACTTGATGCTGCTGCTTACAACGCTAGTCCCCTCCCCTCCCTAATTAAAATGGTGGCCTCTACACCAAGCATGTCAAACTGGCAGCCCACGGGCTGCATGTGGCCCACAAGAAATATTTCTGTGGCCCAGCCAATATAACTGTATGTAAGAAATGCTTTAATAAAAATTTTGTAACTTAAGTTTTACAATATTCGGTTATACATAATCCTATATAATAAAACCCTAATATGCAAATCAACCAAACAGCGGGACAACTGGTTGTTATGATATGCACTGACCACGAGGGGGCAGACACCTTGGAGCACCATTCAGCCAGAAGCTGGGATCACGGCTGGCTAGTGCAACAGCAGTGGCTGGAGCCTCTCCCACCTCTGCTGCAGGTGGACAGTAAGGAGTGAGGGGTCCTGGGCTGTGAGAGCCCCAGACTGAGAGAGGGATGTCCGCCTGCCAGCTTAGGCCCGATCCCCAAGGCATTGGGTCTAAGCTGACAGGCAGACATCCCCCTAGGGGTCCCAGACTGCAAGAGAGCACAGGCCGGGCTGAGGGACCCTCCCCGACAAGTGCATGAATTTCATGCACCAGGCCTCTAGCTATTAATAATGAACTAAACATTCGCTAATGACTGATTACTATAATCATGTTGCACTCATTTCCCTTACGCGCCTTTCGTGCAGGCACACCATTTCTCTCCACTAATTCTAGCAGTGAATATTTTAGTAGCCGATGGCTATGTCTTTAGTCTTGGACTGACTTGTTTGGTGTGAGCAACAGGAAATATTTCACTTTTGTGGAACAAGAAAAATAGGCTTATTTGCGTTACGTGTATTAATTTGTGCAGTTATTCAATGTCTGGTAAGTTAATGCTCAAGAAGAAATATTAATTTTTATTAAAATTTTCAATTATTTTATGTGAATGATGACTCATTTATTTCAGCTCTTTGTATTTAGCATGTCTCTTTCGACGTAAACCTACATTTCTATGAAAATTAAAGCTTTTGTTTTTCTGCGGCCCACATAAACTTAGACCTTGTTTATTTGGCCCGTGTTAGCCTTTGAGTTTGACATGCTTGCTCTACACTCACCTCTGCTCGTCTGCCCTGTGCTTGCTGGGATTCTAATGCTTGTGATGGTGTCATCACTTGTAGGCACCCAATGAGAATCGATCCATTGTTATTTCTACAGTTAATATAAAGGGGCAATGTATATACTCTGTGGAACATAAGTTTGAAAAGAAATAGAATAAAATGTAATCTAATTTAAGAAGGGATACAAATATATATGTTGGGTGGAGATGTTTAATTAAATTTCTTACCATTACTTTGACATTTTATATGTGAAAAATATTATTTTTATGAAAATTATATTCTTAAATATTATTGTAATTCCAAAAATTTGGGGGAGAATTTTGTACTACTGCAAACTTTTTGGAATGGTAAAATTGTCTTAGCATTGAATTATCTTAACCCAGAATTATGAAAAAGGTCATGAAGATTGGCACTTAATTGAAGTGTGTTTGTCAGGCAGTTGGATAAAATTAATATTTCAAAGTTCTTCTTGTTTATCTATTTATATTCATGCCAATGTCATCAATATATAATTACTAAACTATACAATTCCAAAGACTTCTGAAATCACTGAAAAAATGAAAAATTTTAGGACAAACTAAATGTTCCTAGAAGAAAAATCTACCTTTGAGATGCCTGTGGTGGGCTTCCACGGAGACCACCGATTTCCCCTCATGCTATGCATGCAGGTCAAAGGCTTCGCCTGTTGTTGAAAAAGTCTTCATATGGTCAGGACCTTGAATCATCATTTTTACCCAAAGTGTTCGGTAAAAAAAACAAAGAAACGCAAAATGGCCCTAGCTGGTTTGACTCAGTGGATAGAGCATCAGCCTGAAGACTGAAGGGTCCCAGGTTCGATTCCGGTCAAGGGCACATGCCCGGGTTGCGGGCTCGATCCCCTGTGGGGGGGGGGGGGGTGCAGGAGGCAGCTGATCAATGATTCTCTCTCATCATTAATGTTTCAATCTTTCTCTCCCTCTCCCTTCCTCTCTGAAATCAATAAAAATATATTTTAAAAAAGAAAAAAAATGTATCCCTTTTTATGCAGAAATTCACTGACAGAAAATTATTCAAGTACTTTGAGTGAACAGGAAATTCCCCCTCCCAGCTTGGTTCATCACCCTCCCTAAACTGCTTTTTCTGTTGTTCTTAAGAGAAAGGGCAGTACAGAGGCAGTCACTCGGCTCTGATCTACTGGCCCATTTTTGGTGAAGAGACCACGTGTGCCTACGTGAAATGCCCACCCCACAAGATCACTGTGGGTCCAGGACACAACAGGACTTGCAGAGTGCCTGGCAGTGCCCCCAGAAGGCGAGGCTCTGAGGCCTGGCCCACTCCCCACAGACAGGACATTGAAACCACCTTGGCGTTCTTTTGAGTTACTGGTTGGGAAAATTTAAAATTCTCTGATTGTTTTCTTACTGGCATCAGTCATGTGCAACTCGCCAAAGGGAACGGTCCTGGTTTGAGGGACCAGGACCAAAGGGAACCAGTTCTTCGTTCAACCTACTCTGGGAGAATCGGACACTCAAGGAAGCAGTGGGCAAAGTAATCGGGGAGATCCCCAGCTTCTTTGCATTTATCACCCACAAAATTGGGATGCAAAATTGGCTGAAATTTAGAGATGAATTTCTGATTAACATGTAAAAGATCGTTCCTTAAGGCCACTGTCCTTCACATAGAGATTCTTTTTAAAGATTCTACTTACATTTTTCTTTGCTTAGAAACTTTCCTCTCCAGTTTCTGTATCCAGAGCTTTTCTGTGCTTCACCTCCTCAGAGGACACCGAGCTGAAGACTCAGTCCAGAGCAGCTGCCCGCCTCTGCTGCTGTCTTATCCATTATCTTGTATTATTTCACAAAGCACATTGTTGTACCAACCAGCCTCCTCAGCAACTCCGAGAGAGTGCAGGCATGTGCCTCTGAATAATCGGGTGGTTCTGGTGTGTAATCACAGTGCTCAGGGTGGTGGCCAGAGTGGGGTCACACTCACCTGAGATGAAGGGGGTTCCCTTGAGGAAAGTCAAGGTGACAGAGGGTAAAATGGATGATTTGTGCATGACAATAGTCTGTCACTACAACCAACAATCTTCACATTGACACACACCCACCACCACCAAAGCCAAAATAACTCCTGATGCTAACAAAAGGTATCTCAAAAGATAATATCTCTATGAGTTTTCAGAGTTTCTTCATGGAAATATATTGGCTCTATTAAGAGGCATAGCAACTTCATGTTTATTTTCTGTAAAATCTTTGTAGAAAATACTACTTAAATGTAGCCATAGTTTGCATATTATTTTATTTCAGAATTTCTAGAACTAAATTTAATATCTTAATAGCAGCCACTTATCTCCCTTATTACCTAACTAGAGGTCCTGTGCATGACATTCGTGCACTGGGGGGGAGGGGTGGCATGAAGGGGATCCCCTCAGTCTGGCCTGTGCCCTTTAGCAGTCTGGGAGCCTTTGGGGGATGTCTGACTGGTGGGTTAGGCCCGCTCAGTCAGACATCCTTAGCTCTGCCGTGGAGGCGGGGGAGGCTTCCGCCACCGCTACTGTGCTTGCCAGCCATGACCCTGTCTTCTGGCTGAGCAGCGCTCCCCCTGTGGGAGTGCACTGACCACCAGGGGGAAGATCCTGCATTGAGTATCTGCCCCCTGGTGGTCAGTGTGTGTCATAGAGACTGGTCATTTTGCTGTTCAGTCAATTTGCATATTACCCTTTTATTATATAGGATAAATGGAGGGTAAAGGAACATATTGAAGGCAGGACCAACTGGTGTGTTTGTACTCCATGTTTATGTCCATGTGATAACTTTTGTTCCTTTTCAGAATTTTGGGAGCTAGCAGTGTAACTAACATCTGGGAAAAAGAAAACACTACTTTTACTAAAATAAATATCAATTTAGTACTTCAATGAGATTGACTGTAAATATGACACACTGTATAGAAACCCTTTAAAACAGTGGTTCTCAACCTTCCTAATGCCTCAACCCTTTAATACAGTTCCTCATGTTGTAGTGACCCCCAATCATAAAATTATTTTTGTTGCTACTTCATAACTGTAATTTTGCTACTGTTATGAATTGTAATGTAAATATCTGATATGCAGGATGTATTTTCATTGTTACAAATTGAACATAATTAAAGCATAGTGATTAATCACAAAACAATATGTAATTATATATGTGTTCTATGATGGTCTTAGGCGACCCCTGTGAAAGGGTTGTTAGACCCCCAAAGGAGTTGCGACCCACAGGTTGAGAACCGCTGCTTTAAAAGGTCTGCCTTAGCGAAGTGTGTATGTTTTATGTTACTTCCAGGGTAACTGCTAGTTAAATGAAGTTGCTTATTTAAAGGGAATTATTTTATATTCTTCATCTACCTCCAAAATAAATCTATTCTGTGCCCTTGGGGTTATTTGTAACAGATTTCGGTTTGGCATGGTTGACCTATAGAATTGGCAAATACAGCTGAAATCAGGACAATTTCTTAAAATCCAAAAGCCCTTGTTTCTGAAGATAAGTGAAGAACCATTTTCTCCCCCAAAGGAAGGGATATAATTCTTTCCTCCAAAGTACCGCATCCTGGGAGCATTTTAGAGCAATCAGTAGCTTTCAAGGAAACTCAAGAGCAGTGCTTTGAGCCCTCACTGGAGGTCAGAGCCGGTCAGGATTTTTGATGACTTTTAAATTTTTTATATCTAAGTTTAGCCAGGCTTTGATTTTGTATTCACCTCCCTAATAACACCTTCTCGATTGAAAAACTAATTACTAGAAAACTTAGGAACACGTGTGAAAAAGTCAGTAAAGGAATCTGAGCTCTTCCCCAAGGAGGCCCGAATTTCCTGTGTATTTGCACGGCGCCACTTGTGACGCCTCTTCATGCCCACTGACGGCGGGAGTGTGGGAGCTCCTGTTCTACCCCGGGGCCTGGCACCCTCTTCATTCATGCCCACTGACGGCGGGAGTGTGGGAGCTCCTGTTCTACCCCGGGGCCTGGCACCCTCTTCATTCATGCCCACTGGTGGCGAGAGTGTGGGAGCTCCTGTTCTACCCCGGGGCCTGTGACGCTTTGGGCCTTGTTTTCAGACAATGTTTCCTTCATGCATCTCGATGTGACCACTAGGCTGAACGGCACCAGTGAAGTTGGACACCGACCAGTACATTGTAAACCAGCTGGCACCACAGCTACCCAGGCAGTGAGTTCCCATTGCTCACAGTCAGGCTGCAGGCTGGGCCGGCGTGGACCCAGGAAAGCCCTGGCCTTGGTGACCAAGGAGACCAGGGGTCATTATGCAAAGGTCATGTAGCCAGGATCTGGGCCCGGCTCATCACCATGTGTCCCACCTCTCCCTTTGTGGTGACAGAGAAACCCCTCAGTGCTTTTAGTTTTTAATGATTATTGTCCTGAAGGACTTTCCCCTTCAATATTTGTCCTGAGTGTTAAGTTAGGGTTCCCAACAAGGTGCCTGTACACCTATCAAGTAGGGGAGACACATTCACAACAAACACAGCACGTGGGTGATTTTAAAAAATGGAAAGAAATCATTTTCAAAATGGGATTTCTTATGGCAATCCATAGAGAAGCATCATCCGCAGGACTGGGCTCTGCCTGGGAACTGAGCCAGAGGCACGTGACCAGCCCGACGTGTGGTGGGAATCATGGTTATTTGCTGTGAATGCGCAGAGCAGTGACCCTCTGTCTCAGTCTCTTTGTTTGCATTCTTTTTTTTAAAATATATTTTATTGATTTTTTTACAGAGAGGAAGGGAGAGAGATAGAGAGTTAGAAACATCGATCAGCCGCCTCCTGCACATCTCCTACTGGGAATGTGCCCACAACCCAGGTACATGCCCTTGACCGGAATCGAACCCGGGACCCTTCAGTCTGTAGGCCGACGATCTACCCACTGAGCCAAACCGTTTTCGGCTGTTTGCATTCTATGATCAAAGGTAACCATTTGGGTGTTTTCTTGCCCCATATATTCTTCAATCGAGCCGGAACCCCGTCCTCAGATGGCCACAGTGAACCTAGGAAGGCCGTCAGCACAGAGCGCCTATTCATGGACATTGCAATGACACAGACCTGAGTGGTCTGAAAGGTAAATTATCTAAAGACAGCTCTTGCCTTGTTCTTAGAGCCTTTCTGCAGTGAACGTGATTGCAGAGCACCTCGAGCCCCACCCCCTGCAGCGAGGGGGCCGGCAGTTCCCCCACAGACACCGCTCCCAGGCTGGGTCTGTCCCCGCTGCAGGGTGTGTGTTCAACCCACAAAAGAATGAGACGGTGGCACTTAAATGACACGCATGGGTGGGTTGGGGGGCGAAATGGTTTCGTAAACATGACTATGGACTCCCCTTGCATGCAGATGTTCATAACTTCAAAGATAAAGGGAAGGAGCCCACAAGGCCGAGTGTCAGGAACACTACAAGCCGCGCCAACACTAAGGATGGGAACTGCTGAGAAGTCTAAATTATCAAGAAATTATCAAGGAGCATCCAACAGCCATGCTCATCATTAATAACATGGCTGTTCTCTGTGTGTGAGGCGCTGTAACGTGGCTGTTCTCTGTGTATGAGGCACTGTAACATGGCTTTGGCCACATGGAACCAGCCCAGAGGAGTCTGCAGGCATATTCATTGGTGCTCACAGAGTGCTTTCAAAGTGCAAGTCCCAACAGCAGAGCTCCTGATCACCAGACAGCTCACATCTCGTGGAGAGCTAAGGCACCAGGCAGCCAGCCCACGGACACCAGCAGCAAGCCCTCCCTTCCTTCTGTGGGTCAGTGTCCCTCCCTTTCTCATAAACCCTGGACCACCACCCCTAATCAGAACACTGCATGGGCTCCTGCCTGAAGCAGTGCCTCCTGAAAAATTATTCATTGATTCTAAATAAATGCTGTTGCTTCTCACTCTGGCCTTTTATTTTTAGGTTAACAGCATCTTTAACTGTTTATCCCAATTTATCCAATCTTATGTTCAGGTGATTGTTAGTCCAGCAAGCAGAACTTAGAAGGAAAGAAGGAAAATAGTTTTTCCTTCCCCAAAACTTCCCTTTCTCTATATTGAAACATCCAGCCATAGGTAGGAAGACAGTAACAGAAGAGATGATGGAATTAACAAACAAGCATTTAAAATAGCTATTCAGAATATACTCAAAACTCTGAAAAAGCATTAACAAAACTAGAGGTCCGGTGCACAAAAATCGTGCACTCCAGGGGTGGGGGGCGGGCCTCAGACTGGCCTGTGCCCTCTCGCAGTCTGGGACCCCTGGGGGGATGACCACCTGCTGGCTAAGGCCTGCTCCCCAGGGGATTGGGCCTAAGATGGCAATCAGACATCCCTCTGGCAGCCTGGCAGCCCTCGGGGGATGTCCACTTGCCAGCGGGGAGAAGACCTAAGCTGCAGTCAGACATCTTTAGGGCTGCTGAGAAGGCAGGAGAGGCTCCCACCACCACCGCTGTACTGTCAGCCATCAGCCTGGCTTGTGGCTGAGCAGAGCTCCCCCATGTGGGAGCACACTGACCACCAGAGGGCAGCTCCTGCATTGAGTGCCTGCCCCCTGGTGGTCAGTGTGTGTCATAGTGACCAGTCATTCCCAGTCTTTCTGCTGTTAGGGTCAGTTTGTATATTACCCTTTTACTATATAGGATAGAGGCCTGGTGCCCAGGTGGGGCTGGCTGGTTTGCCCTGAAGTGTGTCCCAGATCAGGGTGGGGGTCCAGCTTGGGTGCCTGGCCAGCCTGGGTGAGGAGCTGATGGCTGTTTTCAGGCTGCCTGCACCCCCTTCAGGGTGGGGGTTCCCACTGGGGTTCCTGGCCAGCCTGGATGAGGGGCTGATGGCTGTTTTCAGGCTGCCCTCACCCCCTTCCGAGTGGGGGTCCCCACTGGGGTGCCTTGCCAGCCTGGATGAGGGGCTGAGGGCTGTTTTCAGGCAGGCCAAGCCTGCAATTGAAACTCCCAGTCTCTCCTTTTTTTCTTTTCTTTTTTATTCTGGGATTTATTTACCTTCTGTAATTGAAACTTTGTTGCGGCTCCAGCTCTGAGGCCGGCTGGCTGAAAGCAGGTATCTGGTGTTTGTTTGGCTTCTATAATTGCAACATTGTTGCTTAGACTCGAGCTCAGAGCCCGGCTGGGGCAGGCGGGGAACCTTGGCTTCCTCCATCACTGGAGCAAGCAAGCCTCATCTTTGCTTCAGCTGCCTGGCTTCCCACTGCCATCTTTGTTGGCAGTTAATTTGCATATCGCCCTGATTAGCCAATGGGAAGCATAGAGGAGGTATGGTTAATTACCATGTTTGTCTATTATTAGATAAGATAATCACTGAAAAAAAGTCCATAAGAAAGAATCTATAGGAACTTTTGTGAGGAAATAAAGTATCTGAAAGAAATTCACCTCCTATGTGCCCTTTGTGCAGCATCCCAGGCTAAGGTGGTGGTCAGGGCTGGGGGGCAGGTGATGGGTGCAGGTGATGGGTTCAGGTAATGGGAACAGGCAATGGAGGACAGGTGATGGAGAAGAGGTGGTGGTGGGCAGATGATGGTGGGCAGGTGATGCAGCACAGGTTATGGAGGGCAGGTGATGCAGCACAGGTAATAGAGGGCAGATGATGGAGCACAGGTGATGGTGGACAGGTGATGGTGGACAGGTGATGGAGCACAGGTGATGGTAGACAGGTGATGGTGGACAGGTGATGGAGCACAGGTGATGGTGGACAGGTGATGGAGCACAGGTGATGGTGGACAGGTGATGGAGGACAGGTGATGGAGGAAAGGTGATGGTGGGCAGGTGATGGAGCACAGGTGATGGTGGGCAGGTGATGGAGCACAGGTGATGGTGGACAGGTGATGGAGGACAGGTGATGGAGCACAGGTGATGGAGGACAGGTGATGGTGGACAGGTGATGGAGCACAGGTGATGGTGAACAAGTGATGGAGCACAGGTGATGGTGGACAGGTGATGGAGCACAGGTGATGGTGGACAGGTGATGGAGGACAGGTGATGGAGCACAGGTGATGGAGGACAGGTGATGGTGGACAGGTGATGGAGCACAGGTGATGGTGGGCAGGTGATGGAGCACAGGTGATTGTGGACAGGTGATGGAGGAAAGGTGATGGAGGACAGGTGATGGAGTACATGTGATGGAGCAAAGCTGATGGAGCACAGGTGATGGTGGACAGGTGATGGAGGACAGGTGATGGTGGACAGGTGATGGAGGATAAGTGATGGAGGACATGTGATGGAGGATAAGTGATGGAGGGTAGATGATGGTGGGCAGGTGATGGAGCACAGGTGATAGAGGACAGGTGGTGGAGGACAGGTGATGGTGGACCAGTGATTGAGGACAGGTGATGGAGGGCAGGTGATGGGGGTGTTACATAGGAAACATTCAAACTTTTGAAGAATTTTTGTGAGTTTATTTGAGCCAAACTCTACAAATGCTCGGAAGCAGAAACTTAATGGTTTGAGATAATGCTCTGGAGAATGGCAGTTTTGCACCTTATTTTATATACTAGAGGCCCGATGCACAAATTCATGCAAGAGAAGGCCATCCTTCCCCTGGCTGCTGGCACCGACTTCCCTCTGGCACTGGATCCAGGCTTCCCTCCAGCCACCAGCGGGCACCTGAGACCTGGGCTTCTCTCGCAGCCCCACTTCATCTAGAAGGTCATCCGGTCTAATTAGCATATTATGCCTTTATTGTTATAGTCTAGAGGCCCAGTGCACAAAAATTCATGCACTGGAGGGGATGGTCCCTCAGCGCAGCTTGCCCCCTCTCACAGTCCAGGAGCCCTCAGGGGATGTCCTAGGGAGCAGGCTTAAGCCACAGTCTGGCCTCCATCTGTGAGAGGTGACCAGATGATCAGGGGAAGGTGCTGCCCCCATCACCCCACTACTGCTGCCATGGCTGGCCACCATAGCTGTTGGCCCTCGACCCTCATGGCCGCCAAGTGTTTCATCAACATGGACTCAAGTCCCTTCACCATGAAAAAATGACAACTTTCCTTAGGCATTTTCATGATGTCTCTTTCATAGGATATAACATTTCTTTCTTTTTTTCTTTATCCTCACCTGAGGATATCTTTCCATTGATTTTTAGAGAGTATGGAAGAGAGAGGAAAAGACAGAGAGAAACATCAATGTGAGAGGGACGTATCAGTTGGTTGCCTCCTGCATGAGCCTTGACCTGGGCCCCGGCTAGGGAGAAGCCTGCAACCTAGGTACATGCCCTTGACCAGAATCAAACCCAGACCCTGCAGTCCGCAGGCTGAGGCTCTATCCACTGAGCTAAACTGGCTAGGGCAGGATATGACATTTCTTAGCCCTCCAGCAGTGGACCTTTGTTTTTCCCTCCAGGAGTGAGGTGGAAAAACCCTAGATCGCCTTCTTGGATTCTTATTACCCAAGCAAGTGGCTTACCACAAGCTTAGCCAATGAGTGGTCAGAAAAGGAGTTTCCTGTGCAGCTCACCTGCAGAGGCAGGACTTCCGGCTCGCTGTAGCTTTCTCCAGGCCTTGCAGCCACGGCGGCTACCAAGCTGTCTCTCCACAGAGAGAGAGAGGGCCAGGCAGCCACAGCAGCTTTGTCAGGAAGGAAGTCCAGAAAGTCGACCAGAAGACGTCTGGTCTAACTAGCATACTACCCTTTTATTAGTATAGATCACAGTAAAAAGGAGACTTAAGTGGGTGCCATGAAATCCACTGGGGATAGTTTAGGGCAGTGATGGTGAACCTATGACACGTGTGTCAGAGGTGACACGCGAACTCATTTTTTTGGTTGATTTTTCTTTGCTAAATGGCATTTAAATATATGAAATAAATATCAAAAATATAAATCTGTGTTTTACTATGGTTGCAAATATCAAAAAATTTCTATATGTGACACAGCACCAGAGTTAAGTTAGGGTTTTTCAAAATGCTGACATGCCAAGCTCAAAAAGTTCGCCATCACGGCTTAGGGAGATGGGAGGAAGCAAATCTGGCAAACCTCTAGGATTGGATAAAGAATAAAATGATGGACCCAGAATTCTTTCACTCAGGCGGGTGCAGGATAATTAACAGTCAACAATTAACTTAATAACAATGAGGTGATTTGGGGTCTCCAAGGAGAGGTGCCTTTGTTTTGAGGGGTCCAGAAAAAGGGAAATTATTTTGTTTTTGCAAAGGCATGTTAATCAAGCATGTTACTTTAGATGCAAAAAGACAAAGGGACAGGCTTAGTTAAGTGAAGATTAACCTTTGATAGGGAAAAATACTGCCTTAGGACATGACTACACACCATAAACTGTTTTTAGTTAAAAAGAGTTTTTATTTTAGACCATACTTTGTGGTTCCTTTTGGTCTCTGAATTTGCAAGGCCACCACCCAGTCCTTCCCTGAATTGTCAGGTTAGCACGTGGCTCCTTTCATCCACAGTGGGCAGGTGATGGGGACAGGTGGTGGGGACAAGTGGTGGGGGCAGGTGGTGGGGGCAGGTGATGGGGGCAGGTGGTGGGGCAGGTGGTGGGGGCAGATGGGGGAGAAGGTCGTGGGGACAGGTGGTGGGGGCAGGTGGGGTTAAAGGTGGTGGGGGCAGGTGGTGGGGGCAGTGATGGGGGCAGGTGGGGGCAGGTGGGGGAAGGTGGTTGGAGCAGGTGGTGGGGGCAGGTGGGGGGCAGGTGGTAGGGGCAGTGATGGGGGCAGGTGGGGGCAGGTGGGGGAAGGTGGTTGGGGCAGGTGGTGGGGGCAGGTGGGGGGGCAGGTGGTGGAGGCAGGTAGTGGGGGCAGGTGATGGGGGCAGGTGGTAGGGGCAGGTGTGGGAGTGAAGGCCAGCCACCGCCCCCTCACACACACACACACACACACACACACACACACACACACACTCTTAGAGTCTGTGGGGCCACCATCCTCCTTGTCCCCTGGGATGGAGGGGAAGATCATGGCTCTGCCTCAGGCAGCCACCATGACCAATAACCAGCAACGATAGCAGCAAATATGGAGACAGGAAGCTGCTGCGAATCCACTGGCCGCATAGCCCCATGGCTTCTGATGAACCTGAGGTCTATGGCTGGCCTGTCTCTGCAATAAAGCCCGAGGGTAGACCCGGTTACGCAGCCCTGAGTTTTCTTTCTGTTTTTAACGAGGTACGGTGAGTGTCTCATTATGGAAGTTCAGGGTACAGCAAATTTGAAGAAGTTTTATAATGCATCTCTGTATACCCACTACCTAGATTCTACCATTAACATTTTATTATGCTACTTTTATCATGTATTTGTTAAGGTAGATTTGGGAGCTATTCTATTGCATACAGAAGGGATTTTTTAAAGTCCTTATTGTTGCAAGTATTACATATGTCCCCTTCTCCGCCTGTTGGCCCCTTCTAGCCTAAGCTGTACCCTCCCCCTCCCCCCAGGCCTTCACCACCCTATTGTCTGTGCCTGGGGTTATGCGTATGGGCATACAAGGTCTTTGGTCTCTTCCTGACCACCCACACAGGACCATGGTGCTGGGTTTCTAATTGGGAGGGTAATCAATTACCCAAAAATGGGTTTTCAGGCCTTGGGCTACAGAGAAGAGACCATAATGAATTACCTGGGTTCCTGTTTGCCATGTACATTTCATCAATTTCTGCAAAAAGCCACATAGGCCCAGACCAGAGGCTTCTGGTTCCCTGCTGACTGTAGGTAACAGTACCTATTGTCAAGCGCTTGCTAACCCTGAGTTGCAGCATAAAAAGTCCAACTACCCTGCCCTCTAGAGAGACCACAGGGACAAAGCGCCCCTGGGCAGAGCCGCTGGGGTCCCTGCCGTGGCATTTCCCTAACAAAGGTTAATCTGCACTTAACTAAGCCTGTCCCTTTGTCTGTTTGCATCTAAAATAACATGCCTGACTAACATGCCTTTGCAAAAACAAAATAATTTCCCTTTTTCTGGACCCCTCAAAACACCGGCGCCTCTCCTTGGAGGCCTGGCAAGTGGACCCCAGGCTGCCCCCCACCAATTGCAAGGGACAAGGTCACCTTCGGGGGCTTTCTCCTCCTCCTCAGAGACTTTCCCGGGAAGAGCACGCTGAGTCCACGCAAAGTGGGTGAAACACCTGCAGGACTGCCCAGCCACGCAGCTCGGCTCGGGTGCCAGCCACTGTTGGTGTCGGGGCGGCACATGCTCCTGCCCTTGCCCCTGCCCCTGCAGAGCCCGCGGTGCTGGGGCAAGAACCAGCGTTTGGTCGCCTTGGAAAGGTCCTCCGTGAGGACAGGCAGGGTCCTGCTCGGGGCCAGGCGGGGGAGAAGCGAGCGCCAGCCTCCTCTCTCCTCCCGCGTCTCTGTCTCTGCAGACTGTTCTCAGGAGCTGAGACTTAAGGACTAAAATACAGGTCGGGGCTGTTCTTATCTCTATAATAGAAATATCACAACTTAAGAAAACACACGCACAACAAAACAGAGCAGGAAAATAGCCTGCAAATCATTCCAAGAAATGTCGACTAGACACCCTGTGCCCAGCGCCACGCAACCTCGAGATCCAGTCTGGCCATTGCCCCCGAGGAAGCTGCAGTGTGAATCCCAGGTGGGCATCGGGTGGAATTGTGCCTGAAAAGATTTCCCATTTCTCAGATACTGCTATCTTCTCATTATTTGGAAGACACTGCTCAACCTTCAAATCTTTTGCCAACTTTTGTTGCAAAGGCAATTTAGTCCAATTCAAGTCAGCCAGTTGCTGCGACAGCACATCGACGCGCCCGGAGCGGCTGGTTCCTGGGAGAGGATGCAAAATGCCAGGATGCAGGCTGGCTGGTCGCTCAGGTGGTCAGAGTGTCGTCCCAATGCACCAAGGTTGTGGGTCCCATCCCTGGTCAGGACACATACAAGAAGCAACCAATGATGCATGACTAAGTGGAACAACATTCAGTCTCTCTCCCTCTCTCTCTCCCCCTTTACTCTCTCTGAAATCAATTTAAAAAATATTAAATGTCAGTTTTCTTAGCTGTAGTGACGTTTCCCAATGCGGTCAGCTAGGAAAGAAAAAAGAAGGACTCAAGCACAGGAGTGGAACTCCTGTAATCCCCGGGCTCAGGAAAGTCGGATAGGCAGCTGTTGTCTAATACACTCAGTGTTGCCAGCAGGAGCCCCGCAAGGACAGGTCAGGAGCCGGAGCTGCGCGCTGCCCGCCTGCAGGAGAGTGGCTGCTGGCCTCCAGGAGCTTGCGGCATCTGGGCAGAACAACGATGCCCCTGGCCCCCGTCCCCGGGATCTGCGAAGGTTCCCATGACAGCCAAGGGCAGTTGAGGCAGCAGGTGGAGTGAGGTCGGTAGTCAGGGAGGTGGGTGGCCCTGGGTGGCCACGGGCAGCCAGGCTGCTGGGGTGGAGGTACATCAGCGAGCAGTGACAGTGGGATTCAGCAGCCTGACTCTAGATGAAAAGGGGAGGCTCTGGGCAGCGTCCAGAAGCCAGAAACCACAGGATTCTCCCCAGGAGCCCACAGAGGGGAGTGCGGCAGCGACACCACCAGCCTAGCCCTGACCCGCGTCAGACTCCAGAACTGGACCCTGGACGGGGAGGTCATAGGTTGTGTTGTTCTGGGAAAGAGGCTTGTGCTGTCCATCGGCGGCTGGTAGTCTGATCCTGGCGCTGCTGTGCTAACTGCGTGTCACACCCTGAGGACCGTGAAGACTGTCCGTGTGTCGCCCAGCTCAGCCTCCCCACCCCACTGTCCAGGCCTTGCCGACCACCCTTCCTCAGATAACACATTGCCTTGCAGCCACACACACCTTCTTGCTGCCGTGCAAACAGGCCGAGCCCTGCTAGCTACTTGCCAAGGCCTCTGACTGGGTCATTTTCTGCCTTAACTTTTCCCTATAAAACTCTGTGGCTTTTCCTTCCTGGGCAGGCAGATCTGACCCTAACAGAAGCCTACAAAAGCCTCCCCACTGCCTACTCTGTTTTCAGTATATAATTTATTTCAGGAGTATTTCACTTGTTGACACGGCCAGCATCCATGGAACCCAAGCCAATGTCAGTCACTTGTGAACTGAGACCTCATTTAACCTGCTGTCTCCTGCATATGGAACGGAGGTTGGCACATAGTGAATCCTTAATCAACTTTTGAAGACTGAATGAATACACTACAAATACAGCATTCAGTTTCAAATGCAGCCAGATTTCGAATAATTTAAGCCTTGAATCATGTATGCATTTTGGTTTGGCATAGAGTATGACAAAGAAAGACAGAAGCCTCCTGCTCGTGTCCAGGCCTTATTTAAAGACTAGAGGCCTGGTGCACGAAATTTGTGCACAGAGGTGAGGGGGTCCACTCAGCCTGGCCTGTGCTCTCTCACAGTCCGGGACCCCTTATTCCTTATTGCCCACCTGCTTGCTGCTTCCTACCGCTCGGCTCACTGCTACTTAGTGCTGCCACAGAGGCTCCCGCCACCACCACTGCACTCACCAGCTGTGAGCCCAGCTTCTGGCTGAGTGGCGCTCCCCCTGTGGGAGCACGCTGACCACCAGGCAGCTCCTATGTTGAGCATCTGCTCCCTGGTGGTCAGTTCATAGCAACCAGCCATTCCACCATTCAATCAATTTGTATATTAGGGTTTTATTATATAGGATAGGATATTGAATGTGAACTCTAAATGAAAAATAAAATTTAAAAAAAGAACCAAATAAAATTTTAGATCTGAAAATTTTTTTAATATATATATTTTTAATTCTCACCTGAGGATATTTTTAAAATTGTTTTTTAGAGAAAGAAACATCCATGTGACAGAGAAATTCCCATAGGCTGCCTCTGCACCTGCTGACTCATTGGGATCTAAGCTAAACCTAAGTATGTGCCCTAACCTAGAATCCAACAGGAAACCCTTTGGTGTACAGGTTGAGACTCCAACCAATTGAGCCACCTGGCCAGGGCAGGCCTCTATGTGCTGTTTAATCAAATCTTTATTTGAGATGGCTAGTCTTTCTAGATGTTTGAAAGTGCACAACATATGTTAAAAGAGTTAAAGTAACACCCTTTAAGTATTTTTTCTGTTAATTTATAGGAATGGTGGTATTTGAGGAATGGAATGAAAAAAATTTTAAATGTACCTTCAGGCCCTGGTCAGTGTGGATCAGTAGTTAGAGTATCCTCCCACGCACCAAAGGGTCGGATTCGATTCCAGGTGAGGGCACATACACAGGTTGTGGGTTCCATCCCTGTCGGATTGCTTGGGCAACTGATCGATGTTTCTCTTTCTCTTCCTCTCTCCCTTTCTCTCTCTCTAGAATCAATGAAAAAAACATATCCTTAGAGGAGGACTTAAAAAGAAAAAAAATGCTGGTTTGGTTCAATGGATAGTGTTTCTGCAGGCAGACTGAAGGGTATCGGGTTGGATTCTGATCAAGGGCACGTACCTGGGTTGCAGGCTCAATCCGGGGCCCTGGTCGGGATTCAGCAAGAGGCAACCAATTGCTGTCTCTCACATTAGTTTCTGTCTTTCTCCCTCCCTTCCACTCTCCCAAAAAAAAAAAAAAAAAAAAATCAATGCCAAAATGTCCTCAGGTGAGGATTAACCAAAACAAACAAACACACACACACCCATCGGCAGTGTGATTACTGAAGGAGCATATGAAGCATTTGTAGAATGAACGGGAAGGGATGGGACTACGCTTTCTAACTGTGTTAGCAACTCTGCAAGCCAGAGGGTTTATTTTTTATTTTAATTTTTATTGATGATTTTAGAGAGAGGAAGGGAGCGAGAGAAACACCGGTGTGTTGTTCCACGTATTATGCTCTTTGGTTGCTTCTTGTCTGTGCCCTGACCAGGATCCACCCGCAGCCTGGCTGTGTCAGGAAGAGGTCCTAACCCACTGCGCTGCGGGCTGCCTGTCAAGGATCCTCAACAAACCCCTCTCTGGCTGCCCTGCCCCTGCTGTGGGCCGGAGCGCCTCTGCCACAGCGAAGGTTTGGGCTCCATTCTGCCAGGGCACCGACTTAGGTTTCGGGTTTGATCCCCGGTTGGGGCTGACTGCTGCTCAGGAAGGGACCGAGGACCATTGAGGTCCCTGTGCTCTAGTTATTCGGAGGGGACATGGCCGACTCCGATCCCCACTATCCCGTCCTCCATCGAGACTTCAACTATGGCAGCTGCGGGGCCTCCGCCAGCGGACACAGCCGCATGGTTAGGTCACCCTCTGCAGCTCGCCAGGCCTGGCTGCTGTGCAGTCGCCCCGGGAGGCGGATTTCCAGGTTCCCCGGGAGAGTGCCCTCCGCGCTGGACTCCCAGGGAGAGCAGGTCCCGGAGGGAAAGCACTTCGCTCCGCCTCCCCTCCGGGCTCAGCGGGAGGCTCCTGGCTGGGTGCTGAGAAAGGAACCTGGAGCCCTTCCTCCTGGAACCCTGTCGTCTTTGGGGTAGAAAGCGACAGATAAGCCGCAGCTGCCTTCCTGGGGCATCTTTAAGTGAAGATGTTATTTTTTTTCAGTGAAAATAAGTTTATTGTGTAATCCATATCGTGTACTCATTATGATTTATTGTGTAATCACAATGATTACACAATAACCCGCAGTGAGTTATCTGCTGGGATGTTTGTGCTTTAGGGCCTGTGAACGCATTTTATTGTATTTGATGTAGCCTCACATCCCCCCAACCTCGTGCGGCACCCAGCCACGCCCACCCGCTCCTGCCGGGCATTACCCATGAGGGCATCCCAGCTAATTTGCATATTCCTCTATTATTATATAGGATTACATTACACTGGCATTCACTGACATTTGAAAACTCCTTTTCAATTTCCTCCGACGCATTCAGTCCTGAAGCAGAAAGCCCCACATATTTGCTTTATGATCTATGATTCCTTTCCTATCCACTGAGCTGTGTTTCTCTCAGACCAGGCTTGCCCTTTGAAGATGACAGCTTTGGAGAGACAGGCATTTTAGAAAATCAGAACAAGCACAGGGGTGCAGAACACATCCACTGGCGAGTGTGGGAAGCAACGCATGAGTGCGGCAAGGTCCAACACTGAGCACGAATTCTCACCGTCCCAACCAGCATGTCCTGTGGTCTCTGTAGGAGGACCGGTGTGGAGGCCACATGTGTAGGATTTTCTGGAGGCAGGCTCTTTCCTTAAAGCATCTTTGGCTACAGGATAAAATAAGGTAATTACTACTTGTATTGCAATAAAACCAATATATCCACATTGTTAACATGCTGGCAAAATCATGAGTTTTAAATTGATTGTTCAGTGAAGATTCAACTTAGGGACCCTCCGGATAGTTAGATAAACGGGCAGAAAGAGCTTTTCTGCAGTATAGCAAAGTTTAGGGGATAATGGCATTTTGGGTAATTAGATGTCTTACCTATTTTGCATTGCCATTTGAAATCTGAGTGCCCCCTGGTGGCCATTCTGGTCCCATAAGTGGTGACCCGGTAGATGCAGTTGATTCTAAAAAGAACTACCGTATTTGCCGGTGTATAAGACGATTTTTTGGCCCTGAAAAATATGCCTCCAAGGGGGGGGTCGTCTTATACGCCAGGTACACTTCAGATAGACTGCCCATAGTGCTTGCCCCGTGCCATAGTGGCCTCCCGATGCCCGCCCACTTCATTCCACATACCGTTCAGGCATCAGCAGCGCTGCTGGGTGTATGCTCGGCTGTTATGCGATTTTGCTGTTATGCGATTTTACCACACTCGCAAAATCGCACACAGCCGACCATACACCCAGTATGATAGCGCAAAATCGCGAATCGCGATACCATACTGGGTGTATGGTTGGCTGTGTGCGATTTTGCGAGTGTGGTAAATTCGGGTTACCGTGTATTTCTTTACATATGCATTGAAGATTCGCGATTTTGCGCTATCATGGTGCCTGTTAGAATGTTGAAGAGCTCGCACTTGCGCACTAGTGAGGTCCCAGGGAGATGCTGATGCAAGGGTGGACCAGACTGCTATAGTGACAGGGCGGGCAAACAGGGAGCAGGGACCAATCAAATCAGGCTTTGTATACAGCCAACAGCCAACCACAATACTGCCCCATTGTACAGTACAGCATAGAAAATGTCGACCAGTCAAACCCCTATCATCCCTATCATGGCACCAAGATGTCGTTGATGAACTTTTAATATCAGATGATGAAGAGGAGTTTGAAGGCTTTTAAGGTGAAACTGTCACGCCAGGAAACTTGCTAGGGACTTGCCCGGCACTTGCTCTCTCCCTCTATTTTTTATCTTACTTCTATCATTGACAGTCCCTCTAGGTTGTGGGCTGCTTGCCTGTGTTCCTGAGAAGCATCTACGGTACCAGTCTATAGAGTGTGTTTTCTTTAGTGAATTACCGGTATGTTTACCGGTAATAAACTTGCACTGTTTTATGTATATGTTTGGTTACATACAGCCTTGTGACAGTTTTCCTGCATGTCATAAGCATTTGAATATAAATTAAAATGTTAAAATCAAATCTGATATTGTTTTACCTTTTATTTGGTGTGTGGAAGGTGTGCGGAAGAGGGGGTAGTCTTATACGGCGAGTATATAACAAACTCTGTATTTTGAGTGGAAATGTTAGGGGGTCGTCTTATACGCCCAGTCGTCTTATACGCCGGCAAATACGGTAATCTGCCTGGCTGGTTCCTCAGTGGTTAGAGCAGCCATGGGCAAACTATGGCCCGCGGGCCAGATCTGGCCCATTTGAAATGAATAAAACTAAAAAAAAAAAAAAAAAAAAAAAAAAAAGATGGTACCCTTTTATGTAATGATGTTTACTTTGAATTTATATTAGTTCACACAAACACTCCATCCATGCTTTTGTTCCGGCCCTCCGGTCCAGTTTAAGAACCCATTGTGGCCCTCAAGTCAAAAAGTTTGCCCACCCCTGGGTTAGAGTGTCAGTCCACCCACAGAAGGGTCGCTGGTTCAATGTCAGTCAAGGGCACATACCTTGGTTGCAGGCTCAATCCCTGGCCCTGGTTGGGACACATGCAGGAAGCAACCAATTGATGTGTCTCTCTCACATTGATGTGTCTGTCTTTACTCCTCTCTTCTTCTCTCTCTAAAAATTAATAGAAAAAATATTGGGTGAGGATTAACAAAACAAATGATATATATGTATATGTGTATATATATATATGTATATATATATATACATATATATATATATATATTCCTATCTAATAATAGAGAAACATGGTAATTAACCATACCTCCCGCTATGCTTCCCATTGGCTAATCAGCACGATATGCAAATTAACTGCTAACAAAGATAGCAGCTGGCAGCCATGCAGCTGAAGTGAACAGGAGGCTTGCTTGCTCCAGTGATGGAGGAAGCCAAGGTTCCCGCCTGCCGTGGCCCGGCTCTGAGATCCAAAAGCAACAAAGTTTCAATTATAGAAGCTAAACAAACCCCAGATACCTGCTTTCAGCAGGCCGTGGCCACAGAGCTGGAGCGAGCAGGAGCCCGGCTCTTAGCTCCAGTGACAGCAACAAAGTTTCAATTATAGAAGGTAAATAAATCCCAGAATTAAAGAAAAAAAGATAAAAGGAGAGGCTAGGACAGCCATGGGCAAACTACGGCCCGCGGGCCAGATCCGGCCCGTTTGAAATGAATAAAACTATTAAAAAAAAGACGGTACCCTTTTATGTAATGATGTTTACTTTGAATTTATATTAGTTCACACAAACACTCCATCCATGCTTTTGTTCCGGCCCTCCGGTCCAGTTTAAGAACCCATTGTGGCCCTCGAGTCAAAAAGTTTGTCCACCCCTGGGCTAGGAGCTTCAGTCACCAGCCAGCCTGAAAACTACTCTCAGTCACTCACCCAGACTGGCTAGGCACCCCAGCGGGACCCCCACCCTGATCCGGGACACCCTTCAGGGCAAACCAGCCTGCCCCCACCCATGCACCAGGCCTCTATCCTATATAGTAAAAGGATAATATGCAAACTGACCCTAACAGCAGAAAGACTGAGAATGACTGGTCACTATGACACACACTGACCACCAGGGGGCAGATTCTCAATGCAAAGCTGCCCTCTGGTGGTCAGTGCACTCCCACATGGGGGAGCTCTGCTCAGCCACAAGCCAGGCTGATGGCTACCAGTACAGCGGTGGTGGTGGGAGCCTCTCCTGCCTCCTCAGCAGTGCTAAGGATGTCTGACTGCAGCTTAGGTCTGCTCCCCACTGGCAAGTGGACACCCCCTGAGGGCTGCTGGGCTGACAGAGTGATTGATGTCTGATTGTCAGCTTAGGCCCAATCCGCTGGGGAGCAGGCTTAAGCCAGCAGGTGGTCATCCCCTGAGGGGTCCCAGACTGTGAGAGGGCACAGGCCGGGCTGAGGGACACCCCCCCCCCGAGTACACAAATTTTTGTGCACCAGGCCTCTAGTATATATATAAAAGCCTAAGCTACCATCACAACCAAACGGAGGACTGAACACGCTGTGTTGGGTGACCAGGCTGGCAAGAGGGTTAGTGAGGGGCAATCAAACAACCAAGCAGCAGGCTGTGTGGGGTGACCCGGCCAGCAGGGGGGTTAGTGAGGGGCAACCAAAGGACTGAGCAACAGGCTGCAAAGATGGTGGCACCCATAGCCAATAAGAAGGGAATATGCTAATTGACTGCCACGCTCTCAAAGATGGCAGCGCCCATAGCCACAAGATGGCTGGCAGGGGAGGGCAGTTGGGGGCGACCAGGCTGGCAGGGGAAGGTAGTTAGGGGAGACCGGGCTGGCAGGGGAGGGCAGTTGGGGTCAATTGGGCAGGCAGGGGAGCAGTTAGGCATCAATCAGGCTGCCAGGAGAGTGGTTAGGGGGTGGTCAGGCTGACAGGCAGAAGCAGTTAGGGGCAATCAGGCAGGCAGGCAGGCAGGCAAGTGGTTGGGAGCCAGCAGTGCCAGATTGTGAGAGGGATGTCCAACTGCTGGTTTAGGCCCACAGGGATGAGACCTAAACTGGCAGTCGGACATCCTCCAAGGGGTCTCAGATTGGAGAGGGTGCAGGCTGGGCTGAGGAACACCAACCCCGCAGTGCATGAATTTCATGCACTGGGCCTCTAGTAAAAAGAATAAAAATAGTGCTCACTTCAGCAGCACGTATACTAAAATTGGAACAATACAGAGATGAGCATGTCCTCTATGGGTTGCTCTCCTTCCCAGGGCATGTCCTGGGCAGGCTCAGCGGAGCCTGGGTTTGGTTCTGGGAGTCCATTTTCTTTGGGAAGCTATGAACTCCAATTTCTGTTTCCTCATCCACTGGGACTGCTGATGTCCCAGCTTTGATTAACTTTTAACCTCGCCTATGTCAATTTCTGCTGACGTGTTCAGCATCCTGTGAATTTCAGGAATTGGCAGAATGCCTCAAGGGAGCAAATAGCCCAATATACCAGACTCACTTCTCTACCGATTACAGTTTTTTGAATCTTGCCTCTTAATGTGATGGCTGCCTTAGCAACCCTGATCACGTCTCATCCGCCCCGCCCAGGAGACTGTGGAGAGCTATGAGCTGACCTTTCCCCCAGCTGCAATGCCCAGCTGGGAAGGCGTCTGGCCTGTGGCTCATCCCAACATGTCCTTTCCTCCTGGGGCCTGGGCCCTGGGGCCTGGCTGCTATGTTTCCTTCCAAGGCTTTAAATAGCATTTTTGTTTGTTTGTTTGTTGTTATTGTGTGCGGCCTAGCTTTCTGTGTGTTTCTTGGTGGAAACATTAATCCTACATAAGCACATCTTTTCTACCTAGGACTCTGCAAACAAAGCAGATCCCAGCCTCCCCCTGCCAACCCCACAGTGCAGTCCCATTGTCAGGGTCCTCCCTCCCAGGATACGCTCAGGGGTTTTGTGGGTTATCCCCATTGGCCATCTCAGTTGCTGTCACTTCAAAGAAGGAGGGACCCGTGGAAAGCAGGGAAGGACCACCCTCCCCCCAGGGCCTGAGCTCAGGGCTGCCTTTGGCATCAGGGTACCAGGAAGATCCAGTCTTTGTTACAACCAGTGATAGTCAAAATATAGGCTGGCTTTTATCCAACACATTACAGGCTTTTAATTAGATAAAATGTGCAGAATTCTACTCCTCATGTTCTGGCTAAGAGAACCCAGCACCACAAAAGTCTGAGAAGTAGAAAATCAAGAAGCACAACCCAGGACCCTGTACCTGAGAGCATCGTTGGCCAGAAAGATGATTTATATTCAACCCTTGGGACTACATGGACCAGGTTTAATGACTCCAACTTGAAATGCTTCAGACTTCGAGGCAGCTTTCCCCTTTCCCAGGTGCCTCCAGGGGACTCCTCCCCCCCTCCACCCCCCCATGCCCGTGTCTCTCACTGGCATTCTGCTAGTCTTTTCACTCAGGTTATTCTTCTGGGATGTGTCACGGCTCCATTACCTTCAGGTGTTGTCTGAATGCCCTGGATGCCCTCTCCAGCCCCCCCCCCACCTTAAACGTCTTCTCGGTGTGACGCCATTGATTACTGTCAGGATGTGATGAACAGCTGGCTATTACATCATTAACACTTTCTGTCTCTAGTACCAGCTAAAGAAAATTAAATAAATGTGTCTGCTAAAATACCATACTCTTATTCTGCCTTTTTGTATTAAATCACAAATTATCCTTATTAAGTCTCACCTTTTTAGAATGAGTTTATTATTTTTGTCCAGTAACGTGTTTTTAGAACTCCAGTTTCTCATTAGCTTTTAAAAAATGCATGGCTGTGTCCACAGGGCCGAGAAATCCCGCCACCTCCTCAGATCCTCCTGAAAGCACCTTCTGGGATTGACATCCCTGCGAGCGCTGCCCCAGTGCAGCTGCTGCTCGGAGAGGAATGAACTTGGCTTTTGCTCTCTTTGTCCCTCGTTAGAAAGCAGCTTTGTTGAGCACTGACTTAAAAAAAAGTGACTGGTTATGACTTAATTACATTGAATTAACCTGTTTTAGAAATGTATGCTAGTGCTTACATGAAAACAAACTCATCCTTTGGTAATTCTGTAGTCCCTGTGATTCCCTGAGGTTGGTAGTTCTATCACCTATAGCAGCAGTTCTCAACCTGGGGGTCATGGCCATCAGAAAACGCATATAGCATATCAGATATTTATATTATGATTCATAACAGTAGCAACATTACAGTTATGAAGTAGCAACAAAAATGTTATGGTTGGGGGTCACCACAACATGAGGAACTGTATTAAAGGGTCGCGGCATTAGGAAGGTTGAGAACCACTAAACTATAGTATTAAGAGGCTAGTTATTCCATTAGGACACTTAGGTAGATGAATAATATTTGGATTGTTTGTTTGGGGTTGAGTTGCATGAGTTATTTATATGTTTTAGACATGAAGCCCTTGTTGGAGCTGTTGTTTGCAAATATCTTTTCCCATTGGGTTGGCTGCCTTTTTGTTTGGTTGGGGTTTCTTTTGCTGGGCAGAAGCTTTCTAGTTTGATGTGGTCCCATACAACTCAGCACCAAAGAGACAAACAAGTCCAAGTAAGAAATGGGCAGAGGACCTGGACAGACACTTCTCCCAAGAAGATATACAAATGGTTAACAGACATATAAAAAGATGCTGGACTTCATTAGCTACTAGGGAGATGCAGATGAAACTACAATGAGAAACCACCCCACACCTGTTAGAGTGGCCATTACCAACAAGACAAGCAGTAACTAGTGTTAGAGAGGTTATGGGGGAAAAGGAACCCTCATTCACTATTGGTGGGAATGTAAGCTGGTACAGCCACTATGGAAAACAACATGAAGGATCCTCAAAAAATTAAGACTAGAGCTATCATATGACCCAGAAACTGCTCTCCTGAGTTTCTACATAAAAACTTTGAACACATTTGTTCATAAAGATATATGAACTTCTATGTTCATTGAAGCATTATTCACAGTTGCCAAGACATGGAAACAACTGAGGTGTCCTTCGGTAGATGATTGGTAAAGAAGAGATGCTTCATATATACTGTGGAATACTCCTCAGCCATCAGAAAGGATGGAATACCACCATTTGTGACAACCTGGATTACCTTGAGAATATCATGCTAAGCCAAGTAAGTCAAACAGAAAAAGTCAAGAACCATATGATCTCACTCATGTGGGATATAAAACTGAAAGCAACAATGAACAAAGGAGAAAAACAAAAACTCGTAGACACAGAGAACAGTTGGGTGGTTACTAGAGGGAAGTGGAGGGTAAAGAGGGTCAAATATAAGATTTGATTTGGGGAGGTGGACACACAATGCAATATACAGATGATGCAGATTATAGAATTATACACTTGAAACCTATATAATCTTATCAACTAATGTCACCCCAATACATTTAATTAAGGAAAAGTATAATGCATTTTATTTCCTGGCGGTGCAGGAACTAATGACTCCCCAGTTGCTCAGTCCCTGAACCCCAGAACCTATGAAAATGTTACCTCCGAGGCAAAAGGAAATTAAACAAGTGTTCCTAACCACCAGCCTGGACCGAGGTCGGTCTCCTGGATACTCCAGGTGGGCTTCAGTTTCCATGGGCATCATTACTTTTAGGATTTGTGCACACACTCCAAGGACCCGTATTCTGAGTCTCTGCAAGCCCCTCAGCTTTAAATAAAACAAGAGCATCATCACAGGTGACTCATGGGCTGGAGAAATAGCACAGTGGACTCTCAGAAGGACGGCCCACTGCCAGCCACTGCAGTCCCATTGACATCAGTCAACAGCCATCACTCATCCACCCGTGTGAAGCTGGCGCTCCCAATGGCAGCCCTCTGAACACTTTTTAAATATACTTTACTTATTTTCAGAGAGGATGGGAGAGGGAGAGAGAGATGGAAACATCAGTGATGAGAGAGAAGCTTTGATTGGCTGCCTCCTGCATATCCTCTACTGGGAATCAAGCCCAAATCCCAGCATGTGGGCAATCAGGCAGGCAGGCAGGTGAGTGGTTGGGAGCCAGCAGTCCTGAATTATGAGAGGGATGTCTGACTGCCCATTTAGGCCCAATCCCTGTGGGATTGTGCACTGGGCCTCTAGTATATGTATATGTTTTTATTGATTTAGAGAGAGAGAGGAAGGGATAGAGAGAAATAGAAAGATCAATCTGAGGGAGAAACATCGATCAGTTGCCCACCCTCTGCATCCCAACTGGGAATCGAGCCCTAAACCTTTTGATATACAGGACAACACTCCAACCAACTGAGCCACATGGTAAGGGCAGAATATTTTTTCTTAATATAGTTTATAGAAATCAATAACCACACCAGAAGACAAAAGTCAATTAAACGTCAATATTAATAACTTCTTTTGATAAAAATATGCTGTTAAGAAAATCAATGAGCATGCCACAAAAAAATACTTGGAATAAATATTGGCAAAACACATAAAGAAAAGACAGGTCAATATTCAGGATCTATACTTGTGTCTACACCAAATTGCTACTTATTAATATTAAAAACAGCAGTAAAGGAAGCGCAAAAGATTTGAACAGAAACTTTATAAAAGAAAATTGATGAATGTCTGAAATCAACATAAAAGTCTTTAGCCTCATTACTTACCTGGAAAATGGAAAATTAAAGTCACAGCCAGGTCCTACCAGACAGCCATCAGAACAGGTGACATTTAAAAGACAGACATTAAATGGTGGCCAGGTTGTGGGACAACCGCACTCTCACGTGTTGTTGGTGGGAAAGGGATGTCACCTATTCACAGGTGAACACTCTGCAGAGTGTTCTAGATGCTTGGAGAGGACTGGGCACTACATGGGAAAAGGACATTTCCCTACTCACAGCCATGGCAGGACCTGAAGTATCCCCATGTCGCCAGTTCTCAGAGGGGATGTGAAGGACAGGGGACACCTGAACACAAGAAGAAGAGCATCACAGGACAGGAGCCCTGTTCAGGACTCTGCATGCCTCAAAGCTGACATAGCCTGCTCCTTGCTCTGGAGGGGACCCTGTCTCCATCTTCCCAGCTGTTTTCTAGAAAAACCTTGTGCAAAGCTTGTGTGAATCAAAGAGCCAGTAGTGCCTCACCTGCAGGATTTGTGCAGAAATACAGAGAATTGTCTCTACATTGCTTTGGGAAACATAGTAGTTTATTTTTTTTAAATCTTTGTTGTTGAGAATATAACAGATTTCACCCTTTTTCCCCCATTGCCCCACTCCACCTGGTTCCCAACCTGTCCAGGCCGTCACCACCCTGTTGTCTGTCCATAGGTAACTGTGGGGAGGCATGGAACAGGAGTTGGTTGAAGGTGGCTGCCCTGCCTTGACTTTTCCAAATAAGTCTGAGCCCTGGGTGTTTACTGGAATCTGTATGCTTAGTCTTCAGACATCCTTGCTTAAAGGACATTGCAAAGGCATGTGTCTTCTCAAGGATGCTTATCCTGCTGATAGTGCCTGATAGTTCATTTTAGTTCAAGCTGTTGCTACAATAAAAGCCTAAAGAGGCAGGCTAATGGGGCTGTTTGGTTTCTCAAGCCAAGCAGTCCCTTAGCCCTCTTTTCCACAGAAATGTGTGTCAGAGTAATCATTTATCCATCACTCAGGGTATGCCAGTCAGCTTTGGCAATGTACATATGCATATGAATTCTTTGGTTAATCTCTTATCGACACCTCCTCTTTCCCTCTGAGATTTGTCTGGTACCATGTTTCCATGCTTCTGACTCAACATCAGTTTATTTTGTTTGTTAGATTTCTTATTTATTTATTTTGATTTTTAGATTCAATTGTTGAAGATATGTATTTATCACCATTTTATTGTTTAAATTTTTTATCTTTTTCCTCCTTCTTCTTCTTTTTAAAGAATACTCATCAACATTTCATGTAATACTGGTTTGGAGGGGATGAACTCCTTTAGGTTTTTCTTGTCTGGGAAGCTCTTTATCTGCCCTTCAATTCTGAATGATAGCTTTACTGGGTAGAGTAATCTTGGTGGTAGGTCCTTGCTATTCATCACTTTGAATAATTATTGCCACTTCCTTCTGGCCTGCAAAGTTTCTGTTGATAAATTATCCGACAGTCATATGGACACGCCCTTGTAGGTAACTAACTGTTTTTTTTTTTTTTTCTCTTATTGCTTTTAAGATTCTCTCTTTGTCTTTAACCCTTGGCATTTTCATTATGATATGTCTTGGTGTGGGCATCTTTAGGTTCCTTTTGTTTGAGACTCTCTGCATTTCCTGAACTTTGAAGTTTATTTCTTTCACCAGGTAGGGGAAGTTTTCTGTCATTATTTCTTCAAATAGGTTTTCAATATCTTTCTTTCTTTCTTCTCCTTCTGGTACCCCCATAATGCAAATGTTGGTACACTTGAAGTTGTCCCACAGGCTCCTTACAAGATTTCATATGTTTAGATTCTTTTTCCTTTTTGCTCTTCTGATTGGGTGTTTTTTGCTTCTTCATATTGCAACTTGATGATTTGATTCTCAGCCTCTTTTACTCTACTGTTGAATCCCTGCAAATTATTCTTTATTTTAGTTAGTGTGTGCTTAATTTTTGACTGGTCCTTTTACATGTCTATGGTGTTCTCATTAAGTCCCTTGAAACCCTCATTAAGACCCTTGAACATCCTTATAACCAGAACTCTGAATCTAACACTTTGTTTGCCCTCATTTTATTAAGTTCTTTTTCCAGAGATTTCTTCTGTTATTTCATTTGTTACATGTTTCTTTGTCTCTGCATTTTGGCTGCTTCCCTGTATTTCTATGTTTTGAGTAGAGCTGCTATGTCTCCTGGAATTGGTAGAGTGGCCTTGTGTAGTAGGTGTACTATAGAGCCCAGTGGCTCAGCCTCCCTAGTCACCTGAGATGGGCACTCTAGGTTCACCCCTGTGTGAGCTGTGTGCACAGTCTTGTTATAGTTGAGCCTTGATTGCTGTTGGTGTCACTGGGAGGAATTGACCTCCAGACCATTTGGCTATGAGGACACACTGCAACTACTGTGGGAGAACTGCTATGCAGGAAATACCTCTGTGGAGCAGGACTTGTTTCAGTGGGGCTTTGGTGCTCACTGAGTCTGCCTTTGAGTGTCACTTGTGAATGTGTAGAGTTGTAATCTGGCATGGTCTGAAGCTGTCCACCAGGTGCATTGTCTCTGGTGCCTCCCTAGAGATGCAAAGTCAACCACTGTCTGGGGCCAACCAGCAGGAGCTACAGTGTGATCTGTGGATGGCTGCTATTTATGTTGGGCTTGGAAATGTCCAGGAGAGGTCAAGCTGTGAAGCAAGGTAGGCTGCTGCTAGCACTGGGCCTTGGGCCTCACTAACAGTAGCTGCTGCTTATTTGAAAGATTTTAGAAAAGTCTGAAGCCTGAGCCAGGACAGGCCAATATATGGAAAAGCCACTCACTGCAAACAGCTTAGGTGGGGCTGCATTTTGGGTGTGGTGGGTTCTCAGGGACTCACTAGGATGGAGAAAATGGTGTGAGCCAGGCTGATAAAGATTCAAATATGGTCCCTGTCACTCAGCTCTGCAATGGACGAGGTCTCAGCATAAGAACAATGAACTCTGTGAGCACCCCTGTCTATGAGAAAGCTGCCCCTGAGTTCTTGCCCCAATGCCAGACAATCCAGTTCCTCCCTTTAGGTTCCTGAATCACCCAAAGTCACTGCCCTAGAGCTGGAGCTCAGAAGGACCAAGTCCGAGTAAGTTCATGTGCCAGACTTCTACAAGGAGCTGCCTGGGACCCTGGCAGCCTCTCTATCATTCAGTCACAATCCCTGCTGGTTTGTACAGCCTGAAGTTAGGGATAGTTCTCTTCCTGACACTGGAATCCTGGGCTGAGGGGCCTGGTGTGGGGTTAGGTCCCCTTGCTCCTCATGGAGGCTTCCACAGCCTAGATATCCCTCCAGATTAAAAAATGCCACACACCGGTGTCAGTCAAGCCCGTTCTGAGTCTCCACCCCTCCTACCAGTCTCAATGCACTTTATTCTTTACTTCTCTAGTTGTAGGAAGATTTCAAGTGGTTCTGAATGATGGCTATTCTCTATTTTAGTTGTAATTTTGATGTGGTTGTGGGAAGTGGCGAGTACCACATTTACCTATACCATCATCTTGATTCTCAATCTCACATAGCAGTTTCTTATAAATAGAAACTGTCCATGCCTGTCAGTTCTACACATTGGGCCATGGGAATAAACACATATGTTCACAAGAAAGCTGTATAAGGATATGCATAGCAGTTGAACCCCTAACAGCCACAACAAAAATATGGAAATCAGCCCAGTCATTCATTAGAAAACAATGCAAAAGCTAGCTTTGGGAGATCATATAATGGAATACTTGTAATAAAAAATAGAAAAGCTATGGCTTACTGATACAAGCAAACACATGTATGAATCTAGAAGGCATTACACTGAGAAAACCATGCCTTACACAAAGGAAGCTGTGCTCTCTGATTCCATTTCTATGATCTCCCCTACCAGGCAAATCACACTAGGAAATAATGACGAGTCATCTTCTCGGGAGGTGAGGGCAGGAGCAATTGTTGCAGGTGAGGTTCATGTTCTATGTCCTCAAAGCTTTGACTAAAATCAGAGATATATACTTGTATGTTTCACTGCATTTTGATTTTACACCAAAACTACTGTAAACAAATGTAGTATTTATTTAATGACATAAATGCTTAAGTATTTAGGGAAGATGTTTCTGCTGTTTGCATTTTAAGTGTATTCAATAAAACAGACTGGTAAGTTTTATAAAAATGAATAATTTTATAGGCATGTGATAAAACAAGTAGAATAGAATCAAGGAGGTGGGTAGATGTTTATTAAGTTTTTTCAATTCTGCTTTAAAAATATTTTTTTATAATGCAGGAAAAGCTTTCTACCACAGTAAACAAGTAAGAAATTAGACACCTTTATAAGTGTTGGTGAGCGAATATGTACTTAGATTAAAGGAGACAGGTTGTGTTTATTGAACCTCATGTCGGCCCTGAAGGAGGGACCTCTTTTCTCACAGCCTCCAACCCCACTTGTCCTGGAGCCTGGTCTCCATCTGCAGTGTGACCGCTTTCCTGGGTCCCTAGCCTTGGACCCTGAGTGTCCACCAGGAAGCTCGGGTAAGGACCTCCTTAACAATGTTATATTCAAAGTTGAATTAAACAGAATTGCTCACGTTCATTAACTGCCCACACCTTCCCTGGAGTTCGTCATCCACTCCTGGTGAGCACACTTTTACACGTGTGAACACACCAGGTTTTCTCATCAGTTCAGGTAAACGAATTTCTGTCTTTCAACTACAAGGGGGAAATACAGAAGGCTGATTACATTTATAGAAATAAGAGTATTGGCAAAATGTCAACTCTGCAACTCATGTTCAATTGTATTTCTGAGAATAATGCTAACCAAAAAGAATAAACATTCATTCATTTAAATGAATTCATCTGGTTTTTACTGAGTACTTAGCACTACTTACCTGGGGCACCTTGTCAATATTCTACGAAAGTAAGTCTTATTTTGTAATTACCTAACATGCATTGAGGTTAATATAACATTCGAAACAGAATTTGATTTCTTGTTATATGAAACACAGAACTCAATAGGAAAAATGAGAGTCGTTTTCCATTTGGACAGCGTGAGCACTGAACATGCTTATTTGGATCCTTCGTCTTCGTGACTGTGCGTTAAGTCTTACTCTGTAGCCCGCTAAGCAAAAGGTCCATCTAGTCCTGACAGCTGGCAGCATCCAGCATGTTTCCTGAGCTCAAAAATCGTAAATTACAAGTCATCATAACGCTCTCCCTGGCATCTGCCTACAACCGTGGGGGATGCATACGGCATTAAATAGCTACATTTTCTATGAAAATGAAAACATAATTACATTTTTAGACAAAAATTCTGCAGAGCTTTTACTCAAACTGCGGGTTAATTTTTTCTTGCTTTTTAAAAATCTTAATTATAAGAATCAGTGTATGTGTGGGATCCAAGTGCCTTTCACTCCCCAACCTTGTGCTCAGCGTCCCCAACCCCCAGCAGCCGCTCAGCTCCCTCCTCTTTCCCACTCAAGACTGAAGAGCAAACAAAATGCTCTTAGTCTTCACCCACAAAACATCACTTCCGGATTCCTTTTTAAAGAATTACCTTAATTTGAATTGTTGGAGTTGATGCAAAAACCAGTGTTGGAACATGGTGTTTCCAGCTCGCTAAGTTGGTGGAAAACTAATCCTGACATGTAACATTCTCCCAGTTGTTCCAGTTCTAAGCCCCACGCTGTCCCCTCACACCTTGTTGCTCAGGAGCTGCCTGAGTTCTGGTGGGAGAGGGTGGGTTCCTAACACAGCGCTGTCTGCTGCTCACACTGGTCAGAGTTCATGTGCTTAAGCAAAGCTGTGTGGCTCGGCTTCAGTGAGCTCCACATGTGTTCGTGCACCCCAAGACCTGCCTGCGGCTCCCCCTTCTCCCTGGCCTGCAGGCCCCGCTCCGGCTCCTCTGTAAGCACAGTCTGCCTCTGTTGTTTCCCTTCTTTCAAAAAGATGCGCATAGAGAGCCTGGCGCAGGTGGAGGGGGTCTGAGCGGAGCAGCGCCTGTGTCCTGGCCTCAGGACACCCTGACACTCCCAGGCTCCGAGGGAAACGTCCTGAAAATCCCTCTGAGGACCAGGTATCCCAGGACTCTGCCTCCCTGGACTTCAGAGAGCAGAGGGGCCACTCTCAGAGCTTGGTCCTTCTGGTGGCTCTCACCCGCAGCTGGGTCAACAGGCGCCTGTTTCCCGAATCCACACATGGACAGGCTCAGGCCCTCTGCCAGCTTATTCCTCCCTATTGGACGCGAATGCAGTAATACAGCCCGAGGGCTTGGCTTCTCCCCAGCAGGCAGTGTCTCCACCCCGGGTGGCTACCGTGTTATGCTCTGCGCCTTTCCGTTCCCATCTGATTTTTAAGTTTGTTATGGACCCACTTCCAGCACCGTGCAGGCACGGAGGGTCTGGCTGCACTGCAGAGACCTTGGTAGGAAACAGTGAAGATGCAGAATTCGTTAAGCCCCCAGGGACTGTCCAGCGCTGAGCAGACAACCTTTCCTTGCAGGCTCCCAGGCTCCATGTGTAACATCCGCTTGCAAACAGGACACCCGCAGGCAGAGCCCACAGGGTAGGCGTGCGGCTCTTGTCTGAAGCACGAGAGTGGGCACCTGGCTCTCAGGGGCGGTGTCACCTCCCAGGCCTCACTTTCTTCCCTCATTTGCTCGACGTGGGGATTAGAGAAGCTCAGCACAGGCCCCAGCCTCAGTGGGAGACACACTTGCCTGAAGCCAGGGGCTCAGGCCTGGCTCTGGGAGCTGCCACCCGAGCGGGCATCTCCTCCTGTCCTGTCCTGCAGCCCAGCTCTGCAGGCCACTCCCAGGGCAGGTCCTGAGCCTCACCTCCTGCTTTCCTGTCTAGCAGCAGGCCGTGTGGGTGGAGGGGCGTTTGGTGCTGTGTAGGACACCAAGAATGTCTCCTTTCCAACTTTACTGGTTCCAGTGAGACTTCAACGCTATGGAAGGTGATGGGACAGACTCAGCCACTTCTGCTTCCCTGTCCAAGGTTCCGGACTTCCTACTAGGGTAGCAAACCAAGAGCAGGAACCCATAAATAAATCGGCCTGGTTCATACCCTGCACTCCCGTACCCCAACTCTCCAGGAGCTGAGAGCACCACTCCCTCACCCCTGCATTAGAGGGAACCCATTCCTCACGTCCCTGGCTCAGTGTTGCACAGGGTTTCAGACACTGACAGAAAGCCCCGTGAAGAGAAGAGCCCTGTTCAAGACGTGCTTCTGAGAGAGCCCTGCTGGCCCGGGAGGAGGGCTGGGGGAGGGGCCCAAGAGGAGATGAAGGGACAGAAGGGACGGAAGGGACGAAAGGGACAGAAGGGACGCTGTGTGACAAGAATTGGGTGCTCAGAACAGTTTAAAAGAAGCAAATACACGTCTCTCAGGGCCTCGGGGAGATGGAGGGACTGAGCGAGACCCCCTAGATTGTGAAATTATGACAACACCCTTAAAAGAATTAAAAACTGAGAAAAGTAACCAAGCAATAATGGTGATGATATATTCATAAAGATTTTCTTTTATAATGTTACCTACTAATTCAGTAACAAATATCGCAGGATGATGGGGTTGCCCTTTATCACTGACCTCTCATAACCTCAGAAGACAAAATCCTCACATATTCCAGTGCGCAGCTCTCTCTGACACAAGGGCTAAAGTCACAATCCCACCATTTACTGGCTGTGTAAGATGTAAACCCCTTCAAACTGCCTAGATTCCAATATCCTCTTCTGGAAAATAGTGATGATGGTATTACTTCAAACCTAGACTTTTTGTTAATATTAAAGGAATAATACAAGGAAACTCTCAGCTTGGCATCCTAGACTACATTATGCAGATAATATATAACAAGCATTATAGATTATGTAATTATACAATACTACATAATACCCAATGGCATGTACACATATGCAATAAAAATTTAATCTTGCTGTCCATTGCATTGCATGACTCACTAAAGAATTCATCCTAACGACAGATGTTGCCATAACAAAACAAGCAGCGCACGCACTGATGGGAACTCGGGCTCAGCACAGTGCTTCATGATCACATCAGCTCAGTGTTTTGGCTAAAAACAAATCATCAGCAGACTGCCATGTTTACATGTGTGTGTAGGATCTATGCTTGGATGACATGTTATGTATGTCATGCTTCATCCATAACCTCATACGCCACCTCTTTCACTGTTCAGACCCAGCTGAGGCACGAGGCCGCCTGTCAACGCCTTTCGGCTGCAGCTCTCGGACCCACAGAGCCGGTTCTGCTAAGACCCATGCACGGAGAAGATGCGTGTTGGGGGCGTCTTTATAATTCTTTTCATGGAGGGCTGACTTCAGAGCATACTGTTCCCTTTCATAAACTTCTTGTTTTAATTTTTGAAATTAAAAAAAATTATTGATTTTTAGAGAGAGAGAGAGGAAGGGAGAGGGAGAGGGAGAAGGAGAAACATTGATTTGAGAGCAAAACATCAATCAGCCGCTTCCTGCATGGGATCGAGCAGGAAGGGATCGAGCCGGCAATCTGGGCATGTGCCCTGACCCTGAATCAAACTTGCAACCATTCAGTGCAACAGATGACACCCAAGCAACTGAGCCACACAATATTGCCCTGAGCCACGCCAACATTTTTTCCAATGACCTTCTGCCATGGTAACGCGGGGCGTGTCCATCCCCACACCCCTGGTGAGCGGCCAGGCCCTGTCAAGGTGCGGAGACAGTGTTCTCAGAGTAACGGGGCACAGCCCCAGCTCATTCCCACATAAGCATTCCAGGCTGCAGATCTAAGATTGGCCAACATTATAAGTGTTTGTGTCCGTGGCTCTATGAAGGCCCCATCATAGTTTTAACCTAGCAAATTCCTTTGATGGAATGTTTATCATTACTTTTAACTCAAGCATTGGTTAAACAAAACTTGCTCTCCTCTGAAAACACAGAAGTGTCTTCAAAACAAACAAGCAAACAAACAAAATATATATATGAACCTTTCCTTCAGAATAACCCTCGTGTTTGGATGGCTTGAATAAGGACCCTTTCTATTTCACATTTTAAAATAAAATTAACAGGCAGGTAATCCATCCTTTATAAAAAAATATTTTCTTAGTCAGCAAAATTGTGTTCCGTTTTCAGCCCCAAGTTTCATGTTTATCAGGACGATTCGACCCTTTGCATCAGGCGAGAAGGAGGCTGTGCGAACAGAGAGTAGGGAAGGGCCCCAGCATGAAGCTCTCAGCAGCTTGCAGAACCCCAAGGTGATGGCTTCCCCCCAACATGACCTTCACGTCGGTGTAACAGCCACTGGAGCTGAACCACAGCCCTTATCTCAGCTTCCCAGCTGGCCCGAGCTGGTGGTTTTGACCCTAGAAAGGGTAATTGCTTAACATCTGAGAGAGGGGGGCACACGCAGCAACAAGAAGTTGAAAAGAATAATTTAAGAAGGAATAATAGGGTCTGGATTTTAATAATTCATAAGATTCCTTACCAGGCAGGATTTTAATTGCATCTTTATCAGCTGTCCCTTTCCAATTCGAGCGCCTCACAGCAATAAACAGCCACACATACACTCCCCCCACTGCGGCCCCCTTGTTTGCGATGCTCTCTGGCGGCTCTGGCTAAAGTACGTGGCCACACGGCCCTCAGATGTGACAGGATAACATTAAAGAGATGCTTTTCTCACGGTGGGTTTTTAATGAAAGCGAATGATTGAGTCAGGTTCCCATGTCGTTTCTGTAAGATAGAAAAAAGACCCACAGAGTCAAACCAAACCTTTTGCAATGAGCAAGATCATGAACTCATCCTGGTTTGTGGCAGATGTAAGACCAACAACTGCAAAACAACCACACAGTCCACTTTGAATCATTAAATACAAATTGTTACAAATTAATTGGTACAGGGAATAAACCCCATTCCAGATGGGGTTATATAAAAAACTAAACTGATAGTTTTGATTGGAACAACGTTCTGGAATTAGATATATCCCCAATATATCAAATATCTATCAAATATATGCAGGTGGATATATAGATATAGATATAAATGTAGACATACACGTAGATAGAGATCGAGGTAGATAGAGAAATAGAGACAGAGATAAAGATGGATACTGACCACAGCAGTTTGGGACCCCAGGAGAGAAGAGAACCAGGAGGGAAGAGGGGCTACACCTGACCCGGGAATCATCCGCATGGCACAGGACTTTGCTTCTCGCCCCGCTAGCTCTGCACGCTTGCCTGTGGCCTGATCTGATTCTAGACCTCGGGATCGCAACCTGCTCTGATCCAAGGCAGAATTCTTGTGCATAAAAAGTAGAGGAGGGAACAGGCAGCAAACGGAGGGAGGATTAAGCTCCTTTTAAGTGAGAAACTATGATAGAAACAAGCCACAGATAAGCCACCATGCACGACATTATAAAGACAGAACAAGATCTCATTTAAGTGAATATGCCTCCCACAATATTTTTTGTTAATCTTCACCTGAGGATATTTTTCTACTGATTTTCATTTTTTTAGAGAGAATAGAAGGGGGGGAAGTGGGGGAGAGAGAGAGAGATGTGAGAGAGATGTATCGATTGGTTGCGTTGTGCACGCGCCCCGACTGGGGAACAAGGAATGACGCTGCAAACCAGGGGTGTTCCCTTGAGCGAGAAGCGAGCCTGGACCCTTCGGTGCTGGCCACACTCCAGCCACTTAGCCACACTGGCCAGGGCCCCAAATGACATATTTAAATGATTACACTAAATCCTGTGATGTATCACAAGCAAGAATAATCAGAAAATATAAACTTTACTCAAAAATTGGCCACTGTCAGAATGCAGGGCCTGGACTTTCATGCAGTGTATGATGGACCAACAGGCTCACCAAGAAAGAGCAGCTCAGTTACTGCAAGCCAAGTTCAACCTCAAATCATCACAATAGTTTATCTTTCTAACTTTTGTGTCTCTTCTCGGAAGATCTCGTTAGAGTAAATTAATGGAACCTTCACTAGGAAATAAATAAAGGGTCCAAGCTGTAAGTCATTTTTATTTAAAAATCAGTACCCATTTAAGTAAGCCTAAAGTTATTACATGTTACTCAGTCGATAAATCTTAATTAAGACTCCACATAATTAGAATGTGTCCCTTCTATTTAACTGAACTTTATAAAAATGAAAGTAATGTATGGTGGTTAAAACTATGGTTTTATGCTGCTGTGGGAGGTCGGGCGCTTCCTCTCGCTGAAACAGCTTGAATTTCCTTATAAATACATGCCATCTCCTTAGCAGCCGTAGGTAGCCCTGAGAGCATCCCCTGGGGGACAAGATGCTGAGGGTTAGATGCTCAGACTCCTCCCACAGCCCAGGGCGGCCGGACAGGGCGGGGTCACCCCCTCCAGATGTGCTGGTCGCTGGGAAGCCAGGCTTCTGCAGAACCCTCTGGGTGCTGTTGTGCAGTCTGATCATTTCTATGCTGGACCCAGAAGGGTAGATCCGTTAGGGCCGGGCTGCCAACTGCCCTCGGGGGTCTTCAGGAGCGTGTGTGTGTGTGTGTGGGGGGGGGGGGGGACCATGAGGATGCTGCTAAACCCGGGGCCTTGTCACAAGCCCAGCAGGAAGCCTAGGCTGGTGCCCTACTAGCCCATGGACACAGGCTCCAATTTCCTTCTGCACCTTCCCTGGCTTCCTGTCTTTCCTGGCCCTTTCTCAGAATTCAACCCTGGGGCTAAGGTAGTACCTCTCCATTCATCTCTCAAGCTTGTGAAGAGGCAAGGCCACGGAGCACTTCTGCACACGAAGGTTAAGTCAAGGTCAAGGCATCCGGGATGTAAATGACAGCCACAGGGCTAAGCCAACAACATTGTAGTAGCTGCGGGCACTGCCGGTGGGACCTGGGAACAACCGTCAGGGCCACTGTAAATTGCATGGCTTTTCCAGCCGCGAGGCTGTAGAGCAGTGATGGCGAATCTTTTGAACTTGGCGTGTCAAAATTTTGAAAAACCCTAACTTAACTCTGGTGCCGTGTCACATATAGAAATTCAATATTTTTTTTTATATTTATAACCATAGTAAAAAAAAGATTTATATTTTTGATATTTATTTTATATATTTAAATGCTATTTAATAAAGAAAAATCAACCAAAAATATGTATAAAATGAAGAAAAACAGAAAAACAATGTACATTTAGGAAAAAATAATAATAAAAACAATGATAATCAAATGGTACGAAAACTAGAAATTAGTGACTTTTGGTGCTGATGTTTGTCTGCTAATTCTTCGATTGCAGGTTCATACTTGGTGTACTTCAAGGCCAAGCAAGCGCCACTAACTTCATCTGTTAGCCGGTTTCTTTTGTTCGTTTTAATATTATTTAGTGCTGAGAACAAAGTCTCACAAAAATATTTGATGAAAAAATTGTTAGCAAAGCCATCGCTAGATCTTTTATGTCGCTAGAAGTGTCAGGTACTCCGTTCCAAGCTCTCAAATTTCTTGTTCGTAGTTGCACTCTTCTTCATTATTCAAACAATTTCGTTCCAGATTTTCAAGTTTCGACCTTAAGTCGACCAACACATGAGTCCAAATGCTACCTTGAAAATCTGCAAGTTGAATCTCTAAATTGTCAATTTGCATCCATGGAAATCCTTTAATTCCAAAGTACTGAAAACAACTACATCCGGATACTTAATTATTTTAATGGTCTGTTCTAGGCTTCTAAATTGGTCGAATCTTTCGCTGAACTGTTCAAATAACAGTTTACTATATTCTGGTACATAAGTATGGACTCTATTACACTCGTTGTAGTGGCCTTCTTGAAATAATTTTTTATCTGAGGAAAATATTTATAAGTTTTAGTTTCAATATCTTGCTTTGAAAATTTTAAGTTTACTTTCAAAAGATTTGATGTATCCAAACATAACGTCAATACTTTTGCCAAAACCTTGTAATTTTAAGTTCAGTTCATTCATATGAACAGAGAGATCTATAAAAAACATCAAATTGCTGATCCACTTATGATCATTTGTCTGAGGAAAGTTTGCCAGATCCTTCTTCTCAATAAATACTGTAATTTCTTCAAAGCACTCCACAAATCGCTCAAGTACTTTACCTAGAATCAGCCATCTCACATTATTGAACATTAGTAGTCCACTGTAGGTTGAACCAACTTCCTGTAAAAGTGCAGAAAATTCTCGCTTGTGAAGGGGTCGAGAAGCTATAAAAATCACAATTTTTGTTACAACTGACATTAAATCATTCAACTCTGAGAATCCTGATTTGGCACACAACACCTCCTGATGGATAATGCAATGAAAAGGTACAAGTGGATGCCTAATAGCTTCCATAAACAATTTCAGCAATCCCATAGTTTTTCCCACCATATTTGGTGCCCCATCTGTCGTGACTGACACAATTTTAGAGATATCAATGTTTAGGTCACTGAATGTTTTTATAACAACCTTACATATTTCATTTCCTGATGTACTTACTGGCACTGATTCTAACTTTATCAACTCTTCTCTCATTGTGAGACCATCAGAATATCTAGCAATAATGGCCAACCGAGCATTTGATGTGACATCAGTAGTTTCATCAAGAGAAATTGAAAAATATTTACAACTATTTAAGTCTTTTTTTTAATTGATGTTGTACATTTATGTTAAGACCTATTATTCTGTCTTTCATAGTATTTCTACTGAGTGGCAACTCAGAAATTCTTTTAATAATATCATCTTTATTTTTCATATCGTGAAATAGAGCTGGTGCACATCTTAGAAATGTTTCCTTAATAAATTCTCTGCCACTGAGGGCTTTTCCATGCTGAGCTATGGAGTGAGCAATACAGTAACTTGCTGATGTTAAATTTGTAGAGCATCGTACAAATTTAATGATGGAATTTGATTGACTTTTATAGAGGTGTAGCTGCCTAGAAATGTATTCCTTCCTTTCATCGATACTTTTTTTCAAGAGCTGACAATGATTAGTTTCAAAATGTCTCTTTACATTCCACGTTCTGCTTACTACCGTTTCATTACACAGTATGCACAATGATCTGTTGTTTGTGTCGACAATCCCGTACATCTTGGTCCTTATGTCTTGAAAGGGTCGGCTACTGCTACTTCCACTTCCTTTATCATTCAATCTTGCTTTTTTATATTTTTGATTCTTCATCACAAGGTTGCAAAAATAAATAAATATAAATCACGGCATTTTTTATAAAAGGTTGATAGGTTTCTTACCTAATAACTTTTTGCAGTGTTGTTGCTCTGACTCCTGGTGCATAACAATTCAAAGATAGTATGTATAACCAACAAATATATGGTGCTGTAATCAATTATCCGACACGCAGAATGTCTCGTCGAGCCCTGTTGCACTGTATATCTTTTTCTTCTAACCCTCCCACTCCTGTCTCCTAACGAACATGGCGTTCAAGTGCGTCCGTTCACCGAATGCACCCGAACGCACGGGAAGCTTACCCGAGGCACATGTTGACAATAACGAGGCCGTTTCCAGAATGGGGCATTTTGTCACTCGAGTAAAAATTAAATGTCATGAGTAAAGATTAATCTCTTTATAGTGCAATTCTTAACCTTTTTACATTAATATCAATATTGGAACAATGTATCTTGGATGTTTTCACTATGCATCTTTGCTACACACATTTCTACAACAAATAAAAAGCAGCCGTGAGCACCAGGCAGGTCAGCGCGCAGGGCAAGGACTCCTTAGGAAGAAAGCAACAGCGCAGAGCTCACCTGGAGCCCTGCACTGGCTCTCTGAGGGAAGGGCCCGGCTGAACAAGCAGGGTGAGGACGTGCAGCCAGCCCGAGTGTGGTCCTGGAGGACTGCTGACCTGCCGGATGTCCCCACATCTGTGCTACATCTGTTTCCACAGGGCTATCAGAGGGGAAGCAAAGAACTGGACCAGGAAAAGGTAAATTCTTTTACAGATGTCTGCTCACTCCTCAAAGCCGTTTCATAGCCCTCTTTGTGGGAAATCCTCACCTAGCTCAGCGTTTCTGAGAAGAGGATTTATTCTGAAGACATAACACTGCTTCTTCTTTTCTAAAATCGAGATTAAGTCACATTTTACAAACTTAATAACAAGTAGATTTTTTATTTTAATACATACACTAGTGAGTCGAGGAGGTCACGGCTGCTAGGGGCCTGACATTAGCCCGGATCCCAGTTCGCAGGTTAGAGGGAGTCTTACGTCATCACACGTGTAACACCATCGGGCCAGGCGGGGACTACCACAAGGAGATTAGCATGAAGGTTGACTTGGAAATCTCTGTGATACACACTTCTGCAAACCTGTCTCTTTTCTCTTTTGAAAATGGTTGTACATCCTCTTTCTAATGAAATGCAAAAGCTAAACAATGGATGTACATAAACTTCACCCTGTTTATTATCAGCCACCAGCTGATCCAATCACAAGGATAGCATACTCCACGAACAATGCCTGTAACGGTAGCTTGTCAGTCTGAGAGTGCGGGCTGAGGCTCAGATCTGGCCAGCAGTGGTGCCAGCATGATGACCTCCGATGGATCTCAAAGTCTGCAGACACTGTGTTCAGGGCCTGAGTCTGCTTCACAGAGCTGCACAGAGCTGCACAGAGCTGCACAGAGCTGCTCAGAGATGCTCAGAGCTGCACAGAGCTGCACAGAGCTGCACAGAGATGCTCAGAGATGCTCAGAGCTGCACAGAGCTGCACAGAGCTGCACAGAGCTGCACAGAGCTGCTCAGAGCTGCACAGAGATGCTCAGAGCTGCACAGAGCTGCACAGAGCTGCTCAGAGCTGCTCAGAACACACACCTAGTGGTTCTTCATCTGGCCACTTCTCAGAATGTACGCAAGCTGGTGTCACACCATCTTCAGTCGGTTATGATCTTCATTTCTAGATGTCCCATGAAGATCATTATCAGATGGACATTTTAGTCACCTTTAGGAAGCCCAAGCGTTTATGCTTAACATCTATTTTGTATCTTTCACATAATGCCTTATCTTTAAATATGTCTTCATTGATTTGAAAGAGAGAGAGAGAGAGAGAGAGAGAGAGAGACACTGATTTGAGAGAAAAATTAAAAACCATGCCTTATCTTTAAAAAAAAAAGATAGCTTTAATTTTCACTGCTAGTGATAGTGACAACACATTTGGGGGTATTTTCTAAGATAAAGGGACAGAAAATAAAGTTTCCATATTTATTAAATCCTAGAAGTAACACACAAGTTTCATTCTTCTTACTTTAATTCCTTTACGTTGTACTTATTCAAGAAATGTACTGTGGCTGAATGTATTCCTAACTAGCATGTTGTGACTGCAATATACCCATATTCTTTTGACATGCAGACCATTTTCTAAGTCCAACCACTTGGAACCAGTATGTGTATGTGGGCAGCCACACCGAGGCACCTGCTTCTTCCTCTTTTTAAAACATAGAAAGCGACTCTGCATGTTCTCCAACTTGTGCTTGCACAGCGGCCGCCTGTACGCCCAGCCCGAGCTCATGGCGGCCAGGCCTTCAGCGGCCACACTCCGGCTTGAGCCCGATTTCAGGCTCCTGTTCCACAGGAACTCCTGGAGGAGCTTCCTTTAAAACTCTAACACTGCTGCTGAGCTTGTTTCAAGCTTTCTTTCTTGTTATTTTTTTCTTCTTTCTAGTTCAGAGAATTCAATCATTTTGGGTCCCTATTTCTGTGCATTTAACTGTTTATTTTATTTATTTTTCCCTGACTTATTTACGAAGCCCAGGTGGGCATGTTACATTAATCCCTCTTTATGCCACTCGACCCCTCTGTTCTCTACAATTTTTAATTATACTATTTGGGTTAACTTCCTTTCCCCGTCACCTCTTCTCACCATTAATTCTTTGGCTAGCACCAATATTGAGGGTTAGACAAAGGGAAAGAGTATAAAATATATACAAAGCTTAAAAGGAAAGGTGACCGTTAGTAGCCAGAATATAGAGCCTTAATTCCAGAAAACTGTGTGTGACGGCCTGGGGCTCCATGCTTGCAACGCAATATATCGCAGGAAAGAGGAAAGCCCACGCTTTTAAAAAGGGCAAGTGATAGGACAGCCTTTCAGAAGTGCCTCATCTGGTCCCTGTGTGACACATGGCAGCATCTCTCAGAACTGCTCCCAGGGAATTGACAGGTCACAGTGAAGTAGACAAAGGAAAGATACGAGTTTAGTCCCAGACAACTGGCTGTGAGAGCTGCCTTTTCTAAGTGTGATAATTGTTTGCATGTGATTCAGCCCCAGAGACAGTTGACAGATGTCCCTCAAGGCTCCTTCTCCAGGAAGACAAGGCAGCCGCCCGGGAAGTAAATTAAGGTTGGGTGCTGTGCAGCGCTGCGGCCAGGGGCCGCCGTGCCTGCGGAGTGACGGGTGTAGGTAAGACAGCGCGCAGCTACTTCCCGGTTACATGTGGGCAGGAGCATCATTAATGGGCAACATTAATGGACAAAACTCCAACTATGGCGTTTACAGCCTAGGGAGAGACAATAAATAACAACAATAGTCTCAGCACTACTGCAAACTTGCAATTGTAAGAAGAAAATTGCTCAGGTGGCTATGCACCATTTTTCAAGCTTGACAGGGCAAACCCCTGTTTTACTGGATCCTTCTTTCCCCGCTGCCTGGCTGGTTCTGGGAGGGAGTTTTTCACCCTACACACACTACCTGGTCCCAGTCGTGAGATAGGACAGCAATGATCATTAATGTACTCGTACGCGGTCACAGTTGGGAGGAAGAGAAGTACATCAAGGAGCAGGTGGAAGTGAAGCCCTATGGAATCTTTGAGAGCATCACACAAAGGCTCCCATCTCCAGGGGCAGGCGCAAAACTGGTTAAAGATGCCTATTGCTTAGTGACGTGGGAGCCTCAGTCAGCTGTGTAAAATAATATAAGCTGTTCTGGCGCGTGTGGCTCAGTGGGTTGGGCGTTGTCGAGTGCACCAGTTCGATTCTTGGTCAGGGCACATGTCCCGACTTCAGGCTCCACCCCTACTAGGAGGTGTGTGCAGAAGGCAGTCTGTTGATGTAGCTCTCTCATTGAGGTTTCAGAGGAAAAGCTGTACTTTCTGAAACAAGCAGAAATGTCTCAGGCACAGAGCGGGGGACACGAATGTGACCCTCAGTGACATGACGGGCATGTTCGTCCAGCATTAGGTTCTTCCTGCAAACTAACAAAATAATACAGAATTCTATTGTGAAACTAGAAAGAAATAAAGCACAACATTTAAATGTAAAGATGAGCTATTGAGGGTAACGTAGGTTATATAACGGAGACAACATTTAATATGTATTTGAACAAAGTGGTGACTGTCGGAATTCTCCGCAGATGCCTGGCCACCTCCTGGCTGCTCTGCGTCACCGAACGGGCAGCTTTTTAGTGGGTTTCCAGCAACGGCTCTGGGAGGCCAGGCAGCGCCGATGGGCAGAAGGCAGAGGTGTTTGCTGTCCAGACCAGAGAGGGCAATTCCTCCCTCCGAGGCAAAGGCGGGCCAGGTGTTGCCAACTTGCCTGGGTGGCCCCTGTCAGCCCCGGTCCCTGTGCTGTGAGAGCGGGGCGTGCTCCCCGCCAGGGGGCTCAGCGTGGTTTGGGGGACCCGAGGGCAGGAGCCCAGGCGGACATGAGATCACTCTTCCTTCGGGCCCTGAGTCTGTCTCTGACCTGAGCGTCCGGTGTCTTCTCTCAGAATCCGTGAAGGCAGCACGGCCTAACCTGTCAGCTCAGATCTTCCAGCCCCTTCCAGCCCCTGTTTTACTGACAGAGATAAGACGGAGTTCTATGCTTAGGTAAAATCCCCCAAGGATTACTAAATAGTTGTTTTCAGATTTTTTAAGAATTGTTACTGAAAAAAATAAAAAAATGATTCTGTTTCCATTCATCGACAGTTAACATGAAAGCGTAAAAATAATTTTTATAAAATACTTCTAAAAATCCAAATAAGATCCAGCATGCAGATACAAATTTTAAATATTCAGATGTATTTTCTTTTTTGTTTGTTTGTTTTGTTAATCCTCACCCAAGGATATTTTCCCATTGATTTTCAGAGAGAATGGAAGGGAGAGAGAGAGAAACATCGATGAGGGAGAGACACATTGATTGGTTGCCTTACGCACACACCCCACCGAGGCTGAGGTCGAGCCTGTAACTGAGGTATGTGCTCTTGACCAGAATCAACACCAGAGCCCTTCAGTCTGTGGACCGAGGCTCTATCCAAATGGGCTAAATGGGCCAAGGCTGTATTTCCTAATATTATTTGTAATTTGATATCAAAACATGAACAACATCCCTAATTAACATACATCAACCAAGGCTGCTTATGAAAATATATTAAATTAAATTTAACTGCATTGCAAGATAATAATCTACCAGGAGAAACCGAATTTGTCAAAAACTCAACCCTACAGAGATTTGATTAAGTGATCTATTAATAAAATGTGTCACAGAGCAGATCGAAAAAGTCAAGCTGTGTAACAACCATATGACAAAAGATTTTAAAAACTTTAGGAAAAATGAGAAGAGAGTATTACCCCACTGCAACACTGAATGTCTATTTCAAACAAATAATAGCGAACATCTACATCTGGGTCTTTCAAGATATGTTTAAGCAAGATTCTATTAAAATGTGGCATGATGCAGAAATGCAGTTGATATATTCCCTGCTTGGGGATATCATGTTAAGAGAGGGAACTCTGCAATAAAAATTATGTTTGAGCACACGGACAATATGATAGCAGTCTGGGATGCTTTTATAAAGCAGAAGGGAATGGTCAAAATGTTTCTCCACCAAAATGTAAACACTAGTGAGATGTCCCTTGGGTGCCTGTTCAGGAGTGATGGTCATTTTCCTCTATTTTTAAAAAATCTTTATTCTTTAAAGTGTTACACATCTCCCCCTTTTTTCCCATTGACCTCTACCCCGCCACCCCAGGCCTTTACCAACCTATTGTCTGAGTCCATGGGTTATGAATGTATGCGTACAAGTTCTCTGGTTGATCTCTTCCCACCCACCCACCCTTCCCAACCTTCCTTCTGAGAGTACAGAGTCTATTCCATGCTTCTATGTCTCTGGATCTATTTTGTTCATCAGTTTATTTTGTTCATTAGATTCCACATCTGCATGAAATCATGTGATATTTGTCTTTCTCTGTCTGGCTTATTTCACTTGCATAATACTTTCTAGGTCCCTCCACGCTGTCTCAAAGGGTAAGAGATCCTTCTTTTTTATTGCTGCATAGTATTCCATGTGCAAATGTACCACAGCTTTTTTATCCACTCATCTACTGATGGGCACTTGGGCTATTTCCAGTTCTTAGCTATTGTAAACTGTGCTTCTATGGACATAGGGGTGCATACATTCTTTCTGATTGGTGCTTCAGGTCTCTTAAGATCTGTTCTTAGTAGTGGGATCACTGGGTCAAATGGGAGTTCCATATTTAATTTTTTGAGGGAACTCCATACTGTTTTCCATAGTGGCTGCACCAGTCTGCATTCCCATCAGCAATATGCGAGGATTTCCTCTTCTCCACATCCTCACAGCACTTGTCATTTGTCAATTTGTTGAAGATAGCCATACTCTTAGGTGTGAGGTGTTACCTCATGCTGTTTTAATTTGCATCTCTCTGATGACCAGGGACTGAGCATGTTTTCATGTCTCTTGGCCTCTGTATGTCCCCTTTGGAGAAGTGTCTATTTAGGTCCTTTGCCCATTTTTGAATTGGATTGTTTGTCTTCCTTTTGTTAAAGTGTATGAGTTCCTTATATATTTTGGATATTAATCCTTTATCAGATGTATCATTACTAAATATGTTCTCCCATGCAGTGGGTTCCCTTTTCATTTTTTTGATGGTTTCTTTTGCTGTGCAGAAGCCTTTTATTTTGATACTAGAGTCCCGGTGCACAAAAATTTGTGCACTCAGGGGGAAACGGGGGGTCCCACAGCCTGGCCTGTGCCCTCTCACAGCCTGGGACCCCTCGGGAGATAATGCCCTGCTGGCATAAGCCTGCTCCCCAGTGGCAGAGGGCAGGCCCAATCCCTAGGTGCAGCCCCTGGTCAGGCTCAGAGCAGGGCTGATTGGGGAGTTGGGGCGCCTTCCCTTGTCATGCACAGAGCAGGGCAGATTGGGAGGTTGCGATCTCACCCTCAGTCACGCTCAGGGTAGGGCCGAATGGGGGGTTGGGGCACAGCCCCCTGTCACACTCAAGGCAGGGTCGATGGGGAGGTTGCGGCGCCACCTCCTGTCACGCACAGAGCAGGGCCAATCAGGGGGGTTGTGGCCATGCCCCCTGTCACACACATAGTTGCAGGATGATCAGGGGGTTTGGGCGCTGCCCCCTGTCACGCTGATCCCGGTGCCAGGAGGCCTCTCGGCTCCGCTGATCCCAGTGCTGGGAAGCATATTACCCTTTTACTATATAGGATAGAGGCCTGGTGCATGCGTGGGGCTGGCTGGTTTGCCCTGAAGGGTGTCCTGGATCAGGGTGGGGGTCCCCACTGGGGTGCCTGGCCAGTCTGGGTGAGGGGCTGAGGGCTGAAGCTCCCAACCGCTCCTTTTTTTCTTTTCTTTTTTTTATTCTAGGCCAGCTTTAGCTCTGGCTCCAGCTCTGAGGTCTCTGCTGTTGAAAGGAGGTATCTGATATGTTTGGGTTCTATAATCGAAACAATGTATAACTCCAGCTCTGAGATCCCAGGCTCGCTGAAAGCAGGTTTCTGGGGTTTTGTTTAGCTTCTATATTTGTTACAATGTTTCTTAAACTGCAAGCTCAGAGGCCGGCAAGGCAGGCGGGGAACGTTGGAGTCCTCCGTCACTGAAGCAAGCAAGCCTCATGTTAGTTTCAAGCTGCCTGGCTGCTGGCTGCCATCTTGGCTGGCAGTTAATTTGCATATGTCCCTGATTAGCCAATGGGAAGGGTAGTGGTCATATGCCAATTACCATGTTTCTCTTTTATTAGATAGGATAGTATCCTTTGTTTATTTTCTCCTTCATTTACTCCCTAGGAGATGTATTTGCAAACATATTGTAATAAGAGATGTCTGAGATTTTGCTGTATAAGGTTTCTTCTATGATTTTTATGGTTTCACAACTTACATTTATTCATTTTTAATTTGTTCTTATATATGGTGTAAGTTGGTGGTCTAGTGTCATTCTTTTTTTACATGTATCTGTCCAATTTTCCCAACGCCATTTATTGAAGAGACTGTCTTGACTCCATTGTATGCCCTTGCCTCCTTTGTCAAATATTAATTGAGCATAATGGCTTGTGCCAATTTATGGGGTCTCTGTTCCATTCCATTGATCTATATGTCTGTTCTTGTGCCAGCACCAGGCTGTTTTGAGTACAGTGACTTTGTAATATAACTTGATATCTGGTATTGTGATTCCTCCAATTTTGTTCTTTCTCGAGATTGCTGCAGCTATTCGGGTCTTTTTTCAATTCCATATAAATTTTTAGATAGTTTGTTCTAGATCTGTGAAATATGTCTTTGGGATTGCATTGAATCTGTAGATTACTTTCAGTAGTATGGACATTTTTATGATGCTGATTCTACCAATTCATGCACATGGTATATTTGTCTACTTTTTTATATATTCCTCTATCTCTTCAACATCCTGTAGTTTTCTGAGTTCAGGTCTTTTTATCTCCTCGGTTAAGTTTATTCCTAGGTATCTTATTACTTTTGTTGCAATGGTAAATGGGATTGTTTCTTTAGTTTCTCTTTCTGAAAATTCATTATCCTATATAATAAAAGCCTAATATGCAAATTGTCCCCTCAACCGGGAGTTCAACGTGTGCTGACCACCTGGGGTGGCATGGAACATGGTGGGTGTCTGCAATATGGTGCTGGCAGCGGGTGGCAGTGGAACTGCTGCCAGTCCTGATGGGCCCCAACAAGAGTAGGACCACAGTGGGATGGTTGAGCAGGTGAGCACGTAGCTCCAGGCCAAGGTGGGTACAAGCAGGGGCCAATTGTCCCACTGATCACTCCCCAGATAGTGACCAGCAGCTGTGGGGGGGGGCAGGGATGCCTGGAAGCCAGGCGGGGGGCCCGGACTCGACCAATCGCCCTGCAGGCAGGATGGTGGAGTAGGTGAGGGATCAGCACCAGGCCAAGATGGGGTGCTAGGTGAAGCTACAGGGCTGCGAGGCTGGGGGCACGAGCTAGGGTCTGATCCCTGCAAGCCACCCAAGGGACCCTCCCATGTACCGGACCTCTAGTTGGTATATAAAAATGCCATTGATTTCTGCATGTTAATTTTGTAACCTGCTACATTGCTGAATCAATTTAATAAATCTAGTAGTTTTTGTGTGGAGTCTTTAGGGCTTTCTATATAATTATGTCATCTGCAAACAATGGGAGTTTTACTTCCTCCTTTCCAATTTGGATGCATTTTATTTATTTCTCTTGCCTTACTTCTCTGGCCAGGATTTCCAGTGCTATGTTGAATAAGAGTGGTGAAAGCAGATAGCCCTTTCCTGTTCCTGTTCTTAGGAAAAATGGTTTTAGTTTGGGCCCATTTAGAATGATGTTGGCTGTAGGTTTGTCATATATGCCCTTTATTATGTTGAGATATGATCCCTCTATTCCCACTTGGCTTAAAGTTTTAATCAAGGACTCTCATAGCCAGTTAGCCTGGAGGTCAAATCACCCCCGGTATTGCTGACAACAATCAAGGCTTAACTACAACAAGACTGCGCACAAAGACCACTAGGGGTGCACCAAGAAAAGATTAAAAAATGCAGAGACAAAGAAACAGGACGCAAATGTCAGAACTGGAAGATATAGAGCTCAAAACCACACTTTTAAGGTCTCTCAAGAACTGTCTAGAAGCTGCCGATAAACTTAGTAAGGCCTTCGAAAAGACTGGTGAGACCGCCGATAAATGTAGTGAGATCCTCAAGAAATCTAATGAGACCCTCGATGTTGTGATAAAGAACCAACTAGAAATTAAGCATACACTGACTGAAATAAAGAATATTATACAGACACCCAACAGCAGACCAGAGGAGCACAAGAATCAAGTCAAAGATTCGAAATGTGAAGAAGCAAAAAACACCCGACTGGAAAAGCAAAATGAAAAAAGAATCTGAAAATACGAAAATAGTGTAAGGAGCCTCTGGGACAGCTTCAAGCGTACCAACATCAGAATTATAGGGGTGCCAGAAGATGAGAGAGAGCAAGATATTGAAAACCTATTTGAAGAAATAATGACAGAAAACTTCCCCCACCTGGTGAAAGAAATAGACTTACAAGTCCAGGAAGCGCAGAGAACCCCAAACAAAAGGAATCCAAAGAGGACCACACCAAGACACATCATAATTAAAATGCCAAGAGCAAAAGACAAAGAGAAAATCTTAAAAGCAGCAAGAGAAAGAAACTCAGTTACCTACAAGGGAATACCCATACGACTATCAGCTGATTTCTCAACAGAAACTTTGCAGGCCAGAAGGGAATGGCAAGAAATATTCAAAGTGATGAATACCAGGAACCTACAACCAAGATTACTTTATCCAGCAAAGCTATCATTCAGAACTGAAGGTCAGATAAAGAGCTTCACAGATAAGGAAAAGCTAAAGGAGTTCATCACCACCAAACCAGTATTATATGAAATGCTGAAAGGTATCCTTTAAGAAGAGGAAGAAGAAAAAGGTGAAGATACAAATTATGAACAACAAACATGCATCTATCAACAAGTGAATCTAAGAATCAAGTGAATAAATAATCTGGTGATCATAATAGAATCAGGGACATAGAAAGGGAATGGACTGACTATTCTTGGGGGGGGGGGAAAGGGGTGTGGGAGATGCAGGAAGAGACTGGACAAAAATCGTGCACCTATGGATGAGGACAGTGGGTGGGGAGTGAGGGCGGATGGTGGGGCGGGAACTGGGAGGAGGGGAGTTATAGGAATATATATATATATATATATATATATATATATATATATATTCCTATATTGGGTACATATATGTTTACTGGGGTTAGATCCTCTTGTTGAATTGGTCCCTTTAATATTAAGCAGTGACTTTAATTGTCTATTGTGATGGCCTTCATTATGAAGTCTGTTTTGTCAGATATGAGTATTGCCACCCCAACATTTTTTTTGTTTCCATTTGTATGGAACTTTTTTTCCCATCCCTAAACTCTCATCTTGTTTGAATCTTTTGTTATGAGCTGGGTCTCTTGTAGACAGCATATATTTGGGTCATGTTTTCATATCCATTCAGCTACACTATATCTTTTGATTGGAGCATTTAATCCATTTATATTTTAATTATTATGTGTCTGGGTGTGGGCCTGTTTAGGTTCTTCTTGCTTGGAACACTCTGCACCTCCTGAATTTGTGTGCCTTTTTCTTTTACCAGGTTAGGGAAGTCTTCTGCCATTATTTCTTCAAACATGTTCTCTGTCCCTTGCTCCCTTCTTTCCCCTTCTGGCACTCCTATTATGTGAATATTGTTACATTTCATGTTGTCTCATAGCTCCCTTAAGCTGTCCTCCTATTATTTAATTGTTTTTTCATTTTAGTTTTGTGATTGAGTGATTTTTTTTTTGCTACCCTGCCTTCTAATTCACTAATCCAATCCTCAGCTTCCCCTAATCTGCTGTGTACCCCTTCCACTGTGTTCTTTATTAGTGCCATGTAATTCTTCATAGTTATTATATCTTTTCTCATGCTATTTAGCAGCTTTTCTCTTTTTTTAAATATATTTTATTGATTTTTTACAGAGAGGAAGGGAGAGAGATAGAGAGTTAGAAACATCGATGAGCGAGAAACATCGATCAGCTGCCTCCTGCACATCTCCCACTGGGGATGTGCCCGCAACCCAGGTACATGCCCTTGACCGGATTCGAACCTGGGACCCTTCAGTCTGCAGGCCAATGCTCTATCCACTGAGCCAAACCAGTTTCGGCTATTTAGCATCTTTTCAATCATTATTCTGAACTCTGCATCTAATAAATTTCTTAATTCCATTTCATTTAGCTCTTCTTCTGGAGAATTCTCTTGTTCTGTGGGGGTTTTGTGTTTTTGTTTTGTTGTGTTTTCTTGTCTCCCGATTTGGCTGCCTGTTTAGTTTTGTGTTTATGTATTAGGCAGATCTGCTATGACTCCTGTAAGACAATGTCAGACAATTTTTGTGGCTGGCCCTGAGTACCCTGTTGGGAGCTATCAACAATCCACAGCTTGTGGCTCCCTCTGCTGGGGCTGGGTACCTTTGGAAAGAACTAGGATGTGCAGCAGGGACTGCTTTTCCTAGGTCTGGGCACAGAAGAATATCAGGCAAAGACTCAAAGCCTCCAGAGATGTGCCTCTTCCTGCAGTCCAATTGACATTCAGTCTTGATTAGCCTCAGGCCATCAACCATAGGTCTTCAAACAGGGTAGGGCAACTTCCCTGCCCCCACCAACCCACCCCTCAGGCAAAAACTGCCTGGATAACAAAGGTTCTAGGAGAAAGATGTCCTCTGCAGTGTGAGGGAATGATACAGCACAGTAAGCTCCAATCCCAGAGCCCTGAAACCTGGCTTCTGCTCACACAGCTCCAATCCACTCTGTCCTCCCTCTGCTGGAGCCCAAGGTGAATGACTGCACATGAAATTTTGTGCATTGACCCTTTAAGAGGTTGCCTGCATTTCCAGCCATTTCTCACTGGCAGACAGCAAACCCACTGCTTTTCATAGCCAGATGCTCTGTGGGCACTTTTCTTAGTTCTGGTTCTCTGGGCTGCGGAGCCCAGCTTGGGGTTTAAATCCTGGAGTTCTCAGTGGAACCCCCAACACCTGAGATATCCCTCCAGATCTTCAGTTGCTGTCCGTGGGAGCCACATAAACTAATTACAGCCCTTTCGTGCCTCTGCCCCTCCTACCAGTCTCTATGTTGTCCTCACTTTCCATCCTTAATTATCAGGGTTCTCTCCAGCAAGTCTTCAGTTGACTTTTCAGGGCGGTTTTTCTGTATTTTAGTTGCGTTTCCAGTTTGGTCCTGGGAGAGTGTCAGTGTAGCTTCTACTTACTCCACTGCCATTTTGGAATCAGGCTCTTTTATATGGTTTTATTTAAACTTTTATATCTGAACAAAAAATATACATGACTAGATAAAAGAATAGCGTGTGCTTTGCCTATGACTAATGCCCAGAAGTGACCTGTGTTGAGAGGCCCTCCCCTGTCTTTTCTGAGACGGATTCGTACTGGGTTACAAAAATTACTAAATGACCGCTTAAACGTTTTTAGATGATTTTGCATGAAATGAATTCTACTTATCCAGATGTGAATGTTAGTTACATGAAATCAAAACTATCCACACAATCCTCCATATAACAGAATTCCTGGCACAGTGTGAATCTTGTCGAGATGCTCATGAGAGAGCTGACACTGATTTCAATGAGCCCTTAGTACAAACCAAGAAGTGTGTCACCCATTCTATGCATAGTGATTCAAGAAAATGTGTATCAGTGTCACTGGCTTTTAATACATTCTTGAGTTCCTATTGTAGTTCTAACTTGTTCACTAGTTGATCAACTGTGAAAATAAAATTCAATGGTTGAATTTGCAGGGGCAAATTGCTGTCACTCAGAAAGTGCACCTAGGGGTCCACCATGCAACTGGCCAGCAGCCACAGAAGTACTATGGCTGATCCATCAATAATCAAGTTCTTACTGATAGTTTTGACAAAAGCACAGTTAAACCAATAATCGTTAATATCTGTTATGTGACAGGGAGCTGTCCATTGCTTCACTCACATTAAACATGTCTGCTCATCTTGTATAATCCCTGAGGGCACCTTGATGGGCTTCATTTATTTGGAAATACATGTTTTCAGGTGCATGTCATGGTGCAAATATTGCTGCCCCCCAGTAGCAATCATATAGATCAGTGGTTTTCAAACTTTTTCATCTCACAGCACACATAAACTAATTACTAAAATTCTGCGGCACACCAAAAAATATATTTTGGCCAATCTGACAAAAAATAAAGATAATTTTGTTTCATTCACACTGGATGGCTATTGCTGTGTTGGCTGTTGACATTTGTTTTATTTGACAACCTAAGGGAAAAGAGGTCAGTGCCCAACTAAATAGTCAGGAAATGCATGTTTTAAAAATTCTTGCAGCACACTGGTTGAAAATCACTGGCACAGATATATATCGACTAATGTTTGTGTCGTCCCCCACACCCAAATTTTATCTGTTGAAGCTCTAATTCCTAATATGGTATTTGGAGGTGGAACCCTTTGGATAGACACTGGGTTTGGAGGAGGTGGGCCCCCATGATGAGATTCAGGTCCTAATAGGAAGAGGAGGAGGCCAGACCTGACCCTCCCCTGCTTTGCCAGGATGCATGAAGAAGGCAGCAGCCTGCAAGCCAGGAGGAGAGCCCTCCCCAGGATGCAGCCTGCAGACACTGTGACCTCAGGCTGCCAGCATCTATACCCGTCAAAAGTAACCTGTGCTGTGGAGCTGCCCAGGGTTTTGCTACTGTAGCCCGAGCTGAGATGGACGCTTTTAAAAAATTGCTCCCAACCTGGCTGGATGGCTCAGTTCATCGGAACTTTGTCCTTCGCACCAAAAGGTGGTGGGTTCAGTTCCTCATGAGGTCACATACCCAGATTGCTAGTTCAATCCCTAGAAACATATCCTTGGGTGAGGATTTAAAAAATATTGCTCCCAAATTTTAAATCATCTCTTTTGTCTGTAGAAAATCTGGCTTCCCACCAACTGTGAAATATCATTTCTCCCTTTTGCAGGAGATGCAATTGACATATCTTTTTTCCTACATATAACACTATATTCAGAAGCTTTTCTATGTAAGAATTCTGCTGGCAGGGGCAAGTTCCTCTGTGAGTGCACCCCCTCCCACAGAGGCTGCCGTTCCGGACGGGAGCACTGCTTTCTGTATTCTAAGTGCTCTCGTTCTCCGTTGGCATTTCTTTTCTTAGCACAGATCAGAAGGGGCATAAACAGCTGGTAAGATGTATTCTTGTCATGACCATTAAAAGGTTTTTAATGCGCTGGAAATTATTTGTGCTTTACAGCTCAGCTGGACCTGAATCCTAAATGAGTGCCGCAGCCCAGGCCAAAAACGAGTCACTCCCTCCAGCGGCCTCTTCCCTGTGGTTAATTACAGCCAGGCAGCCCCTCTGCCCGGAGCTGGAGCTCTGACTCTGGCCGAGGGCGGGACAGCGGGGAGCAGGCAGGTGTTTGCAGAAGGACCAGACTGAGCAGCGCCTGTGGAGTGGGATTTGCTGCGCGGTCAGCGCCGGGCCACCTGGCGTTTCCACGGTGCTCTCTGCTCCCCGGCAGCCTCCACAGCTCTTGTGGCTGCATCTGCCCCGCCGTCTAACCTCGCAGCCCGGAGGCCAAGGCCCTCGCAGACCCCGAGGGACTGAGGAGCTGGGATGTTCTGGTGTCTGGATGCCTCCTGAGGTAGGAAGATGGAGGTGGGCAGGAGTTGGCAACAGGAAGACGGGGAGCTACTAAGCCTGACTCTCAGGAAATGACGTTCACTGATGAAAACAAAGACCAGAGTTTCAGAGTCTGCCTCTTCTTGCCTCCCCCACCCCATACTTCCCCAAAGAACTAGTCGTCACAGCATCCGCCTGCAAACACGTTCGAGTCTGTAGGAAATAAGGCAGAAGAGTGATCCAAAGGCATTGCAGGCACTGAGTGAATTCACACGGCTGGTGCTCAAGTGAGACACTCATGGAGACAGACAAGCACTCTATGGAGACAGAAAACCGCTGTGTAGACGGAAAGCCACCGTGTAGATGGACAAGCACTCTATGGAGACAGAAAACCGCTGCGTAGACGGAAAGCCACCGTGTAGACGGACAAGCACTCTATGGAGACAGAAAACCGCTGCGTAGACGGAAAGCCACCGTGTAGACGGATAAGCACTCTATGGAGACAGAAAACCGCTGCGTAGACGGAAAGCCACCGTGTAGACGGACAAGCACTCTATGGAGACAGAAAACCGCTGCGTAGACGGAAAACCACCGTGTAGACGGACAAGCACTCTATGGGGACAGAAAACAACTTCAAAACAGCAGCTTCTCAGTAAGTGTGTGTTGAGTGAATCAATGGAGAAAGAAGGGCTGTTGTTTAACTAAGTGCATTTCAGCCTAGAAAGCCTTCTAGGAAGTCCCAGCGGTCTGAGAGCTGGGAGTTTCCCGACCTTCAGCCACGGCAGCCCACGTTCCATTGTTCAACTCATTCCCCGAATTCACGTGGTTTGTGCAAATGCCATGGAAGTCTCAGCCACCACCCAGTGCGCGCATCAGAGGTGCAATTTTCATAACAAAAAAAGATGGCAAGAAAAATATGTATCCATTTTTAAGGAGAGATTGAATTAGAAACTTCTTCTACTCAAAGACATTCAGTCAGTCTAATTTCATAGGATGGCTTGTGCTAATTTTGACATAGTTAAGAGGTGTTATGACAAGGTTTGATGTTAATATTCATGAAGAACCTAGAGAGGTAAGTGAATGAAGCTTAAAGTCATACTGTTCATGGGACATTTTCTTAGAAAAAATATAAAGCCAGCCATCGCTTCCAGTGTCAGGCTTCACAGAGATACAAAGAGGAAGCAGAGAGGCAAGAAGTGGGCATTGTTGCCAGGATACGTGTTTGGGAGAGCTGCGAAAAGTATATCTTAAATGCTACTCATATTCTCCAAAATACCTATGCTGGATGAGACAGGGTGCCATCAAAAAAACATCAAACCAAGGTCATTGTTACTTTCAACATCATAGTATTTACAAGGATGAGTGAGTTTACTCAGAAATAAGACCCACATACTGATCTAGTAAAAATACTACGGCGTGATTGTTTGTCATTTTGTAGCAATGTAAGAGTCTTAGTGTCAGAGGGTCTGTCTTCTGCAAAGTCTGGGTAGAGAAAAGGTTTGTCAGTCAAATAAAAGGAAAACAAACACAAAAAATAAAAAAAATACTTGAAATTCTGAAATGCAGATTGTTAAACTGGTTAATGGAAATGAGCAGGGAGATACAACAATCACACAATGTATTGTTTTAGTCATCAACCAGTCCCTGGACATCAGAGATGACATAGATCTGAACAAACAAGATCCAGAAACAACCAAGGCACATGCTGGTGGAATGTAATAAAAACAAGCAAGTTCCATGGGGGACACGGAAAGCGACAGGACTCATTACATGGAAGAGTCCGAGGGAATTACAAGGAAAACAACACTTGAGATGGTTTCACTGGCCTTTGCATGACAGAAAGAAGGAAAAGAACTCAAAGTAAGAGGCGTATTGGCAAATGGAAGAGGAGTGAAAGCACATAGGGACAGGGAAAACGGGTGATGACCCGTTTGGTGGAGCGTGAAGTGCTATGTCTGGGGCAGGAGGAGAGATGGGGAAGCGCAGAGCCATGGGCTCAAGCAGTGAGGACCATGAACACACACACTGATCCACACTTGAACGCGTATGGCAAATAGCTGCAAGTTTTATCCACATCATAAAATGATCAGATATATGTCAAACCAAAAAACGCACAAGGAACAAAACTCAAGGCTGGACTGGAGGAGACATGAGTGATTTCCAGAGAGACCCGGTGGGATATGCACTAACGGCTGGCAGCAGGCTGGAAGGAGGGGGCATTCACAGACAGCAGGCTGAATTCTGCACCAGCCAGCGCCATAGTCAGCGGGATTTCATTTGTAAGTCGGTACAGATAGCTTTCTTACAAGTCCCTTCATTTTTTTTAGAAAGAGTGGAAGGGTGGGAGGGGTGCGGATGGGTGGGGGAGAGAGAGACAGAGAGAGAGAGAGAGACATCTATTGCTTGCCCTAGACCAGGGCTGGGGATGGGACCTGTAACCCAAGTACATGGGTTTGATGCCCTTGACTGGGAATCAAACCCATGACCCTTTGGTATGCTGGCCAATGCTCTAACCACTGGAGAACACTGGCCAGGGCCCTTAAGTGTAACTTCTAAGAAAATGCTAAACATTATTAGAAAATATTAAGTACCATGGAATATCTACATTCTTAAAGCATAGAAAACATTTTAACTGATAAAAAGGCTTTGGTAAAATAGAATTTTGTGAAACAATATTGTTCAAGGCTAATATTTTTTACAATACAACATTGGTGCTTACCTAACACATTTGTATCAGGGAAACAAGACTTTCTCCTATCATCTTTTTTGGAAGAAGCTCTTAATTTATCCATTTACCTTTGTGTGTGCTTATGCCCAGAAAGTCTATCAGGACAAAAAGCTTCTGAAAGGCTATTCCAGGAGGAATGCTCAGTTGCAGGCAAGAATGTTATCAAAGGAGAAGCTTCAACTTCACAACAAGTATGTAGCCGAAAATGTCCACCAAAAATCATTGGCATTTAGTTATTATTTAGATTGAGCCAAGAAGGTCTTTTAAGGCATTGAAAAACTGCTAAAAAAGAAGAAAGTGGATATAAAATTGTAGTGTAAGTGGTAAAATGAATTACTTATAACTCAAGAAAACTGAAAATTAATGTAACGTGAGTAAAGAGAAGTACCACCTATTAATAGTAGTTATCTACTGGAAATTAATTTATAAGAATAGTAAACTATTTGATAGACAAGTGTATCATGATTTAAATCAGACAAAAATATTCTACTAATATATAATAGATAGAATATTCTACTATTCTATCTATACTAATAAAAGGGCAAACTGTTAATTAGATCAGATGTCTTCTGGACATCCATCTGGTCGTCATTCTGAACAAAGCCACAGTGGTGGGGGCCGAGGCAGAGGCAGTTAGGGACAACTAGGCTGGCGGGGGGGCAGTTAGGGGCAAAAAGACCTGCAGGAGAGGGCAGTTAGGGGCAATCAGGCCAGCGGGCAGAGGAGGTTAGGGGCGATCAGGCAGGCAGGCAGGTGAGTGGTTAGGAGCAAGCAGTCCTGGATTGCAAGAGGGCACAGGCTGGGATGAGCGCCCCCCCAACTCCTGTGCACGAATTTCATGTACCAAGCCTCTAGTTTGTTTATCATAATGTTTTACAAACATCAAGTTTGATAATTGGTTTTGAATCACTTCAGAAATAAGCACTCAGCATGCCTTTTAAAAGGAGTAAAAAACTGCAAAAAGGAGAAAATATCAAATAGATGGTGATATGTAGTCATGATGTAATACTTTGTATACCTGGAATAAACGTTCATTCCAATCACATAAATAGACCATAAATAGAATCGCCTCAGTGTCGTTGGAACTGGCCTGCCTTTAACCACTCGAACACCAGCACATCTGGCCAGGCACCTTGCTTTCAGTCCCCTGTCCAGGTCTGTGCTTTGTCACTGAGCAGTGGGTAGGGTGGTGTCAGTTCCCACCGCACCCGATGGGAACAGAGTGCAGGGGAGCAGTGCAGGGCTCTCCTGCTGAGCGCCAGGTGGTCTGCAGAAATGAGAAGGAGCTGCTCGAACAAACCAGGGCAGGAGCGGTGCTGACCATGATCTGCAGGGTCCAGATCTCGAAGAAGAGCAGTGGGGAGGGGCGTCCACATTCTAGAGCCACGTGTTCCCTGCCGATTCTGCGGTGGGAGGAAGAAGCAAAGCAGAGCTGCGGATGGCTTCCGAGACGTAAAGAGGCCAAATGGGGAGCCCAGGCCTTGCAAGCAAAGGCATCACGAGGCAGCTGCGTCCCGACAGGCTGCACTTGGAGGCAGGTCAGTGCGTGCCTCTTGCAGGGACTGTCGTCCAGTTTTACCAATTCCCAGGTGATCCCAGACCCTGGGTTACCAGGATGCTGCACTGCAAACAGCCATGGCACCTGGCAAGGGTCAGATTTAAATGTTCTCTCATTTAAATAACTAGGCATACGAGTAGAAAAGACGGGAGAGAGAGGAAGAGAGAAAGGAGGAGAAAGGGAAAAGGGAAGAAAAAGTGGGGGGGGGGAAGGGTGAGACAGGTGGTGGAAGAAGACCCAGCAAGTGCAGATCATCAAGGTTGTCCAACAAGCACCTTTGATGGCCACACTGTGCATGCTAAGTACAAGCAGAGAACTGAAACAGAACTAGAGGCTGCAACAAAGAATCAAATAGCTATTCCAGAACTAACCCAAATTAGCGACTCAGTGGTGGCTCTACAGAAGATTAGGCACAGATGAAAGTTCATCAGGAGAAGACAAAAGCAAAGAAAATATCGAGAATGAGTTACAAACAGACAAGTTGAAGAAACAGAAGGACGCGAACAGGGATTCTTGACCAGGTTTGTATGTGAAGCTGGAATCACACGAGGGAAAGAGAGAACAGCCATATTTGGAGAGAAAATAACTGAGAATTTTTCAAAATGTAAGAAAGCTACCCAGCCTGAGATTTAAAAGGTTTGTATAAGCAAATATGATTTCAGACAAAACAAAAACACTTCGGACATAGCAACAATGCAGACAAGAGGACGCCTTAAAGCATCCACGAAAAAGAGGGGTCACTTACAATGAGCAACAGCTAGACTGAGAAATGGGAGGACAGATTCTCCAGTGCTGACACTGACAGTTGCTAACCTGTGTTTCTGTGTCCAGGGAACTATCCTTAAGGTAAGGCTGAGTGAAGGCATATGCAAGTGCCAAAACAGAGCACTGGCCTGCAGCAAACCATTTCCAGAGCCAAAGGACTCATGATAAACACTAGAGGCCCAGCGCATGATATTTGTGTACTGGGGGGATGGTCCCATCAGCCTGGCCTGTGCCCTTTAGCTGTCCGGGAGCCCTTGGGGGATGTCCAACTGATGGCTTAGGCCCCTCCTGCAGGAAGGGGGCCTAAGCTGCAGTTGGACATCCTTAGCGCTCCTGTGGAGGTGGGAGAGGCTCCTGCTACAGCCGCTGCGCTCACCAGCCATGAACCCCACTTCTGGCTGAGCGGCACTTCCCCTGTGGGAGCACACTGACCACTAGGGTGCAGCTCTTGCATTGAGTGTCTGCCCCCTGGTGGTCTGTGCGCATCATAGCAACCAGTCATTCCGCCATTAAGTTGATTTGCATATTACCCTTTTATTATATACTAGAGGACCGGTGCACAAAAATTTGTGCACTCGGGAGGAATGGGGGCTCCCTCAGCCCGGCCTGTGCCCTCTTGCAGTCTGGGACTCCTCAGGGGATGACCACCTGCTGACTTAGGCCTGCTCCCCGAGGGATTGGGCCTAAGATGGCAATCAGACATCCCTCTGGCAGCCCGGCAGCCCTCGGGGGATGTCCACTTTCCAGGGGGGAGCAGGCCTAAACTGTAGTCTGACATCCTTGGCGCTGCTGAGGAGGCAGGAGAAGCTCCCACTACCACCGCTGTACTGGCAGCCATCAGCCTGGCTTGTGGCTGAGCAGAGCTCCCCGATGTGAGAGCACACTGACCACCAGAGGGCAGCTCCTGCATTGAGCGTCTGCCCCCTGGTGGTCAGTGTGTGTCATAGTGACCAGTCCTTTCTGCAGTTAGGGTCAGTTTTCATATTACCCTTTTACTATATAGGAGGATATTTTGAATAGAATGCTAGCCAAAAGCAAAATATCAATTTTTCAGGTAAATGGTAGGTATACTTACTGAGAAATTTATATTCTAGGTGCATGTACTTTAAAAAAGATTGAAAACCAATGAGCTAAATAGTCATTGGAGTAATACCAGCAAATTAAACCCACAGGAAAGAAATGAAGATAAATAATAAGGTTTAGTGTTAAAATGATGAAAAGGAAAACTCAAAGGAAAAAGATAAGTTTTATTTTTTCAATGAAGTTTGGATAAAGCTCTGGAAAAACTATTTTTAAAACTGACACAAATTATCACTATCAGCAAATGGACATCACCAACATTCTACACACATTGTGGTACACACCATCAGAGTACATTTAAACAGCTTCATGAAAATAAATTTCAAAATTTTTATGAAATGAACAAATTCTCAGAAAAATACGATTTATTAAATTGATCAAAAATAAATAGGAGACCTGATTAGTCCAATGCAATTAAATAAATTAAAACCGCAATGAAAACTGTCCCAGGGAGTGAACGCCAGGTCCTGAGAGCCTTGGCAGCCAGTCCTGCAGCAGTTCAGTTGGAAGCCACACAGGCTCCTGGGAGCACCGAGCTGGTGAGACTGCAACAATCGGTCTCATGAAGCACGACCAGAAAGGAAACTGTCAGCCAGTTCCCAGCACCCTGCATGCAAACTCCAGCCATGTATGCAGAGGGCGGGTACCCCAATTTCAGTTCATACCTGGCAAGCTCCTGGATCTCACAGAGTAAGGTCCTGAACACAGGACATCCAGTCCAGCCATGGACAGTTTCTGCTGGTACCGCCAACTCATAGGGCAGATGGACACGGAGAAGATGGACTTGCCCACAGACTGGGTGTGAGCAGTGTCGGAGGCCAGGAGCAGGGTCACAGGCCAGGAACAGGGTCACAGGCCAGGAGCAGGGTCACAGGCCAGGAGCAGGGTCACAGGCCAGGAGCAGGGTCACAGGCCACGAGCAGGGTCACAGGCCAGGAGCAGGGTCACAGGCCAGGAGCAGGGTCGGAGGCCAGGAGAAGGGTCAGAGGCCAGCAGCAGGGTCGGAGGCCAGGAGCAGGGTCACAGGCCAGGAGCAGGGTCACAGGCCAGGAGCAGGGTCACAGGCCAGGAGCAGTGTCGGAGGCCAGGAGCAGGGTCACAGCCAGGGGCAGGGTCACAGCCAGGAGCAGGGTCGGAGGCCAGGAGCAGGGTCACAGCCAGGAGCAGGGTCACAGGCCAGGAGCAGGGTCACAGCCAGGAGCAGGGTCACAGGCCAGGAGCAGGGTCACAGCCAGGAGCAGGGTCGGAGGCCAGGAGAAGAGTCACAGGCCAGGAGCAGGGTCACAGCCAGGAGCAGGGTCACAGGCCAGGAGCAGGGTCACAGCCAGGAGCAGGGTCACAGCCAGGAGCAGGGTCACAGGCCGGGAGCAGGGTCACAGGCCAAGAGCAGGGTCACAGCCAGGAGCAGGGTCACAGCCAGGAGCAGGGTCACAGGCCAGGAGCAGGGTCACAGCCAGGAGCAGGGTCACAGCCAGGAGCAGGGTCACAGGCCGGGAGCAGGGTCACAGGCCAGGAGCAGTGTCGGAGGCCAGGAGAAGGGTCACAGGCCAGGAGCAGGGTCACAGGCCAGGAGCAGGGTCACAGCCAGGAGCAGGGTCACAGGCCAGGAGCAGGGTCACAGCCAGGAGCAGGGTCACAGGCCAGGAGCAGGGTCACAGCCAGGAGCAGGGTCACAGCCCGGGAGCAGGGTCACAGGCCGGGAGCAGGGTCACAGGCCAGGAGCAGGGTCACAGGCCAGGAGCAGGGTCACAGGCCAGGAGCAGGGTCGGAGGCCAGGAGCAGGGTTACAGGCCAGGAGCAGGGTCACAGCCAGGAGCAGGGTCACAGCCAGGAGCAGGGTCACAGCCCGGGAGCAGGGTCACAGGCCGGGAGCAGGGTCACAGGCCGGGAGCAGGGTCACAGGCCAGGAGCAGGGTCACAGGCCAGGAGCAGGGTCAGAGGCCAGGAGCAGGGTCACAGGCCGGGAGCAGGGTCACAGGCCAGGAGCAGGGTCACAGCCAGGAGCAGGGTCACAGGCCGGGAGCAGGGTCACAGGCCAGGAGCAGGGTCACAGCCAGGAGCAGGGTCACAGGCCAGGAGCAGGGTCGGAGGCCAGGAGCAGGGTCACAGGCCGGGAGCAGGGTCACAGCCAGGAGCAGGGTCAGAGGCCAGGAGCAGGGTCAGAGGCCAGGAGCAGGGTCACAGGCCAGGAGCAGGGTCACAGGCCAGGAGCAGGGTCACAGCCCGGGAGCAGGGTCACAGGCCGGGAGCAGGGTCACAGGCCAGGAGCAGGGTCACAGGCCAGGAGCAGGGTCAGAGGCCAGGAGCAGGGTCACAGGCCGGGAGCAGGGTCACAGCCAGGAGCAGGGTCACAGGCCAGGAGCAGGGTCGGAGGCCAGGAGCAGGGTCACAGGCCAGGAGCAGGGTCACAGGCCAGGAGCAGGGTCAGAGGCCAGGAGCAGGGTCACAGGCCAGGAGCAGGGTCGGAGGCCAGGAGCAGGGTCACAGGCCAGGAGCAGGGTCACAGGCCAGGAGCAGGGTCAGAGGCCAGGAGCAGGGTCACAGGCCAGGAGCAGGGTCGGAGGCCAGGAGCAGGGTCACAGGCCAGGAGCAGGGTCGGAGGCCAGGAGCAGGGTCAGAGGCCAGGAGCAGGGTCACAGGCCAGGAGCAGGGTCAGAGGCCAGGAGCAGGGTCAGAGGCCAGGAGCAGGGTCACAGGCCAGGAGCAGTGTCGGAGGCCAGGAGCAGGGTCACAGCCAGGGGCAGGGTCACAGCCAGGAGCAGGGTCGGAGGCCAGGAGAAGAGTCACAGGCCAGGAGCAGGGTTACAGCCAGGAGCAGGGTCACAGGCCAGGAGCAGGGTCACAGCCAGGAGCAGGGTCACAGGCCGGGAGCAGGGTCACAGGCCAAGAGCAGGGTCACAGCCAGGAGCAGGGTCACAGGCCAAGAGCAGGGTCACAGCCAAGAGCAGGGTCACAGCCAGGAGCAGGGTCACAGCCAGGAGCAGGGTCACAGGCCAGGAGCAGGGTCACAGCCAGGAGCAGGGTCACAGGCCAGGAGCAGGGTCACAGCCAGGAGCAGGGTCGGAGGCCAGGAGAAGAGTCACAGGCCAGGAGCAGGGTTACAGCCAGGAGCAGGGTCACAGGCCAGGAGCAGGGTCACAGCCAGGAGCAGGGTCACAGGCCGGGAGCAGGGTCACAGGCCAAGAGCAGGGTCACAGCCAGGAGCAGGGTCACAGCCAGGAGCAGGGTCACAGGCCAGGAGCAGGGTCACAGCCAGGAGCAGGGTCACAGCCAGGAGCAGGGTCACAGGCCGGGAGCAGGGTCACAGGCCAGGAGCAGTGTCGGAGGCCAGGAGAAGGGTCACAGGCCAGGAGCAGGGTCGGAGGCCAGGAGCAGGGTCACAGGCCAGGAGCAGGGTCGGAGGCCAGGAGAAGGGTCACAGGCCAGGAGCAGGGTCGGAGGCCAGGAGCAGGGTCACAGGCCAGGAGCAGGGTCGGAGGCCAGGAGCAGGGTCACAGCCAGGAGCAGGGTCACAGCCAGGAGCAGGGTCACAGGCCGGGAGCAGGGTCACAGGCCAGGAGCAGGGTCACAGCCAGGAGCAGGGTCACAGCCAGGAGCAGGGTCACAGGCCAGGAGCAGGGTCACAGCCAGGAGCAGGGTCACAGGCCAGGAGCAGGGTCACAGCCAGGAGCAGGGTCACAGGCCAGGAGCAGGGTCACAGCCAGGAGCAGGGTCACAGCCCGGGAGCAGGGTCACAGGCCGGGAGCAGGGTCACAGGCCAGGAGCAGGGTCACAGGCCAGGAGCAGGGTCACAGGCCAGGAGCAGGGTCGGAGGCCAGGAGCAGGGTTACAGGCCAGGAGCAGGGTCACAGCCAGGAGCAGGGTCACAGCCAGGAGCAGGGTCACAGCCCGGGAGCAGGGTCACAGGCCGGGAGCAGGGTCACAGGCCGGGAGCAGGGTCACAGGCCAGGAGCAGGGTCACAGGCCAGGAGCAGGGTCAGAGTCCAGGAGCAGGGTCACAGGCCGGGAGCAGGGTCACAGGCCAGGAGCAGGGTCACAGCCAGGAGCAGGGTCACAGGCCGGGAGCAGGGTCACAGGCCAGGAGCAGGGTCACAGGCCAGGAGCAGGGTCACAGGCCAGGAGCAGGGTCGGAGGCCAGGAGCAGGGTTACAGGCCAGGAGCAGGGTCACAGCCAGGAGCAGGGTCACAGCCAGGAGCAGGGTCACAGCCCGGGAGCAGGGTCACAGGCCGGGAGCAGGGTCACAGGCCGGGAGCAGGGTCACAGGCCAGGAGCAGGGTCACAGGCCAGGAGCAGGGTCAGAGGCCAGGAGCAGGGTCACAGGCCGGGAGCAGGGTCACAGCCAGGAGCAGGGTCACAGGCCAGGAGCAGGGTCGGAGGCCAGGAGCAGGGTCACAGGCCAGGAGCAGGGTCACAGGCCAGGAGCAGGGTCAGAGGCCAGGAGCAGGGTCACAGGCCAGGAGCAGGGTCGGAGGCCAGGAGCAGGGTCACAGGCCAGGAGCAGGGTCACAGGCCAGGAGCAGGGTCAGAGGCCAGGAGCAGGGTCGGAGGCCAGGAGCAGGGTCACAGGCCAGGAGCAGGGTCGGAGGCCAGGAGCAGGGTCAGAGGCCAGGAGCAGGGTCACAGGCCAGGAGCAGGGTCAGAGGCCAGGAGCAGGGTCAGAGGCCAGGAGCAGGGTCACAGGCCAGGAGCAGGGTCACAGGCCAGGAGCAGGGTCACAGGCCAGGAGCAGGGTCAGAGGCCAGGAGCAGGGTCACAGGCCGGGAGCAGGGTCACAGGCCAGGAACAGGGTCACAGGCCGGGAACAGGGTCACAGCCAGGGGCAGGGTCACAGCCAGGAACAGGGTCACAGGCCGGGAGCAGGGTCACAGCCAGGAGCAGGGTCGGAGGCCAGGAAAGCGGAAAGGCCTGGACCTGCCCCTACCACTGCCGCCCAGACACCTCTGCCGGCTCACTCCTGCCACAGCCGCAAGGAGGCCGTGGGCCATGGGCCACCAGGCTCAGCGGGGGTGTGCACAGGCCCATCACAGACCTCTGCGGGGCCGGCCCCACAGGAGGGGCTGCAAGACTGGGTGCGGGGGCCTCCTCAGGAGGCAGGACTCAGGAGCTGGGTCTCCTCGCCGACTGGGTGTGAAGGAGAACTGGCGTGAGGTCAGAACAGCACAGCGTCCTGCATAGCGTCTGAGGGCCGGGCTGGTGGCACCGAGGCTGGAAGGAATCACATTGGAAGATGAGGGACACACTCTAGAGAAGAGCCATGGAGATGACCACAGTGTGGCCACGGGGTGCAAAGGTCTGCGCTTCACAGTTAGTGACCCACAAAGCCTGTTCCATGAAGACAGGTGACCGCTGGGGACAGAGTCCACGCAGACAGGTGACCGCTGGGGACAGAGTCCATGCAGACAGGTGACCACTAGGACAGAGTCCACGCAGACAGGTGACCGCTGGGGACAGAGTCCATGCAGACAGGTGACCCCTGGGGACAGAGTCCATGCAGACAGGTAACCCCTGGGGACAGAGTCCACATAGAAGGTGACCGCTGGGGACAGAGTCCACGTAGACAGGTGACTCCTGGGGACAGAGTCCACGTAGACAGGTGACCGCTGGGGACAGAGTCCACGTAGACAGGTGACCCGTGGGGACAGTGTCCACACAGACAGGTGACCACTGGGGACAAAGTCCCTGCAGACAGGTGACCCCTGGGGACAGAGTCCACGCAGACAGGTGACCGCTGGGGACAGAGTCCCTGTAGACGGGTGACCACTAGGACAGAATCCACACAGACAGGTGACCCGTGGGGACAGAGTCCACGTAGACAGGTGACCCATGGGGACAGAGTCCATGTAGACAGGTGACCCCTGGGGACAGAGTCCATGCAGACAGGTGACCCGTGTGGACAGAGTCCACGCAGATAGGTGACCACTGGGGACAGAGTCCACCCAGACGGGTGACCGCTTGGGACAGAGTCCACGCAGACAGGTGACCGCTGGGGACAGAGTCCCTGCAGACGGGTGACCCCTGGGGGCAGGGTCCATGTAGACAGGTGACCCCTGGGGACAGAGTCCCTGCAGACAGGTGACCCCTGGGGACAGAGTCCATGTAGACCAGTGACCTCTGGGGACAGAGCCCCCCACTGTGACAAATGGTCACGACGGAGCAGCTGTGGGAAGGACAGGAACTATCGGGACCTTGCAGGAGTTCCCAGCCTTCCATGTGCCCACAGCTGGGCGTCCTCCCACCACCAGCAGAACACGCGCCAAGTCCCCAACAAGCCCCCGGGGACGCTCAGGACTTGGTGTGTCACCTGTGCCTGCTCTCCATGCAGCATCTTTCTGGCAGGAGGCGTTCTGGTGGATGGCGTGCACTTTGCATACAGTTTGCCTTTCTTTCCTGCAGGTCCTCAGCTCAGGGCCAGGCTGTGGAGTGTTGCAGCCACTGTAGGGCATGTGTCCTGCTGACAGGGCACCCATCCAATATCGAGTCAGACCATGGGCCCCACCTCACAGCAAGAAGGCACCGCACCGGGTGCGGGACCCACAGTCCTCTAGTTGCATCCCACACCCACAGCTGAGACTGGCAGCCGGGGTAGGGGGGAGGGCAGTCAGAGGCGCAGCTGGCACAGCTTGGAGACGCCGCCTGTACGGCTGGTGCACAGTCCTCTCGGAGCAGTTGAAGGCTAACCTGTGCGCATTATCTCCTGAGGGGTCCCCCTGGGCGGGCTGGCCTGGTAGCCATGGGCTGGGAGCAGGAGCAGCCTCTCTCAGGGCGAGCTGCTCGGACAGAGACTCTCTGGTCCTGCAGTCCAGTGAAATAGGGATTTTTAGGGGTGAAATAGGCAGGTTTAGGGGGTTCTTAGAATTGGGGGTCCATGAAGAAAACTTACAGGGCTACAGAGTTGCAAAAGAGTATATTACCATAACACAAGGGAGCCAGGCACAGAAAATTTCCATAAGACAAGGGAGACTGGAAGAAGTTACATTTCCATAAGACAAGGGAAGTGGGAGTAGCCAAAGGTCTATATTTACAAAATAAAGGAGAAAGAAAGCCCAGAGGGAATGGGAGAACAATGAGGGAGAAGGGCCTCACACCATCCCTATGAGGTTTGACCTTTGAGCTCAGGAGTTGCTATAGTGACCAAATTAAAGGGAATATTGACCAATCAGAGGGGATATCAGGACACAGGGACTGCAGCCTTTAAAAAGCATGGAAACAGGAAGTCGGTGGGACTCTTCCCCATCCCCACGTGGGAGTCTGTGCTGTGAGATTCTTTCCCCTTCCCCACGTGGGACTCTGTACTTGTTCATCAATAAATCTCCACCTCTGCTACACCATTGTCTGTGGTTCATTCTTCGATTTTGATGGACAAAGAATCCGGGGAACCATCCTGCCCCGGGGAGCACCGCGTGTTCCAGTTCCCAAATCCCGCATCTCCGAGCTCTGGGGCAGAGACTCCTGGTCCTCGGAGGGAGAGCTCCCCAGGGCACAGCAGGCGTCCTTCCCAACAAGCTGCGCTCCTGCCGCCTGCCAGCCCCCAGCACCCAGGGACCAGCGGGAGGGCCTGGAGCCATCCCAGGGAAACTGACCGTGACCTCAGGCATCCTGTTGCCCAGTTGCCAAGAAGACAGCAGTGACCCACCCCTCTCCCCCAGGACACGCCCTCTCTGCTTAGCGCCCGGCCTGCTCCGAGGCCCCGCACCGTTAACCAGGCCCCCAGCAGCTGGGAGGCAGGTGCGGCACCTCTGCTGCCCACACCGAAGTGAGGGCTGGCGCCTGGCATTCGCCTGCATGTTGACAGGACTCACAGGCCCCTCAGGGCTGGCAGGCGGTGCAGCTCAGCATGCCCTGGAGTTGAAGACTGCCCCCATGCCGCGCTGTCCCCTTCTCAGTAACTGCGGGTCCCACGCCCGCTTTCCAACGGTTACCGCCTGCTTCCTTCATAAGATAAAAATGGAGAAAATTAAAAAATTCAGTGTTAATTATTCCAGGAAAGGACTATTTCACGACTCACTTGTACTTGTCCCTCATCCTCCCTTCAGCCCCCACTGACCCCACCCTGAGGTCATCATCGGGGCATCCTGAGCTCGTTTGCTGCCCACCCCGGTGAGGGCGGAGCCATGCCAGACACAAGGAGAACACATCCGGGCCTCCCATGAAGAGATCTGAGGTCTGCCCATCCTCAGCTGGCAAGGTCACGACCTCCCCCCCCACTGACCCACCATGTGGATATGTCACCACAGGCATCTGAGGAGAAAACAGACACTTGGAGGTGCCTAGGACACCCCATGACAACTAGGAAACAGTGCACTGGACGTAAGGGTGCCCTGCTCTGACGGTCCCAGGAAGTCTGTGTCTTTCTGATCCTTTCATTTACCTTAAGAAATCCAAATGGAGGAATAGCATCAACCCAGAGATTTTAAGAAAAGGAGAGGAAGGCTTAAAGGAGAGACCTCGAAAGTGGCCAGAGCTGGGAGGCCTCCTGGTCCCAAAATAAACACGAGCCCCTTCAACCAACGTCCAGCAGGATCCACCATGTGGTTCCAAGCAGTCACTCGGCAAACATCTTCCTGTCACCCGCCGATATAAAGTGATACTGATGAGCCATGTGCTAGTTAGTCACACCTAGACTCTCCCACCATTTTTCATTTCTATTTTCTGGATCTACTTTTGAGTTTCCCCACCAAATTTCACTGCCTGCCTCTCTAATTCTATCTGCTTAACACTTTTGCACAGGGTGGGGCAAAAGTAGGTTTACAGTCATGAGTATGTGGAACACAGGGTTTATTCTTGGATTATTATTTATTAATTATTGTATTAATTGCCATACAAACAACTGTAAACATAATTTTGCCCCACCCTGTATATTCTTTTGACTTTCCCAGACACGTGGCTTATTTCTTGATATATTTTGCCTTATTAATACATTATTTGACTTGTCATTTTATACATTGTCATAATCCCACTCATCATTATTTAATAGAATGATGTGATGTGCTCAAGCTATTTTTAATCCCCTTACATAACTCATGTTCATTGAATATAGGCTTTCAGTCAATTTTTACAATAATCCTGGCAGTAGGTGTTATGGCCACTTTTGAGTCAAACTTAGATGCTGGGGTCCAACCCCAGCGGGTCCAGGGGTTCCCAAAGGTGTAGACGGAGTCGGCGAAGAAGGAATGACACGGAGACAGCGTTCAGTTGATCAGCAGCCTAGCCAGGATCTCCAGCCAAGTTCTGGTCTGGAGCTCCAGAGAAGTTCTGCCGTTTATTGTCTTGTTACATCGTATTTATACCAGTTGATTTTAATCCTGTCAATTTCTATTACAAAGGTTAGGGTGTTTCTTATCTCCATTCCAGGGAGTAAAGATTATGTAGCTTAAGCATGATTGTTTGTAGTTAAAGTGATTAACTACCCGCCTGGTACTTAGTCAAGGAGTTTCATCCCCTCCCTGACTTCAGGGAAAAATCCCTACCTGGGGAAACAACCTTTCTAGGAGAGGCATCCCCTCCCTGACTTCAGGGAAAAATTCCTACCTGGGGAAACAACCTTTCTCGGAGAGGTGACCTTGGTTAAAACACACAGCGCTAAGGGGAGCAAACATATTAAGAACAGTATGCTATATACGCCAGGTCCCTTGAAACATATGCTGTGCAGATGTTTCTTTCCTGCAGTGACTGTGTCAAGCAGCAAGGATGGACCGGCTCCCGGCACTTAGAGAAGTTTATAAAATATACATTGAAATTGTAGCTCTTTTTACCTCATAAAGACATAAAAATTTATGTCTTTGGTGCAAGAATGTGTATGAAGCTAATTTATATTAAGCACTGACCCACTAGTGCTAGCAGTTACAACAGAGTTCATAAAAGCACTTCCATGCATCAGATGCACAGAAATGGTTTCTTCTACCTGCTCCTGGAGAATTAAATGAGATGAACTCAGCTCACCTGGCAAGTTCCTTCACTAAGCCCATTAAAGATTTATATGGAGTCATCTCACCATATTGAAAACCGATTTGCTTTTGCGGTTTACTTTGCCAACAGTCCTGGGCTACACAGATGAGGGTCCAGGCGATGTGCATGTGGAAGGAACAGCCCTGCAAGGAGATGATAGGAAAGCAGCTCCGGGATCATTTTGGGCATGAAATATATTTTTGGACCAAAGTATTTGGTAATTAATGAATTTCACTGTGAAAATGTACCAAGAAGCCTGAAACTAGAAATGCATTTCAGCCTCTCCACAGCGCTGAGGGAAGCAGTGAGCCGAAGCTCTTTAAATATGCTTGCAGTTTTGAAATATCTACCGTTTTTGTAGTTGTCTCACTTTGACATAAGGCCTGAGTGGTGGTCTTACAAACTCTGAGACCTAAAGTAACTACAAAGGTTGGTCTGAAATTAAAACCTTTAATTAAAAAGCAGTTTATAGTGGGTAGTCATGTCCTAGGCCAGTATCTTCCCTGACAAAGATCAACTTCAATCTTTACTGAGTCTATTGTCTTTTTACATCTATGATAACATGACTTTGGAATCTCAGGGTAACTTGTAACTTACCTTTTCCCGGCCCCTCAGGGCACAGCAAATGGCACTAGGGCACAGACCACAAATTCCCTCATTGTCATTGCTATCATGATTGTTGACTGTTAACTATCCTGTACATGTAAATGTAAAAGAAGCATGTGTCTCTCATTTTATCTTTTATCCAATCCCAGAGGTTTCCCCGCTTTGCTTTCTCCCATCTCCCTAATCTAACACCAATGGATTTCAGGTCACCCACTTATTTTTCCTCCTTTGATGTCATTTATAAAAACAGATGAAAAACCACCATTCTCCAGAGCAAGCATGTCAAACGCACAGCCCGCAGGCTGCATGTGGCCCACAATGAATATTTTTGCGGCCCAACCAATTTAATAATATGTAAGAAACGTTTTAATAAAAATTTTGTAACTTAATTTTTACAATGTCCTGTTATACTTAATTATTAACAACGAACTACAACCTTCGCTAGTGACTGATGACTATGATCGTGTCGCATTTATTTCTCTTATGCACCTTTGCGCAGGCGCACCATTTCCCTCCACTAATACCAGGAGCGAATATTTTATCAGCCGATGGCCACGTCATTAGTCTTGGACTGACTTGTTTGGTGTGTGCAACAGGAAAGATTTCCCTTTCAGAGAACAAGAAAAATAGGTTTATTTGTGTTACACTTATTAATTTGTGCAGCTATTCAGTGTCTGGTAAGTTAATGTTCAAGAAAAAATATTAATTTTTATTAAAATGTTCTGTTATTTTATGTGAATGATGACTCATTTGTGTCAGCCCTTTGTATTCAGCATGTCTCTATCAGAATAAACCTATGTTTCTATGGAAATTGAGCTTATGTTTGTTTGCAGCCACAGACACTTACACCTGGATTACTTGGCCCTGGTGGCCTTGGAGTGTGACATGCTCGCTCCAGAGCATTGCCCCAGGTTCTGCTTCCCGGCAGTTGTCGGCAGTTTGTCTCAAATAAACCCACAGTTATTTACAGACGGGACTGTTTCTTATGCTAACACATGTAACAAATAGCCCAGGGCCTCAAAATGCATCTGGCAGTGGGTCGGTTCCGGGACTGTGACCTGAGCCTCTGACATGACGACACCGCTCCTGTCTTCTCTGGTGCTACACGGAGACAGGACCCTGCCGCAAAGCCCCAGTGACATTAGCTTCATGACACTGTCCCCTCAGTATGTCTTTTCCTATGAGCTTTCCAAACAATGCTGAGAAAACTAGAATTTATTCTTAAATTTTTATAGTGTTTCTCAGGCTGCCGCGTGCATCGAAGTCACAGAAATTACCGTTAAAGTAGGATTTCTGGGCCCCACTCCTGGGATTTCCAGTTCAGCAGGTGGGCCCCAGAATTTGCATGTTAGTGAGAGTCAGGGACACCGGTGCTTCCGACTATAGGGTCATACTTCGAGGATCGCCGCTTTCCACAAACAGCCACACATGAGGGAAGTCAGGACCTGGGGTCTAGTGTTTTATTTTTTGGCTCTTCCAGTACCTAGATAAGCCACAAGTCCAACGGGTGTGTGAAATTGGAAACGCTTTCTGGCGGTCTGGAAGTGGGACAGAAGTCTCTACATGCCAGCCAATCAGAATTCTTTCTTAGCCGAGCTGCATGGTCCACAGCTGGTTCCACTGAGACGTTGCCTTTATAAGTGTCTCAGGATTTACCGTCAGTGAAACTGACATGTGAAATACCCGAGGAAAAACAATGGAAATCCTTACCCAACCAATCTCCTATCTCCCCCACGCCAGCATCTGGCGAGCAGAAATGCAGCCGGGGCCTGGTTCCCTGGTGATGGCGCAAGACTGGGGTGCGAACACGGGCCTTGCATGTCCCGGATCAAACGTGTCCTGTCGAGCCCTCATCCTCAGCAGATGATGTGGAGCTGATCACTGCTCCATGGTTGTGAAGAGGCAGTGGGAGACACGAGTAACGACACGTCAGTAACAATGACGGGATTTAGGGGGACCATGCACCCCAGCGTTTTGAAAGGGAGAGAACTCGGAGGGTTACTGAGGCTTCAGACCGAAAGCCTGGTTCAGCCACACGGGGCGCCGGTGCAGACGTCTGGGCGCTTGGACTGTGCAGCTGCCAGGCTCCGACCTTCCAGGGCCCGGCGCAGTGAGGCTCGGAGTTACAGCACGCTGATGGGAACGGCTGTGCTCCTCACAGCCCCACGGGTTTCTTTAACTCTGCATGGCCCGTGCCTTCCCAAATGGCCTTTACCTCTAGAAAAACAATTTTAAATGTTAACTCCACAATTTAAATGTTATGCTAGTGGCTGGGAAATTAATTAAGAATGCTACAAAGCTACATTGTGCAGAAGAGTACACCAATTAGTGTTTCCCAAAATAAATCAATGTATTCTGGAAACGCTGTATTTAATTATTTAGAGCTTAGGATACTTTAAAACCAAGAGGGAAGAATCATATGCCGTCAGGCACCCATTCTGAGGTGCGACTGGGCATGGGAGGTCTGGGCAGAGACCCCGCAGAACGCAGTTTGTAAAATTGGGAGGCGGCAGTCACCCCTTCTGAGTCCCGCCAATTCCCGGGAGAGCAGAGGAAGGGAACGGGACCGGAACATCAGTGCCACGGAGAGACTAGCCTTCCTGTCCAATCAGACCCATTTTATAGCCATTCACCTGCCTTTCTGTTCTAATTACACACAAATTCTGAGGAATGGGGGTTAGATGGAATGCCAGCTGTGCACACACGCACACACACACAGACACATACATACTCCCACATACACACACACATGCATTCACACACATACACTTGCATACACACACACTCACTTTCACACACATTTACACAAACACATCCACATACACACTCCCACACGCATACACACTCTCACATACACTCACACACACTCACAAACATGCATGCACACAAACACACTCGCATATGCACGCATACACACACCCCTGGGCATTTCAGAAGTGACATCCATAGTCTCGTTGCCTCATTTTGTGCACAGCTAGAGCCAGGAGGCTGAGAGAGAATAAGCTGACATTCCAAGATTTCCTGCAAAACAACAGCACATCCAGCTCTTAAACGTCCAAACTGGCCGAGGCCACCGACAGCAGAGCCCTCCAGGCCGTTCCCAGGCAGACTGGAGGTCTAGACTCTGAGAGGAAGGGGGTGGCTTTTTGGAGGGGGTTGGGGTGCAGCACAGGCTGCATCTGAAACCGTGCACAAGGCTTTGGACTCAGGAGGCATGTCAGCCTGTGGCCATGTGTCCGCCGGGCAGTTGGGAGCTGAGACCACCAGACGGCCAGTGCAGCTGTTTCTAGCACATGTTTTACGTTTAATGAAGAGGATGGTTCCAAATGTTATTTCTTTGTCCAGTAACTATTACAGACTAGTTATGTAAGTTTAAAGACTTATAATTTCCCCATAAGTTGTTTCAGTTGGCCCAAGAAGGCCCTTATAGTTTCAAGATTACACAAGACAGTGGCTAAAGCTTCAGTGTGACAGTGAGCTCACGGGCACCTTTGCTAAGCACAGGCCTCCCTCCAGCCGGGAGCACAGGGTGCCAGGAACAAACGCGCAAGCAGAGGCGCGTGGAGGGCCATCAGTAGTGGGTGAACCAGCCACGGTGTGGCCAAGAAGTACCAGTTTCCTGCTGCTGGTGGCGGGGAGAATTGCACCAGGTGATGCTGAACGATTCCCAAGAGCTTCGGCCTCTGAGAAGTTAAGAAATGCGAGCATAGGGGTGCATCTGTCTTTTAAGTAATGTTTTGGGTTTCTTTGGGTAAATTCCCAGAAGAGGAATTGCTATGGGAGAAGGACGCGTAATGAGAACAGAGCCACGGTTGTCTAACAAGCATTCACCTGACTAACTACAGACGAGCAGTTTCCATACAGACCCTGGGAAACTGGACGGTGAAACAGGCTGTAGAAAGATAAGAAGCCTCGATGGGTCCATGACTCAGAAAAGAAGTAAATTTTAAAAGCAGACCGAGAACACAGGACATGCTTTGACTTGGTTGCTGTGCCTGGACCCTCACCCCCTCCAGGATTTTGCCTCAGGAACGCTGACCATTCTCCAGTCCCAGAACAGGCTGAGCTGTTTGTAACATCATGAAGACTAGAGGCCCAGTGCACAAAATTCATGCATTGGTAGGGTCCCTAGGTCTGGCCAGCAATCAGGACCAACCAGGTTCCCTGCTTCCCCACCTCCCTGCCTCCTCCTTCCCTCACTCTTTCAGTGCCCTGCCACCACCGCCACTGGTCAACCTCCATGTTCCACGCCACCCCCTGGTGGTCAGTGCACATCATAGCAAGCGATCAAACTCCCGGTCTCCCGGTTGAACTCCCAAGGGGACACTCTGCATATTAGCCTTTTATATATGAAAAGAGAGATAAGCCAGCATGTTATCGGACTCTAACTCCTGAAGGCTGGACTGCAGACTCTGCCCTCCTTTTTACATGTTACATTGCAGCTTGCAGCTGCACATAGCTGTCTTCTCCCTTGTGTGTATATAACCAGCCAACTGCGAGGGGGTCAGAGCAGAATTTGCAGGGTGACCGACTGCTCTACTCATCCTGCCGGCATTATTGCAGCAAACGCTCATATGCATTCAACCCTGTCTCTGCTTAATTTGCCTCAAGTAGTGACAGGTGGCCTGTGGATCCCTTGTGTCTGGTTTCAAAGGTGGTGACCGTGGCAGGACCCCAAGTGGGATTTCTTTCCAGGCAAGTACTGGGGCTGGCTGCCAGGGGTCTTCCCGTGGGTTCCACTGTCAGCTCCAGCAATCCGTCCTTCCACCTGAGTTGAATCTTGCGTGTTTGTATGACAGGAGAAAGAATCAAGCATGTTTGTATGACACAAGCAGCATTGGCTGCCTCTCATCTGGGCTTCTCTATAAGGCATGGGAAGCATGTACTGTGTATGTCACAGGAGGCATTTACTGCCTCTCGTCTGGATGAGCCTGATCAGCTCCCGGTGGCAGCAGGAGACCTCCAGGGCTCCTTGCTTGGTCTCAGAGCCCCTAGTTCAGGGGTGGGCAAACTTTTTGACTCGATGGCCACAATGGGTTCTTAAACTGGACCAGAGCGCCGGAACAAAAGCATGGATGGAGTGTTTGTGTGAACTAATATAAATTCAAAGTAAACATCATTACATAAAAGGGTACGGTCTTTTTTTTTTTTTAGTTTTATTCATTTCAAACGGGCCGTAGTTTGCCCACGGCTACCCTAGTTGATCCACTCTGGGACAAGAGACATTGATCCACTTCAGTGCTTTGTTTTGTTTGGTGTGTGTGTGTGTGTGTGTGTGTGTGTGTGTGTGTGTGTGCTTAACTGCAGGGCATTCTGAGATTTCTGTGGCTGCACAGACTAGGAGCATGCTGTGAAGCTCTTATCTATGGGTTGTGCATGTGTGTAAATATTGCACATAGAGTACAATATAGATTGTTGCTTGTACATTGATTGTACATTGATGGTTGCTTTGTGTCTCTTTGTTGTTTGGTTTAATTTGTTTAAAGACGGGGTATATCCCACTTGGCTGGGGGTCCCAGCTGCTTGTGGCAGGCTGAACCCCTGGCAGGGACTGCACGCACCTCCCAGCAGCTGCCAAGAGTTCCTTGTCCCGGGGATCCTCCCTGCGCTCCCTCTCAAGGCGTCGGCCCCCCATAATGCTTAGCTAGTGAGAGTTCATGTCTGTCTGTAAGGGACTTCGGTTGCCATGCTCTTTGCTTGTTCTTTCATCTTTTGGGGACGTGGTCTGCTCTCCACTGTGTTGTGAACACTGGGATCCGGTCTCTGCTGTTTGGGCTTTGTGCCCCTCAGACCCTGTGAAGGTCATTGGCTGTGCAGGTCCGTGTGAGATGAGATGCCAAGGCCAGTGTCCCAGTCCCTTCTTTTGGAGCACTCACTCACTCACTTACTTCAGAGGTTGTTTTGTTGTAAAATGGGATAAGGGCTCCTCTTATATGCAAGATTTCATGTTGTTGCATCGTAAGGATTCTACTCAGAAAAAAAAAAAAAAAACCCTATGGGAAATGAACCTTTTAAATCCCCTCCCTCTCGCCTTTTCTCCGGCCTCCTAGTTGTCAAGGTCATGTTCTCTGTTACAAAATTTTCCAAGCAAATGCTTGGGTAATAATTCACTTTAGAGTCGCATAGAGTTGTTAAGACATAATGAATAGCTATAACTAAAATGAAGGGTTTCTTTGTGTGTGTTTTGATCCTCACCCGAGGATATTTTTCCATTGATTTTCAGGGAGAGTGGAAGAGAGAGGGAAAGACAGAGAAAAACATCTATGTGAGAGAAACACATCGATAGGTTGCTTCCCGCACCTGCCCCGACTAGGGCCTGGGCTGGGGAGGAACCTACAACCAAGGTACGTGCCCTTGACCTGAATTAAACCCGGGAGGGACCCTTGGGTCTGCAGGCCAATGTTCTATCCACTGAGCCAAACCAGCTAGGGCTAAAATGAAGGGTTTTGATAAAGTTTTACAATATAATTATATTTATTTAAATGTAGTTTTCAAAAGCCTTTGGTTACTCAGGTAACTTAAAACTTTGAAGCCTTGCTGAGTTAAATAATAAAAAATTATTAAATATCTAGGTATTTTGAAGTAACAGGATACTGAAATAGTAATTGATCTGAGTTTGCCTACTTTGGGCTTCTTATTTCAGAGAAGCTGGAGAATGGATTTACATGTGTTAGTGAACATAGCTTACATTTCATTTGAAATATATCTCTTAAAAATGTGAATGTATTGCTAATCTGAGGAATGTTAATTACTTACTTGTCACCTAAAAATTGTTTCTAAGGGTTAAGAATTGTAATTGGAAAGAAGTTATATGATTTTGGTAATAGAAGGCATGAGGTATGGAGATGCATTTTAAAGGGGAAAAAGTGGGTTCTTCCAAAGCTAGTTATTTCTGAAAGGGTAAGAAGGTTTGTGAAAGTCACAGAATGATTGTGAAGAGAAATATTAAAAGGAAATTATAGGTATACTGCATAATAAATCTAATAAGATAAATGAATCAAAAGTAAACTAATACAGAATTTGTTTGGTTCATTTCCAGTCTGTTAAAAGGGAAAAAGTTTTCCCTGTATTTGCCTAGGAAGCTAAGGTTTTATATATTATTGAAATAGTTATGTTAAATAGGAACTTGATTACTTAAAAGTCCATCTTCTTCATCATAGGAATTGTAGTTTTACTAGCCTGTGTTGTGTTTATTATCTTTGGTTGTCACTTTAAAAGAATAAATTATTTAATACTGTTTAGTAATAATAATAATCCTATATAATAAAGAGGTACATTACAAATTAACCCTCATGCCCTCGCATCACAAGTTGGCCACCCCCACATCCTCACAAGATGGCCACCCCACATTGTCACAAGATGACCTGCAGGGGAGGGCAGTTGGGGGCAACCAGGCCTGCAGGGGAGGGCAGTTGGGGGTGATTGGGCTGGCAGGGGAGCTGTTAGGTGTCAATCAGGCCAGCAGGGGAGCAGCTAGGGGGTGATCAGGCTGGCAAGCAGAAGCATTCAGGGGCAATCAGGCTGGCAGGCAGGCGAGTAGTTAGGAGCCAGCAGTCCCGGATTGTGAGAAGGATGTCCAACTGTCGGTTTAGGCCTGATCCCACAATGATCCCTGCGGGATCTGGCCTAAACCGGCAGTCAGACATCCCCCGAGGGGTCCCAGATTGGAGAGAGTGCAGGCTGGACTGAGGGACACCCCCCTCCAGTGCATGAATTTCATGCACCTGGGCCTCTAGTGATGATGATGATGATGATGATGATGATGATGATGATGATAATAATAATAATAATATAATCTTTTGGTTTAATGTTTTATTACCTTCCTAGGGTTTGAATTTTAAGAAACTTTTTCTTGACCTACTGTTGACTTTAGGTGATTCCAATAGGCCCTGGAATGCCTCGAGGATTTGCTTTCTCTTCTTATGAAGGAAAATTTTATACTCAAGGAACGTGGGAAGCTCTGTCAAAGATGGAAACAGTAACTACGTTCTATTATAATTTACTAAAATAGATGCTCCAAGGGTTATATAAAATCTCTAAGAGTCCACAAAATTCTGATACACTTTTGTTTATAACTCTGATTGTTATTCTGGAATATTATGTTTTACAAAAAGGACAGGATTCCATGTAAATTGTAATTAAATTTATAACCATGCCATTTTAAGTTTTTTTTGTTGTCATTTACAGTCATTGTTTTACTCTGATACATTTACAAAGATGTTACATCTTCTGAAAGATCCATGGAAAGAACTCTGATTTATTTTAAGCTACATATTTCTGAGAAGAAACTTTTAGGTCATCCCCTTGAACTGGATGAAAATCATTAGAACTCTATAGAGTACCTGGATTTATATAAATACTGGCAAGAAAAATCAGGAGAAACAGAATTTTATTATAGGACTAAATAAACTAAAACTAATAATAGTTTTTGTAATTTTTTTCAAAGTATTGTTATTTTTAATTTTCTTGTTTTCAGACTTGTTTCTTTTATTAAAGCAGTTTGTGAATTATACTTTCATAAGCAATATTGAGGCATTTCTATTTTTCTCCCTACCTTATACCTCCAGAATTTGAGTATTATTGAGTATTATTGTTCTCCTGGCAATGTGTTTGTTTGCATACATCCAATATGAATCTGATTTGTTTATAACGGGACATAAACCAGCTTCCAATTGTAATTTTATTAACCAAGAATTTGTTGGAAAGTCATGTCTGAGAGAAAACGCAGAAGACTGAAGATTGACTCTGAAGCCAAATAAGCCCCTTGGTTAAATAGCCTGGTACCTTGCTCGGTCATGTGGTCCATGGTAGTCTTTCCAGGTAAAGAACAAAAGTTGCTTTCCTGAAAGATAGCAAGAAGGAACCTCAAGACACCTGTGGGGACCTCAAAAACTCCAGGGGTTTACCCAAACCTATAGGTATTGCAGGAAAAGCCTGATGGCAACTGTGTGGCGTGGCTGCTTTGCCACGAGATGAAACCTTCTTGTGAGATTCCAGCAAAGCAGATTTTAAAAGCCTATATGATCAATTGCTATTCTTGTTGTGTTTATGCAAATCAGGCCAAGCTGGAATTCAACTTAATACAGTAAATAAATTAGTCTTGATTTGGCTCTTTGATAAAAATGAAGGTGATCTTAGGAAGAAAAATTGTGTTTCAATGGAAACCCTAATACCCAATTGTAGGTAATGAACTACAATGAAGTTAATTGTCCTTAAAGTTTTGTTCTAAGGTTGTGTGTCTGTATGCCGTACAGACCTTAGCACCTGAAGACATCACCAGAAATGTTCCAACTCCAGACAATCTACCAGATTGTCACAGTGTGATTTTATCCCAGCAAAAGCCTGACATCTGGAAATCTTCTCAACTGGCTTATGATTTACTACATACATTAACCTTTATGTGTTGTTCTTCTGTGTCATAGGTTGTATGCCTATGTCCTTGAGTAACTAATTGATTACTCACACAGTATGGGCCTCACTGTAGAAGCCATCTACATCATTGTGTCCTAAAAATAAGACTCAACAGTTTGGACTTATAATTAAGTCATTGAAACACGAATGGTCTATTGGCTTCACTTAAAATTGCTTTCCTCTTTTTGGCTCCCTCCTTCACTTGTCAGACTGGGAGGATTCAAGACTCTGCCCCCATCAGCAGGAAGCAGTTACAGAAGAGACCCGACACCCCTTTTCCCTGAAAGAATTCAGAGCCAAAATCCATAATGGGAAAATAAAATAGGCCAGGACTGATAAAGTTCAACAACATGACATCTTCCATGTAAAACTAATCTCATAGATATGAGATGATAATACTAACGGGAAAATGAGAGTGGGGAAGGGTATGTAATGAGAATAGAGCCACAGTTGTCTAATAACTACTCACCTTACCAGCTTTTCCTTACGGACCCTGGGGCACTGGAGGATGAAACAGGCTGTAAAAAGATAAGATCCCTTGATGGGTCCATGACTCAGAAAAGAAATACATTTTAAAAGCAGACCAAGGACAGAACACGCTTTGATTTCATTGCTGTGCCCAGACCCTGACCCCTCCAGGAGTTTGTCTCAGGAACGCTGACCATTCTCTGGTCCCAGGAACAGGCTGAGCTGTTAGTAACATCATAGATTAGCCACCTTGTTATGAGGCTTTGAGCTGGACTGCAAACCCTCCCCTCCCCTTTCCATGTTACACTTTTGCTCGCAGCTGCATGTAGCTGTCTTCTCCCTCGTGTGTATAAAATTAGCCAATTGGCAAGGGGGGTCAGAGCAGAATGTCTAGGGTGACCAACTGCTCTCCCCATACTGCCGGCAGTATTGGAACCAATGCTCGTATATGATTCAACCCTGTCTCCACTCGATTTGGCTCAAGTAGTGACAGGTGGCCTCAGACCTAGTATGTCTGGTTTCAGAATCACTGGTTCATAGACAGCTCCATTTTTAAGTTTTTAATTCCATATTATCCCTACAGAGGCTGCTGCAATCTGCATTCCCACCAACAGTGAAGGAAGGTCCCCTTTCTCCCCACCCTCACCAGCATGTTTGTTGATTTGTTGACTATAGCTATTCTGACCGGTGTGCGGTGATGTCGCATCACGGTTTTAATTCACGTTTCTCTAGCGATTCGTGACACTGAGCATCTTTTCCTATGTCTATTGGCCACCTGTCTGTCCTCTTTGGAGAAGTGCCTATCCAGGCCCTGTACCCATGCTTCAAAGTAGAGGGAATATAGTCAATAATATTCTGATAACTATGGATGATGCCCGGTGGGTACTAGGAAATTTTGGGGGGACACTTGGTAAAGTATATGATTGTCTAACCACTATGCTGTACAGCTGAAACTAATACAAAAATATTGAAGGTAAACGGTAACAGAAAATAAATTTTGAAGTTAGTTGAAAATAAAAAAGCTTGAAACTGGGAAATGCAATACTGCTTGCCATGTTAGTTTCCAAAATTTATTTGAGATTGAAATAGCCACTTTTTTTCTTTTGCTGGGAAGATGTAGGGGAAATTAATATGATTCCATTGCATCACAGGCAACCAGGTAGACAAGGAGATATAGAAAGAGCAACGAGTCCAGCTGCACAGCAGAGGCGGCGGCAACATAAGCAGTGACTGGAGACGGACTGTGGCTGTGGCTTCCTGCTGCTCCGCTGTGACCCGCAGGGGTGGGGACAAGCGGGCAGCATGTCCTCCCCGTTGCATGTCTGTGACACGTTCTGGTGACCCAGAAGGACCGTGTGAGACAGGCCTTGGCTTCCTCTTTCATCTCTGTGACCAGGCCTCTGTGCTCCCCAGGGGAGGCCTTTCTCCACATCCTCGCCACACTGGCCTGTGGATTCAGTGATGCAGCCACTCTGACAGGCCTGAGGTGACACCTCACTGTGGCTTTGATTTGGCAAATATACTTCCATACTGTGGCTCCCTTTTCAATTTGCTGATGGCGTCTTTTACTGTGCAAAAGCTTTTTAGTTTAATGTAGCCCCACTTGTTTGTTTTCCTTTGTCTCCCTTGCCCTAGGAGATGTATTGGCAAACATATCGCTATGTGCACTGCTGGTGGGAATGCAGACTGTGCAGCCACCGTGGAAAACAGTGCGGAGTTTCCTCAAAAAATTACAAATGAGTCCTGGCCAGTGTTGTTCAGTGGTTATAGTGTTGACCTGCACACCAACGGGCCTAGGGTTTGATTCCTGGTCGAGGGAAGGTACCTGGGTTGCTAGTTCACTCCCTAGCCTGGGCTGGGTGTGTGTGCTTGGGGAAGGCAACCAATCCACACCTCTCTGTCACATTGATGTTTCTCTCTCTCTCCTTTTCTCCCCCTCTCCCTTCTCCCTCTCTTCTACTCTCTCTAAATCAATGGAAATATCCTCAGGTGGGATTAACAACAAAAAGAAAATTTAAAAATGAAACTGTTCTTTGATACAGTGATCCCGCTTCTGGGAATATATCCTAAGAAATCAGAAACATTCACCAGAAAGAATATATGCACCCCTATGTTCATAGCAGCGTTACTTAAAATAGCCCAAGTGCCCATCAGCAGATGAGTGGATAAAAAAGATGTGGTACATTTACACCGTGGGCTATCACTCTGTCATTAAAAAGAAGGAACTGTTACCTTTTATATTTTTAAAAATATGTTTTTATTGATTTTTTTTTAGAGAGAAAGAAAGGGAGAAGTATTATGAGAGGAACATGGATGAGAGAGGAACACGGGTTGGCTGCCTTCTGCACACCCCCTACTGGGGATCGAGGCCACAACCCAGGCGTGTGTTCTGACCAGGAACCAAACCAATGACATCTTGGTGCATGGGATAACCCCAACCACTGAGCCACATGGGCCCAGCAAGAACTGTTACCTTTTGCAGCAGCATGGGTGTGAGACCCGAATGACAAGTTGGGACTCTCCTCGCAGGATTTTGTCCTGTGAAGTTTGAAGAATAAAATTTGCGGACTAAATGATTTTAAGCAACAGTGTGGAAGTCTATTACAAGCGTACGCAATCTCCCCTGGGGAGGAGTCCCCAAGGGGAAATCTCCTTTCTCTCTAAAATGGGAAAAGCCTCGTCCAGTGGGTCTCTGTCTATGGGTTTGTAAACGCTGGTGTCTCTGTCTGCTCATCTCTTTCTAATGGACCCTCCCTTATGCTATGCCTCCTGTGCTTTCCTAACTGGCCACCTTCCCCCTTTCCCTGCGTGGTTTCATCCCAAAGTCTCAGAGCTCCGGCGCCCCCCTTCTTCCTCTGACGGGGTAACATTCTTGTAAACCACCCGGCAGCGTGGAGCGGCCTCTGCCCATCCGGTATGCGCTCCTCGCTCATGGACCCCTTTCCTCAACTGCCTCTCTGTCTCTAAAATCCTTTCAGAGGGACCAGGAGAGCGTTGTGCTGAGTGAAATAGGCCAGTCAGAGAAAGACAAGCACCACAGGATCTCACTCAGATGTGGGACCTAATGAACAGAACAAACTGATGAACAAAATAGAAGCAGAGGCGAGGATCCATGGGACAGCCGACAGCTGCCAAAGGGGACTGGATGGAAGGTGAAGAGAGTTACCAAAGAGCACATACACCGCCCGTGGACACAGACAACAGGTGGCGAAGGCCGGGCAGGGCCAGGCCGGGTGGCGGTGGGCAAGGGGGAATGGGGACATTGGCAAGAGTGTCGGCAAGAATGCTAATAGTGACTCTCGGTCAGACCATCAGCAGCTCCTTTCCTGGTGCTGTTTTCACTGAGAATGTAACTTTCTAACCCTGGTTTTCTGTATAACAGCCATCCTAGCAGGTGCGTGCTTTTCTTAAAGTCACAGATCTCTGTTCCCTTTGCTATTTTCTTAGTAAATTCTTCACCTACTTCCAAGGTTTCTCGGTAAATACACCCTCTCCTGGACAGCAAGTGTGACAGGGTCCCTGAAAATGCGCCTCTCGCTGCTGAAGTCCTTTGGGAGCGAGGGGCACACACACCACGAGACACGTGCAGCCGACGTCAGAGTGGCACGGCGTTCACCGACAGGGAGCACAGTCACAGCCACGGGCACCGCTTTGGAAAACCATGTCCTTTTCACACTATTTGTCCAGTGCGAACGCTAGCCATGTGGATGCTGTGCTCCAATAACCCCACGCCGACACCTGCAGGGCCGGGAAAGGTAGGACAGGTGAAGATAAATAGGCCGATAGCTTTGTTTTGATTAAAAAAATAACTTTTATTGTAATGAAACCAGACACAAAACGGGTCTGGCCGCCTGTCACTACTTGAGCCAATTTAAGCAGAGACAGGGTGGATCATATGTGAGCGCTTATTCCAGCAATGCCGGCACATGGGGAGCAGTGGGTCACCCTGGAAACTCTGCTCCCCTCCCCTGCTAGTTGCTGGTTATACTGGGAAAGAAAGAGAGCTGCGTGCACGGGGAGGCAGGATACAGGCTGCAGGGCCTGGCCGGTGTCTCCTTCCAGGACCTTGAGGTCCCATAACAAGGCAGTTGATTGTCAATGGTGCGAAAGCCCAGCTCCTCCAGGCTGGGGGGCCGGAGAATGGTCAGTGTTCCCCAGGCAAACTCCAGGGGGGCCAGGGCCAGGCAGGGCAGCCAGATCAATGCGGGTCCTGTCCTGGGTTTGGTCCCAAATGCATTTTCTTTTCTGAGCTATGGACCCATCTGGCCCCAAGGCATCTCTTACTTTCACAGCCCTGTTCTCCTTGCAACAGCTCCCCCAGTCCCCCGGGGCCTGTGGGAAACCTCTCTCCTACAGTTAGCCAGGGACTAGCCAACACCCGGTCCCATTCTCACTGCCTGCCCTCCCCCATCAGTAACTGGGTCTAGTTCTGTGCGCAGTCCAGCTCCACGCACTGGGCCCAGGTGTGCTCCCCGATTGGTAAACTGGGCTGCATCTGCTGCTCTCCTGTAACTCGTCTTAAGCCATAACGTTATCTCCAGTTCAACCTTAGGGGCATCTCCCAAAGGCCCCCCAACCAGGTCACTTTGTTCCTGAGAGCACCCCCGGGGCTGCATGGCAGAGGGTAGAGGACGGAGCCCTGCTTTACCTCATAGCCTCAAGCCAGGGATAAAGTCAGGCTGGGGAATGAGGAACAGGGAACTGAGAAACAGGGAACATAGGAAAGGGAAGTGAGGCTTCAGAGCCTAAGTTCGGAGGCGTTTCTGAAGCCCAGCTTCTCTGCATGTTGCTGTAGACAGACACAGGTCTCCTCGTTACTTCTCCCAGTGATGGCTCAAACTTCAAAGAACAGCGCCCTGGTGCCCACAGCTCCGCTGCCCGCTTCAGCATGCTGCTGAACTCTGAGGGGCACGCTCCTCCGTCCTGGGTTACAGACCTGGCAATGCACTTCCAAGGCTCGCTGAGTCATTCCATCCCTTTCAAGTTAAAAACAAAACAAAAACCACACACTTCTGTGTAAATAGTTCATAATCATAAATTCATCTGCCACCAAGAGCTACCAGAGACACAAAACTACAAAATGGTTACTGAGTACAAAACGGCACAAACGGGGTCTTCATTTCCTTTCTACAACCACACTTTGGAGGAAATGATGAAACTCTGCTCACCTCATTTCCAAAAAGGTGTTCCTGCAAGATTGCCAGGAAGGGCTCTCTCCCTAACCTGACAAATCAGTGACCACAGGAAGTGTCGTGAAAGGAGTTCTTAGGATTTAGAGACAGAGAGGACAAACATTGAATTATGAAACGCTCTGAGAAATAAAACTGCTAAAAGGAGAAGAGCAATTACATTTGGGAGGGAAATTTGCATGTTGGGGGTAAATGACAAAACCCTTTTTATTATTATTGAGTTCGTGGAAAGAAAAGGTTGACTAAACTTTCCAAGGAATGGGCATTCATTCCCCTGACCTCTGAAAAGGAGACCCTAACATTAGCTAATAGAGTGTGGGACGCTATGGTTAGAGGAAAGTGGGAGGAAAACATGAAAAATAGCAAAATTCAAATGTTTCCTTCAAAGTCATCAACAACTTTATTGTGTGGCAACATTCTACAAGAATTGACCAGTAAAAATTTCAATTTTGGCTTTTCCATTTAAAAAGGAGACCGACAAGCAAAAAATGACCAGGAAAGATAATAATGAGGTCCTAGTGAGACCTGGGCTTCTGGGGCGCAGATTCTTCTCGTGGGTCCTCATCCAACGAAGCTGAAGAATAAAATTTGCATACTAATGGCTTCTTGAATAAACATGTAAAAATTTATACAAACTCCATCTGGGGCCCCCAAATGGGAAAAGCTTGCTCTCTCTCTCATGGGAAAAAATAAAAAAATCTGTCTCATGTCCCTTTGTCTCAGTTTATAGATGCCGTAGTTCTTTGTCTGAACCTGGGACCCTTTCTAATTGGAGCCTTCCTCAATTTAGGACCCCCGTGCTTTCCTCATTGGTCATTCTGCTACATAGTATCAGTGTCAAAGTCTAAAACCCACGTGGGGCACTTCTCTTTCTCTCCCCTTATCTTGCAACATTCCTCTATGGCATATGCTCTGTGAATGCTCTGTGAGTGTACGCCTTCCTCTTCCCTTATCCTGTGGCATTGCTTTATCCTCTGGGAAAGCACTCTGGCAGCTTGGAGCTATTCTGCTCTTCACATATCCATCTTACCTACTTGGGTTGGAGTTGCTATGACCTCCCTTATGGCTCTCTCTCAGCTGTCCTGGCCAGGGATATTTTATTACCCCTTGTGGCTCTCCCAGCTGCTCAGGTCAGCGCTGCTTTTGATCTGCCTTATGTTTCCTGTAACTGCTCAGGTCAGAGGTACCTCTGTCCTTGGTTTATGGCTGTTTAAATTGCTCAGGCCACCAATGTCTCCATTTTCCCTATCCCCTCACCCCCCCACCCCACCCCCGGCCGTCTGTCTAATAAGCTAGGAAGCTAACCCTTATCACTAGGAAGAAACTTGGAAAGACTTGTGTTACTTTAGTCTAAAGAGAAAAAAATAAATAGTCATTTAATAGGTAAAGGTGTTTTGTTTGTTTTTTAAACCAAGTCATTCAAATGAGGTGCCCCATTGGGTTCTGGAGTTTCCCTTGGAAACATTCAGAAAGAGGCTAGAACATGATTTCACAAAGTGTTGCTGACGCTCACCTGCCGGAGACAGGCGCTGGAATAGAAGACTTCTCAAGAACCTTACCGCTCCGTTACCTGCTAATCCTAGAATTCTGTGCTAATTCAACTACTTTATACTGTCAGTGTCCTCCATGTATGGGAACAGGCATCAGCTGCTGTATTATATTTCATGTAAAAGACAAGAGCTTAAAAATACCTTCAGGCAGCAATTTGTACCTGACCTGACATATTTTCATGGTTTTCTAAGCATGGGAGGTTTGAAGGAGCTGTGCGTGAGACTGCCTCTATTGTTCATGGTATTTTCAGATCAAACCCTGGTCCCAACACTGAGGGTGGCTGGGAGGGGCAGGGACCTCCCCCAGCAGCCACCTGCCCAGGCACCAGTTTCTCTACAGCAACGAGGGAGGCCACCTGTCCAGCGAAGCACTCTTCTTCCCTGAAGGGCACAGGGAAGCCGGCAGAATGAGCATCTGCGGGCTGGCTTAGGGTGACTTGGGCTTTTCCTTATGCTTCTCATCAGAGACAAACTCAAAAGAACATTTATTAATATTGACTAAAATACTGACTTCCATGTGTGTTCAGTTTCTTATCTGTAGAGTAGGGAATAATAAATGATAGAACGTACTTCATATGGGTTTTGAGAGAATTTAGTTGACCCACTTGAAGGCTCCAAGTTCTTGCTTAGGTTAACTATGATTATTACTATATGACTTTCTCAACTGATCACTATTTGATAAATTCATCAAATTAACCAATACTATGTACTTCCTACATAAAAATATTGCGATTAATATGCAAAGCAAACCAAAATGTATATGGCCAGAAGGCCACCCTTACATTCAATTACTGTATAATCTTAGAAACACTTTTATGCATATTGAACAATGTGAAATTATGTAAGGTAATGACTCAGCACATGAGTTAATGTCTGAAAATAAGGCTGTTCTCCAGCCGTGGCCAGTGTGCTCAGTGGTTAGAGTGTTGGCCCATGCACCAAAGGGTCAAGGGTTTGACGCCTAATCAAGGGCACATACCTGGGTTATAGGCTCAACCCCTAGCCCCAGCCTGGGTCTGTGCAGGAGGCAACCAATTGCTGTGTGTCTCTCTCTCTCATCAGTGTTTCTTCCCTTTCTCTTTCCCCTCTCCTCCCTTCCACTCTCTCTAAAAAAACAATGGAAAAAATCCTCAGGTGAGGATTAACATATAATAATAATAATAATAATAATAATAATAATAAATAATGCTGTTATCCATATGCAAGTTTGTTGAATACTTTGAAGTCTTTAAAAAGAGAAAGGTGAGCCTCCAAAATATTGTCACTCTATAATCATGGGTTCAACTAGAGAAAACCTTTAAATTGAAAAACTCAAAGAAAATAGATGTTTTCTACTTTTAGATCCTATGGGAGATTTCTTTAACTTCTTGATCCACTTGTCAAAAAAACAAACAAACAAAGCCAGAGATTGCTTTTGGTGTAATTTAGAATTCTAATATCTCAATCATGGGACACATATGATACTCTAGAATCTGATATTTCATTACATGTCTTAAAATTATTATATTCAGCATACATATGTATGCATATATACAAATGAGATATATAGATATAGATATATAGATATAGATATAGATATAGATATATATTTATATACCGTATTTGCCGGCGTATAAGACGATTTTTTGGCCCTGAAAAATATGCCTCCAAGTGGGGGGTCGTCTTATACGCCAGGTACACTTCAGATAGACTGCCCATAGTGCTTGCCCGTGCCATAGTGGCCTCCCGATGCCCGCCCACTTCATTCCACATACCGTTCAGGCATCAGCAGCGCTGCTGGGTGTATGCTCGGCTGTTATGCGATTTTGCTGTTATGCGATTTTACCACACTCGCAAAATCGCACACAGCCGACCATACACCCAGTATGATAGCGCAAAATCGCGAATCGCGATACCATACTGGGTGTATGGTTGGCTGTGTGCGATTTTGCGAGTGTGGTAAATTCGGGTTACCGTATATTTCTTTACATATGCATTGAAGATTCGCGATTTTGCGCTATCATGGTGCCTGTTAGAATGTTGAAGAGCTCGCACTTGCGCACTAGTGAGGTCCCAGGGAGATGCTGATGCAAGGGTGGACCAGACTGCTATAGTGACAGGGCGGGCAAACAGGGAGCAGGGACCAATCAAATCAGGCTTTGTATACAGCCAACAGCCAACCACAATACTGCCCCATTGTACAGTACAGCATAGAAAATGTCGACCAGTCAAACCCCTATCATCCCTATCATGGCACCAAGATGTCGTTGATGAACTTTTAATATCAGATGATGAAGAGGAGTTTGAAGGCTTTTAAGGTGAAACTGTCACGCCAGCAAACTTGCTAGGGACTTGCCCGGCACTTGCTCTCTCCCTCTATTTGTTATCTTACTTCTATCATTGACAGTCCCTCTAGGTTGTGGGCTGCTTGCCTGTGTTCCTGAGAAGCATCTACGGTACCAGTCTATAGAGTGTGTTTTCTTTAGTGAATTACCGGTATGTTTACCGGTAATAAACTTGCACTGTTTTATGTATATGTTTGATTACATACAGCCTTGTGACAGTTTTCCTGCATGTCATAAGCATTTGAATATAAATTAAAATGTTAAAATCAAACTGATATTGTTTTACCTTTTATTTGGTGTGTGGAAGGTGTGCGGAAGATGGGGTAGTCTTATACGGTGAGTATATAACAAACTCTGTATTTTGAGTGGAAATGTTAGGGGGTCGTCTTATACGCCCAGTCGTCTTATACGCCGGCAAATACGGTATCTCATTTGTATATATGCATATATCTATATATAGAGAGATATATAGATATATAGATATATATATGGTTCTCTGCTGTGGGTCAGTAGAGGGCAGACAGGATCAATGCTCATGTCATTACAAGGGATGTGGATACACCTAGTTGGCCTTCCCCTCAGAGACTGCTAGTAACTAACACACGGGAGGGTAACTTGGTAGAAATAGTATATTTCCTCTTACTTCTCTGCTTCTACCTGACCCAAGCCCATTCATTCTTTCTCTTGTGCATCTCTGGGTCTGTATCCATGTGTCCAGCTGCACACACACTCTGCAGGGCAAGCCCACAGCACCTCTCCCTTGGACTGTCAGCATTGCTCTCTTATTCTGTCCGGGCCTCCCATTCCCTACTGGTGATCTCTCCCCAAAGTACAAATGTCATGGCATCGTTTCCCTACCTGAGGTCATCCCAGTGCCCATCTGCCTTGGTTGTCACATGTTTCATCAGGATGTAGATTTCACTCAGGATCAGCCACACATGTGCACACGGGTGAGTCCAGTGACATGAAAATGAGGGCCCCTTATTAATAAACTAGAAGCCCGATGCACAAATTCATGCACCAGTGGGTCCCTCAGTCTGGCCTGCAGGATTGGGCTGAAACCAGCTCCCTGATATCCCCCAAGGGGTCCAGATTGTGGGAGGGCACAGGCCAGGCCAAGGGACCCCACCAGTGCACTATTGGGGCCAGAGAAGGATGTGGGAGGTTGACCAGCCAGGGAGGAACTGTGGGAGGGCTCCAGGGTATGTCCAGCCCATCTTGCTCAGTCCTGATCGACCAGACCCTAGCAGCAAGCTATCCTATCAGTCAGAATGTCTGCCCCTGGTGGTCAGTGCACATCATAGCAAGTGGTTGAGCAGCCTTAGCACATCATTAACATATTATGCTTTGATTGGTTGAACAGACAACTAGACACTTAGCATATTAGGCTTTTATTATATAGGATTGTTCAGGGTTTCAGCCTGGGGACAATGGCATTAATGGGATCTCCCACCACAGCACTTGGCTGAGAGGCTCCTGCTCTGCCTGCAGGTGGCAGAGCTGGAGGAGCCGCAGATCCGACCCCTGGCCTGCCCTCCAGGCATCTGCCTGGCCAGTCCACCTGCTGCAGGAGCCTTCCCCTGTGATGCTTGGGAATATGCCTCCTTTCTCTTAAGGACTCAGCTCCAATCTCTTCACAAAATGTCCTCTGAAAAGTGTAATAGTTTGATCTGGATGACACCATCATCCTTAGAGTTACTATTTTAGAGCCCATATTTTTATCAAAGCTTTGATGAGCCCCAAGAGGAAGGTCCATATTTTAATTATATTTTAAACCTCACTAGCGTAGTTTAGTGCCTGGCATGGATTACACACTCCATGAATGGTTTCTGAACGATTCATCCTATCTAATAATACACAAACAGGGGAACTGACTGTACCTTCGCTACACTTCCCATTGGCTAATCAGCAAGATATGCAAATTAACTGCCAACAAAGATGGCGGTTAATTTGCATATGTAGGTGCGAAGCAGTGGAGCAAAGGCTGAAGGCGGCTCTGGCCGGAGCAGCAAAGGCTTTGAAGGCGGCTCTGGCCAGAGCCAAGGCCTGGGTCCCTGGTGCCGAAGGAAAGCCGGTGCAGACAGCCAGGGGGAGGGAAGGCCTATTGCACGAATCTTTTTGTGCCACAGGCCTCTAGTATATTATAATAATTCTAAAGAGTTTGCCACTGGAGCTACTAGTACTGCCTGCACGGCTCTGAAGGCTCTGAGAGTCCTCACCTGCTGCCACCGTGGTCAGTACGAGTTTGCTTGGGTTGCAAACATGAAGCCTTGTTGTGTCTGCAGACACCTGGAGTCATCACAGCGATGCTTTAAAGTGCAGTGTGTAGTGTGGACATTGGTTCCAAAACCCACTCGGCATAGCCATCAGTTCCCGCCTCTACCTAGGGAAAGAGAAGCAAACAGATTTTGCAGCTTCTACTGATATTTTGAACAGACAGTTTTATCACTATCATCATTTCCACTTAAATTAGAAGTTTCAGATACTGTACAGATCAATTATTACTCCAAAGCATAAATTATCATAAACAGTAAGCTTGACTATCACATGATTAGGCAGTGAGAGGGTGTCATGTGATTGCTGTGGGCAGCTCCTCGCGGCGGCCACCAGAGGAAATGTGTCAAAATGGTAATGCTATTGATGGAAGAGCTATGCAGCTACACCTTTGTGAATAGGCTATTTTAGAGTCCTGTGCAGGTCTGACTTTATGAAATATTTTTTCTAAATATTTTGGGTAGAAATTCTATTTGCAGATACAGTGGTTTGAATGTCTGTGCCGCCCCCCATGTGCTGGTGTCGGGGGTGGGTCTCTGTGACATGCTTAGGTCCTAAGGGTGGCGCCCCCAGGAATGGGATCAGTGCTCTTCTTCACAGAGTTGCCTGGTCCCTTCCAGCAGGGGAGGCCACAGGAGAAGGCGCGGCAGCTGTGCAGGAGGAGTCCCTCACAGAACGGGACCATCCTGGAGGCTTGTTCCTGGTCCCCCGGCCTCCAGCCTGCGAGAGAGACATTTCTGCTGTAGATAACCCACTGTGTACAGCATTGTGACTGCAGCCCAAACTGACTAGGATCTGAAATACACTACGAAACGCACAGGAAGCAAGCTGTACTTTGTGAACGAGTTTAAATGGTGAAAACCGGCATTGTTTTACAGGTTCTAAAAAGCAACAATAAGCTTCCTATTCTGTTTTCAACTTTATAGTAATCTAATGAGCCCAAGAGTAGTATTTAACTTAAATATACTTCAGTTAGAAGCTTGTTTGGATTCAGATGTCAGAAAACATAGTTTAAAATGTTTGGTCCATGAAATTTGTTATGGAAGATATTTCTGTCTCTTTTTATGATACAAGACCCTAATAAAGAAAAAATGAATTGAAAGATTCAGTTGTCCAGTGTGAATATATGAGGAGGAAGGTCTTTATGTGAGTGAGGCAGTGGGAAGCGTGTCTGCAGGACTGAATGGAGACCATCATAGTGAATTCAGATAACAAACTAAACAGAAATCGATCCATGTGGAAAGCCAGCTTTCTGAGCCGGTGTCTTTAATAAGTGACCAGGGTGTCCTTGAGGTTCCTTGGGATGCTCGTCCAGCGATGGTCCCACTTGCCGAAGCCTGGAACGATCCCATTGTAATGCAGACTGTCTCTCACCGTCTTATCCTGGAAAGAGAGGGCAATTAAAGATCATTAACCCTGTCACCCCTAAACCTTAAAACTTATAATTCCATAAACGGCAGGAATTCCATAGAAAAACAAAAAAAAGAAATATGCCTTAAAACTTATAAAGATAGAATTTTTCACCTAAGCAAAATATATAGAAGATATGATTTATACACATTTCTATTTTTTTAAATAAATCTTTATAGTTCAGATTATTACAGTTGTTCCCTCTTTTTCCCCCCATAGCTCCCCTCCACCCAGTTCCCCTCCCACCCTCTGCCCTTACCCCCCCCCCCCACTGTCCTCATCCATAGGTGTACGCTTTTTGTTGCCGGATCATACACATGGAAAATGTAGCTATTTCCATCCGTGACGTGTCCCTGTGTTCGGCCTCACAGGGGCCATTGCAGCCTCGCAGGGGCCATCGCAGCCTCGCAGGAGGCGCTGCATCCCACGTTGGGGGTGAAGATGCGAGTCAGAAGTTCCTCTCACTGTCTCTCCTGCTGCTCCCTTGCGTATCACTGATGCTGTAAGTTTCTGAGAGCAGTCTGCAGGTGCTGGACATCATACTTTAACTGGTCAACATGAAGTTTGGCGTTCTGTCTTTTGTTGGGCGGCTCCTTGCTGGACAAAATCTCCAGGCGTTCTAGCTAGCTGAGTATCTGGTATGCTGGCTTGGATTTCGTTTTCTACTAAGTGAACAGACTGCTTGTCTGCCATCTCCTGGTGTCCCATGTGAGACTGGATCTGGTGGACCTGTTTGTGCATTTGCTAGTACAGCGGTTCCATGTTGCTGGCCCAGCTGGGTCCAGTTCTGGCTTCCTCCAAATCTGATTCAGCTTCTTCAGTGTGTCCTTTATGGGTGTGAGGAGTTGAAGTCTGCAGCTTGTTGGGTACACATTTTTATTTTTTTAAAAACTTCAAAAATTCATATCTATAAATTATTTCTCAATGGAGATAAGTTTTTTGACATTTCAGAAACAAGGATGTGAGGAGAAATTGTAACTGAATTTATAGAGCATGTTTTTCCAGTTCTATATTCAATTCAACACTATTTGGTCTATATGTTTAAAGCTACACTGTTTGCAAGAACCTTAAAGTGCACTTTAGATGAGAGGGAGACATGTGGACAACGCATTTCATGGCAGTTCGGACGGACCCGAGCCCTGACTGCCCGCCTGTCCTGGGCGGGCCATCCGCACGGCTGTACGATACTCTCCGGGTGGGAAACTGGGATGTGAGGATCTCCGAGGAACGAGGTAGACACAGGGCTGTCTACATGGGATCTGTGGGGAAGCATGATGCTCAGGAAGGAACCCTGGGGAGGGCGACCCACACACAGAAGCTCTGACGCCGGAGGGGTTTGACCAGGGGCAGGAGTGGCAGGGACATCACTGTCACAGGGAACAAATCAGCCAGCACAGTCACCAAACGTGGCCTCCAGGAATGTGACCCAAGGGAGCCAGAAAGCGTGCATGTGGAATCCAGGACCCATTTGGTTATTCTGAGCAATGCTGAGAAGTGATCGTTTCCCCCAAATTTCTACGCTTTACTCCATCTTCCATCCTAGTGTTGAGTGTGAGCCCCTCTCCAGGCCTGTGCGGGGCCTCCCATCCTCACTGTGCACCCCCTAACGCCCGGAAAGCCAGCCTCCCAGGCCGGGGTGAGGTCAGGTGTGCAGGTGCGCGGCCTCCCGGTCAGCAAGCACTCGTGTGTGTGTGTGTGTGTGTGTCTGTGTGTGTGTGTGTGTGTGTGTGCCTACTGTGTGCTTCTCGTCTGAGGCCTTGCACAGAGGCCTTACAGCAGGAGTTCGACCTTGAACTTGGCTGTGATGGGAATGTTCTCACCATGAAAACTGGCAAATGCTACGAGTGAAGGCTGTTTGTGTGGGGAGGGACAGCAGCTCATTAAACTGACTAAAACGATTGGGTAAGGCTTTGTAATGTCCATACGTTTCCCAATGGGTTCTCATTCCAGTTTTTATGAATCATTTTTTGAAAGAGCTGTTCTGAGTACCTGCTGCACTCAGGCTGCCGCTGGAGAGCAGGAGCAGGAAGCTCACGGTCTCTTCCGTTGCTCCTGTGTGGTGTCTACAGACAGGAAATATGGGTGCCAGCCCCACAGGACTTTTCAACATGCCAGGCGCCCATCTCCCGACGCAGCCACACAGGACGAGGGACTCACGGTGCAGGTCCGTGGCGACTCTGGTGCTGGAACAGGCGTCCTGCAGGACCAGTCAGATGCCAGGCTACGGGGCTTCCCAACAACAGCCCCTGTGGCAGGTGCTTGCACAGGTGGCAGACGGTCCAGATGTTAGACCTGGACACGAGCGAGGAGCTGCTGGTCCAGTTCATGAGGCTCCCACAATAACGCCGACAAATCTGAGTCTCGTACAACCAGCCAGGAGCTCACGAATCACTTTCTGAGTCAGTGTCTGATCACAGGAAATAATTAAAGAAACAAGAGCTTGAGTGAAGGTGCTCGAGGCCCCACAGTTTCCATCGATTCCCCCATAAAATCAGGGTGACATCAACAAAGTCATGGCACCTCCCTGCTGGGCCATGTCAGCGAGAAAACAGCTCCTGGCGGTATGTATACCTTCCTGCCTTCTTTCTTCGTTATCGCTGAGTCCCTGTGAGAGACAGATCTGTGCCTGTCAGTCTCTCTCCCATGTGGGAATGACAGTCTAGTCATGAAACATGCAATAGCCGTGATTCAGGCAAAAGTGTTTCAGACAAGAGAGAACCGTAAGACGTTCCATAGGGCAGGCGATCTTCGCAGGAGCAAAACTCTTATAAAGTCACATGCAAAATTTTAAAACCAGATTTGATTTCCTTTAAGGGAAATTGGAAAGTATGAAAATATTATTTACTTTTAAATGTTTGTGTATGGCCTTAAGGAGATGGCCACATTTTATTTTAGGAAGAGCTAGAATTTAAAAGGAAAATGCTATGTATTTCAACAACAGATGTAGTCTTAGTTGTTTAGTAAGTTTTAATATTTGGAGTGAAGCAGAGCCCTGTGGGAGCTGAACCATGGTCATTGGTGGGCTAATGGGGGCTGCCCAGGAGAGCAGATGCCTTCTGCAAGGATGTCTCAAGGCCTTGGGAGGGGTGGACGCCTTCGGCAAGGTGCCTGCAGGCCCTGGGAGGGGTGTTTGACGTGGGAATCCACCCCGCTCTGTTTTGCTGCTCTTTCCTGAACAGAGGTAAGCATTCGGGGCTCTCCTGTGTCTCCACCTGCTCCTTGGCCTGGGACAAGCACAATCCATGGCCCCTGTGAGGGCGGCCCTGGTGGCTCAGCCCAGCCCGCCAGGAGCTCCTCGGAAAACCCATTCCCTCGTCTGGTGTGTGAGAGGCATTGGAGTGGGCTTGTTTTAAAGTAAGTGTCCTGCTTAAAATCTCTGCCTGCCACTCGCACTTTCCATTGGAGCTGCAGTGTCTCAGACCACATCCTGCCACGCCAGCCAGGCCGGCAAACGGAGGGGCCCGAAGGGCTGTCTGGTCATCACGCTGGGGTTTTCCTCCGGATCCTGGGACTGTATCTCAGCCGAGCCACCCTCTCCCACTGCGCCTTTTTGTTTCTAAACACACTCACAAGCACAGGAGGAGGTGGCCGCAGGGTCCCGCACTCGGCATCCTCGAGGAGGCTCTGAACTAGCCATGGAGGAGGCCGCAGGAAGGGAACAGTGAGGAGCTCCCCTCAGGCGGTCAGCCTCCCTCCTCCCCCCGCTGAGAGCCCGTAGCAGGTGGTGCCTCCATCCTCACATCCTCTATTCACAGGTCACAGGAGAGGGACAGGGAAGTCCACGCCCACCACATCCCACAGCCCTGGCAGAGCTCCCTCCACTGCACAGAGCTCCCTGGACTGGAAACTGGGCAAAGGCAGGTTCCATTCACTCCGTGTGACCTGGACAAGGCGCTCCATCTGGCCAGTCCTCACCTTCCGCCTCCACAAAATAAGGAAAGCAGCCACCACAGGTAATGGGCAAAGGATGTGACACGCATACGTGGCTGAGCACTGGCGCCTGCTTCATGCACACGCTTCCCTCTCACTTTAGAGGGAAAACGGGGACTCACCACAAACTGATTCCGCGTGTCTTCTACGAGCCAGGGCTCAGCTGTGAGGAACTAAAGAATCTATTTTTCAGTAGGAATGTTTTCTTTAACGTTATTTACTGTAATTACTTTGTTTTCCTTGATAGCCATGCCCTGAAAAGACTATCACCAGTTTAATTAACTCGTCGACCAGGGGAAGCGTGGTTCACGCTCCTGCACATTTTGTTGTCATATATAGTAACATACCTTGAAACTTTTCCATTCCTTTCGTAGTTCTTTTTGCAAATACTTATATCTGACATCCTCCTGCAAGAAAATGTAAGAGTAGGTGATTAAATGAAGCAACATGTATCCAGCTAGGTCGTACCCTGTACAGTGACCTAAGTCACTGCCCTGATGGTCAGCACACCTGGAGAGTGACCCCAGGGCCGCGGGAGAGTCGCCCAGAGCTGCTTGCTGGCAGTGAGGGGCGGTTCCCTTGTGCAGCAGCACAGCACACAGGCGGCTCGGGTCTCCCAGGCAATCAGGGTCATGAAACACAGTCCTAGGGCAGCTTTTAAGAAGAATCATCAGATATGTAAATAATTAGTTACACTTATACACACACACACACACACACACACACACACACACACACACACAGTCTTTCCAGGTTTTCATCCATCTTAATAACAGTTCCATTTTGTAAAATAAAGAGAGATTTCTCTGGGACTGTGTCATTTAGCCGTCCATCCACTTGTTTTCTGTGTATGTCATCTGTTTGTTGTTATGTATTTAAATTCAAATTGTGAACATGATGAGTGAATACAGGTCTACCTATATGTTAAATAAATGTTTATAAATATAAAAAATTAAAACCAACAACTATCTTACTATTGTCCCCACAGCACTTTTCATTATCCCGTGTAGAAGGGTATTTTCACACTTTAGGACAGGATTAAACACATGGACAGAAGCACAGATTGCTTATGCAGAAAAGACTGCACCACTTAGTGTTCCAACTATTCCTCTCGAAACAGGTTATAGGACCTTCCAGCCCATGTATGACCAAAACAATCAAATGATAGCGGATCTGATTTCATACATTATGATATAGAATGAGGATGTTTAAGTCATGTAATGTACAACAGCTCATTTTTCTTTTCCAATATGGACTTTGACATCAAATAGTAAGTTTCCAGTTGTTCTATATGATGAACAATAAGTTGTTACAGTTAATAAAATAATCAAATAAACAAATTAATAGAGAGTACGTCACAAGGATTTTTCATTTTCATGGAACACCTATGAGTCACACTGCACTGGGCACCGCCAGGGCCGCAGTAATTCAGCAGCACACGGGGTTCTTACCTCGTCCATCACATGTTTTTATTCAGATTCAGAAACACCGATGTACAGTGATTCCTGGGGTGAACGCTGTAGAACATCCCTGTTTTTATTGGTGGATGTTGAGAACCATGCCTGGGAAACCATGCCCCCCGTGTGCCGAAAACCTCAGGAAGAAACAGTGCCACCGCTTTGCTGGCATTGCCCTCACTCACGGGAGCCCGCCGAGAGCCTCACACGTGTCCCAGCCACTGGCCCACTGCCTGCCCCTCCGAATGAAACATCTTTCAACGGAACAGAAAGCAGATGTTCGACGTTAGTGTAGCCGATGTCCAGGGGACACACTGGCCATATGCAGGCGTGAAGGCCTCACCCTCCCCTCTGCGTAGGAAGTGCATAGGAGTCTGATTTCCCTGTGGCTTCATTTGGGTTTGTAAAAGCAGCATGTACAGTGCTCCAATCTCCACACTGTAGCCAAAACTACTTTCCTTTTGAAAGTAATTGTCATGATCCGTTCGGTTTTTTTAACCATAGCTAATTGTATTCTTTTCAAACTATCTGAATATTTAAACGCCTAAGTGACCAATGGACTGTTCAACTGGTAGCTATGATGTGCACTGACCACCAGGGGGCAGACACCCAATGCACAGGCATGGAAACATGGAACAGACCGATGAATCTCAGAGGGAAAGGGAGCGGGGGAGGGCAGGAAGAGATTATGAAAAGATCTCCTATGCATACTAGAGGCCCAGTGCACAGATCCATGCACTGCTGGGTTCCCTCTGCCTGGCCTGTGGGGGTCAGGCTGAATCAGTGCACCAGGCCTCCGACATCCCCCGCGGGGTCCTGGATTGCAAGAGGGCACAGGCCAGGCCAGTGGACCCCAAATCTGTGCACCAGGCCTCTAATCCTTCTTATATAATAAAGAGTTAATATGCTAATTAGACCAGACAGTGGAACGAACTTCCGGAATGATCTTCCAAAGCAACCTTTCAGAATGACCAGTGGGTGGGGTCAGAGGGGGCACAGGGCTGCAGGGCTGCAGGGCTGCAGGGCTGCAAGGCAGCCAGGGCCTCAAGGGCTGAGGCAGCTGGGGCTGCAAAGGCCTACCTGGCACAAATTTCGTGCATCAGGCCTCTAGTTTCTACATAAGAGAACAGAATAAAAGATGCACAGGTAATTTATCTGCACCTTCACAAGAATTCCTTAAATTAATCTCTTTTGTCTGAAAATGTCAAGTTGCTTCCTCCATCATCCATTATCCCCTCCTCAGACACCAGCCTCTCGGTGTGGGCTGCAGGGACACCTGCCACCTCACATCGGTTTCCTCCCCAGGGACTGTGAGGTGCTGGACTTGCTCACACTGTCCTGGGTGCCCAGGGTCCAGGAGACCACAAGTGCTCCTTCACTGTGTGCTGACCAAGAGAAAGAGGGACGCAGTCTACTCATTTCCTGCCTTCCTTCGGCCTTCTTTCTTCTTTGGAGGGGAGGAGGGAAAGGGGCCACTCTCATAGTCGTGCCAAAGGACCTTGACTTTGATAGATAGGCATTAAACATCAGTCACCTGAATTAAGGTTCCGCCCTAACTAACCCATTTATTTTTAAAAATATATCTTTATTGCTTTCAGAGAGGAAGGGAGCGGGAGAGAGAGAAATATCCATGATGAGAAAGAATCATTGATCAGCTGCCTCCTGCACACTCCACACTGCGCAACCCAGGCATGTGCCCTTGCCTGGGAGGGAATCCAACCATGACCTCCTGGTTCATAGGTCAATGCTCAACCACTGAGCCACACCAGCAGGATAGCTAATCCCTTTATAAGTGATATTTCTGCCAACATTATTTTTAATTTGAATAAAATTCCATACAAGAAAGGTACTTCTTTTACATTTTCTGTCTCATGACCTTTGACAATTGTATGCACCTCTAACCATCACCCAAAACATGATAAAAAAATTATCACTCCAGAGCCCAGCTGGTGTGGCTCAGCAATTGAGTGTCCACCCATGAACCAGGAGGTCACAGTTGAATTCCTAGTCAGGGCACATGCCTAGGTTGCAGGCTTGATCCCCAGTAGGGGGCATGCAGGAGGCAGTCGATCAATGATTACCTCTCATCATTGATGTTCTCTCTCTCTTCCTCCGCCTCCCTCTCTCTGAAATCAATCTACACTAATAAAAGAGAAAAATGGTAATTGGCGTACGAGCTACCCTTTTCATTGGCTAATCAGGGCTATATGCAAATTACCTGCCAACTAAGATTGGCAGTTAACTGCCAACAAGATGGCGGTTAATTTGCATATGTAGGCACAATGCAGGGAGGCAAAAGGGAAAGCAGGAAGAAGCCCCCTGCCACTGACAGTGATCGGAAACCCAGGGGGGAGCTAAGAGCTGGGGGGCCGCCTTTGCCCTGCCCCCCAGCCATGATCGGAGAATCAGGTGCCTTTTCCGCCCTGGCCAGTGATAGTAGGAAGTAGGGGTGGAGCCAGTGATGGGAGCTGGGCATGGTCGAAGCTGGCAGTCCCAGGAGCTAGGGGTCCCTTGCCTGGGCCTAAAGCGAAGCTCACGATCGCGGGGCCGCTGCAGCTGCGGGTCCCCGCTGCCCGGGCAGGACGCCTTGGCCAGAGGCGTTAGGCCTGGGCAGGGGCAGAGCCTGCAACCGCGGGGAGCTGGGGGTCCCCTGCCCAGGCCTGACACCTCTGCCGGAGGCCTCAGGCCTGGTCAAGGGGCCGATCAGGTGATTGGTGATCGGAGGGTGATGAGGGTCAACTCCTCTGGCCGAGGCATCAGGCCTGGATGGGGGGTGGAGCCGGGGATTGGGGGGATATGATGGTCCCCTTGCCCAGGCCTGAAGCCTGGGTCAGAGGCATCAGGCTTGGGCGGGGGCCAGAGCCAGTGATCGGGGGGAGATGGGGGTCCCCTGTCCAAGCCTGACACCTCTGGTGGAGGCGTCAGGCCTGGGCAAGGGGCCGATCAGGCGATCAGAGGGTGATGGGGGTCTATGCCTCTGGCAGAGGCATCAGGCCTAGGCAAAGGGCAGAGCCAGCAATCAGAGGGGTCTGGGGGTCCCCTGCCCAGGCCTGATGCCTGGGCCAGAGGCATCAGGCCTGGGCTGGGGGCAGAACCAGTGATGGGGGGAAATGAGGGGCCCCTGCCCAGGCCTGACGCCTCTGTCAGAGGCGTCAGGCCTGGGCAAGGGGCCGATCCTGTGATTGGAGAGTGATTGGGGTCAACGCCTGAGGGCTCCCAGTATGTGAGAGGGGGCAGGCTGGGCTGAGGGACACTCCCCCCCCACACACACACCCAGTGCACGAATTTCGTGCACCGGGCCCCTAGTAAAAATATATAAGAAATTATTCCCCAGAAAGTTCCCTCATAGCCTTTCCGTCACACCCCTTCCCAGAAACAATCACGTCCTAACTTCTATCACTGTAGCTTCTTTTTAACTAGTATTTTACTAAGTGAAATTATACAAGATGACTTTTTTTGTTTCTAGTTTTGTTCTCTTTGCATATCTGCAAGGTTCTTCGTAGAGTCCTGTGTAACAGTTTGTTACTTTTTATAGCTGGGTAGTATGCCATTGAATTAACGAAGCACACGATGCTGATTCATGTTCCCGTTGATGAATATTTGTGTTTTTCAATTTTCTTAATTAAGCCTTAGGCTGCTATGAACATTCTTGTAAACTATTTGTGGATTCGGTTCTTTTGACTTTGGTGGCAGACACTGGGTCCTGGGGTAAGTGTATGTCAAACTATAGGAGACGGGCATAGGTCTCCCCACGCCAGCAGTGCACTCTACACTGACACTCACCATCGACAGTCCTTCTAGCTGCCCCCACCCTGCCAAATGCCACCATGACAACAAGGTCATAAAAATATTCTGTGTTTTCTTCTGGAAGATTTATGGCTCTGGGTTTTATGTTTAAGCATTGGATCTGTCTTAGCTTTTTGTGTTTTCTTTGTGTGTGTGTGTGGGGGGGGGATGATCAATAAGCACAATGAAAAGTGTTCAATATCTTTAATCATTAAAGAAATCCAGTTTAAAACCACAATTGGAAACAATTTCATATACAACAAAATGGCTAAAATTTTAAAGTGAAAAAATAAAATATAACAAGATTTCCATGGAAAAAATGAATCTCAACCCCTATCCTCACTCTCTAGCAAAATAAATAATGGCAGTATCTTTTCCATTGATTTCTGGAGAGTTCAAAAGGGAGGGAGGTGGGGGAGAGAGGGAGAGGGACATCAAACCAGCACGGCTGCGGTTCGGGTCTTATTGGGGGTTGATGCGCACCAGTAAATAGACCCTTCAGTCCAGGGACAGTATTTAAATGACCCTTAGAAGACCGGGCAAGTTTATGCTGTTAGAAATGGAGGCCCATGAAGTAACTTTCAGCTGAAGGTGCTGAAGATGCCACACTCAGATATAATATTTTCCTCCCTCCTCCCTAAGTGTTCCAGTCATCCCTTAAGCTCTCAACCATCACTGAGTATTGTCTCTGAAAAAACAAGGCACCAGAGTAAAAGAAAGGAAATAGTAACCCATACACACTTTTTACAATTTACAGTAATTGCTTACTGGAATTTAATCACAGGAGGATTTGGTTCTTATAATCTAAACACAACAGCCACATGCCGAGAAGTCAGTAACTTTGTCTCACAGGTCAAACATAAGTAAAATGGAATTGTACTGTACTGTTTTTACAGTTTCAGAAAGAAAGGCATTAAGGGTATAATGAATGAGAAGAGACGACTTAACAAAGTACAACAAAATCTGCTGGTCAGCAAAAGCCAAGCACTGACCAGCTCTGTAAAGAGCTCATCTCCCCTGAGCCACAGGCACGGCTTTGACCCTCGTGTTTGCACAGAGCAACATGGAGGAGGAGCTTAGAGAACCTCGAAGCAGAGTCAGAGACGCATTTGCTTAGGCGCTGGTCTGGGATGCCGTCTACCATTTTCCCAACACGTGATTTCCACTGGATGGGGCTTCACTACTGCACAGGCGAGCTGGCCATTGAATGTACCGGCCCTTGTAAAACGCTCTTATACTAACTTCAGATAGAATTTCTTATGACTTCCAACACTAACCCTTAATAAATCTGAGACGGCGAATCCACTTATACCTCCTAGATAAAGTATTTTTAAATGATATATTATGAAATCCATTTTGTTTTCTCTATCATGAGCATCTTTGTTTATATAAACTCTCCATCTTTTAAAAAATGTAGTTTTTATTGATTTCAGAGAGATAGGGAGAGGGAGAGAAAGATAGAAACATCAATGATGAGAGAGAATAACTGATCGGCTGCCTCCTACACGCCCCACATGGGGATGGAGCCCGCCACCTGGGCATGTGCCCTGACCAGGAATCGATCCATGACCTCCTGGTTCATAGGTTGACGCTCAACCACTGAACCACACTGGCCAGGCTAAACTCTCTTTTTCAATTAAGCTGACAGCCCTCCTTTGAGAAGGCTTGTGCTATTTCCAACCAGAATAACATGTGAGGTGAGAACCAACACACTTGACATTTAAAGTACAATGTTTAACATGAAAATGTGCAGTAAAAATAACATACCCCAGTAATGAAATCCTTGAACTTCAGATCTCTCCTGCAATTCCAGATAGACATTATATCACCTTCACATCCTGTTACTTGAATTTATTCTTTTGAAAAAAAAATGTTATTTTGTTATCTCATGAATTTCACATGGCAATATCAATTTCTCAGGAAAAAATACATATGTGTGGTACTAGAGCAAATAGTTATTAGGATTTGAATTATTGGAAAATTTTATGTGCAGTAAAAACTTTAAACTTGTTTAAACAAATGTATCCTTTTGTTTTACAGTAAAATTAGTCAAAATAATAAAAGTCCCTGAGTCGTCTTATCCCCAAAACTTGCTACTCTGAGAGTTGTATTTACATTTGATAATATGGGGGAATGTAGAAATATTCCTGTAGCTTCCGAATTCTCACTCTGTCAAGTAAACAGCTGTATTTACTTTCAAATCCTAGTACTAAATTCCATCACCACCCAGAGCCTACCATCTAGGACTAATGCTCCACGCTGTGAGGACAAAACGTTGCCTTGTTTCTTCTAGGTGCCATGGGAATGGAAATGGAGAGCTGGGTCCCTGTGTACTGGAAAAATAGAGCAAAAAGTAAGATGTGGACATGGCTTCCGGTTTTGTACACCTGCCCACTAGGACAGAAATGCCAAGCCACACCTCCACTCGGAACTGTGTGCCCAGGGAGCTTTCTCCAGTTTGCAAGTGTTCCTGCTGGACTTGCTCCTCTATCTCGTGTCACGAGCATCAGCTGAGAGGCACACACTTTTCAGATGGAGCGAATACCCACGAGAGGGATGCGGTTGGACAGGGATGGAAGAATGCAAGTGTTGCGAGCAGAGCAGAAGGATACTGTGTGGGCTAGAAAACACGTGGTGTCTGATAAAGATAACTAGAGGCCCGGCACAAAAAAATTGTACACTGGGGGAGGGGGGGAGTAATTTCTGAAATCCTGTCACTGTTTTCTTATCAATAATTTACTAATTTAGATATTTCAAAGGCACATTTCCAATGATTTACAACATTTATTTTTAGCTTTAAATTTCTTCTGTTTCTTAGGTCTTTCACCATGACCTTTTCTCCCTTGGATTTTTTTTTATGTCTTCATTTTTAATGTTTTTTGTACCAAAATATTTTATTTTCAACTCATGTTTGAAGCCAGTTTGGAACTGGAAGATGGAAGCATGCATCTGATCACCGAGTGACACGTGTGTGTGATTTCTCACCAATCCCCAGCAGCCGTGCTTTGTATTAAGAGGAGAACATATTCGGGGCCAAAGGGACCTTAGTTCTTATTTGTTATTTTCTATATATCCCATGTTTCAAGCGTATGAGTAAGATTTTGGGAAAAGGAACTGCCAAGAGTAAAAGCAAATATATAAAGATGACATTTTCACCCCAAATGATTTCAAATCCAGTTTTTCATCCTAAAATACTTTCTAAGAAACTTGATTAAACAGTAGTTGAGCTGTATTCAATTAGTTATGCTACATGTTTTCTTTATTTACTAAAATAAAAATAGAAATGCATCTTATGCTAGAGGTTCCAAAAGTGTTTGAGTAGTCCTGGCTGGTTGGGCTCAGTGGATAGAGCCTCGCCTGAGGGCTGAAGGGTCTCAGGTTCCATTGCAGTCATGGGTTATGGGCTCTATCCCCCACTAGGGGGCGAGCAGGAGGCAGCCTATCAATGATTCTCTCTCATCATTGATGTTTCTAGCTCTTTCTCCCTTCCTCTTTGAAATCAATACAAAATATATATTTTTAAAAGTGTTCGAGTATAAGAAGTAACAATGAAATTGGTCCTGCCTCCCCCAGGCTCACGGCCCACCTGGGAGGGCAGGGCTGGCAGACACGGATGGGTCCAGGGAGATGCTGGCTGGTTCTGAGAACAGAATGGGTCGAAGAGATGCGCGGGCAAATAAACTGCTCATAAGTCACCAAGAGGACTTTGAGAGAGAGCGGCCATCAAACCCAGTCGATGTTAATTCTCAGGAGAACATGGACTATCAGAAAACGCCGCTTCCCTGTTTGCAACCAGAACTGAAACAGGATGTGTTATTTACACTAGGACACCCACCGCGGTTGCAAGAATTTTCTGGTTCGAGCTTTGATATATCTGTGTAAAAACCAGTTAACTTTTAAATTCTGTCAGCGACCTGTCCCCTGGGTCAGGCGGCCTTGAGCTCACCTCGCGCTACCCCGTGGTAATGGGAGGGGCGGAAGAGGCAGACAGGTGGCACTGAAGCAGCGTGGTTTTAGCCGAAGGAAGGTTGCTCCCGTGACATGACGGTGAGGGAAGTTAGGTGATGTGCCCGGGGCAGAGGCAGGATGGACCCAGGAGGGAGCTGAGCCTGCAGCGGTGAGCAGGCTGCAGGGCACTTCCATGCTGGGATCTGAAAGGCAGCCTTCTGCCTGGGCTGCGAAGACCAGAGCACAGCACAGGCCAGGGCCCGAGGCGGGAGAGGAGACGGGCGTTCGGGAAGGCCTCGCCGCTTGGCATTGGTAGGGCACAAAGCAAAGAAGAGCAGGAGAGGTCCCTGAAGTCAGCGGGGCCCACCGTGGGCTTGTCTTAGTGCCGCCCATCCACGCTGACCTGTGGCCATGGGTACCAATGAGTGAGTTTCAGTTTGGGGAGGGAGTTAGAGGCTGTGCCCCTTGCATTTGCCCGAGACTAAGTCACCTGCAGTCGTGGGGTGAAGGTGATCTGTAAGCAACAGGACGCAGAGTCCCTCGGCCCAGTGCCCTGGTGGAGAGGTTCCGAGAGCACATTAGGAGAGTCAGTGCATGAAAGCCAGTGCGTGAGAGTCACTGCGTGGGAGTCAGTGTGTGAGTCAGTGTGTGAGAGTCAGTGTGTGAGAGTCAGTGCGTGAGAGTCAGTGCGTGAGAGCCAGTGAGTGAGAGTCAGTGCGTGAGAGTCAGTGTGTGAGAGTCAGTGTGTGAGAGTCAGTGCGTGAGAGTCAGTGTGTGAGAGTCAGTGCGTGAGAGCCAGTGCATGAGAGATAGTGTGTGAGAGCCAGTGTGTGAGAGTCAGTGCGTGAGAGCCAGTGCGTGAGAGTCAGTGTGTGAGAGTCAGTGCGTGAGAGTCAGTGCGTGAGAGTCAGTGTGTGAGAGTCAGTGCGTGAGAGCCAGTGCATGAGAGATAGTGTGTGAGAGCCAGTGTGTGAGAGTCAGTGCGTGAGAGTCACTGCGTGGGGGTCAGTGTGTGAGAGCCAGTGTGTGAGAGTCAGTGCGTGAGAGTCAGTGTGTGAGAGTCAGTGAGTGAGAGCCAGTGTGTGAGAGTCAGTGTGTGAGAGTCAGTGCATGAGAGATAGTGTGTGAGAGCCAGTGTGTGAGAGTCAGTGTGTGAGAGTCAGTGCGTGAGAGCCAGTGCACGAGAGATAGTGCACGAGAGCCAGTGCGTGAGAGTCAGTGTGTGAGAGTCAGTGCATGAGAGATAGTGTGTGAGAGCCAGTGTGTGAGAGTCAGTGCGTGAGAGTCACTGCGTGAGAGTCAGTGTGTGAGAGCCAGTGTGTGAGAGCCAGTGTGTGAGAGCCAGTGCGTGAGAGTCACTGCGTGGGAGTCAGTGTGTGAGAGTCAGTGTGTGAGAGCCAGTGTGTGAGAGCCAGTGCGTGAGAGTCACTGCGTGGGAGTCAGTGTGTGAGAGTCAGTGTGTGAGAGCCAGTGTGTGAGAGCCAGTGCGTGAGAGCCAGTGCGTGGGAGTCAGTGTGTGAGAGTCAGTGTGTGAGAGCCAGTGAGTGAGAGTCAGTGCGTGAGAGTCAGTGTGTGAGAGCCAGTGAGTGAGAGTCAGTGCGTGAGAGTCAGTGTGTGAGAGCCAGTGTGTGAGAGCCAGTGAGTGAGAGTCAGTGCATGGGAGTCAGTGTGTGAGAGCCAGTGTGTGAGAGCCAGTGTGTGAGAGTCAGTGCGTGAGAGTCAGTGCGTGAGAGTCAGTGTGTGAGAGCCAGTGAGTGAGAGTCAGTGCGTGAGAGTCAGTGTGTGAGAGCCAGTGTGTGAGAGCCAGTGAGTGAGAGTCAGTGCATGGGAGTCAGTGTGTGAGAGCCAGTGTGTGAGAGCCAGTGCGTGGGAGCCAGTGCAGGAGAGTCAGTGCGTGAGAGCCACTGAGTGAGAGCCAGTGCGTGGGAGCCAGTGCGTGGGAGCCAGTGCGGGAGAGCCAGTGCGGGAATCGGGCGGAGGGGGATGGCTGGGAAGTGTGTCAGGAGGCTGGGTTGCATAGGAGACCATCAGCAGCTGTGCCTGGGCCTGGACCCATAATCCATTTCAGGTTTCAATCCTTAACTATTGAGACAGCAATTCACAGCCGGTTTTTGTTTTCAATCGTTAAAGATGTTCATTTTTCTATCTTATGCAAGACAGCAAGCTGAATGCTGTTGCAAGGTATTTTGTTGTTTTATTAAAAAATATGCTTATTGATTTTTTAGAGAGAGAAAGTGAGAAGGATGGAGAGAGAGGAAACTTCAATGTGAGAGCAAAACATGGATCAGCTGCCTCCTGCATGCGCTCTCCCACGGACTGAGCCTGCAGCCTGGGCATGAGCCCTGACCCAGAATCGAACTGGCAGCCCTCTGTGCACTGACGACGCCCAACCAACTGAGCCGCACCAGTCAGGGCTGTTGCAGGGTTTCTGAAATAAAAAAGTTTTGCCCCGTGCGTACTAGACTCATTGGGACACTCGCTTTAAACTATAAATGTCTCATCACTGTGTGGTACACCTGAGGCTAATATACTTTTGCGTGTCGACTGTGATTGGAAAAAGAAAGTATTGCTCTTTCAAAATGTAGAATCTTGTTGGGGACGCAGGGCTTTTAGGCATTTTATATATTAAATAATGCGAGTGATATATAAAGGAAGATAGCATAGTGTCAGACAGATGAAATAAAACAAAATTGTGCCATATTTAAATCAATGTGTGGGTCACTTAAGTTTACCTACAGTTTCCAAAGTTTGAAATATTAGCATTAACAGAAAGATGGCATTTCTAGAAGGGATTACTCAAGATACAGTCCTGAGTGGATAGGAGGCGGGTCCTGGAGCTGTAGCCCGGCTTCAAATTCCACCCAGGCCTCAGCATCCAGGGGACCCCAGGGCATTATCTCACTTCCTTGTACCTCCATTTCTTATCCTGGAAGCAGAAATAACAACAGCAACTACAATTGTTGTGAGGGTTTAAGTCCGTAAATGTGAAGCATTTAGTAACTATTATCAGATGGGCCCTAATAGGTTTGTCCATGTGGGAATATTAAACATGGTGTTTAAATGTGAAAGTGGAAGGCTATTGGGAAATGCTACATGTCCACATCCATTCCCACACTATACCTATGTCTGCATCAACATCTCTCTATGTCTGTCTATAAAATATGGCCGCTCTTCATTTTTTCAATCCCCTTAGTTCCTCCTCCCACCAATCTTCAGAATTTTCAGAAATGGACAACCCCTCTGCTAGGGGCTGGATTGGGGGTAAAACAGAGGAAAAACTCCAAGTAGGTTCCGTAGATGTTCAGCCAGGCTCACTGCCATTTTTGTATTGTTGCCTCACATTTTACTGTCCTTACTTGTACCTTTGCTCTTTCTCACAGTCTCGATCACATCTCTGAAAGCCAGGGCTCAAAGGAAGGACTGGGGCCACCCTCCTGTCTTCTACCAAGATGCTGACTGCTTCCTAGCTTAGCGAATGTGTCCTAGTTATTTTGTGGTTGGTGTTAGTGTGAGTACTAAAAACATTGTTCCAGAATTCTGCTTCACGAGTAGGGACTTGGGTGATACGCCTTTGGCTGCAGAATCCAAGCAGCTGTCTCGCTTATGAAAGCTGCAGCCTTCACACAGACTCTGCGCCTGGCTGGACTACACTGAGACAGTCCAGATGTGACAGATGTAGGAACCCCACTGAGCTCATCTTCATCCTGGAGGAAATCCCAGAATATCGGGCCAGAGAAAGGTGAAAGAAGGCACTCCAGGTGACATCATGCAGACTTTAAGGCTTGAAACAATCCTTAAAAACTTGCTTTGTTGACTTGTCTTTGAGATCTTGCAGACAACACCCATTGTGAAATGCCATGGGCGCATACGTATCATGAAAAGTAAACAAAATGCTAAAAGCGTAAAGTCATTTATACCAATTACGAAAAGCTTAGCTGAACAGATGTCCTTTGCTGAGAGCCCAGAAGGTCAATGAACTGGGACTGTCAGATCAAGAGGAAGAAAACAGTGCCACAGACTAAAGACTTGGGGAGTTTTAGTAGGGGCACCTTTGTAACTACATGCCGACATAGATGCCCCTCCAAAAATATCAAAGGTCAATGTCACAGAAAGGTTATAGATTCTATTTGAATTCCATCACTGAGGAATTACAATTTATTAATTCAATACACCTGGCTGGAAGTCACTGTGCTAAGTAGACCTGGCATGAGTAACCAGTACTAAACCTTCCTAAACTCACCTTCCTTTGTAAAAATTTCAAGGGAATCCTTGTGAAGGTGGGAGAAGATCCAACTTATTTAAAAATCAACCCACATGCAAAATATGACACCAGGCTACTTCTCGTCAATATAGATACCCATCATATTCTTTCCACTTCGACCTTGTGAAGTGTCCTTATGAAATCAATGATTCATGTGTGGACGAAAGGGGCCACATGCTGACCTGACAGCCCAGGGGAGGCCTGCATGGGGTCTTGCAAACTCAGAGACCAAAAGTCACCACAAAGGATGGTCTGAAATTAAACTTTAACTAAAAGCAGTTATGGAGGGTAGTTACATACTAGCGGGTATCTTCACTGACAAGGTCAACCCTCACGTTAACTGAGCCTACCTGTCTTTTCGCATCTATAATAACATACCCTTGAAATGTCTGGGTAACTTGTAACTTCCCTTTTTCTGGACCCCTTGGGGCACAACCTAATGTGCCTGGGTGCCAGGACAGATATCACAAATGCTTTCATTGTTATGGTGTTAATTGTCCCAGCACCCACCTAAGCAGGTGTCTATCATTTTACTTTTTATCCAATCCCAGGGGTTTCCCTGCTTTGCTTTCTCCTGCCTCTCTAGTCTATCACCAGAGGATTTCATGTCACCCACCTACGTCCCTTCCTTTGATTGCAGTGTATAAAAATAGAGGAAAACCCGCCATTCTCCGGAGCATTATCCCAATCCACTGAGGTTCTGCTTCCCAGCAATTGTTGACAGTTTGGCTCAAATAAACTCACAAAAATTCTTGACAGGTTTCAATGGGTTTTTACATGAACACATGTCAGGCTCAAAGTATAGCTCACCTTACCCCTTCCTACTACCTACATCTAGAACAGCCAGTTCCTTCTTCAGGGTGGAGGTGGAAGGCGTCGTGTGGAATCACTCCATCTACATCCTCTCTAATGTCCACCACAGGACCAGCAGTCCCCTCTCTGGTCCCACTGTTCCTGGCAAGAATGCACTCTGGCCCGACTGCAGAGGCTAGCAGGCGTCAGAGGTGACTGCATTAATGATACACACAATCTGTGGGTAGGCTGATGTCGTCTACAGAAAGAGCTTGAGAAGATAAATATTTTTAAATTTCAAAATCTAAAGTAGAGAAGTTTGAAAATGAAAGCATGTTAGTGGCTCCATCATCTTCCCCACTGCCATAAAATGACCGATTTTGCTATTATTTTCACAGATATTAATGTTAATTATGCTCAACTTTTAGTTCTGAGTTCCTTAGAGAAAGGACTAGAACATTATAACGGTGGAAATGAACACACTTCAGACTGTATTTGTAATGCACAGCTCCAGAAAGGAGAGGCTTTAGATAAAGCCCAGGCTGTGAGAGGACTCCTGGGAATAGACCAGTCACGATGATCTTTCCATAACCTTTCCGCTAACTAGAAAAATTATGTCATGCTCCCTGGAGGAAAATAACGTCAGACTATAATTTTGCCAGATTGTTTTTCAAAGAGGTTGTATCATAATTCATTCCTGCCAACAATATATGAGTCCCAATAATTTCATATCCCAGCCAACTCTTAGTATTGTCAGTCATTATAACTTACTAGAAGCCCAGTGCACGAATTCATGCACAGGTGGGGTCCCTCGGGTGGCCTGTAGAGATCATGCCCCCAGCTTCACAGCCCCACAGCCCCTCCTGGCACCCTGCCTTGGCCTGGCACCACCCCCTCACCTGCTCCACTATCCCACCGCAGTCCTGCTCTCGTCAGGACCCATCAGGGCTGGCAGCGCCTCCACTGCTGCCTGCTGCCAGCATCACATCACTGATGCCCACCATGTTTCGTACCACCCCCTGGTAGTCAGCGCACGTCATAGAGAGCCGTCACCACCACCGCTGTACTGGCAGCCATCAGCCTGGCTTGTGGCTGAGCAGAGCTCCCCCATGTGGGAGCACACTGACCACCAGGGGACAGCTCCTGCATTGAGCATCTGCCCCCTGGTGGTCAGTGTGTGTCATAGTGACCAGTCATTCCCAGTCTTTCTGCTGTTAGGGTCAGTTTGCATATTACCCTTTACTATATAGGATAGAGGCCTGGTGCACAGGTGGGGGCCAGCTGGTTTGCCCTGAAGTGTGTCCCGGATCAGGGTGGGGGTCTTGCTTGTGTGCTTGGCCAGCCTGGGTGAGGGGCTGATGGCTGTTTGCAGCTGGCCACACCCCCTTCATGGTGGGGGTCCCCACTGGGGTGCCTGGCCAGTCTGGGTGAGGGGCTGAGGGCCATTTTCAGGCTGTCCGGGACTGAAGCTCCCAGGCTGTGGCTGGCTGAAAGCAGGTATCTGGAGTTTGTTTGGCTTCTATAATTGAAATTTTGTTTCTTTTGTTGCTTTTGGAGCTTAGAGCAGGCCGCAGCAGGCGGGGAACCTTGGCTTCCTCCATCACTGGAACAGGCAAACTTCCTGCTCGCTTCAGCGGCATGGCTGCGGGCCGCCATCTTTGTTGTCAGTTAATTTGCATATCTCACTGATTAGCTAATGGGAAGTGGAGCGGAGGTATGGTTAATTACCCTTTTTGTCTTTTATTAGATAGGATAGGAGTACATGGGCAGTGATCTATCATTATAGTTTTATTTATTACATCTGTAGTGATATTTTATTATAGTTTTATTCCTTATTACCTTGAAGACTAATTATATTTACCGTTTTATAAATATATTTTTATTGATTTCAGAGAGAGGAAGGGTAAGGGAGAGAGAGAGAGAAGCATCAATGATGTAAGAGAATCATTGATCAGCTGCCTCCTGTACACCCCCTACTGGAGATCAAGCCCAGAGCCTAGGCATGTGCCCTGACCAGGAATCAAACTGTGACCTCTTGGTTCATGGGTTGATGCTCAACTACTGAGCCACACGGTTGGGCTATCATGACCACTTTTATGTGCTTTTTGATTATTTATAAATAGTGTTTTCTGACATGTGTGTTTAAAACTTTGACCATGTTTTAATTAGTTTATATTCCTTTGTTTTTCCTTTATAAGAGATGTTTTTATTTTCTGAATAAAAGCCCTTTATCACATGTATCTTTTGCAAATATATTTTCCTAGGGTGCTATCTGTTAGTAGAAGTTTCAGTATTTCACCATGGAAACTTCTACTAAATATTATTTTACATGTGCCCTCTGATGTAATAACTCAGGGAATATTTTTTAAATGTAAGGAATAAAAAGTTTAAATAAATCTGTCATTATGCACAGTGGTATGATTGTGTTACCCAAATTATATATATTTTCATATTGTGTGTGTGTGTGTGTGTGTGTGTGTGTGTGCGTTTAAATCCCATTGGGAATGACCCCATTTTTGTTTAAAGAGCCAACAGACTGGTTAGGTTCAGACTGCAGGTTGCAACACACAGCTGTGCGTCCACTGTCATGTCAGGTTTCGGACTGTGAAATGCTCTTCGAATCTGTCCCAATGTGCCACCCATGGCCAGCCTGGTGGTGGCGTACGTGCTGGCTCTTTCTCAGAGTCTTTTTCAATGCTGACCAGGAACAGACCTATGCACTTCCAACTCACAGGTGAGCCCAGGACATTTTTAAACGAGTTTATAAACTCACATTCATTTCCTTTGTATCTGGGAAGCGTACTGTTGGTTTGGTGCTACTTTGAAGTCTTGTCTTGTTCCCCAATCTCCCTGACACTGTTTATGTGGGACTGTTCAGTAGCTCTTGAGGCCTCTCTCCAGGTGCTGTAGCTTCACTCAGTGAGGGGAGGAGTGTGTTTACTCCATCTTGCCTGGAACTGGGGCCAACCACATTGTTCTTAACAACCAAAACCTGGGAAAACCCAAATGCCCATAAGCGGTCAAGTCGCTTATATATACTGTACCATGGAATGGTAGCATATTTACAACAAATGCTGCCATTATCAGTAAACCTACAACAGCATGGGTAAATGTCATAGACATCATATATGGGGGCGGGGGGGGGTGGTTTGAAGGGAGCCAAGGACAAGACAATACACACTCTATAATTCCACTTATGTAAAGTTCAGGAGGAAGTAAAAGTGGCCTATGATGGGAGAGGGGACCTAAGCATTTCCTTTGGAAAAGAGGGAGGCTGAGGTGCCGGCGACATCCCTACACTGAACTGGAGGAACCCTGCAGAGGTCACGTGGCTGTTGTCACTGCACCTAAACTCACTGACCTGGACAGGGAAGAACTGCACACTTTGTGCATGTGTACTTCATTCTTTTTTTAAAATATATTTTATTGATTTTTTTACAGAGAGGAAGGGAGAGGGATAAAGAGTTAGAAACATCGATGAGAGAGAAACATCGATCAGCAGCCTCCTGCACATCCCCTGGGATGTGCCTGCAACCAGGGTACATGCCCTTGACCGGAATCGAACCTGGGACCCTTCCGCCCGCAGGCCGACGCTCTATCCACTGAGCCAAACCGGTTAGGGCTGTTTACTTCACTCTTGTTCGATGTGCATGTCATACTTTCACTCTTGTTCCATGTGCTTCTTGGAGCCATTATGGAATTTAAAACTGAGTCATGTGTGTTTAAAAGGAGCTAAATATTTATCACTAATTTGAAACAAAACCTACATATACATGAAAGACTTAGAATTTTTGTTAAGGCTTCTATACCTGAAGAACATTAACCCTCCCAGGTCTGAATAAAAAAAGCCACTTACTAAGTAACTCTATTCTTAAGTAGTAAATCATACTTTCCTTAGAATTGACCCCTTTGGTTCTGAAGGTAAATGCAGGCCCATTAGAAAGGTAGTCACACATCAGAAATGAGGTTAGCGACAGAGCGTGCCATATACTAGGCTGTCAATTTATATCTAAGAAATAAAAAAATGAATATTCCCGCTAGGAAACTCTTGTTTCCAACTAGGTAGAGTTAGCACAATCGTGGTGGAAGTTTGGGATCATTAGCTCCCTCAGCTGCCCACACTGTAAGCAGCACAGCTCTGGGAAGTCTCTTCCCTTCTGGAAACACAGATCGAATCGCGTGCACATGCGGGAAAGCCCAGGGACAGACCTATGCATTTCCAACTCACAGGTCAGACATTAATTCATTCGCTGTAATCCCACAGCGGGAGGAAGCGACCCACTGGCCTTACGCGCCCGCTCTCCAGCTGTGAGCAGGATGCATTGCTCCCACTCACAGAAAGCTTGTTGTAAAGGCATCACATGACTCTCTTGTTTTAAAGTAGAACTTCTGCGAAAAAATGGAGGACCTCAAACGCTCTTTATTGTTTTAAATTATGCACACAAAAATTTCCAATACGGAAAATCTTTTAGAAAACTTGAAAACCTGCTTTGAAAAGCAGAAATCATTGCCAAATTCTAGAAGTTTGCTTTATATTATTTTTCTTCTGAAAAACTGTAATTAAAAACAGAAGGATTCTCACAATAATTATGCATAAAAAGAAAAGCTTATTAGATCAAGAGTCACTTTAAGAGACAATATTTGTTCTAATTAGAAGCAGTGATTTTCATATTGCAAGGTAACACTTGTGTTTTACTGCCTAAACTTTCTTTTCATAATTGATTTGAATATAAATCAGGTAGCACACTAGACCTTAAAAGTCCTCTGTACTTACAGTTACTATTTATCTTTTAATGAACATTTCTGTTAAACTAAACGTTAAAAATCAGGCTTTATATAGTATGGATGGTTCACGGCGATCATAATGTTTAGGTCTTGAAATGCCATAGAATAAATTATCCAAATGTTAATTGAATGACATGCCAGCCTATTGAGTCTATTCAGAAGATACTTATAGGAAAAATCAGGTTTTATCCTTCAATTAAAATTATTTTCTGAATTGGATCATTATAATTATTCCCTCTGTCTATTCTCCTTTATCAGACAATTCATTCAGAAAATGAATAAAATAAAAATTGTCCCTAAAATTTCCTAGTAATTATATTTTCTTGGCTATTTTTATATATTGGTTTAGTATATTTGAACTATGAATAAAATATAAATAGTATATATAACTAGAGGCCTGATGCACAAAATTCATGCAAAATTTTATCACTCTGATAATACTGATTCAAGGTAAAATGATTTAGATCATGTGGTTGCCACTAGGTGATAATGATTAATTTGAACTCAGTTTATTTTATTTCTCTGATGTATCTTAAAAAGATTTCCTTATGCCCTAACACCGTGGTCAGCAAACGGCAGCTCGCGAGCCACATGTGGCTCTTTGGCCCCTTGAGTGTGGCTCTTCCTAAGCCTTAGGAGTACCCTAATTAAGTTAATAACAATGTACCTACCTATATAGTTTAAATTTAAAAAATTTGGCTCTCAAAAGAAATTTCAATCGCTGTACTGTTGATATTTGGCTCTGTTGACTAATGAGTTTGCTGACCACTGCCCTAACCAGTTTGGCTCAGTGGATAGAGCATCAGCCTGCTGACTGAAGGGTCCCAGGTTCGATTCCGGTCAAGGGCATGAACCTTGGTGTGCAGGAGGCACTGATCGATGTTTCTCTCTCATTGATATTTCTAACTCTCTATCCCTCTCCCTTCCTCTCTGTAAAAAATCAATAAAATATATATTTTTAAAAGATTTCCTTATGAAAATATATACAACACTACAAAATAAAGAAATCAAGACTGAGCGGAAATTGCTCAAGAAGGAAAATGAGGGTAGGAAAGATAGATGAGTAGACGTGAGATGAGTGCAGTTCACACATTCCAAATGTTCTTGCCCACCTGCTATCGATGGACACAAATTTAGCCCAAAGCTTTCTAATAGTCAGCACAAGGGAGGGTCAGCGACTCACTGAATGGCTCACAGTGTCCTGGAAATGAAAAGAACGTACTCATTCAAGAAAAGGTCTATTCCAGGGAATGGAGCCAGAATTTACTGAAGAATATTAGAAGTTACATCCACACCTACATTCTTACATTTAAATACAGTCAGAGAGTTCTGACATCTCTAGTAATAACATCCTCAAAGCAGGCTGTGCTATGACCAGAACATAACTGGACGCACACGGCTATCACATAAGCAGTGGCAGGCGCTGCCGCGTGTCCGGGCGGCAGGCTTCATGCTTTCACTTCACATCAGCGCTGTCCTGTGTGCACACAAGAGCTCATGGACATGTGGACCAGAGAAGAAAGAGGATCCAATTCCACTTTCAAACATTTTTTAATTGATAATTGTTGGCCCCATTTTCTCACCTAAAGGATAGTTTGTAAAGTTACAGATCAGAGCAAAGTGCTGACCAAAATAACTGTTTCAGACATTTGTCACTGGCTCTCACGTTAGGTAGAATAAGTGACAACTAGTTCCACGTTACCCTTTCTGATAGCTTTTTGTAATATTGCTACTTTATCTTTTCTTGTTTAATATAAAACCAACTGATGGAGGTGTGAGTAGGACTAACACAGGGTCCCATTGTGGAAAGGTAATGGCGTTGGTGAGGAACACACATACCTGAGGGGCAACCTAAAATGGGATTTTAAAAAGTAATTTGGCTTTTATTTCAAGACCAAAGAATAGTTTAAAAAATGTTTTGAGTTAGATGCCACTTAACGCCTATGTAATAAACAAGAAAAATCTCAAATAAGCAACCTAACTTTACACTTTTACATTTCAAGAAATTAGGAAAAGATCAGATGAAGCCCAAAATTAGTAGAAGAGAAATAACAAGGATCAGAGATTGTAATAAATGAAATAGAGACAGAAAAGATCAATAAAACTAAAAGCTGGTTCTTTGAAAAGATAAGCAAAATTGGCAAACCTTCAGCTAGAATCATGAAGAAAAAAAAAGAGAAAACTCAAATAAGTAAAAAATAAGAGATGTTAACAATTGATACCTCAGAAACACAGGATTATAAAAGACTACTATGAGTGATATTAAACCAACAAATCTGACAGCCTAGAAGAAATGGATACATTTCTAGAAATGTACAACCTACTAAGATTGAATTGCAATGAAATAAAAAATTGATTTGATCAATTACTATTAAGAAGATCAGTATTCAAAACCTCCCAATGAACAAAATTCCAGGCCTGGATGGCTTCCCTGAATTCTACTATACATTAAGCCATTACTTTTAATTAATTAATGCCATTTTAAGTAATTAATGCCATTACTTTTCAAAAAAAATAGAAGAGGAGGGAACACCTCCAAACATATTTTACAAGGCTCTGATCACAAAACAGCAAGGATGCCACAAAAAAAGAAAATTACAGACCAGTATCCCTGAGGAACATAAATACACAAATCCTCACAAAATATTAGCAAAGAAATTCAACAATACATTCAAAGATCACACACCATAATCTAGTAAAATTTATTCCAGGTTTTCAAGGATGGTTCAACATCCACAAATCAGTCAATGTGGTACACCACGTTAACAAAATGAGGGGTAACAATCATAGGGTCACCTGAATCATTGCAGAGAGAGCATTTGACAGAATTCAATATCCATTTATGATAACTCTCCACAAAGTGGTAAGGAGGGGACATAATCTCAACATGATGAAGGAGCTGCAAGAGAAAGGGCACATAGCGTGAACATTTCTCACATATTTAAAGGGAGTCCGAGATAAAGAGGAAAAAGAATGGGGCAGAATCATTTGGAAAAATCCTGCCTGAGAATTTCCTACAACTAATGAAAGATATAACCCATAAGTTCAATAAGCTCTAAAACCTAAACAGAATAAATAGAAATAAAGCCAAAACCAAAGGTAGGCGCATTAAAATAAAACTGCTGAAAAGCGAAGACAAATAGAACACCTCAAAGCCTAGGAGGTTATTTGTGGACATTGGTGACTTAACTTTATTGTAAAATTTAATGGAAATTCAAGCAGAAGGGTAATGGGCAAAGCAACCTAATGGTTTATTCTACAAACAAATACAATTTATATGTAATCTTCAAACATTAAGCATTGTTGCACTGGTGCAGGGATAGACAGTGGGCCCATATTAAAACATAGAGAATACATGACCAGAACACATTTGTAGTCAGTGATTTATAGCTATGGTGGCAATGCAGATGACTGGGTGCAGGATGGTTGTTTTGATACATGGTGTTAGGAAATTGGGTAAACACAAGGGAAAAAAACACTTGACCTTAATTCACTTTATGCACAAAGTCAATTCTAGATCAATGTAGATTAATTGTGAAAGGTAAAGCAGTAGAGCTTTTAGCAGTAAACACAGGAGAACTAAGCGCACTTTGAGCAGGCAGTGGGGAGGTGAGCTCAGAAGCTGGTCCTGTGAGGATTCATGCTCAAGAGTTCGGCTTTGTTTAAAATTCTAATAACCATGCCTCAGCCGGCCTGGCTCAATGGTTAAGTGTTGACCTATGAACCTGGAGTCATGGTTTGATTCCCGATCAGGGCACATGCCCGGGGCGCAGACTCGATCCCTAGTGTGGGGAATGTAGGAGGCAGCTGAACCATGATTCTCTCTCATCATTGATGTTTCTATCTCTCTCTCGCTCTCCCTTTCTCTCTGAGATCAATAAAAATATATTTTAAAAATTCCAATAATCATGAAAGGACTACTGAGCTGTGTCTAAACCTCCTAGTTTTCATAAACTAGTCAAAATAATTCCAGGTCTGTGGAACAATGCTGATCAGCCTGAATAAACTTAAACAATGCAAGTGTTATATTCAGATATACATTCTTCCACAATTTGTTAACAAAATAATGTTAGCTTGTGCAAATAGAGGAAGAGAAGCCTCTATTTGAAGCAGTGGCAGTAACAACATAGTGACAAAATCAGAATTTAAAATGAGTACTTGCACTGGAGCGCTGAGTGGGTTTTGTTTTCTGTGCTACATGGTTCCACACGTGTCTGCCTTTGTGTGCGCACCTGCTCTCGCCCCGCCCTGGGCGCTGAGCTCAGCACCTCCTTCCACTCAGCAGAAACAGATCCCCTCGGAGGCATCAGTGAGAAAGTGAAGGTTTTAAAGGAAAACAACGTTTGCTTGAAAGCTGCCTTGCACACAGCTCAGAGTTTAATTAGAAATGTGTTTCCTTCTGTCTCCCTGTGGCCATACTTCCCGCCTGGGATTTCCTGCTTGTCCCATGTGCTTTCGGTGCTGCCTGGTGAATGTCTGTTCCTCGGAAAATTCACATCCCTGTTAGGATCAGGTCCCCCAGACACGCCTCCCGACCTCCACACCTGCCCGTGGCTGTTCCAGCCCTTCCCTGCACTTCCTCTTGCTCATTTATATGTTTCCCAAACAAAAATATCTCCATCCCCTAAAAGCCGTAGTTCTTAAACGTTGGGTAGCACCAGGTTTCCTTGCTGTGCGCAGGGCTCCACCGACGGCAACTTCACTTCTCTCCCACCAGGGACATAAGCACCTCCTGGACGGCCCCTTTGGGGCTGGTGTCCCCGCCCGTCCCACAGCTTAGCTGTGAGCAGCCTCTTCTCTGGACTCTGGTCGTCCCTCCCAGTCGAGTCGGGCAAAGTCACACACGTGTCAGCAGAGCTCAGACCCTGCACCCGAGTTCACGGGACGCGCCGTCATTACTGCTTCCGAGGGAGGTTTCTAGGGGAACACAGGACCTCCCCCCACAGGGCCTCCTCAGGGCCAGCAGAGCAGAACTTCTCTATGACCCAACCGAGTTCCTGCCCCAACACCCCATGAACGGCTTCGTTTCTGCTTCCTGCAGGCCTGGGAAGTCTGCTTTCTTTCCAATCTGCTTCTCGTCTCAGGGGTCACGGGAGCTCGTGGGAGGACCAACAGCCAGAATTCAATCAGTGGGCAGCTCGGTGCCCAGGGCGAGTTTGGGGCCAGTGTCCTGTGCCCATCACTTAGGCCTCAGGCGGCCGAGCTCAGGTTAGCAATTCACAGATGGACCACTCTGAACGGACAGTGGATGCTTCAAGCCCCCTGCTCCGTGTCACCCACGGAGGATGGCTTCAGGACCTCTCACCTTCTTCCTCCGGAATCAGCGCTGCTGAGAATGATGCCCGGGAGGAAAGTCTGGTCTTGAATGAATTCAGGGCCTTTCCCGGCCGGTGTGCACATTGCTCTGCTGGTGGCGATGCATCGTCTTATCAGAAGTCTTGTTACAAAGTCTCCATTTTAAGGTGTGTGTAGGAGTCTCTCATTACCTAAGATCAGACTCTTGTGTCTTAATCTCAGTTACTTTCCTCCTTACAATACACTGCCAGCAGCACAGAGACCGCCCACCTCAGGTAGTGCCAGCACTGGCCCTGCTAAGAGGTTTCTACTCTCTCATTTCTCTACTTTACACCTGCTCTCCCGGGCGTCCGGTCGCGTATTCTAACCACAATCAAAGCGTCTGCTCATGTGACTGGCATTAGGTTCCTCACGTTCCTCTGTTTCCGTGTAGCTTTTGACCTCAGCAAGTCATTCCAACGCTTGACTGAGGACCAGGCACTCCACAGCGCCCTTTCTCCAGGGATGACCTCGCAGGCAACAGCCGCCAACAGGCACCTCATTACCATCCTGGCAGCGTTCAGGAGCTTAAGAAAGTGGCTTCCTGTTGTGTCAGTCCCATATCCCTCACCAGCGTCCAAGCTCAGAATAACATTTCTCATCCCTCACTCACCACAGTGAGCCCTCCCGGCGTCGCTCAGTATTAAACGTTCACTTGGCAAATGCTGGTCTCAAACCGTCCCTCTTCTAGGAAGCCACATGCCAGCAGCTGCCGGGATTGTGTCCTCGGCTCCCACAGGGAGGAAAGGCTCTGGCCTCGGGTTCCTCAGGATGGGGTCACCCATTCGGGCGGAGGCCTGCCTCTTCCTGCAGGAATCCCAGGTGAGTTCTCAAAACACAACCCAGATGTGGTCCCCGTGGGGACTTCTCCTGCCACGCTTTGCTCTGCATGAGGGACTCAGCAGGAGTTCAGGCTCCACCATGAGAAAGCACCAAGAGCCTGAGCGTGGCCCCTGTGGATCTCATGGAGAGTTTGTGGGGGACACGGGAGGGCTGGCACCCCGCACCACTCTGCAAACCTTCCGGGTTCTGGTCTTGAAAGACCCTGTTTGGATAAACTGACAGCCAATTTCCTCTTTCCTTGGACTTGGGCATATCACACATCACGGCGCCACCTTTACAAACGCCCACCCCAGGCTCTCAGCCCTGGGCCCCGCCTTCCTTTCCCATGTAGAGTCATCCCACCAGGCCCTCTGGCCTTCCCCGGTCTTCTAGAATGTGAGTGATTTGAACTTTCTTCATGTTCTTTATTATACCGTAAACTTGTTCAAGATTTTCTTCACATTTCTTGTTCAAGTCATTCACTATTTTAGCATGAACTCACTAAATATGCTAACATGATCTCATTCATGATGGTCTTCTATGCATTCTAGAGCATGATATGAATATGTTTTATTGGAATTGGCATAAGGTATATTTATTGCAAGTATGAGAAATATTTTACTAACTTAAAAAGGACATGCTAAAACGAAAAAGTGATTCCCAGCTTTTAAATACCTATTTAAATGTTTATACTGTTCTTAAAAATGTAAGACTTTTGTTGTGTTTTTTTGTGGTAAAAACACTTAACCCTCATAACAGATTTCTGTGTACAATACTGTGCCGTTATCCACAGACACGAGGCTGCACAGAAGACCCCTAGAACACGTTCTTCTTCCTTGCTGAGATTTTACCATTTCTTCTCCTCCAGCCCCTCGAAGCACAGTTCTATTCTTTTCTTCCATGAGCTTCGTTCATACCCCACATATAAGTGGGGTCATGCACTATTTGTCTTTATATGACTAGCTTATTTTATTTAGTGTAAGGTCCTCAAGGTTCCACCATGTTGCACATATTGCCAGCATGCAAAAGAACGAAATTGGACTCTTATCCCACACCATACACAAAAATCAACTCAAAATGGATTAAAGACTAAGACATAAGATCGAAAACTATAGAAGTCCTAGAAGAAACAACTAGATGGAACTCGTCTATGTAAGGCTGATTACATGGTATACTTTTGTTGAGATGGGCTCTGAAAGTTTTTGTTGTCTGTGACAAATCTCTATGTTACCAAACATATTACTGTAAGTAACATTAAAACACAAATATAGGTAGATGGATCATTGTAAGAACTTTTGTTTTTTAATCCTTGCCAGAGGATATTTTTCCATTGATTTTTAGAGAGAGTGGAAGAGAGAGAGAAACGCTGATGTGAGAGAAACACATCAATTGGTTAGCCTCCTGCATATGTCCTGACCAGGGCCCAGGCCGGGAAAGAGCCTGCAACTGAAGTATGTGCCCTTAACTGGAATAAAACCCGGAACTCTTTGGTCCTCAGGCCGCTCTACCCACTGAGCAAAACTGACTAGGGCCATTGTACGAACTTTTTACAAGTATCCTATTCCACTATATTCTAGAGAGTGGATAATATTATTGTATTGCTAACAAAATTAAAATATAATAGAGGCTTGCATTTAATTGCAATGAATGTGATATTTACTATAATTTGAACATTTTACTTACATCTGTGATATGACCAAAAGTTGGTTTAGCTGTTTGGAGCATAAGTTTCTGGGTCACTGGATCTAATTCTAGAGGAAAGCCAAAGAAAATATTTAGAATATCATCAATACTACACAGAAATAAAAAAGAAAGAACTCTTATCATTTGCAACAGAATGGATGAACCTGGAGAGTATTATGCTAAGTGAAATCAGCCAGTCAGAGAAAGATAAATATCACATGATCTCACTCATTTGTGTAATCTAATGAACAAAATAAACTAACAAAATAGACCAGAGACATAGAAGCATAAATAGACTGTTGAATCTCAGAGGGAAGTCAGGGAAGAATGGGTGGGAAGAAATCAACCAATGAACTTGTATGCATATATGCATAACCCATGGACACAGATAATAGAGTGTGGAGGTGTGGTGGGGGGGATGGGAGTGGGCTAGAGGAGGTCAATGAGGGAACAAGGGAGATCTATGTAATACTTTCAACAATAAATATTTTAAAAATAGCCCTAGCAGCCTGCGGACTGAAGGGTCCTAGTTTCGATTCTGCTCAAGGGCACTTGCCCGGGTTGTGGGCTCGGTCTCCAGCAGGAGGAAGCCAATCAATGGTTCTCATCATTGATGTTTCCATCTCTCTCCCTCTTTCTTCCTCTCTGAAATCAATAAAAATATTTAAAAATAACAAATAAATAAATAACAAAGTAATAAAAATAGGCAAAAAGGAGAAAAGTTGCTAGTCTTCTCTTTATCAATATTTTGATATAGAAGATGAATTTGAACTGCCACGAATTATAAAATTGATTCATTGGGAGAAACCAAGATGGCGGCATAGGTAAACACCGGAGAATGCTGCCTCACACAACCACTTCAAAAATACAACTAAAAGACAGAACGGACATCACCCAGAACCACGGGAAGGCTGACTGAGGGGAAATTTTACAACTAGAAGGAAAGAGAAAAGCATACCAAGACTCAGAGGAGGCGCAGTGCGGAAGTAAAATACAAAGGTGCGGAGGTGGGTGCAGATCGGGCTGGCGGCTGAGGGCGCAGTTGTCTGTTTCAATCGGGAGGGAGTCTCAGGCTCTGAGCTCCAGTTCTGGGCGAGTCTTTGGGGACCCAGACTCAAATGGGAGAAGCAGGACTGTCTGGCATCAGTCAGAACTCGAGGGCAGCTTTCTCTCCGAGTTTTGCAGCGGTTGCTGGGACACTGAGAGGCAGAGCCTCTGGGGACGGGACTGAGAGCAGCCATAACTGCTCGCTCAGCCCACCCTGTTGATCCCCTGGGACCTGCCCTGCGCAAGCCCTACACAGAGGCATTTGCTGGTTAGCCTCAGGCACAGGCTAGATTAGCACCTCCCTAAGGACAGAAGTTCTCACACTGCAGACACAGCTGATTCTCACAACCAGTTGGCCTGGAGGTCAAATCCCCCCACAGTATTACCTACAACAATCAAGGCTTAACTACAACAAGACTGCGCACAAAGACCACAAGGGGTGCACCAAGAAACCATAAAAAATGCGGAGACAAAGAAACAGGACACAAATGACAGAAATGCTGGATGTAGAATTCAAAACCACACTTTTAAGGTCTCTCAAAAACTGTCTAGAAGCCACCAATAAATTTAGTAAGGCCCTCGAAAAGACTGGTGAGACCGCCAATAAATGTAGTGAGATCCTCAAGAAATCTAGTGAGACCCTCAATGTTGTGATAAAGAACCAACTAGAAATTAAGCATACACTGACTGAAATAAAGAATATTATACAGACTCCCAACAGCAGACCAGAGGAGTGCAAGAATCAAGTCAAAGATTTGAAATTCGAAGAAGCAAAAAACACCCAACTGGAAAAGCAAAATGAGAAAAGAATCCAAAAATATGAAGATAGTGTAAGGGACCTCTGGGACAGCTTCAAGCGTACCAACATCCAAATTATAGGGGGTGCCAGAAGATGAGAGAGAGCAAGATATTGAAAACCTATTTGAAGAAATAATGACAGAAAACTTCCCCCACCTGGTGAAAGAAATAGACTTACAGGTCCAGGAAGCACAGAGAACCCCAAACAAAAGGAATCCAAAGAGGACCACACCAAGACACATCATAATTAAAATGCCAAGAGCAAAAGACAAAGAGAGAATCTTAAAAGCAGCAAGAGAAAGAAAGTCAGTTACCTACAAGGGAATACCCATACAACTGTCAGCTGATTTCTCAACAGAGACTTTGCAGTACAGAAGGGAGTGGCAAGAAATATTCAAAGTGATGAATGCCAAGAACCTACATCCAAGATTACTTTATCCAGCAAAGCTATCATTCAGAATAGAAGGTCAGATAAAGAGCTTCACAGATAAGGAAAAGCTAAAGGAGTTCATCACCACCAAACCAGTATTATATGAAATGCGGAAAGTTATCCTTTAAGAAGAGGAAGAAGAAGAAAAAGGTAAAGATACAAATTATGAACAACAAATATGCATCTATCAACAAGTGAATCTAAGAATCAAGTGAATAAATAATCTGATGAACAGAATGAACTGGTGATTATAATAGAATCAGGGACATAGAAAGGGAATGGACTGACTATTCTTGGGGGAGGGGGGAAGGGGTGTGGGAGATGCGGGAAGAGACTGGACAAAAATTGTGCACCTAAGGATGAGAACAGTGGGTGGGGAGTGAGGGCGGAGGGTGGGGTGGGAACTGGGAGGAGGGGAGCTATGAGGGACAAAAGAGGAACAAATGTAATAATCTCTACAATAAAGATTTAATTTAAAAAAATTGATTCATTGATACTTCTTCCTAAATTCATATTCAAAGACACTTAAATCATCACAGAGAATTTTAGTATAATCACTTAATCTACTTTGCGTAATGTCTAACTTCATCATCAGAAACTGGAAATTGTTTAAAACTTAACATGTGGCAAACATTAGTGGTTACCTACCCCGAAGCCATGTCCTTATCCCTGGCCAGACTCACGTTTCATAACAGAGGCTAAAAATACCAAGTATTTGGGTGTTTTTTGTTTTAGGTCTCTGTGTTCCTAAGGCATAAGCCTGTGACCAAACCTAAAGTTGTCATAGTTTTTCATCCAAATAGCACATTTGAGGATAGAGGGAATATCCCGTCTGCTTGGCCATTGTTAGAACTCACCAGAAACTTTAGCAATGGGATTTCTGAGGAAGTGTGAGGGATGGGGAGTTCGGGGGAAAATCTAGATTTCAGATCTTAAAATCAACCCAGGAAGGGCACTGCCCTCTGTGTTCTGGATGAGGCTGAGCTTCACCCCCGGGTCCACAGCAGCATCTCAGACGCGTGAAAAGACAGAGCTGGGGACTTGGGCCAACACCCTGGGTGCCTGTGAGGAGAGCCAGAAAGAGCCTAAGTCCTTGCTGACCACCACTGAGTAGCTTGCTTCTTTTAACAATAAATAGCGTTACCCTTCTACTTAGCTCTTTTTTACTAGCTCCATAAGCATTCTAAATAACATGCTTATAAGTATGAATATATAGTAAATGTGGGGTCATGGCACTTCATGCCGACCCACTCAGCTAGCGAGCTGTCCTGTTCATTCTTCCTCTGCAGGCTTATGTAATCTCCATATTCTCTCCTTTTCAATATTGGACAATATGAAGCGTCCACTAACATTTTTGAGGTGAAGATGTCAATTTCAAAACACTCTGCATGATATCAGTAAAACTACGTACCAATCTTATATAGTCTGTTTAAAAATCATATTAATAGAAAATCATGATGTAGCTTCATATCTTGAAAATGCTTACAAGCTGCTTGGAATAACAGAATTTAAAAAACGGTGGAGTAGTTTATCACTCACCTCATTTAATTGTAATAGCGCACATTCAAACTGACTAAAGTAAAAGGATGAACGCCTGAGAAGGACCTGCAGAACATACAGCAGACCCCGAACCCAGGCCCCAGAATTAAATCAGATCAGGAGGGGGGAGGTGCTGGCCTCAGGCCCTGGGCTAGGGTCCCTCTCATGTCCCCTTCCATGTCCACTCATGTCCTCACCGCCTCATTTCACAGAACAAGACTGGGCATTTTCAGTGAGTTACAAGCTAGCGGTGGAGTTGTAAGGAATTCAGTTATTTATTCGCTCAGTAAACATGTTTAGCTTCAACTCCATGTCAGAAATGAGGGCAAATGAGACAGTCCGGCCTTAGATGCCTATATGTTCTAGTGCTGGAGAGACTAGTGATGAAAGTACTTCAAATGAGACATGGAAACCGTGGGCAGTATGAAGGGAGCAGACAGCGAGCGGAAGCCGCCGCGTCCTCGGCAAGCCTTCGGGGCATCTCCGTGGGGCGCAGGAGTGGATCTGGCCATCCTGCATTGTTGGGTGAGCACGGAAAGTCCTGGTCACTTGGGAATAAATCAGGAAGATGTTTCTGAGCGAGGACAATGCCGGCCTGAAACACATCCTCCCGAGGAAAGGGAAACAGTCCACACCACGTGGGCAAGAAGGAAGCGGTGCCAGCGTGAGCTGAGGCACTTCTTGCCCGATTCCTGAGGCGCAGGCTCTGACCTCACAGGACTGCGCACTGGGACTTGGCTTTGGTTGTGATGGACCAGCTGGTGTCAGACCAGCTCGACTGAAGGCAGCAGCTGGAGGAGCTGGAAAAATGCATGAAGTCCCTCGGAGGTTTCAGGAAGTTATCAGGAAACTGATTGGAGGAGACAAAATCTTGGACTAAAAGGGAAACACTGCAAGGAGACTGTCCCTGGTGCTGTTCTCTTCCCTCCTGGCATTTGCTGATCCCTGCATAGGGCAGTGCTGGTGGCTGAGGAAGAGGCAGGAGGGCCTGTGAGGATGGAGAGACTGTAAACCTTCTGGGGACCCAGGGTGGGCAGGCCTGGCAGGAGGAGGGCAGGGCGCGGGCAGGAGTCTGGTTAGCACGGCAGAACCTGAAGGTTGCACTCAAGGTGTCTCCAAAAAGACACCGGGTTTAACCCAGCTTAAACTGTGGGCAGTCCCAGTGCTGGGCTCGGGCGTAAGTCTGAAATGTGCAAGGTGAACCATCTCTGGAGGAAGCGGCAACGTCCAGACATGGGAATGACTGCCATATTTCGACGCAATGGTTAGGGTTCAATCATAAATTACCAGGCATCAGAACATGAGATTGATTCCCACACAACAGAGGAAATAAAAATAAAACAAAAAATCCAGAGATTCAAACATCATCTAGATGTTAAGATCATACCATAAGCACTGCATAAGAACTATGATTCACCGATCTATGAAAACATGCCTTAGGAAGACATTTTAGTAAATAGTTACTATTTCTCTCTATATAAGGTTAATATGCTAAGTGTCCCACTGTCCCGGTACTGACATCACATAGCAACGCCCAGCTTCCTCTCCCTAGCAACAACTAGCCTCCTTCCAGTTTCTTCAACTCAGGAACACTACTCACTTTATAGCCAGGTGCAAACATTTCACCCGATAACCAAATGTCTGTGAAGCATTTTCCCTCATATCATTTGATCCTCACAGAAGTCCTGGAGGAGGTAGATAGGAGACTCGGTGGAATCCTATTTTCTTCTCATTAGCCAGAAAACGGAGATTTAGGAAGCTTAGAAACTTGATCTGACTGAAAAGAAGTAAAAAATTGTGGACCTTGAAAATGACTTCAGGTTTTCTCACTGCACAGAATTTAGTCAAACACTGCTGCAGTTTAATATTTTACCCTTTGTTCTCCCTGCATGATCTACAATAATAATCTGCTTGATATTTACTGCTGTGTTGCTGACAATTACCTGAAAGAGAAGTTGGGGTGCTTCACTGGGCTGGAAAAAGTTCCGCTAAATCAGAAAGCAGATTAAGCAAGTTTATTTTATATCTATAAAAGGCTAAGTTGACTCGCACATGCAAGATACATATAAAGCTCTCTCTGGGCCCAATCACATGTGTGTGTTTCAATCTGTCATTGTTGATCGTGAATCTGGTTGACACTTCTATTATAGAGGTGAAGGGTGAATAGCAATATTGAAATATTTATTCTAATTAATTGCCTTTCAATGTGCACGAATTGGTGCACTGGGCCACTAATCAGCTAATAAAAATCAAAAGGTAATTATAGCATCTAATCTAATAAAAGAGAAACATGCAAATTGACTGCACCTTTGCCATGCCCCAAGCCACGCCCACCAGCCAATCAGAGCAACTATATGCAAATTAACCCAACCAAGATGGCAGTCGGCAGCCACGGAGCTGGAGCAAGCAGGAGGCTTGGTTGCCCTGGCGATGGAGGAAGCCAAGTTTCTCGCCTGCCCTGGCCGGCTGTGGCCTCTGCTCAAGGCAACAAAGTTTCAATTATAGAAAACAAATAAATCCCAGATACCTGCTTTCAGCCAGCGTCCACTGGAAGCTTGGGTGGCTTGGGGCTATGGCCAGCCTGAAAAGTCATCAGCCCCTCACCCAGGCTGGCCACACCCTGATGGGTTGAGGGTGCCCACGGGGGGGTGGGGCTTCACCAGCCTGCAAACAGCCATTAGCCCCTCACCCAGACTGGCCAGGCACCCCAGTAAGACTCCCCACCCTGAAGGGGGTGTGGCCAGCCTGAAAAAGGCCCTCAGCCCCTCACCCAGGCTGGTCAGGCACTCCAGCATGGACCCCCACCCTGAAGAGGTTGTGGCCAGTCTATAAATGGCCCTCAGCCCCTCACCCAGGCTGGCCAGGCACTTCAGCGAGACCCCCACCCTGATCCGGGACACCCTTCAGGACAAACCAGCCAGCCCCCACCCACGCAAGAGCTGCCCCCTGGTGGTCAGTGCACTACCACAGGGGGAGCTCTGCTCAGCCACAAGCCAGGCTGCCGGCTGCCAGTACAGTGGTGGTGGTGGGAGTCTCACCCGCCTCCTCAGCAGCACTAAGGATGTCTGACTGCAGCTTAGGCCTGCTCCCCGCTGGCAAGTGGACATCGCCTGAGGGCTGCCGGGCTGCCAGAGGGATGTCTGACTGCCAGCTTAGGCCCGTTCCCCCAGGGAGCAGGCCTAAGCCAGCAGGTGGTCATCCCCCGAGAGGTCCCAGACTGCGAAGAGGACACAGGCCGGGCTGAGGACCCCCAGCCCAGTGCACAAATTTTTGTGCACAGGGCCTCTAGTTAACAATAAAATAGTATAAATGGAGGACTTGATAGGTGGATTAACAAGATTAGATACAAAGGATCATGAATTCAGGTGACTCCAAAGAAAAGGCTCAGCTTGAAGGATGGGAATAAAATAGGTTAGAAAAAAGAAAAAGAAAATGTTTAACACACATAGAATTATAGTTCCATGAAAAAAGGAGACAATGACATACAAGCAATATATGAAAGATAATTACCAAGAATTCAAGCCATATACTAAAAATTGAAAGTATATTATAGAACTAAAGAGGAAAGGTAACTCAATAGACGGAAATGTTTAGAAAGTAATGTAAGAAAGTATCTTCATTAATTTTCTTGAAAGAGCACAAAACACAATATATGAGGGGAAATGGTGAGTTGGGTTGCATAAAATTAAACTAACTTCTCATCTAATGAAAACATTAGAGAAATTAAGAGAAAATTCAAGGCAAAAAGGAGGATAGAATATTTGTAATATGTACACCTGACTGGTATATAATTTATGAAAAAAATATACAAATCAGGAAAAATACAGGTCTGCTAATATTAAAATGAGACAATATCCAGATGCTTAACCCTGTTATTCTTCAAAGGTAATGCAAACTGAAACCACAATGAGATAATACCATCTATCTATCAAATTGCTGAAAAGAAAAAGGCAGAATATATCAAGAGTTGGTAAGAATTGGAATGAATGAGAATCTTATAGGCTGATGGATAAAGTGAAAATGTGTGCATAGCAATTTGAAGAATCATTTTTCAGTATTTGTCAATGTTGAGCTTATGCATAAACTATGACTTGGAAATTTCATTCTGAGAAGTAGGTCCACTTGAAATATGGACCTACCTCTCAGAATGAAATTTACTAGGAAAAGGCGATTTCGTAGGAAGCAAAATGCTCAAAGCAGCGTTTTTCATAATAGACCCAAATCAGGAACAACACCAATATCTATCGACAATAGAACTGATAAAAATATAGCACGTTTGGATAAGAGGATATGACACAGCAATAAAAATAAACAATGCATTCATATTAGCAACAACGTGGAAACATCTTTCAAACAATACTGAGTGAAGGAGGCCATGTACTAAATATAAAGTATGTTTCCTTATTAAAAATCAAATGTAAAGATGAGCCCAATATCTTCAGGAATTGCCAGTGAGACAGGACGAACTCTGGAGACGCAGACCGGTGCTGCTGACGACAGGAGAGGTCAAGTAAGGGCTTTGGGGGGCAAAGTCTCATTATATCCTAGTTCTCCTTTGGGCTATGGACCAGGGGCAGCATGGAGATACTGCCTGGCAGGTCACCCGATATGTCAAGTAAGTGGTGTTGCCCAGCTGGTATGGCTCAGTGGTTGAGCATTGACCCATGCACCAGGAGGTCACTGATTTGATTCCAGTCAGGGCATATGCCCAGGTTATGGGCTCGACCCTGGTGTGGGGCATGAAGGGAGCAGCTGATCAATGATTCTCTCTCATCATTTCTATCTCTTTTTCTCTCTCCCTTCCTCTCTGAAATCAATAAAAATATGTTTTAAAAAAATGTTGCTGGGACCGGTTTGGCTCAGTGGATAGAGCGTTGGCCTGCGGACTGAAAGGTCCCAGGTTCGATTCCGGTCAAGGGCATGTACCTTGGTTGCGGGCACATCCCCAGTGCGGGGTGTGCAGGAGGCAGCTGATCGATGTTTCTCTCTCATCGATGTTTCTAACTCTCTATCTTTCTCCTTTCCTCTCTGTAAAAAATCAATAAAATATGTTTAAAAAAAATGTTGCCCATACATGAATGAAGATTACAATCAAAAGCTTAGAAGATGTACTTAGATACAGGTCATTACATGAATGGTTTTCTAAATTGCCTCATGATTGTATGTGATCTAATTAAAAGAAGGTAAATGTCGAATGAAGCAAGTAATCAAAATAATACTTGCAGTTAGGTGAATCCTAACGTCAGGCTTCTCCTCAAGCCCAGTGAGAAATGGACTGCAAGGCAGTTGGCAGTGGCCAGGGATCTCATCTTGTCCCGGGAGGTTCATGTCCCAATACTCGTTAGTGTGATGAGCTGACAGATGCTGGGGGCTACCGGATCTGAAGTGTTCACCGGTGACGTGGAGATCACTCCTTCCATTACTAATGGGAGTCGCAGGAGATTCTGAGATAGTTTCAATCCTCTGCAACGGAGCTCTGGGGTCTGGGCCACAGAATATGGTACGAAGCCTCTCCTTCTGCTGTTGACTTTGTGAGTCGCATTTCATGGCAAACAATTCTCCCCCTCGGGTGGGCGTTCTCAGGAGGCGCTAATGCAGGTGAAGCGTGCGGCGTGCCGCTGTGTGGCTCCCCGTCTGCGGCCGCCTGTGAGCACACGCCTGCGGTCCTCTACTCACCGCCACTTCCACGAGCAAGATGAAGAGAGTGGACCACCTCACCTTGCAGCAGTGAGCCACGGTGGGTTATTGCTAAATATGTGCCATATGTATCTGGGACATTGTAACAAACCCAAGGAAATGTTGCACCCCATACACTCAGCGTTTCTCTCAGGAATATACTCTAAGGCAGTGGTTGGCAAACTGCGGCTCGAGAGCCACATGTGGCTCTTTGGCCTCTTGAGTGTGGCTCTTCCACAAAACCACGTGCGGGCACGCACATACAGTGCGATTGCACAGAGGCCCATGCACAGAGGTTGGTTTGGGGCCTGGGCGAGTCTATTTTGAAGAAGTGGCATTAGAAGAAGTGGGGGGTATCGGTCAGTTGGGAGACAGGCGACACGGTGCGGGGGAGGTACGTGCGATTCATGCAGGAGTTGAGTGAGCCAGCCAGTCAGCAGTCTCATTGTGCAGTGTGGTTAGTGCTAGTCATGTCTGCATATCGCACATAGGTGACAAAAGTACCTACTTGAAGCATAAAGTTACCTGTATTTTCCAACCAGCTGCAAATCCTACAGGTATTTTTGTCATCAATTTAAGAATTGTAATTCTTTTGTGTTTGTGGCTTTATTATTATAAAATGAAACATTTCTTTAGATGCCCTGTTTGAGATGGCTACAAAGAAGCAAAGAAAAACGAAAGAAGAAAACCGTGAATTTAAAGTTGAATGTATCTACCCATATAGTTTAAGTTTAAAAAATTTGGCTCTCAAAAGAAATTTCAATCGTTGTACTGTTGATATTTGGCTCTGTTGACTAATGAGTTTGCCGACCACTGCTCTAAGGAGGTTTATATTCTCACTAATCGTGTCTTGTAAGTAATATTAACCGTGATAACTTGCCAAGCAATTTCCGTGCACTATTTCTAATCTACGAAATGATGTTTTGTAGGAAAGGTTATTGCCATATTATTGATCTGAAAAGAGGGCTCATATAGATTAAATATTTGCTTTTCAAAAAATCACACAGCTTCTGAGAGATTGAGATTGGGTTGCACTCAGCGCACTCTCGGCCCGGAGCCCGCATTCCTGTTGCTGGTCTTCCTGGCCTCCGGGCAGCGGTTGGTGAGAGCACCCAGCTTTCCGGCGGAGCCCCAGCCAGCCATTCGCCTGTTTCCTTCCTAAGTGAGCTCAATGGTGTGGGTCCTGAGCCCAGCGCCGCCAGGTGACAGAAATGCTACACTCAGGACGTCGCCCTGCTCTTTCCGCTCTAACTCTGGCTGTGCAGCAGGCAGGGGCGCCCCGACAGAGATGTGCACAGAAAGGACCCAAGTCCCCTTCAGAATGTCGCTACATCGGGCAAATGGAAGCCTCAGAATGAACGAAGGCAAATAGCAGGGGAACCCGTGAGCAGCTGACCAGGAGCCTGACAGAAAGCCCACCTGGGCTGCGAGGGGACAGTCCACCCTCCTTCCCCAGGTGAGTGACAGGTGCTGGGGCCACTGCAGGCCCAGGCCCACGCAAGCCCTCCCCTAAAGCACCGAAGCAGCGCCTGTGGACACGGTGTTTAAGGCCAGCAGGGCCCTACTGACTGATTTCAAGGAATTTGCCTCAAGGAAAATAGCTAGTTTTTTCCGAATAATTTCAACACCATAAATCTCATCCAATAGGAGGAAATGTGTGTGTGTGGTGGGCGGGGGGGGGGGGGGGGGAGGTGGTTTCAGTCTAAAGTTTTGTCAAGAACAGGGGGAAAGCATTTAAAAACAGGTAAACAGCATTTTTTAAAGCACCAAAGTACACATGGAGGTGGCACTATGGTGATGATGACAAGGAGGGGCACCTGTGCTCCTCAGCAACCTGCTCTCTTGGCATTACAGGATGCCAGCCACTGATTCAGGGCACGGCCCTGGCTGGTTTGCTTGGCTTGTGGACTGGAGGGTCCCAGGTTCATGTTGGTCAAGGGCATGGACCTCGGTTGCAGGCTTCATCCACAGCCCAGGAAGCAACCAGTGGATGTGACATCGATGTTTCTCGCTGTCTCCCCGCTCCGCCCCCCTCAGAAAAAAATCAACGGAAAGAATATCCAGGGGTGAGGATTAACAACAGCAACTAAGATTGCCCTGCGTGGCCTGCCCCATTCCTTCCCCGCCCCTTCCTGCCCTGCCTGCCCTCTTCTGGCCTTTGCAGGAACCTGCCAGCAGCCACCCCGCCAGCCCTTGGTGGCCAGGACATGTGGGGCACAGACTAAGCAAGTCCATGTCCATACATTGTGGCCGTTTACTGTTGAAATCGTGCTAGTCATACGCTGGTAAATCTCACAGTGGGGGCAGGGGGGCTCAGAGACGGGCCTGGTACCCTAATCACTACCCACAAGTCTCCCTTAAGTGAAGGTACCTGGACCCTAAAGAGCCGCGTGCCAGGACCACATGGCGCAGCCTGCCAGCCGCAGCGTGCACGGCGGGCGCCTGCGCTCCTTAGCAACCTGTGCTCTGGCTCCGCTGGGAGTGAGGCTGCGGAGGGGCGGTGGGGCCGTAACCAGTAGCAGGGCAGTAATCATCCTCACCATAATAAAATAGTAATAGTAATAATCATAGTAATTGTTCATGCCTACTTTGCATGAAGCACTATGCATGAAGCACCATGCTAGGTAATTTATATACAGTTATTCACTTAATTGTCACAGAATAAAAAACAGGGCATTAAGTTCACATCTTGCTTCCACATAATCTTCTGTAAACCTCACTGGGCCTCTGGCGTGCTTGGTTCAAGCTGCTGTTACTAGAAACCCCCGGGGGTCACATCCATGCGAGGAGCCTACTGAGCAGGTCTCAGTGCCCTGGACGGCACAGCGGGAGGGCGCTGGCTGGTCTAAGCTCCCTCCTCCCTCCTTGTGCTGGAGAAGCCTCGGTAAAGCCACAAGCACCATGAGGACCTGGCAGTGTGCCCGTGTTTCCCCAGCAAGTCCCGGAGCCACTGCACTTATTCAGGATGCACAACCAGCCACAACGTAGCCAAACGTGCCTAACGATTTCCACTTCCTCCCAGGATCCTGCAGCCAGCTCTCCCCTGGGGCCAGACGCAGCTGGAAGCGGTGAGCTCAGCTCTGGTGGCTGCACAAGGGCCGTGGGGCAGGACATGGGAGGAAGGTGGGAGGGCAGGAACCACCAGGTCACCACAACGGACCGAGGGTGACATTGCTGCTGTGGCCACAACTATTCCTCCCTGTAGGAGGCAGGTGCTGGCACTTCCATGGTCATTTCTTCCCTTTGTTCCTTTTCTGACATCATTGCTCTCTTCGAAGGATGCTTCCGGAAAAGATCTAAAGGTTTAATATCGGGGACCATTCGTTCTGGGGGAATCTGGGTCAGCTGAACCGATTAAAATATTGAGACATTTCCTCACCCACCGAGTTCAGTAGCCGCTGAGCACAGGCCCCAGTGTCCTGCGGGCACCTCTGCTGCTCCATGCCCGCCCTGAGTGGCTTCCTCGGGACGAGGGGTTGGGCGCTCACAAGTGGTAACTGTGGGGAGAAACATCCCCCTCGCACGGACGCCCCCTCTGCATGTGGAGCTATTGGAGGGTTTGTTAATTATCCAAAAACCAGGAATGCACGTGTGGGCGCAGGGCTTGGAAGCTAGCAGGTCCGTATGCTTTCTTCCACATAATGTACATGCCATGAAGTGAACTCATGGTCCCAGATGAAGAGCTAGAAGGCATTGAGGAGAGCTGGAAAGAGAATCAGGAAGAGGGCTCAAATGACCCTAAAACTTGACACTGACTTAGAACACAGGCATCCTCAGTCCCAGCATCCTCAGTCCCAGCATCTTCAGTCCCAGCATCCTTGTTCCCAGCATCCTCAGTCCCAGCATCCTCAGTCCCAGCATCCTCAGTCCCAGCATCTTCAATCCCAGCATCCTCGTTCCCAGCATCCTCAGTCCCAGCATCCTCAGTCCCAGCATCCTCGGTCCCAGCATCCTCGGTCCCAGCATCCTTGGTCCCAGCATCCTCAGTCCCAGCATCTTCGGTCCCAGCGTCCTTAGGACTAGCATACATTTAGCCGCTGCTTTAAAATTCTTACTTGTTAATTTCTAAGAATCTAATTTATAACCTAAAAGAAACACCAAAACAACAGAAATAACCATTGTCTGTTGAATTATCCTGGGTTTAACTAATAAAGTAACTAAAAACAAAACACGAAAAGAAAAAGTACATACAGTTGTTCCACTTTGGGGAAGCAAGTAAATGGAAATATTTTTATTTAGTATCTTTAATCTCTAAGGGAAAAAGTCTCTTTGATATCATTAAATAATTAATCAGTGAAGAAGAAGAATCCGACAAATAGGACAAATGTCCCACCAAGGGAACAAGGCTCTCCTCCCAGGAGAATGGGGGGTGTGAACATTATAGCAGTAAAATCTGTAAGTTTTTTAGATTTACCGCCTCTCTTGGTCTGAAAAGAATATTACCAATAGAGTTAAAGCCCAATAAGTCACAGAAGAAAATTTAAGAAAGTCATGTAGAAGCCTTCGGGCACAATATGTTTATGACCTAATGTACTGAGCGTGGTGATGTGGTGAAATGAAACTTCTGAGACGGAGGAATTATATAGGCAATTGCATATACATAACACACAGGCCTCTGAGATGCGGAGGGAGGAAAGGCCAGCGTGGATACAATGAAAGAGGACAGATTGGGTTTAGGGAAAAGATGGATTGTGGAGGGGCTGATCGTTTTATGGAAATGTATGCAACTGAGAGTAAGAATATGCTGAGCAGCATTTGAAAGAGCTGAGGGATCATGGGAATGCCTGGTGATGCATTTCAACTTCGTGCGCCTCAAACAGACATCGGAGGCGCTTATGACAGCCCTGACATAAGCAGCGCTCACACGCAGACAGGCGCCATTTCCTCTGGAGGCCTGTTTCTCTAGAAGCCATGCCCAGTGTATGCCAGCACATGGGGATGACATGTGGTTCCAGCTGTGGAAGACAGTTTAATGCTTAAAAAGCTTAATTAACAAAACCCATACATGAATATTTTAGATGTTTCCAGGAAATAGATACGTAAGAAGATATGCTAATACTTCAATTTATTCATATAGCAAGGGAGCGCTTGGAGAAAGGTGCTTGTCTGAAACATCGGTAAGTCCACACCATCATAGGCAGACACTGACTCCTAAAAGCTAAGGAGGTGACTATAACTGATCCTCAATTGATGATGACTGCGTAACTGCAGGTATGACCATTGTTGGATCTATGTAGTTATTCCATGTTTTGCTGAAAGGAAGGTGACCTACATAGAATTCTGAAGACTATGAATAAAAAGTGTAAGTTGAGCTCTGGCCAGTGTTCCCAGTGGTTAGATCACCAGCCAGGGCACTGAAGGGTCCAAGGTTCAATCCCCACTCAAGGACATGTGCCCGGGTTGTGGGTTTGATCCCTGGCCTCCATCAGGGCGCGTGCCAGAGGCAACCAATCAATGTGTCTCCCACATAAATGTCTCTCTCTCCCCCCACTTCCTACCTCCCTTCCTCTCTCTCTAAAAAGCAATGGAAAAAATACCCTTGGGTGAGGATTAACAACAACAACAAAAAAAAGAGTAATTTGACTAAATTTCCAAAACTATCAAGAAAGAGAGGAGTCTGTGGCCATGACCTGTCTGGCAAGTATGGAAGGAATCACTGTGTGGAGCTCATTTGTTCCCCCACGTTTCCCACACTGACCTCACCCTGGAAGACCGACAACTGACGGTAACAGAAACCGGGCTTTATGGAGGCACGGCCTGGGGGCACTGGTCACACAGGCAGACCAAGCCCGACGCACAAGCAGGAAAGGGGGTGAACAGGCGTGACTCAAAGGCATCCAGCCATGGATGAAGCCCTCCTCTGACCCACACAGCCTCGCGAACCCCCCTGGCAGCAGCAGCGCGGCAGCTTCTGGCCCTGGAGGAAATGATGCTCAAGAACAAATAGAACCTCGCGGAAGACGGAACGCGGGTGACAGGAGGGGCCCTGAGAAATACAAAGCCACAGGATGCGAGTGATTAAAAAGCACCCTTAAAGCAAGTCCGACAGCCAGGAGCACAGAAACAGACCAGAGCCCGTGTTTAAAGTCTGCACCTGAAACCACAGATAAACCGATAAGTACACAATGTTCAGAAGGTCAGCCGTCCGTGATCCTTAGTCGGAATGATCTCTGCATTGCATTGAAAATGTTCTAGATAATTCAGAGAACTAGGCAAACTCAAAACAACACAAACTATAGCACATTAGACACAAATCAAGGAGCTGGAAAGTAGGGGGAGAGGATCGCTCTCATTACATCCAACACGGGGTGCTGAAAATACAGCAACGGACAGTGAATGGACGGGGAAATATTCCCCAGGCCTCACGGGAAAGCCTTCAGTGCTGCTCACATAAGGAAGACACGTCCGGACTGATGAAAAAGGGACAAGCCAGGAAAACAGACAAGAGCTACGCACAGCTACCGACAGGAATCGAGAAACGCAAACTCCAGTCTAGGTAAAGCTGCGCTACAGCGGTAACCACGGAGGAGGCATGATGACATGCACTGGCTCTTGTTAGCCATGGGAGGCGGGTCCTGGGGGACACGGGGTCAGGTTTCTGTGAACTTCTAGTCACATTTTCATCAACCGACCGATATGTCTCCGTGTTTTACGGTGTTTCTGTTTAAAGACACCTCATTTAATAAATATTGTTACTGAGTCCCTGGCGCTGACTCACAGCCCACAGCCCATCACTCAGGCCTGGTCCAGCTCATCCAACAGGCACACCCACCCTCAGGCCTGAGGCAGTGAAAACAGCAACAAAAACAAAAAGGCAGAAAACGGGCCTGAGAGACTGAGAGGGGAAGGGCAGAGCGCCCCCTCCCCTCTGAGGGCCAGGCCTTCCGTGCCCCTGCCCTCGAGGCTGGGAGCACGTGTGGGTGAGCTGGAAAGCACCGTGGCTGTGGATGGGGGTGAAAGGCCTGTTTAGTGGGAAAGCGAGGTCACAAGCATGGAGTCCGAGGAGGAGGAGGGTCCTTAAAGCACCCAGCAAGGACGGATATGGGGAGCAGGAACTCCAACAGTCTGCGGGCGGTAATTCGGGGGAGCACTCCATGTGAGGTTGGACACTGTATACAAATATACAAAATACAAGCTGTGCACGCAGCAAGGCCGAGTGACTCCTAGGCCCTGCCTACATTCATATTCATGTGCATGAAAACGTAATGCAAGGAAGCATATCAGGGAGATTTCTCATAGCAGAAGTTATAAACAATATAAATGTTAGCTTTCAAAGAATATTGAAATGAACCACAGTGCATCCATACTGTGACATATATTAGAGTAATATGTAAAGAAAACATTAGACATATATACACATAAAAGTAACACATCCCACATACAACATGGAGAAAGGCCATTTGAGACAAATATGTATTAACCCAACTCATGTTAATACTTAAGTTTGTGCATGTAAACTCATCTGAACATATGTTTAAAGTTGTGGAGAAAATAATTAAGTTTGATTACCTCAAGAGTAGGAATTGGGGAGATCTGAAGAGGAATTTACTACTTTTAGGTATGCTACTTGTTTATTTTACTACTTTTAGGTACATTATATTTTTCCCACAATAATAATGTTAAAAAAAATCTTTGTTATTAAATATATATCTCACAAAAGGAAGAGTTAAAAAAAGAAAAGACTATCTTTGCCCTTGAAGATTTAGAATTCAGTATGTTGCATTATCAATAGTAAAACTTCTAAAGTATTATTTCTCTCCCTCTTCTCCAGAACTCAGGTTCTAAAACCATGGAGTCATAGGAGGAAAATTATGTTCGTTACTGACAAAAAAATTCCATGGCAATTGTGCCTCTGTACTATTATCAAGTGAACTTCATCTGTGACAGCTATCACGTTAAACGTTGACTAGAAGTCTATAGTCCGCTATGCCATGCAGACTATAACTTCATTTCATGCCATTATATTCTCAGTGAGGAAGCATTAAGCAAAACAGGTTGAGCTGTTGACCTACGTTTAGCAAGAAAAGTGGGGAAAAAATATTAAAACCACCATTTTACTTTAATTCAATCAATTGATTTGGTAGTTTAGTGTCTTTGCTGAAAAGGTAATGGGTAATGTCTCCCCCTATCACCTCATCATGGCAATAATAGAAATAATTGAGCTATTTCTTTAGGCCTTGTAAAAAAAATGTTTTATTTTTTACCTGTTTCTTTTTTATTAAGAGGCTGCAGAGAAAGGCACCATAAAAATTGAAAACTCAAGATGGCTTAATCAAATGAATAATGAGTTTAATGATTTGAAACCTAACCTAAATGTTTTCATTAAAAAATAATGAAGAATTTATGGCTCCTTTTGATGTAAGGATAGCCACCAACTAACCAGAAAAGTAAAACACATTTCTTTAATATTAAATATTATAAAAATAGAGCACAGACACCAGCTATGAGGAAGGGTAGGGTTTTTATCATCATAGCCTTGGATAGGCAAGTCAACACAGATAAAAAGTAGAAATAATTATTCTAGCCTTTCTTACTAACCTTTTGTGTGAGGGGGGAGAGGGGGCATGTCTGAGAGACAGACTGAGGGACACAGGAGACAGGAAGACAATGAAAGTGCAGAGAAGGTTAAAACAAATGTAAGTGGCAGAGCAGGATGGCTCTTCTCTGGATTCAATTTTCTGAATTTAAATTGCATAATGGGTCTGAATTTAAATAAAATTGAACTGTCAACCTCTTTTTTCTCCCCAGCCCATTGAACATCTCTTCATCTAAATAGCTAATATGTGTATAGTCAGAACAATTACTTAACATTTTCCATGCTTTGTATCGTTTGGGGTCTTTCTTGATAGCATTAAGCTAACCTGTAATTTTTAAGGCAGCTCTGATTTTAAATAATCTGCTCAGTATGAATAATGATCCTGCCCCATCCACAGATGACAAAATCTGCTCTTTGATCGTGTCTATAAAAATAAACATGAGTTCGGCTGGCATGGCTCAGTGGCTGAGCGTTGTCATGCACCAAGAAGTCTCCAGTTCGATTCCGAGCCAGGGCACATGTCCCGGTTCCAGGCTCGGTCCCCAGTAGGGCGAGTGCAGGAGGCACCTGATCAATGTTTCTCTCTCTCTTCCTCTCCCTTCCACTCTCTGAAATCAATAAAAAACATATTTAAAAATATAAAATAAGCATGAAGCTTATAATGATATCATTATTGCTTATTATTATTATCCCTGTCACTATTCCGTTAACCTGGAGGTAGTTGCTGGGACCCTCTTCTCTATTCAGTGGGTCATTTCGGGACCTGGCTCTCTGAGCCACAGGCTATTGGAAGCCTGGAGGAAGCCGTCCTTGCTCACTCTGCCCCAGGAGTCAGTGTGCGATTGGCCTCCTCCTCAGGTTCTGGTTCCCTTCCTCCCGCCCAACCACGGGGCCTCCTGTGCTCTTGCAGGCCTAGGGAAAGCCTCGCTATTTCAGAGCACTTGTTTGCTGTGCTGACTCCATCTCTTACACAGTTTCCTCAGTTTTCAGTGTGATTGCCTTCCAGGAGCCCTCTGAGTCTCTCACGGAATCTTTCTAGTAGCTCCAAGGCCAGAAAGTAGACGGAGAGAGAAGTAGGGATGCACTCCCCACAGGCCATTTAACTGCTAGTACTGGGGACTGTCAGCACTTTCTGTGGGGGTCTGTGTGCAAGGGCGTTTGCAAATCAGTAAGGGTGCGCGTTTCTCTTGCCTATTATAAGGCATTGCATCTTTTGAGATTTGCCCTGGTTTCTAAACCAAGCGCTGAATCCAACCGTCTTCACTTAGTCCCTCTGGTGCAACATCCTCAGAGAAGAGAATCTGTCCAGTTCCTACACTGAGCGTAGAGGCTGGAGAGAAATTCCTGGCCTTTGGAAAGACAGCCACTGTGAACTTTCTCCATGGATTTACTGGTCACCGTGTCTGCAAACATCTCTACATCATTTTATATTAAATCCCAAAGGACCTGATACCACAAAGTCTACCCAGGCTCCCTTGGATGACTGCTTTGTCCAGCGTTTTGCTTCCTCCTGGAAATGTGCTCCTTCTGCACCTCTGTGCGCCCACAGAGGGCACGCAGTCCAGGGCTTCTGTTATGTTCTGGAAAACGGAACTAAGCAATGCGCTATTTTAAAAAATATTTTGTCAGGGGATTTTTTAAGTGCATTAGTTTTGTAAAAGAGCTGAATGCACGTGTCTGCTGTCTCTCATACATGTGGTGTTCTTATAGCACACAATCCAGAAGTAATTCTAAAACTTGTTCTAAAACTGAGCACATACTTTCTTCATGCACATACACATTCTCATTCCTAAATGTGCTTTGAAATTCTTCTTGAGCAGATGATTTCTAAATGGTAAGAACATAAGAATCATCATGCAAAGTAGATTTATTTCCTGTCCTAATTTGGGATTTTTACTTTTTAAGAAGTCCTCAGAAAATCTTGCATTTTTGCCAATTGTATGACTCAGGACAGCCCGTGATAGTTGCTATAACAAACAAATAAAAATCTCGGTTGCCTAATTCAACCAGTGTGTGCCACCTGCACAAAGTCTAACACAGATGTGCCTGGCTGAGCCATGGCTCGGGCTGCCCCCACGTGGTTGTGCCACCTCGGTGCCCATCACTGCCAGACAGCAGGGATACTGTGGAGGATCATAATTATTTCCCTCTATTCCAGTCACCAGAGCCAGCGACATGGCTGGGCCCTCCCTTCGGGGCGGGAGCGCTGTGGATGCACTTCCTCTGTGCTCAAGGTGAGAGGGGAGGCTATGGCTCCGCAGTCTCTGCCCTGCAGACACTCCGCTCAGAGAACATGATACAAGAAGGGCTTTTCCAGCCATGAGGACAGAAACCATCAGGTGGGAAAGAAAGAGAGAGAGAAAGGAGAGAGAGAGAGAGAGAGAGAGAGAGAGAGAGAGAGAGAGAGAGAGAGAGGAGAGACGAGACAGACACATCCACTGGTTGCTTCCTGCACACACCTGGACAAGACCAAGGATCAAACCTGCAACTCAGGTACTTGCCTTTGACAGACCCTTTGGTCTGTGGGTCAACACTCTGACCATTTAGCTACACCAACCAGGGCAAGGAGTCAGATTTTAAATTTTTTCTTATTTGCAGATAACTGTCAATAGAAATGATGTTATCGAATTATTTATGGGACACATTGCATTCAATTACATGCTTTCTTTAAAAAAAATGGAATTCTAGTCAATATTGAGCAATCAGGGAGGATTCAATTAAAAAAATACTCAGGAAAAGCACTAAGTCACTGTATCTCCCCCAGTGGCTATAATGGCCTGACATTGATGGATGGGGCACAGTATTTCCTATATTTTTGCTTTCTTCTTTATGAATTATTTTGTAAGGGATCAGTACTTTGTAGGGGATTATTTTTGCCAAATAATATAAGTTACCAAAAGATAAAAATACTACACTATAAAAGCATGGCTGGAATTATCAGAAGCTCTAACATTTAATCAGATGCAATCTATTGTAGTTTCCAAAAATTTAACGAGGTTTTGCAATATAAATATTGAAACTTATCAAGAAATACTATATAATTATAAGTTAATGAAATTACATTTGGGACACATAGATTTGGAGTCTCCTTAAAAATACTGAAGCATAGGATTTACCCAGAAATTTGGCCTGAAATTTTATGTGAACTAATTCTAAAATAAGTTTAAGAAATACAAAATTTTCATCAATGTTTGGGTTGGTTTGAACTTGACATCTAATTAATATTGTCTTCTAAACCAGCAAGGTTCTCAGATATGGCTTTGGAATGTCCCATTAGCCAAAAATGTATAATAATGTCCTTTTATTTACAGGTAATGGTAATTGTCAGACAGACAAAGTACTTTCTAAGTGAGATAACACACTAACTAAAACTTTATATGAGTTGTCACCCAGATGTCTCGCTGAAAATAAATTCATGGCTATGGCAGCATATAACTACAAGACTGAAGAACTGAAACCTCTGGAAGTCAAGGACTAAACCCAAACTAAGTATTGTCATCCACGTGCTTAGTGTCCTGGGAACAGGAGATCCACCCTTCGCTCTGTGGTAGTGATGCCTTCAAACCAAGACTCTGCTTTGCTGCCTTTCAAAGTGCATGACTTGTGTCGGGTCAACTCTGTATCTCAATTCCACCTCCATGGCTGATGCTACCTGAGCCCAGAGAGCAGTACTCCCATCAATCTCAGTCACTAGAACAGTGGTTCTCAACCTTCCTAATGCCGCGACCCTTTAATACAGTTCTTCATGGTGTGGTGACCCCCAACCATAAAATTATTTTTGTTGCTACTTCATAACTGTAATTTTGCTACTGTTATGAATCATAATGTAAATATCTGATACGCAGGATGTATTTTCATTGTTACAAATTGAACATAATTAAAGCATAGTGATTAATCACAAAAACAATATGTAATTATATATGTGTTTTCCAATGGTCTTGGGCGACCCTGTGAAAGGGTCATTTGACCCCCAAAGGGATCGCAACTCACAGGTTGAGAACTGCTGCACTAGAAGTATTACTGGCCATGTACCACCATTTTCAGAGAAGTCTAGTTTCCAATAACATCTCCTTTTTCATTGAGAGAAAAATACCAGCCAATATTGAAGCCCATTTATTAAAAAAAATATGTAAACTCTACTTCTTTATTATTAAAAGAATTCATTTATCTACCATATCAGACACTTGATGCAGTTACATATAGTTAAAATTTAAACCTATCTACTATAGAAAAGAATCCAATACAAAGCAAATACGTAACCATAACTAAGAACTGACTCAAGTAGCAGCAATGGCGAGTGCAGGGAGGGGGACAGGCACTTCCCTGCAGAGGAAACGGTCGCGGTGAAGGCAAAGCTGACATCGAGCTCTCTGCCAACCATGGAAAAGTGGAAAGTGTCGGAGATGGCACTGTCCTCACAAAAGTAACAACAGAATCACCACACGATGAGCGATTCCACTTCTGGGCCTTTACCCGACTCATTAAAACCACTACTTGGAAGGATGTCTGCACCCTCTGCTCATCACAGCAGCATCTACAACAGCCACGATGTGAGCACCTCAAGTGCACTCTTGCAGTTTGTGGGAACGCCTGATGAGAGGAAGCAGGTGAGGTGTGTGGGGGGTGTTGGGAACACCTGATGAGAGGAAGCATGTGAGGTGTGTGGATGGTGATGGGAAAGCCTGGTGAGAGGAAGCAGGTGAGCTGTGTGCACTAAAGCCTGGCATTTCCTGTCTGCTCCCAGATTAAAGGGAAGCAGCTCAGAGCCTAGGGCAGCACACTCATCCCCAGGAACCAGTATGTTAAGTAGCTGAGAAGAACTGGAAATCTGATGTGCCTCAGCGGTAGTGAGGGTATGAGAGGGCGGAGGATGGAGGTGGTTAGGGATCATGAAGGTCACTCTGTGGAGCCCCAGGGGCTGCGGGGAGATTCCTGCCTCTGCCCAGCTGGAGTGAGCCCTTCCCCAGGAGCGCCTGAGGGCCTCCCCTGCCCCGCCCCCCCCACCCCCCCCCACCCCCCCCCCCCCCCGCAGACAGCAGCCACACTGCCTAGCTCCCCTGACAAACCTGAGGGTCTAAGCCTGGCTGGTTGGCTGCTGACAACAAGGGAGGTACGGCTCAAGGCCGGCAGAGCAGAATGTGGCGGTTACCCCAGGCAGACAGCTGCCCAACCAGGTGTGGGCTCACAGGAAGGAACGTCGCCGTGAGCCACAGGGCAGCACTGGGGACTGTAAAATAAATACCGAGGAACAGGTATAGGAAATAAATTTCTTTTCAATCAAAACTTGGTCCAAAATCCCAAAACAAAGCAAACACTTTATTCCAATTAACTTTCACTTTTTCTTTTACTATTGTTAATAATGAGTGAAAGAGAAACATAAGTAAAAAAGTATTTTGAAGTGCCATGCCTTATCTTTACCTTGAAATGTGTTTTTATACCAAAATGTTATCATAAAACCAGAGAAAAAACAAACGGGGCACGGAGGCCTATTTCCTGAGGCAAAATGTTCAGGCGTGTGAGCTCCTCTGCTTAACACTGTTTCCAACGAGGCCCCAACCATGTGCCTGGGCTCCGAGGAGGAATGCTGACTGTTGGGAAGTAGAGCTTTCCAATAAAAATACATGCATGCCTGGCCCGTGAGGCTCGGTGGTTGGGCATCATCCCGCACACCAGGAGGTTGCTGGTTCCATTCCAGGTCAGGGCACATGCCTGGCTTGTGAGCTCGATCCCCAGTAGGGGGTCATGCAGGAGGCAGTAGATCTATGAGTCTCTCTCATCCACATTTCTATCTCCCTCTCCCTCTCCTTTCCTCTCTGAAATCAATAAAAAACATGATTTTCAAAAATAGACCCATCTGCAGTAAATGTGGTTCCTCAGGCTTTTGATAAAGAGAAAGTCTGTGACATTCTTCCTGTTTGAAAACAAACGTGTTCGGATCATGAGTGAATGAGTGAGTGGACAGAAACCTAATTTAAAATGAAGTGCGGCAGAGGAGGCGCTCTCAGCCCTCGCCCCTCACAGGGCCCGAAGGGAAGGACTTGTTCGGAGTATTCCTCCCCCGCTCCGTACAGACCACCGCAGCCTTTGCTGGGCGCACACCCTCTGGCTGCCTTGGCTGCAGGCTCCCAATTTGCAGTTCCCTGTTGCTCTGGAATAAACCCATTTGCTGGAGACACGCTGATTTTGTGTTTAGGTCCACAGTACTCTTGTCACCTTGGATATGGAATTTTCTTTTCAGGAAAGACAATTTAAATCCAGAGCTATCTCTTATTTTTTTCAATGGTTGACTGAGATATAACTAATAGCAGAGGTAGTTCATTTTTTAATATAAAAAGCAATTCTTTCTCATTATAAGAGTAGGACACTTCTTTTAATGGTAGAAATGAGAATTTCAGATATCAATAAAATTAAGATAGCTGGTATGCATAATTTTAATCTAATGACTTAAGATATGAGTTCTGAGCCTGGACAGAAATAAATTACCTTCATGAAAATGATAACCTGATAAACTGCATCCCCAGTGGCATTGACTGAAAATAAAGTACACGCATATTTGCTTAAACTTAATATCTCTGCTTTCATTTTTTATTCAGATGCTTCAGGTAATGTCTGAGAATTATGAACAAAGATTATGAAACAGGTTATTTCTTATCTTCGAGAAGTTAACGAACCAAGTGAACAAAGAAACCACTCTTCAAGTCGTTATAAACATTGCAAAACGAATCACTGCACATCTCTACGGTCGCACAGAGGAAGCTGTGTGTCCCTCTCCAGGGAAAGGTATAGTGAATGCATTGCTCACATTAGGTATCTATCTTATATAATAGAACCCTAATATACAAATTGACTGAACAGTGGAACAGCCAGTCACTATGACACACACTGACCACCAAGGGGCAGACGCTAAATGCAGGAGCTGCCCCCTGGCAGTCAGTGTGCTCCCACAGCGGGAGTGCTGCTCAGCCAGAAGTAGAGCTCACAGCTGGCGAACATGGCGGCAGTGGTGGGAGCCTTTTCCACCTCCACGGCAGCACTAAGGACCCCTCAGGGGAAATCTGACTGCCAGCTTAGGCCCAAGGGGTCCCGGACTGCAATAAGGTGCAGGACAGGTTGACGGACCCCTCCCCACAGTGCACAAATGTTCTGCACCAGGCCTCCAGTCTATAAAAATAAAAGCATAATATGCTAATTAGACCAGATGTCCTTCCAGATGTCCTTCCTTCCAGACAAAGCCGCAGCAGGTGGGGGCCATGGCAGAAGCGGCTGCCGCTGCAGCAAGGGCCAATGCTTTTGCATGAATTTTGTGCACTGGGCCTCCAGTCATATATAAAAGGCTAAGTGACTGATGTACGTCCATCAGACCGTCAGACCAACTGACCAGAAAGTACTTAAGACATGCACTGGCAATTTAAAAATAAACATTGACTCGTGCATGCGTGATACATACTATAAAGCTCTCGCTGGCACCAATCACATGCATGTGTTTCCATCTGTCATTGTTGAGCGTGGTTGCTCTGATTCCAAGAATTGATTTGTCTCCGTCTGACACTGGCCTCCCATTTAAATTAATTTGAAGACAGTTTCCCATGATGCCAGCATTTGGGATGAGTATTAATATATCACAAGGACAAACTCTAGACAGATTAGGTATATTCCTACCTGAATATTCCCAGTCTGTCGGACATGGTCAGTTATATGTCGCTTTCTCTCGAGTTCGAAGAGCATGTGATGTTAAAGTTAAAGTTGTAAATACTTCATCACAAGGGAAATTAGTCCAGCACCTTGAAAGTGTTTTCACTCTTAATGTGGTATAAAGGGAGATATTAGAATAAATTTAATCAATTCATCAGTAATTGTTTGCATCAATGTTTTTATATCATGTCTTTGCTGTTGTTATATCATGTTGTTATTGTTTATTTATTAATCAATTTATATATTATTTTCATATACATTTTACTAATTTTCTTTCATCTCTAATACCTCTATTATAGAGAAAGGGCAAATAGCGATATTAAAATATTTCTTCTAATTAATTTCCTTTCAATGTGCATGAGTCTGTGCCCCAGGCCACTAGTTTACTAATGATTGTTGATAAACTGGATCATTTAAATACTATTGGCTCTTTAATATGATTTGCATGGGAACAAATAGAGAATATGACCGTATATGCTTGAAGATATGGACTTTATTCTTTCAGCAATACATTTTCCAGTTCTAAAAAAAATCACTCTATTTAATAATCTTTGATAGATTAGAAAGTTCAGCTAACATAATCAACGTATGACTGAAGATTCTGTTGGAACATATTGGTTTGACTTACTGTTTGTTTATTTATTTATTTATTTTTCAGTTCTCTGTAAGTTGCCTTTAATTTTCTATCACCAGTGCAATACAGCAGCTAAAAACCAACACTTTTCCTCAATAGCAAGATGGCATACCCTGGGTTTGCTCATGTCTCTTATTCCAGTTTAACATTTTCATTTGTCTTCAACCTGATGTTTTTACTTTCCCTTGGGCCCTGCCTTACACTGTTTCACAGAGGTGGGCTCGGATCTGAGACGATAAAGGAAATGGGATAAATGGAACCAGGATAAAGTTGTATGAAAATGCAAATAGGAAGATCATCTTTGTTTATGTGTGAAGATGGCCCTTCCAGCAGAATTAACTATTAAGTTTTTCAGTAAAACTATTAAAATTTTTTTTAACTTTTTGTAATAAATAATAACGTAATTAGAATGTAGAAGTAAAGAACAAGCCGAAAAGAGTTCTCAAGAACGTTTCGGTTGGAGGTTTAACTAATTAACACAGAGCACGGCAGTAGCTCCATCACACCAGTCCCAGCTGAACAGAATGGAGAATGAAATTGAAAATGTGAGCAGCAAAGTCGCAGGCCCAGCTCCCACCACTCAGCCCGCTGAAGGCTAGTTTGCAGGTGGCACAGGAGATCCCGCTGCAGCCACTGCTGGAAGGAGGCCCTCGTGTGTGAAATGCTAACGTGCACAGCAGAGTCCCAGTGCATGTGCCCGCACCAGTTAACGTAATTAGTCCAGGGAGAGAGGGGCCTCTCTGCGTCAGGCAGAAGCTGTTGTTTAACTGGTGGTTATAATTATTTTTAAGTGATATTTACTTTGAGGAAGGAGTTGTATCTGAATGCCACAGAAGGGTGGAAAATTAATCAATGCTATTTCAAATTGACAACTTTGAAAATGAACACATGAATTTGAAGCTAAGCCAAAGCAGAGTTAAGCAGCTCAAAGGAACATATCCCCTAAGAGACACACAAAAGGTACTTGAAATTCAGGATAAGGGGATTCAGTCATATCATACCTGGATAATCATCAAAATCTTTCTAATTGAATTTATTTGAAGCAAATATCTCACCCATATTAATTTCTATTAGTTTCTCCTCTTTTATGTAGTCCTTATTCAATGTTTGACATTTTCAGTTTAATTGTAGATAAAATTATACTTTTTTATTAACCTACTAGGGACCCAGTGCACAAATTTGTGCATCTTGAAAGGAACCATGGGCTGAAAGGCTGCAGTGGGCACAGGGGAGGGTCTCAGCCCATCTCCTGCACCCCTGCCTGGCCCCTCCTGCCATGGCCCTGGTCCCCTGTCTGCCAGCAGCCCCACTCTTGCCGCCACCACTCCCATGTGCTGATGATGCAGAGTGATTGGGGCCGGCACCAGCAATGGATACAAGTGGTGGCTGCTGCCCCAATCACCTGTCAGGAGCAGGGAAGGTGGAGAAGTCCTCAGGGATGATAGGGGCCAGCAGCCGCCGCTTGTACCTGCTGATGGTGCCAAGTGATCGGGACTGGCGCCAGGTTCCAGCAGTGGGTGGGGGTGGGGCTGGAACTGGCAGCTGGTGTGAGCACCGGGCAGGACCATGGCACATGAGAGCAAAGAATTTTCAGTAACCACCAGAGGCTCACCCCAATGATAGCAACTGGCACTCCGCCTTGGTCTGGTGCCCCCCCCCCCAACTCACCGGCTCCACCATCCCATTGCGGCTGATGCCCGCCATGTTCCACGCTCTGCTGCCTGTGACTAATGCCCCCCATGTTCTACACGTGCCCCTGGTGGTCAGCACACACCATAGCAACCGGTTGTTCGCTCTATTTGCATATTAGCCTTTTATTATATAGGATTGTTTTGACTTATTAACCCAAATTCATTTATCCTTTATACTGAATTGAATATCCCATTTGAGTATTTATAATGTTTGAAGGCCAAACATAGTAGCTGCATGATCACTTTTCTAATGTTACCAGAATTCTAAACTTTCAGATAAAGGCTTAAATACAAGTTATAGGTCTTCATATACACTTGCTCTAGACTGTATGTTGGAGGATAGTGCACACTTGACCAGAACCAGAAACACAGCAGCAGTAATTTTAGAGATAAATAAACAAAGTGTTCCAGAAAAGGAGAGAGCACTGTGATTTTTTTCTTTCTTAATCCTCACTCAAGGATATTGTTCTCATTGATATTTAGAGAGAGTAGAAGGGAGGGCAGGAGGGATAGAAAGAGAGAAACATTGATAGGAGAGGAGCACATTTACTGTTTGCTTCCCGCATGAACCCTGACCAAGGCCAGGGATCCAACCTATAACCCAGGTACGTGCCCTTGACTGAGAATTGAACCCTCAACCCCTGGGTGTGCAGGCTGACACTCTAATCACTGAGAAACACCAGCCCAGGAGGGAGTACTACTATTAATAGTAGCTCGGAAATCAGAAGAGATAGTCCAGTGATTTGAAATCAGTCTTTTGAAGTATTTCTAATATGGTCTAAAGGAGCGCCACTACAGCAGACAGAACGTGAGGTTGTGGACATGCTGTCTCTAAGGAACATCACACACCTGTTCTTTCTTAAACGTCCTGACTAGACGGTGAAATATGTCCACTCTTGTCACGTGATCAACAATAAAATGTCGTCACGGTGACAAGAGAGGACGAGTCGGTGCTTACCACGCAGGTCCCTGCCTTGGATGACGGCCGCCTCCACCTCCTCCCCGGCCACCACGGTGCAGGTGAAGGGCAGCTGCAGGAGCGCGCTGAGCTCGCCGAAGGACTCCTGCTCGTGGAGCTGCCCCACGTAGACCAGCTTCCGGACCTTCTTCTGCGAGAGAGGGGAGTGGCGCTTAATGAGATGCTCAGATCACAGATAAACACTGTTCCTGCCAGAAACGCTGTTCACAAACCGGCGCGGTGTGTGGTGTTTAACATGCATTGCAACTTCACCCAACCAGAGAACACCTGTCCTCACACGGTGTGAGTTCTGTGCTATCGATGGGCCACTTGGGCACCCGAGGGCCCTGGGAGCACTGCCCTACAGTGCACATTGCGCTTTTGAATCTGCCAAGACGTTTAGGAAACATTGAGCTCATTCCACTCTTCAAAGTCCTAGGCTACCATTTTGTAAGCATCGCGCAGCTTAGTATGTTATCGCTGACACAGGGATGAGTTGGTGAGCAGCAAGATGAAAAAAATAAGGAAAGAAACAATGAAAATACAGGGTAGCCCTCAGGATAGGAGAGTGAGAGGAAGTCTAAAAAGGGGTCCCAAGCCAAGAACTATCTGGAAGGTGTGTCCCCCTTCCAACCAGTGCGCCTCGCCCAACCTCCACAGGCCAGAGAGCCCTCTGGTTCACAGTGACGAGCGCATGGAAGAGGCCTGGCCAACCAGCAGCTCAGCTCGCACGCCCCATCGCCACGCATTCGCGTTCTGCCCGTTTGAGAACTTCATAAACGCGGCATCTCATAGACTGACTCTCGCGTCTGAGCCTTTCGCCCCTTCGTGCAGGTTCTCGAAGGCATCATTTCTGTTTTCCCGGAGGTGTGGTGCTCCACCCGCAGATACCCCAAGTGCTGACCATGCAGCAGGCCCCGGGCACCTGGGTAGCTTACAGCCTCTGGCTAATGAAGGTACATGTAGGTCTTTGTGCAGGCATTTCATTTTATTTCTCTTGAGTGAATATGTACTGAAATTTCTGGGCCATATGTTACGTGTGTTTCAGCCAACCTGATACCTTATAGTGATACTTTGTGGTGATAACTGGCATTTTTCTGATAAATAAAGATGTTAAGGGTCTTTCAATGTGCTTATTGGCCATTAAGCACATTGGTCATTGATATCTTGGTCACAACTCAATATATTTTACAACTTATCTTACATTCTGGTATCTTACAACTCAGTGAGGAGGAGAAAAAAAAACAACCAAAAATAGTAAAAAACATTGAATAGAAATTTCACAAAGGAAGACACAAATAATGTAACCAATAAGCAATGAAAAGATGTTCAACATCCTTTATTCACTGGAGTTGATTAACAGATTAAAGAGAACATGAAAGTTTAAAACTTACCACTCTTCTTGGCTGTAATTTCACGAGTCCTACAATATTTCTATAAATGTTACAATGTCCAGAATTAATATAAGCCACGAAAGGAATTATATTTCCACTTTCCACTATCACTGAAAACAAAAAAGATAATTCATTATTTCACACATTCTTCTCTATAAATGGTGAGTTCATAGAGAATTTCACACATTCCCTGTAAATGGTAAGTTTCTTAATGGATGCCAGTCTACAGGCAGCACTGCCTATGACAGACACCCACATCTGGCATCTACGGAGAAGGAAACATTGGTGTGACTGTGGCAGCAGAGGCCCCCCTGTCCCCCCTGCAGTGAAGGGGGAGAAGGGCCAGAGGTGGGGGCTAGGGGAGAGAGGGGGTCAAGCCTCAGTTGGCATTTTTGGATCATTGTGGTGTGAATTCCCTGCCATGCTAATGCCAAACTACCAATGGTTCACCAACTGGCTTGCACAGTCCCCGAGTGTGTAACATCCCCAAGCCCGATGGAGCCCGGTTAGCACTCTCCCCTCTCGGCGGGGTTTAAAGCAAGGTCCTACATGACCCGCCGTAAATTCTATTAATCCCTGAGCTACAGGCTTTTCACCTTGAAAATGGCAAAACTAAGAGTCCTGTTCTATGCTTGATGTGGGGTATATATAAGTGCATATAAAGTGCTTAGTATGATGCTGGCACCTAGATTGCATAGTAAATCATGCTGTTAATGTCATTATTTTTTGCTCAAATTTATGAAGCTACCCTAAGACCAAGATCTGTTTGAGGCTGAACTGGATAATACCTTTATAATTACCGAGGCACTGATTAAAAAGCAATTGGAATAAAAACCTCCTGATCTACATAACATTTTAAATTATCAACATAATTTAATTTAAATAATAAAATCAATTAAACATACATAAATTAAAATTGCTACTTCAAGAGAGAACCAAGATGGCGGCATAGGTTAACGCCGGAGATTGCTGCTTCGAACAACCAATTCAAATTACGCCTGAAACACGGAACGGACATCATCCAGAACCACAGGAGGGCTGGCTGAGTGGAAATTCTACAACTAGGAGTAAAGAGATTATCATACCCAGACTCAGAGGAGGCACAGTGCTGAAGTGAAATTCTCAGATCCCCAGGGACCCACCCCGCCCAAGCCCTGTGCGGCAGAGCCATCTGCCAGATAGCCGCAGGCAAAGGCTAGATTAGCACCGCCCTAGAGATCCAGCACAGAAGCTCTCCCACTGCAGACACAGCTGATTCTCACTGCGAATTGGCCGGGAGGTCAATTCCTCCCAGTGATTCTACAGCAACCAAGGCATAGCTACAACAAGACTGTGCACAAAGCCCACAAGGGGGTGCACCAAGAGTGTCCACCTCAGGTAACTGGGGAGGCTGAGCCACTGGGCCCTACAGGACACCTAGCACACAAAGCCTCTCTATCAACACAGGGAAGCAGCCAAAATGTGGAGACAGAGAAACAGCTCACGAATGGCAAAAATAGAGGAAAGCAAACGATTGGATATAGAGTTCAAGGCCACGTTTATAAGGTTTTTCAAGAATTTTATGGAAACCGCCGATAAATTTAATGAGTCCCTCAATAAGTATAATGAGACCATGGAGGACATGAAAAAGGACCAACTAGAAATTAAGCATACACTGACTGAAATAAAGAATAATTTACAGAGATCCAACAGCAGACAAGAGGATCCCAAGAATCAAGTCAAAGATTTGAAATACAAAGAAACAAAAAATACCCAACCGAAAAAGAAAAAAGAAAAGAGATTCCAAAAATATGAAGATAGTGTAAGGAGCCTCTGGGACAACTTGAAGTGTAACAACATCAGAATTATAGGGGTACCAGAAGAAGAGAGAGGGCAAGATATTGAAAACCTATTTGAAGAAATAATGACAGAAAACTTCCCCTACCTGGTGAAAGAAATAGACTTACAAGTCCAGGAAGCACAGAGAACCCCAACCAAAAGGAATCCAAAGAGGACCACACCAAGACACATCATAATTAAAATGCCAAGAGCAAAAGACAAAGAGAGAATCTTAAAAGCAGCAAGAGAAAGACAGTCAGTTACCTACAAGGGAGTACCCATACGACTGTCAGCTGATTTCTCAACAGAAACCATGCAGGCCAGAAGGGAGTGGCAAGAAATATTCAAAGTGATGAATAGCAAGAACCTGCAACCAAGATTACTTTATCCAGCAAAGCTATTATTCAGAATAGAAGGTCAAATAAAGAGCTTCATGGATAAGAAAAAGCTAAAGGAGTTCATCACCACCAAACCAGCATTATATGAAATGCTGAAAGGTATCCTTTAAGAAGAGGAAGAAGAAAAAGGAACTCTTACCATTTGCCACAACATGGATGGAACTGGAGAGCAGATAAATACCACATGAACTCACTCATTTGTGGAATATAAGGAACAACATAAACTGATGAACAAGGACTGATCCAGAGACGGAGAGGCATTGATTGGACTGTCGGGCTTTGGAGGGAGGGTAGGGGAGGGTGGGGGTAAGGGGGAAAGAGCAACCAAAGGACTTACATGCAGGCATAGAGGCCTAACCAATGGACATGGACAATGGGGGCGGGGGGGGGGGGGTGAGGGCATGAGCGGGGGTGGGGTGGACGGTGATGTGGGGACAGGGACACATATGTACCGTATTTGCCGGCGTATAAGACGATTTTTTGGCCCTGAAAAATATGCCTCCAAGTGGGGGGTCGTCTTATACGCCAGGTACACTTCAGATAGACTGCCCATAGTGCTTGCCCCGTGCCATAGTGGCCTCCCGATGCCCGCCCACTTCATTCCACCCACCGTTCAGGCATCAGCAGCGCTGCTGGGTGTATGCTCGGCTGTTATGCGATTTTGCTGTTATGCGATTTTACCACACTCGCAAAATCGCACACAGCCGACCATACACCCAGTATGATAGCGCAAAATCGCGAATCGCGATACCATACTGGGTGTATGGTTGGCTGTGTGCGATTTTGCGAGTGTGGTAAACTCGGGTTACCATATATTTCTTTACATATGCATTGAAGATTCGCGATTTTGCGCTATCATGGTGCCTGTTAGAATGTTGAAGAGCTCGCACTTGCGCACTAGTGAGGTCCCAGGGAGATGCTGATGCAAGGGTGGACCAGACTGCTAAAGTGACAGGGCGGGCAAACAGGGAGCAGGGACCAATCAAATCAGGCTTTGTATACAGCCAACAGCCAACCACAATACTGCCCCATTGTACAGTACAGCATAGAAAATGTCGACCAGTCAAACCCCTATCATCCCTATCATGGCACCAAGATGTTGTTGATGAACTTTTAATATCAGATGATGAAGAGGAATTTGAAGGCTTTTAAGGTGAAACTGTCACGCCAGCAAACTTGCTAGGGACTTGCCCGGCACTTGCTCTCTCCCTCTATTTGTTATCTTACTTCTATCATTGACAGTCCCTCTAGGTTGTGGGCTGCTTGCCTGTGTTCCTGAGAAGCATCTACGGTACCAGTCTATAGAGTGTGTTTTCTTTAGTGAATTACCGGTATGTTTACCGGTAATAAACTTGCACTGTTTTATGTATATGTTTGATTACATACAGCCTTGTGACAGTTTTCCTGAATGTCATAAGCATTTGAATATAAATTAAAATGTTAAAATCAAATCTGATATTGTTTTACCTTTTATTTGGTGTGTGGAAGGTGTGCGGAAGAGGGGGTAGTCTTATACGGCGAGTATATAACAAACTCTGTATTTTGAGTGGAAATGTTAGGGGGTCGTCTTATACGCCCAGTCGTCTTATACGCTGGCAAATACGGTAATATCTTAATCAATAAAAAATATATTAAAAAAATTGCTACTTCAAATTGGCTTTTTATTTTGTTCATTTTGAAGCATGTCAATATTTTTTTCTGAAAACCCTAAAAGTAACAGAGATAACATATGTATAGACACGTGTGTCTCTCCCATGATTTTTTAAAGCAGAGTAGTATTCCATTGTGTAAATGTACCACAGCTCTTTTATAATTAAAAAATAAAAATTTTGATGATTCAAAATTATTTATTTCATATTATATAAGAGTATATATCAACATGAGAAAATTTATTTATGTTATTAAAATAATAAGCTGGAAAATAGCATAGCTCTTTAAAAATTATAGTTAAAAAGAACAAGGTAACTATTGATAGCATATTTACCATAAACAAAAATAAAAAAATAACAGACAATGGAAAAATACTTTAAGATAAAACAAGTGGCTTTTCAATTTTTTGCTGAAATGTTTAAGAGACTATGTTATCTCCCTCTCTTCAGATAATATTCAGAACTCAAAGTTTATAAAACAAAGATTGAAAGATGATTCTACTGTCAGTAATCAATTATTTTGCCTAAATAAATTATTACGGTAACACTTAACACTTACACTCTCCTGTACTCTTTTTCTTACAGGCAAACAATGATATTACAAAGTTATTTAAGATATCGAAGTGTGCTTTGTCTATAGAATTCTGTGCAGATTGTACAGATGGGGAATTTCCTCAGAGGCCACACTCATAAAAGCAACGATGGCCTTGCAGCAAGGTGGGGACAGTAGAGCCCGCCTCCTTCCTTCAGCCAGCCAATGGGTGCAGAGCAGGCCTGGCACACTGCAAGGTCCCCGCAAGGAGAGGTGCACTAAGCACCACGGAAACCCATGGAAACCCTTTCCTCTTCACTTGCCCTGTGCGCTGCTCTGCCCTTTCTTAAAAAAAATACACATATTATTATGGATGCAGGTTTTTTCATTTTAATTTTATTTCCCACCACCTTTTATCTCCTCTGCGCCCTCTACCACCTCCACCCATCCCCCTGCCCCCTGCAATCACCATACTGTTGTCCATGTCCATGAGTTCTTTCTTTTTTGCTTAAATGCTTCACACACACACACACACACACACACACACGCACTCAGACTGTCTGCCTGCTCTCTATCTATAAGCCTGTCTCTCTTTTTCTTGATGGTTCAGTTTGTTCATGAAATTCTACATATGAGTGAGACCATGTGATACTTGTCTTTTTCTGACTGCCTTATTTCACTTAGCGTAATACTCTCCAGATCCCTCCATGGGGTAAAATTTTCTTCCATTTTATAGCAGAGTAGAATTCCATGGTGTAAATGTATCATACTCTTTTACCCACTCATCTGCTGATGGCACTTGGGCTGTAAGCCAAGCCATCTATAGGCCACAGGGAAGCATCTATAATATCCAGAAGGGCAGGGACCTTGTGCTGAAGGTCGGGCTACAAGGTCAAAGCCAAACCACTGCTATGAGCCCATCCCATTCCAGGAGTGATTCTCCTTGGTCTTTCTAACAATCGTCACAAATGTTTGTCTTAATGAAGACAACTCCGGGGAGCTCTGGGTTTAAGGACATCATCAAAAGTGTGCATGTGAAACATTATTGTTGACTAGAAAAAGTCATACCAGTTCCCCGGGACAGACTTAACACCTTCTCATTGTGTCTCCTGGTTTACTGACTCCACCCTGCCCCGTTCCCACACCAAGAACTACTGGTGACATGCTGGCAGCTCCTCGCCCTTCCCTCGGGCGACACAGAAAATGACACACAACATGAAAAGACCCAGAGGATTATGACACAATTTTAATTGAAAAGATTTAGTTGTAGACTAAATAGATGACATTGTATTCATTATTTTTAAAGGTCAGATTCATTAATGTTCAGCAAAGAAAGTTGATTTGAATTTAAAAATTAGGCTTTAAAGAGCCCCATAGTAACTCAGGCTGACATTCTAAAGCATTGTATGAAGCGCAGGCCTGGTTTTACCCTAAACGTAAATAACAGGGAGAAGAAAAGGGTTCAGAGACGGAACACCGGCGTTGTTCTTCTGCGTCTCTATTGGTTACCCCATGGCAGGAAATACCCAAGTCTGATAAACTGTTCTACCCCAGGTGCCAGACTCTTCAGAAGAAGCAGGGGAAGAACATGCCTTCCTGGCTGTCGCTGGGGCAGTTCAGGCCCGTTTCAATGGAAACGAGTGATTGGAAAGACAGTCCCAGGATGTCTTCTAAACTGAGATGTACCAGGCCCGCGGCAGTGGACTGAGCCCGGTTTAGGGGCAGGAGTGTATCTGGGACCAGGAAGGCGGGGGCAGCTCCAAGCAGCACACGCGTTCACCGTGAAACACTGGGACCGGGAAAGAGCGATGCCTTTTGTGAGCTTACTTTCCACGCGGGGAAATTTTCCAAACGTGTTTTCCTCATGGACAGATTTAGTTTGCTTTCTTAATGTTGTTAAGAAAGATCTTGGTTAGAAAGGAGTTTGCGTTTACTGAATATTTCTGTAAGAATCCACTGAAGATACTTTAATCAATATTAGATGGTACTTCTTCATTATTAAAAAATGTATATTCTTGGCTCAGGTGGTAAACACTTAATACAATATACTGATGTTGTGTTGTAGAATTGCATACCTTACCTGTATAATTTTATTAACCAATGTCACCCCAATGCATTCAATTTTTTAAAAAGAAATGTATATTTATGTTCAGATAAATACATTTATGGCTAAGTAGAGACAAATCTTAAATAGAAATACATATCAGAGGAATTGGTCATTGGTTAATTATGTGATTTTAAATTAATGGTACATTAAAATAAGTCATTCTTGCAATGAATACTATATGTAAAATTTCCATGTATATTAAATAACTGTCACTTTGCATAAGAAGTAAAAAAAAAACAAATAGACATTTCTCTATTCTCACAAATTGGTGATTTGGTAAAAAGGTTATACACAAATAAGTTATTGATAGAGGAAATCCAGAGAAAGACATGGAAGAAATTTTAGATTTTCAACATGCCCCAGAAACTACTCCAAGTGAAGAACCTACCAAAACGATACATTTATAGGATTATTTCACAGCCATGACAGTGTATGACTCTCCGCACAGTCGGGCCGATGAACAAGGGCCAGAGATGCTCCCTCCTCCCGCTCTCCCCACGCTCTCCCCTCCCACCCAGTTTTCAAGCTGGACAAACACTGGGCTCAGACCATTCACTGCGGGAGGGTCCAGGCTGGACGCCCCGCCTGCGGCCAAGGAAGCCACACCTTCCTCCACTGTCGCTCTGGTCAGGTCTCCTTCTCAGAGACCAGCCCTGACTTCCTGCTTCACCACAGTCCAGCCTGCTCCCAGCTCCTCACTCTGCCCCTCTTCCTGGTTGTGTGACCACCTGCCGTCCTGTCTAACGTACTGACTGACTTCTTGCGCTCAGTGTGCTGTAGCCTTTAGCTCCATTGAGACAAGGACCTTCATCTTTCGTTCCCTCCGTACCTGCATAGTAGCCACTCAGTAAATGTTTGTGAAATGAATGCAAGATCTCCATTTTAAATTGCAATTTCCCTCAACAGGTTAACTAAGTGCAAGAGGAAGCTCAGATACGGTGGCTTTGGGTTTTATGGAACTCTGGATAAAATATTTTACAATATCTGAAGTGGTGAAAGGCAAAAAAAATTCAAAAACCAGGAATAAACTGTAAGTGCACAGTCACCGGTGAGAAAGGTCTGGAGCCAGCGGCAAAGTCAGCGGAGAGAATGGATGTGGCCAGTCTGCCTCCTGAGCCCCGAAGGGCTGTGGTCACAGGGTGAGCTGGGACAGCCACTCACGGAGCCTGGAGACACCTTCAGCTCCCAGCCCTGGTGCTGCACAGCATGGAGAGACACAGGAGAAAATCTCTGGAAATTACTCATCAGAGCTCCTGGTGCTGCGGCTAAAGTCCCCTCCCCCAGGAGGCACTGAGTTTCCTTTTAAATTGGACTCTGTCTCTGCACCTCTACAGGCTGGAGGGGAAGGAAACAAGTTCTTTCCAAATGAATTAACGTTCATCCTGGGCTTCAAAGATCCCCCACACATCCGAAGAGACTACAGGCTCCCCATAGACTCTCCACGTGGACCCCGTTATCCGAGGTTTCGGTGGGGACTCAAGATTTTTGTTCTGCAGGAGAAAGTAGTATTGAGCAAATTTGGGTCAGGTGGCTGATCCAGAGAACTTCCTTCTGGGTTTAATCAGCAAAGAATTTCGGTGACAATACCTGTGATTGACTAGCTGTCAATCACACAGGAATTGTATGGTTACCATCTTCCAAAAATATTTCTGATTTGCTGCTAATGCCCCCCCTTTTTTTTTTCCTGGCAATGTGATGAATCTTGATACAGTCATACATAGAAGGATGGTGAGTTAAATAGATATGTAGGTGTGTATATTTCATTTCAATGAAATATTTTAAGTTAGGACAAGTAAGTGATTGTGTGTAGCCTGACACGTGGAATTGGAATTCTATTTTTAGTTGAAACGGCAAAATGACCTTATCTCACAGTGTTCTTGGGAGTGCCACAGAGATCAAGCACCTTAACTGCAAGAGACAGCGCTTCCTAAGTAGCACTACGTGAATAGATGAAAATTATTTTCATCTTTGTGTAGAAAAAGAAGAGTTTCTAAGTTTTCACCTGATGATCATATATTTTAATCATAGATTCTAGCTAATCATAGTAATTGTCCATTTAATGATATGCTGATTAGTTACTTCATTTCTGGCCCTACCTAACCATCTGCATTCATTTCCATTCAATTAGTTAGCAGCATTTTTTTTTCAGAGAGGAATAATCACATACTAAATGGAGTGGCCCAAAGAAGTACTTGAATAGGAGGCTGCATTTATCATTTGTACCTAGTATATATGAAAATTAAATTCATTCATTATTTGAAATAATTATTTTCCTCCTTAATGTCACAATAATTAGTTTTGATTCAAGATATATTCTACCTGTTATATTTTAACATAATAGGGACCAGTGTAGGTAAATATTTGTATAAAGAGATGTATTGCATGCCTTCAGAACATTGGTTATTTACACTCAGATTAGTGCAATAATTTTATATGATGTTTATGCAAAATCACACTTCAGTACAACAATGACGGATGATCCAGCCTTCAATTTTCTGCAAAATTTTCTGACAAAATATTGTGAAAATTGTTGATTTTACTATTTTAGCAGTTTTCAGAACAACTTTTAAAAGAGATGACAAATTCCATTTCCATTTTTTAAATATGGAATATCAATGTGTTTTATTAGATTTTGTGAACTCTTTCATGTTAATCCCCTTTTACAATATTATTTGTGTTGCTTATTCTGAAACTTATTTTTTTCTTCTTAATCTCATTACTTTTACATATTCAAACTCAAAATAAATTGTATACTCATATTTTCTCCTATTGTCATTTTTATTTTTACCCTAATAACTAATCCAGTTAAAATAATATTTCCACATGTCACCTTGAATATCTAACTTAACCTATTCTCCCAGGTGTGTAGATTATTTCTTAACACTTTTTATTAAATCATATCAACAGTGATAGCAGCTATGAAGAAGAACTAAGCTGACATTTTGAAACTGAAGAATAAAACCTACTAGAGGGACTTAACAGGCTTTGACCAGACCAGAGAAATAATAATCAAACCTGAAGACAGGATTTTTGTACTTACTGAGGCACAGGAGCTAAAAGAAAAATAATGAAGAAAAATGAAGAGAGCCTGAAGGATTTATGGAACATATCAAATGGGTCCACAGACACGCTGTAGGAGTCCCAAAAGGAGATGAAAAAGAGAAAAGGGCAGAGACCCTATTTGAAGGAATCATGGCTAAAAACTTCTCAAATTTGAGAAAAATGGACATACAGCTTCAAGAAGCTCAATTCACCCCAACTAAGATACATCTAAAAAGACAAACACAGACACATCATAATGAAACCATCAAGTGTTCAAATTCTCTTTAATTTGGAAAGCATCGAGAAAAAGTGGTTCATCACATATAAGGCAGCTCTGAGATCTGCTATATGACATGCTTATGATAACAATACGGTCCATTTAACAACAGCCGAGCACATCTCAAGTTTTGTGTTCTTGATTACAATAAAAACCAAATTGATGTTAATATTTAATGTCTGAGTTCCTAATATTTTTTTCATTCTCCATTGAAAATATCCAATGTAACACACACACACACACGCACATGCACATGCGTGCACAACTTTCTATGAATAAAAATTATTTCAACTGTTTGAGGTATTGTTTATAAGCCATTGACCTCAAAGAGATGGCATATAATATTTAACTTTTAACAAAATATTTTTTCTGGGTCAAAAGTCCAGAATTATAACTACACAAGATATGTTTACACAGACAACTGAAAATAGTCTCAGAAATACTTTCAGTCAAATTTTTAGAGGTGTTGAAAATATTTTATATTCTAAGCATGAAGACTCAATGCCATTGCCCTTTCTATCTAAAAATGCGACTGTTGAATCAGAAGTAACCAGTTAAATTATTTAATTTAATTAAGTGACCAGCATGCACAAAACACACTGTGTTCTTTAAGAAGTCTAAAACACAGTTGACTTGACTAGGCAAATAATGAAAAATAAAATAAGTAAGAGTTAAATGTTCCAAATCAACTTTTTTTCTATTAGAGCTAAAAGAACATTTACACAGTATCATGTATTGCAAAAAGCAAGCAGAGACTCAATATTTTGTTCATATGGTATGAAAACTGGACTTGATTTTGGAATGTGTCACTATTCTAAAGAGCTTTTAGGCTCTCTAGGGTGGGGCAAAAGTAGGTTTACAGTCATTTGTATGAAAAATAATACAATAATTAATAAGAATACAAGAATAAACTGTTCCATGTACTCACAACTGTAAACCTATTTTTGCCAACCCCTTTATTTTAAAAATTTTATTCAGAACTTTTTTTAAAGATTTTTAAATTAATTTTTGGTGAGAGAGGAAGGGAGAGGGAGAGAGAGAGAGAGAGAGAGAGAGAGAGAGAGAGAGAGGAGAGAGAGAGAGAGAGAGAAACATCCATGTGAGAAACATTGACCAGCTGCCTGGTGCAGGCCCCTACCGGGGATCCAGCCTGCAGCCCAGGCATGTGCCCCGACTGGGAATGGAAGTGGTGACCTTTAAGGGGAGGGGATGGTGCCTGAAAGTGAACCACACCAGCCAGAACTTCCTCAGATCATTTTTAAAATTTATCTTATTGTTGAGAGTATTACAGATGCCCCCCTTCCCCCCTATTGCTCACTTCACACCGCACCCCTGCCCAGGCTGTCACTACACTATTGTCTGTGTCCATGGGTTATGCATTTTTGTATATTAGTTCTTTGGTAAATCTCTCCCCACCCACCCACGCCTTCCCTCTGAGAATCACTTTAAATTTTAAATGGTGCAATTACTCAAAAAGGAAAGAGATAAAACACAGTTCACTGAAAGGCATTGAAATAAAATAGGCAGGCTCTTACACGTTATCTTTATCACCTATTTGAGCATAATATAAACATTTATAGCTTACACAGAAACTCCTTTTCCTAATTGGCTAATCCAGTCTCCATTCTTTTCAAACTCTTCAATTTTCACTGTTAATTTCTCTCTCAGAGAGCCATGTTATTTTGCAATCAATCAATATTTGTTAATTAAAGTGGAAAGCATTAAGTAGAGGTAAAATTATGTTACCTTTCTATAGCTCAATGTATTTGTTACGTATCTATTGAGAAAACGCGTATTCTCCCTGCGGCTACAAAATCCTGGAAATGGTTTTGCTCCTACATCCTTCCTGGCCTAGTAGGGCTGCCAACAGCGTGGAACTGTTCCATGTTGCCCACTCAGGGGTCCTCATGGAGAGCCTGCCGTGATGTGTGCACACCCGCTGGGCCCTGGCCCCGAGGCCCTGGTGCTGCAGGAGTGTCAGTTGCAGGTGTTGTCTGTGGTTCTGTTACTGCCACAGGCAAGATTTTGCAGGAGGCAGCAGATGAGTTTCTCTCTCATGGATGTTTCTCTCTCTCTCTCTCCCTCTCGCTTCCTCTCTCTCTAAAATCAATAAGAACATACTTTAAAAAGAGTAATATGAAATATCTCTATAGTATACTAAATTGCTAGGCTTTTTCTTATTTTGTTTGCCTTTCAAGTAATCTGCCTATCAAATAAAATATTTGATTCATATTATATTCCCTCAGTATTTTCAAAGTATTTTCTAAGTTTTTGGCTTGTTTAATTTTTTACAATACAGTATCAACATAATCCACTTAAAAAAATCTTACTGTTGTTTTTGTTAAGTTCACATTGAGCTAATAAAATCAGTGTAAACAGACATCTTTCATAGTGTTTTCCTATCCAAGAATGAGTTATACCTTAAATATTGTTTCAGTTTATGTAAGTCAGCTGAGTTATATAATACCTTCATACTTTTTATTAAGTGTATTTCTAGATATTTAATATTTTGGTTGTTATATATGTAATCTCTTCTTCCTTTAAATATTAAGTAGCTGCTATAAATTTTAAATATCTACCTTGTCACGTCACCTCACTTAATTCCATGATTCCTGATAAATTTCTCATTGATTCCACAAATACTGAACTACCTAATGATATAATGCATAGAGAAGATGATTTCACGATCCCCTTTTACAAGTTCATGCTTATTATTTTTTTTCTTAAGAATGTTAGTAAGCTTATCCCTTCAATGATAACTATCCTGGTATTTCCTGCCAGGAGCTCACTAACTTCGTTTTGACATAGAAGTTTTCATCGGATCTTATTTTGTTGGGAATGTGTGTCAGAACTTCCTCAAATGCTTGAAGATGAGGTTATGGTTTCCTCTCCCTGAGTCTATATTTTAGTAAAATGTACTAATAGATTTTTAAAGCCATGCTGAGCTAGTTCTCATTGAATGCCTAGAATGAACTGACTTTGCTTTGGTGTATTTTTCTGTGAAGTGCTGCTACATTGTTTTCCAATATAATTTTATATTGCTATTCCCACTTAGGTGCTTAAATAGTCTTTTTTATCTTACCTTTGTCCATTTTAGTTTCCATGTTATAGCAAATTTGAAAGAAAGCATTAGTATCATCAGCTCCTTGAAAATGCAACCAAGCTAACTAAGGCAGGTTTTCCGATCATGGCACACAGCAGGGTCCCCTCAGCCTCCCAGCAGAGGCTGCTAGGACCCGTTTTCTAAGGCAAACAAGGCAAAAACAACAGTTTACTCTAGAAAATGCAAGACACAAAATGGGGTCAAGACCACTTTTGGTCCTGGAAGGCCATTATTCAAATCAGTTCGGTCACTGAGACATCCCCTCTACTGTCATTGTGTAAGAAAAGTGACTAGAATGTTAAACATGTTAAATGCATGTAACTATGAATTCTCTCAGGGTGGTGAGTGTGTGTGGAGGGGGAAGGGAAGCCAGAAGTGGAAAAGGGCATAGAAGGATAAATGACGATGGAGGAAAAAGTAGGCATATCTCTCAAAAATGTACACTGGAGTGTTTTTTAAATAAAAAGAATAGACTTTAAAAATGTATACAACTAACCTATCTTTTTTATATCTTTTTATTTTTAACACAAATTTTTAAAAAGCTGCATATAACATGTTTAACCTAGTGAGAGAACATAAGAGCAAAGTATAAGCTATCACATCTGCAATAAACAAAACATCACTTTCCCCTCAAAGCCACCAGGTCACAGGGACACTGAATTGTGAGGTTGTTTTTCTATGGTTCACACACAGGAAACACTATTACTAGTTCTTTGTGACTGAAAGGCTTGTCCAAGTAATGGATATTATATTGCCTCTCTTTAAAACTGTGTCTTCAATATTTGACCAATAGCATGAATCAACAAGGGGCCAATGTACTTCTTGAGAATAACAGCTTAAGCACATAAAATTGTTCTGTGCCATTTTGTTAAGCAGTGTCACCCTAATAATTAAATAAAAAAGTTTCTTTTTAATTATTCTGTGTAAAATGCCTAAATAATTACTATCACATTACTCAGGCACAAGTCGTTTACTCTTGCATAGCAACCTACATTTGATTTATAGTTTATGTTCTGTGGCAAATGTTACCTCTAGATAAGCTACAGCAATATTTTCTAAAACAACCTGTTGTATTAGCATGGTCTGTATGAAAAGAAAACCTCTCACACTCAGGCAGGCCCATTGGAAACAGACTCTAGGTTCCCAGAGTTCCCAGAGGAAGCCCTGCCAACCTTCGGGGGAAAGAATCGACTTAATGTTAAAATAAACATCAGAAAACACCACTACCCTCCCAAACATGCTCAAAGTTCAATAAGAATAATAATTTAAAACTTAAAAGCATGCTATTCGAGAAATTTAAGCCTAAATTCATGAGTGTCCGCATTTTTCTCAGAGCTGTAACCATCTCCTAAAAGCTCCCGAAGATTAGGAATTTAAGGGACTAGAAGAAAATGCAGGTCTGGCCATGGCTGCCCTCAGCTGCCCCAACATTTGTCTTATTTCCACGGAGGAATTCTATGGCGTATTATTCTCTGCAACTTCTAAGGCTTGTAAATTGTAAGATTCAACAAAAAGATGCAAATGACACTATTTTACTAAAGTTTGAAATTCAATATATAGACTAAAGGGTAGTGAATTACTCATGTGGCTGTAATTTGCAAGTAGAAATGCAAAAAAATTATAATAATAATTTTATTGTCAGAAGCAGATTTTCCCAAGCCAGTTCCTATTCTTCTATCTTTCTGTAAGTAAGCCAATGGCCACACGATGGCACAGGAGCTGGAGGTCAGCTCCTTAACTAGTAGTTTGGGAATTTGTTTGGGATCCCAAGGTAGACACCAATGCCCTGACATCAATTCAGTGATGCCAACATCTAAAGAGATGAAACAAGCTCTGTGGCTGGTGTTCTAAGACAACACCATAGGCTGCACAGGTGTGACTTACCTGGTCATGAGAAACGATCTAAACAAAAGCTCTGCACCTAGAGCAAGACGCCCCATGGGAAAATCATTACTGCAGAGCACTGGCTTACTACTCTGAGAGGGAAGTACAACACAGTGGCTGCTTTCAAAACATGAGGGATCTTCCAGGTATACTCAGACAGCGAAATAATGGGCATCAACTATATATAGCTACAGATCTACAAATAGGTATAGAGATGGACACAGGTACATGCACAGACAGAGGGACAAACACAGGCACAGACACAGACATAAGCACAAGAACAGGTAGACATAGACACAGGCACAGACAAACACATAGACACAGACATGGACACGGGCACAGGCACAGGCACAGGCACAGACACAGACACAGGCACAGACAAACACATAGACACAGACATGGACACGGGCACAGGCACAGGCACAGGCACAGACACAGACACAGGCACACACACAGACACAGGCACAGACACAGGCACAGACAAACACATAGACACAGACATGGACACGGGCACAGGCACAGGCACAGACACAGACACAGGCACAGACACAGGCACAGGCACAGACACAGGCACAGACAAACACATAGACACAGACATGGACACGGGCACAGGCACAGGCACAGACACAGGCACAGACACAGGCACAGGCACAGACACAGGCACAGACATAGACAAAGGCACAGGCGCAGACACAGGCACAGGCACAGAAAAAGACACGGGCACAGAATAGACAAAGAAATAGACACAGAGACAGACACAGGCACAGACACAGTCACAGAAATAGACACAGACATAGACACAGGCACAGACACAGAGACAGGCACAGGCACAGACACAGACACAGACACAGAAATAGACACAGACACAGGCACAGGCACAGACACAGAGACAGGCACAGGCACAGACACAGACACAGACACAGACACAGACACAGGCTAGACACAGACACAGGCACAGAATCAGGCACAGGCACAGACACAGACACAGACACAGACACAGACATAGACACAGACACAGACACAGACACAGAAATAGACACAGACATAGACACAGACATAGACACAGGCTAGACACAGACACAGGCACAGGCACAGAGACAGGCACAGGAACAGACACAGACACAGATACAGACACAGACACAGATACAGACACAGGGTCAGGCACAGGCACAGGCACAGGCACAGACACAGGCACAGGCACAGACATAGATACTTTGCTTTGTTAAAACTATGGAAGCTTACAAATCCCTCCTTATAAAAATTTTGAGCAAGACTCATATTTCCATATTCCAGAAAACTCATATAGGGGGTTGGATTTCACGTAGTCATCCGAAGGCAGTTTACTAAGCAATATCAATAAATATAGACACCAAGCAATATCTGCCTCAGGAATATCTGTATTTTAAAGAGCAACCCTGATAAAAGACACCTCTTTTCGGTTCCAGGAAGTGACCGTCTGATCGGGGACACAGTGTGTGCAGGAGAGAAATGACCTGGGTTCATGAAGACAGAGCACATGGAAGTCAAAGCTATCTGTCCTAGATGAGACAGTGGGTCCTGCCTGCCCGGTGCTGCATGGAATGCCTCCCTGCGCCCTCCCCACACCCGGAGGGGCAAGAAGTCTATTGAGTGGGCTTCTCTGGTGAGTGTCGTCCCCTCCCCTTGCTGTCCTATGGTTCAGGGAGGCTGCACCTCTCCCAGCTCCCACTGACAGGTGGCATGTCCATGCCAGAGCGCATGCCCATGGTGCCTGCAATGCCCGCTGGCCAGGGTGTCAGACCAGACCCCCCCACACACACCCCCGGACAAGCAGGGAGATCCTCTTCCGAAGGGACTGTGGGCTGTGACAGAAATGAGGCCAGAGCCAGTTTCAAGCAGAGCAGAACTGCGGACTGCAGCAAATAGCCTGTGTGAATGAGCACCGAGCACGGACCAGCCTTCCTGAGGGCTAACGCCTGGGCTCCCAGGACAGCACCTCACTGTGCAGGAGGCCAGTGACCTCCACACACCCCACCCCAATCTTGCACAGTGTCCCCACTATTAGCACACTTGGCCTGACTGGTACATTGTTACAGCTGATGAACCATTGAAACATCATAGACCAAGCCCACAGTGGACACAGGGGCTCACGCTTGGGTTGAATGTTCTGTGGGTTGAGTCACTGTATAATAATATTGAACCACCATTATAGTATCACAGAGTTGATTTACTACCCTAAAATTTACTGCTCCATGCACCCATGTCTCTCTCCTCCCTAACCCATAGCAACCACTGGTCTTTTTATTATTTTGCTAAGGTTTGGCCATTTCCAGAGTTTCACGTAATAGGAATCACACAGTACGTAGCCTTTTCAGACTGTTTCTTTCACTTAATAACGTGCATTTAAGGTCTCTCCCACCCTCTAACGGTCTGGTAACTCATCCTCTCCTCCTGCGGAGTAATATCCCATTGTTTGGCTAGGCCACAGTTCACTCATGCACTCACCTAGGGAAAGACACCTTCGTTGACTCCAGGTGTTAGCATTAGAGGAGAAGCTGCAATAAACATTTGCATGCAGGTTTTCGTGTGGACACAAGTGTTCAGGTCCTTTGGTAAGCATCATGGAATGTGATTGCTGGATGGTATAAGAATGTACTTAGAGCTCTGCACAGCAAAAGACACCATCAACAAAATGAAAAGGGAGCCACTGTATGGAGAAACATATTTGCCAATGATACATCTGATAAGGGGTTAATTTCCAAAATATACAAGAAATTCATACAATTTAACAAAAGGAAGACAAACAATCCAATTAAAAAATGGGCAAAGGACCTAAATAGATACTTCTCCAAAGTGGACATACAGGTGGTCAAAGGACATATGAAAAAATGCTCTAAGTCACTGATCATCTGAGAGATGCAAATTAAAACAACAATGAGGTATCAACGCACACCTGCCAGAATGGCTATCATCAACAAATCAACAAACAAGTGCTGGTGAGGATGTGGAGAAAAGGCAACCCTAGTACACTACTGGTGAGAATGGAGGCTGGTGCAGCCACTGTGGAGAACAGTATGGAGTTTCCTAAAAAAGTTAAATATGGAACGCCCATGTGACCCAGTGATCCCACTTCTAGGAATATATTCTACGAAACCCAAAGCACCAATTAGAAAGGATATATACATCCCTATGTTCATAGCAGCACAATTTGCAATAGCTAAGCTATGGAAACAGGCCAAGTGCCCATCCATAGCTGAGAGGATAAAAAGCTGTGGCACATTTACACCATGGAATACTATGCAGCTGTAAAAAAAGAGGGTTCTCTTATCCATTGGGGCAGCATGGAGGAACCTGGAGAGTATTATGCTAAGCAAAATAAGCCAGTCAGAGAAAGCCAAGTATCACATGGTCACACTCATATGTGGAATCTAATGAACAAAATAAACTGATAAACAAAATAGATCCAGAGACAGAGAAGCCTGGAATAAACTGGAATCTCAGAGGAAAGGCAGGGGTTGGGGGGTGGGGGTGAGGAAAGATTAACCAGGGAACTTATATGCATAACCCATGGACACAGACAGTAGTGTGGTGAGGGCCTGGGAGGGTTGGATGTGGGGTGGAGGGGATTAGCGGGGGGTGGGGAAGGCACATCTGTAATACCTTCAACAATAAAGATAATTTTTATAAAAATTAATGGACTTAATTTTGTAAGAAACCACCAAACTGTCTTCCAAAGTGGCTGCACCACTTTGCATTCCCATTAGCATATGAGAGTGAGTGTCTGCTGCTCCACATCCTTGCCACACTTGTCTTTGTCAGTGTTCTGGAGTTTTCCATGTGAGTAGATGTATAGCAGAGGAGCGCTCTGCACAGCGTGCTAGTAGTGGGGGTGCTGTGCACGACTGGGGGCAGGGCATGTGGGAGATCTCTGTGCTTTCTGCTCAATTTTGTCATGAACCTAAAACTGCTCTAAATAGCAAAATCGTTAATGAACTAATGTTACATGAAAAAATATTCACTAATGCAAAGAAACCAGAAAAGAAGGAATAAAAGATTAAAGACAGCTGTTCTGGGATGCTCAGGAGTGCGCTGAGGGCTAAGAGGTCTCATGCCTGCAGAGTTCGTTGATCTGAAAGATCATGTCAAAAATTTGGGATTTCGAGCCTAGAAGTCCCAACTTCCTAAGTAGAGCTTCAAAGCACATGTTCTGTGGCTGGAAGTTTCCACTTTTGGTTTGGGAAGACTATATCTCTTACTGTTATTTTATTGGTAGATTTCATCTTTCAGAACTAAATTACTACAAGTTTTTGTATGTCTAGTAATTGTGTTTGTGCAGCAAACCCTGCCTGGAATAGGCAGCGTATGCCGACAGAGCAGGACAACAATAAAATGTGCCCCAGTGACTCGTGGAGGCAGGTCGTCGACCCTTTTCTCTCATCCACATCATTCACGGGGAACAGGTGCGGCGGCAGTCGCCACGCTCTAGCCAGAGGCCTGGGAAAAGGGTCCCTGGGAAGACAGTGGTTGGGGCGACACAGCCAGGCTGGCCTAAGTCACAGACAGCTCTGGGCATGTCCATTAGGTCCAGGTCCCGGACATCTGACCCAAAGTAAGAAGGCTTCAGGCAGCAGAGGAAACACAGCCAGAATAGCTTCACTTCTTTCAGTTTACACAAGATTCATCCTCAAGTCCATCAACCTTTTGAGTAATTAACTTAATCTCTCTGAAACTCCATCCAATACACATCCTAAAGTAAGATGGAAATACACTTAATTATGCTTTGGAAACCATACCACTGTCAAATTTAAACCTAGGTAAGGACTGTAATTTGAGCTACATTCTCTACATTTTCTGACAAAAATTCACAGTAAATCATGAGTTAAGTCGGGAGATATTATATTTAACTAGAGGGCCGGTGCACGAAATTTGTGCAAGGGGCTCAGCCCTCACAGCTCCACAGCTGCCTCAGCCCTTGCAGCCCTGGCTTCATCCGGAAGGTCATCCAGAAGGTTGTTTGGCTGTCTGGTCTAATTAGCATATTATGCATTTCTTATTATAGATGCTTCTCTTTGATACATCAAGTCTGTCAGTACCAGAAAAATCAGGTTATGCTGACAGGACACATTCTTCCACTGTGAGTGTACTTATAAGAGTCACCATATTTCAGAGCCCAGAGGGGCATTGAAGGTCACCTAGGGAAGCAGTCACTCCTCCCAAAGGAAGAGAATTGGTTTTAAAATGATATAAACGTAAGCAGCACGCACTGATGTTTGGTAAAATAACGCTACTTTTGACTTATTCAATACTAGAGGCCCAGTGCACAAAAATTTCTGCACTGGGCAGGGGGTCCCTCAGCCCGGCCTGTGCCCTCTTGCAGTTTGGGACCCCTCGGGAGATAACGACCTGCTGGCTTAGGCCTGCTCCCGGGTGGCAGAGGGCAGGCCCAATCTCTAGGTGCAGCCCCTGGTCGGGCTCAGAGCAGGGCCAATTGGGGAGTTGGGGCGCCGCCCCCTATCATGCACAGAACAGGACGATTGGGAGGTTGTGATGCCATCCTCAGTCATGCTCAGGGTAGGGCCGATTGGGGGGTTGGGGCACCATCCCCTGTCACACTCAAGGCAGGGTTGATGGGGAGGTTGCGGCACCACCCCCTGTCACACACAGAGCAGGGTCAATCAGAGGGTTGGGGCACTTCCCCCTGTCACGCACAGAGCAGGGCCCATCAGGGGGTTGAGGTGCCGCCCTCTATCACCCACAGAGCAGGGCCGATCAGGGGGTTAGGTTGCCGCCACTCTCACACTCAGGGCAGGGCCGATGGGGAGGTTATGGCTCTACCCCGTCACACACAGAGCAGGGCCCGGGGGGGGGGGGGGTTGGGGCGCCGCACCCTGTCACACACAGAGCAGGGCCGATCAGGGGGTTGGGGAGCTCCCCCCATCAGGCACAGAGCAGGGCTGATCAGGGGGTTGGGGCGCCTTCCCCTGTCACGAACAGAGCAGGGTGGATAGGGAGGTTGTGGCCCTGCCCCATCACACACAGAGCCGCAGGGCGATCAGGGGGTTTGGGCACTGCCCCCTGTCACACTGATCCTGGAGCCGGGAGGCCTCGCGGCTCCGCTGATCCCAGTGCTGGGAGGCATATTACCCTTTTACTATATAGGATAGAGGCCTGGTGCACGTGTGGGGGCCGGCTGGTTTGCCCTGAAGGGTGTCCTGGATCAAGGTGGGGGTCCCCACTGGGGTGCCTGGCCAGCCTGGGTGAGGGGATAATGGCTGTTTGCAGTGGGTCACACACCCTTCAGGGTGGGGGTCCCCACTGGGGTGCCTGGCCAGCCTGGGTGAGGGGCTGAGGGCTGTTTTCAGACTGGGGGTGACTGAAGCTCCCAACGACTCCTTTTTTTCTTTTTTCTTTTTTTTATTCTGGGCCAGCTTTAGCTTTGAGGCTTGGCTCCAGCTCTTAGGCCTCTGCTGCTGAAAGAAGGTTTCTGGCCTTTGCTTACAATGTTGCGATCCTGCTGGCTGAAGCCTGGCAACGGACTAAAGCAGGTTTCTGGGGTTTTGTTTAGCTTCTATATGTGTTACATAGTTGCTTAGAGTTGCAGCTCAGAGGCCTGCAGCGGCAGGCGGGGAACGTTGGAGTCCTCCATCACTGAAGCAAGCAAGCCTCATGTTAGTTTCAAGCTGCCTGGCTGCCGGCCGCCATCTTGGCTGGCAGTTAATTTGCATATTGTCCTGATTAGCCAATGGGAAGGGTAGCAGTCGTACGCCAATTACCATGTTTCTCTTTTATTAGATAGGATAATCACAGGCTGCCCAGGGCAATAGACAGTGTCCACCATTGTTTTTAAAGACATTTTCCAAAAAGATCTTGAGACCGGCATCTGCCTGAGTCTGTATGTCAAGTCAGCACCTTCCTAACTCTTGATGCCAAGTTTAAATCTTTCAGGTGGATGTCTCAGACTGAAACACATATTCATCTTTTGTAATCAAATGCATTAAAAGCACATAACTATTCCCCTTTGTCAAACTTCGTATTCTTTTGGCTCACATAATTAAAAATATCTTCTTGCTATGGTTTCTTTCCTCCTTTTTAATCATTTCAAAATTACTATTGTCCTGACACATTGGCAAGGCTGAGATATTCTTTTTTATACAAAATAGCCCTAAACATGAGGCGTGGACCAAGGCTCAAAATGCCTGATACAAATTGGAGAAACCAGAATAAATTCAAAACATCACATTAAAAAAATGGTTTCTGTCCAATAAACCTGCTGAATTCCCGAATGCACAAACCCCAGTGTCTCACCCACGGCCGCGACTCACCTTCCATGTACTTTTGCCCCAAAAATAAAAATAAAATGTCTTTTCTAACTCGTCAGGGAAAATGTTTTATGAGCAAATGCAACATAACCAATACTCTGTTGTTATAAGCAACGAAAAAGAAGTCCCTGGCTAACTACGTGCCGGACACTGTGTTTCAAAAGCTGGTGTGTAAGACGAAGGCGCCAGCACTGAGCTCAGCTTGGAGGCCCAACTGATCGCTCACGACATTTGCTTCTTTCTAACCAAGGGCCTGTCCGCCTGCCGCCAGCCTGCTGGGCACAGGCCTCCCGGGCACTCAGCCAGGCCAGGCCCCCAGGCCAGGCCCCCAGGCCAGGCTCAGTAACAGCAGCAGCATCGGGCTGACAACTCCCTCTCAGGCTCTTGAGACCTTCGCCTCCAGCTCTTGCAGACCATCCTCCAAGCACAGCCCTGGCTCTGCTGAGGCCCTAGGGCTGCAGAAGCTGCCCCTTGACCCGCACCCTCCCTGCCCATCCCCACGCCCCTCCCACCTCAGTCTCACCCTGCACCCTCCCCGCTGGTGGCTGCCTCCTGGAGGGCTGGGCTCTGGCCACCCGAGTGCTTCCTCTGTGGGTCTTGACCAGATAACAGATGCATAGACCTGGGGCTTCGATGGCAACCGCCTCTCACAATTTGGGGGGCTGGGGCGTTTCAGGGCAAGGTGCCTGCTAACTAGTATATGGTGGGTCGCATGTGCTCACAGCTCCCCTGGGGGTCCTCGCGTGGAGAGGATCGCTCCTCGCTGGCCTCCTGTTTGCAGGGCACGGACCTACTCATGGAGGCTCCATTTCCAGGACCAACCCCCACAGGCCCCCTGCAGCACCCACTGGGGATGAGGGTCACCCTCTGGCTTCTGCAGGACAGCACCGCGGTGCCTAGTCCCTCAGTTGTGGGCTCTCTGGAGGGAAGGATGATGCCACTGCACTCTGTGCCCTGAGACAGGAAGTGTGTCCATGCCCTGCAGGTGGCGCCGCCTCACCCCTTCCCCAGGACTGGGCTCTCCTGGGAGCTGGAGTCGCTCCACAGTGCAGGGCCCCACTGGCTGCTTCGGGAGGTGTCCTGCTGGGGAGCCCCCCAACCCCATCCCTTTCTCCCTCCAGGCTGGGCCTCGGGCTGGGGGAGAGGGGGAGGTGAGGCATGGGAGCAGCCTGCAGGGCCAGTGCAGGGCAGCCTCAGTCTTCAGGAGGATTTTCAATGAAAAACAAGCAATAATGTAAATGTCTGGTTCAAAGGTAACAATAAATAGATTAGACAAACATGTGAATAGCACATGAAACATTAAAACTGAAAAGTTACAAAATTCCAATCGTGTAAGATTATGTGTAAAAAAAAAAAAGTTGCAAAATTGCATTAATCTCACCGTGACCACGAGGAAACTTCTTCCATTTAACACGCAGAACCAGCTCATGGATGGACAGGGTTGGCCATTCCTCATAGTAGGGACACCCACGGATTAGTTTCACTATTTGTTTATTTTCAAACTTTATTTTTTCCTGTAAAAAAAGGTATCAAATTTTCTCTGTTAGATAATTTAAAAAGAAGAAAAAAATAGATAAATGTCAGTGAAAGGAAAATAAAGGTTACATGATATGATTTTACATAAAATACACTTGAATTTTATCAGAGCATCATTCTATGACCACATAACCATAGCTACAGGTCTGCTACTAAAGTTTGATTTTCCCACCTTTCATAATATTTTATGAATGTTTTAGTATTAAACAAAACTGTCATAGTCAAGACTAAACTCAAAAGTTGTATTGAGCATCTATCTATGTATATAAAAGCCTAAGTGACCATTCAACTGGTAGCTATGACATGCACTGACCACCAGGGGGCAGATGCTCAACACACAGGCCTGGAAACACGGAACAGGCTGATGAAACTCAGAGAGAAGGGGTAGGGGGAGGGCAGGAAGAGGTTAACCAATGATCTTATATGCATACTAGAGGCCCGGTACACAGATTCATGCACAGATAGGGTCCCTCTGCCTGGCCTGTGGGGATTGACCAAAACCAGCTCTCCGACATCCCCCGAGGGATCCCGGATTGTGAGAGGGTACAGGCCAGTGCAAGGGACCCCACTGGTGCTCAAATATGTGCACTGGGCCTCTAGTATCCAATAAGTAACACTGATATTTTGAAAAATAAAAACCAAACTTACAAAAAGAGTTTTGAAAGCCAGCTGCTCTGAAGCCAGGATGGAAGGAGGCTGCATTTTGAGAACATCATTAGCTTCACCACCACCACCGCCATCGTGGTGTTGAAAAAGACCCCAACTAGCAGAGACCTGGATCAAGCACACAGGCTCTCCCCGCTCCTGCCCACAGAGCACCCAGCCCTGGCTCAGCCCTGAGGGCTGGACCATCGGGAGGGGCAGGTCTCTGACACACACTTCCTTGCCCTCTAGTGAGGGGCTAGGGGAGGGACACACTTTGGGTCTGACTAAAAGAGACATTGTCAAACAGAGTAAAGGCGTCACCTTGATGCCTCAGGATTGGGGTGGAATTCAGCTGTGTGGCTTGCCTGCAGCTGGGTTACGCTGTGGGAGCCAGTCACCCTGAGGCACTTCCCCAGGGCAGGCAGCAGAGACTCAGCTGCCTGATCATCCTGGAAGCCTAGCACCTGACACCCCAAAACACACATTTGTTGAATGAAAAAATAAATTTTAAATTTATGAAAAACAAAAAGCCATAAAAATATACATAAAGGATGAGTGGGGGAGTGAGCTCACAGCCCCAGGCAAGCCCACGGGCCTGGCCCTGGCATGTGCAGGGAAGGCTGCCAGCAGGATTCCCATCAGGGCACAGCCCGAGCTCTGGGCTGGACCCCCAGAGGAGGCAGCCAATCCGTGCTTCGCCCTCACATCCATGTTTCTCTCTCCCCCACGCTCCCTCTCTCACTAAAAACCAATTTTAAAAAAAGTAGGTTTATATGTTTGTATGGAAAATAATAAACTGTGTTTCACACACACAACTGTAGGCCTACTTTGGCCCCACCCTGTATATCCATAAAGACCTTTTTTTCCCTACTTCAATTACCTATCACTATTGGAAATTTAAGTAAAGGCCATTTTTATGTTGTCCAGGTCAAATCAAATTAAAAATAAGAGCGATATGAGCATCTGTTCAGAGAGGCAAAATTTTCTTGAATCTACAGCCATGTTGTGTTAATATATAGATTAGATTTGATCATACCGATTTAAACTTTGCATAATTGTCTGCAGAGATCTTAAGAAGTTCACAATCTTCTTCTGTCACCACTGAGGACACCATTCGGTCCAACTGAGTCTGAGCTGTGACATCCAGGGTCCCAAAGGTGCTCCATGGTCTAAGCTATAAGAAACCACAGGCAACTTAAAGTTCATTTCACTGGCAACATGAGCAGAGCAGTGAGATGCCTAGGAAGGTCTGGGGGGAGAGATGCCAGGGAGAGAGGCAGGGCGAGAAATGCAGGGAGTGGGGGAAGATGTAGGGAGAGAAATACAGGGGGGTGGGGCGAGATGCAGGGAGCGCACCTCCAGGAGGGAAGGGGTCAGAGCAACCAAGTGGGTGTCAGGCTTCTGCCCAATGTCACTCCCCAAAGCGAGAAAAATTTCCACTGTTTTCAGAACATGAAGGAAACAGCTTAGGACATTATTCTGTGTCTTTGCTAAACATTAAGTCTTTGAAATACAGCCATAGTAATGTAATCCATTCATTTTTCATTGCTGTGTGACTAGACTCGTTATGTATTCATTCTTTTGTTGCTGGACATGTGTTGTTAGCAGTAGTTGGCTATAAAACGATGACATGGACATTAGCGTACATGTCTCCTCATTTCATACATGACTATTTTTCTGAGACACATGCCTAGGGGAGCACTTGCTGGGCTACAGACGTGTCCGCAGCTCAGCATCTGATAGATGTTTTCCGAGAGCAAGTTCTAACTCACCCCCCTTCCCAGAGTGTCAATGCAGACAGTGGCTGCCTCTGTGCAGCTTCTCCAACACTGTGTGTTGCCTAGTCCTATGTAATAAAGAGGTAATATGCAAATAGTCACCACACCATCATGTGTAACCACTGATCAGTAGGAGGCCGGGGCAGCCACCTAAGAGCAGTGGAGAGCTGCAGGAGGATGGGGCGGAGAGCTAGGGGCGGAGAGCTATGGGCGGTGGGCAGGGCAGCCAGCTGAGGCAAGCAGCAGCGAGCTACTCGCCCACAGTTTCATGCACAGGGCATGCAGGGCCACTAGTCTTTAATGTTTTCCCACTTGGTGGCAAGTACTATGATTGATTGCACCTTTTGTTATTTATTTACATTTATTTTTAAATGTAAAAATTGCCTACTGCATGTTTCCTGGATTGCTAGTGGTGGAGCGCCTGCCTTTGCCTGTGCCAACTCCTTTACACATAGGATCTCCTCTGTAGAGGCTGTTTCTGTGGTCAGTGTATTTCCTGTTACACATGTGGATCGTCATGGGTTCCAGGTAATGATCCTTGGCCACCTGTGAACGTTAAAGTATCATCACCCGATATGTGCCTGTCTTTTCATTACTTACGATACCAAACAAATATCCCTACAGTTTACTTCTAAAAGAACCTCGTTTTACAAGCTTTTGCTTTCATGACATCATGAAGAAATTCTGCCATGTATTCTAAAATATTTGAGTTCATTCTTTTTACAATTAAACTTCTGACCCCACTTTGATGTTTCTGTGCAACGTGAAGTAAGCATCCAGTTTTAAATTTTCTGTTCACGTAGACACCGACTGCCTTAGCGCCTGTGAGCACACCATCCCATCACCTTCCCATGTTCTTTATAGCGGTGTTTCCCACCGAGAGGGCACGCATCTGCTGAGCTAACTCTCACGTCTGTGAGTCTCATTTGGCCCCTCTGACTGCCTCTCTTTAGCCATAACAACTTAAAATGAAGTCTTCCTGTCCATGAACATAGTGCAACTGCATGTGAGCCTTTCCTAAGATGAAATGTAAAATGCTGTGTGAAAAGTATTGTAACATTTTTATTACTTTTAAGTAATTGATACTTTGTGTAGCTATGTAAATAGTATCTTTTTATTAATGATATTTCTGATTATTACCTATACTTCTGTTAATTCTTGATTATCAAATCAACAATGCATTTATAAAAGTGCCTTATTGTTTTTAGTAATTTCCTTAGTGGTTTCCATTTAGAGAAGAGGCTGGCTAACTTTTTTTATAACAGACTAGAAAGCAAATATTCGCACTTTTCAAGCCATATGGTCTCTGTCACAACCACTCAACTCTGCTATTTAGAGTAAAAGCAGTTAAAACAGTATATAACCAATGGGGATGGGGGGTCGTGTCCTAATAAAACTGTATTTACAACAACAGGCTGTCATCCATGTTTTGCCCAAGGGTTCAAGTTTGCCAACCTTGGATCTAGAACTTCATTCATATTATCAAGTTCCCATATTCTCTGTTATTTATGTCTTCATTTAAAAATATATATAATCATACCAGAATATGTATGAAAATGATCTCTAATATTTAACATACAATAGTAATATTTTATATAACATATCATATGGTATCATAAAGAATATTACTAAAGTATGTTTTGTGTAATTTGAATTTTAAAAAATTAGAGTATCCATTTTTTTAAATGATATATTCCCTCCTGTAATAGCCTGCTGTCCCTTGTAAATGTTTCACATCTAATTTTCTTTGGCCTCAGAAATTAGGTTTGGAGGCTTGGTATATTTATATGTTAAATATAAGTAAACTGCATTATGTAGAATCTATTAAGCGCTTTGAGGAGGAAAGAATAAAGCTTGGGAACTTTGCTGGTCTCGGTAAAATGTACTGAGCCTGCTGTGAAAGCCTTTGGTCAATCACGGCTAATAGTAGAAGGAAAGGACTCCTTCGAAATTCACTCTTGTAGGTGAGATATGACTGTACGTGAGTACAGCACAGATCCTCTGGGAAAACAATTACACCCCTGAGCTTATCTGGGAATGTGTGTGTGTGTGTGTGTGTGTGTGTGTGTGTGTGTGTGTTTGTGTGTGTTTGTGTGTGTGTGTGGGTGTGTGTTTGTGTGTGTGTGTGTGTGTGTGTGTGTGTGTGTAGTTACATGTTGCTTGAGGAAAGTCTTCGTCAGCTCTTTAAGGAATTGTCACCATCTAGAACCCATTCAGTGAAGGCTTACTAAACCTTCAATAAACGTTTTCTTACTGATTCTGAATAATAGTCAGGGCTACAATTTTTCCAGTTTGATTTATGCAGATAGATTTGTGAGGATGGGTAAAAGTAGTGTCTTTAAAAATTCTTTACACAAAAGAGCCACAAAAGTTAATTTTCAATATTATGATACACACACACACACACACACACACACACACTCACACGTGGCTTTCACACACAACCAGCTCAGAACAGAGAACTGTGGTCATCACAACTGATGAGGACACTCTGTGCATGTGGACAGTCTCCGAGTTGCAACAGTTAGACCCATGGTTTTTCAACTTTATGGAGATGCAAAAGCAATTACACATCCAGTGGGAACTGTACTTTGAATCTTAATCTTCCCCAGGATAGTGTTACATGGATAATCCATGTCATGAGGCTGGGCAGCACCAACAAGATGATTTTGTCTAACTGGAGGCTAATGCAGGTGCCCTGAGCACGTTTAAGTAGGTGAGGCTACACAGTGACGTTCAGTAGGTCAGGTGCATTAAATCCATTTTCAACTCATGATGGCTTTATAGGGACATAACCCCATTGTAACTCAAGAAGTACCTGTGTAGACATTATTTGTCATTGAAGAAAGACATCAGGGTCTAGCTCATTAATACCACCATGGTTCCAATCACACATTTCAGGTGATATCATACAATGAACACATGTAAAAGGGGCCACTTAAACCAAGGAAGTTTATTCCCCAGTCTCAACATGGGGCCTCATTCTGACTTGTGGTTCCCACAATGCCTGTTAGTCCCCCTCATCAGAGCATTAAACCAAAGCTGGCAGCTGTTCCTCTAGCCATGCCCACTGCATCGCCAGCCTCTCCAAGGCCACGGCGAGTTTTTATTTCAGTAACAAACACATAGGTAAGTGTTCAAAATGTCAGTGGAACTGAAATGACCTTAAGGAAAGTGCCAAAATATAGGCATTTATCTTAAAGTATTGTAAAATTGTAGATGCTAAAGTGGTGTATTTTATGATGACCTATCTCACTTGGGAGACCCACGCTGAAAGTTATCATCCTGCCTTTGACCAGGGCATATGTTAATGGGATTCTTAAAAGCAGGGGAAGAAAATAAAAGAATAAAATCTGCCACTGGAAGTAATGCTGTCAAAGAGGGAGCCGAGGCTGAGTTGGAATGCCCAGCCATCTTGCCTCTAGGTTCTTTTCATCGTTTAATAATCTAATGAAAGTACAGTGCTCAGCCATCCTGGACACTGTGCTTAGGGAAGAATTTGTTAGGGACAAAGCATAATTCTTGCCATCAAGATAGAGAAAAGCACCAACTTCCAACCTGTGGCACTGCACTTATAACCTTCCCCCTGTGGCAGTAACTGATGGGGGGACACACCAGTCACAGAGGAGAGGTGGGCCGGGCTCATGCCTAGCCCCATGAAACAAAAAGAATGTGCGTGGTCATTCTAGTATCGCCACACTCAGATACATCTCAAATCACTGGGGGTTTAATTTCTACTGTTTCCAAAGGGAAAACACTGGTACAGTAAGAAAGCACTATTACAAAGAAATTGGGATTGAATTGAAATGTCAAAATACACTTGCATAAAACATGGGGCTGTTTGTTGCTTGAACAAGTGGGAAGAATCAAATAACTCTCAGGGAAGACGGAACAATGGACTGGAGGAGCTTCCAGAAAAACAGACAACCAACCTCAAGAAGTCATTGCTTTGATGTGTTTTCACGAGATGTCAAGAATCTCAAAAGAGCACTTAAAAGATTTATGCTGCTGGTGGAGAAAAAATATGCGGCATTGAACCAAGTAAAAATCATTTTTGTTGTTGTTTTTTCAAAATTACTGATCTTTAGGTAATAGAATGTTGGTACTCAAAACCCTTGGCGCAAAGAGCGCAAGAAGGGATGGATGTTTGAGAGGACGTGAGCTCTCATGGAGCCCTGCAGTGCGGACACTGTAGCGGTCTCAGAAGGAGGCAGGGAACCCACATAGCCACAGCTGGTTGTGGAAGAGCAACCAGGATGCTGAGATTCAAAACGCTCATGCATGTGGTTGTTCAAGTAATTGTTTTCCTCACATGGACAAGAGTATAGTTATCTTAATTTAAAATTGTGTTTATAGTTATTGATCTTATTCTACTAAAATAGATGCTTTATAGCCACATTAATCTTGCAACATCAGTCTCTTTTGTCTTATTCTACTTAACCTATACAATAAAAGCCCAGTGACCATTAAGGCGGTATGACCAGAACGACCAATTGCTATGATGGGTACTGACCACCAGGGGGAAGATGCTCAACGCAGGAGCTGCACCCTGGTGGTCAGTGCACTCCCACAGGGGGAGCACAGCTCAGCCAGAAGCTGGCTCACAGCTGGTGAGTGCAGTGGCGGTGGCAGGAGCCTCTCCCACCTCCACGGCAGCACTAAGGAGCAGCATGCCACGTGTTAAGGAGCAACAAGCAGGCTGACGGTAAGGAGTGAGGGGTCCCAGACTAAGAGAGGTCACAGGCCGGGCTGAGGGACCCTTCCCTCTCCAGTGTACAAATTTTGTGCACCAGACCTCTAGTAAAGAAATAAAATACTTCCTGATCCTAGGCACCACACTCAGACTTTACAAAATGGGCTCCCTGAGTTTTTATAACAACTCCAAGAAATGAGTTCCCTTATTGGCTTGGTCACTGACCAGCTTTGTGACCTTGGTTAAGTTCCTTAGCCTCCTGAGTCCATTGTCATAATTTTTAAAATGAGGGTGGTAACCTTCACTGTCCCTTCTCTGATGGTGTTCTTTTCTTCTATGTACATCCAACTTTGTTACCTATAGCATTTCCTTTCTCTCTAAAGAATTTATTTTAACATTTATTGCAAGGTAGGTACACGAGCAACAGATTCTCTCATTTTTTAAAATATATTTTTATTGATTTCAGAGAGAGGAAGGGAGAGGGAGGGATAGAAACATCAAAGATGAGAATCACTGACCAGCTGCCTCCTGCACACCCCTTACTGGAAATCAAACCCACAACGCCCATATGTGCCCTTGACTGGGACCCCTCAGTCCACAGGCCAATGCTCTATCCCCTGAGCCAAACCAGCAAAGGCTCTCAATTTTTATTTGTTTGAGAAAGACTTACTCCCCATTCACTTTTGAAGAGAATTCTAGGTTGGTGGATTTTTTTCTTTCAACGCATTAAATATTTCACTAGAAAGGCAGGGCACTGGCACACACATCCACCTCTAGGCCTGAAAAGAGAGAACCCAAAGGAGAGCTGTGTGGGGAGGACCATGTGACAGGAGCTGGGACATTAGGGGACAGAATCAGCACCCTGACCTCCTCCCTCCTGCCTCATGCCGTTCTCCGCTGGTGCTGTCCCTGGGTGGATCCAGCCACAGGCCAGTGGGCAAACAAACCCACCAAGTTAATCCCTACAATCTGTCCCTGGGGTGAAGGGCAGAGCAAAGAAGGATGGCAAGTGTCTCCATGAACAAGGGCCAGGAGAATTTACAGACTTGATGGCCTTCTCATTTTGTTTAGTGCTGAGACTGTCCTTGGCACTGGACCAGCCCAATCTTTCTAATTTCTCTCTCTTCTCTTTTTCTTCTCTAGACTTGCCTTTTATTCATTTACCACTGATCTCCCCAAACTTCACATTTGCCACTTGTTTGCTCATTTTCATTGTGAAATCATTGCTTAAAAAGAGGATTCCTCACAGAAAATGTATGTGCCTTTTACCTTCCTTTTGTCAAATTTTTCCTGTCCTTTGAAGTGACCAGCCCCCCTTCTCCACAGGTATTATCTGACACTCAGCTAAGGTGATCCCCCAACGCTGACACCCCATAGAACATTTTGTCCCAGTCACTTAGCACTACAATAGAGACCAGCTCACATTGTCATCTAGTCTGTATGTGTACATGCATTCAGCCCCAACTTGATTGCAAACTCTTCAGAGGCAAGAGAAAACTGCTCTGAGTTTCACATCCCCCATAACTTCTAATGAGGCTTTTATAAACAGTGCACACTAGACCTCAAATTTGAGAGCAGGAACCATGTCAAATTCAATTTTGGTTTCCCAGTACTTGGCAGTCAACACATAACACTGAGTGAGTAACTACTTAAGGTTTTATGAATTAATTAAATTAAAATAACCAGTGAAAGTATATTCTTTTACTAATTTACTAGAGACCCAGTGCATGAAATTTGTGCACTTGGGTGAGGGGGGGGTCTCCAGCCCAGCCTGAGCCCTCTTGCAGTCTAGAGCCCTCAGGGGATGTCTGGCTGATGGCTTAGGCTCACAGCTGGCTTCTGGCTGGGAGGCGCTCACCCTGTGGGAGTTCAATGACCACCAGGGGGCAGCTTCTTCATTGAGCATCTGTCCCCTGGTGGTCAGTGCACATCATAGTGACTGGTCGTTCTGCTGTTTGGTTGATTTGCATATTAGCCTTTTATTATATAGGATTCTCTAAGTCAATTAATGAATTGCTCCTCTGATTATAAAGAAGTTTACAGTCTGGATATAAAATTGTCTTTGTTCATGAAACATAATCATTGAAATAAAAAACATAATTTATTTTGAGTAATGTTAACAAAACATTACTAACAAAATATTGAAAGTCAATTATTATTGTTTGATGTTAAATAGTCAACCAACTTCATAGAATTGGAGATAAAGGAAAAGTATTATTTGTTTCATGTTTCAACAAACACTGAAAGGATGAAAACATTTCCGTTTTTCATATAGGACCCAGCATATCTTGAACCACCATTGAACCATCTATACTAATAATAGAGGAATATTCAAATTGTCCGGGACACCGTCACAGTAACAACTGAACAGCAGGATGCATGGAGCGACCAGGCCGGCAGGGAGGCAGTTGAGGGCAACCAGGCCAGCAAGGGGGGCAGTAGGGGGTGACCAGGCCAATGGGGGAGGCAGTTGATATGGCCAGGCAAGCAGGGTGGCAGTTGGGGGTGACCAGGCCAGCAGGGGGGTGGGCAGTGAGGAGCAACTGGGCCATCAGGGGGGCAGTTGAGGGCAACCAGGCCAGTGGGGGTGGGGGAGGGGAAGTTAGGGATGACAAGGCCGGCAGACAGAGGTGGTTAGGGGTGATCAGGCTGGCAGGGGGGACAGTTAGGAGCCAGCAATCCCAGATTGTGAGAGGGATGGCCGACTGCTGGTTTGTGAGAGGGATTCTGAGAGGGATGTCCGACTGCTAGTTTAGGCCCAATCCCTGGGAGAGGGTGCACAAATTTCGTGCACCAGACCTCTAGTATTTATCATAATGATGAATATAACTGTGGATATAACAACCTCAAAAATAGAAATAAGTGTCAGGAGGGACACAGTGGACTTAATCTAAATGACTGTGTTTGTTGCTCCATCAAAAACACATCACCATCAATTTTTGTGGGAATATATGAATCTGCTCATCACATTTGCAATCAAGGTGGACTCCATAATGATGCTTTTCAAATCCACCTACTCTCACCCCTTGAAAAATACTTTCTTCACACCTGGCCAGTGAGGCTAAATTGGTTGGGCATCATCCCATGCACTGAAATGTTGCCTGTTTGATTTCCAGTCAGGGCACATGCCTAGGTTTCCCACTCGATCCCCAGTAGAGGGCATGCAGGAGGCAGCTGATAGATGTCCATTCTCACATCAATATTTCTCTCTTTCTTCCTTTCTCTCTCTCTAACAATCAATTTAAAGATGTTTAAAATAATACTTTCTTCCAAGACACCTTACTCAGAAATATCATATTAAAAAGATAAACACGGAGTAGTTATTTTTGTGAGAGATGGTGCCGAGAGCCAGTCAGTGTAGGGGGCAGTCAGTCTTCTACCAAAGTGACTAGAGGTAAAATGAGAAAATCAGCGAGGAAACATTTGCAGGCATCTGCCATTGAGTAGTGAATACCACAGGCTTGGGGAAGAATAAACACTCAATTGTTCCCAGACAGGCAGGGTCAATGCAATTTCTAAAAAAGGTTGTCACATTAAAAAACACCTGCCGAAACCGGTTTTGCTCAGTGGATAGAGCATCGGCTTGCGGACTGAAGGGTTCCAGTTTCGATTCCGGTCAAGGGCATGTACCTGGGTTGCGGGCACATCCCCAGTAGGAGATGTGCAGGAGGCAGCTAATCGATGTTTCTCTCTCATCGATATTTCTAACTATCTCTCCCCCTTCCTCTCTGTAAAAAATCAATAAAATATATTTTTAAAAAATAAATAAATAAAAATAAAAAAGCACCAGCCATGTTCAATACTCAAAATATTGGGCAGACACCACCACAAAACCAGGGAACCGAGATCACACTAATGGTCTCGAGGGCCCTATTTACATTTTATAGAGAGCTTTGCCGATCTGCAGATGTTGCACTAACTCCTGAGAATTTTGTGTCAGAAACATTCATCTACTTATCTCCTCAAGAGCATGTCCTTGCTGCTGCCTCACTTGCTCAAACAAGCCTGATTTTGTTCAGGCTTCAGGCTGAAAGGTGACCAGAAATCATGGACTAAGCCCTTAGGGCTGAGTCTTGATTTCTCTAAGCTAACAATGGCTATCCCTTCACTTCTGTCAGCGCTGAGTTGAAAGGTGGACCACCATCGTCCATTCTGGAAGCCATAAGAAATACAGGAGACGAGTGACTTACAGAGATTAAATGCCTGGGATGGTGATGACTGAGGATGAATCTGAGGAGAAAGGCAGCATTCTAAGGCTGGCCTGAAGGCAACCAATCCCTGAGCCATCTGTCTCCAGACTTCCTTTATGTGGCATAACATACTTATTGCTTAAAACCATTACTGATATGGGTTTTAGATTACACACATTCTAAACCCTCTTAATGTTAACAGAGGGTAAGACCAAACTCTCTAACCAAGTTTCATGAAACGAATTCCAACTGTAAGAAAAAAATTTCCTGTCTTTCAAAAATGGAGACCATACTCAAAGTCTACATTACTGTCAAAAATTCTGACAGTTATTGGCATCATCAAGTTCACTGATAGCTGCACTCAAAAGCTTCCCATTCACACTCTGGTCAATGACAGAGGTGGAGAAATGATGACTTGGGAAATGAAAGCCCGTACGTGAGCTTACTGAAGAAGGAGTGGGAAAATTACTAATGGAACAGGCTGCCTGGTGCCTTTACCCTCATCATTTCACATTCTGTCTGGTAGAAAAATTAAAAAACAGGATAGTCATTATAAAAAAAATGAAAGAATTGCAACATTAAGGCAGGAGTTCTGGAGAAGCTTTTGGAGATGAAGCAGGCTTGTAAGGTAAAGCAAACCTATAGCTATGAGACATCAGTCCAAGAATCTGCTAGGCTTTCAAAAATTTTACCTGAACAATTATATTTATGTAAGAGTGATCCTTACAAATGAGAGATGGATTTTGGGAGAAATACGTATATGCCTGAGGGACAGTGGCAGCTGAGACACTTTCTCCTGCTTAATTCTCTGATGAGAAAACTCATTTTTACAAAAATGAAAGCACAACCTTGGAGAAGTGAGAAGATGCAGGTGATTGCGTGGTGTGGTGTTGAGTGTGGGGGGACTTATTCTTAACAGTTTGGGGAGGGATGAGATCACGTGACAGATACCTGGCAGGGGAGTTGCTTTCCTAATCCTATCAAGACCTTTGGGTGAAGGTCTGCAATTGATTGTAGAGCCTCTTGAAGGACATGGGAGAGTAGACTATGTCAAAGACCTCAGCACAAGGGAGGGAACACTCTTTGAGGTAGAATAAATTTGAGTCCTGGAAAATATTAAACAAGAATGTGACTTTAGCCGAAACCAGTTTGGCTCAGTGGATAGAGCGTCAGCTTGTGGACTGAAAGGTCCCAGGTTCGATTCTGGTCAAGGGCATGTACCTTGGTTGCGGGCACATCCCCAGTGGGAGATGTGCAGGAGGCAGCTGATTGATGTTTCTCTCTCATCGATGTTTCTAACTCTCTATCTCTCTCCCTTCCTCTCTGTAAAAAATCAATAAAATATATTTTTTAAAAAAAGAATGTGACTTTAGTGATTATGATGTATCCATGCAGGTTCATCAACAGCAGCAAATGCACGACTCCTATGGGGACAACTCCTGCGGGGAGGCTAATAGTGGGGAGGCTGTGCATGTGTGGGGTCAGGGTACCTTGAAAATTATGCTGCAGTGAAATGGGGTGCATATATCTTTTCAAGTTAGTGATTCTATTTTCTTCAGATAAATACCCAAAAGTGGAATTGCTCAATCATATGGGAGTTCTATTTTTAGTTTTTAAATAATCTGCATACTGTTCTCCACAGTGGCTGCACCGCCTTACATTCCCACAAGAGTGTCTGAGGGCTCCCTTTTCTTCGCATCCTCACCAGCACTTGTTTTTGATAATAACTTTTGTGTCAGATTCAAAAAATAATAATCTCAAGACCTATGTCAAGGAGCTTACTGCCTAGTTTTATGTTTTTAAATCTTTAATCCATTTTGAGTTAATTTTTGTGTGTGGTATAATATACTGGTCTAGTTTCATTCTTTTGCAAGTGGCTGTCCAGTTTTTCCAACATCATTAATTGAAAATACTACATATTCCTATTGTATATTCTTGGCCCCTTTGTCATAAACTAAGTGACCATATATACATGAGTTTATTTCTGGGCTTTTTGTTATGTTCCACTTGTCTATGTGTCTCTTTAATCCACTATGTTTCAATTACTATCTATAATAATAAAAGTATAATATGCTAATTAGACCAAATAGCCAAACGACCTTCCAGACATCATTCCAGATGTCCTAAGCCACAGTGGAAGAGGCCAAGTCAGAGGCAGTTACGGGTAATCAGGCAGTCAGGTGAGCAGTTAGGGGAAATCAGGCAGGCAGATGAGTGGTTAGGGGTGATCAGGCAGGCAGGTAGAGGGGTTAGGGGTGATCAATCAGGCAGGTGAGCAGTTAGGGGCATCAGGCAGGCAGGCAGAGTGCTTAGGGGCAATCAGGCAGATAGGTAGAGGCAGTTAGGGGTAGTCAGGCAGGCAGGCAGGCAAGCAGTTAGGAGCCAGTGGTTCTGGATTATGAGAGGGATCCCCCAGGGGGATCTGGCCTATACCAGCAGTTGGACATCCCCATAGGGTCCAGGATTGCAAGAGAGTGCAGGCCGAGCTGAAGGACAGCCCCCATCCCCTGCGCCTGCCTCCCACTCCCCCATGCACAAGTTTCATGCACCAGGCCTCTATAATATAGCTTGAAATCAGGGAGCATGATGCCTCTAGCTTTGTTCTTTCTCAGGATTGTTTTGCATATTTGTGGTTTTGTTTTTATGGTTCCATATAAGTTTTAGGATTATTTATTGTACATCTTTGGAAAATGGCATTATAATTTTTTAAATCTTTATTGTTGAAACTATTAATATGTCTCCTTTTTTCCCCCATTGACCTCTTCTAGCCCCCCTCCACCTCTCACCGCAGGCCTTCACCACCCTATTGTCAGTGAACATGGGTTATGCATATATGCATACAAATTCTTTGGTTGATCTAATGAATAAAATAAATTGATGAACAAAATAGGTCCAGAGACAAAGAAGCACAGAACAAACTGTGGAACCTGAGAGCGAAGGCAGGGGAGCGTGGGAAGGTGGGAAGAGATCAACCAAAGATCAACCAAAAAATGCCATTTTAATTTTGATAGGGATTACACTGAATATGTAGATTGCTTTGGGGAGTATGGACATTGTAACAATATCCATTCTTCCACTATGAACACAAAATATCTTTCCATTAATTTGTGTCTTCTTTAGTTTCTTTTATCAATGTCTCATCCTTTTCAATATACAGGTCTTCATCTCCTTAGGTATAATTATTCCTAAGTATAAACAGTATAATTTTTTACTTTCCTCTAATTTATTTTAAAATAGTAGCATCTTTGCTATGACCCAATGTTTATTTTTAGCTATACCTCACATTTAACTTCTATGTGAAAATAAATGGCCACTACATTTAGTAATGATAAGAAATAGTTTTACTACATTAGTCATGATAAGAAGTATTTTCATATTGTAAATAAACTATAAACTATATTAATTTTTAAGGACCGGGGAGATAATTAAGTGTTAAGTTCTAATTCCATAATTATAGCAGAAAGATTTTTTTAGTATCTTTTTAAACATCTGAATATTCTAATATTTATATTTCATTTTTAAGAACAAAATAATTGTATGTATTTTAAACATAGCAGTTAAGATAAAATATATGCTGTACATAAAAGCAGAAACTTTGAATCAATGGAGATTAAATCCTTTATTATTTGCAATTTAATTGAACCAAAACTCATTTCACAATTGTCTTTGATGTTTTGAAAGCTCTGTCTAATTAAATGAAACTAACTGTAATTAAATTTATTCTGATTGAAAGCCCTAAAAGTTCCTGGAGTACCATATTGGGCATTAGAAAAAAATAAGCTCCCTCATGTCAAGGATGTGACCTTCACACTGGGGTTGGGAGAGAGGTCCAGGAGCAGAGCTAAGACAGCTGCAGAGGACCTCAGGATGGTCTGTGCGTGAGCGAGCCGGGAGCTGGCAGGAATCAGGAGGTCTGGCCTGGAGCGGCCCTGGGAGGAGGGTTTGGCGTTCTCTATTGGGTAAAGCATGAGGGCCGAGGGCCACTGAGCTTAGAGAATGGTCCACCAGAAAGCCAAGCAGCACCCGATCTCAGAAATCAGGAGGCAGAGGGTCTGACACCCTGAAGACAAAGGCCCTGCCCTACTGAGGGGACTTTGCCTTTACTCTTCAAAATACCCCAATATTCTGCTTGGCCCAGAACTTACAACTAATCAGAATAAATTTCCATTTGAAATTATTGGCTGAGTTTTATTCTTGACTTAAGATGAAATTGCTATTCAACTGCCTGATGAAAAAGATGTCTCATTTCTCAAGTTGGAAGAACCATTTATCAATGCCTATTAAGTTCCCCCAAATTTTCTCCAAATATCTGATAAAACCCGAACTTTATTGGGTAGTATGAGTAAGATCTTCATGGCTCAATTATCCTCACCTAAAAAAGATACAATCTGCACTGTTAATGCAGATTAGAATATCTTGTAGATAAGAGATGGGAAAATGGGATTCCATGGTTTAGTGATTAACTTGCTCAAAATGTCTTCACTCCAAATTAAGGCTACATACATGCTGGCGGCAAATTGGTTTTACCCATTCCCATGCCCCCACCACCACCACCACCCAACCCTCATCCACACAGCTTGTTGACTGACTAGCTAGCAATGGATACAAGGCAATAAAAAGATAATAGAGAGGAGGTTTATTCCTGACAGATGTAGGAATTAAAGTCCATTTCAACAATTAAATGCATGCAGCCAGCAAACAGAGTATGCGCATGTGCTTATTATCGCTGCTAAATGGTTTCACTGCCCTTGGTTCCTTCGGCTCTTTTCCACCCTAAGTCTAACACCGGCTTTCTCAGCCACAATGCCAGGCTCAGTGGACCAGACCCCATCGGAGTATCCAGAGTTCCAGAAAGATCCTGGGTGTTTGTGCTTTGATTTACAGTAACTACCATGGGAGGTGGAACCATGGCTTTCACCTAATTATCGATCTCAGACTGAATGCAAATAAATATCATTGTGTTTCCTTTATGCGCTGGTCCTGCTAGCACATGTTTAAACTATCTGATTTATATAGACACAAAGTAGGAGTTTAATTACTGTGTACTGAATGCCCTTATAACATCACTCCTGGACGACCGCAGTGATCATACAATTATTCCTCCCTCTTTATGTACCAGGCTTCTATAGTTATTCTTTCAAAAATATGCCACGTATAAATTATTGGGTAAAATACTCTTGTGGGTGTAAGTCAATGTCCATGATTCCAAGTAGAGTCCAATAAGAACAAACTCCCTAACCCTCAACCTCAAGACCCTCTACTCTCCTGCCTGATTTTCTAGCCCGCCCCGCAAAATAGTTTCGCGGTCGGATTTCTCTTTCGCTGCAGAGTTTTCTCACTGCACCAGAAATAGCCTGTGAATCCGACTGCGTTTTCCCAGCAGCCCCTGGGAACCACAGTGGGCGCCTTCGCTGATCCGCTCAGTCCTTCCATTTAACCGCTCAGTCCGCCCCCTTATCTACATCCTCCCAAAAGCACCACACTCCCCTTCAGCTCAAACAAGGAATTCAGCAACTCATCTATCGGTAACGTATAGCCATCAAAGCAGGCCTTCTTTGAGCCCTTATTTTGTCTTAAGTGCATTCATGGATCATCTGATTCTCAAAGCAGAGTGAGGAGGATAGTATCAGTGTTATTACTGCCACTAAACCAACTGCACAGATGAAAGAACACACGAGCTTCAGAGCCCTTAGGGAGCGTGGCCCAGCGATGGCAGCGACGGCCGATCCAGGGCTCGGGTGAGGGCTGTCCCACCGCGCTTTGTGCTCTTTCTTCTCACCTTCCTTGTTTCAAGTTGCACTTAATTGTTCCTTGCTCTTTGCGGCTCTCTAACTGGAATAGTGTCCCTATTGTCCCGTCTTGGTCTCGCCGCGGCCCTGCCCCTGCCCCGTCTGGTGCGGCTCCCGGGCTGGACCGAGGGTCAGAGGTGCTCAGTGGGGAAGAAGAGGAGACACTGGACCCCACAGGAGCCCCTCCTGACGCAGGAAGACCCGCTGTGAGCATCCGGCCTGGGAACCGCCCCCAGTGCACCCTCGGGGCAGCGTCTCGGGTGCGCAGCAGGTGCTGGCTCCGCCCAGCAGCGGGGAGCATTCATTCCTCACAGCAGGTAGAGAGATTCTGCACATTTTCCTACTTTGCTCCCGTGGCAGGGGTGGTGCACCTTCCTCTATGGGACCCACAGGCTGCGCGGAGCAGGGTTGCACTCGCTCAGGTAAGCGTCCGGACGCCCGGAGGCGGGCCCAGTGGCCACCCCGCCTGTGGAGGAAGCGAGCGAGGAAGGAAGCTGCGCCATGGAGACAGCCAGAGGCACAGGAGGGCGGCTGGTCCACACGCTGGCGCCAGAGCCGGCCCACCGCGCTCCAGGGCACAGTCTGCCCGACGGAACCTTCCTGCCAGTCAGTGTGTAAGTCAGTGTGTAAGTCAGTGTGTAAGGCAGTGTGTAAGTCAGTGTGTAAGTCAGTGTGTAAGTCAGCATCGTCGGCGAAGCGGAGACAAGAGCTCTTTCCGAGCATCTGCCTGCACTGAGTCCCGCAGGGAGCAAGGACGCAGGCGTTTGCAGTCCCCCGTCCCCAGAGCTGGACTTGGGTCGTGAAGAATGAACGGGGCCCTAGACTGTGGTTTCTCAGATGTTGTCTGTGCTCAGGGACACCCACTTGTTCACAAGCTGCTGGAGGAGAAGCGGAAGAGTGAAGACCCACTGCTGTTTGGGTTCTCTAAGGGACACAGCAAAAACGCGAATGAGGGCAGCAAGCCTAATAGGTGGAGAGAACATCCCCATGTACCAGTAACCCTTAGATTGCTTGTAAAAATTACAAAAGTTCTTGTATGCACAAATCTTTGGGAGTCATAATATTTTAATTTTTAAAAGTCCCATTAAACGAATACACAGAATGATCAGCTACTAAAACTGGGCAAAGAGCAACATGCTCTATGGGCACAGCTCTCATTACACAGCGGGCAGAGTCAGCAGCAGGTTCCGGTTGCTAGTGACCTGACATGAATTTAGTGAGCAGTCACAGACTTGTCACTGAGACGAGAACAGAAGCTCTAGTGTTGCTGACAGTTAAAATGCTCTGCCTTCATTTCTGTACTTTTTAAAAAGATTCCATCAGAACTACAAAAACATGAAGAATTTCAGAGCTGACAACCGCCTGCCAGCGCTGGCAATGCAGCCACCCCCACGGCACGGCTCCCTGAGTGGCAGCGGGCCCTCATGGACAGTGGCGCTGCAGCCAGAGCTGGACGTCCGCAGAGGAGGAGGCACCTAAGCTGCACCACCTCTCACTCTGGGAGGCTGAGCTGAGGAACTCTAGGAGCCATGACAGAATGACCAGCTGGGGACCAGCAATAACCAGGAGAGAATGGGAAGCGGGAAAATCAACCATCAGCTCAAGGTGGAGCATGGGATCCAAGGTTTCCATGGCAACACATAAAGAAAATCTCTTCTCAGTTGAAGACAGGAAAAGCTGAAGACTGGCCCACTGTGTAATCATAAGGACCATAGCCCCAGGTAAGGTCACAACCCCACTGAGTGTTCTGTTGAACCTGAAACTTGGGGTACTGATTTTTAAACCTCATACATAAAGTGTCCTCCTGGCCATATTAAGCTGCAGAATGTGGAGAATGTTCTAGGAACAACGGGTGTTGTCCCAGGTCTCACTCACAGTGGTGCCACTGGGCCATGAGGCCCACCTGATGCAATTCCCATGGACCTTCGCTGCACAATTTCCGTGGACAGTTGGCAGAGCCCTCACATGGGTCTCTTGGTCTTGGTGCGAGAGCCAATAGTAAGGAAGATGAGGTAGAACCCTCTGAAATTGCTCTCTCCCTGCCCTCCTCCACCCCAGCCAAGATCATAAATCAAAGCAATATCACAGACCTCAGCAAGATGAGGGACCAAGAGATCCCACTCAGCCCACACCCCCCACGTTCATCCTCCCCCCAAAAAACAGCCATCTACTTATATAAAAACTCTGAGTGTAACATCACGACCTGAGACACGACCAAACAGAAGGAAGTCAGTCCTGTAGGGGTTGTCTTGGAAACGGCTTCACCCTTCCCAAGCTGTTTCCCTGGTGGGCAAGGTTTCAGGCAGGAACCTGCCCTTGGAGCATGGACTCATTGTGTCGTGGGTTGGCAACAGCTGCGCCCTCCCCAAGCTGTTTCTTGGGAGGGAGAGGTTTGAGGCAGGAACCTCAGAGCATGGAGGCATACTTTATAAAGTTTTAATACATTATATTAGAGGTTGTGGTGGTACCGTTTTACCCACAGCGTCTACAGGAATTGCTGCAAATTTACTTCTCGGTGGAAGAACCTTTCATTCCCAATATAAATGACCAATTTTGTTAAATGAAACTTCAATTTCTAGACTCAATATAAACAGTGAAGTTGCTAACACTATTAAAAAGGCCCAACTTCTCATTATTGATGAATGCACCATGGCATCCAGTCATGCTATAAACGCCATAGACAGATCACTAAGAGAAATTATGAATTTGAATGTTGTATTTGGTGGGAAAGTTCTTCTTCTTGGAGGGAATTTTCAACAATGTCTCAGTATTGTACTGCATGCTATGCGATCGGCCATAGTACCTATGAGTTTAAAGTACTGTAATGTTTGGGGATGTTTCAGAAAGTTGTCACTTAAACATGAGATCAGAGGATTCTGCTTATAATGGATGGTTAGTAAAACCTGGAGATGGCAAACTTGATAGCAGTTTTCATTTAGGAATAGATATTATTGAAATCCCCTGTGAAATGATTTATAATGGATCTATTATTGAAGCTACCTTTAGAAATAGTATATCTATAGATAATATTAAAAATATATCTACACATGCAATTCTTTGTCCAAGAAAATGAGCACTTTCAAAAATTAAATGAAGACATTTTGGATATACTTGATGGAGATTTTCACACATATTTGAGTGATGATTCCATTGCTTCCACAGATGATGCTGAAAAGAAAAATTTTGCCATCAAATTTCTTAATAGTATTACTCCTTCAGGAATGCCGTGTCGTAAGTTAAAATTGAAAGTGGTGCAATCATCATGCTATTGAGAAATTTCAATAGTAAATGGGGTCTTTGTAATGGTACCAGATTTATTATCAAAAGATTATGATCTAACATTATCGAAGCTGAAGTATTAACAAGATCTGCAGAGGGAGAGGTTGTTCTGATTCCAAGAACTGATTTGTCCCCATCTGACACTGGCCTCCCATTTAAATTAATTCGACAACAGTTTCCCATGATGCCAGCATTTGCGATGATTATTAATAAACCACAAGGACAAACTCTAGACAGAGTAGGCATATTCCTACCTGAACCCGTTTCGCACATGGTCAGTTATATTTTGCTTTCTATCGAGTTTGAAGAGCATGTGACGTTACAATTAAAGTTCTAAATACTTCAGCACAAGGGAAATTAGTCAAGCACTCTGAAAGTGTTTTCACTCTTAATGTGGTGTACAGGGAGATATTAGAATAAGTTTAATCACTTTATCAGTCATTGTTTGCATCACTGTTGTTTTTATATCATATTTTTGTTGTTTTTATATTATGCCTCTGTTGTTATATCTTTTGTTACTGTTTATTTATTAATAAATTTATATATTATTTTCACATACATTTTACTAACTTCCTTTCATCTCTCACACTTCTATTATAGAGAAAGGACAAAGCACTATTAAAATATTTCTGCTAATTCCCTTTTAATGTGCACTAATTTCATGCACTGGGCTACTAGTTTAACAATAATCCACAAACTGTACTAGCTGTAGGAAGGAGCGTGTGAGAGTTCAATTGAGAAGCTGAATATCTCGTTGGAGAGCACCAATGAGGCTGCCCACAGAGAGAAGGAAGAAGCACTTCACCGCCATCCCCTTCCGTGGCCACGCAGTTCAGTGATGAGAGAACCACTCAGCCCATATAAAAAAGTGGGCAGAAGATGACTAAATAGACAACAGTGTAGAGAAGGACAGGATGACCTTAGGCCTTCACAGTGGGGGACTGGACACCCCAGCCACTGAGGACACAGGACTTGCGTCCCTGAGGATGAAGAATGCCAGACTTGGCCAGTGTGGATCCTGCTGCCAGAGACCACAGAGACGTCCTGCAGTGTCTCCCTAGAATGGAGCATGTGCCCCCCAGAGCTGGCACCACTGATGCCCCTGAGTCCTGGTGCATGTTCACCCTGGACCCTCCTGTGCATGCACCCCACCCAGAGGGACAGGAAGCTTACTGAAAGAAATAATGCCCCCAATGTCCCATGCCTAGAGAAGGAAATAGACATCAGGATTTGAGAGGCCCAAAGAACCCACATAGATAGAATCTAAAGAGTGCTACCTTAAGATGTATTATAATTAAATTTTCAAAAGTCAAAGACAAAGAGAATTTTGAAAGCAGCAAGAGAAAAGAAATCTGTTACAATAAAGGGAACCCCCCCCCCCTCAGACTATCAATGGATTTCTCAGCAGAACCTGGAGAGAGTGGGACAATTTATTAAAGTACTGAAAGAAAACTGCCAATAAAGAATAATATACCTGGCAAAACAATCCTTTAAACAACGAAAGAGAGACAAGAGGTTTTTCTAAACAAATAAAAACTGAGGGAGTTTATCACCACTAGACCTACCTTAAAAAAACTGCTAAAGGGATTTCTTCAAATTGAAACAAACACATGCTAAATAGCAAAGTGAAAGCATGTGAAAACATAACTCTCACCTGTAAAGGTAAATATATAGTCAAATATAAAATAAAGCAGCATTGTAACGGTGGTATATAAATTTCTTCAAACCCTAATATAAAAGTTAAAAGACAAAATATTAAGAATAACTGTAACCACATAGAAAAGCTAATAGATACCTATTATAAATGAAGTAAACTCTCCAAGTACACAAAGGGTAGGGAGGAAGATGTGGCAGTTTAGCATGTGACTGAAGTTCAGTTAACAACTTAAGCAGACAGATATAAGTATAGGATATTTTATGCAATCCTCAAGGTAACAACATAGAAAATCCTGTAATATACATGAAAAAAAAAAAAGCAAAACAAATCATCAAGTAACAAAGAAAGACAAGAGAGGAAGAAACAAAACAACTTCAAAGCAAACAGAAAACAATCAACAAAATAGCAATAGTAAGTCCTCACTTACCAATAATTACTTTAAATGTAAGTGGATTAAACTCCCCAATTTAAAAAAACAGAGTGGCTGAATGGATTTTAAAAAGAACCTGTGATATGCTGTCTATAAGGATTCTGTTTAGATGTAAGGACATACATGATAACAGAAACAATAAATGAATTCAGCAAAGTTCCAGTTTTCACAGCAAAAGAAACAATCAACAAATGAAAAGGCAACCCATATAAGGAAGATAACTATATGTCAGATGAGAGGTTAATATCCAAAATATATAAAGAACTCATACAATTCAACAACAAAAAAATCCAATTAAAAAGTGGGCAGAAGAGCTAAATGGACATTCTGCACAGAAGATGACTAAATAGACAACAGTGCAATGAGAAGATGCTAAACATTACTACTCATCAGAGAAATGCAAATCAAAACCACAATGAGAACATGTCTCACACCTGTTAGATGGCCATCTTCAACAAGATAAGTAGAGTGTTTTTGAGGATGTGGAGAAAAAGGAACTCTTGTGCACTGCTGATGGGAATGCAAACTGGTACAGCCAATATGGAAAATAGTATGTTGGTTCCTCAAAAAAATTAAAAAAGGACTACCATATGATCCAGCAATTCCACTCCTGAGTGTATATCCAAAGGACATGAAAATAGGCCATCAAAGAGAAAGCCGAACCCCCATTTTTTGCAGCATTATTCACAATAGCCAAAATACAGAAACAACTTAAGCATCACTCAGTGGATAGATGAAGAAAGTAGATATGGTCTATATATAGACAATAGCATACCATCCTATATAATAAAAGGGTAATATGGAAACTGACCCTAACAGCGGAACGACTGGGAATGACTGGTCACTATGACACACACTGACCACCAGAGGACAGACGCTCAATGCAGGAGCTTCCCCCAGTGTGCTCCCACAGGGTGAACTCTGCTCAGCCACAAGCCAGGCTGACAGCTGCCAGCACAGCGGTGGTGGCGGGAGCCTCTCCTGCCTCCTCAGCAGTGCTAAGGATGTCTGACTGCAGCTTAGGCCTGCTCCCCGCTGGCAAGTAGACATTTCCCGAGGGCTCCTGGGTTGCCAGAGGGATGTCTGACTGCCAGCTTAGGCCCAATCCCCCAGGGAGCTGGCCTAAGCCAGCAGGTGGACATCCCCCAAGGGGTCCCAGATTGAGAGATGGCACAGGCCGGGCTGAGGGATCCCCCCCTGCCGAGTGCACAAATTTTTGTGCACCAGGCCTCTAGTCCTATATAATAAAAGGCTAATATGCAAATTGACTGAACGACAGAATGACTGGTCATTATGACATGCACTGACCACCAGGGGGCAGATGCTCAATACAGGAGCTGCCTCCTGGTGGTCAGTGTGCTCCCACAGGGGGAGCACCACTCAGCTAGAAGCTAGCTCACGGTGGCGGGAGCCTCTCCTGCCTCTGTGACAGTCAGACATCCCCCAAGAGCTCACGGACTGTGAGAGGGTGCAGGCCAAGCTGAGGGAACCCCTGAGTGCATGAATTTTGTGCACCAGGTCTCTAGTTCATTTATGAAAATGAAGAAATTCTTGCCATTTGCAACTACATGGGTGGACCTAAGTGAGATGAGTCAAATGGAGAAAGATATATACTGAATGTGGAATTCAGCTATCACATATGTGGAATTTTGAAACCTGGTTATATGTCATGCCATCATGGCCACCAGAATACATTTAGTCAATACAGAATAAATTTAGCATACCATGGGGCTGGAGCTGAAAAAGGGGAAATGTTTAAGGTATAAACTTGCAACTTGTACACAAGTAAGTCCCAGAGATCTAACGCACAGCACATGGGCTACAGCCAGCAATACTATCACAAACTTCCAGGGGCTTAGACACTAAATCTTAATTGTTCTTACCACAAAAATTAAATAGCAATAATGTGACATGAGACAGGGGTTAGCTCACAATACAGTGGTAAGCCTATTGCAACTAATAAATGCAGCAGTAAACCTGTTGTACATCTTCAACTTCACAGTATTACATGTCAGATCTCAAAAATTTTTCATTTATAAAAAAAAAACCTAAATGTCCATACTACCAAAAGTGATGTACAGAGTCAATGCAATCCCTATCAAAATATCAGCAACACTGTTTACATAATAGAAGAGAATGATCCTAAAATCATAAGGAAACATGAAAGACTCTGACTAGCAAAAGCAATCTTGAGAAAAGAACAAAGCTGGAGACATTACACTTACTGGTTTCCAGCTACAATCATGGGCTGCTTAGTGATGGAGATGTGTGAGTCCTTACAGCTTCGTCGTTGCAAGAGGATCACAAAGCGCACTCACACAAACCTGGGAGGGTAGCCACCACACACCCCGGCTACCCAGGGCCTTGTGTGGTTCCATGGAGCGAAAGAGTTTCGCTGTCATTGGTTCCTTCGGCTCTTTTCTGCCCTCAGTCTAACACTGGCTTCCTTAGCCACCATTCCAGGCTAAGTGGGCCAGACCTCATCGGAGCACCCAGAAGCCCAGGATGGTCCTGGGGTATATGCTATGACAGCTGGCAGTTTGAAACATTACCTAAAAGATGGATTTTCTTCAAGACTTGCGGGTTGAGACAGACCTTGGCATCACTCTTGAGATAAACAAGCTAAGCACACATTCCTAACCTGATTTAAAAGGCCTCCCATGATCGTTGGCTGCCCCCTCCCCAAGTCACCTTTCCCTCGTCTCCCATGAACCTCCTTCCTCCTTCACTGTGGCAACCACACTGGTCTTGTCTCCATCATCAGTTGCACCATGAACCCCTCCAGTGGGCGGATGTTGTTGCAGGCTTCTCTCATTAATTTTTTTAACAAATTTCAAGTTTAATATAATTTCATTTTTATTTTTAAAAGACATATTATCTTAAACATTTCAGGGTTCCCTGAAGCCATGTGGATGGTTCTGGAAGGGTACACTGTGCAACAGGGAGGCCATGCTGCTGAGGGAAGCATCAGAGCCCTCTTACCAGGGTGCCCACCCGAGCCGCCGGCTGCTGCAGGTCCTCGCTGTACGGGGAGCTGTGGAAACTCTGCGGGAGGCACGTGGCCGAGAAGCCCTCCTCTTCAATGAGGTTCCTGTACAGCTGCGTCTGTGCTCGGGCCAGGCCTTTCAGTATCACATAAAATCCATCATTTCCGAGCACTGAAACCAAACCAACAGCAAGGGTTAGTGCCAGACTTTACTTCCCAGGCTCTGTGATGGGCGCGAGGACCACACCACCCTGGCGTTCGCTCTCAGCAGACCCCCTTACAGGGCGACAGTGACGTTAAGATGGCCCCAGGTGTCAGCAATGCTCCATTCACATCACCAGAGTACAGACCTACCGCCGCACATGGGAGTTCTCCTCCGGCAGTTGTCACGTGGCCAGCCCCGAGGCGCTCATGGCCATAGGAAGTAAGACGTTATGATCAAAGTAAAAGCAGCCAAGCCCATGGAATGTTTAATCATATTTACTTTCCTCTCATGAGGCCGTTCTGCCTATTGGTATTAGTAGCAATGTCTTCCGACCAGTAATTCTCACTTCTCTTTGGAAGGGAGCATGCCAAGGCAGAGGGGTTTGCCCCGTGTTTCTCCTGCTCCGCCTGGGGACGCTCCACAGCGGCCACGGGGCCCCTGAAGGTCAGGGACCTGATATCGCTGCGCAGGGGTGGAGGCCACGCTCAGGGCGCTGACTGCTTCGCTGACTTTGCTTACTAACTGGCTGTGAATAGAAACTTCACATCATTTATTTGACAATGCTGTTCTCTTCATGCCCTAAGACATACCAACCGCCTGCCTTCTCTCTGGGTTCTAAATCCTGCCTCAGCCCCAGAAGAGAACAGAGCAGCAGCTGGCCCCGGGGGGCACAGGGGTGGGGGAGGGGGGTGCTGGGGGGTGGCCCAGGGACAGCGAGGCTTGAGTGGCACCATTTGTCAAAACTCATCAAGCACCAGATTCCAGGCTTAAACATGCACAACCTGCATGTCACTATCAGCTTAAATACAGGACGGGACACACTGGCTCTGGGCCAGCCCTCAGTGTTTCGGGACCTGCCCGCACAGCGGTTACAGTTATGTGGAGCGTGAAAGGATGCACGCCTAGTGGGAGCTGTGGGGACGGTGCCACTAGAGACCGCAGCAACTCGCTTTACCTCTTCTGTGTCCTGAGCCAGACGCTCCTCCAAGCCCACTGCCTACATGAGTCCTGTGTACCCCGGTCAAGGTCCTGTGGCAGGTTCCACCACTGTGCACACTTCAGGGCTGAGAGCTAGACCCATGCTCTGGCTGAGGGCCAGAGGACTTACACACACCTCAGCGGCTCTTACTGTGCTGGCCTGTGTGGGCCTCAAGCACCAGTGCCCTCCCTCCCCCTTCTGGGTCCTCCTCTCCTCTTTCTCCTCTTCCTCCTCCTCCTCCTCCTTCTCCTCTTCTCCTTCCTCCTCTTCCTCCCTTCCTCCTCTTCCTCCCTTCTCCCCTTATCCTCTCTCTCCCCCTCTTCACCCTTCTCTCCCCTCCACCCCTCTGCTTCTCCTTCGACCTACCTTTCTCTTTCTCTCATATATATTTCGTAGGAATGTGGTTTCAATTATGGTAAAGTGAGACCCTATGTGTGACCTAGTCAGAGATCATGTTTCATCTTAAGTGGAAAGAAAGCACATTTCAAAGAAATATAAATTGATTTAAAATGTTAAAAAATAAAAAGTCAATGTATGTACCCATGAAAACATGTTTATGGGACTAATGTCATGTAAAACACAAGTCTGCAGCAGGGTTTGGTGGTTAGTTTGTAAGAAAATGGGCGTAACTTGAATGCGGGTCATCGCCAAGCACGCTGTTCATCACTGAGCAAAACAGCAGCTCTGGACCAGGCTTGCCACCAGACCTTCCCTATTTTCTCCAGAAGGTCTATGGCCTTAGGTCTTAATAAGTGGGCTGACAGGCCATCCCTGAAAAATGGCTCATTAAGAAATAACCTCCTATAGATTTCCAAGAGCAGAAACATAGCTGCCCTGGCATCCAAATAGGCTGGATCCACCCTGATGAGCAGGCGCAGCACTGATCATTGATCATCAGGGGCTGGGTGAGGTGCTGGGACTCATTCTCTCAGGAATCCCAAATGTCACTTAGCATCAGTCCATTTTTCAGATGAAGAAATTAAGTCTCAAAATCATTAAGTAACATCAAAAGTGACAAAATACATTAATTTCTGCAGGTTTTCAAGTATAGGGTGTCCCCCAAAGTATACACACACTTTGAATAATTATAAAGGCAGTGTTCATTAAAATACATTTCATTTTCAAAATTGAGCTATCAGCTGTTAAAGTGTGTATACATTTTTGGGGACACTGTATATTCACATACACACACACATACACACACACACACACACAAAACCCACATACATATCTAGGAATGAGCATGCAGTGTATTACATGAATAATTATGCAGCATATGCATATATATTGTCTGAATTAAAATGCATAATATATGTGTATGTACATATATACATAAAAAATAGTTTTATAGATTTTATAAAGGATCTCAATGAAGATTAAAAGAATTCTTACTATTTTGTTACAAAGTTCAGTTCAGAAATTGACCCTCAATTATTTCCTAAAAATTAATGTTATTAGTTTATTTATTAATCTATCAATATCAGTTTGGTAGAGATATGAAAACAAAAGAATCTAAGAGAATTTTCAGAAATATATGCAGAATGGAATGAACTTCTTCATACAAATACTTGAGGAGAAAAAAGAAAATCCTCATTCAAACAAAAATATAACATAAATTGAGTTAAAAATGAAAAAATCAAGAGGAGAGTGAAATAGAGCCACCAGCAGAAAATTCTCAGATAGAATTATTCATGTAACATCTGAAATCAGCCCTCAAATATATGGACAAAGATATAAACCCCATAAAAATGTCTACAGAAAGAAGTGCAGTAGAATTAAGCTCTCAAATAACAACTGAAATGTTACTTACAAATCACAAAGTGATATTACATTTATGAACTGTGGCTATATATATATATAGTAATAATGCAAGATAAAATAAGCTTTTGCAATCTAAGTAATATGAAGAAACATTAGGTATAGAAACCTTAGTCAAATTTTCAAAGTACACAAAATATTCATGTAACTTTTAGAAAAGAGAATACTCCAAGCATTTAAGAGAAATTCTACGTATATAAAAGGCTAATATGCAAATTGTCCCCTCAGGAGTTCCACCAGGAGAACAGTTAGATTGCTTATATGACGTGCGCTGACCACCGGGGGCAGTGTGGAACATGGTGGGTGACCAGTGGTGGCGGTGGGGTGCTGAGGGAGTGAGGGAAGGAGGAGGCAGGGAGCCCGGGAACCTGATCTGCCCTGATCCCTGGCCAGGCCTAGGAACTCTACTGTGCATCCGGCCTCTAGTCTGACCATAAGAATTAAAGCAATAGAGATAAAAATGGCATTAAATCTTCATCCCCAGGCTTTATAAAAGTAAAGAATCGATAAAATCATGTTGGTTACCAGTACGTTTCTTTAAATTACTTATCCAGCCAACCTCTATGACATAAAAAGACAAAAGAAATCTTTCCTAGGACTTGAAGGAATTTCCTAGTGGAGGACCTTATATTTTAAAATATCAGTTTACCACATTTGTACCAGGTGAACAGAAACATTCAAAAAGAAATAAGAATACTAATAATGGAAGGTTTAATGAATCGCTTTGACTGTGACTTTCAAAAGGTGAGAGGCCAAACATAAAGTTAGATTAAAGCAAACATGTGTGCGAATTCCCTGCTAAGGGTCTACACAGGACCCTCAGCTGAAATCGACCATCCTAAACGGTTTCTAATGTTTCCAGGGGCTACAGTTGAACCAGGTCATGTGGTCATTTGGTTGGTTCTACGTGTGTGTGTGTGTGTGAGTGTGTGTGTGTGTGTGTGTGTGTGTGTGTGTGTGTGTGTATAACTGAGCATCAGTGCTTCCCCCATTCGTGAAGCCTCTCCTACCCTCCGCCCTGCTTGCCATCCTGACCACCTCCCGTCCCAGGTGTCCTCACTGGACTTCTGTTTGGGGTTCTCTCTGCCTTTTCGGTTTCCACCGGTGACCACAACCTCCTGGGGCAGGAAGGGCCTCTGACGCGCCCTCAGTACCTCCAGCACATGGCACGCCACCTGAATGTTGTAGGCCCCTAGCAAATACTTGAATGAATGAAAGCTTAATTAATGATCCTGTTGTATGTATCTCCAAAGAATCTCATAAAACATTTGGGGGAAAAACTCGTTTGTTTTTCTTAGAATTCTGTCCTCTGAGAAATGAAATAAAGCTCCTTGATGGCCTAATTTCCTACTCAGGTGGGAGCTTAGGAAAATACCAGAAAGTTATATGAATTTTAAGCCCATGGTTTAATTCATGGAATCCCCATATAAAGGCCTAAATGGTCCCAGAAGTAACATAACAAAAGCAACGCATGAGTGGCCTTTGCATAGCTTTTGTGGAATTAAAATATCTTTGGAGGTGGAGTTTGTTCTTAAGGGCAATTGTTGCTCTCTAGGTACTAGGAATAATTATTTTAAGACACGAGTCTAATAACCTATTTAGAATATTTTTATGTGTGGAAGATGAGGTATAAGTAAAACTGGATATTTGTCTTGATATTTTTTAAAACACAAATAAATATTATCTAGCTCAGAGCTAAGCGGAAGAAGAAAACAGAAACTCATTTCACCTTGTTTCGGGCGTGGGCCTTCCATTGGAATAGCCTCCCGGCATTGATACCTTCTGTCAAATATTTCTAGAGATTTCATAAAGGTAGAAATTATAACTATAAATTATTGGCGATTGTTTTTAATAGCTTTAAAACCTGTTACTTTATCATCTTTTTTTTTCTTTTTTTTTTAAATATATTTTATTGATTTTTCACAGAGAGGAAGGGAGAGAGATAGAGAGAGTTAGAAACATCGATGAGAGAGAAACATTGATCAGCTGCCTCCTGCACATCCACCACCGGGGATGTGCCCGCCACCCAGGTACATGCCCTTGACCGGAATCGAACCCGGGACCTCTCAGTCCGCAGGCCGACGCTCTATCCACTGAGCCAAACCGGTTTCGGCACTTTATCATCTTTTTACTTAGTCCTTCTCACTAAGAAAATTTCTTATTTCAAAATTGTTTGTTCACATGGGTACTAAGGTAGAGGCCTCTGGTTTTTTCAGTAAATGATATAATTCATTCATTCAGATTCTGTCTTGTTATCTGAAACTTACAGTAAGTGAGCTTCCAAAAATACATACAGCATTGCTTTAAAAGTCAGTGATGAAATAGAATGAAGGAAAAATGGGTGAGAAAAAGATAAAAACAAGAACAAATTAAAAAACAAATTGTGTGAAATCCTACATATTTGCCAGGAGATAGTATTGAGTGAGCAGACAGTTTTTGCTCCATTTGCCTTACTTTTTAAAAATGTTAATGTCACATAGTTTTTAAAGGCTTATAACAATGTCCTTAAACTATTTCACATGCCATACAAAATGAGAAATCTGATTGGTTATGTGATTTAGCAACTATAAGAGAATTTTAAATATAACTTGCCTAGAAGTCTCAAAATCACTGAATATATTTCTCCCAGAGGTTTTCAAAAAGGAAAATGATGTCATGTAAGCACAACTGAACTTTTCCCAAAGCACATTATTAACATACAGGGTCCTGACAGACTGTTTCTAAGGACTTAGCCATCATTTCTCCACAAGAGGGTCAGAAGCAGACGCCTGGGGCAGCGGCCTGGCGGAGGGACCACAGGTTTGACTCCTCCTGTGGCAAGAGCTCTTTATTTGAATCCCAGTTCCCACACACAGAGTGATGCCCACTACATTTTTTATGAGATTTGCTTACTGTGTTTACAATATGTTAAATGAAATTTAAACCACAACAGACAATAAAGTCTGAGCAGGTTAAGAAAATGTTAAAAATTTAGTAATATAAAAAAGATTCAGAGCACGAAAAGTAAGCATAAAAGTGCCCAGCCAATGTGGCTCAGTGGTTGAGCATCAACCTATGCACTAAGTGGTCATCAGTTTGATTCCAGGTCAGGGCACATGCCCAGGTTGTGGGCTCGATCCCCAGTAGGGGGTGTGCAGGAGGCAGTAAATCAATGTTTCGCTCTCAAATTCATCTTTCTCTCTTTCTTTCCCTTCTCCCATCATATCTCTCTCTCTCTCTAAAAATCAATAAAGACATATTTTAAAAAAATAAATATGAGTATATTAAAATGAGGAGCCATGGTGTTTTGAGGTATAAGATCAAAAGTTAGGAGCAAAATGAAACAATGAAATTTAATGGGCTTCAAATAAAGAAAACAGAGTAAAGATGATACAGTGAACGAAAGAAAAACCCTTCAATAAGTTCACAGAAACATTTCAATGTTAATATAAAAGTAGATAGTCATCAAATTTTGATCAAGAATCTAATTCCAGGTTAGCCACTACCCTGGCTTCCCAAGCAAAATAATTATTTTAGCTTCCCTGATCTTTAGGTTGCCAATCAAAAAAATGCCCCCTGCCCAGAGCATAAAACAATAGTGCAATGGACACTCTTGAGATCCCTTTAAGTAAACTGTATACCTATTAGCATACAGAAAGGGGGTACTATTTGGGACATGTATTATGCATAGTATTTTTAGGATAGTGATAGAGTAATCATGTTTCAGTACCATATTCACTTAAACTGGAGACATGTGTGCTATTCAGTACTTCAATCACAGTTCCTATGGCCTTGCGTGAGAAGAATAGTGACAGGCTGAGTGCGTGCAGGGAAGTTTAGGGAGCTGCCTTAGTGAAACCCAAGGACCTGTGCCAGGGCAGACAGCAGGTGCCAACAGCTGTTGGAACTGCAGGTGAGAAACCACAGCCTGGGTGGCAGGCTGAGTGTCAGCACCTGGTGGAGAGGCTGTGGGACACTTTCCATTGCAGCAGGGGAGGAAGCACAACCCAGGGGCGAAAAGATACCCAGTTGGGCTTGTTTGTTACGTTGGATGAACAAAAGGGTTTACAAAAGTCGGTAAGTGAAATAACTGAGTTGTCAGAATCGGTGTCTTAAAAACGCAAGAGAAGGGCTTCCACACAGACAGTAAACACAGAGACTGGAATTTTTAAGCAGCATTTGAAAGTATGAGATGTGAGCTAGAATACCTTATTTCACATAAATGATCAAAGTGACATTTGTCCAGGAAGGAAAGTTCATATTTTAACAGTTAATCACCTGAGTCAGCAAGATGCCCATCAGAATATTTGCTTGTACTTGTAATTTTAAAACCTTTGTGAAAAAAATAAGTGTGTAGTTACAAACACTGACTTGTGGATATACACTCACTATGGCAGCGGTTCTCAACCTGTGGGTCACGACCCCTTTGGGGATCGAACGACCCTTTCACAGGGGTCGCCTAAGACCATCAGAAAACATATATATAATTCCATATTTTTTTGTGATTAATCACTATGCTTTAATTATGTTCAATTTGTAACAATGAATTTGGGGGTCACCACAACATGAGGAACTGTATTAAAGGGTCACGGCATTAGGAAGGTTGAAAACCACTGTGCTACAGAAAATTCAACACAAAGATATGGGGAAGAGAGAGGTCATTGTCCCCGTCACTGCCCTTCAACTCCTCTCTCCCCCACCAGGGTAGCAACTTTCAAAACAGGTATTTTGGGATTGTCCTTCAGGATGTATCCCTGTGGACTTTGCCAGGTGTTTTTATAGATCTATAATAATAAAAGCATAATATGCTAATTAGCTGGGGGAAGAAAGGTCTACTCTTGCACGAATTTCATACATCAGGCCTCTAGTTTATATATAACTTCAGGTATTTATGAAAATACACATGTTCACATTACCTATTAATGCTACAATTGTTCTGTTTGCTGTTGTGGGGTTTTTGGCCTCCATGTCAATATATGCAGATCTGCCTCATTCTCTTCAACCACAGCTAGCATTGGAAGGCCACTTACCACCCTGTTGCTGGCCACTCTCTAGCCAAGGCCATTCAGGCTGATTCCACATTTTTCACCATAAGGAATATAATTTCAGGGATATATGACAACACAAATACATTTTTAAGTCCTACCCTCAAACTGAGAGCAAAGCAATGATGAAAGTTTGTTCTTTCTTCCATTATCATTTGTCCCCTGCAACACCGCCGTGACTTAGTCTTCCCTGCTTGATGGCAGATTAAATGAAGCTATGAAGGAGAACCATCGGGGAAAACTCTTGAAATGTGTCCTGTTTCTAGTAGACACGTATTCTCTGAAGTTACAGTTAGACTTTCAACGCAGTGGCCCTGAGGAACCACTTGCTCAGACTGGCAGCTCGATGGGGAGGGGTGGAGAGCGAGCACAGGCCTGCGGTAAACTGTGTTTGAACTCGACTCAAACCAGGATACGTGCATGATGCTTTGTGCCTTAGGGTCCCGGGTGCCCGTCAGTGATGAGTGGATAAAAAATCTGTGTACATTTATGCCATGGAATACTGTGCAGCTGTAAAAAAGAAGGCTCTTCCTTACCCTTAGAGACAGCATGGAGGGACCTGGAGAGTATCATGCTAACTGCAATAAGGCAGTCAGAGAAAGACAAGTATCACATGATCTCACTCATATGTGGAATCTAATGAACAAAATAAACCAACAAACAAAATGGACACAGACTCAGAGAACAAACTGACAGCTGTCAGAGGGGAGTGGGGCTTGTGAGGCTGGGTAAAAAAGGTGAAGGGATTAAGCAAAAACAACAACACCTCATAGACACTGACAACAGTATGGTGATTACCAGAGGACAGGGGCGCGGGGGAGGTAGACAAGGGTATGGAAGGAGACTTGGCTTGGGGTGAACACACAGTACAATATAGAGGTGATGTATTATAGAATTTACACCTGAAACCTATTTAATTTGTTAACCAATATAAACCAATAAATTCAATAAAAAAAGAAAAGAAACAAATAATGATCTATTTTTATTTGTTACTGTGATTAATAAATAAGGAAGATTCCCTGACACACACAAAAAATCAATTAAGTAAATTAGTTTCTCTTTTCTATTAGATACTTAATAATCACAAAAAGAAGAACAAATGCTGAACTCTTGGTTTAGGTGTGTGACTCCATGTGTGTTGACTTGCCTACCACCAATTAAGATATAAAATACTCTCCTAACGTACCTAATATACGCTTGGTAAAGGAGCTAGGAATTAAAATTGGGAAACTGGAAATCTATCTGGAGAGGTTTTTTCCCCCAATAACTAATTAGTATTGGAATCAATCAGACAATCACTTTGACCACTTCCTGCCTTAACTATGAGCACCAATGCCAGATTGTGATTAAATGTGCAGACCAACGAGTGGTTTTCAAAGTGTGGTCCTCAGACTGGCAGCATCGCCTGGAACATTCCTGGACGTGCAGATTAAGCCCCGTCCCAGCCCTGGAAGCAGAGAGCACGGGGCGGAGTGAGCGCTGCAGTGCACCCCAGTGAGTCTCCCAGTGACTCTGTGTCCTCAGTGGAGAAGTGCTCGTGGCTGTCTCTAAACCTAGGTACTCAGGTGTGAAATGCCATTCATTCCGTGGCTTATTTCCTTACAAACGAAATACCTCTACACAGCGCATTTAACACGTCCCACCAGCCAATTTGACTATGCAAATTAACTCAACAAAGATGGCGAGGAGCGAAGACTGAAGACTGAAGACTGAAGAGACTTGGCTCCTCTGCTGCAGCCACAGAGGAGAAGCCAAGCCTCACTGCAGCCGGAGGGGAGAAGCCCACCCTCGAGGCTTGGCTTCTCTGCTGCGACCGGACCAAAGGCCTGGGTCCCGGGTGCTGGGAGAAAACCGGTGCCGGCAGCCAGGGGAAGGAAGGCCTATTGCACGAATCTTAGTGTGATGGGCTTCTAGTCCTATATAATAGAAGGCTAACATAAAAACTGTCCCCTCGATTGGGAGTTTGACCAGGAGTTCGTCCAGGGGCTGGGGCTGGCCGGCCAACCACCCGTGGCCCCTCCCCCTGACTGGACAGCTGGACCCCACCCCAATCACCCCCCAAACCCCATCGGGTTTGGGGCTGGCCAGCCAACTGCCCATGGCCCATCCTCCTGGCCAGCCAGCTGGACCCCACCGGTGCAGGAGTTCATGCACCAAGCCTCTAGTGCAGCGGTTCTCAACCTGTGGGTCACGACCCCTTTGGCAATCAAACAACCCTTTCACAGGGGTCACCTAAGACCATCCTGCATATCAGATATTTACATTATAATTCATAACAGTAGCAACATTACAGTGATGAAATAGCAATGAAAATAATTTTATGGTTGGGTCACAACATGAGGAACTGTTTTAAAGGGCCAGAAGGTTGAGAACCACTGCTCTAGTGCATATTATAATTGACAGAGAATCAAAATGGGGACACGCATTTGATTTCGCCAAGCATCCCTCCAGAGTCCATTACCTGTGCTGCCTTTTATCCAGGTTTCAGAAATGACATTCTTACTGAGAATCCTCAGATGGTCATCTGTCAGCTGAGAAGTTAAATCTGGAACTGTTTTCAGCATCTTCCACACGGTCTTGTGTTCATGCAGTGTCCTGTGAATGGGCCTTCAAAAAGGAGACAGATTGCAAATTGAGAGACCCCAGCATAAATACAAAGATACAAACAAGCCAAAACATTCTTGATTTGAGCTTCCTAATTTGTATTTTCTTTTTATTTAAGGGTTGCTTAGGGACATCTGTGATGATGTTTTATTTTATTTTATTGTTTTACCAACATTCAGATGCATCTCCAAGAAACTAACCTTTTGGGAACTGCTGGTACCTCCTCTTTGCAGAAAACTCAGTGCTTCATGGTAAGGTTGTACCTTTTGCTGTTCTCCCACTCAGCTCTCACTGAGCTTCCTGGTGAGTAGGTGATGCTTTTCACCAAACTGGGAAATTATTGGCCATCTTGTTTCACACATTCTCTGTGCCTTTCCTCTGGCCCCCTCATGTTTCCGCTGCCCCACCCGCTGCGGTTGCACAGGCTCTGGCCCTATTTATACTGTTTCTTCCTTCTCTTTCTGTCTCTTTGACTGAATACTCTTAATTGGTGTATCTGCAAGTTTGCTGAACCTTCCTTCTGCCAGTTCAAATCTGTTGTTGATCCCCTCTAGTGATTTTTTTTTTTTTTTATGAAATTCAATCATTGTAGTTTTCAACTCCAAAATCTGTATTGGCTCTTTTATTTTTTTGGCTGTTTCTATCTCAATGATGTTATGTTTGTGGTGAGAAGGTGTCGTCACTCTTTAACTTTATCATCTTTATGATCTCTGGTGTGCAGCCACCTGTCTGCGCTTGTCTCTCCTCAGCCATCTCACTATTGGTCAGAAATGTCCTGAAGCCTGAACCCGCATATCCCCCATCTCTTGCTGATGAACTGGTTGTACTGTCATATTTCCTTTAATTTGTTAGACAGGGTATCCTTTGTTTCTTTGAATTCATAATAGTTGACTTACCAATCTTTGTCTACTAAGAATCAACATGTGAATTCCTGAGGACACTGTTGGCTATTGACTGCTATTTTCCTATGCTTCATAATTTTTGTTGAAAACTGAACATTTTCAATGATACGATGTGGCAACTCTGGATATGTTGTTCCCTCCTCCCCAGGGTCAAACAGCAGCAATGCCTGTGCGGGGCCTTTTCCCAGGGAGCTCGGGCCGAGTCTCAGTGTGGCGATGCTGATGCCAGTGGGGCTTCTCCAGGCTCTGGGCAGGCCCGCCTCCCAGGCTGCAGGCTGTAGCTTCACACCTCAAAGAACTGTCCCTCGGGACACCAAGCCACAAACCTTGCTCTTCTGACCAAGGTTCAGCCATTTTTCTTGAATAAATTGTTTCTCATATTGTTGTAGGAATTTGATTAATTTTCAAAGTTCTTAAAAAATTTTGCCAGCATTTTCCTACTTCTATGAAGGAGCAGATATACACAGATCCTCACTCTACCATTCTGGCAGCCCTGTACTGCACAGTGCCCTGGTCCCGCTGGGCCACAGCCCCTCAGGACAGTCCGACTCCTCTGAGATGGTCAACGTCCCCCTTTCTAGACTCATCAAAAAATCCTTTCAATTTTTTTAATTGAATTTATTGAGGTGATATTGGTTCACAAAACCATACAGGTTTCAAGTGTGCAACTCAACAAAACATCATCTGCCCACTGCATCATGTGCCCATCACCCAAAGCAGTATCTTCCCATGCCCATTCCCCCACCTGTACTCACATCCACCCACCCACCCCTTCCCTCTGGCTATCACCAGCTGTTCTCTGTGTGTGATATACATAGATGTTTTTTGCTTAATCCCTTCACCTACTTTCACCCACTTCCCTCCCCTCGACAGCTCTCAGTCTGTTCTGTGCATCCAGGCCTCTGTTTCTATTTTGTTCATCAGTTTATTTAGTTCATGAGATTCTACATATACGTGAGGTCACATGGTATCTGTCTTCCTCTGACCAGCCACACAGAATCTTAAACCCTTTCCTCCATAGTGATACCTGTAACCCCTTCCACCCCTCAAAGTCAGCATATATTTCAAGCACCAACAAAAAGGGCCAGGGAAGTGCATGTGACCATTGGTGATGGGACAATGACAGATATTTGGTAAAAACACTACTAACAATGAGATCAGGAGAAATAATGTTTCAAGCCTGGCTTCATTCAAAAATTATAGCTTGTAATCATTTTGATAAATGAATGGGCTTATAATTTACATATTCTGACTAAACATGCAAAACATTTCCTAAAATTCACCTAGTCACTCTGGAAACCCTATTCCTGATACATTCTTATTTGTCAGCTTCTTTCTGCCTTTACTATATTCAAACACTTTCACATACCTGGCAAATACGCTTGGACCATGAAGAAGCAGGCGGACATGTGGTAACGCACAGCACCCCACTTCCATGCCACCATTTCTTGTTGGCTTGTACTGCCTCATTCGGGTTCTCATCTGCAGGGTTGCCCAGGCTCTAGTCTGATAAGTGATCTGCACTTTCCAGAATTCTGGAATTCACCCAAAATTTCTACCATCCACTCCTATTTTCCATCCTCAGGATGGTAATCAAGGCCTTCAGTCTGAAAACTTGACCTTGATTTCCTCTCTCCATCTATGACTTTCCTTCACTTGTCCCTCAATTGCTGCCTCTGTTATTGGCAGGAACTTCCTTTACATATGTCACATCTACTTCCTTACCGCCTCCTCCTGGCCAATTCCTAATATACAAATGCTGCAGTGAAAGGAATTAGATGAACAAAAAACAGCTTCCTGTTCATTCATAGTCAAGCAGGACAAAAGAAAAAGGGAGTAATTCTGATCACAAGAAAGACTTCATTCAGAACGATGTGCCTGAAGGCCCATGAAGGTCTCTGAACATGAAACTTAGGAGATGGTGATTGTTTTCTACTTCTCATTGATTTACAAACATCAAAGAAAATATCTCTAGTCCCTTCATCAAACAATCACCTTTTAATTGGAAGTGGAGATATCTGGGGATGGTGTGGGTTCATATATTTGAAGAGCTCTCAAATTAAAGAGGGGTTACAATTATTTTGTCTAACAATTTGAGTAGAAATTAGAGGCCATTTTTTTCCAATTAAAAAGTACAATTAAAAGATTAAACATAATAAAAGAGATGTGTGGGAGTTATATACAAATTTCCAGTGTCAGCTCCCTCTCAAAATCCTCTTGCTGGTTGAGGTCTCACTTTCTTCTAATATTGGATACAAATCACAACCACCTGGGATCCACATGAGGCTCAGTCTCGTGTGCTGAGAAGAGCCTGATGGTCCTCTCAAGACCCTGAGAATTGGGGGGCATTTACATTGCTCCGTTACTTCTTTTTTAATTATTCCACTGAGTGCTTACTCTCTGATCTACTAGTAGAAGCAGACTTTGCTGTTGTCAGCTTTCTTTTGTTTTCTTATAGTGTCTCATCATTCCTACATATAAGATTTGGGTCAGTTAGAGAATACATTATCACTTGCCTTCTGTGTTTAATATTTTTAAGATTGTTACCATGTGATTCCTTATACAGAAGTTGCAAGAGCAGTGGTGTTCAAATACACACAGTCGCGGAGCCCTTTGTTCAAACTGAATCTTAATAGGGTATACATACATAAAGTCAGTGAAAGCAGAACTCTGCAGTGTAAGGAAAGAGAGGGACGATCAGTTCCACACGAGACCGCATATCCCTGCATGTCCAGCCGAAGGAGCGTGGGGAATCCACAGGCTCCTGTGAGAGCCCAAGGAAGCCCCAGGGCCTTCCCACAGGGCATTCTGTTAAGTACTTGATTTCCACCAGATTTTATTTTCCGTGTATTATCATACAATTACAAGGAACTACAAGGAATTACATTTTCTAATCCAATCCAATCTCCCCCTGTAAATGAGAAAGCTGAAGCCTAGAGATGCTGAGTCACTTCCCAAAGTCCTATTTAATGAATTATGGGGCCCTGATTTCACCGGGGTGACCCCACACCAGAGCGCTGCACTGTCACATCTTCACAGTGTGACTTCACTGACGCTGAGAGCCGGGGCAGGGACTGCTCCAGGTTTTGTTGTCTGACACATAAAACAAAATAGAACTCAAATTTACAGACAAGTGTCAGTACAAATGTGAGTGTTTCAAAAGATAAGGGAGCACAGCAAATCACCAATTTCTAAGTCCTGAAAAGTCTTACAGTTCTTCTACTCCTTAGTTGCTTATGGACTTCCATTATATTTCTATTTTAAGTGTTTTTTCTGTGTTTCTTACCAATTCTGACAGTTTAAGCTTCATTACCTTCAGGGTGAATTCACCTCTGAGTCAAGGTTGAGTTACTAGCAAAAGAAAAAAGATGAAGATGGGATCGGAATCAGGGCGGATTTGAATCTGAAGTGAAAAGAGAGAGAAAAAAGCATCATGTGAGGGACATGGAGCAAAGTGGACGGAAGAGCCGGAGCGGGAGGCCCTGTGGGAATTCGCTCACGTTTATAGTTGAGGGGAAATGGTAGCAAGGACAGTGCGGGCCACCAGCTGGGAACAGAGCCCATGGGAGTCTGCATGTTCGGCTGCATCTGCCCCCAGTACACGCTGTGTACACCAGGCACATGAGTTCCTCAAGGGCCCCCCAAACCTGCTGGAGCCAGAGGGCCTATGATGGGGACACAAACATTTTCAGAAATTGCACAGCTGAAATCCCGGGGTATTAAGAGGTGTAGAATATTTGATTAAATCATCTGTGATCCACAGACTAGCAGGGTAGAAAAAATCCAGCTAAAAATGTTGCTTTCATTAAAGGATGCCAACTGCACACCATTGGCCTTCCATTGCTTGCAAAGCAGCACTTACAATAGTTATAGATTTATTTAAAACAGTTCCAAATGTGACCACCCCCAATTTCATTAATTTATCCATTCTCCTGTATGCTTTCAAGTAACTCACTACAGAATTACTGTCCTGGAATCCAGTGTGTACCTGAACTTTCCTTGAACGGAGGAGGCACGCATCACACCGGGTCAAATAGCTTAACTTAGCCCCTCGTCCGGGATTCTCCTTTTTCTCCGACAACAAAGGCGAACCTTGAAAATCCTCAGACAGGAGCCTCGTCAAAGAGCCTTTCTTAGCATCTTTCAGAAACTCTGTGCCTGAGACCCTGTCCCTTAACCACAGCCACACAAAGGGCACAGTGAGGTCTCAGGGGCTCAGTGAGGTCTCAGGGGCACAGTGAGGTCTCAGGGGCTCAGTGAGGTCTCAGGGGCACAGTGAGGTCTTAAGGGAGACAGTGAGGTCTTAGGGGCACAGTGAGGTCTCAGGGGCTCAGTGAGGTCTCAGGGGCACGGTGAGGTCTCAGGGGCACAGTGAGGTCTTAAGGGAGACAGTGAGGTCTTAGGGGCACAGTGAGGTCTCAAAATACCCTGAAGTCTGGCTCCTGACACTCCCCACAGCGAACAGGTACTCGCAGTCACTCAGTCACTGAAGCGCACTAATGCTTAGAACTAAGGTTTGTGCATCTTTCGTGCTCAGACATTTGAAAGAGCTGCTTCCAAGACACAGAACTGACTGATGGCGCGAGTTCCCTGTAGGAGGAGCCCACACGCACGTTGGTTGGGTCTGAATTATTTTTAATCACCGTTTTCTCTCAAAGGAAAAAAAAAAGCTGCAGGAGGGCTCAGAAGGCTGGCAGGCTCGCCCGCTGCTCCAGGGCCTCCGCTGCCTGGCTACTGGGGATCGCTCAGCAGGGCTCTAGGTGTAACACAGCGCAGGAAGCACAGCGGGACCAGGGGGCACCGACCTGAGAGGGAGGCCAAGGCAGCAAAGTCAAAGGCCAGGGGCAGTGAGAACCGGGAAGCTCGGCGCAGGTCGTCTGAGGAGAGGCGAGTCAGGCCAGGGCTTTAAGGGAATCACTGGAAAGACTCGGATTTTGCAAGTTCTCTCCAGAGGAAAATGGGGGAGTGGTGTGGGGGGGGATGGCGGCGACCTGCACCGGGGTGGCCACAGCAAAGGTGGGAAGAATGAAGACACAGGACCCTGTTGGAACATCTGCTCCACAGGACTTGCTGGCGGAGGCGCGAGCAGGGGACCGGAGGAAGCCTGGGCCGCTCCTGGGCACTGATGGGGGGAGGAGCAGGTCAGGGCGCAATGCTGGTGGCCTGGCTGGGGAGACAGAGCACAGGGCTGGTAGGGAGAGGAACGGCTTTCGGTCCTTTTACATTTATCAGCATCAGCACAGGCTCCAGGAAGGGGCTACACAGCACCAATGAGGCTGAAGCACAATGTGGAAACCTCAGACTAAAGATACTGGAGAAATGACTTACAAATGTCCATTTCACAATTTAACAATAATCTTTTCAGGCAGATACTTAATCATGTTTTAGAAAATTGAAAAAGTAAAAACATAGAAATAAATAAACAACCGGTTACCTAGGTCTAGTGCAGGGAATTGGGTTAATATTTTTAAGATAATTTAATGGCAGTAGATTAACATGTTTTTATATGAAAACAGATGACAATTTTTAGGAAAATGAGCAGCAGCAACAGAAATTTGATGTCACTTTGAACAAAATAAAATATCCATTAAAATAATTATAAAATGGAGTGTAGACACTAGATACTACTTAGGTTTTGACAACAGATAATCTAAATGCCATTTATATTTAAACAAAATTTAAAAATATATGAGGTCAGGACTCCACTTTCCAATATAGAGACAAAAATCAAACAAAATGTACCATCTTGAATGTTTTAGCTCAAGGTGTTAACGGCAGTGGGAGAACATCTAGGTCAGGGGTCCTCAAACTTTTTAAACAGGGGGCCAGTTCACTGTCCCTCAGACCATTGGAGGGCCGGACTATAGTTTAAAAAAAAAAAAACTATGAACAAATTCCTATGTACACTGCACATATCTTATTTTGAAGTAAAAAAACAAAACGGGAACAAATACAATATTTGTACTTGCATGTGGCCTGCAGGCCGTAGTTTGAGGATCCATGATCTAGGTCAAGGAGACAGCACAGCCTCAGCATTCGCTGGGACTTGCTGGGAAAATCTGGTACCCCATGAACTGGAGTCAGAACAAAGGGAAAGGCTCACAGACAGACCCAGCAATCCCACCCTTCTCTACAGTTTGCTTTGGATGAAGATGGATCATCTCTTGATTCCTTCAGTTTAAAGTCATTCAATATCTTAAACCCTCTCACAAAAAGTAAAAAGGATTTTCAAACACCTTAAATGGACATGACCTCCATCTTACACACTGTTGCTTTCTGACATTTTCTCTCCATCCCTGCATATTTAGCTGAAGATTATTATTCCTATCATGGTCATTATAATTTTATACAACCATTATTTTATTTACATGAATTTTTTCCAGACTATTTGTCTATGATTTCTTCTTGGATTTCAAACCTGAGATCTAGGATCATTTCACTTCTTCCGAAAATACATCCTTCACACTTTCTCTGGTGAGCATGCATTAAATTTTGTGCATCTAAAAATGCCTTTTTATCGCTTCTCGGCCTTTTGGCTAAGATCAAGTGTAGTATCTGTTCTTATCAGTTTAAAAATGCCTTTGTTTTCCCTGATCCATGAAAGACTTTTTGTGGGTACAGGTTGTGAAATTGATATTAATTTTTCTGAGGAATTTAGTTTGTCCATCTACTGTCCTTTGGTTTCCATCATGCTATTGAGAGATGTACCCTCAGCCTATTTTTCATTTTCTTCTGATGGATGTTTTTCCTCTCCCACTGCCCATAGGGTTTCCACTTTGTCATAGCTGCTCTACAAACTCACAGTGAAACATCTAAGTGAAAATCTCCTCAGCCAGCTTCATGGTACTTGTATAGTTATGGCTTTCATTCTTTCCAGAAAACCAACATCTATGTTTTCAAATATTGCCATTCTTCCATTTTCCTTATTCTGCCTCTCTTGAGCTCTGGTTAGATATTAGTGTTCTCTTTACAGTCCTATTTCTGAACCACTCCTTCAAATTCTATATCCCCTTGTTTGTTTGCATTGTACTCAGCTTAGCTCCTGAAATTTCTTGTTTTAAAAAATGACTGAGCGGCCAGGATAATGAAAATACCTCCCCAGATTTGTCAGTCTATCTATGAGAGAACCCTATACCTTTGTAAGCTCACTCAACTTCTCCAAAATTATTGATGGGTTAGAAGCAAAAAATTAAAGTTTAATTCTGTGTAAGTATGAACATGGAAGAGAGACAAAACCCACACATTTTTTAAATGTTGGTAAATGCCACACTATATGATTTGATACCAATTTGATGATTTTTGTGTTTGTTTTATATTTCTAAACTTTTTCAGAACATTACAAAAAAAGTTATATGTATTTAAGTTAATTCCACTCTAGTTAAATATTGTGAATGCTTAGGCAGTTCCGGCTTCCTGTGATTCCATATCCCCGCAAACCTCATCATTAAACATTTTTAGTAGATGGTCACTCATCCTGCCCTCCACAGGCTGCCTTAGTCCTTGGCGATTTCCAACCCTGGCAAAGCTCGAGGCTGTTTTCTGCTCTTGGTTGAAGCTCCAGGAAAAGATCACATGACTGTGATGAAGGACCTCATCCTACCGCTCCCCACCTCACTGTTCTCACCAGACACGTGCTCATCTCTGAGCAGCACCTTCTTGTCTGCGGCAACGGCTCTTCCTCTCCTGAAGGTGATGCAGGTGCCTTTACTTTATCTGCTTGTTACCCCTTTCTTGTCTTTTCTGTCCCTTGCCAAAGAGTTGGACTTCAATAAATGTTTGACAAAAACATTAATAAATAGGTACATCCAACTGAAAGTAAGGCAAGTGGTTTAACAGCACTTCATTGTGTGAAACTAAATCGGTTTCATAGTCACAGGAGCCTTGTTAAAACCTTTCCCACAGGATGGACCTACCCAATTTAAAAGGAACAATTACATCACAAATGTATTTATGCTTGTAGCTGGTATTAAAAGCATATGAAAGCTTTGGTGTGGGCCTGAGTGTCAGAGAATACAGAATGTGATTGGACAAGAGGCCAGGTGAAAACCTTTACCAACTCAACTTGCTCTTCGTTTTACGCATTAGACTAGCAGCACCGTGGCTGCACCTCCCCGACCTAATGTCAGGATGATTTCATATCCCATCCGTCAGGCTTATTATTTGAAAATAAAATACATGAAGACCAATAAAGGATAAACTACTGAAACGGCGCTGTACTAAGGAGGGCTTGGGAAATTTCTAAGCCTAGAGAATATGAAAATTATTGGAAAACCATCTGTCCTACATGGAATAGACATTAGCTTAACTATAATTAGGAGCATGGGCCATGTGCTCTGATTTTTGGACAAGTTAGAAGATAGGTCCACTGAACAATCTTCTATAACATGATTGACAGAAAAAAAATGTACATGTTTGCATAGCCTCTTCCTCTTCAAGGAACAAAGAAATTAGCACCAATGCAGCTCACACACTTCCAGTCTGAGTTACCCCAGCATTGGCCGCTGTGCCGTTATAGCACGGAGATTCAGTAGGGACAATGCAAGAAGCCACAGTAAGACGGTGTAGCAATCAGTGCCATGTGGCAGGTACACAGCTAAACGGAAACTGGGCCACTGGTGTAGAAACGAAGGCCTTTTCCACTCAGTCTATTGATTCTGAAAAACCCAACAGTGAGCACAATGTCTGAGCAGTAAAACCTGTAGATGTTAAAAAATAAAAATAATCAACAATGCTGACAGGATGCTTTTAATGGACAGGAAGTGAGAACTGTAGGAGACGTGCTCCTTTTCAGTCTTTTTTAAACTTAGTATTTGCTGGACATGGCAAAGGATTGAGCAGACCCAGGTGCGTGTTGGCAAGGAAGGCCCAGGACTGGGCGGGAGGACAAGCCGCGCCTGCGTGCAGGCTGCCCTCGGGGTGTCGGTGGCCTTCGTTTCCCTATTAAAGTGCCTGATGGTCTGGGCAGCGGTATCTGACAACTGAAGTGGCTGAATCTTTGAGTTTTTAACACTTTTAACATAAATCTTGATATACTTTAATTTTAAAAATTGAATTTCCATGAAAACACACCTTATTTCTCTGGATAAAAGTTGTATGGTAATCTCACTCCACACTGTGCCTCCCCTAAATATTATTTAGTGAGTCATCTGTTTAATAGCGATGGGTCACGTCACTCATCAAGGCTTTGATATGTTTAATATTTACAGGGTGTCGTCTCCAAGCTCAGCATTTTAGTCACTTGCCAGAGTAAGTGAGAAAAACAGACATTTTGAGGAGGTGTCAGTGCTTTCAGGCTGCAGTGACGAATGAGAGCGAAAACCTCTGCATGTCCGTCCTGTTGCTGCCGTTTATCATGTGGTTTGATCAACTTACATGACATGTTCAGCGTCTTCTTCACTTAAAGAGAGCCTGCACTACACAGGGACTGTGTGTGTGCACGCATGTGTGTCCATGTGTGCGCGCGTGTATGTGCATGAGTGTGCACGCTTGTGTGTGAATACAAACTGCATGAAGCGCTGACCTGAGGAGTGATGCCATGCACCCAGCGAAGAATGGAGACGTAAGAGGCCAGCACAGGTACTGCTGCATGAGGAACGGGGCCCTGTCGTGAGTAATGGCAGCGTTGGTCTCCTCTCCCTTTAGAGCTTGACCTTGGTCCAACCACCGCAGCCAGTGAGAGACTCACACCAGGAACTGAGGGGTGAGCAGAGCTTTTGCTCTCTCTGTAAGTCATTCTCCAGCGAGGGGTGAGGGACAGTCTTCCGAGGGCCAGTCAGCTCAGGCGTGCGGAGCTGGGTCCCCTGCGCCTGTGCTCCGCAGAGGACTGGCCGTGCCCTGCAGCCAGACGCGTCCTTGGCCTCCATCCTGCTGGCCCGGCTCTCCGGGGCTGGGCATGGTGATGAGCTGCTTCCCTGACTTCTTGCTCCCCGACCCCAACCACGAGAGACCCAGATCTGCCAGCTCAGCTGAGCTCTCAGTCCCCGGGCACCAGCACTGCCCTCCCCGCTGGGGCTGAGGAGCCTCGGTGGTTCTTGGATCCTGCCAACCGGTCCTGTATCCGCCCACGGCCAAAGGAGCTCACGTGGCCCAGGAAACTCAGAGGCAGGAGCTGCTGATCTGCTGGGGCCCCCCTGCCCTCGGGGCCTGTGTCGGGTGGCAGTTGGCCTCCTGAGAGCAGGCACATTCTGCTCGGAGACACGGTCCTTCGCTTACCTGACCTGATCATTCTCTTCTATCAGCCAGTCCTGTGAGACACGGTGCTAATTGTAACAATGGTCACAAAAGCTACAACTGTTTCCGTCTACTTCATACTTCTGCTGCCGCCCCTCCCCGCAGGGACAGCTGAGTCTAGTCTGAACAGGAAGGACTCAGAAGGAACAGAGAAAGGCAGGGATGACGAAAGCAAGGGCTCCTGCTTTCCACGGCCACTCTCTCCACAGAGATGGGGTTCAAATGAAAACTGGGACAAAGAGGGCCTCCCCACCCGCCGAGGCTGGAGCCCCGTCTTCTCTAGCTGCTGATTTAAAATTACCTTCCCAACAAGCGCACTCTCTCTTATTCAAGAAAACCTCCCTCAGTTCACCATTATCAATGCGCCTTCTAATCTCCAGGGAAATCATTCATGGCGTGTTTGCCCTGCTCTTCCCCTAGCTGTTCATTGTGCCGCTGTCATTGGCCAGGTCTCTCCTGGATGACGGGAATCCAAACGCGAAGTCACAGCCTCTGACTGCAAACAACTCCTCCTTCTCTCCCTTCCACTCTCTCCTTAAGACCAACGGAAAACATATCCTCGGGTGAGGATTCTTTAAAATGAGCATTCTCACTATGGCATGAATAAATGTGTAAACATGAAGTCCCTCCTCCTGAGTCAGGACTGTTTGCACCACTCTCTAAACGTGAGCCTGAAAAAAGCTTACATTTTGGACAGTCCTGGAGAGGAAACCCCAGGGTAAGTCACAGACAAGGGAGATCTGCTCCAGGGGCTTCTCCTAAGAGCCTGCACCTGCTGTTTGCAAAACTCCGCCCTTCCCGCCCCATGGCCTCCGGTTGTTCTAGCTGACCGAGGTGCTGAGGGAGCAGAAGGAACAGTGGAAAAGTGAGTCCCAAGGCCCTTTACCCGGAACGCGTATCCAAAGTCCCAGCATGGTCACCACGGGCCCTGCCCACCCACAGTGTCCTTTCCTGTGTGGCGGAGGGGGAGGTCTGAGGAGTGAGGGGGGGAGGGGGGAAGGAAAGGGCAGGGGGGCTTGTCATTGGCACCACCTCAGAGAAGCAGGCAGGTGTGGTGGACTCTGTGCAGGTCTAGTGTGCCCTAAAGTGGACCCGGCCACAGGTTCCACAGCTACGGGTGCTACCGCACCTGGGAAGGAGGGGAGATTTTAAACCAGCACAGGGTGCCACGTGGAAGCATTAATAGAGGGATCACCCTCGTCCTCCCAGTCAGCCCAGTTCCACAGAGAACTCAGGGAAGGAAGTGGCCCCGCCAGTGGGCAAGGAAAGCAGTTGGGGCTGCGGGGTCTCTGGGACAGGAGAGAGAAGGGAGCCGCTGGAGCTGGATGAGGCCAGAGTGGAATGGACCCGAGCAGGCAGGGCACAGGCCATGGAGGAAAGGATGAAGGATGAAGTGGAAGCAACACGCAAGAGGCTTCTGGTGGAGGCTAAGCAGCAAGCTCTTGGTGCTGAGAGGGACAATGTGTCGGCGTTTGGGGAAGTCACATAACTTTCATGAACTGACACAGAGAAAAGACAGGCGGAGGGGACAAGCAAAAAGGGGGAGGGGACAAGCAAAAAGGGCAAAGGGGTGTGGAGTTCAACATGCCCTTTAAATGGAGCTGACACCCCCTGTGGCCTGCACTGCATTGAATGTTAATAGAAGCTTTGAAAACAATGAAGACTCTACTGTATTTTATAAAGAGCTGCACAACAAGAGGATAGAACCCTGGTAAACATATATGCACACAGTATAGGAGCACCTAAATATATAAAGAAACCTCTAGAGGACTTTAAGAGAGAAATGGACAACAATACAGTCATAGTAGGGGACTTTAACACCCCACTGACTTCACTGGATAGATCCTCCAGATAAAAAATTAATAAAAAAACAGTAACTTTGCCCTAACCGGTTTGGCTCAGTGGATAGAGTGTCGACCTGTGGACTGAAGGGTCCAGGGTTCGATTCTGGTCAAGGGCATGTACCTTGATTGCGAGCACATCCCCAGTAGGGGAGTGTGCAGGAAGCAGCTGATAGATGTTTCTCTCTCACTGATGTTTCTAACTCTCTATCCCTCTCCCTTCCTCTCTGTAAAAATTAAATAAAATATATTTTTTTAAAAAACAGTGACTTTAAATAACACACTGGATCAGATGGATTTAATTGACATTTATAGAACACTAGAGGCCCAATGCACGAAATTAGTGCACGAAGAGCGGGTCCCCTCAGCCGAGCCTGCACCCTCTCCAATCTGGGACCCCTCAGGGGATGTCCAACTGCCAGTTTAGCTCGCTGTTCAGTCATTTGGTCATCCCTCACTAACCCCCTGCTGGCCAGCAATTGGACATCCCTCTCACAATCCTAGACCACTGGCTCCTATTTGCTCACCTGCCTGCCTGCCTAATTGCCCCTAACTCCCCGCTGCTGCCAGCCTGATCACCCCTCACTGCCTCTGCATGCCGCCTGATCAGCCCTAACTGCTCCCAGCTGCCAGCCATGTTGCCCCCAACTGCCCCCTCCCTGCCAGCCTGGTTGCTCCTAACTGCCCCCCTCCCTCCAGCCTGGTCACCCCTTACTGCCACCCTGCCAGCCTGGTTGCCCCTAACTTTCCCCCTCTGCCCCTCTGCTGTCCTGGTCATCCCTAACTGCCCCCTCTGCCAGCCTAGTCACCCCTCACTGCACCTCCCCCCACCCCCGCTGGCCTGGTTGCCTCTTACTGCCCCCCCCCTGCCAGCCTGGTCAGCCCCAACTGGCCCCCTGCTGGCATGGTTGCCCCACACAGCCTGCTTGTTCAGTCGTTTGATTGTCCCTCACTAACCCCCCTGCTGACCTGGTTGTAGGCAGCCATCCTGTGAGGGTGTGAGGGTTAATTTGCATATTACCTCTTTATTATATAGGATTTCACCCCAAAGCTGCAGAATATACATTCTTCTCAAGTGCACATGGATCATTCTCAAAGATAGACCACATGTTAGGGCACAAAACAAGTCTCTACAAGTTCAAGAAGATTAAAATCATATCAAGCACCTTCTCAGATCCCAATAGAATGTAATTGGAACTCAAAAAGAGTAAAAACACTCAAAAACATTCAAATGCGTGGAGGCTAAATAACATGCTATTAAACAATGAATGGGTTACCAAAGAGATCAAAGATGAAATAGAAAACTTGCTGGAAACAAATGAAATTAAATGAACACACAACAACCTCAAATCTATGGGACACAGGGAAAGCAGTCTGAGAGAGAAGCTCATAGCACTACAGCACTACATCAAGAAACAAGAAACACTGGTAATAAGTTATCTAACCTACAACTTAAAGAGTTAGAAAGAGAATAATAAGAAAAGCCCAGAGTTAGCAGAAGGAAAGAAATAATAAAGATTAGAGCAGAAATGAATGTAATAGAGACCAAAAAAATAAAAATAAATTTAAAAAATCAATAAAACCAAAGGCTGGCTCTTTGAAAAGATAAACAAGCTTGATGAACCTTTAGCTAGAACAGCTGTGGGCAAACTACGGCCCATGGGCCGAATCCAGCCCGTTTGAAATGAATAAAACTAAAAAAAAAAAAGACCGTACCCTTTTATGTAATGATGTTTACTTTGAATTTATATTAGTTCACACAAACACTCCATCCATGCTTTTGTTCCGGCCCTCCGGTCCAGTTTAAGAATCCATTGTGGCCCTCGAGTCAAAAAGTTTGCTCACCCCTGAGCTAGAATCATCAGGAAATGAACAGAGAAGATCCAAATAAACAAGATCAGAAACAAAAGATGTGAAGTAATAACTGACCCCACAGAAATACAAAGAATCTTAAACAACACTATGAACAGCTATATTAGAAAGTGCTTTTTTTTGACAACCTGGACAAAATGGACATATGCCTAGAAAAATACAATCTTACCAAACTCAATCAGGAAGAACCAGAAAATCTGAATAGGTGGATAATTATTGATGAAATAGAAGCAGTAGCCAAAACACTCCCAGCAAACACAAGCCTGGGTCTGGATGGCTTCACAGGGGAGTTTTACCAAACATTCAAAGAATAAATAACACCTATATTCTCCAAATATTTCAAACAATCCGAGAGGAAGGAACACTTCCAAGCTCTTTTTACGAGGCCAACATTATCCTAATTCCAAAACCAGATGAAAGCACTACAAAGAAAGAGATTGTCAGGCCAATATCCCTGATGAACATAGATGCTAAAATCCTCAACAAAACATTAGCAAATTGGGTCCACAATATATTAAAAAAGATCATACACCATGATCAAGTGGGATTTATTTCAGGGATGCAAACTTGGTACAATATTCACAAATCAATAAATATGATACATCACATAAATAAATGGAAAGACAAAAATCACATGATCATATCAATAGATACAGAAAAAGCATTCAATAAAATCCAACACCCTTTTTTGATAAAAACTCAGCAAAGTGGGAATAAAGGGATCATACCTCAACATAATAAAGGCCAAACATGACAAAACTACAGCCAACATCACACTTTATGGGCTAAAATTAAAGAACAGGAACATTTCCCTTAAGAACAAGAACAAGACAGGATATTTACACTTTTACCACTCTTATTCAATACTAGAGGCCCAGTGCACAAAACTTTGTGCACGAGGGGGGAGGGGGTCCCTCAGCCTGGCCTGTGCCCTCTTGCAGTCTAGGACCCCTTGGGGGATGTCCACCTGCTGGCTTAGGCCCGTTCCCTGGGGGATCAGGCCTAAGCTGGCAGTCAGACATCCCTCTGGCAGCCCAGGAGCCCTCGGGGGATGTCCACTTGCCAGTGGAGAGCAGGCCTAAGCTGCAGTCAGAGATCCTTAGCGGTACTGAGGAGGTGGAAGTGGCTCCCACCACCACCACTATGCTGGCAGCCATCAGCCTGGCTTTTGGTTGAACAGAGCTCCCCCTGTGGGAGCGCACTAACCACCAGGGGGCATCTCCTGCTTCTGCCCCCTGGTGGTCAGTGTGTGTCATAATGACTAGTCATTCCCAGTCATTCTGCTGTTAGGGTTAATTTGCATATTACCCTTTTATTATATAGGATAGAAGTCCTAGACACAGTGTTCAAACAGAAGAAAACATAAAGTCTTCCAAATTGGAAAGAAAGAAGTAAAACTCATTATTTGCAGATGAAATGATATTGTACATAGAAAACCCTAAAGACTCCACTAAAAACCTACTAGATTTAATAAATGAATTCAGCAACATAGCAGGACACAAATTAACACCCAGAAATTGAAGGCATTTTTATACACCAATAGTGAACTCTTAGAAAAAGAAACTAATAAAACAATCCCATTTACCACTGCAGCAAAAAAATTAAGATACTGAGGGATAAACTTAACCGAGGAGGTAAAAGACCTATACTCAGAAAACGACAGGGTGTTGAAAAAAGAAATGAAGGAAGATGTAAACAAGTAGAAGAATATATCGTGTTCATAGATTGGTAGAATCAACATTATTAAATTGTCCATACTATCTAAGGCAACCTATAGATTCAATGCAACCCCTATTAAAACACCATGGCATATTCACAGATCTAGAACATATACTCAGAAATTTATATGGAACCAACAAAGACCCCAAATAGCCACAGCAATCTTAACAAAGAAGAACAAAGTTGGAAGGATCACAATACCAGATATCAAGTTATACTACAAAGTCACTGTACTCAAAACAGCCAGGTACTGGCACAAGAACAGACATATCAACCAGTAGAACAGAACAGAGAACCCAGAAATCAATACAAGTCATTTTGCTCAATTAATATTTGACAAAAGAGGCAAGAGCATACAATTGAGTCAAGACAGTCTCTTCAATAAATGATTTTGGGAAAATTGGACAGATATGTGCAAAAAAAAATGAAATTAAACCACCAATTTACACTATACATAAAAATAAACTCAATATGTATAAAAGACTTAAACATAAGTCATTAAACCATAAAAATCTCAGAAGAAATAAACTATTGGCAGCAAAATCTCAGACATCTCTCGTAGCAATATGTTTACTGAAATATCTCCTAAGGCAAAAGAAATTAAGGAGAAAGTAAACAAATAGGATCAAATCCAACTCTAAATGTGTTACTTTGAAAATAGTGCATCACATGTTACTTCCAGTAGAATAGTGGGAACTACGTATTCTGATGAATTAACATGTCTCCAGCCCTTACCTCGTCTTCCGCAGTTCCCAGAGAAGCCTGCGCTCAGCAGTCGACTGTCTTGGCAGGTGATTAACTTCCACACAAGGTTCACGAACATTCTCCAGAGGTCACGTCAGAGAGCGAGAAAGGAAATACTCATATTGGAGTTCTCTCTTTAGTCCATGCTCTGCTGAGCCATCCTCAAATCATTCTTGCTTCTTTCCTGGGTATTAGGTACCGCTCTCCCTCACAAACGGCACACGGATTACAGAACAATTAAAGGAAGTGTAGGAACACTGTATTCTTCAGAAGGGAGCGCCAACAGAATGAGTGACTAAAAGTATAATGTTATAAAGGTGTTTCATTTTCTATTTGCATTCATGAGAAAGAATCAAAAAGGAGAATGGGACAAATGAAATGGAAATAAAAAGAAATACATCCAGCCTGCATTTCCTTTCCTATCTGGAATCAAGGCTGTACCTGCAGACCCAGTCTTAGGCATGGTCTGTGTCCTGTCAAATACCTGGGTGCCTAGTGGAGGACACTCTGTATACACAAGAGTTTCAATGCTATCAAAGTCTAAGACAATGAAAAATGTTAAAGAGAAGACAGGAAAAAATTGTTGGAGAAAACCAAAAATAAATTATAATTCCAAACCCATGTTCTCACCTCCCCCTTACCCTTAAATCTTTGCAATATGATCTCACCATTTCCTATTGAGCCCTTAGAATCCTAAACCAACAACTCTCTTGTCTATTACATTATCCCTAAACCTCTTTCTCCAAGTCCTCTCTTCTCCTGTGTTGTGTGTTGCTCACTCACACAGCCCATGCCCTGCTTGGCTGTACATGTTCACGCATGTTCATTCTATACTTCTACAAGACTGTCAGGTTTGTTAAGCTAGAGATTCTCTTTTGATTATACTTCTGCCCTCAAAAATACCAAGAGCAATAGAAGTGCTTAATTTTTTTGTTATATTGCATTAAGTATTTCACTTCACTTTCAAGGACACTTGGCTTACAGATTTATTTCTTTAAAAATTATTCCTTTACCATTAATATCAAAGGATGTGGGGTTGATGAGGGCTTTGGTGACAAAAAGCTTCTTAAACCAATGTCAAGATTTACTTCTCCCTATAATTCTAATCCTAATACTATTACCACTTTTCACATATAAAACATTTCCTCCAAATATATTTTTAAAATCTCTCCATGAACATTATTAAAGTTAAATTATTTAGCATGATGTTTTAAAAACAAGCACAAATATAAAGAGTGATAACTATGAATGCCAGGGAACAAGAAAAGTGGCAAACTACTGATGATGTATGAAATGATTTATAAAAGCCACAAATGCTCCTTCATGTTACCCTGAAAGACAGCTCCGCCACATGTATAGACAAGAGATGAACAGACACGTGTATAGATAAGACACATTGTGTCCTCATTTGGGCACAATTTAACCAAAACTACTTACTTTTACTCTAAAAAGAGCATCTTACTGGGCATTTTCTGCCAAGAGGGGCCAGTTTAGAGCTATCATTAGGAGTGCATTAGCCTCCAGCACTGCTTACTGTGCACAAGTACTAGTAGGCGGCAGTGTCAAAGGGGAAGCATTTGAAAAATGTCTTTAAAACGGAGGGGAAAGTGAATGTGCCCTCAGATTGGAAGGTTGCCTTCCTAAGTGGCATACACACGGCCTCTGGGAAGGGGCACAGCACTTCTGCAATCAGTGTATCCCGTCCAAAGGCTATTACATGGTGACCAATGCCTTCAGGTGCACATAATGTGATCATTTTCTTTTTCAGAATAAACATGAGCTAGAGGACAGAGCAGAAGATGCAGACAAAAGAAGTGTGTTCTCTGCCAGCTTCCCACCTGCCACCCGGGCCTCTGGCCAGTCAGTTCGCATCTCTGCGCTGTTACCTCCTCTGTGAAACAGGGAAGGTGGCTCAGTGCCTCTCAGGTCATCTCAGGATCCAAAATCCTAAAAATCTCAGCAAAATATATCAATAGAAGCATCTCCAGGGCATTTCTCTACAATACCTCCAAAATGTGTGTTGCTATTTTGCTATATATTGCCATATTTTTCTCTATTTTTGAATGAAGATTGAATTTCCTCCATGCACTCTAAATCTCCAAAGTGTCTAGTTTGGTACTTTACATCCATCAGGCACTCAAAAAAACACACAAAGACGTGTATAGAATGGAGACAAAAAATGTTTCATTAGGATCCATTTTCCTGCATCTCAATATTCTTGATATTCTTCTGCATTTTATTTTATTCTAAAGAACAGAATAGAGAACCCAGAAATCAACCGAAGCCATTATGCTCAATTAATATTTGACAAAGGAGGCAAGGGCATACAATGGAGTCAAATGTAAGACGTGAAACCATAAAAATCCTGTAAGAAACCATAGGCAGCATAATCTCAGACACCTCTCATAACAATATGTTACTGATACATCTCCTAGCACAAGGGAAACTAAGGAGAAAATAAACAAATGGGACCACATCAAAATAAAAAGCTTCTGCACAGCAAAAGGCACCATCAACAAAACGAAAAGGGAGCCCACTGCATGGGAGAACGTATTTGGCAATGATACATCTGATAAAGGGTTAATATCCAAATTATATAAGGAACTCATACAACTTAACAAAAGGAAGACAAACAATCCAACTAAAAATGGGCAAATAACCTACATAGACACTTCTCCAAAGTGGACATGCAGAAGGCCAAGAGGCATATGAAAAAAAATGCTCAAAGTCACTAATCATCTGAGAAATGCAAATCAAACAACAGTGAGCCCTAGTTGGTTTGGCTCAGTGGATAGAGTGTTGGCCTGTGGACTCAAAGGTCCTGGATTCAATTCTGGTCAAGTGCACATGCCTGGGTTGCAGGCTTGATCCCCAGTAGGGAATGTGTAGGAGGCAGCCAATCAATGATTCTCTATCATTGATGTCTCTCTCTCTCTCTCTCTCTCTCTCTCTCTCTCTCTCTCTCTCTCCCTCTCTGAAATCAATAAAAATGTTTTTAAAAAAACAACAACAATGAGGCAATGAGGTACCACCTCACACTTGTCAGAAAGGTTACCATCAACAAATCGATAAATGACAAGTGTCGGTGATGATGTGGAGGAAAGGGAACCCTCATACACTGCTGGTGGGAATGCAGACTGGTGCAACCTCTGTGGAAAATAGTATGGAGTTTCCTCAAACTTAAAATTGGAACTCCCATTTGACCCAGTGATTCCACTTCTAGGAAAATATCCTAAGAAATCAGATATGCCAATCAGAAAGAATGTATGCACCCCTAGGTTCATAGCAGCACAATTTACAATAGCTAAGATCTGGAAAAAGCCTAAGTGGCCATCAGTAGATGAGGGGATTTAAAAAGCTGTGGCACATTTACACCATGTACATTTACCTTATGCAGCTATAAAGAAGAAGGCTCTTTTACCCTTTGGGACAACATGGAGATACCTGGAGAGTATTATGCTAAGCAAAATAAGCCAGTCAGAGAAAGACAAGTATCACATGATCTCACTCAGATGTGGAATCTAATGAACAAAATAAACTGGTGAACAAAATAGATCCAGAGACATAGAAGCATGGAACAGACTGTAAACCTCAGAGGGAAGGCAGGGGAAAGTGGGTAGGTGGGAAGAGGTCAACCAATGAACATGTATGCATATAAGTATAACCCATGCACTCAGACAATAGGGTAGTGAAGGCCTGGGGTGAGGGGGCGGGGCTGGCTGGAAAACGTACATGGGGGGAAAGGGAGACATATGTAATACTTTCAGCAATAAATATTTTAAAATAATTTTAAAAATAAAATAAAAATAGAAACTGTGCTAACATTAAGAGACTGAAAAGCCACACAGTGGGAGAAGATATGTGCAACACACATGACCAACAATGGGCTGATCTCCTCAATTACAAAAAGACAATCTAAATTTACAAATGGGAAAAATATTTGAACAGAGATTTCATTAAAGATCATATTTGATTTGTGGACAAAATAATTAAAAGTCATACAGACTCATTAGTCATCAGAGAAAGCCATACTAAAACCCCCATGAGATAGCTCACACCCTCCAACATGGTTCAAACTAAAAACAGATCAGTATTTTAGTGATAACATGGTACACTGGGAATTCACAGCCGTGATGAGTCAAAATCATTACAACAACTTTGGGAAACCAATTGGTTGGCATTATCTACCAAGGTTAAAGTCTCACCTACGCTAGGATCTACCAATGCTACTCTTCAGCATATACACAAAAGAAGTAGAGGCGTGTGTGAGCTACAAGACATCTTTAGAATCCTTGTAGCTGTGTTTTTCACAGTAGCCCTAGCCTGGAAACAACCCCACTGACCTTCAAGGGCAGAAATTATAAAATATCCTGGTATATTCCATACAGTGATGAAAATTCATAAATAGCCTAATTACCTCTACACACAGCAACATGGTTGAGTCTCATGAACAATGTTGAATGAAAGAAGTCACACATCAAAGAATACACACTGATTCCATTAAATGAGGAATTTAATATTCAAAAACATGCAAAACAAATCTATGATATTAAAAATCAAGAAACCGTCCAGCCAGTGTGGCCCATGGTTGATTGTCATCACATGCATCAAGAGGTCCCTGGTTCAATTCCTGGACATGGCACATGCCTGGGTTTCAAGCTCAATCCCCAATAGGGGCTTGCAGGAGACAGCCAATCAATGGTTCTCTCTAATTACTGTTTCTATCTCTCCCCTCCTCTCTCTATAAAATCAATAAAAACATAGTTTGTAAAAAAATCAAGAAACTGGTTACCTTGGGAGGACAGAGAATGTGTGATGGTTTAGCAGATCAAGAACAGCTCTTCTGCATGCTGGCGATGTTCTGGTGTTTGATATGGCTGCTGTTTCATTCTTGTGATAATTTTTGAGCTCTATGTTAATGCTCTTCTCATTTATGTACTTAATTTTTAAAATTAAAAGGCATTCTTGGGAGGAGTTAAAGAACAAAATAAATGTCTAAAGTTAGTATCTATAAATGGCTAGCTAACAAACAAAAAGGTCCTGTGACTAGTTTATAAGAAAGAGGGAAGAAGGGAGGGAAGGAAGGCGGGAAGGAGAGAGAGGGAAGGGGAGGGTGAGGGACAGGGAGAGAGACATTTGGTTTCATTTATTCCAGGAAATGGAAACTTTCAAATTAGATGCTCTGAGATTTTGAAAAAGGGGGGTGGAAAGGAGAGAGGGAGGGAGACAGAGAGAAGGAAAGAAAGAAAAACTAAAACATTTGATAAATCCATGCTCTGAAAGCACAATTACAGTGTTCATAATTTAGGTCATATGAAACTTTATTGGAACAAGTCTTCTAATTTTGTTAGAACTCCTCCTCACTTATACACATTCCACCACCACCACTGCCTCTAGCCATCTCCGCAGAAACCAGGTATGACTGTTAAGGATCTGAGAGGACACACCTGGACAACATATATCATCCATTCTCAGAAATCCCAGTCGTTACCAATAAGACTGCCTTGCCTAGCTCCTCCTCTCTCTCTGTTTTTAGAAATTCTTCAGTATCTCACCCAAAGCATAGCAGATGGACCTATTCCAAGAGGTGTCAAGCCCACTCAGGAACTGCCGAGTCCCACACACAGGACAAACATGCAGGGGAGAGTCTTGGGTTAGGCTGAGAAGTACAGCGCTACCTACCTGACGGTGTGGGAACCCTAATCAGAGCACACCGGATGCCCAAGGCCAATTTGAACATGAGGGCCTAGTCCAGAGTATGCCGGATATTCAAGGCCAGGTTGCCATGCGCAGGTGCAAAAGCAAGGGCAGCAGTTTTACTGTGTGCACTGCGCAGGCGTGCCTTTCTATGACCCAAATCCTGACGTCACTACTTGGCAAGAGCCACTTCTGGCTGAGTTGGTACAAAGATGTGTTGCTGACCAGCCAGTGGCTGGCTGCTTGGTCGGGTACTTTGTTAGCAATGGCTCCTCTGTTGCTACTGTACGAGCAAGGGATGCTTTGCGGGGCTGCTTTGAAGAACTGTTTTGTCTGATGGCTCCTTGTTAGCAATGGCTACTTGGTCTGCAGTAAAGCCTCTCCTATACGCCCAAAGACAACTTCTCACGTCTTCTCCATCTATCCGGCGTCTGAAGACCTGTGTTCCCACAGAGAGCGACACCATTTAGATCCGTCTGGCATGCTGTCTGCTGGCTGAGAGGCTTTGGAGGAGGGAGGATGATGAGGAAAGGGAGGAAACCAACTGCCGGCAGATTCCTCAAGCACGTCCCAGTGGTGCTTTACGGGCGTTGGATACCAAACCCCAAACAGGCTCTGACACGCGCCCTTCCCTCCGCTTTGCCAGTTTATAGCCCTGCTTACTCCTTGACGACCCCTTGGTTCGAACAAACTGAAGTTCGCTTATCAAAACGCACACAGGACCACAGCCAGCCTCCGGCGGGAATCCTGAGCACTTACGAACTCGGACGCACTGGTAAGTTATTACCTGGAACTTCGGTTTTGTGATGATTTTTAATAGAAACCCACCTGAAAGTCTGCTGTGAACATTAAGTTAAAGGGGAAAGGCAATTAAATTCCCTTGTCAGACCCCTTAACCAACTAAAGGTAAGGAACAAAATAGGATTTTTTCTAATCGTTTTAAGACTTAACGCTTTATTACATTTATTCACTGGAAACATTTTATGTCTCCCCTGTGCGCTAGTCCCTTGTGCGTGTCCTCGGAACGTGTGGGTGTGGAGAGGAAGATAACACACGTCCCAGAGCCTCGCTGCGGGAGCCAGCAGGTCACGCTTGCTTCGTGCTGAAGGTCGGATCACACACACAATTAAAAAGGCAATTAATGCTGGAGAGCCGGTGACTGCGTGTCCACACCTCAGAGGGCCGAGCATGGCCTCAAAGCCTGATTTGCTAAAGCTGTGCGAGAGAGTTGTGCTTCCTCCCCGTACACAACGGTGACTGGGCTTTTTGGTTAATGATTTCCGGAAAAGCTCAGTTGGTAATTATTTTTAAGTCAAACTAGTCTCTCTTCTTTGTGAGTGGTTATTTAAATTCCCCATTGGAGAGGGACATTTCCGCTGGTGAAAACACTAAGTATACCTGAGGCATGAAAAAAATTACACAGTAAATAATACATTAGTGGAGACCACATTTTAAAGAGGCAAATTGTAAAAGTACAAGGTTCCAAGCTAAGTCTGCAGTGCAGTCATGGGGCCTTTGCCATGGTTCTAATTTGTGAAGACTGAGTCCAATGAGTGTCTGCATCCTGGAGAGCAAAGCCTCCTGTGCACTGGGGAGCGGGCGGGGGAGGGGCCGTGGGAAACGTTAAATATATGTGACTAACTCCAGGTTTCTTTTACTTTGAAAGTTTCCTTATTGGTCTCATTAACATCTTCATATATTAAAATGCACACGAACACTGTATGTCATTTAACACTGTATGTTCATAAATGACATCTTCTGTGCGATGAATGCTTTCTGGGAGCACCAGGGCGTTTAGGACCTCAAGAGTGGCAGCGGCCAGTGTCCTCAGCTGGTTGGGCATGCTCCCTGGCACTGAAAGGTTGCTGGTTTGATTCCTGGCCAGGGCACACACCCTGATTTGGACTCAATCCCCAGTAGGGGGCATGCAGGAGGCAGCCAATCTGATTGGATATTCTGTTCTCACAGAAATGTTTCTCTCCCTCTAAAAATAAAGTAAAATAAAATAAATCTCAAGAATGAAATCAAAATACCACTATGAGAATTAATCACAACATAGTTGCACAATTAAACTTACCATACATACATTTTGAGAAAAGCTTGTGCTTCTCCTTGTAGCCTTCATCCATTTTCCCCAAACCTATTCACTGGGGATGATAAAATTATCCACGTGTAAATCCTTTGTGCACATGTGAGCAACAGGTAGAGACGTGCTTAATACTCCATCTCTAAACACGTGAGCTCAACTCTCAAGTGCATCATCATGAAGAAGAGATGAGGCTCCTCTGTGTGCCCCTCCCAAACGGTGGCAGCACCGTGCGCTGTGCCTGTGTTAGAAATGCAGCCAGGAGGGCCAGGGAGCCTTGTCCTGATGCACCAAGGTTGTGGATTGGATCCAAAATTATAACTACCCACAATTTATAAAGAACTCAGACAGCTTAACATGAGGAAAACAAGCCACCCACTAAAAAGTGGGCAGAGACCTAAATAGACATTTCTCCAAGGAAGACATACCGATGGCCAATAGACATGAAAAGTTGCTCAACATCCCTAATCAGGGAAATGCAAATTAAAATCTCACACTTGTCAGAATGGCTATCATCAATAAACCCACAAACAACAAGTGCTGGTGAGGATGTGGAGAAAAGGGAGCCCTCATGCAGGCTGGTGAAGCCAGTGTGGAAGGCAGTAGGAGTTACCTCAAAAAAATTAAAAATGGAACTGCCTTAAGACTTAGGAATTCCACTTTTGGGAATATATCTGAGGAAACTGAAACTGACTCAAAAATATACTTGTGCTCCTAAGCTCATTGTGGTGCTATTTACAAACCAAGATTTGGAAGCAACCCAAGTGCCACCAGTAGACGTGGGGATTAAAACACTGTGGCCCATTTACTACACAGTGGAATTCTACTCGGCCGTAAAGAAGAACTCTTACCCTTTACAGCAGCATGAAGGGACCTGGAGAGCACTATGGTAAGCAAAATAAGCCAGGAAGAGAAGGACAAATACTACATGATTTCACTCCTATGTGGAATCTAATGAACAACATAAACAAACGAAATAGAAACAGACTCACAAACACGGAGAACAGACTGACAGCTGTCGGAGGGGAGGGTGAGGTTATGTGAAAAGGGAAGGGATTCGCAGTACAGTTTGGAGTTAGAGAATAACCACAGAGATGTGGGTTGCGGTGCTGGGAATACAGTCACTATCAGGATGAGTAGAGAGGGGCCAGGTGGGTGCTTGAAGCGGGGGGGGGGGGGGGGGGAGTACATTGTAAAGTACATGATTTTCTAATCACTTTGCTGCTCATCTGAAACTAATACAGAATCATATTGAATGTCAACTGCAATTAAAACTAAATATTTTTTTAAAAGCCCAGCCGGCATGGCTCAGTGGTTAAGCATCTACCTATGAACCAGGAGGTCACAGTTCAATCGCCAGTGTGGGGCATGCAGGAGGCAGCCAATCAATGGTTCTCTCTCATCATTGATGTTTCTATCTCTCTCTCCCTCTCCCTTTCTCTCTGAAATCAATAAAAATATATTTTAAAAAATAAATATTAAACAGAAGAAAATTCATGGTCTTTCCCAAGGTGGTCCTGGGGGCTGGATGTCCATATGGAGTCCTTATGGACCAGGCTATTCCAATCCTCATAGCACCCTCGACAACACCCCTCCCCGGAACACAGCCATGTTAGGAGGCCTTATTGTCAACTATCGTATCCTCCTATCATACCATTTGAGAGGAGCTCATCTCTCCTCCATGATAATGCTTCACATTAAAACCTATTAAATTTAAGGAGACAAGAAGCTATAATATAAACTAAAGCAGTTTAATATGGCACCTGATTTATAGTAAGCAATCAAAATATTAAATATTAATGACCTTTTTCTTTAATTTTAAGTTCATTCTGGGAGATGAGAAAGCTCACACACATGCAAACACACAACACAAAGACACGCGCAGGCATTGAGGCATCCGTTGTCCTCAAGCTTCACATTAGCATAGAAAGAAGCTGCTGGCTGGCATTGCCAAGATTTTGTTGAAATTAACTTTACTTGAACACTAACAATATAAAACTCCACAGCGTGGGAAGTGAGCCTTGCTGTCACTGAGACCTCTGTAGTTGGCTAAGGTGTTTGAATGAATGGAGTGGAGTTGGAGGCCCCTCACAACCTCAGTTTCCCCTCAGGCCTGATGCCACTGATGGCCTATGCTCACTCACATGGACAATGATTGCCCAGCAACCATTGCTCAGCTGACAATAGATTCACACTGCCCATTTCCTGCCCTGGGTCGGCCTGAACTGTGCCCACAGGGCTCCCGGGCAGGTCCATTGCTGAGGTGGCTGCAGAGAGCGTTAAGGAACTGCGCCCTCCGACCAGCTGCCGCTGCGCTTTTTACATTTAATACATAATAGCATGGAGGGGAAGTGTCTGCAGGCTTTCCGTGGGAAGCATTTTCTTACACACTCTTCATATTCTCTGAAATGCACCTGCTTGCAATGCATGAAACAAGGACACATTAAGCTCCTGGAAATGTCCTCAGCTGACCCCTTCTCCTTAAGCAATCTCAGAGCGGGCACAATGGCAGTGAGGCCTGCGCAGCCCCTACGGAACGGCCAGTTCACACTGAGAAAGGAGCTCCATTTAAAAAATAGTCTGTTCAACACACCGCCCGTGATTATAAAAGCCACGCTGGGAGTCAGCGGGGATGGGGATTAGGAGGATTAAATCGTGATTAGAGAGAAATGTTTAGAAGGAAAAAAGTAAATTAGCAACTTGTGAGGATTACAGAGCATCTTAAATATACAGAGGTTTGCAGCAGGATTCTGCATCTGCTGGCAGCAGAGTTCTTGTCAGGCAAATCCTAATGAATTTTCCACTTGAAATGATTGATTAGCCCCGATTAAGGACACTAATCCCTTTAGCCTCTTCTTATCTCCTGGTCTCCGGCTGGTCCTGGCTTGGCACAGATTCCCAGCCAGTCCCCGTGGAGCAGGAGATTCTCCCACTGGAACAAGAGAAGCGAGGACAATCCTCATTTGCGAGCAGCCACGGGAAGTTTCATCGTGAGGTGGACGATCGTGACCTTGGCTTTTTGGAAAGAAATATTGCATTTGACGGGGACTTTGAGTTTCACTACTATAGAATCTGGGCTCTCCAAATTATTCCTGTGATGGGCCAGGGGCAGAAAGCAGCCAGTGTAGCATCCCCACACTGTTCACGCCCCTCAGCCTTGACTCAGAGGAGGGATCTCTGCTGCGGGTCAGCTTCTCCAAGATAAAACATTTTTGATATAAAGTTTATAAACGTTTATCTTTCGTGACTCACATTCTTTATCCATTTTCTTTTTCAGATTCTATGATGGCCCAATATAATAGATGTATTATCCTTTTTAATGTTTGAAGGAAACATGTATTAATTTTTAAAATGTTTAGTTATAATATTGTTATGCTAAAAAGTGTTAAAATGTCCATGTAGACTGTTGTTTATCTGAGACATGTTTCCATCACTCCCAAGCTTAGACTGGAGTAAGGTTTTAAAAGTACTTTAGTTTCATTATCTTGTGATTTGAATTTTCTCAATACGACATATCTAATCTACCTGTTATTTATTTCAGTGATGTGGCAGAGACTCTGAAACAGAGATGAGGGGTAGGTGTCAGTACACTCAGGTGTGAGGAGGCACTTAAAGTAATTTGTGATGTTCCTTTATAATATACTGGAGGTCTGGTGCACAAAATTCATGCACGGGGGGGGGGGCGGGTTGTCCCTAAGCCCAGCCTGCACCCTCTCCAATCTGGGACCCCTTGGGAGATGTCCGACCGTCAGTTTAGGCCTAAACTGGCAGTCAGACATCCCTCTCACAATCTGGAACTGCTGACTCCCAACTGCTCACCTGCCTGCCTGCCTGAATGCCCCCTAACCACTCCCCTGCCAGCCTGATCATCCTCAACTGCCCTCCCCTGCCAGCCTGATCACCCCTAACTGCTCTCCCCTGCCAGCCTGATTGTCCCTAACTGCCTCTGCCTCAGCCCCTGCCAGCATGGCTTTGTCCAGAAGGATGACCAGGAGATGTCTGGTCAGCCCAATCTAATTAGCATATTTCCCTTTTATTAGTATAGACTAGAGGCCTGGTGCACAAAAATTTGTGCACTCGGGGGGGGCGTCCCTCAGCCAAAGCCTGTGCCCTTTCTCAGTCTGGGACCCCTCGGGAGATGACCACCTGCTGGCTTAGGCCTGCTCCCTGGGGGATCGGGCCTAAGCTGGCAATCAGATACCCCTCTGGCAGCCCAGCAGCCCTCGGGGGATGTCCACTTGCCAGCGGGGAGCAGACCTAAGCTGCAGTCAGACATCCTTATCACTGCTGAGGAAGCAGGAGAGGCTCCCACCACCACCACTGTACTGGAAGCCATCAGCCTGGCTTTGTGGCTGAGCAGAGCTCCCCCATGTGGGAGCGCACTGACCACCAGAGGGCAGCTCCTGCATTGAGCATCTGCCCTCTCGTGGTCAATGTGTGTCATAGTGACCAGTCATTCCCAGTCTTTCTGCTGTTAGGGTCAGTTTTCATATTACCCTTTTACTATATAGGATAGAGGCCTGGTGCATGGGTGGGGGCTAGTTTGCCCTGAAGGGTGTCCCGGATCAGGGTGGGGGTCCCGCTGGGGTGCCTGGCCACCCTGGGTGAGGAGCTGATGGCTGTTTGCAGGCTGGTCACACCTCCTTCAGGGTGGGTATCCCCACTGGTGTGCCTGGACAGCCTGGTTGAGGGGCTTATGGCTGTTTGCAGCTGGTCCCACCCCCTTCAGGATGGGGGTCCCCATTGGGGTGCCTGGCCAGCCTGGGTGAGGGGCTGATGGTTGTTTGCAGGATGATCAAGCCCCCCTCCACTGGGGACCCTCATCCCATGGAGGTTTGGCCAGCCTGGGTGACGGGATGATGGCTGTTTTCAGGCTGGCCACACCCCCTTTAGGGATGAGGGTTCCCACTGGGGTGCCTGGCCAGTCTGGGTGAGGGGCTGAGGGCTGTTTACAGGCTGGCCAAGCCCCCCTGCACTGGAAGCTCCCAGCCTCTCCTTTTATTTTTTATTCTGGGATTTATTTACCGTCTGTAATTGAAACTTTGTGGCCTTTAGTGGAGCTCAGAGCTGGTCAGCGCGGGGCGGGAAGCTTGGCTTCCTCCATCACCAGGGGCAACCCGAGCCTCCTGCTCGCTCCTGCTCCCTGGCCATGGCCGGCTGAAAGCAGGTATCTGGGGTTTATTTATCTTCTATAATTGAAACTTTGTTGCCTTGAGTGGAGCTCAGAGCTGGCCATGGCAGACGGGAAGCTTGGCTTCCTCCATCACTGGGGCAACCAAGCCTCCTGCTCACTCCAGCTCTGTGGCTGCCGGCCGCCATCTTGGTTGGGTTAATTTGCATATAGTCGCTCTGATTGGCTGGTGGGCGTGGCTTAAGGCATAGGTACAGTCAATTTGCATGTTTGTCTTTTATTAGTGTAGATTAGTCAGCTCAGATAGTCATAACAAAATATCATAAATTTGTGTGGCTTAAACAACAGAAATGTATTTTTCTCACAGTTCTGGAAGCTGGAATTTGGGGTCAGGGTACCAGCATAGCATCATCCCATACACCAGAAAATGGTGGATCAATTGCTAGTCAGGGTATATGCTCAGGTTGCAGATTCAATACCCAGTCCAGTGAGTGCAGGAAACAATGGAACGATGTTTCTCTCTCCTTTCTTCTCACTGAGATCAATTAAAATGAATAATAATGTTCTCTAAGTATGATTTTAACAGGAAAGACATTAGTGATCTATGCAATGAAAAACTCGTTATAACACATGTATACAGCATGACTCCATTTAAAAAAATATATTGATTTCAGAGGAAGGAAGAAGGAGAGATAGATAGAAACATCAATGGTGAGAATCATTGATCAGCTGCCTCCTGCATGCCCCTACTGAGGATCAAGCTCGAAATTTGACCAGGAATCATATTGTGATCTCCTGGTTCACAGATCGATGCTCAACCACTGAGCTCCACCAGCTGGGCCCCATTTTTATCAATAGCAGGCACATGAGGTACATTGGCAAGATCTCACTCCTAGACGAACGTCTGAAATTGCCCAAACTCCTTTGCAGCTAGGTTTCTGGATATGAATTCGTTTCTGCCAATTGGATGTGCTTGCACGATATTTTGAAGGCAGAAGTGGGGCAGAGGCTTCTTCCCGCAGTTTGGGCTGTTTGCTGCTGGTGGTCATGTTTGCAGAAATGTGGAGGTTTTCTGCAGCGAATCCAGGCTGTGCACAGGCAGTTGTGGCAGAGGCAGTGCCCAGTGACCTGTTCTGTGGGAGCTGGAGGGCACTTGCGGGGGCAGCAGTTTCCTGATCCCCAGGTCACAGCTGTGCAGAGTGCCCTAGAAGTCAGTTGTGGCTGAGGGGGCAGCTCCTCCTGCTGGGCAGGGAGTCTTTCCTGGGGGCCCAGCCTAATACCCACTCCTCCAGCTTACCGATGATTTCCCAAGCACCAGTTCCCTGTGCTAAAGTCTTTCCTGTCTAAAATGGCAAAGATCTAAAAACATTTTGGATCCTCTACTTTCAACAAAAACAATGCTGCACAGGGTCAGGTCTGAGAAGTGGGTGAGGTTTTGCGGAAGGCTCCCTTCTTTGAGTCTCAGCTTCCTCTTCTGTAGAACCAAGACCAAAGATCATCTGTTCATGGTACTGAAGACTGTGGCAGCTGTGTTTCCCGAAGATGGCCACATTACCCATCCCTCCTGTGGCCTTGCCACTTCCTCTCTCTTGAAGTGGGGCTGACCTCTGAATTCCAAGGCCAAGGCCAAAAAGACATCAGGGTTTCCAGCTCGGGCCCCACCCACGCCACTGGGGCTCTGTCTGGCACAGGGCCTTGCCCTCCTGGCTCACTTCCCCTCCCGTCTGCGGCCCAGAACCTTGCTGCACATCATGGTCCACCTGCTGGAACTGCTGGGCCCAGCATGTGGGGTAAGAGCCCACATAGGGCCTCGCACCTCCTGGCTCCTGTGTGCCGCTGCCTCCTGCGCCCTGTGACCCCTGCTGCTATTCTGACGGGGGCCAGATGCCCAGGTGCTGTGTGCAGCCCACAGGAACTGCTATGGCCACCAGGAAAGCCTCCCCACCCCATCCCCGACTCCAGCACCCTGATCCCAGGTCCACTTCCACCAGAAGAGAGCTTTGCCCGTGCCGCTGCCAGAGACTGAGACCGAGCAACTCCAAGGTCCTCAGACCCCAGATTCCTGCCAGCCAAGGTGGTTGGCCAGCTGGCTCTGCCCTGATCAGGGTGTTGGGGCGATCCAGCCCAGATCAGGCCTGTGTGCTGGCTGTAGTGGGTGTCATAGGGACCAGTTGTTAAGGTTCCTTATGGTCGTGATGGTGTTACAGTCTCTGGCTTTTTATAGAGAGAGAGCAGGGGCCCAGTGAATGAATTCATGCACCTTGAAAGGAACTGTGGGCCGTGAGGCTGTGGTGGGCACAGGGACGGGTCTCAGCCCATCCTCAGTGCCACTGCCTGGCCCCTCCCACCGTGACCCCTGGTCCCCTATCTGCTGGCAGCCCCACTCCCACTGCCGCCACTCCCACGTGCTGATGGTGCTGGCCCCAATTGCTCTGTGCCATCAGCACCTCAGGAGCAGAGGGAGGTGGAGAAGCCTTCAGAGGCAATTGGGCCCAGCAGCCACTGCTTACACCCACTGATGGTGCCAAGCGATCGGCTCCAGTGCCGGCTACGGGTGCAAGCGGGGCTGGCACTGGCAGTGGGTGCGAGAGGTGGCTGCCGGCCCCAATCACCCCTCAGGAGCAGGGGGAGGTGGAGAAGCACTGAGGGGCAATCGGGACCCACAGCCACCACTTGCACCCACTGACAGCACCGAGCAATTGGGGCCAGCGCTGGGTGCTGGCAGCAGGTGTGAGCACCTTGTGGGACTGCAGCACATGGGAGCAAAGAATTTTCAGTAACCACCAGAGGCTTGCCCCCATGACAGCAACCAGCACCCCACCTTGGTCTGGCGCTCCCACCCACCTGTTCCACCATCCTGCTGCGGTTGATACCCACCATGTTCCGCAGCCACCTGCTGCTGCCACCTGCCATGTTCCGTGCATGCCCCTTCATGGTCAGCACACATCATAGCGACCAGTTGTTCCGACATTTGGCCTATTTGCATATTAGGGTTATATATATATATATATATATATATATTAGGTTCTTACATATAATAGACCAAAGGCAAAATTATCTCTTCTTCTCCACTGATGTCTATTCATTTGCCAATACCCTACTTTCAGTAAGGGTTGTCATAAGATGGGGTTAATATTTTCCTATATATTCTGCATTAACTTTGCATTGCTGCATAATCAATTATCACACACTAGCAGCTTAAAAGCACACTTGCTGGGTAGCTCAATACTCAGTTGATCGGAGCATCACCCCAATACACCATGGTTGTAGGTTTGATCCCCAGTCAGGCACATACAAGAAGCAACCAATGAATCCATCAGTAAGTGGAACAACACAGCTCGCTCGCTCTCTCTCTTTCTCTCTTTCCTCTCTCCTCTCTCTCCCTCTTTCTCAAGCATGCCCACACCTATCCCCCTACTTCTTCCCCTAGGCACGTTACCTCTGTAACTCATTTCCTGGGCCCATGCAGCCCAGCTGGCTCACTTCTACTTCTGTGACTTGCTAAAAAATCTATTTAAAAAATAAGTCATAAATGTGCCATCCTTTGTCATATTCTATTGATGAGAAGTAAGTCACAGATTCCACTACACTCACACAGACACAGGTGTCACACGAGGGACAGAGATCACCAGGGCCATCTTACAATGCCGCCTATCACATATTTGTTCTACGGTAAGTGTTCTGATTTTCCTTAAACATTTATTTGCAAATAAATAAAGGTCACATTCTCAAGGAGGCCTCTTGGACAGCATGTCTAAGCTTACCTCGCCTTTCCTGCTGTCCTTCCCCAGCCCTCATCCTCCCTCATTTTTCTTCATAGTGTTTATCACGTCTTTAGCCTATACTACTCTTTTATTCATACCTTTTATTGCCTGCAACCTCCTGAAAAAATATCTCTTTTCTATATTTGAGTATTTTAAAATAAGTTTTGTTACTGTTTTCATCTAAAACAATAAATTATTTTAATTAAGAACCACAATAACGTACCACATAGAAACTAATAACAGGAAGAACACTTCCAAGAAAATATACATTTTATCATATCTCAGTAGAAGATAAAAAAGCTTTGTTATTTTATTATTAAATAAAAATATGAAAAATAAGTTAATTAAACACTCAACAATCTAGTCTGGGAACTATAAAATAGAAGAAAATTGAATGTTAAGAACTTATTAAAATGAAGGGAAAGGTTATCGCATTTCAAATTCTTATAAAAATAAACAGTAGAAGTGAGAAATAAAGTGGAGTCGCTTCTTAGAAAAGGACAATAGAACAGATAAACCTCTGGTATATTTGACTTAAAAAAAAAAAAAAAAGACACAAACAAACAAAAAAAACACAGGAAGATCCCTGGCCAGGTTGGTTAGAGCACCATCCCCATAAGCCAAGGTTTGGGTTCAATCTTCAGACAGGGTACATACAGGAACAAACCAATGGATGAATGCATAAATGAGTAGAACAACAATCTCTAAAATCAATCAATCAATCAACAAGAACTCATGATATTCAGAAATAATAATGAGAAAGGAGCTATAACCTTATCCAAGGAAAATATTATAACCTCTGAGTACAAACCTCTGATCCACTAAGTAAATAAGTACGAGAAATTCAGGATGAGGTAGGAACTTGAATAGAAAAAAACGATTTTGAATTCCAAAGACATACAGCTGCAGCAATCACTAGAGATGATTCAAGTGTACAGATTCAAGAGAAATCAACTGCCAGCTGAACACCGCAGGTTGAAGACAGGTGTTCTTTCACCCCTAAAATATCACAAAATAGGAGAACTCACAAAATAAAGAAATTCTCACAGGCACAAATCATGGAGGAAGAGTTAACAGTGGATGTGAGGGGTCAACAAAATTCCAGAAAATGCAAACCAGATGAACAATGGTAACCAAGTTGAGCTTCAAGTGTCTGTTCTGTTAAAGGTCTCCAGCTGAGAGAAGCCCATGAGAGTGAAAGATTTACTGCACAGACCCCGGGAAGACTCAAGAAGCAGAGGCACTGGTGCCGCTGAAGGAAGTAACAGGAAATGGAGTTGAGACGCTAAAAACAGTGGACAACTGGCTGAACATGACCATAAAGATATTAGGTCTCCAGGCCCTGGCCGGGTAGCCCAGTTGGAGTGTTGTCCCCATATGCTGGGGTTGTGGGTTTGATCCCTGGCCAGGGCACATAGAAGAATCAACTAATGAATGCATGAATAAGTGGAAAAACAAATCGATGTTTCCTTCTCTAGCTCTCTCTCTCTCTCTCTCTCTCTCTCTCTCTCTCTCTCTCTTTCCCTTCCTTTCTCTAAAATAAATCAATAATTTATTTTAAAAATTAGATCTCCATTATTTCTAGCTTCATCCCATGTGGGCAGATAGCCACCTTTTTCCAGTCCGGTGACTCGCTCTGCGCAGGCCCCAGGTGGTGGAAGACAAAATGAGGTGCACTACAGCGAGCACAGGTCTGCACACCAAACTGTGAAGCCCCCTCCCTCCCTTCATCCCACCCCGGGAACACTGCCTCGAGGCTCTGAACCCTACGCACATGTGGCCGCAAACATGGATTTTAGTTTATGTTCTGCCTGACATGGGACAACTTATGCCTAATTAGCCTGGGATCACTGAACACGTTTCCATAACACAGTATACCAAGGCCATCATTTTGTCAACTTTTTACTAAAACTGCAATGTCACTTAAGACATCTGCCCACCACTTTCCCATCATGAGTCCTCTGGGAGATTTCCAACCCTAATCCCTTGCTGTATCTCATTAGATATTGATGGTGGAAAGGCCCATTTATATTTTTTCAATTTTTTAAAGCCAGGAGCATCCATAAGACCCGATGGTGAGATACAATCAGAAATATTGTTGGGGAAAAGGTTTCTGAGAAAGTTATGTTTCCTCCAGATAAAAAAGAGAAGACACAACCCTCACCTTCCTCCCCTTCCCGCCTCAATCAGACGCTGATGGAGCTGTGTCCCCACCTCCTGAGGTCCAGTCCAACCACTGCAGGCCCTGATTCAGGGAGCCGGCAAACCTGTGTGTGTTCATTAAGATGCTAACGACATGCTGACCACCCAGCAAATTCAGAGAGCACCAAAGTGCATGACAACTTCACTTTAAAACACTTCAATGTCTACAATGGATTAGCCAGGTGGGTTAGAAAGGGCAGAGGATAGAAGAATGAGCAAGATAAATAGAGTTTATGGTGATAAGAGAATAAAAAAGGACAGATGACTTTTGTGGGTCTAGCCAGGTGTCTGTAATTTTATAATGTTCCCACTTCCTTCACTACCTCCCCAAAATAAGCCAATCTCTACCGGTACACCAAAGCATGGGAGAACTTTGTAAGAATTCTATGAATATCTCAAACTGCTTCTGTTTTAATGCTTCTTTCTCCCATTTTCTGAGCTGTACCATCAAACCAAAATTGGAGGAAACATAAATATTCTTACAGCTGTCAAAGTGTTTATGTTTTTAAATAGATATTTTAAATCCATTCAGCCTTGAAGCATTATGAGCCTGTTTCCATGGTTACTTCTGTTAATTCCAGCAGCCATAAACACTTAGCAGCTGCTTAAAACAAATTAGTGTCATCAAGCATTTAAAAATTTTTTTTAGAAATGTTGATCTTGACTACTAGGCATCTCCATAGTAAGAATTCCGAGCACTCAGCAGGTGTGTTCCCAAGGAGAGCAACGGGCCACACTCACTGAGAAATGCACATCTAAACTACGCCCTTTCCCTTCTGCTTCTATCTGTGGCTCCAACTGCTGTGGGGAATGCTGGACACACATAGGTGTGCCTGTCAAAAGTGTTAAAGATTAGATCAACATGAATTAGTCAAGGTCTTCACTTTTATGGTAGACTAGAGGCCTGGTGCACAAATTTCATGCACTGGGGGGGGCGGGGTGTCCCTCAGCCCAGCCTGAACCCTCTCCAATCTGGGACCCCTCGGGGGATGTCTGACTGCCAGTTTAGGTCCAATCCCTGTGAGACTGCTGGCTCCCAACTGCTCGCCTGCCTGCCTGCATGATCAACCCCTAACCATTCCCCTTGCCAGCCTGATCAATGCTTAACTGTTCCCCTGCTGGCCCGATCACCCCCAACTGCCATCCCCTGAAGGCCTGGTTCCCCAAACTGCCCTCCCCTGCTGGCCCGATCACCCCCAACTGCCCTCCCCTGAAGGCCTGGTTCCCCCAAACTGCCCTCCCCTGCAGGCCCGGTCACCCCTAGCTGCCCTCCCCTGTAGGCTCAGTCGCCTGTAACTGCCCTCCCCTGCTGCCCTGATCGCCCTCAACTGCCCTCCCCTGCCAGTCATCTTGTGGCTGTGGGTGCTGCCATCTTTGAGGGTGTGGCAGTCAATTAGCATATTCCCTCCTTATTGGCTGTGAGCCCTGCCATCTTTGCAACCATGTGAGGGTCAATTAGCATATTCCCTCTCTTATTAGATAGGATTATAATCCTATATAATAAAGAGGTGATATGCAAATTGACCATCACTCCAACACACAAGATGGCTATCCCTATTTGGACACATGATGGCCGCCACAAGATGGCCAGCATGAGAGGGCAGTGGTGGGCAATCAGGCCAGCAGGGGAGAGCAGTTAGGAGTGACCAGGCCAGCAGAGGAGGGCAGTTGGGGGCAACCAGGCCTGCAGGGGAGGCAGTTGGAGAGGACCAGGCCTGCAGGGGAGGGTAGTTAGGGGGGACCAGGCCAGCAAGGGAGGGTAGTTGGGGGGGACCAGGCCTGCAGGGGAACAGTTAGGCATCGATACAGCTAGCAGGGGAGTGGTTAGGGGGTGATCAGGCTGGCAGCAGAAGCAGTTAGGGGCAATCAGACAGGCAGACAGGTGAGCGGTTGGGAGCCAGCAGTCCTGGATTGTAAGACAGATGTCCGACTGCCCATTTAGGCCCTATCCCAGTGGGCCTAAAGAGGCAGTTGGATATCCCTTGAGGGGTCCCAGATTGGAGAGGGTGCAAGCTGGGCTGAGGGATACACACAACCCCATGAACAAATTTTGTGCATGGGGCCTCTAGTTATTTTATATTTTAGCAGGTCCAGAGTTCATATTTCAGGAAATTAATCCCTTTGTTTTGAGAGAGACTTTTTTTTCAAGCAGTATTAAAAGAGTTCTAACAAAATATTGGGAGACCCTCTCTCACTTCTGCCTGGCCTCTCTCACACAGGGCAGCCACTTTTGACTGTTTTTATCTTACTTACACTGTTTTATGTCCCCACTTTCCAATAGAGTTATATAACTGTACAAAAATTGCAATAACTTTGGTTGACTCTATACAGAATGGGGAGAAGTAGGTTTACAGTTGTGAGTATGCAAAACAGAGTTTATTTTGTATTATTATTTATTAAATACTGTATTACTTTTCATATGAACAACTGTAAACCTACTTTTGCCCTCCCCCACATTTTGTGTTTAAGGAATTCCCCTCTGAAGAGTTCCATAAACAAGATTCCTTTGCTCTTTGCTTGTCTGTCTGTCTGTTTAGCTTCTCCTGCCTGACCCCATACTATGCTTCCCTCCTCATGTAAACAAATCTGAAAGAATATTTTTTAATTAAACATACTTAGGTTTCATACTTGTGGGAAAGAGAGGTAAGAATACATTATCAAAAAACAATTACAGGACAAACAATGCTTCTGCTTAAATCACCTTCTATTTAAAACCAAATATTTTGCCTGTGCTTTAAATTAGAGTAGATATTACAAAATTCTTTTTAAATGTTTCTTCACATTCATACATAGAATGGTCATTTCGATGAACTTGCTATAAAGTTCTAGCATTGCTCTTCTGCTTCCTGCTATGGTTTCTAAATAAGGAGTAACTTCAGGGCCCAAATACCTCAAATCATAAAATAGTCCCATAGGCCTTATATGTAATTTTGAAATATAAATCTATAATCTGAAGATGAAGCAGATTTTCTTTTATTTTTATTTAGGTTTTTCTTTTTAAGAAGATTTTATTGATTTTTTAGTGAGAGGAACAGAAAGAAAGGGAAAGAGAGAAGGAAACTCCCAAGCAGGCTCTGACAGAGGATCAAACCCACAACCTGAGTACGTGCTCTGATCAGGAAGCAAACCACCTATTGGTATATGGGACAATGAGCCACACTGGCCAGGGATTAGGCAGATTTTAGAATAGATATTTTTATGTCCATGTATTGTTAAAGACTGGAAATTGTAGGGAACGGCTATAGGGTTAAGCCTGGGACTGACCTGTTGGCAAAGCCACAAACAAGTCCCAGCACAGCCCTCTTAGCATAATTAAGCTTGACCTTATGAGCTCCCTAGATCCTATCTGGGTAGCTAATGGGCTGTGGGAGGGCAGCAGTGCTGCCAAAACAAGTGAAACTCACAAGAACATTGTAACTATGGTGACCACCACCTTGTTTACCTCTGGCTATAAAATAAAGGCTCAGCTTGCCTCTGGGTCTCTCTCTGTGGCCTCAGCCAGGCACAGGAGATCCACCTAGACCCAGATTATTCTCTTTGTCTGTCTTTTCTACATCCTTCACCGCCGCCCCCCCCCCCCCCCGGCTCACCGGACCCTTGGTTGAGCTGGCCCGGCACAAGAAATGTCACTTTTCCACCCTCAGAGTCACTGTTTAGCAAGCAGAGGGACTGTAGGTATGAAGTTAGGAAGGGTGAGTGGGAGTGAGGGAGGTGCTCATGGCTACTACAGCTTTATTAATTGCAAGGAAGTCATCATTCTAAAAAGAATTTGGTCCTCCCAGTGCTGTAGGTCTTACTGATTTCTACATTTCATTTCATGCACATCATTAGCCCATTTGGTGCAACTTCGTATTCCTCTCCTCACCAAGACAGAGACATAATCTTTCTGTTTCAGACATCTCCACAATCATTTCGATTATAAATCATTGCTGAATATTTCATGAGATGCCTTTTATAATCAATCTGTAAGTCAAAATGTGGGCAGCCTTTGACACGCATGTATTTTTGTTGTTATTATCATTTTCAATATAATTAAATTCTTTATTAAAAATTACTGATTTTCATTTATTAAAATGAATATGTGTGTTAATTTTTCTCTAACATGGGGTCTACATCTATTCATATTTGGAAAAGTAAACATCAGGTCAATGTTAGGCACTCATAACGCTTACTGATTTGAACGACAGGGCATTGCTATCATTTTCTCTAACATTTCCTTTACATTAGCTTTATATTTAGATCAGAGGTTCTCAACCTTGACACTCCTTACACTGTGGGCCAGACACTGCTTTAAGGTAACGAACTTCAGGGTATTGAAGACATGTTCTTGGCCTCCACTCTCCAGATGTCAATGGGACCCTCAGCCCAGCTGTGACAGCCAAAAATACCTCCTGCTGGTGCTAGATGTCTCCTGGGAGGCAAAAGCGTCCCCAGTTGAGAATCACGGTTTAATCAATGAATCTAAATTCTAACTTTTGATTTTAAAAGAAGGTAGGCATCGGAATGCTGAAAAACGAGAATGTCTGTGATTCAAAGTAGCTCAAGCAGGTACGAAATATTGCTCCCAAATCATATTTAATTATCCATCCACACTTTTGTGTTTCTACAACAAGGATAAGAAGAGTAACACACGTACTGCAAGGGCATCTCTAGGCTGTAGGAAAGCTTACTGAGCGAACATGTGTGCAACCCTGCCCCCACACACCACAGCAACAACCAACAAAACCGGCAACCTGTCCGGCGACCTCTGCCCGTCCACCGCTGCTGACAAAGGCCTTCGTCAGTTCGCATAGGGACTTTCTAGTGCCAATCAGACCAGCGAGCTGCCCTGCAGCAGAGCTGAGTGTCCTCCATTTCCCCTACGCAGTCCTATTTGTACGCAGCACGAGAACTTCCTTAGTTTCATAGGAAACGTACAAAAACAAGGTTCCCACACAGCCGTAGCTTTTAGACTCCAATTAATCTGTTCTCCTTTTGCAAGCACAAATTATGTACATTTTTTCCTTAATGTCAATTATCTGAGCTACTCTTCTAATATCGTTTGTCTTCTCCAGGGTTTCAATTAGCTATCTGTGAAACTGTATGAGTCTCATGTTTATTCTTTATTGTCCTGGAAAAGGCTGACAATATCAAGTATTATAACCTTAAAAACTGAAAATAAAGGGGGAAATGTCCTTTTAAAAAAAGTTTTAGACAATGGTGCCTTTTTTAAAATATATTTTTTATTGATTTCAGAGAGGAAGGAAGAGGGAGAGAGAGATATAGAAACATCAATAAGAGAGAGAATCATTGATCAGCTGCCTCCTACACGCCCCACACAGGGGATTGATTGAGCCCGGAAGGGGGCATGTGTCCTTGACCAGAATGGAACCCAGGACCCTTCAGTCCACAGGCTGATGCTCTAGCCACTGAGCGAAACTAGCTAGGGCAAAAATGTCCTTTAAACAAAATGTTTTTCTTAAATAAAAATGCTTATTTTGCTCTTATTCAATTGGCACACAATATTCACCCATTTAATGAAGCATTTTTTAATTTATCAGAGGATGTTGGATGAAGACACAAACAAGAAACAAGTCCCTCTGATGGCAAAGTAGCTCCTCTCAGGTAACCACCCCAATAAGAAAAAATAGCATAAAAGTTGGATAAATTTAACAAAAACAAAGGAACAAACAAATGTGGGGTTTGGGGAATATCCACGAAAACCAAGGAGACAGGAGCAACATGCGGAGAAGGGCCCGTGGGGAAGCTCAGCAGTCTCCGCTGTTTCCCCTTCAGCACATCTGATGTCAGATGCACAGGCAAGAGGACAAGCCAGACAGCAAATAAAACTCAACCACTCAGCCAAATTCACAGGCTGTGGTGCCAGGGAAACTAAGTAAGAAATCAGGGGTAGCCAAGAAGGAAAAGACCCTGATAAACATTCCACGTTTTCCAATGAAACCCCAAAAAGCTACACTTTAGGAACAAGGGCAAACAAAACCAGCCCCCGAAAAGCCTGAATCCCGCCCTGAATTCTCCAGCTGCTACTCTTAATGCCACAAAACAGAGCTGTTTCCCATGTGAGAACTAGACACCTGCTTTTGCCCCACGCTGTATTTTTGTAACCTGAATGGCACATTTTGATTAGAACACGATGAATACAGGTCATTGGGTCAAGCCAAACACTTCCAGCTCCCAGTACACTTCCTGGGGCCTGACATAAGTGCACAACGCCCGCGGCCTTGGCTCTTCTTCCCTCACTGGGCGGAGCCTGGGCGCACGAGCCCCAACACGGAGGGCTGGGCCCGAACACGGAGCGCTCAGATGCGCGTGGAGACCCCGCTCCCCGTCCCCCTCCTCCCCCCCCCAACCCCCTTGACCCCCCAGCTAGCTCCCAGGGGCGGATGCAGGACGTGCTCCTGAGACCAAGGCCACCCCGGGGGGCTAGGGAGAGCGACCCTGTACCTCCTGAGGGCCACCCACGGCTCCCCACCACTGCTCCCAGCACCAGCGTTGGTGGGAGAGGCCACCCAGGACCAGACATCAAGCAAGCAGCTTAGAAACAAGCGTAAGGAGATTCGACTTCAATGACATTTGAGGACGGGAGACCTGAGGACGGACTTCAGGGCAGCACCTCCATCAGCCGCTCGACATATGTAAAAGAAATGACCGCCTGCCTCATCCTCCAGCCTGGCCGGCCCCCGCGCCCCCCGCCCCCCCCCTTCAGTGCCCTCTGCTCTGTAAGCGCTCACACCTGGAGGCCAGGTGGCCCTGCGCCTGGATCCCGCTGAACTGCCACACCTCCCCAGGCCTCTCCCGAGCCCTCCGCTCCTGCGAGCTTCTCTGAGCCGGAACCCCGCTCCGCCACAGGTGTGCCCACAGGTGGAGCTGCCTGCTCAGCGCCACTTGCTTATTGTCTAAGGACCGAGCGACACTGATTTCCCGGAAAGCGGGCGGTGCGGCCGCTGATTGTCCACGGTACCCGCGGCCTGCTGATCACATCCCTGCCCTAGCAGCGCTCTGCTTCTGAAACCGACAGACCTCCCGGTCAAGAAAAGACAGGCCGACGACCAGGAATGAAAGAGAAGGGGCCACTTGAGGTCCCACCGATTATGAACGTAGATTGTGAGAGGTTTTCTTTTTTTATTATTATTATTATCTTAGTTTTAGTATTTTAGAGAAAGAGGAAGGGAGAGGGAGAGAGAAAGGTATTTCCGATCAGCTGCCTCCCGCACGCCCCCTACTGGGGATGGAGCCCACAACCAGGGCATGTGCCCTGACCGGGAGTCAAACTGGTGACCTTCTGGGGCATGAGCCACACGGACCAGGGCAGGTTGTTTTTGCTGCTGAATTAGAAGGTCCTTTCTGTGTTCCGGATAAGTCCTTCATCAGTGAGCCTCTCGCAGGTATTTCCTCCAGGCTGTGACCTGTCTCCTTCTCTTGCCATTGTCTTTCTCATAGCAGAAGTTTTTAATTTTAATGAAATCTAGTTTATCTGTTATTTCTTTCATGGATTGTATCTTTGGTGTTGTATCCAATTGGATGAACTTGTTATATTTTCTCAAAAGGTATAAAATCTGAAAATAAATCCGCAGTGAGATGGGCAGGGAGCTGGATGCTCCCTGAAAAGGAGGAGACATGTGTGAGGAGGATGTGGCATAAGCACCCTCACCCACCTCATCGCTGCGCTCCAGACAGGGGTCCAGGCTGGGCTGCGGAGCTCACCGCTCAGAGCTGAAGCCGAGCCAGCCACGGGCAGCCCTGCTCAGCCAGGGCACTGCTCACCACACCAGCCCCCAAAGGAATCATTTTTGCTACTTGTTTGATTTGCCCCATTCTTTAAAGTGATACATTTCCAGCTATGCATTACAGTCTCAATTGTAAGGACAACCTGAATCCATTCTAATTAACGAATTATTAATAACAGGAAAGGAGCAAAGGGAGGCCAGACATATAGGCATGTTCCTTGCCAAACCTTGGGAGAAGGGGACCGGACAGAGGGAAGGTGGACTCGTGTCCGGTGAAGTCAGGGACTAACAAAGGTGCTTGCCTGCCAGTCTCACTTGCCGGAAAGGTCATTGGCCCAAATGGGCGTGGCCACTGCCAGCCACAAAGGTTTGGGGTGCTTAGCCCCTAAACACGGAGGTCCCGCCTGGTGTTCTCACACTCTCTTGGTTCCTCTTGGGACACCTGGCTCACGGCTCACGCCTGGCTTCCTGCCATTCTCCCTGGTGGCCCACGGCCATGCAGACCCCACACAATGGACTGATGGGCTGCAGTGAGCCTGGTGCTGCACTGGACCCGGCTCCCAAGGGAAAGGAAAATCCGGACACTGGCTTTGCTCCCAGCTCTCCGGAGCCCAGCTGCCTGTCACTGGCCGAGGGGAAATGGACGTTGGAAACACTGGACAACCCCAGGGGCTGTAAATGACAACCATAAGCTCGAATGACAAGGCAACAGGGCAGAGACAGAGTGCATTCAGGGGGTGGAAAACTGCTAAGAGAACAGATCCTCGAAGTCCCCATCACCAGGACAAAACACATACTTTTCCCTCCTTTCCTTCCCTTTTCTATGAGACGGTGGACGTGACCTAACTAGCTGTGACCATGTCACACTGTAAGCGTCCGCTCAGCAGGCCGCACCAGGAGCCGGCGCAGTGCCGTGTCATGGATAGCTCAGCCAGCTGAGGACTTCCAAGACATTTTCCCACAAATTTCCTTGGAGACTGAACTTGAAAAAAAGAAAATAATGAGATAAACACCAGGTCAGGCCCAGCTACAGTGAACAGGAAAATAGGGCAAAGCAAATACGCAAATTTCTATGGGCAGGAACGATTCTAACTTGAAGTGAAAAGTAAAATAGTCACCCCAGACAGGAAGTCTCACCTTTAACATTTGCATCAATATTGACCTTTCTATGGGCTCAGTTTCCCTCAAAATCCTTCAGTCTGTTAAGATCCTGAACCCCAATGCAATGGCGTATGGAAGTGGGCCCTGTAGAAGGTGCTTGAGTCATGAGGATGGAGCCCTTATAAAGAGACCCCCAGAAAGCTCCTCCCTGTGACCGTGTGAGGACATGGAGGAGCCAGAAAGAGGGCTCTCAGCAGACGTGGGACCTGCAGCCACCTTGATCTCAGACTTCCAGCCTCCAGAACTGTGAGAAATGAATTTCTGATGCATAAGCCACCCCATCTGCAATATTTTAAAAAAATTAATTTGAGAGAGGAAGGGAGAAAGAGAAACTAATGTGAGAAGCATTGATCGGTTGCCTCCTGTATGTACCCTGACTGGAGATCAAACCCACAACCTGGGTATGTGCCCTGACCAGGAATCGAACCCACAGCCTATTGGTGTGTGAGACGACGCTCTGACCAGCCAAGCCACCCAGCCAGGGCCGGTCTCTGGTATTTTTGTTATAGTACTCAGATGGATTAAGACATATCTACACAGTAAAAAAAAAAAAAAAAAAATCATTTTCACAAGAAATATTATAACAGCGGCTATTTGCTTGTTTCCAAACAATAGGAGGGGACCGAGCATGCACCTGGGCCTGCACTGCTCACGGGCTTGGCTCAGGGCAGCAATGACAGCAGGAGGTGATAAATGTGCCATTGTGTTGGTTAGTGGATGTGTATCAGAGGTAGGAGGGCACACAGATCACGCAGTGAGGAACAGGAGGAGTTCAGTCAAAACCTGGTCCTTCTGACTCACAGTAAATGCTTGGCAACAACCGGTCGACCAGTTGCTATGACGCACACTGACCACCAGAGGGCAGACGCTTAATGCAGGAGCTGCCCCCTGGTGGTCAGTGCGCTCCCACAGTGGGATTGGCTATGGACCCGCCCTCTGAGTGGGAGCCAATACCTGCAGGCAACGCCCCCCCACCAGTGCATGAATCCCGTGTACCAGTCCTCTAGTTTAACAATAAGAAGTAATATATTAAAAATACTTAGAGTCATGTCTAGTGTGGTTCAATTGTTTGAGTGTCATCCTGTGCACCAAAAGGTTGCCAGTTTTGAGTCCCGGTCAGAGCACATGCCCGGGTTGTGGGCTCAGTCCCCAGTAGGAGATGTGCAAGAGACAGCAGATCAATGTTTTGCTCTTATCATTGACGTTTCTCTCTCTCCCTTCCTCTCTCTCTAAAATTCAATTTTAAAATATCTTTTAAAATACTTACAATTTCTTTAGAATTTCCAGTAATTCTTCTACCTTCTCTTCAAAGTTTTTGGGTCCACATGGATGGCCGCCGAGCAGTTGTTGAACATAGATGGCTATGTTGTGAGCTTCGTCCTCCGATTGTTGGCGCTGACTCTCTTCTGTGTACTCAGACAGTTTTCTAGACAAGGAAACACATTATTTACGATTTTGCACACAAAATGCTGACATTAACTTTTGCTTCATTGTCAAGAACAGAAATTCACTCTTCTGACATAATTTGACATTTAATTTATTTTATCTTTATTGTCGAAAGTATTGCATAAGTCCCCCTTTTTCCCCAGTGACCCTTTCTAGCCCGCCCCCGTCCCCCCATCCCAGGCCTTCACTACCCTATTATCTGTGTCCATGGATTATGCATATAATGCTTACAAGTTCATTGGTTAATCTCTTCCCACTCACCCTCCCCTGCTTTCGCTCCCAGAGCCCTCCGTAAAGCGCTGGCCATAGTTATTCCTGTAGCTAGACTACAAGAGCAAGTTGAGTAAAGTCTGCCAGTGATGAGAATGCAGGTTTAACCAATGGGCTGTTCTCTCCCCCACCCCGCCCCGCCCTGATTCTCAGATACAAATGGTGTAACGCACTGCTTTCTTCTCTTCTAGCGAGGAGGAGTCTGTAGCGTGGAGGCCAGGGGAGGGAGAGACAGCAGACTTGGAGGCAGCTCTGTGTAGAGAGAGGCCCCTGGACCCAGGTTCTGGCGGCGTTTGTCCCCTGTGCATGCAGGAGCCTGCTGGGCTCCTGCCTGGTGGACATCCAAGTCCACGGAGAGATTCAGAATCATCCCGAAGGTCCTCCAGACACTGAGGCCAACCAGGAGATGCCAAACCGCCGAAAGCAGCAGAAACAAATGCGTGGCACACAAATTGATTGATTGGTGCTTATGGGGTGCCTTACGCTCTTCAGAAACAGAAGAAAATAACCCCCATCATCATATTTATTTAACAAAACTAACAACAATGCAATATGCATGGCCTAAAAGTTCCAGTCAGACAAAACTCAAACTCATGGCATAAGAGGCTAATAAACGACTTTGCAAGCAGGCAAAGTGAGCAGGGTGTATCAGGAGGTCACGGACATTTTGAAGAAATATCCAATGTGGGTTTGCACAGTTCTGTGAGTGCTTAGCATCTGTTTCCTCGATGACTATCATGACTATCATTTTCTCACACGTCTGCTTTCCTCTGGAAATAAAATGATGTAAAGATGAATTGATTCACAGTCTATACCTTTTCTTGTTGTTCATAAAGGGTGACATTAAATTTATTGAAGCAAACAACACAGTGATTTTTATAACTGTTTTGAAGATGATATGTATTTCTTTGTCATTGTTGAAAAAAGGTAGACTTTTGTGACAGGTGGTATAAATCTACATGAATCACTGTCATCTGAAACGCATGCTCATGGTGAGAGCTGGGACAGGGAAAGGCCCTGCCCATCCACCTGTGAGGTGCGATCCTAATACCATCCTCTTCTGAGCAAGAGCTGAGTGCACGCAATGGTCAGAGACTATTCCAAAGCCAGGTGGCTGCTCTGGGGCAAAACAAAAACTCAAGTCCATGTCTTCTGGGTCCAAACTCAGGGTTCCTTCTAAAACGATGTGTCCGTGCATTCGATTCCCTGCAGCTGTGACTGGACCACAAACAGCCGCGGTCCATGATTCAAACACATTCTAGACAACGGTCCCAGCTCCAAGCAGCCCTGAGGTCACTCCTGTCCTGTCCCCACAGCTCTGCTCACAGTTTTCCCCCTCGCAGCCAGGCCTCCCGCCGCTCAGCCGGTGTCCTGGGGCACACACCCTCCACTCTCCTGGCGCATGGCGCTCCCTCCACCTTAGCCAAGATGCTGCCATGGGCATTCTCCCAGCTGCGCAGACAGCCGGGCCTTCCTCACGTGCGTCTTCCTATGGCATCTGTCACACATTGGTGTTGCGTGAACCGAGTGTTGACTATGACCATGGTGACAGGTGAAGGCTGCTGATGAACAGTTGTGACAGCACAGGCATTCAGTGTCTATCACAGTTCATGTTTCCTCGACCTCATCCTGCCAAGAACTTCTCCGAGTGGCCTGAGCTCTGTTCCCACCTCCTGGGCAGTGTGGGTGCAGCCCATTACACCAGGGACCAGAGTGAGCTGAGCCTACAGAAGATTTATAATTTTTCAATATATTTTGTGAAATTTATTTAAACCAGTTTAAGGCATTTTTATTGTTATTCTAGGGTATATTTCTTTCTGGCTGGACATAAGTGTTTTTTGCATTTCTTAGCAGTCACTTAGTGCACACATGAGAGGTAAAAACATAACTTCACTTTTACTGTGAGATATGGATACTGAGTTACAGCAATTGCCTTTTCATCATCTCCAGAGAGTAGCATATCGTTTGCCTGTGGGCAACTAGTATTACAAATGTTAATAATGGCTGTTTTAATGTTGAGCTTTCTTTACACTCAGAAGATGGAGGCAATCTAACTGTGATGTGCCGATCGGCTAACACTCCACGGCATTATTTCCTTTGCCAATATTTTATTTTGTATATTTGTCTATATAGTCATAACTAAAATTGTTATCTCCTATTTATGTCATCCTTGTTAACTCTTGTGCATGGCAAATTTACAAGCTAATTTTCATTGTATATACCCCAGGATAATTAAATTGCATAATAATTACTTTTTCTTAAAAGGAAGTTCTAGTGATATCATGTGGGCTTGTTTTTGTTGGGGGAGAGGGGATACTAATTTTTACTTTTGTGCTTTTTTTGCTTCAAAAAATACTTTTAAAGAGTACTTTTCACAACTACTTATACCAGCATTTTCACAACTATTTATACCATCTTTTTAAATTCTATCTTCTTAAATAAATTTAGTATATAGTTTTTAGAAAACTAGCCAATAGCACCATTTAGAAAACTATGAATTTGAATAGATTATCAAATTCAACTCATTACATAAAGTATTCTATCATAATTTACAATTTCCTTGTATCGTGTGTATTATCTTTCTCATTCTTAATAGTATTTCTGCTTGTTATGTCTAATAGACAAGACTAATTGTTTATTCATGTTAATGATAACCCTGAGGAAGCAACATACTTATTAGTCCCAATAATCACCATGTCACTAAAACTCCTGCAAAATGGCCACATGGGTCTGCCTCCCCACCACCCCGGCTGCCCCCATCATCACTCTCCCAGGTCAGCTGCCCCCCTCATCACTCTCCCAGATCAGCTGCCCCCCATCATTCTCCCAGGTCAGCTGCCCCCATCTTCACACGCCCAGCTCAGAGTCCATTTGTCCCTCTGCTCACATGCCACGCCCACTTTCTTTACCTTTGTTCCTTCTGCTGGGAAAGTCTAGGCAGTCTGATTTTTCTCTGCCGGAATATTTTGGAGTAATTCTTTATAATCTCATTGTGAGCTGTTAGGATACTCAGAGAACTCGGGCTTCAAAAAGAGAGAGACAAAGAAATTAAGTTGTAAGTATCATTGGATAACAACTCTCAAGGGGAAGACTTTTGATTCAATACATAAATCTTCATCCTATACTACTTAGTCTAAGAAGCAAATAACAATAATATGAAACAAACACCTTACGCTTTAATAATATCACTATAGAAATTGGCTATAGTGTTTTTCAAAGAGAAATAGTTTAAGAATGGCAGCCTATGTAAAAACTGTTATTTTGAGTTGGACCTCCTGAAAACTGCCATTTCTGTCACTCATGTGAAACACAGCAGGCGCCCAGCTGCTGTCGCTCAGAGGGTGAGCGCGGTCCCATGAGCCAGGAGGTGCTGGGTCAGTTGCTGGCAGGCACGTGCTGGCTGTGGGCTGCATCACCACAGGAGGCAGCAATCCATGTTTCTCTTTTCTCTCCCTCTCCCTTCCTCTCTCTGAACCAATAAAAACATATTTTAAAAAATAAAAATAAAACATAGCAGACAGTTAAAATTCCTCCAAAGTGATCGGCATATATTTTACATATACATTCCTGAAAAGTATATTTATCTGAACATTTGCAATGATTTATAACAATCTGCTGCCTATTTTTTTAGAACTGCAATAAAGATGTTTTAGACCAAAAGATAAACATTTCCCAAATCCCCTGATCCCGGAGTCATCAGAAGCTTTCTGTAAGTGAGACTTCTGGCGCCTTTCCTGGAAATAAGATCTGCAGGCACCAGGGGCCGGGCTGCTCGGCCTTATACCCTCCCCAGGCGGTGCTGTGGCAGCCAGGGCCCCAGCCACTGCAAATTCTCAACATGTCAACAGCAAGGCCCACTGTCAGTCAGGGTCAGGCAAGACATTTGCTTCTGGAATGCCTGCTTCATTCAGTCTTCCATTGACAACCACTGCAAAAAGTTGGTTGATTTTTAAAATGCCAACCAATTCACCTTGCCAGCTTATTTCAATAATATCCCCAAATGATCACACTTAAAATTTAACAATGACAACATCACAGTCAATATTTGCCTCATAGCTGTGAATGTACAAATCCTTCAGAGAACACATTACTTATTTCATTGTCAATGTAACCAATAACAACACAGAGTAAAATATTTAACAGCTTTTTTTCTCTCTCAGCCAAAGTTCCTAACGCACCTTATTAATTCTTTGCAAATAGTATATATTTTAAGAATACTGTTTAACTTAATTTGACTTAATTGATTCAGATATTGCCGTGTGAATGTAATTTGACCTTAGACATTTTCCCTCCTACTTACCTTAGAGAGAGACACTGACCAAGAATCTACTCTTTTTAAATCCAACCACTGATATCACTGGAAGCTTTTCCAAGATCTTTTATTTTTTTCTTTCTTTTTTCCATTTGGAGCTGGCATTCTACAGCCACGCATTTTACCCATCTCCCTCTCATATACTGGGTAACTGTTATGTGCAAACACTGCACTAAGACCTTGACATTGTCTTTGTCTCATAATTTATGTAACCTGACAGAGCTGATGTACCTCACTGCCCATTTCACCCATAAAGAACCTGAAAGCTCAGGAACTTGCCTAATCCATTGAACTGGGAACCAGAGGACGCAGGGTACAAATGAAAAATCAGTTGATTTCAAAATCCATTCCTTACCCTTTTGGATTATATATGCTCCCCCCTAAACAATGAAATGTCCAGTTCTCACTATGTGCCACTCACTGTTCTAGACCGTTCGCATGCATCAGGTCATTCGATCCCTACACAACCAGATGCGCAGACACTCCTGTCGCTCCCACTTCATAGACAAAGACCCTGAGGCCCAAGAAGCACAAAGCGTGGTCCAGGCCACGCAGCCGGGACCAGGCACCGGGCTGCAGAACTCTTTGCCCGAGGCCCAGAGGCACTGGGGCTGAGGAGGAGGCAGGGGTGCGAGAGAAAAAGTCCTTCTGGGGAGAAACCCACAGAGAATCAAAGAAGCATGCCCTCCTCACTTTCTCAGAGAAAGAAGCAGCAGCAAGACGGACAAAAATATGGAAATAATTTAAAGGGGTTAAGAGGGTGTGACACAGAAAGGTGACTATGAGGGTGTGACACAGAGACAGGGTGAAGGGGGTGTGACACAGATGGGGTGAAGGGGGTGTGACACAGAGACAGGGTGAAGGGGGGTTGACACAGAGACAGGGTGAAGGGGTGTGATACAGAGACGGGGTCAAGGGGGGTGTGACACAGAGATGGGGTGAAGGGGGTGTGACACAGAGACAGGGTGAAGGGGTGTGACACAGAGACCTAGTTAAGGGATGTGACACAGAGATGGGGTGAAGGGGGTGTGACACAGAGACAGGGTGAAGGGGGTGTGACACAGAGACCTAGTTAAGGGGTGTGACACAGAGACGGGGTGAAGGGGGTGTGACACAGAGACCTAGTTAAGGGGTGTGACACAGAAGGAGAAGGTACAGAAGCTCAGGGCACTCCTCCGCAGGCCCACCGAAGACAAGGCAAGCTCCTCCCGCTGTGAAGGAAGGTGGAGGGCCCAGGGACATGATTGGATAGAGAGGAAACCAGCTTCATAATAGAAAAATACAACTTGGGCTAGGGAGTTAGCAAGGAAAATAGATTTTAAAAATTATATCTTCTAGTCTAACACATCTTAGGAAACCTGAGCTTCGAACCATGATGTTTCCCAGCTCTTGGTCTCATGGTGTTTCATCTCATGGCCCTTGGCTCAGGATGTGGGATTTCAGCCATGCGGCTTTGTTTGGGGCAGCAGATTCTGCTCGGGGGCCGGTTCCGTCTTTGCCAGCAGTTGGTTTATCCAGGTCTGCCATGGGGACTGGAATGATTTCGCAAGCCAGCAGCACACGCGACAATACCTTTTAAGAAGCCAGTACAGAAACAGCACAGTCCACACAAGGACAGGGTAACACACTGCTGTTCCAGGCAGGGGAGACAAAGGATAAAGTCCCAATGTAACGGAGGTGGGTGGCTCTGCATGGGAGCTGGGGACCGGGAGCAACGCCCTGACTTCCAGCTGCGCTCCCACCTCAGCCCCGGCTTGCTGAGTCCCGCTGCAGGGAACCCGTGCTGGGCGGGCTGCCTGTCTGCTCCGAGGCTGTCACTCCATGGCTGGGCAGGGCTTAGGGCCACTGCCCACCCAGGTCACCTTGGCCACGTGGGAGAAATGTCTCCCGATGTTCCCAGGGCTGTTTAGGTCAGCAAAGGGTGCCTTGCCCAGCCCAAACTCTCCAGCACTCTTCACAGCCTCAGGAATCAGCCTGCAGGTCCCCCGGCCTTGGTTGCTGCTCCTCCTGGTCCTGCGGATACGTCCTCAGCTGGGCCCACAGAGGAGGTGATGACATCCTGACATAACTTTACTTCTAAAAACAACCTTTTGGCCTGCGTCATAAACAAGGGCATTAAAACAACATCCTTTAAGTCATAAACACATGGATTTAAAATCACATCAAACACTAAGTCCACTGAAGCTTTTGCCCACAACTGCTCTCAAAGCACCAGAGGGCCTTACTGGGCACGAGCCACACTGTGTCCCACAAAATTGTTTCCCTGACATACGATATGTGTTCTGTGCCTTTATTCCGGAGAAATAACCTCCAGGCTTTAAAATACTTGCATCTGTGCGGTAAATCAGGCACCTATGAGAGCCGACAATGGCTTATTATTAGGCTTTATTCATGAAACAAATATATTAATATTCATTTGAATGACAAAATATGCATGACTATCTTACCTGCCCTGTGGTCTGTTCACGTGGAATAATGCATCCAATTGACCATAATCAATATGCTTTGGCAATTTCAATGCTGCAAAAAAAAAATAATTAAAAATGTGAGTAATTTTCTGTAATCTTATTAACCAATTAACCAACAAGTGTGTAAATAGAGTTTAATTGCAAACATTCATCATAGTAAAAGAATCCCGAGACTATAAAAGTGAGGTATTAACAGTCTTTGTTTGACGCATAAGCAGAATTGAATCATGTGATTAAAATAAGGAGAGAAGTTCATGTTTTCCATTGATGTCCTGTTTGCCCGGCATTGTTTGTTTGTTTCCAGTAATGCTGTGTTTACAGGTGTCATGTAAGTCACTCATCTGGAAGTGAGCCTCTTGGAATCCCCGCCCACTCAGGCACGCTGTGGATGCGTCCAGAGCTCTGGACAGGACCATCCACAAGAGTCTCCGAAAGCCGCTCTGTCCCTCTCTGGGATTCTGGTCATGTTGGTTGAATCCAGTGCAGGCGCCTCCCTTGACAAGCCCTCTCCGCACACTTCCGTGTCTGGATTCAGGTTGTGATTCCTTCTTAGGTTCAAGGGTAAGCAAATCACACAAGTTCCTGTAGGAGCAGAAACAGTACCCGAAGCCAGAAAGCAAACTGTGACTGTCTTGCAGCCCAGAAAGAGCGCCATCCTTAGGAGGAGACGGAGGGAGAGAGTGCGGCACCCGTCAGCATCCTCAGGCGGATCTGGGACCTCCCTGGGCCCGGAGCGGGCGCCCTTAGGCACGCCAGGAAATGGAGAGCAGGCCCTACACACCCGCGCGTGCCTTCCCTCAGGGAAAGGTACTAAGAAAATAAATGAGCAGCTTCACGCATTTCTAAAACTTGTCCAAATATATTCACTGACCACACCCAGCTATGAAGAGCTGGTGTTTGACATGACCAAATGCATCCATTTTCATGTCAGGTGATTGAATCATAAACTCTAACTTTTTGGTTAAGCCTTGGGTGGCCTAAAAATTGATCATCAATAATGGATACCACCTTCCCAAATATGAAATTGAAATAAGGGAAATTTAAACAGAAAAGTCATTGCTACACACATAAATCATACCATTTAATAAATATGAAAGTACTAATTACATCATTTCAGCATTTTCTTATCTACATTACTCAGTTAAGCCTTAAGAAACAAAAAGTTACCTAATTGCATTTCAGTATCATATGGAGTAATTATTTTAAATGAGTCAAGTTGCAGATGGATTATATCAAAATGACTTTGGCTGGTGCAGCTCTGTTGGTTGGGCTCATCCTGTGCACCAGATAGGCTGCTGGTTCCATTCCTGCCAGGGCACATGCCCAGATTTATGGCTTTATCCCCTGTAGGGGGTGTGACAGAGGCAGCGATGGATGTTTCCTCTCACATCAATGTTTCTCTCTCTCTCTCTCTCTCTCTCTCTCTCTCTCTCTCTCTCTCTCTCTTTGCCTCTCTTTAAAAATCTATAAAAATATAATTTAAAAATACTTTTAGTATACCAACGCTGCTGTATAGGACATTATATAAGATTTTAATGAGAGCAGATTTTTAGTTACATGGATTAAGAAGAGACATCTGCCAACTATTGATTGAGCCCATGTTCCTGACACAGTTTAGTTCCGAGTCAGGAATAGCCCTAGGGACTGTGGACAGGACAGGAGGACGATGCCGTAAAGATTTGAAAAAAGGTTTAGAAATTCTGACTAAAAAAGAGAGCTTTAAAAAAGCATGTGTCTTCATCCTTGGCTAAAGCAGCTTACACAAACAAAAATAAAATTCACAGGATGGACGTCATAAGTCTAAGAATTTCTAACTAAGAACAGAAAAGCAGAAGACTTGCCTTGCCTGCGGGTAAGGCTCTGCGCTAACTTGAAAGAGCTAAGGGAACTCAAAGCCATGAGAGGCGCCAGAGGACCCCGCGCCTCGAAGACACTTGACAACTCACTAAGTATTTCCTCTTCACTCACCCTCTTTTCCAAGAGGCAGAATCTGCCACAGGGTCTTTACACCAAGGCGGTGAGCCACAGAATGGAGCCTGTCTTTGAAGCAGTTTCATTAAAAGAAAAAAGCCAAAAGGTTTCAGCATGAAATTGTAACTTTGTAAAGACCAGAAGTTGAGCTGGTGATCAATGTGACACGGTGAAGCTCATGGGGTTTCTGAGGCTCTGGCTTTAATGGATTGCAATTCCACAGGGTACGTGCATTTTCCACTTGATAACTATCGGCAGACTGTCTTCCAAAAAGGCTTTACAGATTTCTAGACCCACCACCAGTATCTACAAGCTTTCATCTCACCACATTTATACTAACATCACCCTGTCTAATAAAAGATTAATGTGCAAATTAACCATCACTCCTCACTCCGGCAGTCCGTCACAAAGATGGCTGCGGCCCCAGAGCTGGAGCGAGGAGGAAGTTTGTGTTGCCCCCGATGATGGAGGAAGCCAGGCTTCCCGCCTCTGAGATCCACTCAAGGCTACAAAGTTTCAATTATAGAAGATAAATAAATCCCAGATACCTGCTTCCAGCCTGTGATCATAGCCAGCCTGAAAACAGCCATCAGCCCCTCATCCAGGCTGGCCAGGCACCTCAGCGGGATACCCCCTACCCCAACGCTGAAGGGGTTATGACCAGCCTGCAAATGGCCATCAGACCCTCACCCAGGTTGGCCAGGCACCCCAGTGGAGATCCCCACCCTGAAAGGGGTGTGACCAGCCTGCATACAGCCCTCAGCTCCTTACCCAGGCTGGCCACACCCCCATGGGGTGAGAGTCCCCACTGGGCGGCTTGACCAGCTTGCAAACAGCCATCAGCCCTTCACCCAGGCTGGCCAGGCACCCCAGCGGGACCCCCATCCTGATCCAGGACACCCTTCGTGGCAAACCAGCCAGGGCTGCCAGAGGTATGTCTGACTGCCAACTTAGGCCTGATCCCCCAGGGAGTGGGCCTAAGCCAGCAGGTGGTCATCCCCTGAGGGGCCCCAGACTATGATAGGGCACAGATCAGGCTGAGGTACCCCCCCCCAAGTGCACAAATTTTTGTGCACTAGGCCTCTAGTCTATATATAAAAAAAGCCAGCAACCATAACGCCATCACGACCAGAATGACCAGAGACCAGAACACCATTGCCTCTCCCCCAGGCCAGCCCCACTCCTAGGGGGACACCCCCCAATTGGGAGTGTGGCCAGCCTGCAAACCACCTGGATCTGGGGCCCCCATCAGGGCAGACCAGCAGTCCCCCCCCTCCATGCACCAGGCTTCTATTCCTATATAATAAAAAGGGTAATATGCAAATTAACCCAAAAGGCAGAATGACCAGAATGAACGCTGGACCAGTCACTATGAGGTGCACTGACCACCTCTTGGTCCCTTTCCCCAGCCAGCAGGCTCCAATCACCTGATGGCAAACGGGGAACTGGGGTGGGTAGTGGGGGATGCAGGCAGCACCAGGCCAAGGGCCCCACCCCATCGGTCGCTTCATACACAGAGGGTGACCTGCGGCTGGGGCGGGACCAGCGAGAGGGCAGGAAGAGCCAACCTCTCAGTCCCTTCCCCCAGCAGTCAGGCACTGATCACCCAGTGGCGAAAGGAGAACTGGGGGTGGGTGGTAGCTGGGACAGGGCCGGCTGTGGATGGCCAGGGAAGATGGCCCTGATTGCAGGCCAGGCCTAGGGCCCGTATCCACACACGCATTTCATGAGCTCAGCCTCTAGTCCTATATAGTAAAAGGCTAGGACCATAAGTGTAATGACTGCAATGACTGCTCAACCAGTTGCCATGAGGTGCATTGAACACCCCTTGGTCCCTCCCCCCCTACCCCACAGGCTCTAATCACAGATTGGCGAATGGGGCACCATGGCAAATGAGGGGGGCGGTGGTAGGGTGGGACTGGGGACTGTTGAGTGGAAGCAGGTGGTGGGCAGTGAGCTGCGGTGAGCGGCCGGCGGCAAGTGGCAAGCATTGCAGAGTGTTGTGGGGTGGGGAGCATCGAGGAGCATCGCAGGGCGGCAGCAGGGAGTGTCACACGGTGGCAGAGAGTGCTGTGGAGCATTGCAGAGCGTCATGGGGCTGTGAGGGCCGAGGAGCATTGAGGGGCAGCAGTGGGGAGCATCAAGGAGCATTGCGGGGTGGGGAGCACCAGGGGTTGACAAACATGACCCTGACCACAGGCTAGACCTAGGGACCCTACTTGCGCACAATTTCGTATGCTGGGCCTCTAGTGTATTATAAAACCAATGTTGCTAATAGATTAATTAATTAAAAATAGTTTTGATTGCTTTTTAAGTTTGAGGTTTAGAATCCTGTCTAATAATAGACAAATAGGGTAATTAACCATACCTCCGCTACGCTTCCCATTGGCTAATCAGGGTGATATGCAAATTAACTGCCAACCAAGATGGCAGCCGGCAGCCACACAGCTGAAGCGAACATGAGGCTTGCTTGCTCCAGTGATGGAGGAAGCCAAAGTTCCCCACCTGACACAGCCGGGCTCTGAGCTCCTGAAGCAACAGCTCCAAAAGCAATAATGTTTCAATTATAGAAGCTAAACAAACCCCAGATACCTGCTTTCAGCCAGCCGCGGCCTCAGAGCTGGAGCCAGGCCTCAGAGCTGGAGCCAGCTCTCAGCTCCAGTGACAGATATAGAAGGTAAATAAATCCCAGAATAAAAATAAAAAGGAAAAAAAAGGAGAGGCTGGGAGCTTCAGTCACCCCCCAGACTGAAAACAGCCATCAGGCCCTCACCCAGGCTGGCCAGGCACCCCAGTGGGGACCCCCACCCTGAAGAGGGTGTGGCCAGCTACAAACAGCCATCAGCCCCTCATCCAGGCTGGCCAGGCACCCAAGTGGGACCCCCACCCTGATCTGGGACACCCTTCAGGGCAAACCAGCCGGCCCCCATCCATGAAGCAGGCCTCTATCCTATATAGTAAAAGGGTAATATGAAAACTGACCCTAACAGCAGAAAGACTGGGAATGACTGGTCCTGCATTGAGTGTCTGCCCCCTGGTGGTCAGTGCGCTCTCACAGGGGGGAGCTCTGCTCAGCCACAAGCCAGGCTGATGGCTGCCAGTATAGCGGTAGTAGTGGGAGCCTCTCCTGCCTCCTCAGCAGCGCTAAGGATGTCCGACTGCAGCTTAGGTCTGCTCCTCACCAGCAAGTGGACATCCCTGGAGAGCTGCCGGGCTGCCAGAGGGATGTCTGATTGCCAACTTAGGCCTGATCCCCCAGGGAGCAGGCCTAAGCCAGCAAGTGGTCATCCTCCAAGGAGTCCCAGACTATGAGAGGGCACAGGCCGGGCTGAGGGACCCCCTCCCCCCGAGTGCACAAATTTTTGTGCACCGGGCCTCTAGTATTTTCATAAATTTGTATTTATGTGAACAGCCTGTTTCTGTCTCTTCCCCACCAACATTCATTTTCCCTTTTATTTGAAAGAACTCCTTGTGTATAAAAGGAATTAGCTCTTGGGCATATACTTGGCAAATATTTGTCTCAGTTTGTGTTTTCTTTGTCCTTATGAGTCACAGGAGGGTGTAGGAAAGGTGCACAGGACGCTTGGCGGTCAGGAGGCCAGGCGGGAGTCTGTGGAGAGGACAGTGCAAGCAGGACCCTGATGAACAGTAAGGTTAGCACCACGCAGAGTGGTGGGGACATGGCCTGAGGTGGAGAGCGTGGTGAGGGGTGTGAGGGTGTAACTGAGGGTCACTGTCCACTCAGCATGTGGACTCCAGCTCTGCTCCCTGGGGGAAGGCACAGTCCATGGACTCTGGGTAACACTGCTCATGCTGACATAGGCTCCTGCTTGGTGAGCTGCATGGGGACTGGGAGGGGCACTGGGCCACCTGCAAACATCCAAGGGACAGACACTGAAGTGGCTCCTGGGAGCTGACGCTGTGGCCAAGAGGTTCACTGGGAAAGTGCCTGTGGACCTTTCATGGGAGATGTTGGCTCCTGTGGGCCATGAGGAGTGTCAGCCAGGAGATTCAGCTCCTGCCCCAGAGGGGCTCACACCTGGAACCTGCACCACCACCTGCGGGCCATGAGAATGCGCAGGCTGCTGCCCTGGCAGCGGCGGGCACTGCTCCTCCCGGGCAGTCCCTTCCCACTGCACTTCTGGAAGGTGGATTCTATCCCAAATCTGAGCACACGTGGCGTCAGCATGCGTGAGTGACCCTGGGAGGCGTGTCCACCAGAGCACGCCCGCTGCGTGGAGAGGCAGGGTGCAGTCCAGGGCCTACTGGTCAGTGTTGAACCATCAACAGTTAGACGTCAGGTTGAGGAAGAGATTGCGATCGAGGTTCTGGAGGAGTGGAGGGCCTTGAGGACTTCTAATGGAGAGTTAACATGGTCAGATTCCTTTTCACTTTGTATTCATTTACTTTAATCCTCACCTTTTCCATAGATTTTTAGAGAGAGTGGAAAGGAGGGAGGGGCGGAAGGAGGGGAGAGGGAGAGAGAAACATGGATGTTAGAGACTCGCCAATTGGTTGCCTCCATGGAACCTGCCACCCAGGTGCGTGCCCTTGACTGGGACTGGGACTGGGACCAGCGGCCCTCGGGTGCAGGGGCTGATGCTCTGATCACTTAGAAACACTGGCCATGGCGCAGATTCCTTTCAAACCATGGTGTCAGGAGAGTCCCAGCCCACACTGCATGTGGGAAAGGAGGCAGGGGTCAGTTCAGGCAAATTGAGGGGCAGGGGCTCCACACACAGGGGCTGATGTGGAGGGTGAACGCGGGAGGTGCTTCTGAGACAGGTGCCAGCACTGAGGGGGGACCTAGGGCATGGCTACCGGGGACATCTGATCTGAGATGCCTGCAGTGCACCCCAGTGCTTCCTGCCAAGCCCCCCACAGGATCCAGCCCAAAGTTACCATAACTGAATTCTTACAGGTGGCTCACAGTTTCTTCACAAAAAGTCCAAGTCCCTTGAGATGGTCATGGCAGTAATAAGGGAAGGGGGAATGCTCATCTGCAGGAAAACATCCACCTTTCTCTCCTCTGTGATTAAAAATAAAGAAAAACTGACTTCCGTTCCTTTCCCTGACGAATCTGGTGTCCGTGGGGGCCATGCTAGCATGCAGGAGCCAGGCACAGACCAGCCTCCTCCGCCTTCCCTGCTCCTGCGGCCGCGCACCCTCCTCTCCCCGCGGGCCAGCCTTGCTTTCTTACCCATCCTTGGTCTCTCTGACTTTCTTCCCGCCAACAAGCCCCCTTTCCCTCTGTGCGCCCCAGGATTTGAATGGGTTAAACTTTAAAGCGGAGCCATGTCCACCTTTCCACCTCTGTCTTGGAACCGCTCTTGCCCTTGCGCCCCCAGAGCTGAAGGACTCGCCAGTCACAGGAAATGCCCCTGAAGTGCGGGGAACGGAGAGGTTTCGCAGCTTCTGGAACTGCACCGAGTGGAGCTGCACCGAGTGGAGCTACGGCCAGCAGGACACTTATGTAGGAGCCACAGGAGCGCGTCTAGTTTCTGAGTCCTCAGAGTTCCCTGCTCTGGCGGCTTTTCTGCCCCTGCTCCATCCACCACAGGGGGAGGAGAGAGAGGGACAGGCAGCATGCACCTGCCCAGGCCTCCTGACCTGACGCCAAAGCCGCTGCCATGGGCACCGCAGCCGGCCCTCCTCCAGGGAACCTGGCATCCGGACAGCGCATCTCCGCACCTGCCCTGACTGGGCAATAAAGCACAAGGCACCCCGCACAGCAGACCCAAACGGTAGCAGACCACCCTCCCATCAGAGGGGTGGGGGGGCGCGCAATGCTGAAGGGCAGCTTCGTGCCTCCAGGGAAAAGTCAGGGCACAAATGTCTTCCTCTCTCCCTTCAGGAGCTCAGCGTCTAACACCAGGCCACGTGCGCTCAGGCCACAGGCCCCGCAGGGGTCAGCACCACTTCGCACTCCCACCTCTGGTTTCACAACAATTCACACAAAGGGCTCCGTGTCTGCTTTAGCTTCTGAGTCCGACCGATCATCTCTCTCCAAGGGTTTCCGTTCACTAATCACCTACAGGCCTGGCAATGGACTGCAAAGCTACCTGACGACTAACCCCACCCCTCCGGGGATTCCTGTCTTAGGACGCGTGACCCACGGGTACATCGGGTGCGTGTGCGGTTCCCGGGAACCTGAGCCACAGGAGGGTGTAGAAACAGGGCCAAGCATGCTTGGCGGTAAGGAGGCAACCGGAGTCTGCGAGAGGACAGTGGCCGGCAGGACTGAGGAACGGGAAGTTAGCACCGCGCAGAGCTGTGCAGAGCCTGGGACACAGGCCCAGAAGACGCAGACTCGAAGCTTTCCCGGGAAGAAATATGTGGGCGACTCAAGAAGCCCAGCTGCGTGGTGCGTCTGAGGGTGCGGTTCCCAGCGAGCAGAGAGGGCGGGGAGTGGGCCATGGCCGTCGGGCCGGGTGCTGGCTCCGGTGGAAGGTCTGAGAGGGCAAGGAGCAAACGCAAGCCGCGGCCCTCAGTGCTGGGAGCAGGCGGTGCTTCGGGGGCAGAGGGAGTTCATTATGTGGGGGGTCTGTGCAGTCTCCACTCGGGCACCTGGCGCCTCGAGGAAGCCCCGCCTCGCCATCCTCCACTGTAGGGTGGCCCAGTATTCCTTTCCGACCACAGCTTCCGGCTCAAATCAATACCAAGGCATTCCCTCATGTCTGGGAATTAGAAACCCCACGGTCTCACTGGGCTAAAACTGAGCTGTCAGCAGGCTGCACCCCTCTGGAAGGCTCGGGGGACAGTCCACATCTTTGCCTTTTCCAGCTTCCAGGGGCACCCCAACTCCTTGGCTTGTCACCCCCCTTCTGTCTTCAATTGGCTAGTGAGCCTGTGTCACCGCCATCACTCTGACTCGCACGCCTCCCTCTTCCATAAGAAGGAAGGACCCCGGGAGCCCCCTGGGCCCACCTGTACAGGGGACCCTCTCCTTCAGGTCACGTGATTGGCAGGGCCCAGCCCTGGCCACACAGAATAGCATCTCCGCAGGTTCGGGAACTAGCACAGGCCGTCACTGGGCCATGCTCTCCTACACAGACCTCCCAGTGTCCCTGTCAGGAGCAGGTGAGATGGCCACTGTGCGCCAAGCGCTTACAGGGCGCCTGGGCGGTCCTGGTGACGTTCCTCACCTGGAACACGTAGGGACAAGGTGGCCCTGGCTCCTAATCGAACCCGGAACCTCATCCCAGGCAAACAAGGATGTGGGCGATGGCCCATGTTTCTGAGTCCAGAGCTGAGCCTTCCTGCTTCTCCCCAGGGCGTCTGAGTCGCCGTCTGATCCCTCCTTCCGAATTCAGGTCAGTCACGCAGGTGAGAGCACCGCCCGGACCGTCCCTGGACCACGGCTTCAGCAGGGACCACTGGAGCTCACTAAGCGGCCGACTTGCTGGAATTAGCAGGCACGGTTACTAAGCAAGCAGGACACACCTCTGAAGAGAAGTCACAGACAGAACATGAGTCCGAGCCGCTGCAGGCCGACGGGCTCGCTGCGTCCACTCCGCTCTGTTCAGCTCTGAGACCTAACCGGGCGCTGATTCTTCATCTTTTAATCACTTAGCACACAAGTGTCCTTGGAAGACGCAACAGAGGGCAGCACATGCCTCGTCCCTGGGGTTCTAATTAACTTGATCTTTTAACTCCCCATGCTTCCTGGGCTGCTCACAGCAAAATCACCGGAGGGGGATTTTATTTTTCACAAATAAAACCTGTGCACCAGGAGCTGTGGTTTTTGACAAAATTACATTTTAAAAGTATGTTTTTATTGATTTTAGAGAGGAAGGGAGAGGGAGAGAAACATCAATGATGAGAATGAATCATTGATCAGCTGCCTCCTGCACGCCCCTCACTGGGGATCGAGCCCGCAACCCAGGCATGTGCCCTTTAGTCCAGTACCCTTTAGTCTGCAGGCCAACACACTATCCACTGAGCCAAACCAGCCAGGGCGACAAAATTACATTTGATACTTATTTTAACTCACATGGAAATACAAAACATTGAATATGTACAAAAAGTTTTTCACAATAATAAAAACACAAAAATGTAGAAATTAATTTGATTTAGCACAAGAACTTTGTCTAACACTGTTCAAAATATAAGAACCTTCTTCAGGGCCTCAACTGCTGCCTGAGACACCTTTTCACCTGGAGAACGTGGTCATTAATCTATATAATAAAAGCCTATGAGACCCTTAAGGCAGAACGACCAGAACGACTGGTCACTATGATGCACACTGACCACCAGGGGGCAGACACCCAATGCAGGGGTTAGTGTGGGATGACCAAACAAGTGAACAGCAGGCTGAGTGGGGCGACCAGGCCAGCAGGGGGAGCTTTTGGGGGTGACCAAGCTAGTATATATATCCTAGCTAATAAAAGAGAAACATGGTAATTAGTGTACAACCACTACCCTTCCCATTGGCTAATCAGGGAGATATGCAAATTAACTGCCAGCCAAGATGGCGGCCGGCAGCCAGGCAGCTGGAAGCGAACATGAGTCTTGCTTGCTTCAGTGACGGAGGACTCCAATGTTCCCCGCCTGCCTTGTCGGCCTCTGAGCTTGCAGTTTGAAACATTATAACAAATATATAAGCTAAACAAAACCCCAGAAACCTGCTTTCAGCCTGCGGGGATCTCAGAGCTGGAGTTACACATTGTTTCGATTATAGAACCCAAACAAACCAGATACCTGCTGTCAGCAGCAGAGGCCTCAGAGCTGGAGCCAGAGCTAAAGCTGGCCCAGAATATAAAAAGAAAAGAAAAAAAGGAGCAGTTGGGAGCTTCAGTCACCTGCCAGCCTGAAAACAGCCCTCAGCCCCTCACCCAGACTGGCCAGGCACCCCAGTGGGGACCCCTACCCTGAAGGGTGTGTGACCAGCTGCAAACAGCCATCATCCCCTCACCCAGGCTGGCCACTCACCCCAGTGGGGACCCCCACCCTGATCCAGGACACCTTCAGGGCAAACCAGCCAGCCCCACCCATGCACCAGGCCTCTATCCTATATAGTAAAAGGGTAATATGCCTCCCAGCACAGGGATCAGCGGAGCCACGAGGCCTCCCAGCACCAGGATAAGCAGAGCCAAGAGGCCTCCCAGCGCTGGGATCAGCGTGATAGGGTGCAGCGCCCAAACCCCCTGATCGCCCTGCGGCTCTGTGTGTGACAGGGGGTGGGACCACAACCTCCCTATCCGCCCTGCTCTCTTCATGACAGGGGAAGGTGCCCCAACCTCCTGATCAGCCCTGCTCTGTGGGTGATAGAGGGCGGCGCCCCAACCCCCCTCCCCCACAAGCCCTGCTCTGTGTGTGATGGGGTAGAGCCATAACCTCCCCATCGGCCCTGCCCTGAGTGTGACAGTGGCAGCACCCCAACCTCCTGATTGGCCCTGCTCTGTGGGTGATAGAGGGTGGCACCCAAACCCCCTGATCTGCCCTGCTCTGTGTGTGACAAGGGGCGGTGCCCCAACTCCCCTATCGGCAGTACTCTGTGAGTGACGGGGGAGCTCCTCAACCCTCTGATGGGCCCTGCTCTGTGCGTGACAGGGGGGAGCTCCCTAAACCCCTGATGGGCCCTGCTCTGTGCGTGACAGGGGGAGCTCCCCAACCCCCTGATCGACCCTGCTCTGTGCTTGACAGGGGTTGGCGCTGCAACCTCCCTATTGACCCTGCCTTGAGTGTGACAGGGCGGTGCCCCAACCCCCAATCGGCCCTACCCTGAGCGTGACTGAGGGTGGCATCACAACCTCCCAATCCACCCTGCTCTGTGCATAACAGGAGGCAGCACCCCAACTCCCCAATTGACCCTGCTCTGAGCCCGACCAGGAGCTGCACTTAGGGATTGGGCCTGCCCTCTGCCACCCGGGAGCAGGCCTAAGCCAGCAGGTCGTTATCTCCCGAGGGGTCCCAGACTGCGAGAGGGCACAGGCCGGGCTGAGGGACCCCCCCCTTCCCCCCGAGTGCACAAATTTTTATATATATATTAGTATATATATATACTAGAGGCCCAGATATATATATATATCTGGGGGCAGAGAGTTTCCCTGAGTCCAGCCTGCACCCTCTCTAATCCGGGACCCCTCAGGGGATGTCCGACTGCCAGTTTAGGTCCGATCCCAGGGATTGGGCCTGCCAGCAGTCAGATATCCCTCTCACAATCTGGGACTGCTGCCTCCTAACTGCTCACCTGCCTGCCTGCCTGATCACCCCTAAATGCTCCCCCTGCCAGCTGATCACCCCTAACCGCCTCTGCCTGCCAACCTGATTGCCTTCAACCTCCCCCCCCCACCAGCCTGGTCACCCCCAACTGCATGCCCCACCAGCCTGGTTGCCCCTAACTGTCCCCCCCACTGCTGGCCTCGTTGCCCCTTACTGCCCCCCAGCTGGCCTGGTCACCCCCAACTGCTCCCCTCTGCCAGCCTGGTTGCCCCTTACTGCCCCACTCCACCAGCCTGGTTGCCCCCAACTGCCCTCCCCTGCTGGCCTGGTTACCCCCAACAGCTCCCCCTGCTGGCCTGGTCACCCCCAACTGCCCACCCAGCCAGCCTGGTCGCCCCTCACAGCCCCTCCCCCCCGAGCCATTCTAGTCACCCCACGCAGCCTGCTGTTCAGGCATTTGGTCTTCCCTTACTAACCCCCTTGCCAGCCTGGTCGTAGACAGCCATCTTGTGAGGGCATGAGGGTTAATTTGCATATTACCTCTTTATTATATAGAATATGTATGTACACACACACACACACACACACACATATAGTAGAACTAACTCTCACAGAAAGATAAAAGAATAGATGGGTTAGTTCTTCAGTCAATACTATAAATTTACCCTACAATTAAAAGAGTATACAATTCAGTAAAGTAATGTTCAATAAACTAAATGCTTTATTTCATTCAATATGAATTCACTTTTTCATTTACTTTATACTCAATAAAGTAAATGCTTTTTTGAAGTTGAAAGGGTCACAATTGTTACCTTCATTGCCTAAAAGATGTTTTTAAATCTCAGCTATCACTAGGACTATTACATATAATTAATTCAGTCCATTGGTAATCAAATAATAGATGTATGAATTTGATGGCTATGACAAGAAGTCTTGAGAAAAATGTTTTGGGTTTAGATTAACTATAGAAAATAAGAAACTGTCAATTGCAGAAACTTCAAAATATTTAACTTTATAGTTCCTATGATATTGTAAATCAATGACTGCAAAATAAAATGAGATGGGAATAAATTTCAGAGCAAGAATAATGGGAATTGTCTTTTTTATTCCTTGAAAATTTAAAATGAGAACTTTCCCAGTGGAAACGAGCTCTGAAAGCAGCGAGCCTGAGCGGGGAGTCACAGGGCCTGCCGCTCCGGGGCCCGGATGCCCTGAGCCTCTGCCTCTCTCCTCTTTAAGGGTGTTCGCTGCTGGAGGCCTCAGGGTCCCCACATCAGAGCCTCGTTTTACAAAGCAGAAGATCAGAGACCAAAGGAACCAAAATGGCCTTGGAGGACACAGAGAATTTGTGCATCTGTGTTTTCTGCACCCCTGACAAGCTGTCGCTAAGACTGTTGGTTTCCTACCAACCACCTGAGATGGCCTGTTCTAATGCCTGGGGACCCTGAGGCCTGCTCACCTGGCACCTTGCGGGGCAGGGGAGGCGGCACGTTGTTAATGGCCTTCATGTGGGACAGGATGGCCGAGGAGAGCGAGGACACAGGCATCCTGGTGGCTCAGAGGCAGCTGAGCACTGCAACCGGAGGGCACAGGAGCCCTCCTCGTGCCTCACAGAGCAGAACCCCGAGGTGCCCCCTGATAGGCTGGCGCCCTGGAACCTTCCCAAGGTTCTCACACCTGTGCCAGTGTCTGAGAGGGGGCGGCCGGGAGAGCGGGGAGTGAAGAAGGGAGCCATAGCCCACAGGGCACTAGAGATCACAAAGGGCAGAGCAGGAATTACTTTAACCCTGAGCCAAAGCTCCTGGAGGCTGGAGCTCACACGGGATTTTCCGAGTTCTTAGAAGAATGAGTGAATGTAGGAAAGTGAAACCTGGGGTGCCTGTCCCCTCACCTTCCTCACAAGATGAAACTATTTTATCCGTGAGTCCCAACAGCTGTTTTCTCTGTCTGCATCCTTCAGAAAATACCTGTTTGGGGGTCTCATGTATAAATAAGGATGTCATTTTAACATAGAAATAAATCACTATGAAGATGAGTTCAGATGCAATTTTATTTTTAAAAATTGAGACTCGTTCTTGAAAGATATAATGTTAGACAAATGCTGTCTAAAACATACAAATGAGCCCTGGTGGGCGTGGTGCAGGTGGCTGGGCATCGTCCCGTGCACCAAGTGGTCACTGGTTCGATTCCTGGCAAGGCACGTGCCTGGGTTGTGGGCTCAATCCCCAGTAGGGGGCATGCAGGAGGCACCCAATTGATGTTTCTCTCTCATGGATGTTTCTCTCCCTCCCTCTCCCTTCCTCTCTCTAAAATTCAATAAAAACATTTTTTATAAAAAACCATACAAATAAACTCTCTTTCTTAAATAACTCTTGGTAATCTTAACCAACAGGATAAGAGTCAGACTGCACCCCAGCTCTTTTCTAAGGAATGTGCGTGTTCAGAAGGGAGGCAGTGCTGCGGTGACTGTTTGAAATGAGCAAATGTTACCAACTGCTGACAATTATAAATGAAAAACATAGTCAGTGAATAATTAAACGTTAGACAACTGTGTAGTTGGGAAAATCACGGAGATCAGAAACTTTTTCAGACGGAATGGCATTAGCAATGTCCAGGGTGGCGTTCAGATGAAATTATTCCAAACACATTCAGTATATCGCAGGAAAGTGAACTTTAAAAATGCATTCTCTTGCTGACTTTAAAATTCTTTCCTTTTATAGAGTCACAAACAGATGGAATCTCCTACTGAAGAAAGATGTTTCTGAAATAAAATAGAGGATAAGCACAATGTTTGCGTTACTGAGGAATTTAACTAGGTTGCCATGTGGAGCATTCATTTTACTAGATTATAATGTGACGTGCCCTAGTGTATGATGTCTGTTCAAAATCGACTCTGAGTATCACAACACATTCCGTGCTCCCAGCTCTGAGTTTATTTGATCAAAGTTTTCCTCAGTAACATGGGGAGGGAAGCCTAGCTCGGCATTTTGTCCGCATTTCTGTTCTCATGAGAGTGACAATTGAAGGGCCGCTCACGCGTGGACTGTGTTCCAGTTCCCAAGCTGGGTGGTGTCCTGCACCACCTCTTCTTTAGTTCGATCTTCGCAAAAGTCAGTGAGGCAGAAACTGATATGCCCCATTTTATAGATTTAGAAACAAAGTGTTGCTGATGATCAACAATTTCCCAGTCTTCCAGCCACGTGTCGAGGATTCGAATTCTGGCTGCCTCTTCAGCATCCACTCCAGCAAAGGAAAACATGTTCACAGGCATTGTCCTGGACTTGTAAAATGTGAGGCCTCTTGTGAGAAGCAAGTGTGTGTCCTCACAGAGGCGTGCATTCCCCTCTCCTGCTGTGGACACTGGCAGGCATGCGTTGCTTAGCTCCACAATCTATTCTTTCTTGACTTTTCTCCAAGTAACGTTACTGTGAATTCACAACATTTCACTCTGTAGATGCTCAAGTTCACTTAAATTTAAAAGGACATGAGCCATAGCTTCCTGACCTAAAAGGGAAAATTGATAATGTCCCTTTCCCTCCCTCCCTCTCTTGCGTTTTCTTTTGTGACTTAAGAGGGGCCACACAGGTGTGCCTGGCACACGGATCCCTGTCCAGTCCTGTCTTGGGCACACCTGTGCTTTCTAGCGGGGGGGTCACGCAGCCAGAGAAGTAAAGACGAAGGCACGGGGCCTTTCCTCCTCCTCGGGGCGAGCGCACTGAGCTCCCTCCGTTTCTGGAGCACCGGAGTCCGCGTTCCACCTGCCAGCAGACAGAATCGGGCTCCCACCTCGTGCGTCCGCGCTCAGCTCCCTGAAGGTCATATAACGTGCTGGGAACGGAGTCAGCACTGCAGCCCGGGACAAATTCTTTGCCCGCCAGGTTCCACCTCCTGATCGGCATCCCTGCCCTCCCGCCGAGGCAGGGACTGACCTCCCTCTCCCCAGTCACGGTACTGCTCCCCGTGACCCACTGTTCTCTCGCACATGCCCTGCACGGCACTCGGTAGCTTCTCTGAGCATCCTTGGAGGCTGTGAGAGGAACCTGGAAACGAGGTCAGCTCCAGGAGAGTGACGGTCATGGAGATGCCGCTCACAACACCCAGGGAGCCCGTGTCCTCATGTGTGTCTTTTCTAATGTGAACTCGTCGTCATTTAGGTTGGACATTCCAGATATTTGAGCTTGAATGCAGTGCCTGTTCCCAGCTGCCTGGGCACATGTGCTGAGCTGTGCTTTTCCCCAGTGATTCAAGAAAGAACATTCCTCTCCGTCGTTACAGCCCAGCCTGCCGCGCACCCTCCACAAATCACTATGATTTGCACCCACAGCACGCCAGCAGCCAAGGGGCCTGTAGCCACGTGCAACTTCTGAAATGGCCTGTGTTACTGTAAGTCACTGGACTGTGTGGCATAAAATATGACTTAGGGAAATAGCCCTGGCTGTGCGCTGTCTTCCCCGGAGAACTATTGGTCACGTTGGATTGTTCAGAGGAGAGCCTGTGAAGCCATATTTCTCCAGGCGTTCTGCTGTCGGATGCCTGTACTGCGCACAGGCCACTGTGTCTTTGAACAAGAAACATATACACATGTCCGTTCATTAGAAAACGATAGGTCATGTACCAGAGAGCTGATATCCATTTGAATATTTTTATTAAACATTATTTTGTTGCATGGTATTTGCAGCAAACATAGACCAGATTTATAGGCAGCGACACGGCTCAGTGGAAGCAAATTCCTAACTTATTAGGTCAAGCACAGGACAGGAACCACTACCCGGCAAGCCCGGGAAACAGCTTCGAAGCCATCCATCTGGCGCTTTTATTTTCTGTGACACATCAGATTGTCCTTCAAAAGTGCATCATTCACTTCTTTCCTGGGTTGGATCTTAAAAAAAAATGTCCTCGCTGTTTTTCAGCGCTTGAACTGCAGCTCCCTCTGCCCACCCCATCGGCCAGGGTGTGATCAGAGAAGCAGACGGGCTGGGTGAATGCGGAACACAGGGCTGAGTGCAGGGACTGCGGCTCACTCTGCAAACCCACCTCAGCCCGCACCGCTCCTCCTGTAGCTGACCTCGCTTCCATTTTCCTCTAAATGGCCCCCTAGAACCTCCAGAGAAACTACCGAGTCGCCGTGCAGGACGTGTGCAAGACAACAAAGGCAGCAAGATGGCCAAATGGTCTCTGAGTACCACCTCCAGGACCGTTCTTCCGAGCTCACAGTCAGTCATAAACATGCCATCAATGGAAGAATGCCGACTGCAAAAATTAAAAGTGATAAACAACCTAATCAAATCTGGAAGAAGTCAATAACATTTTATATGGAGGGGATTGAGGAGAATCTAACTGTTATGGGTTGAATTGTGCCCTCCCCCGCAAAAAAAATGACCAGTTCAGTCTGTGAAAATAGCCCGAGAGGTGACTTAGCTGGCCTGCGCACATCTTACCTTGGGCCTCGTGGAGCGGGCAGACTCCACACTGTGGTCCTCCGAACCTGACGCCGGGCACACCTGACGCCGGGCACGCGCAGCGTCTTCCACAGGAGACGGTGATCGGGAGCAGGGAGGGTATTAGACGCAAGCTGATTGGCTGGGGTCACATAGGTGACCTTACTTAGAACAAGAAATCATTACAGCCAGAACCAGTTTGGCTCAGTGGACTCAAGGGTCCCGGGTTTGATTCCGGTCAAGAGCATGTACCTTGGTTGCGGGCACATCCCCAGTGGGGGGGGGGGGGGGTGCAGGAGGCAGTTGATCAATGTTTCTCTCTCATCGATGTTTCTGGCTCTCTATCCCTCTCCCTTCCTCTCTGTAAAAAAATCAATAAAATATATTTAAAAAAAAGAAAAAGAAATCATTACAGATGTTTGGCAATTGGTGACTTGCTGGCTGGACACTCCACATTTCTGGTCAGGGGAACATTTATAGGAACGTGAAAGCTTTCTATGTTTCTGTTTGCTGCTGTAGCATTTTGGGCCTAGAAATTAACTTCAGCAAGTCCTAACCCAGTATCTGTAAATGTGCCTTATTTGTAAGTGGAGTCTTTACAGAGCTAATCAAATTAGAATGAGGTCATTAGAGTGGGCCCTGTGTGGCAGTGACTGAGTGTCGTCCCCTGCACCAGGAGGTCACAGATCAGGGGACATGCCCGGGTTGTGGGCTCCATCCTCACTAGGGGGTGTGCAGGAGGCAGCCGATCAATGTTTCTCTCTCATCAATGTTTGTATCTTTCTCTCCCTTTCCTTTCCTCTCTATGAAATCAAATAAAAAAATGTCTTTAAATGAGCTCATTAGAGTGGGCCCTCGTCGATATAACTGGCGCCCTTATAAGAAGGGGAAAGTTGGACATTCGCAGAGAGCAGCTGATGCCCTGTAATGGAAGTGGTATATCTACAAGCAAGAACCTAAAGATGCCAGGAAACACGGGAAGCTAGAAGAGGCAAGAAAGGATTCTCCCCACAGTGTCAGAGAGCCAGTCCTGCCCAAACCTGGCTTCCAGACGTCTAGCCTCGAGTCTGTGAGGCAATGGAGTTCTGCTGTTTTAAGCAGCCCAGCTTGGGGCCTGCATTACAGCAGGGCCTGCCTGTTGCAGAGCATCATTCCCAGTATGGTCCCTCGCAGCTCTTTCTATGGCATCCTTCCTCCCAGGACACCTCTGCAGGTTGGGGTGTGAAGGCACGGAACTCCCTGGAGGCACCCCTCAGGCTAGCTGTCTTCCCCCATTTCCCCTGGAGAATGGGCCCCTGGGTGTGGTCTGCAGCCTCTGCCCACAGCACCTGGAACACCGCTGCCTTGCCACCTTGCCGCCTCACCTGAACACAGCAGGTCAGAACAGTACCGCAGAGTGACAGAAAGTCTGGCCAAGTGTTTCCAGATAACTAACCTACACTTTTAAGCACCAAATATTTCTTTCAAATTTTCACCATTTTAGATGGCAGTCTCTCTAAAATATTAATTAACTAACTGACGCTGCTGGTGCGCCCGTTGATTTAGGATCATCATGAAGAACATCAGCTGTTATGCCACAGCAACACAGTCCAGCCGCTGGGAGCTGTTGAGGTGCGTGATACTGTCGGCACCCACTAAATGGACCCATTCTTTCATTCGGGAGAAGCTCTCCAATGCTCACACTTTTTAAATCCCCTGCCAGTGACTCCTGGCATCTGTTAACGTGGCAGTTTCTCCCCCTTCTCATCTGTTCTTCCCAAGCAGCGTGTCCAAGGCTCTCAGCTAAGCTGGCTTCCTGGAATCATATTTACAAACCTGGAGATGAACTGCCTGAAACCTCCTTCAAGGGGTTTAGTCTCAGCCACAGAGAAAGTTGCCTCTCCCAAGGGTACCCCTTCCCAGGGGAGCTCATGTCCTCACTGATGCACACATATGGAGGGAGATGTACAGATTATAGATATTGAGAGCGATAGGTATGCGTGTGTGTGTGTGTGTGTGTGTGTGTGTGTGTGTGTGTGAGAGAGAGAGAGAGAGAGAGAGAGAGAGAGAGAGAGAGATGGGATGTATCATCATTCTGGATGGTTGGTTGGTTATTTAAGATCTTACTACAATTCTTGCTGTATTTCATTATATTTGATGAAACCTATCTTTGTAAAATGTTATTATTGTGTTTTAAAAACCACATTGTTTTTCTAAAATTATTAAAGCCCTATCTTACAGATTTTATTTTTTAAGTTCTTAATTATTAGTAATTTTCATTGTAATTATATAAATGTGTTGTTTCTTGATTAAATAAGAATTAATTTTACTTTTGGACTTAACTGACAATTTAATTAAAAGGACTTTCATCACAATTGGTCTTTTGTGTCAGGTGCTTCTTGGCAAATTCAACTGATTTAGATACTTTTCTATTATATGTACTTCTTTCTTGGGCAATTAAAATGAACTGCATATTGAACACTGGCTGCATCGCTTAGCCAAGTGGTGGCTTCACGCCTGGTGGAGAGGGACACCTGCCCAACACTGTTCCTGTTCAATGCAGATGTTTTGAATAATCTGCACCATATTTCCCTTAGATTGTCAACTGCTCAAAAAAGTAAATCATGTGCTTTTAAGAGTCCTACATACAATTGAATGTAATTGGGTCCTGCAGTTTCTTGAGCATGATGACCTGATGACGATGATGACATGCTGATGATGACATGATGACATGAGGATGATGAGGATGATCAGGAGTGTTTCTGAGTATCCAGGAGAAAATGAGCGGGGTTGTGTTGGCATCAGTCATTGCTAAGAATGTATCAGTAGTGCATGAATCATTTAGAAGCCGCAAAAAGAACTTTGATGTTATACTATTTCATATTAAATTATACTTATTGAACCGAAATCAAGTAGAAGATGTGTTTTGAGCTCCCAATTTAGAATGCCTATTTTAAGTCTTAAAAGCAGGTGCTTTGGGGAAAATAGCATAAAGATTCCTCGCTGAACATGGAAAGACTGTCACACGGAACGGTTGACTGATGATGGCCTTATTTGACATGTCTGTTCTTAGCTATATTTTCAAAAGCATCAAAGTTATTCTGCAGTCTCCTGGTAAATTGTCAAATCTGCTGGAATTGCTGTTGGATTCGGATCATATCTGTCTATTCACAAAAAGTTTTTAAAAAGCTACCAATAAACTTTGGCCTTTGAATTTGAATTCTCATTAAAGAGAAGTTGTGTATTTTTTCTTTCCTAAGAGCATTTACCCTTTTAGTGAATTGCCTGAATTATACGCTACAAAAAGGCAAATTTCGGAATGGGTTGAAAATGGTATAACAGATATCTGAAACAACTAAGAATTCAACCAATATGCAATTTTAGGTTAAAAGAGATCATTTCCTAAGAATTACAGTTTTAGAATTACTACTTATGGACCAATTGATTTAAGAGACATTGTGGTACACTACAGCACTAAAATATCATGAGAATAAAGATAGGCCTAAGATGTACCTAACTGAGGATTGAAACTATATAGAGGGAAAATTAACCCTAAGTCATTTTCTTTCCTTCGGTTCAATTCAGGGGTTATAAGCGGAGAGCCCCAGAGTAAGGAGCAGAATAGTTACTTGAATTCCTACCCACTGAGTGAGGTAGACGAATCCAGTAATTTACAGGAGTGGCAGATAACAGAGGAATGGGGGTCCAGATAAGAGGGTGCAATAAGGACTCAAGCAAGTTAAAGAGAATTAATAACCAGTACATGGCACCAATAGCAAGAATGGAACCCAAGACTTCTGAAGGAACTTACTGCAACCGAGTCTTGCTGGCCTCTGGGTGCTGTAGGCCAGCCTGACTGGAGTCATTCAGACGCTGACATGATTGCTGACCCTTTTATAAATACAATACTGGAAAACATCTGACTTTATGATGCCATCGATAAAACAATGAAAAGATCCAAGTCAGTGATCATTCTAATTACCTCTGAGTATGAGTTCTAGGCCCTTTGACAAGGTGGGCCTCTTTCTTCTTCTCTGTCTCTGACGGTGTTTGCAGCGTACAATTCTGATCTTGGGGGACAGAATAGCCTTCGTCCAGTTCCACCTGACATTCTCCATGTAGGAGTAAAGATCAGGAATAAATTTATGATGAAGGAGCTGTTATTCATTGATGGTTAGATATGTCTTCAAAGAATCTTATCAGGGAAGTATTTCTTAAGCCAAATACTACAGATTTTCTTTTCATAGGTGAATACAACCAAGAGAAACATGAACAAGCTAATAATCACCCAAGTTTTCAGAACAATGTAACTTAATAAAAGAGAAATAATATCACTTTCCCATAAATAATCCTGCTTCATATTAATATGTGTGCCTTTTTAAATCATACCATACAGCTTCTATAAAGCCAAAGAGGGAAAATCAAGTTATGACCGAGTACTCATGACTATTCATCACCACCTCCTCCTAAATACAATGTATGTCATCCCCACATCACAATTGTTCTGTGATCTGATGCTTTAGGTCAAAAACTGAGCTGCTGAAATAAATACCTCTGAGGAGGAGGTGATAGTGAATTTGCAATCCTCTCATCACTTTAAAATTGGGAACGAGGTTAGGTCCTTGGGATCATTGGGGTGGGATATGGCTGTGAAATTCAATTGCAGCATGAGTCAGAATGAGTGACTGACAGTGTTCATTAAAGTCATACAATTAGTAGACAAAGCATGCAACTGGCATCAGAAAGCATTGCAGCAGACAAGGCATGAGGAAAGAGCTGGAACTAAGGTCAGGAGCAAAGTTCACTGCCACCGAAAGAACCAGGTCAGGTCCAAAGGGGCCACAGGAGAATGGAGAATGTGAGCTCATTCCCTGGGAGAGCAGCAGTTCTGTGATGATGCAGACACATCGGACCTTTATCTCCAGAGCCTAGACCAGTTGGACTTCCCGTGCTCTCTGGAGGCTCCCCCTGGGACAAGAGAATCGTTAGTCCTTTAAAGGTATTTGAGGCTACGTCATCTTGCCTAAACTCCTGGGGAGCATATTTTATTCCTTGTTATATCCTCCGTCCATAAACTAGTGCCAGGCACATAGTAGACAATAAATATTGTACTTAATGCACCCCCGACTTATCAGAGTATGTGTGCCCTCAGGGTTCAATGGGCCTTTACAAAGCAGCACAGCAATATGTCTCACTCACACATGTAACATTGACAGTTTGCAAAGCACCCACCAATGTCATCCCATCTGGCCTTCACTGCCATTCGAAGCAAATACTAATTTTAACCATAGTTCCATTGATGCGAGAAAGCTGAGCCTCAGAGAGATTGAGTGACTTGGTCAACTGACTTAGAGTAAGTAGAGGAATTAGGGTTAGAAATTAGATTTCTTAGATCGAAGTCCTGTTCTCTCCTGCTTGAGTTCTGATGTTTAAACTTAGAGAAAAATACCATTGATTTTTTGCTTCTGGTGGCTGAGAAAAGAAAGCATGTATTTATCCTCCTGCAAGTTCTTCACAAGCATGGCCCACATCTTCAGCCCAACATCAAATGCAATGCAGACCACAAACAAGACTGGCTTACAAAAGGAGGCAGGAAGTTAAATGAATATAGGCATTTGCTAAAAAATCAAAGAGAAAAGCACTATAAAGAGGAAAACAATACATGTATTTATGATTTTATAAAAGATGTAAATAGCCCTGGCTGGTGGCTCGGTTGGTTGAAACATTGCTCAGTACACCAAATGGTTGTGGGTTTGGTTCCTAGTCAGGGCACATACCTATGTTGCAGGTTCATCCCCAGTCCGGGCACATATGGAAGGCAGGAAGGCAAACACATCAATGTTTCTTTCTCTCTTTCCTCTCCTCTCCTCTCCGCTGCTCTCCTCTCCTCTCCTCTCCTCTCCTCTCCTCTCCTCTCCTCTCCTCTCCTCTCCTCTCCTCTCTTTTCCTCTTCCTTCCTCTCTTTCTCCAATCAATAAAAACATATCCACAGGTGAGGATTTTAAAAAAAAGATAAGAACATAGCTTTCCTGTATTCCTAGAGTACATTTTGGCATGCCTTGTCCTTGTGAACACTGCCCCATTTAATTCCTTCTTTCCAAAGGTGAACAGGCATGTTTAATTATAGTCATGGAAATCAAGCCTTCAACTCTTAGTTACAATAGTGTTCAAATCTTTTCACATAATGTGTATAGATTTTATGTACCTGCTCAAATAGTACTGCTAAAGTAGTTCATGATTTTGGCAGAACAAAAGCTCCCCCACCATAGATACAACACAGAATGGAGCATAGGTTAAGAGAGTGCATGGTGCACATATTCATAAAAAGTAGCATTCGACTCCTTGTTTAACCAGATTGAATAGGGAGAGACGGGCATTTTCTGTCTGTGAACATACTGATGGGACCGTTAGCAGCATCATGTCTATGGCACAGCAACACTGTAATCAATACGTCCTAGTCCTCACCTCACACTCCAAAATTGCATACATTTAGGGCTGAGTACAGAAATTAATTTAAGCTTCACCCCTATGCTTCAAGTATGCTGGGCACAAATGCAGAAAGCATATGAAATTGATAATTTTATATTAAGTCTGGCAGTATGGGACGTATGCCTTCCCAGATTAAAAAAAAGAAGGAAAAGAAAAAGAGTATAATATAGTTAGGGTTCAAATTCAGTTTTGTTCATAGCAGGTAATTCCATTTTCAGATTAAGTAAAATTCTGAGTTTCTGCTGAAAATCTGCAGAAACATCAGGGTTTGTTTGTGATATATTTGCATAGCACTCCGGTAACCTGGCCAGGGAAATTCCTCAACTTAAATTCATCTATGTGGACTAAGAAATAGGACAGTAAGAATCCTTAAAGCCAAGTTAATTCAAAATGTCAGTATAACCTGCACACTGTTATTCATCAATCCACTCATACTTGTATCAACTCACTAACGTGTTTGTATCAATGATATGCCATTGTCTATGATATACCCCTTATGACTACTCAACTTAACCCCTGACCCCTTGTCCTTCCACCTGGGAAAATCTCTTCCCTCTTTCAATATTGAACACAAGTATCCTTCCCAGACACTTAGGTGCTCAAAGCCCCGACAACAAAATGAAGGGGTCATACCGTTCCACTTTCCGTACTTCTCCCTCGCTACCGACAGGTCCTCCTTAGGCCGGGAAGACTGTCATCCGAGTTTGTTATTGACTTAACCGGTATGAGCAAGGCGAAGTGCAATGCCTAGGACATATTAAACACTCAGCAAAAATCCAGTGAATGATCCATTGATTGAGTAATTGATTGCATATTAGGAAGTAGGAATATCACTAGTCACTCAGCTGTTTTGAATCATATTTAATCTTTCCCTTGTCCATTTCCAGCTGACTGAAATAAACAGCAGAAAAGAAAACATTATCAATACATTTGAGTAGTAGATTGTTCCTCTAAAATCTTTCCATACAGATTGCTTTACAGGTAAATTAGGTATTTGGGGAGTCTTATTAAGTAATCAGTATTTTCTTCACTTTTATAGAATCTGATTTACTTATTTATTTACTAGAGGTTGATGCACGAAATTCATGCAAGAGTAGGGCTTCCTTCCCCCGGCTGCCAGCACTGGTTTTCCTCTGGCACCTGGGACCCAGGCTTCCCTCCAGCCTGGCTTCCTCTGGAAGGATGTGCAGAATGACATCCAGTCTAATTAGCATCTTACCCTTTCATTATTATAGATTCATGACTCATGACTCATGTTCATGAGTCATGAATATCCTAGCAGTAGTGCTCCTGGTTATAAGCAATAGAAATAAATTCTAATTTAAAACAAAGTGGTTGATGGGAAGTGTGTTAGGAGGAGGTTCACAAGCTGGGCTGGAGGCTGAGGATCACGGGTCAGGGGTGGAGCCTCAGAGCCACAGAGCCACCTGCTGCTGCACCGGAAGCATCCACGCACACGTTTGGGAGGCTCCATGGCTGCCTCCCCCTCTTCCATTCCCGCATTCTGCACTCTGTGTAGATTTCTCCAGGTGGCTCAGGACCACTGTCTCCCAGGGGCTTTTACAGGGACACTGTCACCAGCATGGTCTGCCCCCAGCCTACCCCCGGAGGAGAGGCGATGCCACACCGAGGCAGGGTGCCATTTGGGAAGGAAGTGGATGTTAGCAGCCAGAAACATCACAAATATTCCCCCAAAGATGTGTAATGCATTTATATACAAAGCGTCTTCAAAAACTGTAGTATGTCCAAGGTGAGCAGCTAGGCATCCTGCCGGCTAAGCAGCCACACGGAGCTCAGAGCTCAAATCACACCGTCACATCCCCTGGAACATGAGGACAGGGTATTCCTTGGAACTACATGTAACTGCTAATATTCAGTCATGTTTTACTTACAAAAATGGCAATTCCATATGGCTCAACCTAAAATTTAGGCGAAACAGATAATAAACCATTCAATTATCATATTCTGAGAGATAATAAGCAGTTTGTTTGTTTGTTTTTCTGTCACCACTAGAGGCCTGGTGCACGGGATTTATGTACTGGTGGGGAGTATGGCCTGCCGGGATCGGCTGGCTGTGGGAGCGCCGCTCATCCCAGTCAGCCAAGCGGTGCTCCCACAGCTGTGGGAGCACACTGACCACCAGAGGGCAGCTCCTGCATTGAGCATCTGCCCCCTGGTGGTCAGTGCGCATCATAGCAGCTGGTCGACCGGTCATTCTGGTCGTTCTGCCATTCAGTCGCTGGGCTTTTATTATATAAGATTCTTCCCAATATATAATAGTTACCTTAAACTCAGTGTGCACTGCTTGTCAGCTCTGGCTTGTGTTTACCCAAGAATTCACCTTAACTTCCTTTACTAAGTAATAGGATTTCAGTGGAATCTACAGACTCACAAAGCAAACTAATGTTGTGGTGTGTTTTATATCTGACATTATTAAAATGAGTATATCCTAATGCATGAAAATAAACGGGGAATAGAAAGTAGGTCATGTGGCCAATGGGAATTCGCCCAAGAGAAACATTTTCTATGACCATTGTATAAGTAAAAGGAATGGCTCAGAAGGCAATTATAGGGCAAAATGATTGTGTGTGATGCTCAAGTAAGGTAATAAATCCAGCATCGTAAGTGGGAAATGTTCTTTTCAAGAAAAGTATAGAACTATGAGTGGGAGGAGGGAAAGAGTCCAAATCAGAAAAGTGCTGTCAAAATTGCAAGCCTAGTCTTCCAGTTCTTCAAGATCATGGAGAAGGTGGTTCCCATGCCAACTTACTGAAACAATGTTTTCCATGCCAACTCAAATGATGAGCAGTAAAAAGGGGCTATTTTCCCAGCTCTCTCACAGTGGAGAGTGAACCGCCTCAAGTGGCTGAGAGGTGCTTGGAGGCCTCTCCAATCTCAGCTGCTGAGACCCGACCAGACTGACTCACAGTGGGCTGGGTGGGTACACTTGAGACTGCACAGCTCTCGTGTGACTCGGAGTGAGATTCTCTGAGCTAGAGTGCCTTGTGGCTTAGAAGAGTTAATGCAACTTCTCACATACCCAATTTATTCTCAGAAACGTTGAAAAGGGAGTAGAAAGGACCCCTTTTTGAACATTTTATTTATTTATGCATTTAGTTGTAAGTACTTTACAGTACTGAATTTCTTCATATTCAGTATTTTAAGGGTGACATTTAGGTCTGTGTCAGGAATCCCTAAGACCACACTTGACTCAAAAATTCACTGGAAAGATTACCACACTCAGAAAAATTCACATTTTCAACTCACATTTCTGGTTTAGTATCGAAAAAAATCCAATTAAAATCAGCAAAGGAAAAGACTCATGAGACAAATGCCAGGAGAAACCAGACAGTCCCCGGTGCCTCCTTCGAGTGGAGTCATATGGCACTAATTCTCCCAGCAGCCATGTGTGGCATATGCCATTGCTGCCCACTGGGCAGTTCCCTGGGGCCTGAAGTCCAGAGTGTTTAGTGGAGGGTCCGTGCCACAGGCGTGTGAGCCTTCCTGCATGACTGACCTCAGCTGCTCAGACTCCGGCCCCTCAGAGCAGCTGTTCACCATAAGTCACAGGGTCTATGTGCATTATCTGTTCAGAGGTGGTAGCTCATGCCTAAGGCCTCACGGATATAAAAACACTCTTGCTGGGCAGACTGTCCCAAGGGCTCAGAGCTCATCTCCAAAAAGGTAGCCAGGCGTCAGTCCTGAAGAGGAGCTCCTTCTCAGAATGAGCAGGACGTGAGCCGCCGGATGCTGAGTTACCCTCTCCTGCAGGGCAAACTGCTCATTCTTATACGAAATCTCTTTCTTATATGCTACTAATTGTATCTGGGCACATGGCAGAACAATTAGAAATTACATTTCCCTGGAGGAGTGGAGGTGGGGACTGAGGGACATGGACAACAGTGTGGTGACTGCCAGGGGGAGGGGGAGGGGAAGGGGCTGATGGAGGAGAGTATAAGGTGGATAAATGGTGATGGACAGAGACTTAACTTGGGGTGGTAAACACAATACAGTTTGCGTTGTGGGATTGTGCACCTGAAACCTGTATAATCTTGTTCACCAGTGTCACCCAATAAATTCAATTTAAAAAAAAAGAAATGACATTTCCCATCCTCCCTTGCTGCTGATTCTGACTGTGTGACCAAGCTCTCTCCAACAGATGACATGAAACCCACCATACTGCTTTAAAGAAAATTGCTTTCGTTGAGCTTTCTTTGTTTGCTCATTCCTGTGAAACAATGATGGGTCAGCAACCCAACTTCAACCCATGACCAAGAAGTTCTGTATCTGATAATATAAGCCAAAAATTCTCACACATGTCCTTAGGGCACATAGATAAAGGTGTTCACCAAGCATTGCTTGAGGCAGCAGTGAATCAGAGGCAATAAAGAAAATGTGGAATGTGGTGTATTCACACTCATCAGAGGGATGCTCAAAATGTGGAACAAATTGAAGGACATCAGTCCCAGCCAAAATGAGTCCCAGCCTTGGCACTAGAGTAGGTTCCTAGAGACCTCCTATTTCCCCTCCCCCCAGAGCTTGGTGTCGTGGAATGTGGTGTATTCACACTCATCAGAGGGATGCTCAAAATGTGGAACAAATTGAAGGACATCAGTCCCAGCCAAAATGAGTCCCAGCCTTGGCACTAGAGTAGGTTCCTAGAGACCTCCTATTTCCCCTCCCCCCAGAGCTTGGTGTCGACCCAGGAGGTGCCGGATTGTGGAGGAGCCTTCATGAGACCTGAGCAGAAATTACTCACCAGCTGTGTGGAGACATCTCCATATTTCAACCACCAGAATGACCACAAGGGCACACCAACTGAAAACACCCTGAATGCAGTGCTCGGCATATGGCTAGACTAAGTGGAATACATGGTCACAGAGCAACACAGATGAAGAAATGAGAAATAAAATGAGATGCATAGCAGAAAACCATTTATTTATTTACTTACTTACGTACTTACTTATTTTTTAACCTTTATTGTTGACAGTATTACAGATGTCCCTCTTCCCCCTCCCCTTTGCTCCCCTCCACCCTGTTCCCAACCCACCCCAGGCCTTCACCCCCCTCCTGTCTGTGTCCATTGTTAATATCTTTGGTTAATCTCTTCCCGCCCTCCCCCCTCCCCCCTTCCTTCTGAGATTCATCAGTCTGTTCCACTCTTCCATGCCTCTGATTCTATTTTATTCTCTAGTTTATTTTGTTCATTAGAGTTTTTGTTTGTTTATTTTTAGATTCAATTGTTGATATGTATTTGTTGCTATTTTATTGTTCACATTTTTATTTCTTCTTCTTCTTCTTCTTCTTCTTCTTCTTCTTCTTCTTCTTCTTCTTCGTCTTCTTCTTCTTCTTCTTCTTCACCCTTCAACACTTCATATTTCATATAATATTGGATATTGGTTTGGCTTATTTCTTATTTGTGAAGCTCTTTATCTGACCTTCAATTCTAAATAAGAGCTTTGCTGAGTAGATTAATCTTATTTGTAGATCCTTGCTATTCATCACTTTGAATATTTCTTGCCACTTTTTCTGGCCTGCAAAGTTTCTGTTGAGAAATCAGCTGACAGTCATATGGGTGCTCCCTTGTAGATGACTAACTGCTTTTCTCTTGCTGCTTTTAAGAGTCTCTCTTTGTCTTTCACCCTTGGAATTTTAATTATAATGTATTGTGGTGTAGGCCTCTTTGGGTTCCTTTTGTTTGGGACTCTCTATGCTTCCTGGACATGTAAGTCTATTTCTTTTACCAGGGAGGGGAAGTTTTCTGTCATTATTTCTTCAAATAGGTTTTCAATATCTTGCTCTCTCTCATCTCCTGGCACCCCCATAATTCAGATGTTGGTGCTCTTGAAGTTGTCCCAGAGGCTCCTTATGCCGGGAGCCGGTCCATCCTTGCTGTTTCAAGGGACCTGGCATATATGGCATACTGTTCTTAATATATTTGATCACCTTCTTGGCACTATGTGTTTTAACCAAGGTCACCTCTCCGAGAAAGGTTGTTTCCCCAGGTAGGGATTTTCCCCTGAAGTTAGGGAGGGAATAAAACCTCTTAACTGCCAGGCGGGTAATTAATCACTTTAACTACGAACAATCATGCTTAAGTACATAATCTTTACTCCCTGGAACGGAGCTAAGAAACGCCCTAACCTTTGGAATAGAGATTGATAGGATTAGAATCAACTGGTATAAATACAGATGCAACAAGACAGAACTCTAGAGACAGAACCTAGAGAGGCAGACCGAGAGACAGACCCGAGACACAGAACTCAGAACCTACAGACAGAACTTAAGAGACAGAACTTAAGAGACAGAACTTAGGAGACAGAACTTACACGGAACTTAGAAGACAGAACCTGGCTGGAGATCCTAAAGAGAACTTCGCTGGAGATCCTGACCAGAACTTGGCTAGAGGAACCTGGCTATGATGATCACCCGATGGCTGCCTCCGTGGCAAGAGAACCTGACTAGAACTTGGACAGAACCTGGCTGGAGAACCTAGCGAGGGAACATGGCTACAGAACCTGGCTGGAGATCCTGACAAGAGAACCCAACTATGCTGATGAACTGAACACTGCCTCTGTGCCATTCATTCCTTCTTCGCCGACTCTGTCCACACCTTTGGGGACCCCTGGACCCGCTGGGGCTGGACCCCGGCATCCTTACACTATCTTCATATTTTTGGATTATTTTTTCTTTTTGCTCTTCTGATTGGGTGTTTTATGCTTCCTCATATTCCACATCATTGACTTGATTCTCAGCATCCTCTGCTCTACTGTTGGATCCCTGTAAATTATTCTTTATTTCAGTTAGTGTATATTTAATTTCTGACTGGGCTTTTTGCATGTCTTTGACTTTCTCACTAAGATCCTTGAACGTCTCATGAAGATCCTTGAGTAACCTTATAACCATGGTTTTGAACTTTATATCCAAAAGTTTGCTTGCTTCATTTCTTGCATTTGTGACATGTTTCTTTGTCTCCCCATTGGGTGATTCCTTGTGTTTGTTTCTATGTATTAGGTAGAGCTGCTATGTCTCCTGGAATTGGTAGAGTGGCCTTGTGTAGGAGGTGTCCTGTAGGGCCCAGTAGCTTAGCCTCCCCAGTCACCTGAGCTGGGCACTCTAGGTGGATCCCTGTGTGGTCTGTGTGCACAGTCTTGTAGTTGAGCCTTGCTTAGTGTTGGTATCACTGAGAGGAATTGACCTCCAGGCCAATTGGCTGTGAGGACCAGCTGCAGCTACAGTGGGAGAGCTGATGTGCAGGAAACGCCCCTATGGAGCAGGACTTGCTTCAGTAGGGCTTTGGTGCTCACTAAGTGTGTCACTTATGGATGTGTAGAGTTTTAATCTGCTATGGTCTGAAGCTATCCACTGGGTCCACTGGCTCTAGGGCCTCCAGGGAGGTGCAAAGTCAGCCACTAGCTGGAGCCTTCTGCAGAGCTATTTGCATTGTGCTTGGGGGTTCCCAGGTGAGGCCCAGCTGTGAAGTAAGGCAGGCTGGTGCTAGTGCTGGGCCTTGGGCCTTTTATTGATAGGTTTGGGGCTCCCTGACCCAGCTGCAACTTTTTTGAGAGATTTTAGCTAAGTCTGAAGCCTGAGCCAGGACAGGCCATTTATATGCAAAAGCCACTGCAAACAGGTTGAGTGGGGCTGCAAATTGGCTGGGGTGGGGTCTCAGGAAATCCCCAGAGTGGAGCAAACAGTGTGCTCCAGGCTGATGGAGACTCAGATACAACTGCCAGTCAGCCTTACAACCAGGGAGGTCCCAGCCCAGGAACAGTGACCTCTGTGAACACCTCCATCTGGGAGAATGCCTCCCCTGAGTTCCTGCCTTGCTTCCAGACAATCCAGTTCCTCCTTGTATGTGTTTGTGTCCCCCAGAGACTCACCCTGGTGCTGGAGCTCAAAAGAAGTGGGATCTTGTAAGTTCAGTTTATGTGCTGGCCTTTTAAGAGGAACAGCTGTGTCTCCAGCAGCCAATCCCTGCTGGATTTTACAGCCCAAAGTTATGGGGACTTCTTTTCCCACCTATAGGAGCCTGGGATGAGGGTCTGGTGTGGGGCTCCTCACGGTGGCCTGTGCAGAGACAATCTCCCACCCAATTTAAAAAAAGGCACACGTGAGTGCTGGCTCAGCCTGTTCCATGCCTCGGCCCCTCCTGCCAGTCTCAATTTACTTTCTTCTTTACTTTTCTAGTTGTAGGATTTCCATTCAACCAGATTTAAGGCAGTTCTGAATGATGGTTAGTCTGTATTTTAGTTGTAATTTTAATGTGGTTATGGGAGGCAGCAAGTACTGGCATTTACCTACACCACCATCTTGGTTCTCAGGAAACCATTTAAATGAAATATATTTGTCACAAGCCATAGCACACACTTTATAAGAACCCTTTATTTGCGCTTATTACATGAGCAAAGGGAAATAGCAAAAGGGAATAGAGATGAAGAAAATAAATAAACAAGAGGGGGCCTGTGTACATTAATGATGATTATGTCCAGAATATTTCATAACAACTAGTTTCTCTGAGTCCATCCAAAAGCAATCAGTCTGTCCATGCCACGACCTTTGCAGCAGGGTCAGGATCTGAAGGAGGCGCTGATGCACAAATGAAAATACTACACAAGAAATATAAATTTAGAAGGCACTGGGGCCAGGTGGGGCCTCTTTTTTGAAGAGACATACCAACTTCTCGCTATTTATTTACTTGAATACACATTTGCCCTTTAGCAATGCATACAGGCAGATCAAAGGTAAAGTTTGGTAAACAGTAAAAGGATTATCAGGTTAGGGAATTGCCTTGAACCATTGGACCCACAGCAGGGCAATATTATGCTGATTTTCATCCCTGCTGAATATCAAAGTCCATTGGCCTTCCAATGATTCTTTTTGCATTTTTATGCTAACTGCTGCTTGCTTTAGCCTCCAGTGTGTCCCTAAAAAGTTTCTTGTGTTGATGAAGATATGCAGAAGAAAATAACTGAAAATGATCAATTTGTGACTTTGTTTACAAAAAAAAAAAATTCCCTTTGAAGTAGCTTTTGAGTAAATTGCCTTTTAAAAATCTCTAACCACTTTGGGATAAATCACTTTTGGACCCAAGGGAAATAAAGATTTAATGTGTCTTAGACTCAGAGTTGCAAATCTTCGTGGGGTCCTAGTTATGCTCTCTGAAACATATCCCCCAGGTATGTCAAAGTATTTATTTGTTTTCTAAGTGAAAAGTGCCCTGGATTAGGATGGCAAACTCATTTCATTTCTCACTTAGAATGCCTGCATGTACGTCATTGTACTGTTATTGTTTACCAGTGAAACTTATTGTGGAAAGGATTTCAGGGTTCTTAGTGAGTAAATCACAGTTCGGAGGTGTGTGATTTGAAGAAGGTATGCAGAAGAAACAAACTTTGCCCAGATAAATTGTTCCAACAACTAAAAAAAACTTTTTGAAACTCAGTTCACAACAAAGAAATGACTTATCAAAGATTTTGAGAAAGAAATATAGAGAAGATGGGGTTTTCTGTGAGCCTTAAAGGAGAAATAAGATTTCAGAATCTGACAGAATCTGACAAAGAAAACACACAAGCACAGGGATGCAATGCCTGAGGGGACAGGAAGAGGAAATGAAATGAGAAAGATGAAACAAAGTGAGAAATACAGCAGTGAAAATTGCTGTGTCAAATTGGGAGGGTGGTGAAAATTCAGGAGAGAATGAAAAGTAATTGAATGTTGTTGTTACTGCTATTGTTATTAGTATTAGCATAAATATTACTTATTCAAGTTGATGATTTAGGAGGATTAATTCCGAAGCTCTGCTTAGAGTGGATTAGAGGGAGGGAGTTCTAAAGAAATCAGTTTGAAGCAATTGCCATAATTCAGATCAGCGATGATGAACATTTCCTCTTGGCCTCAAGGTTAGACAGAAGAGGACAGACATGAGGGAAAGTTTCAAGTAAAAATCTACAGGCTGTGACTGATTTGAAGAGAACTTTGAAGGTAAAGGAATAGAAATGACTTCGTTTTGATGTTTAAAAGAAACAGTGATTGTTCCAGTTAGGAAAAAGAGTGAGAGAAGGAGTATTAATTTTAGGCATTAGAAAGAAGATTCTTAAGGGAAGGGATTTTTAAATATGCAAAGTGTGAGCATATTTCCAGGTAAGAGGGCATGACTAAAGATGAAAATTCAAGCAGGCAACATTTTAACACAAGGTCCTAAAGGAAAAGCAAGAGAAAGCCATGGCCTTGGTAAGGAGTAAAAGATGTCTTCTAGCCTGGCTAGGTGGATATATAAAAAAATATGTTCATTATTTTGCTATTGAAATGTCTGTAACAAGGACCCTGCCTAAACCCACTGCTATTTTCAAACAGTGAATTGTGAGCATGTTGTGATTTCTGGGAGGAGTAAGATGGGTAGTCGCCTCCTCCTGACTGCTCTATTGTGCAGTGTGCGCAAACCCACAGCAGACCGCCACCACCCCCATGTGGAACAGCTGTGCCCTTCGAGTGGCGGGGTGCCAGGTACCCTCCAGGCAGTGACTGTCTGCTGGCAAGATTTCAATCCAGGGGACAGTGAGCAAACTTTATCATCTCCGAACTGTGATTTACTCACTAAGAACCCTGAAATCCTTTCCACAATAAGTTTCACTGGTAAACAATAACAGTACAATGACGTACATGCAGACGTTCTAAGTGAGAAATGAAATGAGTTTGCCATCCTAATCCAGGGCACTTTTCACTTAGAAAACAAATAAATACTTTGACATACCTGGGGGATATGTTTCAAAGAGCATAACTAGGACCCCACGAAGATTTGCAACTCTGAGTCTAAGACACATTAAATCTTTATTTCTCTTGGGTCCAAAAGTGATTTATCCCAAAGTGGTTAGAGATTTTTAAAAGGCAATTTACTCAAAAGCTACTTCAAAGGGAATTTTTTTTTGTAAACAAAGTCACAAATTGATTATTTTCAGTTCCTCTCTGTTCCTTCTTATTGGGCACATAAACTGAGTTTTGAAACACCAATACAACGTGTTTGTGACTTTGTCCAGTTTGCCTGGATGGAGTGCTGCTCAGGAATAAGTGGTGAAAACTGTGTGGAATAACGTGCTGTGGTCCCCACAATCCCCTAAAATCATTTTAACACATTGTTTGCGGGTAGTTTTTATCGCGCGCTAACAGGTGGCACAGGCCATTTTTGCAGTTGAATAGATTGATTACCGTTATACCTGGAAGTACATACATAATTCACCATTGTATGTGTTAGAGACCCAAATTTTGTCCCTTGGAATTCGTATATCTGCATGTTAGCATCCCTTTAGAGCAATAAAAAGTCTAAAAATAAACGTATTTATACGTTACCCGCATTCTACCGCTAGTCTATAAAAAGCGTATTAATACGTGTCCTGCGCTCTACTACCAGTCAACATAAAACGTATAAATACATTTCCCGCATACAGTGTGTTAACAGTCATTCTACTGAACAATTATCCCTTTCTTAGAATTGCCCCAATGCCATAATTCTGAGACAAATATGTATTAAGGATGTATTATTTTCATACATTGGGCTGGAGTGATTAAAGAGAGTCTTGTAAGTAAGGATTATGATGATCACAGGATTTGGGGGAGAGTTATTACCGATTTCCATACCTCATAGGCATTTCTTCTGACTTCCACTCTCTAAACTAAGTTTCCATACCCCTTCCCTGCAACCAAATGTATCCTTCATTTTATCAGGGATGTTCCCAGAACATAAATTCACTAGTTTTTTCATGGCTTAAAACTCATAAATGACTATCATGCGGATTAAATTCAAAACTCTTGAGTTGCTTTCCAGGTTTATTTACCCCTCCAGTTTTTTAACCTTTGAAACAATCAGTTCTGAGATTTACGGTGCCTTTCCACGCCAGTGCCTTCTCTGACAGTTCCCTCCATCTTCCCTCCAGTCCTGCCAGTGTCCCCTTGTTCTACCTAAAAGGCATTAGTTTGCCTTTAAAGACTCATTTCAGCAGAAACCGGTTTGGCTCAGTGGATAGAGCGTCGGCCTGAGGACTGAAAGGTCCTAGGTTCGATTCCAGTCAAGGGCATGTACCTGGGTTGCAGGCACATCCCCAGTAGGAGATGTGCAGGAGGTGGCTGATTGATGTTTCTCTCCCATCGATGTTTCTAACTCTCTCTCTCCCTTCCTCTCTCCGTAAAAAATCAATAAAATATATTTTTAAAAAAAGACTCATTTCAAGTGTGTCTTATGAAAACTTTCTCAGAAAACACCAACCCCAACCCAACCATTGCCACTTGTATTCTAATACACACACACACACACACACACACACACACCAGAGATCCGGTGCCTAAGAATTTGTGCACTCAGGGGGGTCCCTCAGCCCGGCCTGAGCTCTCTCGCAGTCTGGGAGCCCTCAGGGAATGTCCGACTGACAGCTTATGCCTGCTCCCCATGGGGGGCAGGACTAAGCCGCAGTCTGGCTTCCCTCTGTTGGAGGTGACCTGTGGGGCGATCCGGGGCTGGTGCCGGCCAGCAACCGGCTGGCCCCACCCCTCAATCACCCCTCTACCGTCACTCGTTGCCATCATCCCTGATTGCTGTCCCCTCCCTCTGCCCACTGGCACCTGTCTTGACAGGCCTGGCACCACCCACTAGCCGGCCCTGCCCCCTGCTGACTGGTCTTTCCACTGTTCACTCAATTTGCATATTAGGCTTTTATTATATAGGACATATATATATATATATGATCACTCTTTAACTTTGGTCTCTTTTTATTTCCTGACCCTGTATTATGGGATCTCTGACATTCAATCATACTTATTTGTCTTTATATCTATTAGACTATAATTTCTTTGGGAAGAGAAACAATATCTTATACAGAGGGTCTGGCTTATTGTAAGTGTTCAATAAATGTTAATTAAATGAATGAATAAATATTCAGTACTAGAAAAATCTTATGTACAGTAGTCTACTCTTTCTAGGGACTACATTTTAGTTTTGAAAGTAGAATAAATTTTTCCCCTACTCTAAGAGTCCTGCTATGTCTATTGCATAAAAGGATGCTGTTGAAAGAAGAGTAAAATTCAGCGATCTGGAGCTGCAGGTCTGCAGCCTGATGAAACTGGATGTGAATCCCAGCTCAGTCATTTTCTGCCTGTAGAACATTCGTATTTTTTTAAACCATCTTCCCAAGGTCACTGTGAAGGTGAATGAGAGGATATACCTACAGGCTGGCCACCGAAACTTGAAAAGAGAAACTGCTAGTCAATTTTAGCTATAATCACCTATTATCGCTACTATTAGAGCTATGTGATGGAACCTGATTTGGAGTATGTAGGCCTAGCCTATTCTGTTGATTGAAGTATTATGAGCAGGCAGACTCCTCCCTTTTCTTCAACCTCAGTCACTTTCAAACACTCAGCATCCAGAATACTCCCCTTAGAGACCAGTAAGAAGGAGCACAGCCATACACACTGTGCTACGGAAAAGGTCCAAACCGTTTCAGCAATCATGCTCAAGCAATCGGGAATCCTGGGAGCTCAGTCATCACACGGGAAGAGGATAGAAGGTATTCCAGGACACTCCTCTGGAATGGGGGAGAAATGTTTGGAACTTTGTAGTTAGGTGGCTCAAAAGGCTTTGAATCTTTATGAAGATAATACTCTGTTAAAAATGGATGTGGCCTTGAGAAGTCATGCTGTGCAACTTATTTCTGTTTCCTCTCCCTCCTTTCTTCTGACTGAATCTGCAGTCAAGGTGTGCAACTGACCACAGGGACCCGTTACAAAGGCTCCCACATGCAAAAATACACATCCCTGGGGACGGGGGATGAGAGTTACTTTTTGGTTTTTTTCACCCACTTCAAAATATCTTTATATCAGAGGTGATGATAAAGTTGATAACAATTATTTTTTAATCAAAAGATATTCAATTTCAAAATAGATTTTGCTATGAAAATTAAGGAAAGACACAGGGTGTTCAGAGTTTCTTAATGCATTTATATTACAGACTCTTTCTGCCTTCATGTACCTGCACAGGATGCGCTTTAAGAATGTTTATAGGAAAGCAGTCACAGTAGCAAATGAAATAGTCAAAGTAATAAATCTAAGGATATGAATTTTATATGTGCCAATTGAATGTCTAAAGTATGACTTAGTGAGGCTAAACATTCTCAAAACTATTCCATGTTTAGTTCCTCTATAATGAAAATATAAACTAGTTCATTTTAGTTCCTCTACAAAGAAAGTGTGAACTAGTCCATGTTTAGCTCGTCTATAAAATAAAGCACAGTTTAAAGCTGGCGAGTGTTCTGCCATTACTTTTCTTTTCACTTGGTAATGCAACATACAAGTAGGGTGCTTTAGGAGATTAACCATTTCCATTTCGATCTATTTATGTAATTTCTTCCTTTCATTAGGACTGCGTTCAATGATGTCATAGCAGCAAGTAATATACCTTGGTTCAAAAAAACATCAAAAGGTTGCCAAAATTAGATGGTTTAAATATGAACAATTATATCTCCCAACCCTCTTCCTGAATTTTAAACTATATAAGTTGAAAATTTTATTGTGGAATATAAAAGCCTTCTCCCAGCTTCAGTGATGTAGAGAGCAGCACAAGTCCTACTCACAACAGATATTTAACAAGGGTGCATTACATTGGATCTACTTCTTGAGTGAAAATAACTAAATCACATATGAATTAACTCTGTTTCTGCCAGATTCTAAAACCACAACTTCAGACAAGTTATTCAGCTTGAAAATTCTCCACTGTGAGTACTACTCGCCTCATCTGGGTACTAGACTTGAACCCAGCAGGTACATTCAAGATGGTTTGGGGTTTTTTAATATATTTTTATGAATTTCAGAGAGGAAGGAAGAGGGAGAGAGAGAAACATCAATGATGAGAGAGAATCATTGCCCAGTTGCCTTCTGCACGCCCCACACTGGGGATGAAGCCCACAACCTGGGCATGTGCCCTGACCGAGAATCAAACTGTGACCTCCTGGTTCACAGGTCACTGCTCAACCACTGAGCCACGCTAGCCGGGCTCAAGTTGTTTTCGCCTCCTGATAAAAAGACATGAGAGGACTTTGACTTTGACAATGTGCCAAATATTCTACTTTTCTCATGAACTATGTAGGGAACAGAGATCTCTGCTCCCAAGAAAGAACACAAAACGTAGTAACAAACCAAAAGAGAATGGATGGAGCCCTAGACAGTTTGGCACAGTGGATAGAGCATTGGTCTGCAGACCAAAGGGTCCCAGATTTAATTCCTGTCAAGGGCACGTACATTGGTTGCAGGTTCCCCCCAGGCCCAGGCCCTGGTCAGGCTCATGCAGGAGACAACAAATGTATGTGTTACTCTCCCATTGATGTTTCTCTCTGTCCTTCACTCTCTCTAAAAACAATGGAAAAATATCCTCAGATGAGGATTAACATACATACATACATACATACATACATACATAAATCTTGAGAGAGAGAGAGAGAGAGAGAGAGAGAGAGAGAGAGAGAATGGATGGAGACTGCAGTGAACTACCATGACTACCAACTTATTTCAAGTCCAGTTTTCTGCATTCTCAGAATTCATTGCACCTGAGGCACAAAAACATGGCTTAACTTTTGCCGATGGCATACCCCATAGGGAGTTGGGTTTGCAATCTAGCAGTGTGACATAGAGGTTGCTCTGGAGAACTCAGCTTTGGGCAAGTGAGGTAGACAGGTATTAGGTAAGCTTTTTAAAGAAGGTCATGGTCACCAGTTGGCTGCCTCTGGTGGCAGGTTGTAACGTAGCAGTGGAGCCTGTGGTGTCCCACCCAACTGCCACCTGCAGTGAGCAGCAGTGGAACAGTGTCTTCATTACAGAGGCCTCTGTGTGGCTGGCAGTCATGACTCCTGGGCTGCCCGGTTTCTCTGTGACTCTCTGAGAGATTCTGCGAGCTACAGACGCTCCATAATAAATTCCTTCCCTACTTAAACTGGCTGGAATCCATCCTGCTGCTAACAACTGTTAGTGAACTATCAGACTCTGGATATCAAAAAGCAGTAGTTCTTGCCTTATCTCTGACGCTCACTGGCAGTGTGGCTGATGGAGTCAATGACCCTCTCTGGATGATGTTTGCTTCATCCATGAATTAGTAGTAGGAAGCAAATAAATTCTAAATGTTTCAAAGAAATAAACATTAAAAAAATGAGGTCACTAAAGTTCTAGAAAAAAGTAAGTGCATGTATTTGCAACTTTAGTGAGAAGCTATGGATACAACAAAACCCAAGTACTAAAATATATAAGATTAATCAGTTCAATTAAGGAAATTTTTTAAGTGTATGACAAATAAATCCTTAAGCAAATGATGACATGGATGCAAGTGTGCAATTTTTATGAAAAAGCTAATTTTAATTATTCAAAAGACTCACTAATAAAAATAAAAGATAATATGGACAGAAAAATGCTTCCTCCACCTTCAGACACAAATGAAGTTCAGAAGGTCAATAAGTTCAGGAGAAAGTGTTCGGCCTCACTCATGTAAAGAAATTAAAATCAAAATAACTCGATACTACTTTGCACCTGTCAAATTGGGAAAAAGGTTAAAGTTGTATGATACCAAGTGCACACCCAGATGTGGGACAAGGCACTTCCAGTCACTGTTGATAAGAATGTACAGTGGATAGAGCGTCGGCCTGCGAACTGAGAGAGAAGAATGTAAATTAGCACGGCCCTTAGAGAGGCAACTTGGCACTATTTCAAACTCAAGAGCACATGTGCTTGAACTCACCAATTCCATTACAAAGAATTTACCCCAAGGATAATCCTGCAAAACTGCATGAACGTATCTAAAAGGATATTCATCACAACATGGTTTTCTAACAGCAGATAAATTTGAATAACCTATAATTCCATGAGTATGACAGCAATTTTAGAAATAATGGTGGAAGCATGCTGCGGAGTGCACTGAAATCATTAGAAGGAATGAGCACTAGCTAGGGTTAACATTGGAGAGATTTCCAAGATTAAATATTAAAAGAAAGAAGCATAATGTACAGCATTGTCTCTTTGGGAAGCTATTTAAAAGATGATATATGAATGGAATGTTGGTTGCCTCTGGTGGCAAACTATATTAAGTTTACAGCAATTCCTTCCACCCAACTATACTCCTAACATGTGGGCCCTTAGTGACTTGCTGTGGATCAGCTGCATGCAATGGAACTGCCTGTGACTTCTAAAGCTACCAGGAAAGATCCCAAAGCTCTGCCTGACCCCTGGCATCCTTGCTCTGCTATGATCCCTCTCATGATGCTTTCTCTCTATCTCTCTCTATCTCTTTATATCTCTCTATCTCTGTATCTATGTCTATCACCTGTTTATTTCTCTATCTTTATGGATATGGCTATCATCACAGTATCTCTCCATGTGTAATTCTATCTATGTGTAGTTCTATCATGTCTCTCCATCTTTCAATCTCTTTCTTTATCTCTACCTATCTCATCTTGTCTACTGTTATCTCTCCATTTTTTTATCATGTTTATCTCTCTATATCTTTCTATTTCTATCTTCATCTCTATGTATCATCTATTTTTCTATCTCTATCATCTCTATTTCTACAACCTATCTCATTTATCTCTATATGGTCGGTTACCTTTCTCTCTCTCCCTCTCTCCCTCTCTCCTTCTCTCTCTTTCTCTCTCTCTCTCTCCCTATCATCTGTTTATCTATCTTTCGATCTCTATCTGCATCCTCTATTTTTCTGTCTGTCTATCTCTCTAGGGAACACTGCCTGCTCCTGGTCAGCTGCAGGAAGAACACGTGCCAGCCGCGATGCAGCCGAAGCCCGGAGGTGACTGTTGAGACCCCTGTGCAGGGCCCAGGAAGCACAGGCTCTCCAGTCCTGGCAGAACAGAGGGCTTGGGCTTGTTTTCCTCCAAGGATACCGCTGCACTAGAAAACCACCATCCATCAGATATGCCACAGGAACAAACTGGAATTACAATTAAAATACAGAAAAACTTCCTGAATAGTCAATGGAAAACTCTCAGGAGAGAACCCTGACACCTGAGGACCGAAAGTGGAGACCATATAGAGACTGGTAGGAGGGGCGGAGGAGCAAAAGGGCTGGTCAGGCTCCAGCAGGCAGCAGCTGAAGTCCCAGAGAGATATCTTGGCTGTGGAGGGTTGCCATTGAGATCTCTGGGATCTAATCCCCATGCTGGGCTCCCCAGAAAAGAGCACCAGAACTGAGGAGGGTACCCACATAACACCTCGCTGTGAAAAGCAGCAGGGTGCTGTCTACCAGGGAGTAACAGCTGAAAATTCAGACACTCTCTTAAAGGGCCAATGCATAAAATTCCTTGTGGAGCCACCCACCTTGTGCTCCAGCAGAGGGAGGGTGAAGTGGACTAGAGCTGTGAGAGCATAAGCCAGGACTGGGGACTTGGGGGATAGAGCTCAGAAGGCAGACACCCCAAATTTCCTGGTCTGAGTCATTCCCTCACGCATCGGAGGACATCTTTCCGACATGGGGGAAGACACTTGACACACACTCTAGTGGAAAACGCCTTGCCCTGAGGCCACTTAAGATATTAAAAATAACAATTAGCCTCCAGGCAGAAGCAACTGCCCCACCTTGTTGAATAAAAACTCCACACCTGAGGACTATTGCCTGAGGGGCAATTCAAGTCAGAATCCTATCAGTCTGTAGGGAAAGGTGGTCTCTGGAGGCTTTGAATCTTTGCCTGATCTAATTAGTCAGAAACAACCTTTAACACTGTCCTGCACTAGAGATTGAAAGGTGTGAGGATCTACCTAATACAATCACAAACCCAAACAGAAAGCCAAAATGAGGAGACAAAGAAACAATCAAGAACTAGAGAATTCTCTAGAAGAAGAGATAAATAAAGCAGAGATAAGAAATTTATTTGAAACAGAGTTCAGAGTAATGATAGTAAAAATGCTCAACAGCATGAAAAAAGAACAGTCTGAGATAAAGAATGACATAACACAAATAAAGAACATATTGGAAGAAATACACAGCAGATTAGAGGAAGCTGAGGATTGAATCAGTGAATTAGAAGACAGTTCAAAATATCACTCAATCAGAGAACCAAAAAGAAAAAACAATTAACACATCGTTTGCGGGTAGTTTTTATCGTGCGCTAACAGGTGGCGCAGGCCATTTTTGCTAATTTTTTGCACAAATGGCAACATTCAGTAAAATTACGATAAGTTTAGTTTATGTATTTATACGTTTCCCGCATTCTACCGCTAGTCTATAAAAAACGTATTAATACGTGTCCCGCGCTCTACTACACTGGTAGAATGTATAAATACGTTTCCCGCATAGAATGTGTTAAAAAACAGGACAGTTTAAGGGAGCTGTGGGACAATGTGAAATGTAACAATATTAGAATAGCAGGTGTGCCAGAAGAGGCAGAAAGGGAGAAATAGAGAAGGTGTTTGAAGAAATAATGGTAGAAAACGTCCCTAACCTGGAAAAAGTCACACAAGTTCAGAAGCACAGAGAACCCCAAACAAGAAGAAACCAAACAGGCCCATGCCCAGACACCTCATAATTAAAATGCCAAAAATTAAAGACAAAGAGAGAATCTTAAAGGCAGCAAGAGAAAAGAAAACTGTTGCCTACAAAGGAGTTTCCATAAGGCTAACGCCTGATTTCTCATCAGAAACTCTACAGGCCAGAAGGAAATGGCATGAAGTACTTAAGGTAATGGAAAGCAAGGATCTAAGACCAAGTTTACTATACCCAGCAAGGCAAACATTCAAAATAGACAGTGAAATAAAGAGCTTCCCAGACAAAAAAAAAAAAAAGCTAAAGGAGTTCATCACCACCAAGCCAGCATTACAAGAAATGCTAAAGGGATTGCAAAGGCACTCACCTTCCACCTCCTGGGGAGACCAGCTGCACAGAAACACATCCTTGGAAGATGGAAGGGTCATGAGGTCTCCAAATGCCCAAAGTCCCTTTCCCTTCATCAGAGTGTGCCTTGGTGAGGTCATGGGTGTGTGTGTGTGTGTGTGTGTGTGTGTGTGTGTGTGTGTGTATGGACATCTCTCTAAATAGAGCTGATACTGGGAAGGATGGGGAGGGCTCCTGGAGGGAGTCACCTGGACCTATTTTTTGAGGTTCTGGGGAAATTAAAACATAAAGAATTTCCCAATTAGGAGTACAGAAGTTATGATATATTAAGTTTAATGGGATAGTTTTAGTGTAGTAAATTAAATATGAAATATTTAAGTTGCATTACTATTAAGATACATTGATTTAATTATTCAAATTATGTTATTTATAATTATTTCTTAATTTAATAATAAATTATTCTTCAAAGTAAAAAAAAAAAAAAGGAAAGAAACCCACCATCCAACCTGGGCACAGAGGGAGAACCCTCAGTGCCCCCAAGAGGTGGACCCCAAACACTGAGGTCCCTGCAGACAGGCCCGCAGCCCTGTGGTCACCGGAAGCAGGGTCTTGGACAGCTCATCACCTGCACCGGTGACCTACCACAGGTCCTGTGCTGGAGTGTGGGTCCCCCACCTGCGCAGTGACCCCAGGTCCCAGACTCACCTTGTCCCCATGCAGCGGGCCACCCAAGGGACAGCGCATCTGGCCAGCAGCCTGGGCTCTGGTAAAGGACGGCTAAGGGCGGCACAGACCATGGCCAGAGATGGCAGGGAGGTGTCTCCTGGGCCTGGCTCCAGGGGACTCACTGCCTCCCCCCCCTTCCCCCCCAGGGACGTTGGGGCATGCGAGCAAGGACCAGCCATGAGGCCCGGGCAGAGGAGATGCAGCAGCCTCCAGGTTCTTTCTCCTATTTCTCACAAAAAAAACCTGTGAAGGCTGCTTCCCTTGGTATTTTCATGACACAGATCTTGAATTTGTGATGTTTGTGACTGAGGGCTCTTCAATGTGGGCACCTAAGGGAGGCTGGACTCACTGGGGCACCTCCAGCTTCTAGGTCATGGGACACCCTCACCTGTCCCACAGGTCACACCCAACACCCTCCCCCAAACAACCACTAGTATGTTCTCTATATCCATGAGTTTGGGGTTTTTTGCTTGTTTGTTTTTGCTTTCTTATTTTAATACTAGAGGCCCGATGCACGAAATTCATGCAAGGGAGCAGGAATCCCTCATCCCAGCCTGTACCCTCTTGCAATCCGGGACCTCTCAGAGGATGTCCAACTGGTGTACTAAACCAGCAGTCAGACATCCCTCTCGCAATCCAGGGCCCCTCGCTCCGAACTGCCCACCTGCTTGCTCCTTACCTTTTGGCTTGCTGCTCCTTAGTGCTACGGCAGAGGCAGGAGAGGCTCCCGCGACCGCCACTATTCTTGGCAGCCATGAACCTGGCTTCTGGCTGAGCGGTGTTCCAGCTGTGGGAGGGCACTGACCACCAGAGGGCAGTTCCTGTGTTGAACGCCTGCCCCCTGATGGTCAGTGCATGTCATAGCGACCAGTCATTCTGGTCATTCTGCCGTAATGGTTGCTGGACTTTTATTATATAGATTCCACAAATAAGTGAGATCATATGGTATTTATCTTTCTCTTTCTGACTTAGCATAATACCCTGAAAGTCCATCCATGTTGACACAAATAGAAAGATTTTATTTATTTATTTATTTATTTATTTATTTATTTATTTATTTACTAGAGGCCCGGTGCACAGAATTCACGCACTGGGGGGGGGGGGGGGAGGGAAGAGGCTCACACCACCTCTGCTGTGCTTGCCAACCGTGAGCCCAGCTTCTGGCTGAGCAGGAGCGGGGAGGGGCGGTGGAGAGGGGGGTGTTGGGTGGGGAGAGAGAGTGTGGCTCAACCAGACGCCAGGCTCACTGCTTCTTAGCACTGGCCCCACCCTCGGCCCACTGGTCGGGGGAGTCGATCTGGGGCCAGGCCAGCTGGGGGAGGGGCTGTAGGAGGTTGAGGCACTGCAGTCACACCCTGTCTAACCTCTGCAGAGGCTCCAGGACCAAGCAGCCCCCTCTCCTGCCACCTCTGCAGAAGGAGAAGCCCCAGTGCTGGGAGGTGACTAGGCCTATCAAGGGAAGGTGCCGCACCCACCACCCTGCTGCTGCTGCCACTGCCAGCTGCCATGGCAGCCTGCCCTCGCTCAGCGCTTGCAGCCACAGCAGCTTTGTCCGGAAGGAGTTCCAGACATCCAAAAGACGTCTGGTCTATCCAGTCTAATTAGCATATTACTCTTTTATGAGTATAGATTTATTTATTCATTTATTCATTTCCTCACCCAAGGATATGTTTATTGATTTGAGAGAGAGAGACAGAGAAACAGTGAGAGAGAGAGAGGAACATCGATGTGAGAGAGAAGCATCAGTAGGTTGTCTCCCATATAAGATCTGACCAGGGTTGGAACCTGAGACCTAGTTATGTAACCTGACAGGGAATTGAACCCACAACCTTTTGTTGTATGGGACAATGCTCCAACCAACTAAGCCACCTGACCAGGGCAAGATTTTATTTTTTATGCCTGAAATGCGCACACACACACACCATAACTTCTTTATTCTTTCATCCATTAATGGACACTTGGGTTGCTTCCATATCTTGGCAGTTCTAAATAATGCTGCAGTGAACATGGGGGTGCATATATCTTTTAAATTTGTGTTTTCATTTTCCTCACATAAATACTAAGAAGTAGAATTGCTGGGTCATGTGGTAGTTCTAGTTTAAATTCTTTGAGAAACTGCCATACTGTTTTCCATAGTGACTGCACTAATTTACAAACCCACCAATAGTGCACGAGGGTTCGCTTTACACCATTCTTGCCAGCATTTATTATCTGTGTCTTTTTTATGATAGCCAATCTGGAGGTGTGAGGTGTTATCTCACTGTGGTTTTGATTTGCATTTTACTGATGATTAGTGATGCTGAGCATCTATTCATGTACCTGTTGTCCATGTGTATGTCTTCTCTGGAAAAAAATGTCTGTAGACCATCTGCTCACTTTTTAATCAGATTTTTGGGTGGTTTTTCTATTGTTGTTTGTTTTTGCTATTGCGTTGTATAAGATTTTTATAGATTTTGGATATTAATCAATTTTCAATTATACAATTTGCAAATATATTCCCTTTCATTTTATTGATGGTTTGTTTGTTGTGCAGAGGCTTTTTAATTTAATGTAGTCCAACTTGTTGATTTTTGCTTTCATTTTCTTTGCTTTTAATGTCAGATCCAAAACTTCATTGCCAATATGTGTGCCAAGGAGCTCACTGCCTGTGCTTCCTTCTAGGACTCTTATGCTCTCGGGTCTTACATTCAAGTCTTCAATCCATTTTGAGTGGCTGTGAATGGTATAAAATGGTGGTCAGTTCATTCTTTTGCATGTGGCTGTCCAGTTTCCCAATACCACTCATTGGAGAGACAGCCCTTTTCCTGTTATATATCCTTGGCTTCTTTGTCCCTAGCCTTCCCTGATTCTCTGTCTGTGTGATGGGTCATAGGACAATGACATCCAGAAGGCCTCCTCTCAGGTTACCCTTACACAGGTGAGTCCCTGTGCCTAGAAAGCCCCAAGTCATGCCCCTGTAGTTGTTTTCCTTGGTCATACTCTAGGCTCCACTGCCCAAAAGGGATTGCTATTCTCCGCCACTCCTTGATGTCTTGATTGTCCTGAAAAATGCATTTAAAATCGTTTCTGAGCATGTGCCACACGTAGGATGTTTCTATTCTCATTGGTCCTGCAGGGATCTTTCTTCTCCATTCTTTTGAAATAGGCCTTCTTAAACAGAATATGCTCACTGTGACTTGGCAGAAATGGTGTTTCCTCATGTTCTGAGGAGTATCCATGAGGCTCCTTATTTCCTACCCAAGGCCTTGAAAGAGGCCAGGGCTCTGTCACCTTACTAAGTATTAACTTTTTGTTCCATGAAAACACTTCCCTGAAGTGGGTGATAATTAATTGCTCCCTTACATAAAGCACCGAAGGCTTTTGCACAGTGCCCTGGAGTTACGCTCAGCTCCATAAAAGCCTAACACATGAGGAACTGACTTTAATATACTGGCTGACTTACTTGGTCTTGTTCTGACTCACCACATGTCATTGTTTGTGTCAGAGTTCATCAATCTTGCTTTGTTTTGGAAAAGATGATTCATGTGTATGCTTCAACTGACTGAATAACAATATAGAAGAGAACAAAAATGCATGGGATTTTGGTATATTCATTTTTTGATGGTAGTAAACTACTACAAATGGATTTTCATGTTTCAACTTAATAAATTCCAATAGTTCATTCCTGGGCAAATTAAGACAAGGCCAGTGTGAAATAGCTATTGGAACTATGCTATGAGATACTCCTCTACATTTCAGACCCTGAACACTGTATGTATTAATTTGCCCATCTTTGACCTTGAAGCCCAGAAAAACATTATTTAGCTAAGGTTTAGGAACTATGCCCAATCAATAACAAGAAAACCAAAATCACCTAATAAATCCTGAGCATGTAGTACAAGAAGGATAACAGTATAGAACATCTAATTATGGTCTAACCAGACGATTAAGACTGGCCACGTAATTTTTGTCACACTTTGGCTATGATTAGATCCCATCTGTTTGACCTGTCATTTTTCTATTCTCACAATCTTCTCAATATTTGAAATACTTTTAACAGAATAGCTTGAATTAAATAGAATCTTTCAAGGTGAGGAGTACATTATCAGTGTCAAGTACAGGAAATTCTAGTGTTGGATTGATTAAAAGAAAAGTAAAAATTTTCATTCCATGAAAGTGAGGCCACAGACTAACGAGAGAAGAATTTCCAGTCCTGGCATAAGCGTGTGAGAATCCTGGGCAGATGTTTAAATGTCGCTCTACTGCCTAGAGCAGATGCAGTGCTCGCTGTTCTATTTCAGGAGCAGGGACATGGTAATGAAATAAACACGTCTGACAACAAGAGATCATTTTCATGAATTAAATTGTTTGAAGATGGAACACTTTAAAGGATTTTAGGATAGTATATCATTGTATCTGGTATAAATTTATAATGTGCCTTTTTTTTCCAAAATAGACTAAAGTCAAGTTTAAATGAGATTAAATGAACTGATGAAAAGCTGTTTCTGAATCTTTGAAGTGGTTTGGGCTTTTTTTTAAATCAAAGCAAGTCTGTCTTGTACATGTTAATGTAAATTATGGGAGTGAATGTCATATCTCCATCTGCTCCAACAAGCTGCTAAAACATACAGTTCCTTTGTAGGGAAATAGTTTATAATCCTTTCAAATATTGTTATCAGAACCTCTCCTGAATAAACTGTGTTTTGGGAAAGATCTATTCTTCCCCAATGACCTAATTTCCTGCTCTGGCAGAATTTCTTGGTGCTCTCCCCAGAAGCTCGTCAACATGTCTTCTCTGTTCCTAGAAAGGGATTCTCTTGATAACATCCCTGCTCCATGTGTACTCGCCGCCTCAGTGCAGCAGCAATTGCAGTTAGAAACTACCATGGGAGCTCGGAGTCCTCCACACCGAATGTTTACATTGCAAAAGAGGGAGAGAAGTCAAGGGGGCGGCTTTCAACCACAGGGCGGGTGGGCTCAGAGCCCTCTGCAGCTCCATTTCCCAAAGCGCCAGCATCAGTTCAATGGAAAGAGCCTGCCCCCAGGCTGGGTGGCTGTGCCGCTGCTCTCAGGGAGAGCTGGTGCAAGCCACCTCATGCTACCAGTCTCACTTTCCACGTCTCTAGTAACAACATACAAAGCGCTATACAGCCCTAGCCAGTTTGGCTCAGTGGATAGAGTGTCAGCATGCAGACCAAAGGGTCCCTGGTTCGATTCCGGGCAAGGGCATGTACCTTGGTTGCAGGATCCTCCCCGGCCCAGGCCCTGGTCGGGGTGCGTGCAGGAGGCAACCAATGGATGTGTTTCTCTCACATGGATATTTCTCTCTGTCTTTCCCTCTCTCTTCCACTCTCTAAAAATCAATGGGAAAAATATCTTCAGGTGAGGATAGCAACAACAAATAACGCACTATACAGGCATCACGTATGCAGCGTTGTGGCGGTAACAACCACCACACTGCTCTTCTGTAAACATTAAAGAAGGTAAATCTGCATGTTATTTTCACATGTTGCATTTTTAAGCCCTAATTTAAATTTGACAAAGTAAATAAAACATAGTAACTAGGATCCTAAAATATTAAATTGGAAGACATCTTAAAAATTGTTTACTTCAGCTCCCTCATTTTAAAGGACTTTAAAAAAAATATTATTGGGAAAGTTAAATGGATTGACACTAATCTTAGTGGAGTCATTATATAAAATTGGACTAAAAATTGGCTTATTATAAAACCATATGAAGGTCAGAATGTTTTGCTTTTAGCAAAAGACACTTCATTATATACACACTGAAGGCCTGGTGCATGAAATTCATGCAAGAGTAGGCCATCCTCCGGCTGCCAGCACCAGCTTCCTTCTGGCATGCGGGGCCAGGCTTCCCTCGCAGCCCCAGCTTCATCCAGAAGGTTGTCTGGAAGGACGTCCGGTCTAGTCAACATATTACGCTTTTATTATTATAGATAATGTAAGTGTTTATGGAGACAGTGTGTCAGAGCTGTGCAGGGTCGGACTGAGCTAGGTGATTTTAGGACAGGTACTGAGAACAGTTCACACAGCCTCTGCCTTCAAGGTGCTATACTCCATATGTCAAAGAAAACAAACAAAAAATCCAGTAATCACACTCCTTGGTGTTTATTCAAAGGAGCTGAGCTGAAAAACGTATGTCCATACAAAACCTGGATACAGATGTTTACAGCAGCTTTCTTCATAACTGCCAAAAGCACCAAGATGCTCTCCAGCAGTTGAATGGATAAATAACTGTGGTATACCCAGACAATGGCATGTAATTCAGCAGTAAAGAGATATTAGCTATCAAGCCATGAAAATACATGGAGGAAACTTAAAAGCTAAATACTAAGCAAAAGAAGCCAATCAGAAAAGACTACGTACTGTATTATTTCAATTATATGATATTCCGTAAATATAAAACTATGGTGACAGTAAGCAGATCGGGGTTGTCAGGGATTGGGGTGCGTGAATAGGCAAAGGATAGAGGACTTTTAGGACAGTGAAACTACTTCTGGTACAACAGTGGCAGATGCATGTCATTATACAGTTGTCCACACTCAGAACTTTCAGCACCGAGAGTGAATCTTCATGTCAACTGTGGGCTTTGCGCAATAATGGCTCAATGTAACAAGCACACCACTGTGGCAAGGGATGTTGATGACTGGGGAGCCCATATGGCAGGCCGACACTCTATCCACTTAACTAAAATGGAAAGCCCTGTACCTTCACCTCAATTTCACTGTGATCCTAAAACTGCTGGTAAAAATAGTTTTAAATAATTACGTCATGCAGAGAGGCAAGGACCATAATAAATATGTATAGCACCGTAATGTTTACAAGAAGAGAAACAGATCACATCCCAATCTATTATTTTACACTTAATTATTAGTCACGATCACCAACCCATTCCTTGTAAATGTATGTCTTATTAGGTCCCTTTATACTCTCTTGTGGACCTAATTAGCCTTTGATTCACTTTTTAAAAAATATTTTTTTAATTTTTCAATTACAGTTGACATAGAATATTATATTAGTTTCAAGTGTGTCTGTTATGCGAGTTGTGTGCACCCTCTTGTTGTAGTTGATCCTCGATTGCTTTTTGGGGGGATTAACACTCAGCCTGATTGGTTGAGTATTGGCCATGATTACAGTGGAGAAGCTGTTGTGCCGGGCTTGGCCCTAACAAGCAGAATTGGTCTTAGCAGGGTTCTGGTGCCTGCTGAGTCTGAGGCTGAAAGTGTGTTGTTTGTGGAGGTGATTGGGTGGTGTTCTAGTGTGGTCTGAAGCTGGTCACCTGGTGTGTTGGTTCTGGGGCCTCTTGGAAGATGTGGGCCAAGGTCAAGCTGCTATCTGTGCCCTGCTTGGGACCACCTGGTATGAGCAACAAAGTGATCTGCTGATGGCTGCCACTTGTCCTGAGCTTGGAAGTGGCTGTGAACTGAAGCTGGGTGCACTAGTGCTGGAGGTGAGGCTGCTTAGGAAGAGGAACAGGGTACGCTGAGGCCAGATGCTGCTGGTTTGGGGTTTGTAGACTGTTGAGAGATTTTAGGAAAGTATAAAGCATGATCCAAGGGAGGCCTTTCATATGGAAAAGCCACTGGAAACAGCTTTGGTGGGTCCACAGTTGGGTGGGGTGGGGCTTCAGGGTATCACCAGGACAGAGCAAACAGTGTGAACCAGGTTGATGGAGACTCAGACTTGGCGCCCACCTGCCAGCACTTCTGTCTGGGAGAAAGCTGCCCGCCTCCCCACTGCTGTCACCCTGAAGCCGGACAATTCAGTTCCTCCCCTATGTCCCTGATGCCTTTCAAGCTCCTGCACCTGCACTGGGGCTCAGAGGGAGTGAGTCTGATTAAGTCCATACCTGGCTCCTTGACTAGGAATCCTGGGACTCCAGCTGCCTTCTCTCTCCCTCAGCCTTGATCCCTGCTGGTTTTTATAGCCAGAAGTTATGGGGACTTCTCTTCCTGGCTCTGGAACCCTGGGTGAGGGGTCCTGGTGTGGGGCTGTTACCCTTGCTCCTCAGGGGCATCTCTGCAGATGAGATGTCCCTCCTGATTTTTATCAGCTACACGTGGGTGTGGGACCAGCCTGTTCCCCATGTCTACCCCTCTTACCAGTCTCCATATGGCTTCTTGTTTAAATCCCTACTTGTAGGACTTCCGTGCAGCTAGATTTCAGGCAGTTCTGATTGATGGTTGTTCTGTAGTTTAGTTGTAATTTTGATGTGGTTATGGGAGGCTTCTAGTACCGCATTTACCTACACTCTCATCTTGACCAGAAGCAGCCTTTGATCCACTTTCAAATGATTATGATTATAAAACTTTTCAGGACCGACGTCCCCCCGGTAGAGGTCGCTGGTAGCATTCTGGCCATTCTGCTCTTACAGTGTCCCTCTGGGTGTACAGCAACACTTTCTCTGTGCAGGCAGATCCCAGAGAGGGACAGGGTGCCTTCTCTGATGGGGATTCCTCCTGCACATGTGGCATGGAGCCCATGACATTGAGAGACTCCAAAAAATGTTTGTCAGATCGATGTGAGTGCTTTTAAGTGACAGTGAGATGAGAGGACTGAAACATCGCCTTCCACAAAGAAGCCAAACTAATAATGAAAATGGTTCCAGATGCTCTGTTGTGGGAAGAGTTTCTACTGCCTTGATCCATGACTGCAGTAACTCCCAAGCTTCCGGGGCCCTCAGCATTGTAGGGCAAGGCCATAAGCAGAGCACAGACCAAGGGAAGAAGGAACCAATGAGCCTGAGCATTCCAGTTAGAGGGAGGCAATGAGGAATTGTTCCCTTGGGGAAAATTAAACAGGCAGGCCTGTCTTTCCATGGTGACTTAATGAGCGCAGTGTAACTCCCTATATGAGCCTACACAACTCTTCATTGATTGCTGTATGCCAACAAAACCTTTCCTTTATTTCTGTGCCTAAGTTTATTCAACAATTATTTTAAAGATCAAAACTTTAAAGAAAAAAACTAAAATAAATTTTTATTTCACACTTCTATTAATAAAAAAATTTTTAAGACTATAATATGAAGCCTTGAAAATATGCATTTTAGAAATGTGTTTATTCTTAATTTAAGGGATATTTTAAAGTCTGTTTTCCCACACATATGCACTATACTTCAAGAATAAGAGCTAACATGTAACATAAATATTGGAGATTTAAAAGAATATATTTTATAAGAAAAATATATAATCATTACACATCAGCCACTGCCAGCCATCATGAGGACATAGCTATGACTTTGGGTTCCTTATAAAAGCACAGTTTTATCAGAAAACATAATAGAGGTCCCTGTGCTGTTGAGACTGGTGTGACCATGAGCTTTAAAAGACACTCTCTGAGGGTCACTGCACAGCACGGCAGGTCAGCGCACATTCCAGGAGAAAAGCTTTGTGTGGACGCATCCTAAATCCTCCCCTCGAGCTCTGATGGTTTAGAATAGCACTGCCTCTTCATCTTTACCCAGAAAAGCACGTTCCAGCTCTGGCTCCCAAACCCACCCAACTTCTATAATAAAACTCTACTCGTCTATAAAAGGCAAAGGGAACACATTCTTTGAGCTCAGAGAAGATATTACTTGTTTTTTCTAGTTATTTTGTATTATATATTCTTGTATGAACTCTTTTCAGAAAAATAAATATTACATTGGGTTATTTAAATATGATATTTAGAACTTTTTAAAACTACATAGCAGGGTCTTTGCTTAAACTTGAACGCAAACTAAAGTTTTAAAAATACATTGATGAAAAGCTCAGGAAAAATTCAAAGTCAAAATAAATAATAAAACCTGAATCCAAAATAAATAGCAGGATTTTAATCAAATGTGAGTAAATGTCAAAGTGGGAAGGAAAAATAATAATTTTTGTCCAGAAGTTCATGAAGGGGTATTTTACTTGAGGCGAGAGAAAGTTTGAAGGCTCATCGGACCATGGAAAGCCTGTCTTTCAGTTTCTTAATGTGAAGCTTGACCATCACTAATTGCCAGGCAGGAAATGATCTTCCTGGCCTGGGTACAAGTTGGGAGAAAGAGGAACTGCAGCATACCAAAGCATCAGTGCCTCAAGAAACCACCATCAAAAGTCAAAACACCATGTTAGCATTAGTGCTGCTTGACCAACAACAAAAAAGCGCTTTTGAAGTTTGTGAAGTTCTATGGGTTTAGAGCATTCAGAACAGGCTTGAGTAAATGGTGGAATTTGAATGGGGCCTTGAAGAACAGATAGGTCCTGAGAAGGTACAGGGGAAAGGTTAGCATAAGTGAGGGGATGGCAAGAATAAGGTCATCTCATCATGAATCTGATCACATATCATGAAAACTATCCTAACTAATAAAAGAGAAACATGGTAATTAGCATATGTCCGCTACCCTTCCCATTGGATAATCAGGGAGATATGCAAATTAACTGCCAGCCAAGCTGGCTGCTGGCAGCCAGGCAGCTTGAAGCTAACATGAGGCTTGCTTGCTTCAGTGACGGAGGAAACCAATGTTCCCCACCTGCCTTGCCGGCCTCTGAGCTTGCAGTTTGAAACATTGTTACAAATATAGAAGCTAAACAAAACCCCAGAAACCTGCTTTCAGCCCACCGGGATCTCAGAGCTGGAGTTGATACAGCGTTTCGATTATAGAACCCAAACAAACCAGATACCTGCTTTCAGCAGCAGAGGCCTCAGAGCTGGAGCCAGAGCTAAAACTGGCCCAGAATATAAAAAGAAAAGAAGAAAGGAGCAGTTGGGAGCTTCAGTCACCCGCCAGCCTGAAAACAGCCATCATCCCCTCACCCAGGCTGGCCAGGCACCCCAGTGGGGACCCCCAACCTGAAGGGTGTGTGACCAGCTGCAAACAGCCATCATCCCCTCACCCAGGCTGGCCAGGCACCCCAGTGGGGACCCCCACTCTGATCCAGGACACCCTTCAGGGCAAACCAGCTGGCTCTCACCCATGCACCAGGCCTCTATCCTATATAGTAAAAGGGTAATATGCCTCCCAGCACCGGGATCAGTGGAGCTGCGAGGCCTCCCGGCACCGGGATCAGCAGAGCTGCGAGGCCTCCCGGCACCGGGATCAGCGTGACAGGGGGCAGGGCCCAAACCCCCTGATCACCCTGCGGCTCTGTATGTGACAGGGGGCGGGGCCACAACCTCCCTATCCACCCTGCTCTGTTCCTGACAGGGGAAGGCGACCCAACCCCCTGATCGCCCTGCAGCTCTGTGTGTGACAGGGTGCAGTGCCCCAATGCCCCTCCACGGGCCCTGCTCTGTGTGTGATGGGGTAGAGCCATAACCTCCCCATCGGCCCTTCCCTGAGTGTGAGAGTGGCAGCACCCCAACCCCCTGATCGGCCCTGCTCTGTGGGTGATAGAGAGTGGCATCCCAACCCCCTGATCTGTCCTGCTCTTTGCATGACAGGGGGGAGCTCCCCAACCCCCTGATGGGCCCTGCTCTGTGCGTGACAGGATACAGAGCCCCAACTCCCCTGATGAGCCCTGCTCTGTGCGTGACGGGGCAGCGCCCCAACCCCCTGATTGTCCCTGCTCTGTGCGTGACAGGGGGTGGTGCCACAACCTCCCCATCGACCCTGCCTTGAGTGTGACGAGGGCAGTGCCCCAACCCCCCAATCGGCCCTACCCTGAACGTGACTGAGGGTGGCATCACAACCTCCCAATCCGCCCTGCTCTGTGCATGAAAGGGGGTGGCGCCCCAACTCCCCAATCGGCCCTGCTCTGAGCCTAACCAGGGGCTGCAGCTAGGGATTGGGCCTGCCCTCTGCCACTGCAGGCCTAAGCCAGTAGGTCGTTATCTCCCGAGAGGTCCCAGACTGAAAGAGGGCACAGGCCGGGCTGAGGGACCCTCCCTTCCCCCCCGAGTGCACAAATTTTTGTGCACCAGGCCTCTAGTCCATATACATGAAATAGAGAAATATGGTAGTTAACCGGGATGCCCTAACGGGTCGACTGGACAAGAGGAGGTCTCATGAGCAGTGTCGGGGGCAGGGCAGCAGAGGTCTCTGCGAGCCTGTGCTATGGGAGGGCCTGAGTCAAGGGCCAGAGAGGGAGGCAGGGCTGGACCAGAGGGTGGCGGTGCCACACATTTTGTATCGCACGCTGGGCTCCTAGTTGCTAAATAAACGTTTTGAGTTGTAAGTCAGGTTGTACATCAGATGACTTCAAATGACCCTGATGAACTAATACTGAGTCTAATTGGTTATCTATTAGGCACAGACATCATACAAGGCCTCCACTTTTTGCCATGTATGGTGCTCACCACCCAGGACATAACTGTGAGAAAAAATAGCCGTATGTCCACCCCTGGCATAATGAAGGCAACAGTCTTTGTTCAGAGACCCACAGATGCATATGAGACTGAGGAAAATTACTAGCCTGTCACACCACTTGTGGACAGAACAGACAGCATGTGAATTCAAGACGGGGTAACCCAAAGTTCATGTCCACCACCCAGCACAGCAAGGTCTCCTGCCGCAGTTTTCTGAAAAGTGGTTGTTCTTAATGTGACAGAGGAGGAAAAGAATGGCTCCAGGAGTTTAAGTAATAGGGACACAGATTTAGTCCAATGGGTTTCTGTAACAATTACAAACGCCACAAACTTAGACTGGCCTGTGCATCAGATAGAAATTTACTCAAAGACTAAATTACTGCATGCCTGGAAGATTGTAAGGCGGTTCCTGCGCCAAAGTCCCTCCAACTGGAAGGTTTGGTCACAAACATAACGTAATTCCTGAACTAACAATAAGCATTGATGATCCTATACAAAGAGGTGTGCCATCAAGACATTTCAACAAGTATGACCTCTGCTCTAAAATGATTGGATGTTCATCTATCATTGGTCTTTGCATGGATCGTATTATTTCTAAAGTCTCCCTACTAATTCTTACCTGGGAGCTCCTTTGTTTAGTATTCCACTTCAGCCTTATCAAATCAAGGGTAGACTTGAAACATTTGGCTTTCTCAAGCATCTTTTAAATGCTCAACAGTCTATATCAAATTAGTATTCAGCATAATTTCTGTGAAACCTTAAATTAAGACTTGATTTTAATTACCTCTCAATTACATCCTGCACCACTCCTGTGAGTTAGATATTTTAAAGGAAGTGAAGTTGCTGCGGAAAATTCGATTTTAAAATGCAATATGACAACTTTAGACTCAACTTCTGTTGTAATTATAAGTGGTTCTTCAAAGCAAGGCACCTTCATAACTTGTTTTCTTTTTTTGATTACATACCTTTCACCTGTCACCTCAAATTTCCACATGTATCTATGCCTTTTTCAAAACCAATAGATACAAAACAACCAGGAGGCCCCACATAGAACTAGACAAGGCCCAAAGCACAAGCTTTAGTTGCATTATTGTTTGTGCACAGTTGTAAAGACCTTGAAACAGTTTGAAAAATTTTTATAAATGTTAACAGTCTAGAATTTGATGGATTTACTAGGGACCCAGTGCACAAATTCGTGCACCTTGAAAGGAACTGTGGGTCCCAAGGCTGCGGTGGGCACAGGGGTGGGTCTTGGCCCATCTTTTGTGCCCCCACCAAGCTCCTCCAACCATGGCCCCCAGTCCCCTGTCTGCTGGCAGCCTCGTTCCCGCCGCTGCTGGTCCCATGTACGGCTAGCACTGGCCCCACTCGCACCTGCTGATGGCATGAAGCAATTGGGCCTGGCGCCATCAGTGGGTACAAGCAGTGGCTGCTGCCCTAATCACCCCTCAGGAGCTGGGGGAGGTGGAGAAGCCCTAAGGGGCAATCGGGGCCAGCAGCTGCCACTCGTACCCGCTGACAGCACTAAGCGATTAGGGCAGGCACCAGGTGCTGGCAGTGGGTGCAAGCATCTGATGAGACCGCGACGCATGGGAGCAAAGAATTTTCAGTAACCACCAGAGGCTCTCCCCGATGACAGCAACCGGCGCCCCACCTTCGTCTGGCACCCCTGCCCACCTGCTCCACCATCCCGCCACAGCAGATACCCACCATGTTCAATACTCTGACACCTGCTGCCAATGCCTGCCATGTTCCGTGCATGCCCCCTGGTGGTCAGCCACATCATCATGACCAGTTGATCGGTTGTTCAGCTGTTCCACTGTTTGGTCTATTTACATATTAGGGTTTTATAAAGGGTGTCCCAAAATTCACGCAAGATTTGAATTTTGCATGAGCATTACCAACAACAACAACAAAAAAAAAATAAAAGCCTAATTTTACTTGGTTTATTGGATCAGATTCAAATATCTGTTGCCTTTTGATTTCAATCCCTTCAATTTGATAAGCATTACCAAGTACCAATTATGGCCCAGGAGCAGGGACAATGAAGACCACGGCTTTGTGTATGTGCCAGCAAAGCCTTGGAGGCCATTTACCCAATGTGCTATTTCATACGTAACCCTATACTGTATACTTTATGAATCAATAAAAAATTTACAATTTTTGCCCTGACCGGTTTGGCTCAGTGGATAGAGCGTCGGCCTGCAGACTGAAAGGTCCCAGGTTCAATTCCGGCCAAGGTCATGTACCGTGGTTGCGGGCACATCCCCAATGGAGGTGTGCAAGAGGCAGCTGATCAATATTTCTCTCTCAAGGATGTTTCTAACTCTCTATCCCTCTCTCTTCTTCTCTGAAAAATCAATAAAAAATATATTTTTTAAAAATTGCAATTTTTAATTATAAACCTGTGTTTTCTATCAAAATTAGTTCTTGCGTGAATTTTGGGACACCCTTTATATATAATCTGATCACCCCTGTTAACCGGTTTTGGAAGTTGTTTCAGTGAACAAAGGCTCCTATTAGTACATTTTCTTAATGAAACAAATATACATAAACAATAGTCAAGATGAAGATGAAGATGATGATGATGGGGTGGTAATAACAGCTACATTTATCAATACCTACTGTGCTCCAGGTGCAGTTATAGGCACTTTGTGTGTATTAGTTAATCTAATCCCACAACCACTCTTGGAGAAAGATTCAATTTTCTCCACCACTTTATAGATGAGAAACCGAGGCACATAGGTTTCATGGCAAGTGAAAAATATGACCCAGATTCTAATTCTGTTAGTGGGTCCCCCAAATTGTTTTAAGTCACTATATTATTAGTAATATCATTGATTTCTGCCTCTGTCTTAGAAATAAACAGAGGACTTTCCCACACCACTTTTCCCACTTTGAATAGGAAAACTAACTGTTTTAAACTAAACTCAAAATGGATAAAAGACTTGAATGTAAGCCGTGAAACCATAAAGATCCTAGAAGAAACCATAGGCAGCAAAATCTCAGACATCTCTTGTAGCAATATGTTTGCCAATACATCTTCGAGGGCAAGGGAAACTAAAGGAGAAAAGAAACAAATGGGATTACATCAAAATAAAAAGCATCTTCATAGCAAAAGACACCATCAACAAAATTAAAAGGGAGCCCACTGTATGGGATAACATATTTGGCAATGATACATCTGATAAATGGTTAATATCCAAAATATATAAGGAACTCATACAACTTAACAGGAAGACAGATAATCCAATTTAAAAATGGGCAAAGGACCTAAATAAACACTTCTTCAAAGTGGACATACAAATGGCCAAGGATCATATGAAAAAATGCTCAAGTCACTGATCAGCAGAGAGATGAAAATTAAAATGACAATGAGGTATCACCTCACACCTGTCAGAATGGCTACCATCAACCAATCAATAAATGACAAGTGCTGGCGAGGATATGGAGAAAAAGGAACCCTAGTACACTGCTGGTAGGAATGCAGACTGGTGCAGCCATTATGGGAAACAGTATGGAGTTTCCTCAAAAATTAAAAATGGAACTGCCATTTGACCAAATGATCCCACTTCTGGGAATATATCCTAAGAAATGCAAAGCATCAATCAGAAAGAATGTATGCACCCCTATGTTCATAACAGCACAATTTACAGTAGCTAAGGTCTGGAAATAGCCCAAGTGCCCATCAGTAGATGAGTGGATAAAAAGCTGTGGGACATTTATACCGTGGAATACTATGCAGCTATAAAAAAGGTAAGATATCTTACCTTTTGAGACAGCATGGAGGGACCTGGAGAGTATCATGCTAAGTGAAATAAGCCAGTCAGAGAAAGATGAGTATCATGTGATCTCACAATATGTGGAATCTAATGAACAAAATAAACTGATGAACACAGTAGATGCAGAGACATAGAAGCCTGGAACAAACTGACAGATCTGAGGAAAACAGCAGAGGGAAGGTGGGGGCAAGGGCTGAGGGTGGGAGAGATTAACTGGGGAATGACATGCATATATGCATGGCCCATGGACACAGGCCTGGGAGGCGCAAGTGTGGGGTGGAGGGGCTCAATGGGGAAAATAAGGGGGGGGCATCTGTAACACTTTCAACAATAAAGATAAGTTTAAAATGAAAGGAAGACAGAGAGAGAGAGGAAGGAAGCTTTGCAGGCACATTGATGGATTAATAAATGTAAACAACTAACAATGGCATCACATTTTGCAGAAAATAAAGTTAAATCCACAGTGAACAGGGCACTTCTGGCTTTATAACAGTGGTTGGACCCTTCTCATCTTAGAGATTACCCAAAACAAGAAGAAAAAAACCTTGAAGCCCAACCCTGACGTCCTGGAGTAGGAGTGGGGGCTGGGGCTGACAGGGACCCAGCACAGGGGCTGTGGGAGCATTTAGAGGAGTGGGGGGGCAGGAGTCATGCAGAGACTGGCTGTCAGGAGGCAGCCCACTGGGGAGACAGCTCCCCAGAAAAGGAGGACATCATGAATGGCCTGGAGCTGCCAATCTCAGCCGACTGGGAGGCAGTGACGACTATAAATGCCTCACTCACACCTGCGTGTGCCATAACAGGGCCTGCTAAGAGCCAGAGCTGGCCACCTTGCTCGGCCCTTTCTCATCTGAACTCCTGGGAAGAACCTGTCAGGTAGAACCCACCTCTTTAAACCCAATGGCTAAGGATGCACGAGGACTGTGCCCAAGACCGTCCCTAGCATCCCAGAGGGAGTAAGAGGAGTGGAAAAACAAGAGAAACCAGTCCCTCCCAGAAGGAACTCTACGAAGGAGCAAATGATAATAGGAACCATCCGTGTCACCATGAATATATTTTTTTAATATAATGAATAAATTGTTCCAGAAAATAAAAACCCAAAGCAAAGAGACCTGAGCTCTGGAGAGAAATTGTAGGGAAACAGAATAAGGTCAAACTGGCTGAAAAGAAGTGGAGAAAGAAAGCGCCATCATAGGAATGAAGCAAACAAGGGAAAGAATATGGAAGACAGAATGGGGAAGAGGAAGCAAAATGAGATGAAAATGAGCAAATTTAGTGATTGAAGAGAAAAATCATACATGTGGAGGAGAAATAAGATTTCGCTATATGGTATGCAGCCCGGCTATGGTGGCTCAATGATTGAGCATCAACCTATGAGCCAGGAGATCACGGTTCAATTCCAGGTCAGGGCACATGCCTGGGTTTTGGGCTAGATCCCCAGTGGGAGAAGTGCAGAAGGCAGCCAATCAATGATATTCTCTCATCATTGGTGTTCCTATCTCTCTCTCCCTCTCCCTTCCTCTCTGAAATCAATAAAAATATATTTCAAAAAAGATTTCAACATATACAAAATTGATATTGATTTTTAAAAACAAAACTTAACATAATGGTAGAAAAAAAAGAAATGGTTTAAGAAAATTATCCAGAAGTTTAAAAATACTTAAATATGTGGGTCACAAGACACTGGATGTCTCAGATAAAAACTCCCCACAAAATGTGCAACATGAAGGAAATTCTAGTTATGATTGTCACACCTCTGTGGCTGGAGGTAGTACGGGAGCAGGAGTCATTTAAAGCTGACAAACCAGTACTTACACGTGAAGTCTGAAGAAAATGAAAAGGCTAAACATAAGAACTAAGAAAAGAGGGACAGGGACTAGGGGCGGAGAAATGGGAATATCTGCATAGTGAGAACAATAAAACATTAAATAACAAAGAAAAGCTCTACTATTAATTAAAATCAGGTATGGAAAGGAAAGATCTAAGGTGGGAAAACCTAGAAATATAATTATTTTATCAATGACAGAAACTAATTCAATAGCCCCTCCATTAACAAATAATTATAAATTACACAAAAGAGGAAAAGAGCAGAACAAATTCAAACTATATTGTAACTGTCAAAAAAACACCAAAAAAACACATTTTTTTCTCCTTCTCTAAGTCATCCTCTATCAAAGATGAAATCAAACTATATCACTAGTTATTGAATAGCCTCATCCAGGAATATTAAGTAAGGTTTACAATTTAGAAAATACCCCTTGAAATAAACATTTCAAACAGAAATATTTAAAAGCTAGGCTCATTTTCTTGGCACAAAGAGCTGAGTTTCACTGTAAAAGATCTTACAGACCCACAGTTTCCTTCCCCTTCTAAAACGTCTAGACTTCCCATAATTTCTGCACAGCATTTATATGTCTTAAGTCTGTATTCTAAAATAGCTTTTATCTTGGGCTAAGAATATTTTTATGGAAGTCTCCCTTCTGCTTTAATTAAAGGGAAGTCAGACTCTTTACACAAATTCTCTTAGTTCCTCCAAGCAGGTAATCCCTTGTAGAATCTACATGTCCCCCCCCCCCCCATCACGTGTGAGGGGTGTGGGGGAGGATTATACTAGCAGTAGCTACTTTCTCATTTTCATTTACATTTAATTTAGGTTTCGAATCCACCCCTGAGCCAGCGCCTGCAGTGTGTCACAGGTAACTGCTTCCATGCAGCTGTCTTAGCAGATGGGCTGCTGCTGTTTAAAAACCACATGTCAATCCCGGCTCAGTTACCTGAGCTAAGGTATTTCTAGAACAAATAGAGTCAATTCTGGCCTGAGGAGCTAAATCCAGATTGTTCCTGCTGTTTCTAAAAGTTAAACAAAGAGAGCGCACTTGGCCTTCGTTGGTGAGTGTCCAGGCCGGCTTCCTTTGGCTTCATGACAGGCTGAGCTTCTTTAACTGAAGACGCTCTTTGCTGGGGGGAGTCGCTGGGAGAGAGGACGGCGATTCGCCACTTCTGCTTCTGACGGTGAGAGGACGTGTGTTGATTCCATCTATTCTCCTCTTCTTGCTGCTTTAACCACTAATGGATCCACTAGTAAAATCGTGGTTTTTAATTTAGGATTTAATTTTTGTTTCTTTCCTTTTTCTCCCTTTTCTATGCCTCCTTTTCACCTGTTTCCGCGCTGGTCTCCTTTGTAAAATGACCTTGGTAAGAAGTGAGGAAGGCAAATTGCAAAAGGCCACAGGCGGGTTTCAGGAGAAGAAAGCTGTTACCTGGAGTCCTGTGCAGGCCACAGAGGAACTCCTGTGACCTGAACTTGGTGAGGTCTTTCCCGGGGCTCAGCCTGTGGTGCAGGCCACGACCTGCAGGTGGAGGGGGCGGTGGAAGCAGCTGCTGCCCAGGCCGGTGGGGAGGGCTCGGTACCCCGCCTCCCTCTCCACCCTCCACCCCCACTCCCACCCCCACCCCGGGAAGGGCCCCCCCCGCCCCCCGCCCCTCGCGCCAGTCAAACCCGAGCTGCCCACGGAGGCGTAGCTCGGGGCTGGCACTCAGTCTGCAGAGGTTCTGGGTTGGGAGGAAGGGAGGCCAAGTGGACTCACACTCTCATGGACGCCCACAAACAACGCACACCCCTTCTTGGGCACAGGGTTCCTACACTCGGTTCCCCATTAGCACCAACCAGGCCCCTGGAAGTACTGTCTATAGAGCAAGAAGGAGGGAGGGGAGGGGAGGGGAGGGGAGAGAAGGGGAGGGGAGAGAGGGAAGGGAGAGAGGGAAGGGAGGGAGGGCCCAGGTGTGGTTCACTAGCCACTCTCATCAGATTCCAACTCCGTGGCCTCGGCCTCGACCCGGGGATGTGCCACCGCTTCCCTTGGTTGGAGGTGAGTGAGATGGGTAGCCATTTCCTTTGCTCCTGGTTTGAAACGCACCACCACGGGGAGGCTCAGTCTGTGGGGCCCAGGGAACGGCGGCCTTCACAGGGGCTCCCATCTTCTCGCCGCTACAGCCACAGCCCCACCCCTGCCTCTCTCGCCACCTCGGGGGTCTGCACTGCGGCCTGAGGCTCCAGCCGCTCTGTGGGAGAGAGTGGGCATTTTCAGGGCATCAATTGAGGAAAAGAATTTTTAGGAAAGAATTGGCATTCGGAGGCAAATGGAGGCCGCAGCGCTAGTCGGTACCTTGCAGCGTGGGGTTCAGATTCCTCCCTCCAGGGTGTCTGCGTTCTTCCTGTGAAGCATCCATCTTATATAAAACTGCGGTTTGAAATTTTAACCCGATAGTATGGCTTCTGTAAATGCTTTCTTGCTTAAATAATAAGGTGTTACGGAGTAGAAAAAAATTTTTAGGCCTGCTTAATTGCCTAGCCACCTCAGCAGCTTACAACCTGTGCAAAGTTTCTAGGAACTGAGCTCCCACACCTGAGCCACGGCCCACAAAGAATAGACAGATCAACACACCTGAGCAAGGGCCCACAAAGAACAGACAGAACAAAATTAAGAACAGTCCTGACCTTTGAGTTACCCAGAAATGAATAAGAGGAGGAGGATGAATAGCTTCGCTAAAACGACGCAATTAGCTTTTGTAACTTGGCTTGGCTTGCTATGGGAGCCTGAACACGGGTGTAGTTGTCCCCTTTAAATATTGGACTTTGCAGGTGGTCGGGGCCGCTTCTCTCTTGGGCTTCCCAAGTGGAGGAGCGGACACTGGCCAGTCAATAAAGGCTCTCCAAATTTTTATCCATCTGGAGTTCTGGTCACTCTGTCATTCACACTCCACAACAAAGGAAAATAAGACTACTCCCATTCCAGAGAGGCCGAAAACTGTGCCCCAGACAGAGTTCTCAGTGCTGACACCAGGCAAGGCCTTGAGATATGGTCTCATGGCCCCTTCCCAGCACACAAGCCTTCTTTCTCAGAGGGCCTGGAAGTCTCATTCCAAATTTGGGAGACAAAGGACTGGAAAAAGTATAAATAAAGAGAGTTTCCTCCATGTTGGGGGGCCCAGAGTTTGAAAGACACATTTTTCTCTGGGCCTGCACAGAATCCTCTCTAATAAAAGACAAACATGGTAATTGACCATACCTCCACTACGCTTCCCATTGGCTAATCAGCAGGATATGCAAATTAACTGCCAACAAAGATGGCGGCCGGCAGCCACGCAGCTGTAGCAAACATGAGGCTTGCTTGCTCCAGTGATGGAGGAAGCCAAGGTTCCCCACCTGCCGTGGCCCGGCTCTGAGCTCCTGAAGCAACAATGTTTCAATTATAGAAGCTAAACAAACCCCAGATACCTGCTTTCAGCCAGCCGAGGCCTCAGAGCTGGAACCGGGCCTCAGAGCTGGAGCCAGCTCTCAGCTCCAGTGACAGTTATAGAAGGTAAATAAATCCCAGAATAAAAAAAGAAAAGAAAAAAAGGAGAGGCTGGGAGCTTCAGTCACCCACCAGCCTGAAAACGGCCCTCAGCCCCTCACCCAGACTGGCCAGGCACCCCAGTGGGGACCCCCACCCTGAAGGGGGTGTGACCAGCTGCAAACAGCCATCAGCACCTCACCCAGGCTGGCCAGGCACCACAGTGGGAACCCCCACCCTGAAGGGGGTGTGACCAGCTGCAAACAGCCATCAGCCCCTCACCCAGGCTGGCCAGGCACCCAAGTGGGATCCCCACCCTGATCTGGGACACACTTCAGGGCAAACCAGCCAGCCGTCACCTGTGCACCAGGCCTCTATCCTATAGAGTAAAAGGGTAATATGCAAACTGACCCTAACAGCAGAAAGACTGGGAATGACTGGTCACTATGACACACACTGACCACCAGGGGGCAGACACTCTATGAAGGAGTTTCCCTCTTGTGGTCAGTGCTCTCCCACATGGGGGAGCTCTGCTCAGCCACAAGCCACGCTGATGGCTGCCAGTACAGCAGTGGTGGTGGGAGCCTCTCCTGCCTCCTCAGCAGTGCTAAGGATGTCTGACTGCAGCTTAGGTCTGCTCCCCACTGGCAAGTGGACATCCCCTGAGGGCTGCCGGGCTGCCAGAGGGATGTCTGATTGCTATCTTAGGCCCAATCCCCCAGGGAGCAGGCCTAAGCCAGCAAGTGGTCATCCTCCAAGGTGTCCCAGACTGTGAGAGGGCACAGGCCAGGCTGAGGGACCCCCTCCCCCGAGTGCACAAATTTTTGTGCACTGGGCCTCTAGTCCTACTAATAAAAGAGAAACATGCAAATTGACCATACCTCTGCTACTCCCATAAGCCACGCCCAACAGCCAATCAGAGCGACTATGCAAATTAACCCAACCAAGATGGCAGCTGGCCGCCATGGAGTTGGAGAAAGCAGGAGGCTTGGGTTGCCCTGACGATGGAGGAAGCCAAGCTCCCCGCCGGCCCTGGCCGGCTGTGGCTTCCACTCAGGACTACAAAGTTTCAATTATAGGAGAAAAATAAATCCCAGATACCTGCTCCCAACCCACCTGGCCTCCGCTCACAGAGGTGCTGAAAAAAAAGAATAAAAGGAGCTGGGAGCTTGGGTCACTGGGGGGCTTGGCCAGGCTGCAAGCAGCCATCAGCCCCTCACCCAGACTGGCCAGGCACCCGAGCAGGAACCTCCACCTCGAAGGGGATGTGGCCATCCAGAAAACAGCCCTCAGCCCCTCACCCAGGCTGACCACACCCCCATGGGGTGAGGGTCCCCACTGGGGGGCTTGACCAGCCTGCAAACAGCCATCAGCCCCTCACCCAGGCTGGCCAGGCACCCCAGCAGGACCCCCTACCCTGAAGGGGGTGTGGCCAGCCTGCAAACGGTCCTTAGCCCCTCACCCAGGCAGCCAGGCACCCCAGTGGGAACCCCCACCCTGAAGGGGGTGTGGCCAGCCTGAAAACAGCCCTCAGCCCCTCACCCAGGTTGGCCACACCCCCATGGGGTGAGGGTCCCCACTGGGGGGCTTGGCCAATGTGCAAACAGCTATCAGCCCTTCACCCAGTCTGGCCAGGTGAGCAGTTAGGATCCAGCTGTCCTGGAATGTGAGATGGATGTTCCACTACCGGTTTTGGCCTGATCCTTGTAAACAGGCAGTAGGACATCCTTCGAGGGGTCCCAGATTGGAGAGGGTGCAGGCCGGGCTAAGGAACACCCCCACCCCTCCGTGCACGAATTTCGTGCACCAGGCCACTAGTTTAATAATAAAATGTAACTCCCTTTCTCTAAGCACGGCTTGGTTTTTCTCCAGTCTTCTGCAACACCTGGACGCCACATCCTCTTCTCTCGGGTCATGTCCAGATTCCGAAGCTCTGTGGCCTGTTCTTAATACTGAAGCCCTTAATCAGAGTAACATATATTTGCACATTTTTGCATATACTTGTCAATTTACAGTCATTCATTCTACACTCTTCATTAGCATATTAGCATAGCAATGTTAATTATTTACCATAGCCATCGCTCTCACAGTCCCAGTTATTCTCGCAACTCACATGATTAGTGCTACTGATTCTGTCTTATTTGGAAAGCCCCGTTCTTAGCTGTGACCATCCTCCTCCCTGGGGATAAGGACAAGGATGTGGCTGTGGGAAGCGGGGCACGGCAGAGAGCAGGTGGGGCTACAGTACGAGAGGGCGCAAATGGCCACAGCGAGGACGGGATGGATGTGAGCAGAGCGGGGTCCCAGTGGAGCCACTTCTTCAAGCAGCAGGGGCAAACCCAGTGAAGGGTTCAGCTCTCTTCTTCCAGTTTCTCTCTGGATCTCCACACCAGCTCTCACTTGCTGTGTGCTCTCACCTCGCATGCGCATGTGCTGAATCCCAAGGTAACTCCACAAGGTAGGTGAGCGCTCCTCTTTCAGGGGCAACAATGAACAGGAGGTTTGACTTTTGCAAAAGAAAACTGACTGAGGCTTTGGTCCGATGCATAAGTCGATGCTGTTTGCAACTACTGCTTCCAATAGCCATTTGGAACCTCTTGCCTATTTTTACAGAAAATTCTCTTTTAAAATATATTTCCTCTATATAACACCACTTACTGTTGTTATCTTTTGGAGGATCATGGGTTATTATATTCAAAGTAAGAGAAAGATTGCTTTAAAGTAAGCATAATAAATATATTCCAAGAACAATAGATACCCCAATAGGTAAGGCAGGGGTTGCATATGTATGTATTTTAAATGTGAGCTTGGATTATTTTTATTTTCTTCTAAAGTAGTTCTTAAATATAAGTGAGAATTCCACTTAAATATAAGTGTCTCCTGCACCAAGTGAATTAGAAGAAATGTATGCTTCACGTTGAACAAACCCAACTTACCTAACTGGTCCTCACAAGAGGCTAATTGGAGAGGGTCTGTTGGGAGGATCATGGACAGTCCAGGCAGCAGGCCAAGCAGCAAATCTGCCCTAAGTTTAGTCACTGGAATCTCGACAATCAAACTAAAAATATTGACAATTATTTATTTATAGGGTGCTAAGTTTCTATACATGTGGTTATCGATTTTGGATTCCATTTCAGTCTACTCTGGAGAGCCTGCTTGTTCTTTGATGACATGTGGATTGGGGAAGCAGTGAGTCCTATAGTGACTTGGTTGAGCAGGGAGAGGCTCACAGAACAACTGTGATACTCTTGCCCCGATGTCTCCCAGTCACGCGGCTCTAGCATCAGTTCCAACCCAACATCAACGGCAACCAAAGCCATTCCAAAAGCTGGATGAAACCACAGGGTGAAGATGGAATTCTAGGAGTCTGTCTTCATCTGTGGCTTATATTTTGATTTTTCTAATTATAATGGTGACGATAAGAAACCATGCTAGAGACCATGAGAGGTGTTTTAATATCTCACTTAATTTACATAAAAACCTTCAAAATTATATATTATTATTCCCCAGTGGAAATGGGGACAATGAGGCTGAGAAAAGTTAAGATAATTTCCCAAAAATTATGGGATGAAAGAGGAAAAGCAGTCCGCACAGAAGCTCTTTGCCACCTGACAGGTGCCGACAGGTGCTGCCAGGGCCTGGAGCTCGCTCTGGGTGCTGGGGTTTTGTATCTGTTTCCTTGGCCAGTGTTCCCACAGCGTCTCCCATGGGAGGCTCGCTCATTCCTGAGAAATGTCTTAGCAGAGAGAGCATTTTCCTGGCCTGTGCACCTTATAAGAGATCCCAGGATAAGCCTCGCTCCCACCTGTCACCCCGCTTAGTGATTCTGATGCTATTGACCCTGCTCCCTGGGCTGTTCTTACATCCCCTTGACTTACTTTTACAGCTTAAAGTGTGTCCTTCTTAATCCCAGGCCCCCACACATGCATGTTAATCCATAATAAATGCTCAGTAAATGTTTATCATCTAAATGACTGGATTCTGACAGACAGTATCTAAGTACAGATGGCCCTTCAGACCAAGAGAGGGAGACCCTGCTCACACTCAAGGTCAACCACACAGAGCAAAGAGAGGCTGGACAGAGGCTCTGTCCTCCAGGCAGCCAGAGCACTAGCACACTCCTGGGGGAGCAGGCTATTAGGGCTCTGACCTGTGAACACGATGTGGGCAACCTCTGCAGTGCCCCCAGGAAGGCATGGCCACTGCATGTGCACCTCCTTCCAGTGCAGCCCATCCCCAGCTGCACTCAGAGCCCCTCCTTCCAGTGCAGCCCATCCCCCTCTGTTCACTCAGAGCCTCTCCTTCCAGTGCAGCCCATCCCCCTCTGTTCACTCAGAGCCTCTCCTTCCAGTGCAGCCCATCCCCCTCTGCATTCAGAGCCCATCCTTCCAGTGCAGCCCATCCCCTTTTGTGCACTCAAAGCCTCTCCTTCCAAGTGCCTTTGAAATAAGAAAGCGAGAAGCCCTACCGTGCCTCTGTAAGAAATAGAAGTTTCTTCAAACACACCGCCATCTAAGTTTGGAGCTTTTTCTCAAGCTCAGGAAGTATGATCACTGTCATTTGATAAGTAATCCATCTCATGTGTAATTCAGGGCAGTGCTTCCCGTCTGTAGGGCAGTCACAACAATTCCTGGTGACTGTGCTTTATCTGGTGAGAAGCCAAGAGACATCACTCTGCTTTGGGGAGAAGACGTGGATTAAATCATGCAAAATGTTTGACTGGAATAATAGAGATGTGTAATTGTAACAACTTCCTCACTGTGGTTATGCAAGCCTCAGTGTGTAATATTAGTATGCACACCTGCAAATATCCAGCTCAGTGCCAAACAAATATGAAATCCCCTTGATTCATGAAGGAACACACTCCAATCCAAGTCCACATCCACTGACTGCGGTGCCCGCTCCCCCACGGCCTTGCCGAGGCACCGCCTGTGAGGAGAGTGCGCAGGGACACCCACTTTCCATGTGACCGATCGGAAGCACGGGGAGATGGACACTGCTTGCCTTTGCCTTACGGGAAGTTGGACGGATCGATTAGTACTTTCCTGTGCTTGGAACAGATAGTCCTAAACCGACTTGTACCCGGGCAGCGGCCTCCGGGGTGGGCTGTGCTTACACCTGGAGCAGGAGAGGGGCCAGGGCACCAGGTCCCCTCCTCCCTGCCCCGCCTGTGGGCGCGGGTCTCTCAGCACACCCTCCTCTGAAGAACGGCTTTCCCTGGATGACACGCATCTACCTGCCTGCTGTCCAGCACTGTCACAGCTGAGCATGCCGACTCTCCCAGGAGGGCGCCTTGAAGACAGACACCCGCCCGCCACACGTCTGTCTGTCCCCTGGGCACCAGTCAAGGTCTCCTCAGAGCTGGTTCCAGACCAGCCCGTCTTCTTCCTCAACAGAAAGAGGCCGAAAGTGTGGCTCAGACAAACCAGCCCCCCTGTGTCTGCTTCTTCTTTGCTTCCCTGAATCTCTCAGAGATGCCTTTGTCAGTCTTGCAGGCACAGAACAGGCCTTTCTTTGTTAGCCATCCCCCTGTTACTCACAGTCCTGGAGGGCGCGGAATGTTTATGTGGGAAGGTCAACGGAGATCTGGCTGATCAGGTGTATTGCTTCACATAAGTTAAAAGCAATGAGAAAGCCAAGTTTCCCTCAGGTTTTATTGGTTATGCCAGGTTGTTTCTTTGAAATACGTTGTGGGGTTTGGTTTGGTTTTTAATTATCTCACTAATTCTTTTGGTATGTTTTTATTAAATTTATTGCGATGACTTTGGTTAATAGGATCATGTTTCAAGTGTATAATTCTACCATACGTGATCTGAACATTGCATTGTGTGCCCACCACCCAAAGTCAGATCATCTCACATCGCCATATAGTTGGTGCCCTTGACCCTCTGCCACCAATCACCCCTTTCCCTCTGGTGACCACTTAAATAGATTCTGAGTGCAAAGTGACGTCATAAAAGGCCACAGATTTCAGAGTCCAAAATGCTGTGGATCCACTCAAACTCAGCCCCTTGCTTCCCTGCATTTAACATATTTCCTCTGACACCTGCCAGGAGGTTGGCCCTGGCTAATCCTCAGGCCAGCAGTGATCAGGGATATGACTCCTGCTCTCAAAAGTTTGAGCTCCAAAAGTGGTGGGGGAGGCATAAAAATATGAACGTGCTGCATCAGTGCTATGCCAGAGAAAGTCCAGGAAGTTGGGAAGCCTGCGGGAAGTGAGCTGACGTGTGGGGACCATAGTGGGCTACGTGAACTAAACCCTGTAATAGACGAGTCGTCGTTGTCACCATTCCAGCCTTAGTGTAATAACATAACACAGGAGAATCAGTGGCCAGAGGAACCAGGAGAGGGGCAGGTATCTTGCTTTGAAGAAGAGATGATTCGTATACAAATAATTGAGTATCTGAAGGCTCTCTGCCTTCTGTGTCTTGAAAATCCGCTGGTGCTTTCCTACCAAGGAAATCTCCATGGACTCTATTCCAGAAACTGGGAGCTACTAAACAAGTTATAAGTCTTATATCAAATGTAAATTATTGAATAACTTATTTGATTTACCCATTTTTTAAATTTATCTTTACTGTTGAGAGTATTACAGAAGTCCCCTCCCCCCCATTGACTTCCTTCCCAGGCCTTCACCACACTATTGTCTGTGTCCATGGGCTATGCATATATGTATATAAGTTTTTTGGTTAATCTCTTCTAGCCCCTCCTCCCCCCTTCCCTCTGAGATTTGTCAGTCTGTTCCATGCTTCTATGTCTCTGAATCCATTTTGTTCATCAGTTAGTTTTGTTCATGTAAGTGAGATCATGTGATACTTATCTTTCTCTAACTAGCTTATTTCACTTAACATAATACTCTCTGGGTCCCTACATGCTGTCTCAAAGGGTGAAAGATCCTTCTTTTTTACTGCTGCATAGTATTTCATGGTGTAAATGTACCACAGCTGTTTTATCCACTCATCTTCTGATGGGCACTTGGACTGTTTCCAGAGCTTAACTATTGCAAATTGTGCTGGTATGAACATAGGGGTGCATACATTCTTTCTGATTGGTTTTTTAAGTTTCTTAGGATATATTTCCAAAAATTGGGTCACTGGGTCAAATGGCAGTTCCATTTTTAATTTTTTGAGGAAAATCCATACTATCTAATCTAATAAAAGAGAAACATGCAAATTGACCATACCTTTGCTATGCCCCAAGCCACGCCCACCAGCCAATCAGAGCGACTATATGCAAATTAACCCAACCAAGATGGCGGCCAGCAGCCACAGAGCTGGAGCAAGCAGGAGGCTTGGTTGCCCCGGCAATGGAGGAAGCTAAGCTTCCCATCTGCCCTGGCTGGCTCTGGACTCTGCTGAAGGCAACAAAGTTTCAATTATAGAAAACAAATAAATCCCAGATACCTGCTTCCAGCCAGCCTCCACTGGGAGCTTGGGTGGCTGGGGGCCATGACCAGCCTGCAAACAGCAATCAGCACTTACCCAGGCTGGGCAGGCACCCCAGGGGGGACCACACCCTGAAGTAGCTGTGGCCAGCCTGCAAACAGCCATCAGCCCCTCACCCAGACTGGCCAGGCACCCCAGCGGGACTGCCACCCTGATCCAGGACACCCTTCATGGCAAACCAGCCAGCCCCCACCCATGCACCAGGCCTCTATCCTATATAATAAAAAGGTAATATGCAAATTGACCCTAACAGCAGAATGACTGGGAATGACTGGTCACTATGACACACACTGACCACCAGGGGGCAGACGCTCAATGCAGGAGCTGCACCCTGGTGGTCAGTACGTTCCCACAGGGGGAGCTCTGCTCAGCCACAAGCCAGGCTGACGGCTGCCAATACAGCGGTGGTGGTGGGAGCCTCTCCCGCCTCCTCAGCAACGCTAAGGGTGTCCGACTGCAGCTTAGGCCTGCTCCCCGCTGGCAAGTGGGCATCCCCCAAGGGCTCCCAGGCTGCCAGAGGGATGTCTGACTGCCAATTTAGGCCCAGCCCCCTGGGGAGCAGGCCTAAGCCAGCAGGTGGTTATCCCCTGAGGGCTCCCAGACTATAAGAGGGCACAGGCCGGGCTGAGGCACGCCCCCCCCCCCGAGTGCACAAATTTTTGTGCACCAGTTCTCTAGTTTTCTGTAACAGCTGCACCAGTCTGCACTCCCACCAGCAGAGCACTAGGGTTTCCCTTTTCTCCATATCCTCACCATCACTTATCATTTGTTGATTTGTCTACATAGCCATTCTGACAGGTGTGAGGTGATACTTCATTGTCATTTTAATTTGCATCTCTCTGATGATCAGTGACTTTGAGCATGTTTTCATATGTCCCTTGGCCATCTGTATGTATATTTGGGAGAAGTGTCTCTTTAGGTCCTTTGCACATTTTTTAATTGGATTGTTTGTCTTCCTTTCGTTGAGTTGTATATGTTCTTATATTTTGGATATTAACCCTTTATCAGGTGTATCATTGGCATATATGTTCTCCCATACAGTGGGCTCCCTTTCATTTAGTTGATGGTTTGTTTTGCTGTGTAGGAGCTTTTTATTTTTATATCGTTCCGTTTGTTTATTTTCTCCTTAGTTTTCCCTTGCATTAGGAGATGTATTGGCAAACATTTTTGCTACTAGAAATATCTGAGCTTTTGCTGCCTATGGTTTCTTCTAGGATTTTTAAGGTTTTACTAGAGGCCCACTGCACGAAATTCGTGCAAGAGTAGACCTTCCTTCCCCCAGCTGCCGGCACTGGCTTCCCTCTGGCACCTGGGACCTGGACTTCCCTCCAGCGTCTGGCAGGCACCCGAGTCCTGGGCTTCCTTCCCAGCCCAGGCTTCATCCGAAAGGTCGTCTGGAAGGACATCCAGAAGGATGTCCAGTCTAATTAGCATAATGTGCTTTTATTATTATAGATGACTTACATTTAAGTCTTTTATCCATTTTGAGTTTATTCTTGTGAATGGTGTAAGTTGGTGATCTAGTTTAATTTTTTTGCATGTCTCTGTCCAATTTTCCCATCACCATTTATTGAAGAGACAGTCTTAACTCCATTGTATGCTCTTGCCTCCTTTGTCAAATATTAATTTAGTGTAATGGCTTGGGTTGATTTCTGGGTCTCTGTTCTGTTCCATTGCTCTATATGCCTGTTCTTGTGCCAGTACAGGCTGTTTTGATTACAATTGCTTTGTAGTATAATTTACCCATTTTAATGACCCAAATGAAACATTTTAAGGCAATAATTGTCCCTAATATTTTCATTCATTTTCTACCAAATTTGTTTAAGATCTTATGAAAGAAAACAAGTTGTTAAACATACCAAATAAAGTGTGCTTGCCCAGGAAATGTCTGCTCAGCAATCAGGAGTCAGGCCAGAAGACCAGAATCCGGTCTAGCTGGTTCACGCAGAAATCAGTTTAACACAAGGAGCTGGAGGCTCAGGGAAACCAGCAGGCGCTAGGGTGCAGGCTCGCGGGCCTGTGTTGGTTCTCAGGGACCAGGAGGCAGGTGCGGGGGAGGCGGGGCAGGTGCGGGGGAGGCGGGGCAGGGCGGGGGAGGCGGGGCAGGTGCGGGGGAGGCGGGGCAGGTGCAGGTGCAGGAGAGGCGGGGCAGGGCGGGGGAGGCGGGGCAGGTGCAGGTGCAGGAGAGGCGGGCAGGGCGGGGGAGGCGGGGCAGGTGCGGGGGAGGCGGGGGAGGGGGGGGGAGGCGGGGCAGGTGCAGGAGAGGCGGGGCAGGTGCAGGAGAGGCGGGGCAGGTGCAGGAGAGGCGGGGCAGGGCGGGGGAGGCGGGGCAGGTGCAGGAGAGGCGGGGCAGGGGGGGGGAGGCGGGGCAGGGGGGGGAGGCGGGGCAGGTGCGGGGGAGGCGGGGCAGGGCGGGGGAGGCGGGGCAGGTGCGGGGGAGGCGGGGCAGGGCGGGGGAGGCGGGGCAGGTGCAGGAGAGGCGGGGCAGGTGCAGGAGAGGCGGGGCAGGTGCAGGAGAGGCGGGGCAGGGCGGGGGAGGCGGGGCAGGTGCAGGAGAGGCGGGCAGGGCGGGGGAGGCGGGGCAGGGCGGGGGAGGCGGGGCAGGTGCACAGCGGTGCAGGGCCAGGCTCAGTGCCCTGATGCCGCCTCCCCTAACCACAGCGCCTGCGGCAGCCCAGCCGCGAGGCCGGAGCATGAGGACTGTCCTCGGCCATTGGAAGACTTTTGAACTTGAAGTCCCAACGCTGTCCAGCCTACAGCTTTCTGCTCGATGGCTCGTCCCTCGAACGTCTCCGCCTCCCTTCGCTCCCTCCACGCAGTCCCGCAGGTCTTCCTCCGCCCGCACCCCGCCCTCCTCCCGCTCTTGTTTGTTCTTGCAGATGCTGCCCGTGCACAGATCTCACATGCTATTGACTCTATTCCCGTGCTTCACATAACATTGCTTTTCACTGAAACTGTTATAAAGTCCGTAATTTGGCCGATGCTCTTACTTTACTATCTTCTTACAAATTACTTTGTCTAGACGTTATTGAAAGGTATTTTCTGAAAAAAAAAATCTTTAGGAACATACCTGTGTAAAGCAAGTTTCAGAATGGAGATTTTTATTTAGATTACCCAAAAAATGCTATTAATATTTTTCCTTCCCGGGTTGCACATGGACTTGATTGGCACAGTGGGGCAGTACCAACCATGCTGCCCAGAACCAGAGAGAACTGATGTCCAGAGGCTTGATTTCATGCTGCGCTTGGTACCTGAGACCCCAGGTGAGGTGGAGAGTGACAGGCACATCGTCCAACCAACCACAGGCTCAGGGGCCGTCCCATGTCGATCAGCTGCCAGTGCCCGGCCGACCGCAGATGCAGGAGAGAGCCCTGAGTGTGCCCCCTGGGCACAGAATCGTGAGGTAAAGTAAATGGTGGTGGATTTGGGGCACCAAGTGTTACAGCAATTTTTTTAACGCAGCAATAGATAATCAACTCAGAAATTTGAGCTGTTTTCCTTCATTTGACCAAAAAGCAAACAGGAAATTTGGTCCCCAAATAAAAGCAAATTCTAGAATATAGACCAAGCTTCTTATAAATAAATTTAGCCCGATCTTTTACAATTCATCATCATCTTTCCCTTGCCTGGAATGCTGCCACTCAGCCCCCAAGCCCCACCCACGTCTGCCCTGCCCCACTTACTTCCTCACAAGCCTCTTCATAGTGGTCAGCTTCTGGGGGTGGGGGGGGGGGGGGCTCTCCTAAACCCTTCAGGAAAGAAAGAAATCACTTCATCCTGACGCTACGCCTGTGTAGCTCATACCTCTGCTGGAGTGTTCATGTGATTAATAAGCCTCACGGACCCTCACACTCCACCTTCACTAGAACCGCACCCCTCAAGCCTGTGACTGTGTCTGACTAATTCAGGCATAGAATGATGGCCCACAGAAGCAAGCACTCAGGAGAGAGGTGGGGGAGGGGAGTCTCACAGCACCTGACTGGGTTATAGATCACATATAATCGAATGCATACATATTAAATGTAGACCACTGAACTTTGACAGATAGAATACACCCAATGTAAGCACCATGATAAGGAACATTTCCAACACCCCAGAAAGTTCCCTCCTGTTCCTTTCCAGTCAACTCCTCGAAAACTCCCAACCCCACCCTGCCACCCAGAGACCACCGCTGTTCTGATGTGTATCCGCATGGATCAGCTTGGTCTGTTCTTTCACTTCATAGAAAAGAAATCAATAATTATGGATTATTTTGTGTCTGGCTTCTTTCTCTTCAATAGAGTGGTTTTAAGATACATTCATGCCATTTCCCACGTCAGTTGTCTGGTCCTTTGTATGAATAAGCCACAATTTTAACTATTTTCTTGATAACAGGCATTTGGGTTATTTCCAGTTTTGAGCTAATTATGAATAAAGTTGCTCCACAGTACAACACAGGTCTTGATGTGGACATAAGCTTTCAGTTCCATGGGTGCTTCTAGGAGTGGGGTTGCTGAGCCACAGAGTAAATACCTATTTAACTATGTTACAAAATGCCCAAAGGCTTCCTAAAGTGGTTGTAACATTTGCAGTCCCATCAGCAATACAGGAGTACCCCTTGCTCCATTGCAATCCTGGGAGAAGGCAGTGGTGTGGCCTCAGTGTGTGTGTCCAGAGAACTGCTGGTCCTCACAGTGAACACGAAGCGAACGTTGAGGAGATGACGTGCGCAGTAATGTAGCACGGCAACAAGTGTCAGCATGGCTCCCAGTTAACCAGGCAGCTCGCTGTGTGTACTAAGGAACTAGACTAACCCACCTGTAGCATTCCTGCTACCAGGGGCTCAGTACGCGCTAACGTTTCTTCCTAGCCTAGTGTTTACCATTATAATGAGGAGTTCTGTTGTCAAGCATTTTCAAGGCTGTACATCACTAGGACAAATGCAGCATTTCCTTAAATTCAAAGCATTTGAAGGTGGAGGGGATGTGACAAAGGGGCCTGCTTCTCTTCTTGAGGAGAGTGCGGAGTTCCTGTGAGCTGAGAGCCCCGGAACCCACAGTGGTGATGGGACCGGCTCAGCTCTGGTTTCAGATGCTTCCCTGGGGGTGAAGTTGCCTCTTTCTAGTGACTCATGAGGGTGTTTCAACTTTGTTCAAATAATAAAGGTGGAAATGCCAAAATGTTAAGACAGAAACATGAGCTCATTGCCAGATTTCCATAACAATACGAGCAAGGCTTTTTCTGGGACACTGCCTGGGGACAAAGGAATGGACTAGTTGACATTCATAAACCCTCTAGTATGATTGTTCTGTGAGATCAGGCTGGGCAAACAGGAACTTTCCATAACTTGCCATACCTGGAATCACATAGCTGGTAGTTCTCCACAGAAATCAAGTGAGGTGGAGAATTTAGGAAGTAGCTTATGAATTAAATGCAGTAATTTAACTCAGGTATAGAACCCTACAAGAAAATTAACTTAATAATTCATTAGACAGACTTGATAATAATTATCAAAATTCACTACATTTGTCTAGCTGTGTAGAGACAGTTTGCAACCACTCATAACAGTGTCAATTGTTTTAAAATTACATACAGTTTTGAATGTAGGCTATTTTTGGTGAATATTCAAATTAAAATATATTTCAAAATATTCAAATTAAAATATATTTGCAAACCTTAGGTATAACTAAGTACCTAGCAAGGGTGTGTTTAAACTTCTTCCCTTTAACACATTTACTTGTTTGATGGGACTTATCGGATGCCTGCAGGTGCTGATGGCACAGCTGGGCCCAGCAGGGCCTGTGCTGCTCACCTGCTCTGTAGCCGGGGTCGGAGCCCAGCTGTGCTGCTCATTAACTCTGTAACTTCAGGTAAATTACTTGGCTCCTTAAGGTTTCAACTTTTTTATATGGGAGGAGATAACCGACCCTCTGATAAGGCCTGATGAGCATTAAGTGAAATAACACATGTAATGGGACAGACGTCAATGTCTCTGATCATGTTTGTAGGATCATCCAATAACTGAGTAAATGAGCCCAGGAATCTACAAATGGGTGGACACAGCATAATCTGTGGTTCAACTAGTACATGACCTATGAGCAACTTTGCTGTAAGCATACGGGAGTCAGGATAGGGTTTGGACTTGTACTGCCTGAGAGATTTGACTAAACATTTTAGAGATAATAATTTGACAAGGATGTCTAAAATAGATGCTGCGATCCTACTGTCAAGATGTGGAAGACAGGACTCATTTCAGAAGAGACTGAAGAGTTATGACAAGTCGTGGCCTAAAATTTAAAAAGTAAAAATAAATTAAGCAGAGTCTGTGGGTTGGGTGTCAGTGTTATATCAATGATGAGTCCCTGACTGGGAGGTTTGAACGGTGGTCACATAGGAGTGTCCTTGTTTGGAAACACAGTGGACACGGGACATCAAGTTTGTGGCTGCTCTCAGCCAGTTCAGGAAAAGAATGATAATTAGTTACACACAGGGAGACAGAGAGGGAGCAAACACAGTGAAATGTAAAATGTGATCCAACTGGGGGACCTTAATGACCAGACACTGATTTCTTTGTAGCGTTCTTGTAACTTTTCTGTAAGTTTTAAATTATTTCAAAATAAGTTGGTTTCTTTTTAAATTTCTAACAAGTGTGTAGGGAGATTCACATGAGGGAGATTTATAAATCAATTTCAGAACTGAGGGTCAATGAAACCTGTGATTTCTTTGATATCAAGAAAAATATGGACAACATTATTCACACAAGTGCTCTCTGGGCTCCTGATGGCCCCCTGTGGGTGGGCTTCCCCTGCTCACACACTCTTGAGTAGCCATCTGGACTCCAGGTGCATTGCTCACCACCTCCTCTGGCCAAACCCGAAGTCATTACAGAGTAAAGCCTGCTCCAGGGCTCAGACATGCTGGTGCGAACGAGAAGGAAGAAGAAGAAGGAAGGACAGGGAGCAGCAAGAAGAATCAAAGAAAGGAATAGCTCATCCATGTACTAAGCATAAGGGAAGTTAAAGGAGTGATAGCACCTTAATAAAACAGGAAGTAGGAAGAAGCTTCTCAATTGGAGATAAAGAAGATAAATTTGTTTTTAAGTAGATTGATAAGAAATCAATCACAGGGCATTCCACAGTAAAACCCCAGCGGACTGTAGGAATCTGGGGCTCAAACCTACAGGTGAAATAAACTCTGGCTTCTAACTAAAGAACTAATAATACTCCTTCTCCGAAGATTTTCAAGTTGCTCTATATTACCTGTATCCCTCAGGCCTAAGAAGTGAAATAAAGCTTTCACCGTTGGTCAATGTGAGTATTGGGAAGCAATGACATCCTCACATTGGGTCAAGGATCAATATATTTGCTTCACACACATTGGCGTTTGAGATACACATTGAGATGACCAACAGCTATTATCATAAACCAACAACCACTTTCATTAGCAATTGGGTGTATTTTTCATCAAGACTAAGAACACCTTGGTATAGCTCAGAAATTCCTAAAACATTAGGTTCCAATCATTGATAAATTTAGAATATAGGGGGAAATCCAGGGGAAAGCAGCTTAGCCAGAGAGCTAATTGTATATAGACAATCTTCTTTAAGAAATGCACTTCTAATCTCCTTACATAACAGTAGATCATGATGTTCAATTAACCAAAGTGCTTTCATTAGCTCACTGGATGATAAAAGATCAATAAATAAGCAATGATAGTCCATAATTGGAACCAAACACTGAAGCAGGCCTAGCAACTTAGTGAAAAAATGTAAAGGAATGAAGAAACTTCCGTAGTTACCCCCCAATAGTCATGCAACAAGTTCATCAGGATTGGATTATGTTTATGAAATACTAACATAAGGATTTTTTCAAAACATTTATTCTATTAGTCACAGTCTAAGCCAATATAGCATTCATTAGTCACAGATGCCACTAGTTAGTAACAATCTCCTGAAGGCATTTTCACCCTTAATATCTGTTACATTCACTGCTCATACATTTTAATTATAAATTGAAAGCAATAAGCATTTCTACTTACTGAAATACTATATTTAAAATCACTTTAGCCACATCAGCTGAGTGGCATTGCATCCAATCCCATTACACCTGCAGGTGACTGAAAACATCTAAATTGTCTAAATTTGTCATCCCACTGGCAAATACTTCTAAATACTGTGCTACATATTTTATGATGGAAATGTCGCTAAGTATGAGTTGCTATAAATCCACTTGTAAGATCCTTCAATGTCATCAACTCAAGCAAAATAAATACATTTGGAAGTTTTACTGGATATTTACTTTTTGAACTTAGTGTTTTGCTAAAATGAAAAGAACATTAAATCAGTGTCTTTGGTTCCTTTTGGAGGCAATATGGACTATGGTTCATATTTAGTTTAAAGAAAATTGTGTATGTACTTCCTAGTTACTGTTGATATTCACCAGTAATTTACTGAGGCTTGGCTGTGTGCCTGCGAAGGGCACTGTGTGGCCGCACTGCCTGCCGCTCACTGTGATATGGTAACTAGCTAACGGGTAACTAACAGGACGATGTTTTGGTGTCTGGAATGTCCCACCGTGGCACGTGGTCTCTGGGAGTCCCTCCTCCTTGCAGCCTGTGATGAGCATTAACTCCGCTTCAGCTTTGCTCTCATTTGCTGTGCACTGACCCCTGGGCACACTCGGCCGCCTGCTCTTCTCAGCTAGAGGACAGTGCTCACAACTTCCATGGCTGACACCGAATGGTAATTGTTGATGCCTCTTCTCTCTCAAGAATCTGTGTGTCCCTGGGCATGTGATGGTTATGTCTGAATGCCCCACGGCGGCTAGCAAGCACCTAACACAGCCGTGGGCAAACTACGGCCCTCGGGCCGGATCTGGCCCATTTGAAATGAATAAAACTAAAAAAAAAAAAAGACCGTACCCTTTTATGTAATGATGTTTACTTTGAATTTATATTAGTTCACACAAACACTCCATCCATGCTTTTGTTCCGGCCCTCCGGTCCAGTTTAAGAACCCATTGTGGCCCTCGAGTCAAAAAGTTTGCCCACCCCTGACCTAACAGTAAAACCTCAAGTGCTTAGTGCTCGATGCGATCGTGTGCTTTAGTAAGCAGAGTATTTAAAATGTCGTGCCCGTCAGAAACACCCTCTGTGTTACCCCGGTAATTCCTGAGCGTTTGCTGAGCAGATGCTTTTCCCGTGCCTTGAATCCAGGAGCCCGCGTAGCCTTCCCCAGGCCCCGGCCTGCTAGTCTGCCTCTGCCTTGCAGAAGATGCCAGCGCCTGCCCGCAGGGGCCCAGCCCGGCGCCCCCTCCAGTCTGACCGTGGGAAGTGCTCTCAGTACCCACTGCCCTGCCGTTCACCTCTGCGGAGTGGCCAGTGGCCAAGCTCTCATCTTCCCCTGCAAATAGAACTCCCCCAAACCCTGGGGAAAACAGCTTCTCACTATTTTGATTTAAGTTATTGTTTGAGGTTATCTGCTATAAACGCCCATTATAACTCAGTGGTCGCTCTTTTCCCATTAATATTCAGATTTTGAAAATTTAATTCAGAAGGATCTCAAAGAGTAAGTTAAATGTTGCTTTCTTTCGTAGACCTGGGGAGACTACACCCTTAGCTGGAAGTTTGTTTCCAATAGTCTGCCAGCAAAAAAGAAAGTGCAGCCCATGCCAGCTTCGGAACAGAGGAAACCGTGGTTGGAGACGTACTAGAAAGTGCTCTGCACCCAAAATCTCCCTCGGGTGGGATGTCTGAAACCCGCCCTAAGCATTCCTTCCAAGGGAGCGGCACTTCTCAAACTTGCTTCCTGTTAAGTGGGAACTGTATTATGGACCCTCAGCATCGACTTGAATGACTTTATAGGAATAATATGCAAATACATCCCAGCCTGAAACGAGGGGTACACTCCACTTGCTGGTATCTTTGTTGTTGTTGGAAATCCTTAGGGAGGATATCTTCCCATTGATTTTTAGAGAGAGTGGGAGGGGGAAGGGACGGGGAGAGAAAGAAACATTGATGTGAGAGAGCCCCCTTGACTGGTTGCCTCCCAAATGCGCTCTGACCGAGGCCAGGGATCCAGCCTGCAGCCCAGGTTACATGCCTTTGATTGGGAATCGGACCCACGACCCTTTGGCGGGAGGCCTACTCTCCAGCCCCTGAGCACACCCGCCTTCTCCATACTGGGCAGCTAACGCCTGTCTGCAAACGTAGCATAAAACGTGAACATCCGATTGCGGAAAAGCCCCGATGGGCTGGACAGCGCTGGCCGAGGCTGCTGCTAGTCCCAGAGGGCAGGCGGCTGCTGGATGTGGCCTCCCTTCCTCTCTCCTGTTGGGGAGACCCACTTCCCGGAGGTCCCAGGCCGGAGACGCGGTGCCTTCAGACAGTGCGGGTGGCGGCACGTGGCGGGAGGACTGCAGAGCCTCGCCCAGGCCGGCACAGGGGGACGCCGGGCTGCAGGAGCATCTGTGCGGTGCGTGCTGTGGGCAGAACCGAGGAAACGCACATTTGCTTCCGAGCGCCAGGCAGGCAGGTGAGGACAGGGTGTCCGTCAGGGGCTTCCCGCCCTGCCCACCCAGCCCGTCTCTGCCCATCTGCAGGCGCCGCGGGGGGGGGGGGGGGGGGGGGGGGAGTGAAAGTGACAGGTCCGCCTGCGAGGCGCTCCCCCCCCCCCCGCCCCCCGTTGGTCACAATGGACCGCAATGCCTTCTGTGTTTATTTCCTGCTGGACCCCTGCCGGGTGGGAGTGCAGGTAATTTTTACAATTTATGAAAGTAATAATTCAATGGAACTGTCATTATCTAGATCTGCACAACAAGGAGTCGCATATGGCTTTCATGTTACTTCAGTGATTTTTAAGAGAATCATACACTTGTAAGAAAAATGATTTTCTCCAAACACTGTCTCTCCGGTTCTGGCTGAGTGGTGCTCCTGGGCACGAAGCAGGATGTGGCCGAATTGGCGTCACTGGGGCGGGACCCACTCCAGGACAACCACCCTCGGGAGAGGTCCTTTGGGCACAGACTGGCCAGCGGAGACAGTGTGAGGACAGGGAGCGAGGCGGACAGTGCCCTCCCTCTGGCCTCAGGGGGAACCAGCCCTGCAGACACCAGGTCTCAGGCATCAGCCTCCAGCGTTGGAGAAACAGCTTCTGTTGGGTCTCTGTCCGGTGGTGCTGGCTGAGCAGCCCTGCTTAACTCCGGTGTAGGCTCCTCAACCTGCAAGCGTTTGGGCGCCTACAGTGGGAAGCCATAGGTCTCACTTTTCATCATATTTCTAAGAAGCCCATTAATCTAATCAAACGATAAAATACCGATGCCTGGAAAAAAGAAAAATGCCGCCAGAACAGAAAGCAGAAACAACAGCTACTTCTCAGGCAGGACTAGAGCTGGGCCCTTGGGAGTGATGCCTGCTGCTTTATAATGTAGGGCTTTGTGCAAGCTCCATTTTTTCAATCATTTGCATGTGTTACTTTGATTACCATGCGATAGATGGAGATGGATAATGAGAAAGAAAAAACACACCAGTTAGCAATTTGATCATATTTAGTTCAGATCAAGGATAATGTTTTATTCAATCCTCTACTTATAAATATTCTCAGGGCATTTTGGCTCTCTCAAGTCCACAAACACAGATCAGATTGCCCAAGCAGACGTGCCCTGCTGCTCTTAAGCCAAAGCCCTGACGATTGCCTCCAAGAATTACCCAGAACAAAATCGGATTAAACAACTAATTGGCTTGTCTTGTAATGAAAAGAAAAACAACGGACATTTCTCTACCTGAAGACAGGCTCAGAAGAATAGCAGTTTCCTGAACCACGTCTCCAATGTCCAAGTCGCTGACAATGAAATTCAACAAGGTGCAGCCAAGAGGAGGGGACGATGAAAATAAACAAGTCCCCAGTCCCCGCAGCTCGCCTCTGCGGCCCAGGACTCAGGTATGCCCCTTACATTCCTGGCTGGGCTTTATCCTCAGCACTGGGGGCCCAGTGCTGCAACCCACAGTTCCTTTCAAGGTACACTCTGCAGTGTAGAAGTAAGGTGACTAATGGCTGTGAGGGGACATAATAGAGATTGAGGAGGGGACAAGGGTCCCAGCAAATTCGGGGAGGGCAGAATAAGTGGCCCCAGTGTCAGTTAAAAAGGAGATCGGCTTACCTGCCACCACAGTCGTTACCGGAGGCTCTGTCCTGGTGATGTAAGTCTGTGGGGCCCTGTCGGGGCCTGGGCAGCTTCAGTCTTTGGTGGCCAGTCCCAGGAGGTCTGGGAGCTCCAACCCGGACCCAGAGGGTGGCCGTGCTGGACTGGCTGAGGCCTGACCTGGAGGGGCCAGACTGCAGTCTGATTTCCAGTGGCCTTCCTTCCTCACCTTGGGCAGGGCCCAGGCGGGGGTTTGAGCAGGACTTGGCTCAGTGTCCTTCCTTGCTGCATTTGAAGCATGGGCCCAGAGAAGGCTTAGCCCCTGGCTTACTATCGGTTGGAGGACCGGCACTTCTTTTGGGGTTCATGAGCGCGGTGGCTAGGAGCTGGAAGGCCTTCTTCTGGGCTTCACGCTTGGCCTGATCTCGCCTTTGGTTTTGGATTTGGGTCTCCTCATCTCTATTATTAAAGACCTTAAAGGTCAGGTTAATGAGGTCTTTTGAGAGGTTTGTGGACTTGTGTCTATATTTGGAAGTTTGCAACATATGTTGGGGACTGCTTGGGCTATAAAATGGGTGTTCAAAATAAGGGCTCCCTCTGGAGAGGGGGTCTAAGGTGGTCAATTTCTATAAGGCCCCTGTGAGGTAGGAGAGGAGGAGAGTTGTGATTCCGTCAGGGCCTTGAGTGATTTCATTAATTTTGTCATAATTGACCACAATGCCCTCAGTTCCTGCTGCCTCCCTCAGGGGTAGAATGGGCGCGGGAATTGAAGAGGCTGTTGAGGGTGGTCTTTGCGTGGCCTGAGAGCGAGTGTTCGGTGGGAAAGGCTGTTTTGGAGCTTGCATTCTTGGGATTTGGGCTCTCAGGGGCTGGGGGAGAAGGTGGTTGCTGGTTAGGAGGGTCTGGGTTTTGGGAATCTATTTACTGCTGGTGAGGGAGGTGTAAAGGGGTAGCGGTCAGTGGTCTGCTGGCTCAAAAGTAGATTCAGAATCAGAAGTGTTGTGGGGTGATGTTTTGAGTGAAGGAGAAAGATCTGATTAGTATGGCAGGGCTGAGAGAGAGGGCTGGGACTGGAGGGTGAAGAGGCCCCGACGGAGGGAGCCTCTGACCATTTTCCATTGCAGTGACAGCAATTATGTAACTTGTGCAATGTGGTAAAATTAAAAGCGCCATTTTCAAGCCATTGAGACTTATTATCTAGCTTATGTTGAGGTCAAACAGTGTCACACAAAAAAAATGAGGTGGTTGGGCATGGTCTCCCCCGCGAGTGTGCAGAGGGAGTAGGCGTGGCCCACGAGAGAGGAAGAGTGAGTGACAGACCACAGATCCAAAGGTGACTGTTTAGGGCAGGCATCCTCGCTGCTAAACCAATCACCATGAGAAAGGAGAGGTGACCCTCTGGACTGGGAGTCCCCAATCCAGAAGGACCCAAAGCCGAATGGCTGAGGAGCCTTCTGGACTAGTGCTAGGACTTTTGAGAAGTCGGTGAGAGAGAGTGGGCAGAAGACTCGAGATGAGGGGAATTGTGGAACGTCACTCACCTAGAGAAGACTGGCCGGTGTGGGATGGAGGGCCAGCAATGGAGGAGGAGAGATTCCCGATCTGGCGTCCTCCTTGGCTGGTGCGGGAGGGTCCACACAGGAGGGAGGCCTAATCGAGGCCGGCAATCGAGTCACCTGAGTAGGATGCAGAGGTAAACCCAGGTCGAGCTGCCACTGCCTACTGCTCTCCGAGTAGCAAACTTGACTGAAGCTGGGATGATGGCTCCCATCCTCATGGAACCCTCTCAGGTTTCAGTACCAAATGTTAGGGTCGCCGAAGGAGGAACGCACAAGGCCAAAAAGAGGTGAAGAATCATGAATTTATTAGGTCATCAGGATTAGATGGGCTGAGCCCCAAAATGGTGCCAGCACCCAAAGATGGGGAGTCAGAAGTTTTTAAATGACTCTATGAGGACCTTTTCTGGGCAGAGAATTCTGGGAAAGTCTGGAGGGGAGATCAGAATTCTGGGAAAGTCTGGAGGGGAGAGATAATGGTCTAAGCAAGTAGGATGTGGTCTAAGTGAATGGAATGTCCATTGTGAAGTGGTTTGAAGGTCAGTTCCCAGGGGAGGGACATCGATTCAATTATTTGATCAGACCTAACAATTAGTATTAATCACTTGTGTTTCTATAACAGATTTAAGCCCAAAGTGATCATTATATGATCACCAGTCACTTACCACTGTCTACAGAACTTCTTTATGAATTCCTCACTAGATTCACCTAAAGAGCTGCACGAAGTCTTTAGAGCAGTCATCATGTTCCCATGGGGAGAAGTGGGTGGAGGCGGTCAAGTACAAGCAGCTGCACATCAGGGACCAGAGGCGCAGGGCCGATGACTCCATGAGAGGAGCCTGGAGCCCAGAAACCACCGAGACGACTGGGCATTGGCCGTAGGAAGGTTGCTGACCCGTTCAGTTAACGGTGGCTCCTCACAATGGGAAGGTGAAGAGGGGCCCTGGCCTTCTCTCTAACCCAGTGGTTCTCAACCTGTGGGTCGAAACCCATTTGGCGGTCGAACGACCCTTTCACAGGGGTCGCCTAAGACCATCCTGCATATCAGATATTTACATTATGATTCATAACAGTAGCAACATTACAGTTATGAAGTAGCAACAAAAATAATTTTATGGTTGGGGATCACCACAACATGAGGCACTGTATTAAAGGGCCAGAAGGTTGAGAACCATTGCTCTAATCGGCACTTTAAACGTTATTTATTTTTTAGTTATCTTTATTGTTGAAAGTATTGCAGTATTACAGACTCCCCCCCCCCCCATGGACCCCTCCACCCACTCCCGTCCCCTCGCACTATTGTCTGTCCATGGGCTGTGTTTACAAACTCACACTGTCACGGATGTCGAGCCCGGTCCGTCCCTTTGGCTCGCCGGGCTGTGCTTTTCCTGGGGAAGTCGTGGTTATGTTCCCCCAGAGCACAGAACAGCAGCTACAGCGCAGCTGACAGCAATGCTGGGCCGGGCCACGTGCCCGCCTGCTGACCCTCCCGGGGGAAGGGGCTGGTTAGGAGGGCTGCTCACACAGCCAGCACATTGCAGAGCCGGATCGGACCCTGTTCCTGGACGCAGCCCTGAGATCCCAGGCACGAGGCCTGCTGTTCAGAACAGGAGGAGCGTCATGAGGAATCAGCTTCCCCAGTGGGGGAGGGGCGACGGAGAGAAGGCGGAGGGAGGGGAGAAGCTTCTGCACACACAGGGGTCCCCAGAGGGGCCGGGACTGGACCCAGGAGGGTGCTCCCGGAGGCCCCCCGGTAGCCCTGGGTGCTGTCAGTCACATTCAGACCTTGTCATGTTTGAGGAATCTTTCCATGAATATGTGGAAGAACAGTTTCCCTGCAGTTGCAAATGTTGAATGTTAAACATGACAAAGTTAAAACCATGCTTTCCTCCACAGAGACACCTCCTAGACATTGAAACAACACTTCTAACCACAGTATTCTAACCACAAACAGAGGGTCAAGCCCAATAAGAAAACATCTATGAATGAGTCAATCAGTTTACATTGTATTTTTTAAAGTGTCATTGAAATATTTAATTCTCGAACCAAAATGTTTTAGATAATTCACACTTACCAATAACAGCTAAATCAGAACTGCGACCTCCAGCTCACAGAGCCAGTCTCTCATCCCCCAGAATCAGACAGCGCCAGGACGGAATGTCTGTGACAGCGTCGCGCCCCACGCGACAGCACCTGCTGGAGCGGCTTTGTCTCTGCTTTGAAATGCACCAAGGGTCGCTGCCTTTCCCGCCTCTCGCTGGCCTGCCAGTCACCTAAGAACAGCCGCTTTGTCCAACACATGCGGCTATTGTGAGGCTTCAATTAAATCATCTGGTTAATTGGCCTCCGAGTTAGAAACGTCTCTGACACACAGTGTCTGTGTACAACATCAGACAACAAGGCCTAACGCCCTCAGGTCCTGTCCCTGCCGCTCCCTGCTCTCTTCCTCACGCCTTCCCGCCCGGCCCTCCTCCTGCACAGTCACACCTCAGGCTTCCACTGGCCATGCTTCGCTGCCTGGGCTATTTTCTCTGCCTCGTCCATCTGCAAAGAAAACTCCATCATTTTGTAAAATCAAGAGTTGCCTCCTTTTTGAGAGTGTGCTCCCCTTCCCTCTCCCCCGGTAGCCTGGAGCACAGCACCTTTCCCACCTGTCCTACAGCATCGTCTCACCCCCAGAGCGCTTGGTTGCAGGGACATGTTGTGTGTCTGCTCCCCGTGTTGTACTGGGAGCACCAAGGAGCCCTCTCTCCATATCCTCCCAGAGCCGGCTCTCCTCTCTCCTCATAGGAACACCCTCAGGTGTGCACTGTGAGACGCACTGACATTGGGGAAGCTTAGCCGGTCAGACAAATGGTGAGGGGGGGCGCAGGAGGGCATGCAGGGAAGACAGCAGTGCAGAGTGAAGGCACTAAACGCTCTCTTCTCCCGTCATTTTACCTTCTTGCCATAAAGACCTAGACCAGGACAAGCATCAGGCTGCAAGAGAGGAGGACCAGTCCCCGGAGGAAGGTGCGCCCAGGAGGAAGGTGCGCCTGGGAGGGGCGGCAACCTCCTGCCGGACGGAGTGTGCCTGTGGCCAGCGCTGCAAGGGCATGAGGGCGGCTGATCTTCCATTCCTGGGCAGAAATGATTGTTTTCACTGTGTCATAAACAAAGGGTCAATTCTAGTGATTGATCTGATGATGGAATGAAAAACTGCGTTGTATCTTACATTCAACTTCATCTTTATGTGACTTAGTCACGTACAATCTCTATTTTGCTTCTCAAAGGGAGAAAGCAAAAGTGAAAGGACGTCTCTCAAAGCCACGCTGACTTCCATCCCATCTGAAGAGGCCCATCTCAGAGCTCCAGGTCAGAGCTCCTCCTCCCCTCCCTCCCCCTAATCCAGAGCCCCAGGTCAGAGCTCCTCCCCGCCTGCCCCGCCCCCCCCTCCCCCCCCCCCCCCCCCCCCGCAAGCCAGAGGCCCAGGTCAGAGCCCAGGTCAGTGCCCAGCTGAGAGAAACAATAGAGGGGTGCACACGCTTCCCTGAACTCTGGGTCTGGGCAGCCGGCCTCGGGCCAGGCACCCTCCGCTGGACCACACTGGAGGCTGTTTGAAATCTGAATATTCATGAGAACATTCTTTCTTCATTCAGTCACTGATTCATAGATGCTTTTACATTTAATTGATTGAGGCAGCCTTGGTTAATAGCATTGCTTTCAGGTGTGCAGGGCTCGAAGTCAGCACCTGTGAGCTCTATCATGCTCGCCACCCAAGCCTACTTCCTTGTGTCCACAGGCATGTGACCCCTACTCAACCCTCCCTCTGTGCCACCCACCTGGTGTCTGTACCTATGAGTTGCTTTGTTTTGTTCATTTATTTTTTGTTTCATGTTCCACATCCTATCTAATAAAGAGGGAATATGCAAATTGACCATCACACTGTCACAAAGATGGTGGCACCCACAGCCAAGGGGGAGGGGTTTTCGTAATACAAGATGGCTGTGCCCACAGCGGAGGCCAAGTTCCCCTAACGAGCCTTAACAAACCATCAGCAGGGACCTGAGGCTGCACCCCCCACCTGGTGGGGCTTGACAGGGGACCTCAGACTGCGCCCTCAACCCAGTGGGGCTTGACGGGGGACCTGAGGCTGCAGCCCCTGCCCAGCAGGGCTTGACGGGGGAATCTCAGACCATGCCCCCTGCTCATCGGGGCTTGACAAGGGTGGGGATGGCTGGGTCTGGATCTCGCCCAATGGCGGTGGGGCCAGTTGGGTCTGTGTCTCGTGTGATTTTGAGGTGCACCATGGGTGGGTGGGGACTTGACTCTGGGTCTCACAGCATGCCCCAGACTCTGCCAAGAGGAAGATTTTCATATACATTTTACTAATTTTCTTTCATCTCTGATACTTCTATTGTAGAGAAAAGGCAAATAGCAATATTGAAATATTTCCTCTAGTTAATCCCCTTTTAATGTGCACAAATTTTGTGCACTGGGCAACTAGTATAAAGTAAAGTGAAATCAGACAGTTTTTCCCTTTTCTATCTGACTTATTTCACTTAGCATAATATTCTCACAATCCACCCATGTTGCCACAAAAGGAAATATTTCATCTTTTTAAGGCTGAGTAATATATCATTTTTATATGTGCCACCTCTTCTTTATCCAATCATCTGTCAGTGACACTCAGGCTGCTTCTGTATCATAGTTATTGGAAATCATGCTGCAATGAACATAGGGGTATATATAGTTTTACAAATTAGTGTTTTCATATTTGGGGGTATATACCCAGAAGAAGACTTGCTGGACCATATGGCAGGATATTCTTAATTTTTTAAGAAACCTCTATACCGTTTTCCATCTCTCCCCACCAATGCTTTTCATCCCCTCCCATGTGCCAGGTACTTGCCTATGGGCTGCAGATACGGTGTGGATAACAATCTGTGTGAACGCAGGCTCGTAATGAGCAGTGCCGTCTCAGATGAGGGTTACAAAATGACAACGCAGACGTGGCTGCACCTGTGTAAGGCTGTACTCACACCTCTGCTCTTCTCCCTGTAAACGCTCTCACTGGAAATGCATCTACTCTAAGGGGACCACTCTTGTTTCTATGTTGTGATTCCCGGTCCATCTCAGGCCAGTCCCTTTTAAAGGCCCTGCCCAGTGGTTTCCAAGTGGCACTGGCGCACACCTGTGTCCTGCTGCCATCACAGAAAGCGTGAATGAAGCTGCCTCTGCTTCAAAAAGCTCCCTCTCCTGATGGTTTCTGTTCCTGCTCCTGTCACTTCTTCAGTGTTCCAAGCCTGAACCCTCATTCCTGGTCTCCTCCTCTCCTTCAGTTACCCTGTGAAGGAGATTAGTCCCCAAACCTTTAGAAATGGCCTCAAGTCCACTCCATCCCTCTCCTGCACCACCCATACCGGCCTTGCCAGGAGCTCAGCCGACCTGCTCTCCACTCCCTCTATGTGAGCGGTTCTCAACCTGTGGGTCGCGACCCCTTTGGCGGTCGAACAACCCTTTCACAGGGATCGCCTAAGACTATCCTGCATATCATATATTTACATTACGATTCATAACAGTAGCAACATTACCGTGATGAAGTAGCAACAAAAATAATTTTATGGTTGGGGGTCATCACAACATGAGGAACTGTATTTAAAGGGCCAGAAGGTTGAGAACCACTGCTCTATGTGGTCTCTACAGGAGACTCTGTTTTCACCCGTCCCTCCCCTTTTCATGCAGCCCAAAGGCTGTGAGCAGATTACTAACCACCACAGGGATCTCACGTTTGCGCTCAGAGCCCCAAGAGCCTCCATGCTGCTTGCGGACAAAACCTAACTGATATGGCCTGACTGTAGGCCCCATGCAGTCCCTGCAGCCCCAGGATGAACGCTGCTCTGTGACCAGGAAAATGCTGAAAAGACAGAGCATCTCTGGGATGGAATGTGCTGTTGTTAAATATAAAACAGGAGATTAGTGTCGTAAAACCTGAGTAAATGGCTTTGTGTCTCACCTGTTAGACAGAATCCGCACACAATGATTTTTAAGGGCTTTCTGTTTTTATCAGAAAAAACTTTCAAACTGAGGCAAACTGGGTTTTTATTAGCCAAAACTTCTCTAAGGATAAAACTAAGAAATACGAGCAACATCCTATTAATAAAAGCATAGTATGCAAATTGTCCCCTCTAACGGGAGTTGTCTGGGAGTTTGACCAGGGGGCGGGGCCAGCCAGGGGAAGGGAGGGAGTACCCATCTGGCAGCTGGCAGCTGGCAGCCGCTAGCGACCCTACCAGTGCATGAATTTCATGCACTGGGCCTCTAGTTGTAAATAAAGAAGCAAGTCACAAGAACGGTTCTGAGTAAGCAAATTCCTGGCAGAAGATCCCCACAATTAAACACTGAAGAATGGCCCCATTCTCGCCACGCTTCACCCGTTTCAGCGGAAAGGAAAGGCTGAGGGGAGAAAATACCTCGTGCAGCAGGAGGCTCAACGACCTGGAGCAGCTGCAGGAAAGCCCCTGGCCCTCCCCTTCCCGCCTTTGAGAGGGTAACATGGGAAGACCGGTTCGTTTTCCTAAATTATTTTTTTTATCTCTCTACCCACTTTCAACAATGTAATCTTTTTAAAGGGGGGAGGAAATCCCTTTTGATTTGTGGGTTTTCTTTACTTGCTTCTTTTGAAGACTACACCTAGTCTCCCTTCGGGTGGGAATGTGTAGAACAGCAACCTGCTTCCTTAGACCAGCATCTGCTCTACCTTCTTTCTCATCGCATCACCTCAGCCCAGACGGCACAGCAGGTCTCCCATGGCCGGCCGCAGCGACCTGCAGAGCAGGAACAGTAAGCACCCTGCACCACGGCTGTCACATGAAAGCCGCCCAGTGCTACGTCCCCGCTGATGAGCAAGGCTTGGCTGATTCAGGATATTCAGGTGACGTGTCACTGAAAGAGAAAAACACTTAATAATCCTAAGGCTGGTTCCTGGTGGAAGTTACTCATGTCAAACTTCCCCACATGGTGAGATTCCTACACCAAGAGGACATACAACAGGTGTGGTCCTGCCCTGGCCGGTTGCTAGAGCGTCAGGAGGCCTGAAGGGTGGAAGGTCCGGTTTAGCTGGAGCCCCTGTCTTCCCCCACATCAAATGGCTCCCGTGTGAAAGGCACTCCCACAGAGGAGTGTGTGTGGCCAGCGATGGGGAACTAAGCCTACAAAATGTACTTTGAGAAAAGCATAACAAGAAGAATAAACATGTCACACTAAAGATGAACCTGGGTTTCATGCCATCAGCGTGGACTCCGTGAGGAGAGCTGGAGATTGGAGCCCGTCCCCATTATAGCATAGCTCATGGTGAGGCAGAGCTGTAGCTGGACTTGCCTGGGTGTTCTGTGGTTTCCGTCGTGGCTCCTGTCGCCTCCCAGGCTGACACGGGTGACAGCTGCCCTCGTCAGCGCATTTCATGTACACAGTACAGATTCTCACAGCGTCTTCAGAAGGGCCTTCCTCCTCCCCTTTCAAAAAAATCTGAAGATTAAATAATGCTTTTCAATTGCTGATAAAAACAAAATTGCAGGACCACTTTTTTTTAATCCTCACCTGAGGATATTTTATTTTTTCCATTGATTTTTAGAGAGAGTAAAAGGGAGGGGGAGAGAGACAGAGAAAGAGACATCAATGTGAGCAAGACACATTGATTGGTTGCCTCCTGCATGCACCCCTACCAGGGCCAGGGATCGAACCTGCAACAGAATCGAACCCATGACCCTTTGGTCCGTGAGCTGAATGGCCCCTCAAAGACATCCCCACCTCATCCCCAAAACCTAGGAATTTGTTACACAAGGAAATTGCTGATGCCGTTAAGGATAAACATGATGTGCTTTAGAGCTTGAAGTGATAACAATAATCTGTCACCACGCTTGATTGCCAAGGGACAGAGACCTCCGGGCACCGCCTGCGGCCAGCACTCAGCGTAAGGAAACCTGTGTGTACCTGAGCTGAAACGCCACTGGGCTGGAGATTGGAGCCCGTCCCCGTTATAGAATAGCTCACGGTGAGGCAGAACTGTAGCTGGACTTGCCTGGGTGTTCTGTGGTTTCCGCTGTGGCTCCTGTCGCCTCCCAGGCTGACACGGGTGACCGCTGCCTCTGCCTCTCACCACAGTCCATGCAGCTGCCCTCTCAGGCCCGTGGGTTTCTGTGCACAGCTGCTCCAGACTGCTCTCCGTCTCCCGGTCCAAACCCCAGAGCAGCCCGCTGACTGGACGGCAGCCCTGTTCCCATGGGCAGGCCCCTCCCACCACCATGAGGCGCCAGCTTCGGCTCAGGGGACAGATGTGGGGGCTGGGCCAGGTGAAGGACAAGTCAGGCTCTGGCTGATCAAACTCCTCAGTCTCCACCTGGTTCTGTTGTTCCTTTGTTTGTTTTCTTAATCCTCACCTGAGGATATTTTTCCATTGATGTTTAGAGAGTGGAAGGGAGAGGGAAAGTCAGAGAGGAACATCTAAGTGAGAGAAGCACATGGATTGGGTGCCTCCACGTGCCCCCACCAGAGCCTGGGCCAGGCTACGTGCCTGCAACCACAATAGGTTGCAGAATCAAACCTGGACCCTTCGGTCCGCAGGCCGTACTCTATCCACTGAGCCACACCAGCTACCTGTTTTTAAAACTCAAGCGAATCTAACCCATGTGGGTAGGGTGGGGTTTTTTCATTTTTTGGATAAAATGCCCTATTTTCTGTAGTTTGCACAATTCAAATATATTTGCATAATTCAATTAAATCAGCCCTGTGCTGTTAGGCTCTTTCTGCTGAAAACGTGGCTGACTTTCAGAAACAGCTTCGGCCTCCAGATCCCGGGCCTCGTGTGCCTGCAGACGCTCCAGGCGACCGAGCCGTGTCTGTCTTACACACACACCGAGCAGTGTGCTGGCGGAACGCTGTTTATGCTGCATTTTCCTGCATGAAGTCTTAGCTGATCCTCATGGAATCCCCAGGACAAAAGTGGTTACGGAGAGAGTCACCCGCTGGCCGGAGGATTCGTGGCCAGGATGCGCTCTGTGGGCCCAGCCCCATGGCTGGCACTCGCCCTAGCACCGCGCGTGTGTGAAAAGGGCTTCGCGAGGAACGGCCCAGGGAAAGGGCCTGCACCAAGCAGGATGGTGAGAGCAGACAGGATTCCCACCCTCACACGGACCAAGCTCCCTCAGACGGATCTGGTTCCTGTTTGTGGACTTGTTCATTTTTTTGCTTGCGATGATGTATCTTGGATGTTTTACAAAAAATCCCTCCAGGACATTTTAGCCGTGAGGCTGACTGGAGGACTCGAACCTTGCCCCTCCCTCGGGAGCGGCTCCAGCTCAGCTCCACCTGCACACACACCCCCCTTACCCCGCACCCCCCACCCCTCACTCCCCACACGCTGCAGCTGCCCCTACAGCCACGGGCTTCGCTGTTAGACAAGTTTTGTTGTTAGAATGTTTAGGGGTTTGTTTACTCATTTGTTTGTAAATCCCATGGATAGACCCTTCTTCTGCCTCTGGAACAGATGAAGAGTCTATTTCCTCTCTATGTGCCGGCCCTTGGAGGGGTTGGCACAACTGGCAGGTCACTGGTTCGCCTTGTCTTTGCAGTTGGGCTGTGAGTCCCCGGACCCGCGTGACCCGAGCTCTTGCTGTGCTGTCTCTGGGTGCAGGGGTCACGTGGCACGTCCCCACAACGAATTCCCACTGCGTTCTGCGGGTCTCAGCGGACCCTCCTGAGTTAGGCACTGTGTGCGTTGCTACAATGTTTGTCAACTTCCTCCAGGTCATCTGACAGGCTACCAAGATATAATAAAGTTCCCAGTGCAATCAGTGTTATAATTAAAATTATTCTAAGAACATTCTATATTCTGGCAGCTACAAAATTAACCACGAGCTGAGTCAGAAATGCAATCTTGGGTGCCAGGAAACGATCATTAATCATCCTTCTGAAAGCGGTGTCGTTCATCACGCGCTGCAGCGTTCTTCCTGAGGAGGACAGAGGAGGATCACTTACACACCCGAGCGAGGGAGCGCTCAGGCCTGGTCTCTGCTCATTCCTCTGGCGTCTAGCTGCTCAGGCGATGGTGTCTAACACAGGAGCTCTGCTCTGGACAAGCCCACAGTGCCCTTGGCGTTTTAAGAATTAGAATGTCCGCCTGTGAGAGCCTTGCCCACACCAACCCTTGCAACCAGCAGTGCATTTTCAAGTCTTCTTTTTTAAAACCCATCCCCCAACAGCCAGCCGCACCAGCGCCTAATTCAGCAGCCCTGTCCCCAAGTGGGTTCTTTCTCTGAACCCCCTTTCCCCGCAGTTACTTGGTGCCCCCGATGGAATGTGGAGGCGGGACTTCCCCATCACTTTCTTCCTCTGCGAAGGGGGCCATGTCTCGCCCCGGCCTGAGTCCCCAGGCCCTGCTGCGCCGGGCAGGCTGTTTGGAAGTGGATCCCAGGGCCAGGGGAGGCCAGCCTCAGCCAGCTGTGTGGCCCCAGACTCGGCGCCAGATCTTGCACGCTCACTCCCAGCAGCCGCCTCAGACACCAGGATTCTGACCTCACTGCCCGCCCGGGCACACGCTGCAGGGCAGCACTGGGCCAAGCGGGCTGAGGAGGCCCCGGCAGCAGAGAGCACCGTGGGCAGGAAGACACAGAGAGGGCCCTGCGCCCGCGCCTGCAGCTGGGGAGGGCAGTGCAGCAGACGCAGCTCCACTCGGGTGCTGGGAGACACTGGCGTGGGTTTGGCTGCTCTTTCATGAGGCGGACGCTGCAAACAACCTGACCATTTGCTCCCACAAACAGGGAACACGCTGCAGGGAAAGACACCCGTGAAGAGGGCAGGGGAAGAGGATTCTGCTGTGTTCAGTCCCCACGGGGATTTTCAAACTTGTTCCGCTGAGTCCAAGAATAGACAGTAACTGGTTTCTCGTATGTTCTTATTGATTTTAGAGAGAGAGGAAGGGAGAGGGAGAGATAGAAACATCAAAGATGAGAGAGAATCATCGATCGGCTGCCTCTGCACAACCCCTACTGGGGATGGAGCCTGAAACCCCGGCATGTGCCTGACCAACTGGGGAATCAAACCGTGACCTCCTGGTTCACAGGTCAACGTTCAACCCCTGAGCCACGCCGGCAGGTTGGTTTCTCATCTTCCTCAACAAGTGAGGCTCGAGGTTTGTTCTGTGATTAAAATGTTCGTCCATTAGCAGATCAGGCTGCAGTTGATTTTTATGCAGCCCACAGTTGTCCTAACGCAGGCAGGGTCATCGTGGTGATGCCTAGAGAGGACCCGGAAGGTGTGAGCATCTACCTGGCGTTAGTGTCATCCGGATGTTGTGAGGATGAACAAAACCTCCTCGTCAGAAGGGGAAAGGGTGTGCGCAGAGGAGCAGAGGGCAGCAGTGCCTGCCTGGGCTGCAGCCTGTGGCGCCTTGGGCTTGCGCTCTCACAGCAGGTGGTCTGGGAGCCTCTAAGAAACTCTGTTATAGCTTCTGCTTGTTTTAGGTTCAGAGGTTTTCATCTGACCCTTTTATTCATATTCCATATCCTATTTCAACCCATTTTCTTATGGGGGCAGGTGTACCTAGAAAGATACAGAAACCAACCCTGGCCAGAGCTCAGGTGATTGGAGCATCATCCTGTACACTGAAAGCAGACAGGCTGAGCCCCAGTCAGGGCACATACCTAGGCTGTGGATTCGATCCCTGGTAGGGACACGTATGAGAGGCAACCAATGGATGTTTCTCTCTCACACTGATGTTTCTCTCTCTCTCTCTCTCTCTCTCTCTCTCTCTCTCTCTCTCTCTCCCTTCCTCTCTCTAAAATCATTGAACATATCCTTGGGTAAGGGTTTAAATAAAGGAAGAAAGGAAGGGAGGGAGGGAGGGGAAGGAAGGAAGGGAGGAAGGGAAAGGAAGGGAGGGAGAGAGGGAGGGGAAGGAAGGAAGGAAGGGAGGGAGGGAAGAAGGGAGGAAGGGAGGAAGGAAAGGGAGGGAGGGAGGGCAAGGAAGGAAGGAAGGAAGGGAGGGAGGGAGGGAAGGGAGGAAGGTGGGAGGGAGGGGAAGGAAGGAAGGGGGAGGGAGGGGAAGGAAGGAAGGGGGAGGGAGGGAGGGAGGGGAAGAAGGGAAGGGAGGGAGGGAGGGAATAAGGGAGGGAGGGAGGGAAATATACAAACCCAATGGCTCATAACCCTGCTTTAGTTTCGATCCCTTTGAGGAGCTCATATTAAGCCTAGATCCTCTGCATGTGAAACACACATGCACAACATGCAAACACGCATGCACAACATGCAAACACACATGCACAACATGCAGTCTCAAGGGGCCCGGTCCATGCAGGCCCTGGACATCTGGCCAGAGGTTAGAGCACTGCTCTTCCATCTTCAGTGTTTACAGATCACGGAAAAGGGTCTGGCTGTTGCCTTCTGAGGCGGCAGGATGTGGCACAATGCCAGGGGTCATACTGAGCTTTTTGGTTGGTTAAAGAGAAATGGAAATATGGCTTAACCCAAACACACAGGGAAACAGAGCCTTCTCTCTTATTTCTAGCCAGAGCCTCTCATGTTAAAAGGCTCTTTACTCTGAACTCTGCCCAGGGCTGGTCAGCACCCTGCTGACCCCACATGCCGTACAAGAGGCTCCTGTCCCACCAGCGGACCGAGTGCGTGCAGAGGCAGCATCGCCTGGGGCAGTCCTCAGGCACAACCGCTCCTGCGGCGAGGCTGCTTCGTGCCTGGCAGATGGGGGTGTTCGGGGGGCTTTTCAATTAAACATGAAAAACCACCCTTATTACTGTGTTTCCTAGCTTTGCACCCAAAACTACTGTAATTTCAAAATGAAGGCAGGTAGGAGATGCATCCTGAAGAAAACTGTCTTGGGAAATCCAGGCTGTCAGCTTTCTTCGTCATTAACTTTTAAAAACTGTAAATGGTGACTCAATTTTATCATTCCCTCGAATCCGGAAATATGCTCCAGAAAAAGTTAACACATTTAAAGATTTTAGATGGATCATAGAAAGTTTCATATTACAAGACTTGTACGGTGAACACTCTTGTAAAGTAAGTCATCACCCCCTCTCTGTAACTTTTGCAAATCCAGATTTTCAATACTGGTTGGGCTTAACTTTTTTAATTATACTGTAACTAGTGGCCCAGTGCACAAAATTCATGCACATTAAAAGGGGATTAGAGGAAATATTTTAATATTGCTATTTGCCCTTTCTCTATAATAGAGGTGTCAGAGATGAAAGAAAATTAATAAAATATATATGAAAATCTTCCTCCTGTCAGAGTCTGGGGCATGCCTCACGACCCAGAGTCAAGTCCCCACCCACCCATGGTGCACCTCAAAATCACACAAGACCCAGACCCAGCTGGCCCCACCCCCATTGGGCAAGATCCACACCCTGCTGGCCCCACCCCGCCAAGCCCTGCCAGGTGGGGACACAGCCTCAGGACCCCCATCAAGACTTGCCTTGTGGGGGGCACAGCCTCAGGTGCTCTGTCAGGCCCCGCTGGGCAGGGGGCTCAGCCTTAGGTCCCCCGGCACACCCACAGGTCCCCCGGCCCAGGGCATTGGGGGCACGGTCTGAGATCCCCCGTCAAGCCCTGCCAAGCAGGGGGGTGCAGCCTCAGGTCCCCCGCCCTGGCCCAGCACCATGCAGCCTCAGGTCCCTGTTGATTGCTTGTCACAGCTTGTTACGGGAACTCTGCCTCCACTGTGGGCATAGGCCTCTTGTGACAGCATGATGGAGTGAGGGTCAATTTGCATATTACCTCTTTATTATATAGGATACCATAAAATAAGGTCTATAATTTGGACCTTGGTTTCAGTTTTCTAAGCCCAGTACTTCCAATCAAAGAGAAATTCGAAACCTGGGTAATGAGTAACCCTTATGTTGTGCTCACTGTATTCCTTTGCTTCTTCTATATTTTCTTTTTATCTTTAAAATTTTCTCCATAATCCAAATATTTACAGTGAGTTGATTATCCTCTGGGTAAAATGCAACTTAAACTATATTAATTGGGAATTATATTTGTAGACTTAAAGGGAGCATTTCATTTTTTGGAGTGAAATTGAAACCAACACACATTGGTTTGTGTTGCTTCTTCAGAAAAGATGTTGTAGCTAAAGATCAAAGCAAAAGCAAAGGTTTGATTGCATTAAAAATTATAATCCAAAATTCTAAAACCATAATGGCACTATTTATGCTTATCTTATTTTTCTGAATTTTATGATGCATCGAATTCAGCCATAAAAATATGAGTACTTTAGCAGAACTGAGAATGACAACGTCTCAGCTTACTAATTTTAAAAAGAAATGTACTCTGTGAACTTTTGTTATATAACCCAGCGACTTTAGGTATATTTTCTGTCAGGCCAAAGGTGCTGTCTGCAGGTCAGCTCCTCCTGCATAGAGCACCGCTCCATAGCAGGGGTGCGGGGAGGTGGTACGGCGAAGCCTCTTCTGGGAAAACAAGCGCATTTTTGTAGCTTACGTTGTCGGACACAGCCAGGTCGAGGCTGGCACAGATTCTGTCTACGTTGTTTCCTTCCACAGATAACACCTCCGGGGAGAACTTGTTCAGGGATCAGACCACAAACCCTCGATCACCACACGCAGCAGAATCGCCCCGAAGCATGGCAGAGCAGAAGGGCACGGGGGCTGAGCAGGGAGGCCTGGTCAGGTGAGCGGTCCTGAGGCACCGGCCCATGTTCGGATGCTCCTCAGCCTGCACTGGAGCACTCACCTGCTCCCCACTGGGGTGGGCCAGGGTGGGGAAGCGGCAGTCAGCAAACCGCAAGGGACTGGCCGGAACCGAAAGGGGGTGTCTGTCCAGCTCCTTGTCCCTCGTCAGCCACTCGTGGCCACTAACCAGGGCCTGGGCATCCAGTTGGCTGTCACCAGCTCTCACCCACGAAAGTGTTGTGCTCCATGTCTGGGTCATTGGGGTCACCTGGTTGCTAAGCATGAATCTGAAAAGAAGGAACTGAAGAGGCTGCGGGATTCTTTCCAGGTTCTCGAAGAAGTAGCTCTCCCAGTTTTGTAAATGCCTTATTTTCCCGAAGATTGGCCCTTATCCCCTTTCGCTGCTGAAGACAGTGTGCACAGCCTCCCCGTGTAGTGGCGGGCGGGGGCAATCCCCGTGCCCTGAAGGAGTACAGCTCTGTGCACACTCCCCCGCCCCTTAATGGGATGTCACAGGAGACGGCAGTTTCCACATGAATCACTGAACTCACAGCATAAGCCCCGAGGAGCCCTTGGCTCCCACTGCCCGTGCTCTTCCTGCCGCTGCTCCAGTTGCAACAGTTCAGCTGCAGCTCATCCCCTCAGTAGGTTATGAAACAGTGGGCGTGGCGCCTCCCACTCACCCAAAGGAGGAGCTGCATTTATTTTTTTATTTATATGGAGCAGTGGTTCTCAACCTGTGGGTCACGATCCCTTTGGCGGTCGAACGACCCTTTCACAGGGGTCGCCTAAGACCATCCTGCATATCAGATATTTACATGACGATTCAGAACAGTAGCAACATTACAGTTATGAAGTAGCAACGAAAATAATTTTATGGTTGGGTCACAACATGAGGAACTGTATTTAAAGGGCCAGAAGGTTGAGAACCACTGATATAGAGGAAGGGAGAGGAAGAGAGAGAAACATCAATGATGAGAGAGAATCATTGATCAGCTGCCTCCTGCATGACCCCTACTGGGGATTGAGCCTGCAACTCAGGCATGTGCCCTTGACCGGAATCAAACCTGGGACCTTTCAGTCCACAGGCCATGCTCTATCCACTGAGCCAAACCAGCTAGGGCAGGAGGAGCTGCATTTAAAAAGAAGTTGAAAGCACAGATTCCTCCCCCTCAGCCCTGCTCCTGCTGGCTCTTCTGCGTTGAGCGAATGCTGTGGGACCCCTGGGAGCTGGCCTCGGGGTGTTGCTGGGTGCTGTGGGGTCCCCTGGAAGCTGGCCATGCATCAGAGAGAGTGCATTCCCAGTGAGCATGGGTTGGCTGTGTGAGAATAAGCACACGCTCACTCTGTCACACACACACACACACACACACACACACACACACATACACACACACGCTGTTTAACAGAAGTTAAACTCCACAGAGAGAAGGTGTTCAACTCTGATGTAGCCGCGGATCTCACAGCCAGGGAGGTACTGACTCCTTTGTTTCTGTTGCTGTCAGTGTTTGCAGAATGATTTGCAATCCTGTTGGTGGTCATTGCTGTCTCACAGGTTAGCAGCCATGGCACAAACAGGTCAATAGTTTACCTGTAGGAACAAGGTCCCTAGGTCAAGGTCAGACGCCAAGGACTCAAGTTCCAGCGCGGGCTTATTCCTCCCTCTCACCAACACACTCGCCTTTAATGCGCACCTACTCTTCTGAGCCAGTCTCTCTTTCTAGTCTTTATTTTACTGTATTTTTTGTAATAGCCAGTATTTTTAAGGCCTGGAGTGGAAGCCATACTAACAGTTTTGGGATGAAGCCCTCCTCGCTCAGATCCGTTCCCAGGAGGGCACTTCCACTCTTCTGGAAGGTGCCAACAGAAGCCTTCCCATGACCCAGAAAGCGGGTTGGTCAGCACGTCTCAGACACAAACACCCTGGCATGATCTGGGAGGCCCGCCTGGCCTGGTCCCATTTTCACTTGGTTCTCCCCCAACACCAGCTCCTCCCGCCCACTCCATCCCCTGCTCCAGCCACCCCGGCTGCATCAGGCCGCCCTACTCCTGAACTGGGTCTTCTCTGGGATAATGGACTTTTCTGCAAGGCAGGCGGCAAAGTGGCCTGAGAGCTGTTAACGAGCTGAGTAGATCCATGTTAGCTTGAAGCTCCTGCTCGCGTGTGAAGGGCTGGCATGTCTCCTTGGGATGGGGTGAAGACAAGCTGCATTGAAGGGGTGACTGGCATGGCACTGGGTCCTCCTGTCCCAGTACTAGAGCCTTGCTGTTTTCATTTCATGGGCATCAGTGGTGCCATAGCTAGAATCCTAGAGGGTTCTAGAATGTGTTGCTAGAAAATGAAACAGCTTCCTATTAAAAGTGTTAGCTCATCGTGCACTGAGTAAAGATCATGTTGGAATTTGTAGTCATTACAAGTCAACACCTCCCCTTGTGCAAGGTCAGGTGTTAAAAAGCTCTTTCTCTGAGAAACACATTAAGCATGTGATTGATTGCAGGCACTCGGTGTAGATGCTATGCGAGTGACTGATGCTCACCTCAATCTTTCGAATTTTGAAAGCGTTAGATTAGATTATTCATAAGTAAAATTTTAAAATAGGTTTCTCATTCTAAATGCATTTACCTCGTCCTCTGGCCTAAGCCCTCTGTTGAGTAGGGATTGTGTGTCAACCTGAGTTGCATGTCCTGGGTTTTGCTGTCTGTGTGTGAAGTACCCTGTACTATTCTTGATCACGCCTTGAGTTTCTGTCACACTCAGAGATGGGCAGAGGGGGGTACCAGAAAACCAACCAGATGGATGGATAGATTAGAGAGATGGGGGGGGGGATAGATGATAGATAGATAGATAGATAGATGATAGATAAATAGATAGATAGATAGATGATAGATAAATAGATAGATAGATGATAAATACATGATTGATAGATAGATAGATGATAGATAGATAGATAGATAGATAGATAGATAGATAGATAGATAGATAGATAGATAGATAGATAGATGATAGATAGATATAGATAGATAGATGATAGATAGATAGATGGAATGAGATTTAGTGTAAGCGCCTGGCTCCATGGTTATGGAGGCTGAGAAGTCCCAATGTCTGCAGTGGGGAGTCGAGGCCCGGAGATCCCGGTGCAGCTCCATGGAGCCTGTGGCCTGAGCGCGGGAGGAAGGACGGTGCAGGTGCGGTGCAGAGGCTGGCAGGTGCGAGACCTGAGAAGAGCCGTGTTCCAGCGGTGAGCGGGCAGGAGAGACCCTGCCCGGCTCCCACAGGCAGGCCCACGACTGGCCTCTCACTCGGGAGAGGGTCAGCCTTCCTGTGCGGTCACACCGTCGGCTGCTCGGACGAGGCAACAAAGCCCACCCCACCAGAGAGGGCAGTCTTCTTCATTCAGTCTCCAGGTTCCCTAGTGAATCACACCCACAGCCCCCACCCGCCCCCAGACACACCCAGCGATGTTCACATCTGCCACCCAGTCTCGCTCACACATCAATGACCTGGCACGCATAAGAGCATTGAAACTGCCGGCGGTTTTCTGGTGCTACAGTAGTCTCCCACCCTCCACCCCTCCCACCTGGCCGCAGTGACGATCCCCTAGGGCCAAACATCAACAGTACAATGATTGAAATTTCTTTTGAGAGCCAAATTTTTAAACTTAAATTATATAGGTAGGTACATTGTTATTAACCTACCTATATAGTTTAAGTACTGTTGATATTTGGCGCCTCCCCCGCACTGCGTATCCTGCGGCCGGCCTGTGCTGTGTCTCCCATCACCTGACCGACCAAAACCTCCCCATTTCTTCTAATGCCACTTCTTCAAAATAGACTCACCCAGGCCGAAAACCGACTTCTGCACATGGGCCACGAACTTTCAATCACATTGTACTTCTGCACCCGCACGTGGTATTTTGTGGAAGAGCCACACTCAAGGGGCCAAAGAGCCACATGGGCTCGTGAGCCACGGTTTGCCAACCACTGCCCTAGACCATGTGTTGGAGAGAATGTGTTTAAACAAGGGAACCAGAGAGCAGGCACCAGGTGGGGGCTGCAGCTGGACCCGCCGCAGGCCCGGAATGGCTCCCAGGGGCCCCGACTGTGTGACGTGCAGCGCACAGCTCCGGCAGGAGCAGGACTCCCTCTGCCACCCTGAGACCTGCCTGTAGGCGCCAGCCTCGGAATTTGCATTTGCCGCACTAAGAACTGTTACAGAAAACCACAAGCAAAAGAGATCGGCAGCAAATCAGGGAAGCTCATCCAGACTTTCTCTGGGGATTGGTCATTTATTTTGGGACTGATAACAGGCACTTAAATTGTGTTTTACTTTAAGATACTTTAAGACTGTCACTGACTCAGTAAATTGTATTATGTTGCTGCCACTATTGTTTTCCTCTTCAAAATCCAATACCAGAGGCGCAATGCACTTAATCACTAGCAGAGATCCTAGTACTCCATACAGTGTGATCTGAAGGGCCATCTCTATTTCAAAAAAAGTAATTATTAGTAATACATATATTATGTTATATGTATGGATGGGCAAAAGTAGGTTTACAGTTGTGAGTACACAAAACAGCTTACTCTCTTTTTTTTGTAATACTTTATTTATTTTATTTTTTTATTAAATCTTTATTGTTCAGATTATTACATTTGTTTCTCTTTTTCCCCCCCATAACTCCCCTCCTCCCAGTTCCCACCCCACCCTCTGCCCTCACTCCCCATCCACTGTCCTCATCCATAGGTGCACAATTTTTGTCCAGTCTCTTCCCGCATCTCCCACACCCCTTTTCCCCCCAAGAATAGTCAGTCCATTCCCTTTCTATGTCCCTGATTCTAGTATAATCACCAGTTCATTCTGTTCATCAGATTATTTATTCACTTGATTTTTAGATTCACTTGTTGATACATGCATATTTGTTGTTCATAATTTGTATCTTTACCTTTTTCTTCTTCTTCCTCTTCTTAAAGGATACCTTTCAGCATTTCATATAATACTGGTTTGGTGGTGATGAACTCCTTGAGCTTTTCCTTATCTGTGAAGCTCTTTATCTGACCTTCAATTCTGAATGATAGCTTTGCTGGATAAAGTAATCTTGGTTGTAGGTTCTTGGTAGTCATCACTTTGAATATTTCTTGCCACTCCCTTCTGGCCTGCAAAGTTTCTGTTGAGAAATCAGCTGACAGTCATATGGGTATTCCCTTGTAGGTAACTGAGTTTCTTTCTCTTGCTGCTTTTAAGATTCTCTCTTTGTCTTTTGCTCTTGGCATTTTAATTAAGATGTGTCTTGGTGTGGTTCTCTTTGGATTCCTTCTGTTTGGGGTTCTCTGCACTTCTTGGACCTGTAAGTCTACTTCTTTCACCAGGTGGGGGAAGTTTTCTGTCATTATTTCTTCAAATAGGTTTTCAATATCTTGCTCTCTCTCATCTTCTGGCACCCCTATAATTTGGATGTTGGTACGCTTGAAGCTGTCCCAGAGGCTCCTTACACTATCTTCGTATTTTTGGATTCTTTTTTCATTTTGCTTTTCCAGTTGGGTGTTTTTTGCTTCTTCTTCGCATTTCAAATCTTTGACTTGATTCTTGTGATCCTCTGGTCTGCTGTTGGGAGTCTGTATAATATTCTTTATTGCAGTCAGTGTATGCTTAATTTCTAGTTGGTTCTTTATCATAACATCGAGGGTCTCATTAGATTTCTTGTAGGTCTCATTAAGTTTATCAGCGGCTTCTAGACAGTTCTTGAGAGACCTTAAAAGTGTGATTCTGAACTCTATATCTTCCATTGACAATTTTGTCCTATTTCTTTGTCTCCACATTTTGTTATGCTTTCTTGGTGCACCCCCTAGTGGTCTTTGTGCACAGTCTTGTTGTAGTTAAGCCTTGATTGTTGTAGCAAATACTAGGGGGGATTTGACCTCCAGGCCAAGTGGCTGTGAGAATCAGCTGTGTCTGCAGTGAGAGAACTTCTGTCCTCTAGGGAGGTGCTAATCTAGCCTTTGCCTGAGGCTATCTGGCAAATGCCTCTGTGCAGGGCTTGGGCGGGGCAGGTCGCATAGGATCAACAGGGTGGGCCGGAGAGAGCAGTTATGATGGCTCTCAGTCCTGTCCCCAGGGGCTCTGCCTCTCTGAGTCCCAGCAACCACTGTAAACCTCGGAGAGAAAGCTGCACTCGCTCCAACCGAAGCCAGACAGTCCCGCTTCTCCCGTTTGAGTCTGGGTCCCTAAAGACTCGCCCAGATCTGGAGCTCAGAGTCTGCGACTCCCTCCCGATTGAAAATGCCAACCGCGCCCTCAGCCACCAGCTGCTCTGCATGCACTCTGCACCTCAGTATTTGACTTCAGTACTGCGCCTCCTCTGAGTGTCGGTATGCGTTTCTCTTTCCTCCTAGTTGTAGGACTTCCACTCAGCCAGCGTTCCTGTGGTTCTGGGTGATGTCTGTTACGTCTTTTAGTTTCACTTTTGAAGTGGTTGTTCGAGGCTGCAAACTCCGGCGTTAACCTATGCCGCCATCTTGGTTCTCCCTGTAATACGAGGCTGCGGTGCAGGTGGAGGTGGTTTGGTGGCGCCTGGGGAGTAAAGCAGGGAGAGGCGACCAGGAACACAGCTCTGGGACAGCCTGGTCTCTCAACCCTAAACAGCCATTTTTCTCCAGAAAAGCTCAACAGCTTACTCTTGTATTATTATTTACTAGAGGCCTGGTGCATGAAATTCGTGCACAGGGGAAGGGGTGTTCCTCAACCCAGCCTGCACCCTCTCCAACCTGAGACCCCTCAAGGGATGTCCAACTGCCTGTTTAGGCCTGATCCGGCCTAAACAGGCAGTCGGACAGCCCTCTGAGAATCCAGGACCACTGGCTCCCAACCGCTCACCTGCCTGCCAGCCTGATCACCCCCTAACCACTCCCCTGACAGCCTGATCGACGCCTAACTGCTCCCCTGCTGGCCCAATTGCCCCTAACTGCCCTCCCCTGCCAGCCTGGTTGCCCCCAACTGTCCTCCCTTGCTGGCCTGATCTCCCCCAACTGCCCTCCCCTGCAGGCCATCTTGTGGTGGCCATCTTTGACCACATGGGGGTGGCCATCTTGTGTATTGGAGTGATGGTCAAGTTGCATAGTACCTCTTTATTATATAGGATTACTAGAAGCCCAGTGCAGGAATTGTGCACTGGTAGGGTACAACTGGCCCGCCCCCATCATGGTGATCAAGACCAAGCAGCTGCGGGGAGGGGCTGCAGGTGATTGGCTGGTGGGCCCACCCCGAAAGGAGTAGGGGGAGCTGATTGGGGGTCAGCGACCGGGGGAGGGGTGGTGGGAGGTTTACTGGCCAGCCCCACCCCCGATTGGTGTGGGGGGGGGAATCAAAGGTGGGGCAAACTAGGAGAAGGGCCACAGGGGGTTGGTCAGCTGCCCTGCCCTCAATCTGGCTGGTTCACTGGCCGCAGTGGGCATCATAGCAACCAGTCATTCCAGTCATTACAGCATTCTGGTCGCTGGCTTTTTATATATATAGATTTGTAGGCCTGCTCTTGCCCAACCCTGTATATATACGAGTATGTTATATGTAATACAATATTCATATATCATGCATCTATCATCATATATGTGTGCATTGGGTACAAATTACCTGCTGGAGCCTCCACCTGAGTCTTTTGTTCTTAACCGCCAGAAGTTAGATGTGGGAGCAGGATGAGCCAGGGGTGGGCACAGCCCAAGTGCCCTCTGGTGGGTGGCTGGACAAAAGTTGGTAGATGAGCAGGCTCATGGCCCCGAGAGGAGCCAGCCCACAGACTATTTGTGGTCCCCTGTAATCTCTTCGCTGTCCATCATGGAGAGAAGACAGATCAGTTGCCTGTTGCCATAGAAACTGAAGCAGACACACTTGTGTCTACTTCCTCTCTTCTCGAACAGAAAGATGAAAATTAGACAACTTTTGTATCATTTTGCAGCACCAGAATGATGACATGCAAACCTGGGTCTTCCCATGTCCCTAGAAAGCAGTGGGACCACAGGCTGCCTGATGGGTGATTGACTGAAAGGGTGTCTCTGAGGCCGGCAGGTACCACCATGCATGAAGCACACGGCAGACAGACGAGCCGGCCAGGAGAGGAGGCGGCTGGGTGAGCGAGCGCACCTGAGCTTGTTCCCCGTGGACAGCTGTCTGCCTGAAAGCTGCCCTGTGGAATTTGGGTCCAGTGATGCCAATGTCAATTTTTTAAGAAAACCCCAAAATCTAGAAGTCCATATGTTGAGTACCACCAGAATATACTGAAATTCTTTTAACCCCTTCCCCGGCAGAAACGTGTATACACATTTTCACAAAATGTTCTTTTTCAGTCGTCGACGAGTATACTAAGAAAATATGGTAAAAAAATATGGTTTATAGGAAGACGAGTTACAAACTGTTTTCATAACCAGCATCAAAAATACTATATAGAACCAAAATTTAAAAATTAGTCTGAAAAAGAAACGTTTTTAACAAAAAAATTGTTGGGGAAGGGGTTAAACTAGAGGCCAAATAAACACGAGTTTCCCATGTCTGTGAGGTCACCGTAACAACGCTGAGATGCAGACCTCAGAACAGCCTCCACGCAAGCTGGGCCTGGGGCAGCATGTCTGCAGGGCAGACTCAGAAGTGTAAGGACAGTCTGTGCACTGTAAGTAATAACTCTGCTACATTTCTTTTAAGTGTAATTTTGTTATTAGTATTGGGGTTTATAGTATAGTGTGTTTTCACATATTGTATCTGCAGTGGCTGAGGGATCTTCTGCCTGCCGTTATTTAATAAGCAGCCTTCCATGTTCTTGAAGCCAGTCAACTTACTGCATTCATGAGAGTCACAGACGCATCAATAGAAGAATCTAGAAAGGAGGTTCATTGAGTCCATTTGAGTTAATTGACTGATGGAGGTGGGAAAATCTACTTAGTAACAGTGGTGAAAGCAGACATCACTGCCTTGATCCTGTTTTTAGGGGAAATGGTTTTAGGTTTTGCCCCTTGAGTATAATGTTGGCTGTAGGTTTGTCATATATGACCTTTATCATGTTGAGATATGCTCCCTCTATTCCCACTTTGATGAGCGTTTTTATCAAAAATGGGTGTTGGATTTTGTCAAATGCTTTTTCTTCATCTATTGATATGATCATGTGATTTTTGTCTTTCAATTTGTTTATGTTATGTATCATGTTTATTGATTTGTGAATATTGTACCAGCCTTGCATCCCTGGAATAAATCCCACTTGATCATGGTCTATGATCTTTTTAATATATTGCTGGGTCCAATTTGCTAATATTTTGTTGAGGATTTTAGCATCTGTGTTCATCAGGGACATTGGTCTGTAATTCTCTTTCTTTGTAGTATCTGTATCTGCTTTTAGAATTATGATAATGTTGGCCTGGTAAAAAGAGCTTGGAAGTGGTCCTTCCTTTTGGATTTTTTGGAACAGTTTGAGAAGTATATGTGTTAGTTCTTCTTTGAATGTTTAGTAAAACTCCCCTGTGAAGTTGTCAAGATCTGGGATTTTGTTATGCTGGGAGTTTTTTAATTACTGCTTCTATTTCATCAGTAGTTATTGGCCTATTCAGGTTTTCTGACTCTTCCTGATTTAGTTTTGGGAGACTGTATTTTTATAGGAATTTGTCCATTTTTCCCAGTTGTCCAGTTTGTTGGCATATAGTTGTTCATAGTGTTTTCTTACAATCCCTTGTATTTCTGTGGTGTTGGTGGTTACTTCTCTGCTTTCATTTTTGAGTTTATTTATTTGTGTCCTCTCTCTTTGTTTCTTGATGAGTCTGGCTAAGGATTCATCAATCTTTTTTATCCTTTCAAAGAACAGTGGTTTCAGTGATTTTTTTTGTATTTTTTTAGACTCTATATCATTTATTTCTGCTCTAATCATTATTACCTCTTCCTTCTACTTATTCTGGGCTTTTCTTGTTGTTCTCTTTCTAGTTCTTTAAGTTATACGGTTAAATGGTTTATTATTATTTTTTTCTTGCTTTTTGAAGTAGACCTGTAGTGCTATGAACTTCCTTCTCAGGACTTCTTTGCTGTGTCCCAGAGATTTGGGTTTGTTGTGTGTTTGTTTTCATTTGTTTCCAGGAATTTTTTTATTTCTTTCTTGATCTCATTGGTAACCCATTCATTGTTTAATAACATGCTATTTAGCCTCCATGTGTTTGAATGTTTTCGGGTGTTTTTAGTGTAGTTTATTTCTTACTTCATTCCACTGTGATCTGAGAAAATACTTGATATGATTTCAATCTTCTTGAACTTATAGAGACTTGTTTTGTGTCCTAACATGTGGTCTATCTTTGTTAATGATCCATGTACACTTGAGAAGAAAGTATATTCTGCATTTCTGGGGTGAAATGTTCTATAAATGTCAATTAAATCCATCTGATTCAGCATTTAAATACCAACAACAAAATGCCCCTTTAGCTCCATGTGAGCAGCTAGCTGTGGTCCTGCTTCTCTCTCCTCAAACCAATCACTGTGTTCACTCCTCTACATCCTCTCCTCCCATGTCCTTCTGACTGTTCCAACCAGGACTTCACTCATTCACTCTGCCAGCTTTTACCTGATTTTATGAATGCTGTCCAGGGTTTTGTCCACAGTCACTAAAGTCAGCCCTGCCCCTACACTGCTGGCTACAGGCCAGTCCCATTCCACTACCTCCCTCAACCCAGCAGCACCACAGCCACTCCCTCACTCCCTCAGAAACAGCCCTGATTTGGCTTCCCAGATGCCTCTTTCTGAGAGTTCATTATTGATGTATAAAAAATGCTATCAATTTCTGGATGTAGATTTTGTATCTTGCTATCTTGCCAAATTCATTTATTAAGTCTAGTAGTTTTCTGGTGGAATCTTTAGGGTTTTCTATGTACAATATCATGTCATCTGCAAATAATGACCGTTTTACTTTCTCCTTTCCAATTTGGATGCCTTTTATCTCTTCTTGTTTGATTGCTGTGGCTAGGATTTCCAGTACTATGTTGAATAAGAGTGGTGAAAGTGGACATCTTTGCTTTGTTCCTGTTTTTAAGGGAAATGCTTTTAGTTGTTGGCCATTGAGTATTATATTGGCTGTAGGTTTGTCATATATGGCCTTTATCATGTTGAGGTATGATCTCTCTATTCCCACTTTACTGAGAATTTTTATCAAAAAAAAAAGGTGCTGGATTTTGTCGAATGCTTTTTCTGCATCTATTCATATGATCATGTGGTTTTTATCTTTCAATTTGTTTATGTGATGTATCATGTTTATTGACTTGTTAATATTGTGCCAGCCTTGCATCCCCAAAATAAACCCACTTGATCATGGTGTATGATCTATTTAATATATTACTGGATCCTATTTGCTAATATTTTGTTGAGGATTTTAGCATCTGTGTTCATTAGGGATATTGGCCTTCAATTTTCTTTCTTTGTAATGTCTTTACCTGGTTTTGGAATTAGGATAATGCTGGCCTGGTAAAAAGAGCTTGAAAGTGTTCCTTCCTTGGATTTTTTTAATAGTTTGAGGAATATAGGCGTTAGTTCTTCTTTGAATGTTTGGTAAAATTTACCTGTAAATACATTCAGTCCAGGACTTTTGTATCCTGGGAGTTTTTTATTTATTTTATTTTTGTGTGTGTGCGCAAAAATTACTCTTTTATTTACAGAAAGATCAAAACCAGGCAAATACAAAATAAAATGTGCTTACATTATTTTAAAAATTAAGAGAAAAAGATACAAAATTCACAATAGCAATTTCCTTTCAAGGGAATGGAAAGAAATAGAACTGGGAAAGTCATACAAGGGGCTTCAAAAGTATAAACTGAGTAGTGATATAAGGTACTTACTTTTAACTATTAAAACCAAATACATAAATTATATACTCCTTCATTATATATGCAATGTTGCAAATTTTTAAAAAAATAAAATAAATTTAAATAGTTCCATTTTAGAGAAATAATCAGAAGAAAACAAATTCATTTTAGCAAAATCTGACCATGAAAAATAATTAAGACTAGTTACTTTGTTTTACTTTCAGGTTATTCCTTAAGTCCAAAATTTCAAAACTTTGATTGGCTGATAAATATTCTAAATTTGGTTATATTTGGAGAAAATACACCTTTACATATTAAGGGATAAAGGACTATGACATGTACAACCTACTTTCAAACAGTGCAAAAAGCACATTATACGTACACATATCCTATATAATAAAAGCCTAATATGCAAATTGTCCCCTCAACCAGTAGTTTGACCACTTGCTATGATGTGTACTGACCACCAGGGGGCGGCGCGGAACATGGTGGGTGTCAGCAAACCGGCACTAGCAGCAGGCAGCAGTGGAGGTGCTGCTGGCCCCCAACAAGAGCGGGACCAAGGCAGGATGGTGGAGCAGATGAATGGGTAGCACCAGGCCAAGGCAGGTGTGAGTGAGGCCCAATCACCCCACAGATGGCGACCAGCAGTGGTGGCAGGAGGTGGGCCACCGCCTGGCTCCTCAGCACTGAGGGAGCCAGGCAGGGGCCCGATGACTCAGGTGGAGGGGGGGGCACACAGGGGCCTTGGGACCCAGGTTCTGCCCAGGGCCCAGAGGTCAGCTGGGACCTGCCCTTTTATGCCAGACACTCACGTTTCGATTGCCAGCCAGGCCTAGGGACCGCACCCGTGCACAAATTTTGTGCACCGGGTCTCTAGTATATTCATAAAGAGATAATAAACCAAAGGCAGCAAAGGTTTATTTTTTTAAACCCTTACTGTAGAGAGTATTACAGATGTCCCCCTCTATTTCTCCCATTGTCCCCTCCACTTGGTTCCTGCCCTGCCCCAGGCCTTCACCACCCTACTGTCTGTGTCCATAGGTAATGCATATATGCATATAAATTCTTTGGTTAATCTCTTCCATGTCCTCCATCCCCTTTCCTCTTCAATTCATAAGTCTGTTCCATGCTTCCATGCTCCTGGTTCTATTATATTCATCAGTTTATTTTGTTCATTAGATTCCTTGTTCGCTTATTTTGATTTTTAGATTCAATTGTTGATAGGTATGCATGTATTGCCATTTTATTGTTCATATGTTTTAGGTTTTATTTCTTCTTCCTCTTCTTCTTCTTTTTTCTTCTTCTTCTTCTTTCTTGTTCTTCCTCCTTCCCCTTCCCCCTTCCCCTTCTTCAAGAAGACCCTTTAACATTTCATGTAATACTGGTTTGGTGGTGATGAACTCCTTTAGCTTTTTCTTTTCTGTGAAGCTCTTTATCTGACCTTCAATTCTAAATGATAGCTTTGCTGGATAGAGTAATCTTGGCTGTAGGTCTTGGCTTTTCTTTTTTTTTCTTTTTTTTTATTAAATCTTTATTGTTCAGATTATTACATTTGTTCCTCTTTTTTCTCCACACAACTCCCCTCCACCCAGTTCCCACCCCACCCTCCGCTCTTACTCTCCACCCACTGTCCTCATTCATAGGTGCACGATTTTTGTCCAGTCTCTTCCCGCATCCCCCTCACCCCTTTCCCCCCCAAGAATAGTCAGTCCATTCCCTTTCTATGCCCCAATTCTATTATAATCACCAGTTCATTCTGTTCATCAGATTATTTATTCACTTGATTCTTAGATTCACTTGTTGATAGATGCATATTTGTTGTTCATAATTTGTATCTTTACCTTTTTCTTCTTCTTCCTCTTCTTAAAGGATACCTTTCAGCATTTCATATAATACTGGTTTGGTGGTGATGAACTCCTTGAGCTTTTCCTTATCTGTGAAGCTCTTTATCTGACCTTCAATTCTGAATGATAGCTTTGCTGGATAAAGTAATCTTGGTTGTAGGTTCTTGGTAGTCATCACTTTGAATATTTCTTGCCACTCCCTTCTGGCCTGCAAAGTTTCTGTTGAGAAATCAGCTGACAGTCATATGGGTATTCCCTTGTAGGTAACTGAGTTTCTTTCTCATGCTGCTTTTAAGAGTCTCTGTCTTTTGCTCTTGGCATTTTAATTATGATGTGTCTTGGTGTGGTTCTCTTTGGATTCCTTTTGTTTGGGGTTCTCTGCGCTTCCTGGACTTGTAAGTCTATTTCTTCACCAGGTAGGGGAAGTTTTCTGTCATTATTTCTTCAAATAGGTTTTCAATATCTTGCTCTCTCTCATCTTCTGGCACCCCTATAATTTGGATGTTGGTATGCTTGAAGCTGTCCCAGAGGCTCCTTACACTATCTTCATATTTTCGGATTCTTTTTTCTTTTTGCTTTTCCAGCTGGATGTTTTTTGCTTCTTCATATTTCAAATCTTTGACTTGATTCTTGTGATCCTCTGGTCTGCTGTTGGGAGTCTGTATAATATTCTTTATTGCAGTCAGTGTATGCTTAATTTCTAGTTGGTTCTTTATCATAACATCGAGGGTCTCACTAGATTTCTTGAGGATCTCACTACATTTATTGGCGGTCTCACCAGTCTTTTCGAGGGCCTTACTAAATTTATCGGCGGCTTCTAGACAGTTCTTGAAACACCTTAAAAGTGTGGTTTTGAACACTATATCCAGCAGTTTGCTTTCCTCCATTTCTGTCATTTGTGTCCTGTTTCTTTGTCTCCGCATTTTTTATGCTTTCTTGGTGCACCCCCTTGTGGTCTTTGTGCACAGTCTTGCTGTCCTGGGAGTTTTTTAATTACTGCTTCTATTTCATCAGTAGTTATTGGCCTATTCAGCTTTTCTGACTCTTCCTGATTGAGTTTAGGAAGATTGTATGTTTCTAGAAATTTGTCCATTTTGCCCAGTTGTCCAGTTTGTTGGCATATAGTTGTTCATAATATTTTCTTACAATCCTTTGTATTTCTGTAGTGTTGGAGGTTAGTCCTCTGCTTTCATTTCTATTGGTATTTATTTGTGTCCTCTCTTTTTGTTTCTTGATGAGTCTGGCTAGGGATTCATCAAATTTGTTTTTTGTTGTTGTTTTTTCAATATATTTTTATTGATTTCAGAGTGGAAGGGCAAGGGAGAGAGAGATAGAAACATCAATGATGAGAGAAAATCATCGATTGGCTGCCTTTTGCATGCCCCCTATTGGGCATCAAGCCCATAACCTGGAAATGTTCCATGACCAGGAATCGAACCGTGACCTCCTGGTTCATAGATCGATGCTCAACCACTGAACCACACAAGCTGGGCTCATCAATCTTGTTTATCTTTTCAAAGAACCAACTCTTGGATTTACTGATCTTTAGTACTGTTTTTTTTAGTCTCTGTGTCATTTATTTATGCTCTAATCTTTATTACTTCCTTTCTTCTACTTACTCTGGGCTTTTCTTGTTGTTCCCTTTCTAGTTCTTTAAGTCATCGGGTTAAATGCTTGATTACTAATTTTTCTTGTTTTTTGAAGTTGACCTGTACCATAGGTATTGGGTGATTGTGTGTTTATTTTCATTTGTTTCCTGGAAGTTTCTAATTTCTTGCTTGATATCCTTGGTAACTCATTCATTGTTTAATAACATGCTATTTAGCCTCCATGTATTTGAGTTTTTTTGAGTTGTTGTTTTTTATTGTAGTTGATTTCTAACTTCATGCCATTGTGATCTAAGAAGATGGCTGGTATTATATCAATCTTCTTGAATTTATATGGACTTCTTGTGTGCCCTAACATGTAGTCTATCTTTGAGAATGTTCCATGTGCACTTGAGAAGAATGTATATTCTGTTGCTTTGGGGTGAAATGTTCTGTAAATAGCAGTTAGCTCCATCTGATCAAGTGTGTCATTTAAGGCCTCAGTCTCCTTGTTAATTTTATTCTAGAAGATCTATCCAGTGATGTCAGTGGGGTATTAAAATTACCTGCTATGACTGTATTGCTGTCAGTCTCTCCCTTAAAGTCTATCAAGAGATTTTTTTATGTACTTGGGTGCTCCTATATTGGGTACATATATATTTACAAGGGTTATATCTTCTTTTTGAATCATTTCCTTTAGTATTATGTAGTGACCCTTCTTTGTCTCTTGTTATGACCTCTATTTTAAAGTCTATTTTGACGGAAATGAGTATTCCTATGCCAGCTTTTTTTTCCCCTTTCCATTTGCATGGAATATATTTTTCCATCCCTTCACTCTCATCCTGTGTGAGTCTTTTGTTCCGAGGTGGGTCTCTTGTAGACAGCATATAGTTGGGTCATGTTTCCTTACCCAGTCAGTCACCCTATGTCTTTTGACTGGAGCATTTAATCCATTTACATTAAGGTTATTATTGACAGGTATTTATTTTTGCCAATTTTATTTTCTCTATGCCTATGATCCTCTCCTTCTCCTTTTCTTCTTCCTAAAGCAGCCCTTTAACATTGCTCACATTGCTGGGATGTTTTCAGCAGAGCAGCCCTTTCTCTTCCTGGTTCTCCACTGGCTTCCCACTCATGCTGAGCCAAAGCTGAGGCCCTCCATTATCTGCCCCAAACCTTCCCACTGCATCTTCCCTCAGTTCCCCCCAGCTCACCCTGACGCTGGACAGCCCTCCCTGTCTTAAGTCCTCAGGTGTCTACCCACCTTCCTCCCTCCCGGCTTCCAGAATCTCTGCTCAGGGGGCCTTTGTTGCAGGGCCATCCCTTCCCTCCCCATCTCTTATCCTGGTTTGTTCCTCTCTGTCGGGTGCGTCATCACCTGGCGTGCCTGGCCCTCCCTCCTGGGTACTTGAAGGCAGAACTTCACTGTTTGCTTCTAAATTTATACACGCATGCTGAGTGGATGAATAGGGTCTGAGTAGTATCATTTTAGAGGGAGGATAATGCTTTTCCCACAAATGTGTGGTTCCTTCGTTAAGTTCAGCCTGTCACGTTCCTGTCTCTTCATTACTTGCGTGCACATCTCCTTCCATGACTGTGGGTGACCGAGCTCCATGTCTAATTTTACATTTTTATTACAAAATGCCACTGAGTCTGCCGAGTGGCTCAGAGCAGCTTCGCGGTTCAATGTGGTTTTCAGCTACTTGGGGTCAAGAACAACGCTGGACCCTCTGCTCTACCTGTTAGCAGGTGTGGGGGCACAGCTCCGCCACCGTCTCCTCTCTGCACCGCGGCGTCATGCAGTCATGCAGCGGGTGACAGCCAGGCCGTGGGCGCCCGGGATCAGGCGGCGGCTGCACAGCCCAGCTGCTCCCCTTTGGCCCTGGGCAGGATTTAGTCTCAAAGGAAAGGAGGACAGAGCCAAGTGTGGGCTGAGCAGGATGGGCTGGTGACCCGGCGCCGCGGTGGGATCAAGGAGCCGCCTCTGGGCAGCGCTCCTGGGAGAAGGCCGCGCCCAGGATGGTGGCTCGGGGGCTGCCTAGTGAGGAGCGCTGGGGCGGGCATTCAGCCACCGGGCGTCCGGAGCCGTATTTCCCTCGCACTAATGAGCAACGCGTTCAGTAACATGCTTTTAAATCTGGAATCGGGTAATTCTTTTTTTTTTTTTTACTTTTTTTTTATTAGTTAAGGTATTACAAATGTGTCCTCATCCCCCCCATTAACCCCCAACCTCCCCCCCACACACACTCATGCTCCCATCCCCCTGTTGTCCATGTCCATTGGTTTGGCTTATATACATGTATACAAGTCCTTCGGTTGATCTCTTCCCCTTACCCCCGCCCTCCCCTACTTTCCTTCTGGGGATTGATAGCCTGATTGCTGTTTCTCAGTCTTTGGGTCTGTCCCTTTTCATCAGTCTATGTTGTTCTCTATAATCCACAAATGAGTGAGATCATGTGGTATTTATCTTTCTCTGACTGGCTTATTTCACTTAGCATAATGCTCTCCAGTTCCATCCATGCTGTTGCAAAAGGCAAGAGTTCCTTTTTTTTTTACTGCAGCATAGTATTCCATCGTGTAGATGTACCACAGTTTTCTAATCCACTCATCTGCTGATGGGCACTTAGGCTGTTTCCAGATCTTAGCTATGGTGAATTGTGCTGCTATGAACATAGGGGTGCATATATCCTTTCTGATTGGCCGTTCTGGTTTCTTGGGATATATTTCTAGTAGTGGGATCACTGGGTCAAATGGGAGTTCCATTTTTAGTTTTTGAGGTAGCTCCATACTGTGGGTAATTCTTAAAGTAATAAACGTTTGCTTAAACACACGGCCTGTGTTTTGAAAGGAACGGGAGCTGTGCCTTGCGGTTCCCTGGACGCAGGTAGGCCTGGTGGACGCTCATCCGCGGGAGGAGGGCTGCTCCCCTCGGCCCGGACCCCGGGGGCAGCGGGCCTCGCCCAGGCTGTCTGCTCGCCTTACATCAGACTTGGCTTTCATGGGACCTAAAGGCACCCCCCCCCCTTTGTAAAGAGTTTAAACACAGTCACTGAGAATAGAAGCCACAGTGCGCCACGAACTCCACAGTCCGGTTCTCGGCGCGAGGGCGCATAAGCTGCTGCACTCAGCTGCGTGCTGGCTCCAGGGCGCATGAGGGCTAGGAGCTGACAGCTCCTCCTCGAGCGCTGTGACAGCACGGGGAGCTCCTGGCCCGTCCCCGCGGCCGCCTCCCGGTGTCCGCGCCGCTGGGGTCTGCGCGGTGCCGGCCAAGACGAGCCGAGCAGGCCCCGCAGCTGACCAGTCGCCGCCGCTGAGGACGAAGCCTCGCGCCCAGATGCCAGGACACGGCTCCTCTGGGCCCGGGCACCGTCCTGCCGTGTGTCCGGCGTCCAGGCTCGGCACTCGCGGTGGACATCTTTCCTCCAGGCCCTTTCTGCTTGTGCCCAGAGAGGGATTTCTGCTTCCAAGGGCTGACACGCTGCCTCGGGCCCCCAGATCCTCTCCCAGTTTTAAGCCTGGCCTCTTGCCATTGCGGTGGCACGCGCCATCCCCCACAGGCTCCCCGGAGGGCGGCCCTGCGCCTTTCACTGCAGTCGCAGCTGCGGCTTCTGCCCCCTGGGACCTAATGCTCACCGCCGAAGGACGGCTTTGGCATCTACATTCAATGACAGACTGAACAAAACTGAAACAATGGAAATGAAAACGCCCTCAGACCTGAGTGTTAATTGGCCTAGAAAAAAGCGCTCTCCCTCTTCCTTGCCCTTTCTCATTCTCTAAAAATTAATAGAAATATTTCTTTTGTTAAAGTGAAAATCATTCATAATTCCAACACTTGGCTATATATAGCGCAGCAGCTGTTCACTACGTTGAAAAGTACGGATGGATGGACGGATGGATGGACGGACAGACGGACAGGATCATGCTGTCCGTGGCTGCACGGCCCCCTGGCGGGCAGTGGCTGCCCAGCGCGGGCCCCTGCTGCAGTGGACGCTGAGCCAAAGCTGGGTTCCCTCTGGGACTCTAGGAACCCAAAGCCCTGGAGCAGCCTGGACGTGCGCCACACACGTGCTGACACTGCCCCCTGGCGCCCGCCAGGAGTAATGCAGGCACCGACTAAAAAATATTACAAAGCTGGGTTGCGACCAAAAGAGAACAATGCGGGATGGAAGGAAAAGATTGGAAAAGTGGATTCCTATCATGGGAAGTAAATTACCAAGACTCTTTTTCTTCTCCTCCCCACCCACCGGCATGTCTCTACCAGCGCCATACCACACACGTTCCATTCTGACCAGGCCTGTGAGGAGGAGAGGCCCTGTGCTAAACCTATGAACAAAGAAATGCATGCCAATTTGGGGACATGTGATGGATTAATTAGCCTTGTTTGAAATAAGAAGTTGATTAATAGAGAAAGAATAATACACTAAAATAAAATAAAGATGACATCAAAAATCACAGGAATATCAAAGATTATTCAAATATTGTTAGGTGGTGAGCTATTTAGAAGAAAAGGAGGTATATCTAGATCCTCACTGCAGACCAAGGAGTCAAATAGATTTCAGATGGATGAAATTTAAAACAAATAAACTTTCAGAAATTATGAGATTAAAGTAAATCTCTATCATCTATATGGAGAACGTTCTGAGCTAGAAGACATGACAAGGGGAGTGGGAATAATTCATCTATATCAGAATAAAAGCTTCTCTCCAGTAAATAACAGGCGGGGACACATAGAGTCCAGCTATATCAGAATAAAAGCTTCTCTCCAGTAAATAACAGGCGGGGACGCATAGAGTCCAGCTATATCAGAATAAAAGCTTCTCTCCAGTAAATAACAGGCGGGGACGCATAGAGTCCAGCTATATCAGAATAAAAGCTTCTCTCCAGTAAATAACAGGCGGGGACGCATAGAGTCCAGCTATATCAGAATAAAAGCTCTCTGTTGAAAATAACATAAGCAGGGACACATGAACAAAGAAAATGTTTGCACATGTAAAACACGTGAAAAGCTCATACACAAAGATGAAAGGACTAGGCCTTCAGAACCGGCCATTAACGAGTGAAAGCAAAAGGGTGAATGTGAAAGCATTCACTGAGAGTAACCAAACATGCTAAAACTACATGCCATTTTCCAGCCTACCATGTGAGCAGGGAAGTTTTTAAAGGAATATCCAGCGCTGGAGAAGGGAAGCTGGAGTAGACATTCTGAAATGTGATGTAGGCCTTAAAAACACAAGCGGCATGCATCGCATTCTTAGGAATAGTTCCAAACGGTCAGTGCGACCATTCTTGAGAATTATTCTATAAGAAGTTTAGCAATAACAAGTAAAACCAATAATCACTGAAGTCATAATTAGTCAAGCTTACTGCACACACGCCCGAAAGGACAATTTGCAAACAGGAAGCCCTCAAACCCAACCTTGGAGTCAGGCCCGGGCGCTGTTATAAAGCAGCTTAGACAGAGAAGGCAGTGACTGCTTATTCTTCACACCGACTGGGGATGGCATTCGAACTTTCTTATACGATAGGAATGGCTCAGTGGTTCCCCCATCTCAACCGTGAGAAACAGTTCAAATTTTGCTTATGATTTGCAGATGTATAAGCAAGAAATGATCCAGGTCAAGCTAGTCTTACAAAATAAGCTAAATAGCTGAAACCAGTTTGGCTCAGTGGATAGAGCGTCGGCCTGCGGACTGAAAGGTCCCAGGTTCGATTCTGGTCAAGGGCATGTGCCTGGGTTGTGGGCACATCCCCAGTAGGAGATGTGCAGAAGGCAGCTGATCGATGTTTCTAACTCTCTATCCCTCTCTCTTCCTCTCTGTAAAAAATCAATAAAATATGTTTTAAAAAAATAGAAATAAGCTAAATAAACCTTTGCTCATATGACTAAACTGGTTTTGTCTGCTCAGGGAATTTTCAAGGTTGGTCTCTTTCTTCTTATTTCAACAATTCTAAGGAAATATCCTTAACTGTACGAAAAGCTTTATTGTCAAAGGTGATACTGCAACATCATCTTTACTAATAAAAAATGGACACACCTCTTAAATGGCCAATGATGGAACAGTGCAGAAGAACCTTCAGAGGAATTGCCCACGGTGGGTCCTGCCCCATGGCGGAAGGTTCCAGAAGCTGATCCTCTCAGGCCTTAATGGTGATCAAAGGGTGTGAGAGTTGCCCTAGCTGGTTTGGCTCAGTAGATAGAGAATCGACCTGCAGACTGACGGTCCCAGGTTGGATTCCAGCCAAGGGCACATGCCTGGGTTGCAGGCTCAATCCCCAATAGGGGACATGCAGGAGGCAGCCAATCAATGATTCTCTCTCATCATTGATGTTCCTATCTCTCTCTCCCTCTCCTTTCCTCTCTGAAATCAATAAAAAGATATATATTTTTTTAAAGGTGTGAGAGTTGCCTCTGGCTTCACACAGCTTTGTCTGTTCACTTCAGAGTGTCTTAAAAATAGTCATGATCTGAGAAAAGATGAGAGGAATGATTATATAGTATATACATTAAAATGTTTACAAGGAAATCTATTACAACATGTTAGATTGTTGACAACATAAAGGAGACTCAGAGTTGTACATATCATGTAATCTCAAATATGTTTTTCAAACCCATATGTAGACACAGACTTGAATAATATGCACCAGATGTTAATAAAGATGTTATTTGAATAATCACCCGAAACTCATTTGTGTTCCCTTCCTTCATCTTTATGTAGTTTCCAAGTCCTCATTAGTGACTACTCATTTCTCATAGTTAAAAAGTAATTGTAAAGTCTTTAACTGGACAGTCTCCCATGAGATGGCGTGGCAGTGACTGTCCGTACAGAGCTGTGCTTCAGGTGCTGCCGGCTGCACTGCGACCCCCCTGCCTCTCGTCTATGAAACACCTCAAGGAGCCCCAGAGCACCTGCCTGGAGCCAGGTGCTGCCTGAGGGCGTGAGGTGCGATGCCCAGGGGTGGGACTGGAGGCCTCTAGGCACCGTCCGCACCCACTTTCACAAGAAGCGTGGGTTATTGCTAGTGAGAGCCCCACACGTATTTCAGGAACCACTGCAACACTGAAAGAAATGTAATCTCCTCAGCTCTAATATTGCCAATGTTGACATCTTTTGCCATTTTAGACCTAAAGAGCTGAAGTTCCAGTCCATACTCTTTCCTTCTGCCTCCAGAGGGATTGTCTACAGCCCAGGCCTGCCTGGGTCTAAAGGAGGAGAAGGGAGGAACTACGTGCATGACTTCCAGTTTGGGTAGCTAGGAGCTCATAGCTGTAAAATAGAAAATGTTTGTTTCCATAGGTTATCAAAGTATAAAGATAGCATTCTTTCAGGAAGCAAGGATTTTAATGAACTGGGATTGGGTATTTGCTGTATTGTTGAGATTTTAAATTATATGAACATGATAGTTTCCCAGAGTCTAGTAATCAGGACTTGGAAACATCCAGAAGGACCCCTTCCCTTTGCCCCCCGACCCTCCCCCCACTTTGGGGGTGCTGGCTTGGACTTATACCATAGCCTGGAGGCACTGGAGGTGGAGGAGAAAAGAAGTCAGAATTTAAATAACTTAACCTTCTTAGTTAAAACTGAGAAACTTTTTGTAAATAGAAAACATAAAAGAAATGTCCTGCACTAAGAAAAATATCCAGAATTTTTACTGTAGCTACCATTTAAATACAGCTCGCTGAAAATATTTATTCTCAGAAATTCTCTAGCGGTAAGTTTCCATATGGCCAATTGCATGGTGCTGAGTACCTAGCATTTGAGGATGGCAGGCAGGTACTTTAATCATTTCCAAGATGGATGTTAATGCCTCAGACTGAGCTGAGTTCATCACTGGCGGATTTTTAAAATAGCACAAAGGGTTTCAGATGTTTATATTAGTTAAGTGAAATAACCCTTTTAAAAATTGCTTCTTCTCAAAGGGTATTTGGAAGCAACCGAGATGTCTTTCAGTAGGCGGAGGGGAAATAAACGGTGTACATCCACACAAGCGAATATTATTCAGTGACCAAACAATGACTGGAAGCCACGGGAAGACATGGGGAGACTTTAATGCACACTGCTGAGCGAAAGAAGCCATGGGAGAGGCCACACTCCAGGGCTCCGACCATATGACAGCAAAATGATAGTTGTTGCCAGGACTGGGGGTGGGGGCATGGACAGGTGGAGCACGGGGCCTTTAGGGAGTGAGACTAGTCTGCGCCTATTGTACTGGTGGATTCACGTCAGTGCGCATTGGCCCAAACCCATAGAACTGTACAACCAGAGTCTATCCTAAGGAAAACTATGGGTGTTAGTTAATGATGATGAACCAACACTCATTCATCCACTGCAGCAGAGGGACCACACTCATGCCTGTACACCTAACGGGGGCATGTGGGGTGTGGGGTGCATGCGAGGAGCTCTCTGTGCTTCCTACTCCATTTCCCTGGAAACCTTAACTGCCTAAAAGATACAACCTTTTTGAGTAATAATAATAATGTCTATCCATCTAAAAAGATCTTCCCAGTGATGAGAGCTGCCCATATGTGGAGTGGCAGACAATTATTCCCCCTGACAAAGTTTAGAGAGAGATGGTGACCATCATCCTCAATGAGGTAGAGAGGCGGCTCTCCTGACAGGGGGCTGGGCTGGGCCCTGGTAGCCGGGTCCTCCCCTCTGACCTGGTCAAGAACAGGCCCTCCAGCCACCTCCTCCGCCTCCTCCGCTTCCCCCACTGGCCAGCTCCAGGAGCCTGTGGCCAGCAGGGCCTCCCTCAGGGTCCTGCCGAGTGGAGGAGGGTGCTGTGTCCGTGAAAGCAAAGCTCCTCCCCTCCTAGGTGGCCAGCTGCACTGAACAAGGTGGGGCGTCCCTTCCTCAGGATGCTCCCTAAGCACGGAGCGCTTCTCGTGGGCCTTCGCACGTGGGCGGTAATGTTGTAATGCTACCGCATTAGTAACAGTCACTAACCAAGTGGGTGAATGGATGGTGGAGTTTTTAAATTAATCAGTTGAGTGAATCATAAAGTTAGCCATTTTGAAGTGAACGATTCAGTAGCATTTTGTACATTTACGATACTGTCAACCACCTCTGTCTATTACAGACCATTTCCATCAGTTTAGAGCAAAATGCTTTACCCACCAAAGTTCCCCCTCATCCCTCCTATCAGTGCCTGGCACCCACTGACCGGCGTTCTGTCTCTAAATGGAATCGTCCACGTGACCTTTTGTGTCTGGCTCCTTTCACTTAGCGTGTTTTCACCTATGTTGTGGCATGTATCAGCACTTCATTCGTTTTAAGGCTGAGTAGTAATCCATATATGTGTGTATATACTACACTTCCTCATTTGTCCATTGATGGATGTTTGGTTCCATCTTCTGGGCTGTTATACAGGTACATGACCCTGGATGTCATTAGTGGGATGTGTTCCTAAGAGCAGAACTGTGAAGTCGTGAAAATTCTAGGGTTAACTTTTGAGGACCCGCCAAACTGGTTCCACAGCCCCTGAGCCCCCACCGTGTGCGCCCAATAACGTACAGGTGTGAGGCCTCCAGTTTCTCCACATCCTCGTCATCATATTCCCCTTGTTGTTGTTATAACCATCCTGCTGAGTGAGGAGCGGTCCCTCCAGACGGCTGCTGCGCACACACCCCTAACACCTGCAGCGGTGCGCTCCCTGGGCAGCTCGGAAACCTGGCCGCAGGGCTCCTCGCTGAGGACTGTGTGGAAATCAGAATTCATCATTTTCTCTCCTTTTCCTCTAAAAGAGCCCCATCAATTATGTCTTCGGCCCCACAAAACTTGAGATTTCCCAGCACACAGACAGATGAGACGATCTACCAATCATAATAGCAACATACCTATCTCTAGTGATGGTAGTTGCTCTTTTGTTCCAACTTCTACTTACAGCCTTTATGACAATACACACCTCATCGCTAGAGGAAGTTTAGGGGCCTGATGCTCCCCGTGTCCTGGCAGGGTAGGACTCACCCCAGGCTGCCCCCACTGTGACACCCTGAGTTACTGCTAAACACAGGTTTCCCTCTCCCAAAGACTAAAAGCACATTCGCTGACAGCACCTCTTCTCACCGAGGGCATGGAGAAGGGCGGAGCCACCACCTCTCTACGCGCTTTCACAGGTGCGGGAGCCACTGTCCGGGTTCTGTCGCAGCCACGAAAGGGATGAAGTTGCACGTGCAAGTCCGATGTCGGTCGAGCCCGGGGTCCCTGGGAGCCTGTGGTGTGCACGCCAGGTCTGTCCTGGCTGCAGGCACCCCGGGAGCCTCGGCGCCAGCACTCGGCAGCCCTCCGCGCTGTGTGCCCTTCGGAAGGCGGGCCATTGGGCTGAATATTCAGTGTCAGGGGCCTGTGCCAGGCAACACCCGTTATGTGCACATTCCGACCGGAACACGTGGTGACTGCTCGCCGGGAGCGCGGCCTGCCTCGCGGAGTCTCCGAATGTATGCTCTCGCGCATGCGGTGCCCTGGGCTGTCCACGTTTTCCTCTTGCAATTACAGTGTTTTCCCCCGGTTATCATGTTAGCCCCCTGAAAAGTGTCGGCTCACCGTGCACACAGAAAGCTGCTCAAGTCACTGCGGTGCGCGCAGCACATCCGCCCGCACACGGTGCTCAGCAGGGCAGCGACCGCGCTCCGGCTCTGCTCTGGGCCGTGCTCTCCGCTGGTCCAGGGACCAGAGCGGCCTCTAAGAGGGAAGTGCCCACCTGTCACAGACCACCCAGGACAGCTCTGATGCCCATCCTCCCTTAGAGCTGCCAGCCCCCTCGCCTCTTCCCCGCCTGCCCCTGCAGTGAGGCTGCGCCTCCGGCAGGCCGTCTGGAGAGGGTAAGGAGGCCCAGGTCCTGTGTTTGTGAGAACCATGTTGATCTGACACAGCTAGCTTCAAGAACAGCTCGGCCTTCCTGCCCCTCCCTCGGGAGGAGGGGAAGGCGGTAAGCCAAGGTCTTACAGATCGCAGCTCGCAGGCTGTTCTAGCCTGTGGACACAGGGCTCTGGGACTCTCCCCGCCCACGGCCTCGCTGTGAGGCCACCCTGAGCAGCGAGGTTACAGTGCTCCCAGGTTCCATCTAAGAGGCTGAACGGGACTAAGCAGGCGGCCTGCCATCAGGTTAATGACGGCGTTTCTCTTATTAACTTCTAATTCGGGATCATCGCAGATCTACATACAGTTGTAAGAAATCAGATAGGAAGCTCCACCCTTTACCCCCTGGGAGCATCTTCCAGACCTAGACCCATGTCCCCACTGGTTGCTAACGCTGACGTGCGCTTGTTTGTGTGCGTGCGTGCATGGATGTCTTTACGTCATATTATCACCTTGTAAGGTCAACATACAAAGCGTTCCATCGAGGATCTTCCTGTCGCCCTTTTAGAGCCACACGCATCCCCCTCCCTGCCCCGCCCCTCGCACACGCCACCCTGGCCCAGCCTGCCCCTAACAGTCACTACTGTGTTCTCCATCTGGACAGTTTGTCATTTCAAGAATGTCAGGTACATGGAGTCAGTATTTGACCTTGGGAGGGTGGCTTTCTAGCGGCATGATCGCCTGGCCCTCCCTGCAGGGCATTGCGTGGTTCTGGCTTTTCCCCTGAGCAGGATCCCTGCACGGCTGCACAGTAGTTGAACATTCATTCGTCCAAGTGGTTGCCAGTCTGGGGTTATACACAAAGCTGCTATCAACATCCGTGTTCAGGTCTTGTGTGAACACAAATTTTTATTTCTCTGGGATAAATTCCAAGAGTACAATTATTGGGTCATGTGATCATTATATGTTTAGTTTTATAAGAAACTGGCAAACTGCTTTTCAGAGCGACGGCACTAGTTTACACTCCAACCAGCAACGCGTCAGGGATCAGTGTCTGCGTCCTCGCCAGCATTTGGTGTTGTCAGTTTTGCATTTAGCCCCTCTGGTGGGCGTGGAGTGGCCTCTCCCTGGGGCTCTGCTCTGCGTCCCCCATTCGCCAGCGATGCTGTCCGTCTGCGGGAGCTCATCTGCAGTAGCCACATCCCTGTCTTGCTCACTTGATAACTGTTCTCATTTTTACAGGCCCTTTGTTGGGTCTGTAGCGTGCAAACATTTTCCCTGTTCTATCTTTCCATCCTCACAGGGTCTTTCCCGGGAAAAGTTTCTAATATAGACTGGATGCAATTTACACTTTCTTCTCTCATGGTGTCAAGTTTAAGAACTCTTCTTCTAGACCCAGAGCCAGATCTTTTTCTTTTGTTATAGCTTTTCTTAAAGTCTTGTGGTTTTATTTTTTATGCTGACGTTCATGATCCAGAGGGAGGGAGGAAATTCCTGGGTGAAGGGTGAGGTTTGGGAAGTTCCTGTTTCTGCCTGGATGTCCCGTTGTTCCAGCACCATTTGCTGCAGGGGCTCTTCCTCCTTCCTTGAACTGCTCCTGCGCCTTCGGTCAAAGACCAGGGGTGTCTTTTCACTGTGGCGTGCTTGTGCTGAGGCCTGGGACCCAGGTGGGGGGGGGGGGGCAGCAGCGAGGACAGTGGTGGTGACCCAGTGGGACAGGGACCACAGAAAGGCCTCCACACCGCCTGAGCACTGCCACACCTTGAGCCAGAGGACAGCGGGGTCCTCTCCTGGACCCACGCCCGGGGTTGCTGGAGCTGCTCTTAGGGGGTCTTGCTCTTTGCTAATCTACCCTGACAGCACTCATCCTTCCTGCAGTGTCCACAGGTGAGGAGGGAGGTCTGTGTGTAGGTCAGGCGGGAGGGGGTCTTTGTGTAGGTCAGACGGGAGGGGGTCTGTGTGTAGGTCAGATGGGAGGGGGCCTCTGTGTAGGTCAGACAAGAGGGGGTCTGTGTGTAGGTCAGACAAGAGGGGGTCTGTGTGTAGGTCAGGGGGAAGGGGGTCTGCGTGTAGGTCAGGGGGAGGGGTCTGTGTGTAGGTCAGACGGGAGGGGGTCTGTGTGTAGGTCAGACGGGAGGGGGTCTGTGTGTAGGTCAGATGGGAGGGGGTCTGTGTGTAGGTCAGATGGGAGGGGGTCTCTCTGTAGGTCAGATGGGAGGGGGTCTGTGTGTAGGTCAGACAAGAGGGGGTCTGTGGGTAGGTCAGGGGAGGGGTCTGTGTGTAGGTCAGGGGAGGGGGTCTCTGTGTAGGTCAGATGGGAGGGGTCTGTGTGTAGGTCAGACAAGAGGGGGTCTGTGTGTAGGTCAGGGGGAAGGGGGTCTGCGTGTAGGTCAGGGGGGAGGGGGTCTGTGTGTAGGTCAGACGGGAGGGGGGTCTGTGTGTAGGTCAGACGGGAGGGGGTCTGTGTGTAGGTCAGACAAGAGGGGGTCTGTGTGTAGGTCAAGGGGAGGGGTCTGTGTATAGGTCAGAGGGGAGCGGAGGCCTGTCGGGGTCAGATGTGGGCTGTAGGGGTCAGAGTTCAGAACTATCCGCACAAGGTGATGATACAAAGCGGAACAATGGTTAGTCATTCACAGCTTTACTTTCATTCCCTGGGGACAGTGCGGCCTTGGCTACCCGCAGGAGGGCAGGTCATCTGGCTGAGCCCCTCCAGCCCGCATCTCACCCCTCCCTGTGGGAAGCCAGTGCAGGCACATTCTGTTCCACGAGGAAGAACCTGCTGGGAGGAGCAGGAAGCTCAGCCTGTCTGAGTGGAGCCCTATCCCTCGGACTCTGCCTCCACCTGGGAGGCAGCCTTCTCCTTCCGACTCTGCGTTCTCCACTCCCAGCAGGTTTGGGGGAAAGGAAGACATCATTCCTCAGGACTCCCAAGGTGGTTCCCATGTCATCACCCGAAGGGTTGACGATGCCCTGATGGCCTTGAACCCATGCCCTCCAAGGACCGAACACCCCCAGGGCCCTCTCTCTTGGCAGCAACATCCCCTGTGAGTGTTCTGGGCTGTGGTTTTCTTCATTGGAAACAAGGGCAGCACTGCCCTAAGCTCAACTCAGTGGGTGAGACATAGATGAGTGAGCAGGAACCCACGTGCCTCTGTCTTTAAGAAACCTCTCCAATGTCCTGCTTTCCAGCCAGCAATTTCCTGTTTTCCTGTACTGTCGATTTTTTAATCACCTCTCTGTCATTTTGAGAGATTTATGGCATCCTGCTTATTATCTTGATCCAGTTGTTCATCTGCTTCATAAAACAGCTTTACTGGTTTTTGCTAGACATGCAAGCATTCCATAATCGTCTGCTCAGGCGGCCAGAACACGCCTGCACACTGGAGCTTAAACAGCAGAAATTTACTTCTCACAGTTCTGGAGGCTGGAGTCCAGATCCAAGAGCTCTCTTCCTGGCTCACAGTGGCTGCTTCTCGCTGTGGCCTCTCCTGGCCTTTCTCCTGTGCCTGCAGAGAGTGGGGGACAGGGGGAGGGATAGAGGGGAGGAGGAGTGAGGGAGGGGGAGGGAGGGAAGGAGGAAAGGAGGGGGAGGGAAGGGGAAGGTGGGGGAAGGAGGGGGAGGGAGAGAGGAGGAGGGAAGAAAGGAGGGGGAAGGAGGGAAGGAGGAAGGGAGGGGGAAAGAGGTGGAGGGGCGAGAGCCCTCTCTGGGGATCCTCCTCTGACAAGGACAGCAGCCTGCCGGATTAGGGCTTCACCCTCAGGACCCCATTTAACTCACTCACTTTCCTAAGTGTCCTGTCTCCAACTGCACTCACATGGTTAAGGCATCAACACAGGAATTTGGGGCGACACAATTCAGTCCACAGCACATCCTAGTACAGACTGTTTTGATACAGAAAACAGCAGTCTATTAGGAAAAGGTAACAAGGAGGAACAGATGCGAGGGCACGCGTAAGACAAAAGAGAGGAAAACTAAAGGACCTTCAGAGCGAACGTAGCACAGGCCCTCTTTCCGCATACAAAGTCACGTGCAGTCAGAATGAATGAATGCGACACTCAAGGCCACCTCAGACCCCAAGGCACCATTGTCAGGAACATTCTTTGACTTGCAGGCTGCCACTACATGGGAAAAATGGGAAAAGCAGAGCTGTTACTTACTGTACTCTCAGAGAATGCCTGAAATCCTTAAGGAAGCTAAGCTGCTTATTGAAATGAAATGTATTAGATGGTGACTATTTTGTGTTTATACTGGTATTCATATTTGTTCTCTGTGCTGTTGGGTTAAGATTTGGGAAAGGCTGCTATTCTTATGTGTGTTGGTGTGTATGTTAATGTGTGTGCATATATGCATACACATGGGTCTTACAGATGTAAATTTATAATCTACTAGAGGCCCAGTGCACGAAATTCGTTCCCGGCAGGGTGGCGTTCCCTCAGCCCAACCTGCACCCTCTCCAATCCGGGAGCCCTCAGGGGATATCCTACTGACGGCTTAGGCCTGCTCCCCATGGTTCTCTGCTCACTGCAAGGCCACCCTGCTCAATGCTGTGGCGACCCACAAACCGGCCCTGCTGTCTGCTGTCTGTGGCCGCTTGCGTGCTCACCGGTCACTGCAGCAACCCGAAGCAGGCCCTGCTGTCTGCTTTCTGTGGGGCCCGCTTGCTGGCATGCTGCTGGCGGGACTAAAAGGACTGGAGGACTCCTGGGGACGGGTCCAGCTGCACCACCTGTCTGCCGCTCCCCTGGTGGGGCTGAGGGGACTTTCGTGCACTGGGCCTCTAGTAGATTATAAATTTACATCTGTAAGACCCATGTGTATGCATATATGCACACACATTAACATACACACCAACACACATAAGAATAGCAGCCTTTCCCAAATCTTAACCCAACAGTACAGAGAACAAATATGAATACCAGTATAAACACAAAATAGTCACCATCTAATACATTTCATTTCAATTAGCAGCTTAACTTCCTTAACGATTTCAGGCATTCTCTGAGAGTACAGTAAGTAACAGCTCTGCTTTTGCCATTTTTCCCATGTAGTGGCAGCCTGCAAGTCAAAGAATGTGCCGCCATCTTGTGGCTATCGGCACTGCCATGTTTGTGGCTGAGTAATGGTCAATTTGCATATTCCTGCTTTATTAGATAGGATGTTGTAATATTTTTATAGCTTTTTTGTTATTTCAGTCTTAAAATGGTTGTTAAACTTTTAATATTGGGCACCATTACATTTACGGGCCATTAGGATGTGACTCACAAGTGATACAGATAAACACAGTTATAGATTCACAGGAGGAGGGGCCTGGAGTAGACTGCTGGGGGGCCACAAGCACTGCGGAGCGTGAGTGCATGGCCGCGTGCTCTGGATGGACCCAGGGCATTTAGGTTGGGAGCCTGGGCCTGGTAGCATCCATGTGTACATCACCCTGTGTATACGCTGCTGTGTGCACAGAGCCCTGTGCACTTGGGAAACATGGCAAACAGCTCAGCTCCTGCCCAGCCTCCTAGATGTGTGTGCGAAGGCCATGGGGTGAGGGCTGGGCTCTCTCTGCCAGACCAGCTGCCTGCAGGGCCGTAGCTCATATGGTGGGCCAGCACATACAGTGGTGAAAATCAGAATTTTGTAGTGATTTTCAGTATTCTTTACCATAAATTACTCCTACAAAAATATTTACTTTTTCAAAGCAGACTTTCCTTCAAATTTAACTCTTGAGGACAATTGTCCAAATTTATCATTAATTTTTGTAAAAACATAATAGAAGGGAAAGACCTGCTCCTGTCTTCCCCCCAAGCCTCAGAGTGGAAGGTAATATTCTTTGCCTGACTCCTGTCTCTCATCCAACAAGACAGAAGTAGCAGGTGTTAAAGGACTTTGATCAACTAGAATTTTTAATGAGTTAAGTCATTGAAAAATGAATTTAATTCTATGTAATTTTTTACAAAATACTTACTAAGACAATGGGGAGAAAATGACAAAAGGCTATGACCTTGCACATTTCTGCAGCCAATTTGCTCGAAGGTCTGAAGTCCTGCTTGCTGCACGGGAGTCGCTGTCCAGCACTCCTGCTCCCATGTGTGACCTCCTCCCGCGGACCGAGCTTCTTGGCTGGTGGCACTTCCTCTCACAGATCTAATTGTTCTCTTGTGCTGCGCCTTCCATGTCAGATCCCGAGGTGTGACATTCCGTCTTTTCTTGTTCCGGGCAGGCTCTTCCCAGGACCTGACCCACTGTGGGCCCGTCTCCTCCAACAGGCCAGTCCCACCCCAGCACCTGGCCTTCTGTCCTCCCTGCCAGCCACCACTCCCAGGTCTCAGCTGCCCCCGCACCGCATGGACATTGAAACACACCTTGATTTTTCCTTCACACCTCATTTAACATGTACTAAGGTGGATGCATGTGTATGTGGCTGAAAATGCACGCCTCCTTCCCAGGTGCTTGTGTGATACCAGTTACCCACTTTGCTCACTCTGTTGTTTCCAGGGGCTGCCATACAAAATACCACAAACCGAGTGGCTTAACATGACAGAAACGTATCCTCTCAGGGTGCTGGGGGCTGGAAGCCTGAGAGCAAGGTGTCGGCCCGGTTGGTCCTCCTGAGGCCTGAGGGGGAGTCTGTCCAGCCCTCATGGCTACCGAGGCAGCCAGCATCCTGGGCATGTGGCTGCATCCCTCCAGCCTCGGCCTCCATTGCCACCGGGCCTCTCAGGGTCTGTCCAGGTCTTCACCTGCCTCCTTATCAAGCAGATTAAGGGCCAACCTGCTCCAGAGCGACCTCATCTTAGTTCACCAGTGACATCAGGGAAGGCCTGGAGGTCACATTCTGAGCGTCCTGGTGAACACAGACATTGGCAGGACTCGGTCGGTGGAGCCCGGACCACGCCTGCCCTTCCTGCTGTGGTGTGAGCCACGCGTGCTCTCTCCTCTCAGTCACGCTTCCTCCTCATCATGACTTATCATCTTCCTTCTTCCTTCAGTTATTTGCCAGCAGCACAGCTTGCAATGCCCTCCTCTCCCTCAAGACCCGCTGGGCCCACTGGCGTCACTGGCCTTTCATTCTGGGTGAGTGGGCTCCTGCGGCAATGTTGTGCCCTCAGCGGCCACCGACACGCCTGGGCTCGGGCTGCTCTCTCCACGGATCCAGCGCCCTTCACCCTCACGCTTCTACTCAAATGCCGTCCCTCCATGTGAGCTCGCGCCCTGCCACCGCTCCCCCCTCCACCCCATCAGAACCACCATCCCTCTGGGTGGTGCTAACGTACAGCCTGACACCATTGGAGACGTGTGGCGGGCGACAGGACACTTTCCTGACAAACTCAGAGAGCGTCCAAAGAAGCACTTTCAAGGCTCATGTCTCACGCGTGCACTTCTTAACGGGCATTCCGAGTCACACTCACAGACCACGGCGTGTCCTCCACAGGGCATTTCTCCCGGGAGCGAGGAGCCACTGGCCACCCACGTGGCGGCTCTGCCACAGCGCCCGCATATACTGCTTCCCAGCCCTGCCTGACACTGGCCAAGTCCATGGCTTTCTTCCCGCCTGAAGCCCTGAATGGACCTTAAGAAATGAGGAACGCTGCTGTGATCCTATTCTTTACCACCAACTTTTTAAAAATGAGTTTTCTCTGGACCCTTATCAAAAAAGCAATAAGTATTATTCTAACAATTGTTCTTTACTTTCCCATAGGTACATAAACAGACACTTTTTTTCTTTTTTGTATTAGAGATGTTTACCTTTGCACTTTTGTTCTTAACACGGAGACTGTAAGAAAGGCTTAAACAGTTACATTTCGAGTCTCTTCTGTTGCCTTTTTACTGGAGGTATTGGGGTGTCACTGGTTAACAAAATGGTGCAGCATTCGGGTACACAGTCCCACAGCACCCGGAGAAGCAAACTTCTACCCCCTCATCCATCTCAGGAAGAGAACTCAATAAGACTTTCCTTCTGTTTATCAAAATTGGTATAATGTTTATCGTTTACTAAATATTTCACCAGGAATTATGAGGAATAATTATTTTATAATAATGTGAATAGGAAATGCCAAATACAGCTCAAATGAAGCATAGTTATATGAGGCATATATACTCGTTGGTTTCCTCTTTTATCCTCATTTGATTTTTTTTAAATATATTTTTTATTGATTAAGATATTACATATGTGTCCTTATCCCCACGTTGCCCCCTACGCCCCCCCGCTCATGCCCTCACCCCCCCCCCCCCGTTGTCCGTGTCCATTGGTTAGGCCTATATGCTTGCATATAAGTCCTTTGGTTGATCTTTCCCCCTTACCCCCACCCTCCCCTACCTTCCCTCCAAGGCCCGACAGTCCAATCAATGCTTCTCCGTCTCTGGATCAGTCCTTGTTCATCAGTTTATGTTGTTCATTATATTCCACAAATGAGTGAGATCATGTGGTATTTATCCGCTCTCCAGTTCCATTCATGCTGTGGCAAATGGTAAGGTTCCTTTTTCTTCTTCCTCTTCTTAAAGGATACCTTTCAGCATTTCATATAATCCTGGTTTGGTGGTGATGAACTCCTTTAGCTTTTCCTTATCTGTGAAGCTCTTTATCTGACCTTCAATTCTGAATGATAGCTTTGCTGGATAAAGTAATCTTGGTTGTAGGTTCTTGCTATTCATCACTTTGAATATTTCTTGCCACTCTCTTCTGGCCTACATGGTTTCTGTTGAGAAATCAGCTGAGAGTTGTATGGGTACTCCCTTGTAGGTAACTGAGTTTCTTTCTCTTGCTGCTTTTAAGATTCTCTCTTTGTCTTTTGCTCTTGGCATTTTAATTATGATGTGTCTTGGTATGGTCCTCTTTGGTTCCTTTTGTTTGGGGTTCTCTGTGCTTCCTGGACTTGTAAGTCTATTTCTTTGACCAGGTAGGGGAAGTTTTCTGTCATTATTTCTTCAAATAGGTTTTCAATATCTTGCCCTCTCTCTTCTTCTGGTACCCCTATAATTCTGATGTTGGTACTCCTGAAGCTGTCCCAGAGGCTCCTTACACTATCTTCATATTTTTGGAATCTTTTTTCTTTTTTCTTTTTCGGTTGGGTATTTTTTGTTTCTTCGTATTTCAAATCTTTGACTTGATTCTTGGGATCCTCTTGTCTGCTGTTGGATCTCTGTATATTATTCTTTATTTCAGTCAGTGTATGCTTAATTTCTAGTTGGTCTTTTTTCATACCCTCCAGGGTCTCACTAAATTTATTGGCAGTTTCCATAAAATTCTTGAAAAACCTTATAAACGTGGTTTTGAACACTATATCCAGTCATTTGCTTTCCTCCATTTCTGTCATTTGTGACCTGTTTCTTTGTCTCCGCATTTTTTATGCTTCCCTGTGTTGGTACAGTGGTTTTGTGTGCTAGGTGTCCTGTAGGGCCCAGTGGCTCAGCCTTCCCAGTTACCTGAGGTGGACACTCTTGGTGCATGGCCTTGTGGGCTTTGTGCACAGTCTTGTTGTAGTTATGCCTTGATTGTTGTAGGATCACTGGGAGGAATTCACCTCCAGGCCAATTGGCAGTGAGAATCAGCTGTGTATGCAGTGGGAGAACTTCTGTGCTGAAGACACCCTTCTGGGGCAAGACTTGCTTCAGTGGGGCTTTGGTGCTCACTGAGTCTGCCCCCTGAGTGTGTCCCTTATGGATCTGAGGAGTTGTAATCTGGATGGTCCCACTCTGACCACTGGGTACACTGGCTCTTGGATCTAAGGAGGTGCTAATTTAGCCTCTTCCTGAGGTTACCCAGCAGGAGCTACGAAGAGAACTGCAGACTCCCCTTCCTTTTTTGGAGTTTGGAGGTGCCCTGATGAGGCCCAGCTGTGAAGCAATGCAAGCTGCTGTGGGGCCTTGGGCCTTCTCTTGGAAGTTCTGGGTCTGTCTGGCCCAGCTGCAGTTAGGTAATTTTCAGGTTGCAAAGGGCCAGGCCTTTCATATGCAAAAGCCTCTGCCACAGCCTGGGTGGGGCAGGGTCTCAGGGAATCAAAAGGGTGGAGCAAGCAGCTATGGCTGGTCCTGAGCCCTGCCCTAAGGGGCAGCGCGTCTCAGTGTCCTGATAATTGCTGCAAGCACCTCTGAGGGAAAGCCAGCCTTAAGTTCAGAGTTCTGCCTGCTGCCAGACAGTCCAGTTTCTCCCCATATGAGTCCTGGGTCCCCAGAGACTTCCCAGAACCGGAGTTCAGAGCAGTCGGGAGCTTGTGACTCCCTCCCAATTCAAAAAGACAGCCGCGCCCTCAGGTACCAGCCCCTTTCCGGGCCCACACTTGAGCCTCCGTACCTTTGCACTTTACTTCCGCAGCTCCTCTGAGTCTCAGTGTGCTTTTCTCTTTTCTTCTAGTTGTAGAATTTCCACTCAGCCAGCCTTCCTGTAGTTCTGGATGATGTCCATTTTGTCTTTTCGCTGTATTTTTGAAGTTGTTGTGGGAGGCAGCAATTTCCCAGTGTTTACTTATGCTGCCATCTTAGTTTCTCCCCCTCATTTGATTTTTTATCTCATGGAATATATGTTTCTTCAACTCATCTGTCTTTTTTTTGTTCAACCACAAAATTACCTAAAGAAAACTACATCTCTAGCTTCTGTGTATGTGTAGAAGATGGGCAAAGATTACTCTAGGAAAGAAACTGGAGGAAAGGAAAAGATAACGACTGACCCACCAATGCTCAGCTAACCCAAAAAGAATGAGTGCAGTAGTTGGAATTTAGCTGCATGGTTTCTTCCTCTATTTGCAGCATTTTGGCCTTGAGGCAGGTTTGCACAGTGCAAACTGGATGATGATTAAGGGCAATTACATGGTCAATGAGGGTTTTTAGATAAGTCATCGAAAGAAAAGCATTCCTGGGTCTTAGGCTTCAGTTAGATATTTTGACAGTTTGAATATCTGGCTTTATGGTTAATGATCCAACAACCCTCAACTTCACTCTTTATAGACTTTTTCAGTGCATTGAGGCACATCAACTAAGGTCAAACAAAAGTGTAGACGTAATGGTTTATTTAGTCAATAAGCATTTATTCAAAACCTCACTGCCTGAGGTATTGTGGAGGCTAAATAAGCTCTGAGCTTGACCTTGAGAACTTCAGTCTGTGATGCTGTCACCTACATACAGGGCTGCAAACATCCCACGGTCACCGCTGACACCAGGCTCATGTCGCCAGAACTGTGTTTCGCAGGCCTCATGGGTGTCACAGGCAAGGTCACACAGACACTCACCTTTTCCACCCACCTGTCACCACTGCAAACCAACAGCCCCTTTCTGAATCCCTGTGCAGAGAAATTTCATCTCGGGGAATGTGGTCTCTCACAATAGAAACCTGGGCGTCCTTCTCAATTCCTTCTTCAGGTTCATCCAAAAATCCAGAAAGTTCAGATCCTTTATTTCTGCCTGTAAATAGCTCTTTATTCTCTTTTTCCCTCATCGGCTCTAATCTCACCTCCTGCATGCTCACCGCGGCTCTTCTCCAAAGCACCCACCTGCGCTGCACACTGCGCGGCTCCCTTCAGCTGCGGGCCGATGCAGGTGACAGCAGCCATCAGAACCTGGCCCCTCCCTGCCCCGCCACCCAGCCCCCAGTGCACAGTTCCCGTCACGTCGAATGTCCTGTCCACCTTGGAGGGCGTTGTCCTCACGGCCCAGAAAGCCTCCATCCATTTCTCTGTGGGCCCCCTGCTAAGCCTCCCAGACTGAGACGCTCTCTGTGCAGCCCTCCCACACCCCAGGCCCAGTCCCGTGGGTACGTGTCTTTACGGTTGATTGTTAGTTACGTACTTACTCACATCCCTGCCTCCTGTGAAGCTGTGAGCATCGACCAGGGTCTCTGGCTAACTCATCTTTGTTTCCAATACAAAGAGACTCAACAATGTCTGATGGGGGAATCAACATGTAGGTATACTTAGGTTTTAAAAAGAAATCTGTGAAGCGGTATCTATAACACTTCTTAATCGTAAGGAATGAAGGTTTTTCGGGTTTCGTGGACCTAATGCCCTATTTCCATCCCCTTTAAGACGTATCGGGTCTCTTCCCACCACCTTCGTTTCCGCCATTCTAGAGAAGAATCCAAAAGGGCTTAGTGGACACCGTTGAAGAATCTTGATGCTCACACAGGACTTGTGACATTTGAAAGAGATACAAATTATACTGTGAAAAGCCAAAGGGGAGAGAGAAAGACCGCTGGCCTGGGAATCTGCAGCCGTTTTGGAGATGCTGTGTTTGTGGGCCTGGCCTGGAGAGGGTCCGGGGGGTCACACTAGGCTTCTCCTTAAATGGGATCATCAGGTTCCCCAGTTCCATGTGAGCCCCAGGAGTTCCAGCTGGAAGTAGATGGAGCGGGCAGGAGTGGGTGTGAGGGCATGAGAGTGATGGAGGCTGTGCAGGCCCGGGAGGCCCAGGTCAGACCTCGGAAGGAAGGTGGAGAGTGAGACGAAGCCTGTGCGGAAAGTCAGATCCTTAGGCAATCACTCGCTTACACCTTGTACCCTGTACTGGCCTGTCTGATTTTTTTTAGAAGGGCGTCCATTAAAGCACAAGTTATCACAGACTTAGTGACTTAAAACAGCACCCATTTAATAGCTCAGCGGAGTTTATGAGGCCCTTTCCTCCTCAGAGCCAGGAATGCAGCATCTTGCAAGGAAGAACCCCCTGGCGCCCAAACCTCTGCCTGCCTGCTCCGTCGGCAGCTGGAGAAACTGCTGCTAGAGGAGGCTGCCTGGTTATAACCCTTTAGCTTCCAGTGGGCTGAGCCCTGAACACGCTGGTTTCCCCTTGTGAACCCCACCATATGCATCGGCCGGGGCTACGCAGGACCGTTCACCACGCAGCCCTAGAATCCTGCCCACAGGGCAGCAGCCGAAGCTCCTCTTGCAGCCACAGGGTCCAGGCGGCCTCGCTGCCCGGAGGTGCAGTGTGGGCAGGAACGGCACCTGCTGTTTCTCCTTTCCTGCCAGGCATCTGTTTGTACCTGCCCTGTCTCCATTAGCCTCATGCTTGGGTTTTCCAGTCCTTCTATTCAGTTACAGATTGGGCATACAGCAAGGGGAGGAGACACCACCGGCCCCTGTACAGATCTTCTCATGAACCCTTCTCTGTTGCTGTTTTTCCCTCATTTAGTCCAAAAAGCAAACCACCTGGAGACCCCCCTGTAAGTGAGTGCGCGATGGCCCAGCTGCGAGGCCTGGTGAGAAGGCTGTGGCTCAGGACCACCCTCTGCAGGAGGCGGCTGGCAGAGGAAGGCCTGTCCTCCGAGGCCAGCCCCCCAACCGGTAAGCTCTGGTCCTCAGGCACTGGGAGGAGGTCATGGGGGACGCACATGTTGCAAGCATCTTAGTCTGGGTCCCTCCGAAAGCAGACCCGCAATGAGTTAGGTTCCAAGAGTTGGCCTCTAAGGTGACCCAGGGAGGTGAGAGCAGGCAGGAGACAGACCAGGAGCTGAGCCGATGAGGGTGCGCTAATGAGAGGGTTACCGGGGCCAGCTGTAACCTGTGGGTCACACAGAGGACTTACCTGAGGAGGATGGAGCTGGGGTCCTTCGCCAACGGAGACTTGCGGCGGGACATGTAGCTGCCGCCTCGCCCTGCAGGCCACCGGGAGGAACCCTCCAGCCCAGACCAGTGTCCTCGCCCCGTAGACGCGCAGGCCGGCAACAGCCTCGCTGTACCAAGTGTTACTGTAAATGCTCAGAGAACACCGTCATGTCAGAAACTGAGCACACACCCAGCAGGCCATCGACAAACTGATCCCGTGATCCCGGGAGGCGGGGGACCACGGTCAGCCTCCCTAATGATTCCAGAAATGTGCCTGCGGACACTCAGGCAAGCCATCAAGGAGAGCGCCACACCCACCGCGCGCCACGCCCACGCCTGGGTGCCAGGTCTGTGCGCATAGAGGCCTGGGAGAGCGTGGTTGTGCGGTGGCAGTTAAATCAGTCAGATTGTTAACTCCCAGGACGAAGCCAGGTTCCCGGCGGTTCTGTGCTGGAAGGTTACATCGTATCATAGTTTCTTAAAGGGAAGCGGCTAGCATACAGCGTCACTGGAATTTGGTAAATGTGCAGAAAGGGATATTTTGAACTTTATTTGCCCATCACTTGAAGGACACGTGCGGGACTGGGGAAGCCGGACGAACACCTGAGGGATGGCGTGCATGCGGGATGTTCCTTTTCTGTTTAATCCAAGCTTGGCCTGTTTACGCTCCAAAACATAAGAGAACCAACCACGCTTGCGTTCTAAGTGTCCCGCCTGGGACAGCTCCGGGCAATCCATTCATGAGCTTGAAACCTGCTGCTCATTTCTAAATTCCAGTGTTTTCAGTACCTGGATTCTTCATGAACGTCACCATTTTAAATGTCACACACTGCCTCCTCGACCGGTATTGGGAGGGGGAAGTTCTGGAATGTTCTGATTTCAAGAAAGCCAAGCTTTCTGCTCAGGAAGCTAAAGCAACCTCCTAACGCTTCGCCTTTTTTCCCTACGAAGCCCAGCCCACAGCGGTGCGGTGCGCGCAGGGCCATCGCGGCCCCACGCCGCAGGAGCCAGTCCGGCTCCCCAGCAGCGTGGGCTCCTGCACAGGTGCGTCTCCTCCCGGCCCGGCCCAGCGGGAGCCCCGGCCCGGCCAGGTGGCTCTGCCCCTGCCCACTGAAAGGCAGCGCGGCCCCGCCACTGGAGCGCTGACCGCCCTGCCCGCCGTCCCGCGCGGGCGTCCTGGGCTCGTGGCTCCGCCTGGGGAGCTGGACGTGGAGCCAGTCCCGCCACAGGCCCTCTGGGCGAGGGGACGGGTGAGGGCACATGGCGGCCCTGGGCGCCCCTTCCTGACTCAGGGCACCGTCCTGTGGGCACCGCCCGGGGGCCCCTTCTCCACGCTCCGTCCCCCGTGGGAAGAGCCGATAGGGTCCCGGCCCCCGGAGCCGGAGGCGGGGGAGGGGAGGCGCTGTGCGGCGGAGCAGGTGCCCCCCCCCCCCGGCCCCGGCCCCCCAGCTCTGCGGGCTGAGCGGGCCTCGGTCACTCGGCGGCTCCTCCAGGCCCGCGCTCTCTGCTGTGGCTGCTGCTGGTGGCCGCCGCCTGCGGCTGGAACTGCGGGCTGCTCCCCGCGCGCCTGGCCTTCCCGTGGCAGGGCCCGCGCAGCGCGCGCTACTGGCTGGCGGCCGACGGCGTGTGCGACCTCATCTACCTGTGCGACCTCATCTACCTGTGCGACCTCATCTACCTGTGCGACCTCATCTACCTGTGCGACGCGCTGCTGGTGCAGCCCCGGCGGCGGGTCCCCCGCGGGGGAGACGTCATAGTAAGCGGGCGGAGGCCAGGGGCGGGGGTCAGCTCCGGGCGGGGCCGTGAGGACCCGGAACCGCAGCCCTCCCCAGCACCCCCCCACCCCCCCAGCAACTCCCTCCCAGCACCTCCCCACCCCCCACCCCCGCAGCTCCTCTAGGGAACGGGAGGAGGCAGCGCCTGCGCAGAGTGGGTGGCTGCGCGGGGAAGTGCCACGCAGAGGAGGAGGCTGGTCATGGGGCCTGAGGCCAAGGGGACACTGAGGCTGGGAGGGGGGCGGGGGGACTTGCCTCAAACCCAGGAGGGATCCGGCAGGACCCACCCTGCGCGCAGCACTGGGCCGGGGGAGCTCCTCCGCGTGGAGTGGGACGCGAGGGTACAAAGGTGACGCTGGTCTGAAAGGTCAAAACCGTCCGCACGGCTTCACCCAAATGATGCACAACACCCAGCCCCGTGCAAAGGGGGTGAGTAACACTCGGTGCTGGAGCCTCAAGTAGTGCGAGGCAGGCAGCTGTCTTCTGCCCGGTTACAGCCTGCCACTGCCCTCAGCACTGTAAAACCAGGCAGGAAAAATAAAATAAAATCAGGCAGGCACTTCACCCAGCGCTGCTCGCCCCCGGGAGCCCGCAGCTGCGAGCTTTGCGGAGACACGCGGCTGCGCATCGCCGGCGCCCCCAGCACTCGGCCGGCAGCCGCACGCCAGGTCCAGGTGCCAGTGGCCTGGCCGCTGCGGACAACCTGACTGGAAAGGGAAGGGGGGACCCTGGCCCTCCGGTCAGAGAGGACTCCCACGCTGTCCAGTGCACTGGCCACGAGCCATGTGTCCATTCAAATGTAAATTCTAATTAAGAAGAAATGCCATTGAAAATCCTGGTTTCTCAGCCACACCACCATCCTTCCAGTGCCCAAAACCCCCGATAGAGGAGGCTGCCTGACCGATAGCACCGAGCGAGGCCTCGGATGTGAGATGCGCCATTGCTGGTGCTGTCGGGAGAGAACACAGCATCAAGGTCTGCCCGAGAGCCAGACCCCAAGGAGGAAGCCACCCTGCGGGCCGTGCAAAGCACCAGCAGGAACGCACGCCTGGGTGCTGCTGCTTTTAATTAATAGGACACCTCCGGGCCTGTCTTCTGTTCACGCTCCACCTTGCAGATTTCTCACCAGAACTGCGGAGCCTGCTCAGCAACCAGCTGCCTGCTCTTAGGGCAATGGTCTCCGGGACTCGTTCCCGCTGAGGGACTGCACGCCCAGGCAGCTAAGGCAGATGGAACACATTCCCGTGAGCACAGACCCAATCCACAGCCTCTGCCCCTCGCCCTCCCCAGCTTCCTTTCCAATCAATGCCACTGTGCCATCCTTGTCTCCGCCGCCCCCCCCCCCGCCGCCCCCTGCCCCTCCCCCACCTCCCTCTCACCCCGACCTGCCACCCTCACAGTAGGGAGAGCAGAAGGACCAGGGAGTGGCACTGAGTTCTTTTGTATTTTGGGGAGAAGAGTAGGTTTCTTAGTCTCCTCAATATTCTCTTTTGAGTCTCCAGGCGATCTTAAATTACCAGAAAGCTGGAAGGACTGATTTTGGTGATTTTTAAAATGTTATTTGCTGTAGAGTGCCTCTATACTTGAAATCTCTCCTAGAAAGGAATTCTAAAGGCCAGAGCTGACGTTGTAGCGAAAATGTATTCACAGCACCACTCCTGCGGAAGTCAGGCCTCAGCGCTCGCCCGCGCCTGTCCAGGCTCGGGGCGGCCTGATGAACGATGATGCTGGTGGACAAATGGGAAGTAAACAGCACACACGAGCTCATTTCAACCTCCATTAGATGCACAAGGGGGAGAAAATCAATGTTTGACAAATGAAAATGACAGAATCAGTAAGGAGAGACATTTATTTTCCATTTTCTAGGAGGCCTTTGCACACAATGGACTGTTAAAACCAGGAAAAATAACCAATGGAAACACACTCAATAGGCTCTATGTAAAATACATTATCACCAACTACAAATGTAGAACAGAGATGAATTGCCTTGTTTGTTCAAAAGACATGTAATGGTTTCTTTAATTTAGGGTAGGTCGCTTTCGCCTTTGAGATTTGATTACACTTTGGAAAGAAAGATGCGCGTGAGTTGAGCACCCCACCTGAGGGTCTCACTACCTTTGGTGGACAGGCAGATCATTCTTTCATCCACTCATTCATTCATTCCTTCACTCATTCATTCATGCATGCAGCAAACATTTATCAAACACCCACAATTGCCAGGCATTCCAGGGCTGGAGGATGGAAATATTAATTCCCTGGGGCCTTGAGAGGAAACAGAAAAATAGCAAAAAAACAGCTTGGGGTGCTGAAGGTCCCAGTAGAGGGAGCTAGGGGAGCGCACAGGTTTTCCATCCTATAGAGTATCTTCACAATGGTGCTGCCTAATAGACAGCAGCATGCTAATGAGGGACCAGCATGCTAATGAGGGACCAGCAAACGCTCCTCCCTCCTTTCCATATGGACAGCAGTGGTGGAGCGGAAGTCACGGTGGGATGGTGGCTAGGAACTCTCCTGCCGCAGTACTTTGCATAGACCAGGGACACACTCAGTGCCTCCGGTGACAGCGTCCGGCAGGCCTGCGGGAGACACCACCTCTGGGTCGCTGCTTATAAACTGACCCACCAGGGAGCAAAGCAACCACTCCCTGCTCAGTGCACTAAGGACGTTACTCAGACTCCCTTACTTCTTTGGTAAATAACTAGGCTAACTGTGATGAAGTAGAAGCAAACACCCAGTCAAGCTGCATCTCCGAAACTTACTAACAGCGTTACTTGAAGAAAATAAATGTACCCTTTCATTGAACGCCATCCTTTCATCCATAAAATGGGAATAATAGGACTCCACTCACAAACCCCTGTGAAGGTCAGAGAAGACGGCGTGTGCACCTGTGCCGGGGCCTGGCGTCTAGAAGATGCACAGTAAGTTGCTGACAGATCAGATGGAAGACATCCGCACACTTGCTTCTCCCTCTTGTCTCCTGGCTGTGCATGTCGCTCTCGCTCTTTCCTGATGAGAGGTCTTTGAGAGCAGGCAGTGCCCAGCCCCTCTCCTGGGAGCGCAGAGTCTGCGGGAAAAATGGTGGAGAGGTCAATGGATGGCAACCTTGGTTCCAGGACTTTCTTTCCTTGAATCATCATTCCATCTGCACTGAGTTGTTGCAGATGGCATTCTTATTTTTGAAACACATCTATCTGTTCAATGTGAAACTATGGCATTTTTACGGATTGTTTGTGAGAAGAGGTCAATAATAAGTAGCTGTAATAATACCTGGGCACATTCAAAAAGAGTTTAGACGCAGTAGCACACCCTTCCCAAAGTAAGCCTCCCTGGGGAAGTGTGCTGCAGACTGCTGAGGCTGGGAAGAGAGAGAATTAAACGGCAACATTTTAAAAATAAGTGCCTGTTGTAACTGGTAAGCTGATCCTCATAAAACTAACGAAGCCACACTTAGGGCTCCAGAGGAGAGAGATTTAGAATCACTAGATGGCATTTCCATTCAATGTACCAAGTTGCAGTCTCATTTACACTTTTCTATGACAGGAGCATAGACAACCCTGAGAGGAAAGGCATGAATGGGCTAAACCCATTCTCCCGGGGGTGGGAGGGTAATGTACCTCAGTTCCTTGGCACTGGCAGTGAATCTGTCTGCCCCCACTTAAGCTTCGAAGGTGCTGACGGGTTGGTCCTAAGCGTGGCCCAGGGTTCAGCGTAGCCTCTGTGAATGCCGACCTGTGGCTCAGTGAGCCGTTTTACACAGTGAAAATCATTAAACAAGCATGTCTTATATATATTCGGATGTATGTCTGCAACATTAGGATGTGTACATGGGTAATTCTAGCCAAAGGGGGAGGGCAGGGGATGGGAGTGACTTGAACATTTTCGGCGGCAGTGCAGGCCAGCCCGGCGGTCCATGGTAGAAGAGGCCGCTTCCATGTGTACCAGTCATTGTGCTTTGCCCGATAATTACTGGCACATAGACAAGTCCTTCCTGCCTTAACTAAATGTAAGGATCCAAGTTCAATGTGAGCATTAGTTCCTTTAGGTCTGAATGTTAACAAACGCTATCCTACTCCTTTATCACTTGCCACACATTTTTTGAGAGCATCTACTATGTGTTAGACATTGTATTAGAAACTGAAGAAACAATATTTTTAAAGTGAGAAAATAGTTTATTAAAACGGGTAAAATTAATGTGAAATATAAATATATTTCAGATGGATCCCCATGAGCTAGCCAGGCACTACAGGAGTTCTACGAAATTTCAGGTAGGTGACTTACAACCTCAAAATTATTCAAGCAACCCACTGCCATTTTACTTTTAAGTCCCACCATACATTTCTACCCGAAAACCTGCTTCTTTCACAACTGTAGCCTTGGGGACAGGTTGCACAGGTGAGGTTTATCCGACATGGGCGACCGCGGTGGCTCCCCAGGGTACAGATGTGTCGCTCCACATGTGCGTCTTTATCCGCAGAACAGAAGGTTGGGGCCACACTGACTCTGAGGAGTGTGGCTGAGCTCTGTTCTGCCGGCACGGAGTGCTGGCGTCATTCATGTGCCGTGATGACGTACGAGCCCACACAGTCACTTCCACTCCTCTTTCTGGTTCTGTATGAAAATAAGAAATAGAAGAGAAGCGAATAGTTACGTGTCACGGCATGGCCTCTGCCTTTCCTCCAATGGCAGCATATTCTTGTTTTTCACACACAATCATGTACAGCCACACGCTTGTTACCTCCCATCCGTTCCCCCTCACTGTGACACACAGGCGGGGATTTGGGGGTCACCCAATGTCACCCAATCTGGAGGAGTGAACTCCAACCTCCCATTTCAAGGACAGCACTTTAGTGGCCTCAAATTTTGTTTGAAAAGGAGTACAAATCTGGGTTTGGGTGCCAAATTGTCCCACGTGGTGATGTATGGTGATTGAAACACCTTTCCGTGTGTTTTTATCTCCAGCTCATTTTCTTTGTAAACAAGGCCACCCGCTCAGACATACTCGTTAAAAAGCTGCTCCACATGGCTGCACTGTCCCCTCTCTAAGTGCCCCAAGCTCACTCCACACTCATCACTGTCGTGACTGTGATGAGGGGAAATTTACTCGTATTTAATTGGGTTGATAATGATAAATTGTTGCGTTTCTTTAGTTGTGGTTGCTCCTGCTTTCGCCTGCCCTGAGCCCTCCCTGCTCACTGGGCACGGAGTAGAGGCACCTGTGTGCTTGGTGGCTGCACTCTCGGCCTGGTAGCTTCTGAGGACAGACAAGCATCTCAGCCTGTCACCCAGGCTTTGCAGGTGCTGTGCACAGCGCACAGTGCTGGTCAATACCACTCAGTTCACATCATCGAGAAGTGAGTCATCACACGACTCCCCACACATGTCAACATCGACCAGGACTAGGGCCTGGCTGCTGAGAGGAGTCAGGTGGGCAGGTGGATAGTCAGCGAGTAAAAGAGCTTCATGCAGACAGATCGGATTTTTACAGGTTAAAAAACAAAAAAAAAAAAAGATGATTATGGCCCGGCTAGTGTGGTTCAGTGGTGAGCATTGACCTATGGACCAGGAGGTCAGGGTTTGATTCCTGGTCAGGGCATGTGGCTGGGTTGTGGGCTCCATCCACAGTGTGGGGCATACAGGGGAGAAGTTATCAATGGTTCTCTCTCATCATTGCTGTTTCTCCCCCCCCTTCCCTTCCTCTCTGAAATCAGTAAAAGCATATTTTTTTAAAAAGATTCATATGATCTGAACCAGAAGGCACAGCAGCTGGGCAGCGCCGCCTTTCTCACTGGGGAGATGTTAGCAGCTGCTCCCTCACCCGCTGCTGGTCCTGAGGCTCAGCCTCTGCCGGTAAAGCCCAGGGTTTGATGATACGATGCCCTTTGCAAATCAGAACTGGCAGTAACTGGTTTCTAATAGCGTGGGGTCCACGCGAACCGGAAGTGCCTCTGCTCTTGGGGAGCACAGCCGCCCTGAAATGCTGGCCCACCTCAGCGCCTCCCCTTCCATACGGCGGCCCCACAGGACGCTTTTCCCTGCCCTTAATTGTCTTAAATAAATAACTGTTTTAATGTACCCACTTTTCAGTGTCACGTAAAAACTAATGAAAGCGAATGATTCTCTTACGTAGAGAAGTGTGTCATCCTGCGATCGGGCAGGCCCTCAAGAGCGATGCTGTCATTCAGCATGGCCAGGGTGGGAGGCCAGGGCATACACACACAGGACAGACCCAAGCTGCACGCGTCCGGTGACCGCACTGCAACGCCCTCTCCCGCCGCCAGGCCGGTGGCTGGAAACCGCCCGATTCCTCCTCCCGCTCCCGCTCCGCACAGCCCCGCGCTCAGCTCCCGGCCCCTGTGATCCCAGGTAACAGGCAGGAAGCGGGGAGGCGGCCGCCTGGGCCCGCACCGTCATCGGCGTGAGCGCCCACAACTGGCTGGAACAGAAACATGTCAGTGCAGGGAGTGTGCACGGCTTTCAAGTAAAATCAGGAACAGACTTGCTTTTCAGTCCCGGAGCCCCGTGTTTAAAACTGGAAAAGTGTAGTCCCGCGTCAGTAACCACGCCACCTCCGCAAGACCTGCGCGGGTGCAGGCGTCCTGCGAGCTCGAGGGCGCGGCCCCCAGGGAGGGCTCCGAGGGCGAGGGGAATGGAGCACCTGCGTGGCTGCAGCATAGCCACCCTGTCTCCATGGGCTGCGGCTTCCAGCGGCACCACGTGTTTAGCTGCAGGCAGTTTTGTGTTAAGCACACAGAACGGTGATGGTGGCTGTCAGCTTCTACACACGTGGGTATAACCCACGTCCAAAAAGCACGTGGACACGACATAACCGTACACGTGTTCTCCCAACAGCTGGACGTGGCGTCAGTGATCCCATTGGATGTGCTTGGCCTCTTCTTTGGCTTTAATCCAATATTCAGGATAAACAGGATATTGAAGGTGAGCTATCTCTACTGATGTTCTTACTTGTAATGTCTGGTGTTAATTATGGGAATCTTGAAGTGATTTAAAAGATCCTAAAAGCACAATGTTCTTCCTTTACCCAAACTGTCCTCCGTTTTTCTGTCCTCATCACTGCTATGAATTTTAAAAACTCAGTGAAGGAAAAACATCATTGCATCCACTGCTGGGAGCTGTGCTTGCTGTTTTCATTCTGTATCTCAGCAGGTGTTTTATAACCGGAACAGGAATGCTTTGGTCTTCTACACACAGCTATAGTTACAAATGAGTCTCATAATTTTATTCTTTTCCACTCGTCCTTTTTGCTTAGACAGTCGCTGAATGCCTGGAGTACTGGCTGTGAAAGGAGAGAGTCCAATCAGACAAACCTCCCAGCTCTTGTACTCACCCAAAATTCTGTAATCCCAGAAAAATGCAGACATACTTTCCCATACAAAATTATTTACATAACACTGGGACAGCTCAAATGTCCATTAACGGGGAACTAGTTAAATAAATTGTCGTATGTCTATATAATAGAACACACTTTGTAATGCAAAAATAAATCAATAAAGAGGAAGTTTTCCATGAACTGGTATGAAAAGACCGCCAAGATAAATTGCTGAGTGAAAAACAAACTAGTTACAGAACAGTGTATATAACAATACTAACTTCTGTGAAACAGAAAGTGAAAATATGCCGCTTTTCTGAGTACATGGAAACAGTGGAAGGCTACAGAAAAATCTAGTGAAAATGTTAGCAGGTAGGCGGGGTGGGAGGCGGGGGAAAGGGGATGGACTCATGAAGGAATGTACTTGCTACTGTTTGAGTGTGTAAGTGCATTACCTGTTCTAAAGATTCTAAGACATAAATATTTTATAACTCTTAGCTTCATAGGGTAACTAACACAAATATGGGGAGAGTCAGCGTCTGAAATTTCGTGTAAGTCATTAGCCATAGCAAGAATAGCTATTTCCAAAGACAGCCTCTTAAGAGGAAGGCCAGAGGTTGTGTAGACCTCGGTGGGGCTTGTGCGGATGCTGGTGCCAGCACACAGCAGCCGTGGCAGACGCGGGAGCAGATACTTGGGGCTCTGCTTCATTAACCTGGATATTCATTACCTGCTGGTTCTTCCAAATGACTTCGTTGTAGCGGCGAGGAAATGAGAACTAGCGGGTGGAACAGTCTGTCCCCAGTGCTGTGCTGAGCGGGGGACCTGGGCTCCTCTCAGGCTTCCCGACCAGACTCCACCTCCAGGCCCATGGTCTCTCCAGTGGAGAGGGGCCGATCCCTCACGCCCAGCACCACGCGGGCAGGCCATCCCTTTCCCTTCTCAGGTGAGAGTATCAGGAAGCTCCTGTTCAGAGGTGACCAGTGTTCAGACACGCAGGCCATGTGTTTGGGAGTTCGGCTGGCAGTGCAATAAAAGTGTGTAAAGTGCCAGCGCTTCCCACCCATCCCTGTGTCCCTAAGGGATCCAAAATCCGTCCGTATTCAAAAGCTTTTTTAATGTAGGACATTCTGAAAGTCAGCACCGGTCTTTTTTCTGTAGCCCCATGGTCCAGTCATTTCACATATAAGTGAGTCATTCTGATGCACAGTTCTCTGGGAAAAATACTGTTTATCTGTCTCCAGTTGAGAAACACTAAGAATATAAATTTTCACTTCAGTGATCACTTAAACTAACTTTTAAACCATGTCTTTGTGCAAACTTCTGTTAAGAGCACCATGAACAATTTACCACCAATTGAAATTATCTTAATCTGAATGTCTGAGGGATTTTTCCTACTCAGCAATTCTGGGAAAACAAACCATTTGTGTATATTTCTAGTTAAAGAGTCATTACTATTATGTCTGTTTTTTAATTCCAAATGTTCTACTATAGTCAGATATACATTGGATGAAATTTTGAACTAAATAATCTTCAAACTAAATAACCTCTAATAGTCCCTCCTAGCTATAGGATCCTGTGATTCTCAGCAAAGTAAATAATTAAATACATTAACTGGATCTGCACACAACCCCTTCAAGAGACATGTTCTTTTATTGTCCCATTTTACAGATGAGGAAACTGAGGCACAGAAATGGTAAGTGACTTTTCCAAGGTCACACGGTTAGCAAAGGGCAGAGGCGAAGTCTGACTCCTGCATTCCTCTGCCTCGGGTAGTAAAGGAGGAGCTGGACGAGGAGTGCGTGTAGGGCGAGTGCATTGAGGTAGAAGTAGATGGAAGCAGGAAAGAACCTCAAGGGAAATAGCCACTCTGTTTGGATTTGACGTGTGTAAACTCACTCTCTCTTTAAACAATGTCATGAATTGCTAACGGATGCTAATATTTATTGGACTTGAAATTTTGTTGAAATTAAACACATTTAATAGAACTTGTTTAGGAACAGTGCTAGCCCTGAGCCTCAGGATCAGCATCTATTTATGATTTCAATGTGTATCCTCTTCCTCTTTCACTGATGTTCTAGGGCAGTGGTCGGCAAACCTCGGCTCTCGAGCCACATGCGGCTCTTTGGCCCCTTGAGTGTGGCTCTTCCACAAAATACCACGTGCAGTATTTTAAATATAAGGGAAACTTTTCTCAACAGGTTTCAGGAATTCAGAAACAGCAAAGCGATGTTAGCCTTTGCTAAAAAAAACCTCTCAATGCTACTGTAACAGAATTAAATTTTTCTCCCTTTAATATTGACATTGGCAACTTTGAAATGCAATTGCTGGATTTAAAAAACAAAGAACTGTGGAGCTCAAAATTTGAACGTCTTTGTGCTGACATAGAAATATTGGAGAAAATCAAATGTGAACTTAGATCACAGCACAAGTGGTCTGCTTTGAAAGACCTGGAGAAGGAAGATATGTTGATTTTTAACACCTGGAATAGTATTCCTGACTCATATAATCAACTGAAAAACTAGCGTTTGCTGTTCTTTCCTTATTTGGGTCTACATATTTATGCGAACAATCATTTTTCAAGCATGAATCTTATCAAGAGTAAATTGAGAAGTCGGTCTTACTGATGAGAACCTGGAATCGTGCCTAAAATTAAAAACAACAACATACAAACCTGACTTACCCAAACTTTCCAAGGAGATGCAAGGCCATTGTTCACATTAGTGTTTGTCAGTCATTGTCATGATTTAATTTTATGGATATTGTAAGGTAAATTGTAAGGGATTTAATTTTATCAATAAATAATATCATTACTAAGTATGATATCAAGTTTTATTCAACGTACCTATAGTTTAACTAAGACTTAAAACTTAAAGTAAAGTTCATTAAGTTAATTTTAGGGAACATTGTGGAGTGAAAGAAGATGTAATGTTGAGGATTGAGAAAGGTATGTTGAGCTGGTTTGGACATATAGAGAGGGTGGACGAAAGGAGATAGATGAAACAAGTATACAAGACGAGTGTGGATGGGAGAGTTGGAAGGGGTCGACCTCAGCAAACGTACCTCCATCAGATTGAGGATGTTTTTAGCAAAGGCCAGCTTAGGAGTACCCTAATTAAGTTAATAACAATGTACCTACCTATATAGTTTAAGTTTAAAAAATTTAGCTTTCAAAAGAAATTTCAATCGTTGTACTGTTGATATTTGGCTCTGTTGACTAATGAGTTTGCTGACCACTGTTCTAGGGGAGTGTGATTTTAATTCTTGTAAAATAGGGTTCTACTCTGCGCTTTATAAAGAAACAGGGAAAATGCTTGTAAGCTTGATTTTCATGAGCATTAGGAACAAGACTAATGAGAGGGTGGAGGTCCAATAAGCCAGGAGCTGTAGAAGCTGGTTAGGCACTACGCTAAGTGACCCTAGAGGAAAATCCACTGAACAAATGCTAGTTTTTTGGGGTTTTTTTGAATATATGTAGATGGAATTATTTTGAATGACCAAAAAATGTGTGTCATATAGTTTTATTTAAATGGATGTCATTAAGACTAACACACTTTGGGATTTCCTCTGCTTGTTTTCTATATAGTACAGGTCATTCTTTGAGTTTAATCATCACCTGGAATCGATTATGAACAGAGCGTATATCTACAGGTAAGATGGGGTCAACCATGGACAGGGCGTATATCCACAGGTAAGGTGGAGTCAACCATGGACAGGGCGTATATCCACAGGTAAGGTGGAGTCAATCATGGACAGGGTATATATCTACAGGCGCACTCAGGTAGTAAAGGAGTGTGTAAGTGCATTACCTGTTCCAAAGATATAAATATTTTATAACTCTTAGCTTCATAGAGCGGTGAGGTGTCTCCCTTTGTTTGCGGTATCAGTCATTGCCTTCCTCCCGAGGGCCACGTGGGCTGCCCATCAGATGGAGGAATGTGACCTCCTGCAAAGAGAAGGGATCATCTTGGATTTTGGCCACATAACATGTCAGGTTATGTTCTAAAACAGATTTTAATATATTCTGAAGTGAGATGAGAGTATGGAAATCATACTGCCTAAAAGTGAGGTGTAATTCACACCAGAGTCTGATAACTGTTTTTGTCAAATAGGACTAAAAAAATAGGCCAAATTCCCGGCTTCCAGAACAGTTACAAATAACTGTGCTCAGTCACAGGCTGACTTCCCGTCTCCCTCAGACAACTCATTCTCAGCCAAGTTTCGTCTATTTGCTCTGCTGATGCTCCGGTGCATGGAGACCTCCAGCCACATAATCATAGCAGGAAGCCGGCAAGCTTTCCCGAGGTTAAGTCAGCATGGCTATTTCATGGGACTCTGGGTGACCCTGGGGCACATCTTTAGGGAGCAGATCCATAGCATTGGCAGAAAGAGAGGGAGGTTTTCACTCTGTCAGTGCTCGTCAGGACACCGCAGTCAGAGAACGTGCCTGGCTCCATCCTGTCACACTGCCGCCTGGGAGTTAACGCCCAGATTTGGAGCGAGGAGACTAGGCAGCAATGGTCAGAAGAAGGAACCGCTAGCCAGGCTGCGCTCGGAACAGCGTGTGTCCCTGCTCTGCTGTCCTCCACAGGGTCGCTCGGACGGCGGGCTGCTTGCTGTTTGCTCTGCACGTGAATGCCTGCATCTACTACTGGGCTTCGGACCACCAAGGCTTCGGATCCACCAGATGGGTGTACAATGGTGAAGGAAACATGTGAGTTTTCCTTTTGAAGGAAACTTTTATTGCCTTCTTAACTTTCTGTTTCAGTGTAAGAGTCTTGTAAAGCCAGTGTTTTTGAAACTGTAAGTCACAACCCATCAGTAGGCAGTGAAAACGCTTTAATGGGATATTTTCCATGAAAGAAGGTCAAGTAGAAGAGGACAGAATAGGAACTATCAGAGTCTGTCATATCTAGTAGGGGTGCATATGTGTGTGCATGTGTGTGTGTGCATATATGTGTACGCATGTGTGTGTCCATGTGTGCACACGTGTGCATGCATGCATGCACATGTGCATGCTCATCCTGTGCTGACCGAGGAAATGCATTTCTTACTCTGCATCATGACCAAACAAGTTTGGAAGCCTCTGCCTCAGACAGCTGAGGGCCAGGTACCATTCAGTCACTCAGTGCGGATCTTTAGGGTGAACTGTGTCAGTTGTTTGGGGGGCAGGGGAGGGCTCATTAGTTAACCACCGAAGGGTTTTACGGGTTATGGGTCAGCTATGACCACTCACTCAAACACTCAGAGAATCACAAGGACTCTGTTCAAGTTGATGATTAGACAGGCAGGACCCCAGGAGAAAGAGGTCACCTGACAGTGTCAAGGAGCAGAGTCAACACTCAGTGATGTCACCAGGGCACTCACCGTGAGACTCCCTGGGGGCAGACACAGGGCCTGGCTCAGTCCCCTCCACTCGCTTTCTGCACCAGTGAAATGACATTAGAGGCAACATCCTCGCCAGAAAGAGCAGCCCCAGCGTGGCTCTGATGGGCAGCCCACGCGGCCCTTAGGAGGAAGGCAATGACCGATACCGCAAACAAAGGGAGACACCTCACCACTCACAGGCCACCTACAGAGAGTAGGACGCGTGTAAGGGATTAGACCAACAATTTTGAACTTTTAACCCAAACTGATTTTAAAAATTTAAAGTCAGAGGCCCACTTATTAGGAAAGCACACCTACATACACACACAGACACACAAACACACAGGCACACAAACACCCAGAATATCCCATGAGAGTTTGCAGCCAGATCTATAAGTAATTCCATTTAGCATGTGAATTAATTTAAGTAGGTATTTAGTTTATTATAAATAACTAATTTACATAGGAAACTGAGTAAGGTACCAACTCTAGTAAATATTGTCTAAAAGTGAGTGTATAATTCATGCCAGAGCCTGAATCAACGAGCTAGCACAGAGCTGCACCGGAACTCCTTCTGCTGGGCGAAAGTGCGCTAACGTTGGACTTCTGATCCCAGCCGTGGCGCAAGCCGCATGTCCACAGGGCCCATCTCTAAAATTCAACAAGCTCCATTACTTGTAATGTTTGTTGTTTGTGATTACTTGTTACATTTCTAGATAATTTGTGATTGATCACAACTGCTTTCAATTATTGCAAAATTGTAAGAAGGATCGCAAAGTCTACCAAACAGCTGTGTGTGCTGAGGCCGGAGCAGGTGGCGAGACGCCACCGGGAACAGAAACAAGGACAGTGTCTTCATCTGGAGAAGGGACAATAGGATCAGAAAACTAAAAAACAGAATCTGTCAAAAAATAATGGACCAAATTCACCAACCAAAAGTGATTGTCAATATCAGTCCAATAAGCTTTAAAACAAAAGTAATTTTAGGAAAAAGAATGTCACCATATAACAGTAAAAGTTTTAATTCCCCATTAATATATCCCAATTCTAAATGGTATGCACTTAATAAAGTACTTATAATAAATCAGAGAAACTCATATAGCAAAAATGAATACAAGAAGAGAAATCAGCAAAAACACCATCAAAGTGTGGACAGCTGCACGTGACTGTTGATTGGTCTGAAACAGTGGTTCTCAACCTTGGCTGCACATTAGAATCACCTGGGAATCTTTTTAAAATCCTGATTTCTGGGCCTCATCCTCCGGAAATTCTGTTTCTTTGTTATGGGGTGGGGCCACAACACTAGTAACAAAGAAACAGAATTTCTGGAAGATGAGGCCCAGAAATCAGGATTTTAAAAAGATTCCCAGGTGATTCTAATGTGCAGCCGAGGTTGAGAACCACTGGTCTGAAAGAAGAACAGTTAGTGAGGACAGAAAACGTGAGAAGGTAGGTGCCAGGCTGGGTTCAATGGCTGTGAATGGAACCTTGCACGGAATAATTAGAAACCACCTGTTCCTCTTACTGCCTCACAGAATTACAAAAGGGAGCCCTCCCTAGCCAGGAAGCAGGTCGCACACTTCCCAGCAGCAGTTCCCTCCGGCCACCTCCCTGAAGGCAAGCACTGCCTTCCCCCCAGGTGCCGACACTGCTGTGTCGCCAGGAGACTCTCAGAACCAAAGCTTCCCATCCAGGGGCAGCCAGGGCACGGTTGCCATCCTCCGGAGAAAGGCCTCTAGCAGGGCATGCTCACACATTCCAGGACAATCCGCATGGGGCCCTCAGGGGCACGGCTGCTCCTCCTGTGGCTTTGTGCACTCCGGCCTTGCAAGCCTGTGTGGTGTGTGATGACCCCTAAATGGAAGGTGCTCCCGAGGCCACTGGGCTGGTAAACTTTGCCCTCGCGAGGACCAGGCGGCAGACTGTGACCTAAGTCGGCGCTGGGCACATTTAAAATAGAACCAAGTTTGCTGCTGCCCCGTGAACCCTCCCCAGACTGACACCGTGCGCTTCAAGAGGAGACAAGAAGTCCCTTCCATTTGTATGGTGAGAGGGCATCCTGCCTTAGAAAGCTCAGGGGCAAGGACAGGGCTTAGCCAAGGGGAAGCATGACCAGGTAAGGTTCCCCGGTTCCCGTGAATACATATATTTATGTCTCTTCTGATATCAGTTCCCCAATATGCCCACACCTCTCAACGCACCCCAATCCCCGATGCCTAGCACACGGGTCTTCACAGGAAAGGGGAGCGCCAGGCTGCCCTGGGGACCACACGGAGGTCGTGAGGAAGGGCTGCCGCCTGCCGTGGCTGGGGAAGCCGAGGGTAACAGCCCCGTCTCCCACAGGAGACGCAGGCCCAGATCCGTGAGGGCGTCTCCCCGGAGCCCCCCAGATACTTCAGCTCAGACCCTGGCCAAAGCCCAGGAAGACCAGCCTTGACCCAGACACGTGGCCCCTTCAGACGCAATCAGACCGCCAGGCTGCAGAGTTCCGTGAGCAGAGGGAGGCGGAAGCGCTGGGTCACTACGCTAATCCTAGAAAATCCGTAAGATACCTCCTAATTAAGTCACAAATGTTACCTTTGGTTGTGCATGTCTGGATATAAGACATGACAGAAACGAATCCTCAAATCCCAGGGCATCAGGGCAGAAACCTCCAATTAGCACACAGACTATTCACACACACACAATAGTGTAAGCCAGCGCCTGAGCTGCACAGGGGAGTGGTATTTGACATGGAAAACAAGAAAACGAGAGAGTAATTCACATGCTTGTCCCTGCTCGCACCGGTGACGGAGGAGGGCACGGGAGTTCCGACACCTGTCGGAGAGGGTCACACAGGGAGGGGAGCTGGCCCTCCCCCATGCTGGGCAGTGTTGGCTTCAGGGGACACAGACCAGAGGGTGATGAGGGCCTGGGGTGGGGGCGGGGCGGGCTAGAAGAGGTCAGTGCGGGGAGAGGGGACATATGTAATACTTTCAACAAGAAAGATTTAAAAATAAAGTTCCTAAATTTAAAAAGACACATAGGTAACAGGAAATGATACATTTGAAAGTTAAAACGCAATCCATGAAATTCATCCCATACTTCTTCAAGCTGGTTCTCTCTAACATCCAAGCTCACTGTGAGAGTCCTAAGCCCTGGAAGCTGCTGGGAGAAATTGCAGTGATGGCATCTTCACCCCCTGGGCAGAGTGGTTCCCAACCTACCAACGACTCATTGCCTTTCTCTTCCTATATCTGCCAAGTTACAAACACAAACACAAAAAACCCACAACTCATGTCCTTCAAAAGGTATTGAATTTCAAAATGAGTGATTTCTTTCTAGATCTGGTGAAAATTCCAAGCTTCACCCTGGCCAGGTAGCTCAGTTAGAGCATCGTCCCCATACGCCAAAGGTGCAGGCTCAATCCCCAGTCAGGGCACATATAAGAATCAACCAACGAATGTATGAATCAAGGGAACAACAAATGAATCTTTCTCTCCCTCTCTTCCCCTTTCTCTCTCTAAAAATCAATCAATAAAAATGAAATGAAATTTAAAGCCTTCAAAAAAAATTTTAAAAGAACATTCCAAGCTTCTAATCATGGCATGGTCCTTTCAGTGACCAGCCTCATCCAGGAGCCCACCCAGAGTCACCTCCTTAGGACAAAGAAACACCCCTGTCACCCAGGAAATCACAGGTGTCGGGAGCCCTGAACCGGGAGCCGGGGCGGAGACCAGTCTGTGTCTGCTAGTACCTCCCAGCGCTCCAAGCAGACAGAGCAGAGGACCAAGCAAGGTGCAGGATCCAGGCCCAGACACCTGGCCTCAGTCAAGTCTTTCCAGCTCTCTCCAGCACCCTGCCCCCCCCCCCACCAGGGCCCACTCCTCACGGGCACAGAGGACCCATCTCTGCTGGGCCTGGCATGAGTGCCTGAGCCACAGAGTATGAGCCTAACGAGAAGTTGTTGGTTTATAGCATCACATTTTGGAGTGATTTGTTTTGCAGCAAGAGATAAGAGGGACCGCTTAGTAGACACCCTCCTTGGGTTTGTTGCATCATTTCACAACGTACATCAATAGGTGACATTAGCCCCAGCTGGGTGGCTCAGTTGGTTGTGTGTCCTTTGTGCACTGAAAGGTCACTGGTTCAATTCCTGCTCAGGGCACTTGCCCAGGTTTCAGGCTAGATCCCTGGAAGGGGGCATGCAGGAGGCAGCTGATCCATGTTTCTCTCTCTCTCTCTCTCTCTCTCTCTCTCTCTTTCTCTTTATCAACTTTTTAAAAAATGTCTCTGTTAATCCTCACCTGAGGATATTTTCCCATTGATTTTTCGAGAGAGTACAAGGGAGGGAGGGGGAGAGAGTGAGAGAAAGAGAGAGACACACAAACAACGATTAGTTGCTTCCCACAGGTTCCAGGGATGGAACCTGCAACTGAAGTACATGCCCTTGATCAAGAATCTAACCCAAGACCCTTTGTTCCATGGGCCGACACTCTAGCCACTGAGAAAAACTGGCCAGAGCAAAATATCTCTATATATAAAAGGCTAAGCAACCATCCAACCGTCCAATCAGTAGCTATGATGTGCACTGACCACCAGGGGACAGACGTTCAACACAGGAGCTGCCGAGCTGTGATGACTTGGCAGCGGCGGTCTCAGGTGATGCACCCGGAAACCAGAGAGGAGGGAGTCCGATTCCAGGGTGCGTCACCTGAGAACTGCTCTCTCACAATCTGGGGCCCCTTGGGGGATGTTGGAGAGCCGGTTTTGGCCTGATCCCTGCAAGCCAGGCCAAGGGACCCCGCTCACTCCACAGACACCCTTTGAGCCACACCGCTGCCCCACGTTCAGCCAGCCAGCCAGGGAGGGACTGCAGGAGGTTGGCTCCAGGGCATGTCCAACCCATCTCACCCAGTCCCACCCTGTCAGCCACCTTCTAATTAATTTCCTTTCAATGTGCATGAATCCGTGCACCAGGGCACTAGTTTAAAATAATAAGAAGTTGACATTAGAACATGTGGTACTTCCGAATGCTGCCGTGGAAAGAAATCTTGATCAGGAGGATGTGTGTTATAATGTGGTGGTGATCTATGTTCCTAAGCACAGTGATATTTTAATGTTAGAGTAGAAAGCAAAATGTGTATTTTCTCTTTTCTCAGGTATCTGAGATGTTATTACTGGGCAGTCCGAAGTTTGATTACCATTGGGGGTCTTCCAGAACCACAAACTTTATTCGAAATTGTGTTTCAGCTGCTGAACTTTTTCCTGGGAGTTTTCGTGGTCTCCAGCTTGATTGGTCAGGTCAGTCAAGATGAGAAAACCAGGTACATGATGCTGTCACTGGGAAAGCGTGTGCACCTCTGTCAACTTTGCAGGAAAAATGAGAATCCGTGTGGTGCTCTTTTCAAACTAACCCTCATCTACGTTCGTGAATCAGGGGAGGATGGGATGGGCCTTTCTGCTTTCAAAGCATCAAGTCTATTGGGGACCTCTGTGCACAGAGCGTTGGGTTAGACTCACAGAGAAAGGCACGTTTCCAAAGTAACTTCCTACTTTTACCTGAGCTCCCCCAAAACCTTTTACTTAAACATCAAGTATTGCCATTGACCCAGGTTAGCCTGGCCAGTGTGGGTTGGTGTTGAGGGTTGATCTATAAACCAGAAGGTCACAGTTGGATTCCAGGTCAGGGCATATGCCCAGATTGCGGGCTATATCCCCAGCAGAAGGCATGCAGAAGGCAGTCAATTGATGATTCTCTCTCATAATTGAGGCTTCTCTCTCTCTTTCCCTCTCCCTTCCTTTCTCTCTCAAATCAATAAAAGTACATATTTTTTAAAAGGTGGGGGGGCTAAAATCCACTTCAGAGGTAATATAATGGGGAGGTCAGCAAATGCCGCCCAAATTAACTTAATTAAGAAGCCATCAGTTCATCAGTGTTCATTGTGGCAGCTCCTGTCTTTGTTCTCAAGGAGCCACAGTCTCGAAGGAAAGCAAAGCAGATGCATAAGTAACTATTGCGAGGTGGTTGGCATTTGCAAGAAACAGAGCCCAATATCTTCACGGATTCCCAGATTCACAAGAAACAAAAAGCTCAACAGCAGAGCATCTGCAGAAGTCACACCTCTCAGAAGGTACTTTACAATGCACATTCGAGAGTAAAAAGCCATGTTGAGATCTGTGTGCTGGGGACAGTCAGAGAAAATCACAGAGTGGTATTCCCACTCACCTCACTCACCGCAGTGTGAATAAAACCCGTGCTGTAACAAAACTTAGCAATAAGCACTATTCTCTGTAACACCTGAAGCTGACCACCCATAGTCAACACTCAATTCCTACCTCCATGTGTGGCAAGGACTTGCCCTCCTTAAGATCAGGAGGAAGTTGGAAAACTCTGTATTCACTCAGAAAGGGGGTGCTTCCCAGGAGGTTCCTTGGAGGAGAATTCGTTGAAACATCTTAAAAAGCAGGTCAGAGTCGGTACTTACAGGTGGGTGGTTTCGTCCATCTGATGGGCAGTGATGAGCACAGGTTGTGCTGGGGAAATAGAGCAGGTACCAGAAGGATGGAGGGACACTTGTGACTAAGGTTAGAGGTGTATGTAGGGATGAGCTGGCTTAGGGCTCTGAATGTTCAGGCAAAGATACTGACTTGATCCTAAAAGCAATGGGAAGTCGGCCAGGGGAGGATTTTGAACAAAGAAGAGATTCAAGAAAGATTAGCCAGGTCGTAGCCAGGCCACTTGCATCTACAGCAGCATCTCCGCGTGGCCCGGCGCAGCAAGCGCTTTCCCACACTCGTGCAACCAGAGCAGCGGGGAGGGCGCCATTCCCGTGCTGGGTGACCGCGAAGCAGCCCTCCTGGTTGCACACGGAGAACCTCTAGAGCCCACAGACAGGTCACCTCGAGGCGAGGCCGGTGGGAGACCTTTTGGCCCGGAGAAGAGTACATTCCACACGTCGAGTGTGTGTCACAGACCCTGCTTCGCATGCATCAGCCGGACCCTGAAGGCGAGGCTGAGATCTTGCCATTGGGCCAGCCTCCTTACCAAAAGGATGTGTCCAAGATGATCATGAACTTGGCTCGCTATCACCGCCAACTCCGGGCACAAGGCTCGTGGACGAACGCTGCCCAGCAGGCCGAGCCGCGGAATTCTCCGCTGCTGTCTGGGTGGCTGCGGTCCAGGCCTCCCCAGGCGCTGTCCGCGAGAAGGCGACCCAGCGGTCCCCCGACACTGTTCCAGAGAAGGCGACCCAGCTGTTCCCCAACACAGTCTAGGAGGCGGCAACCCAGAGCTCCTCCAACGCTACCCAGAGCCTGGTTCCCAGGTTATGAAGGCATTTCGGGGCCCAGAGTGCGAGCCAGGCAAGGTTCTAGTGAAAACCCCTGTCTGGAGCCTTATTCTAGGTCCTGCTTCTGCCAGAAGCTGGGGAAGGTAAAGGGTGGTGTGGGTTGTTCTTGGTTTCCCCTTCCCACCCCCATGTTAAATGTTTGCAAACACAAATCTAAAAAATTGTAACAAAAGAATCAAATTTCCTTAATAAAGAATTAAATTACAAAAAAAAAAAAAGGTTAACCAAAATATAATATTAAATTGAAGGGGTGGTACTTATTGAAACGTAGGTTTTATTATTACTTAGGTAAGGTGAGGCCAACAGACCAGGATGCAATTGGCATCAAAACATTGTTTTACAAACAGATCCAAGAGGACGGGTCACACAGGTGGCTGCAGGAGGCAGGGCCAGGGTGGGAGCAGGTAAGTGGGGTAAGGAGTCAGGTGATGTTGTGGCTCTGGGGAGTGGGAGCTGCCTCCAATAGTCTGGCCCCGCTCTGGGGTGAGGAAGGCAGGCAGAGTGAAGGGGCTGTGAGTGCCCCGGAAGGAAGGCTCACGCTGGTCAGTCTGCCTCTGGAAGGTACGCACCCCGGATAGTTTTTTGCCAACTCCAGGAATTAGCTAACTCTGGAAGGGGTGGTCCCCATATATCAAAGCACCAAAATACAGAACATAAAAAGCATGGTCAATGCAATTACACGGGAATAGGGCAACTCCAGCCTGAGCCTGGTAACAGAGAGGAGGGAGGCTGTGGAAAGCATTTGGGTTTGAGAAGATGAACACCAAGCAGTTAACAGCTGTGCGTATGAAAGAGAACCTTAGTGGCTGGGAGGTTGCATTAACGATGATTGGAAGTCGCAGGTAGGTTTCGAGAGAAGTACAATTCAGATTCACATGTGTAATGTATGCAGTCATAGGCTGCAGCCATGTAATGTACTGTTGGTACTAACAGCAGAACCCAGCATGTGCTCAGCACTCTCCATGTCCAAGGCAATGTTTACACTATTCAACACCGTCTGGCTCCAGGTCAGTATTCTTGCTGCTCAGATGTGTCCTCAACCAGCAGCAGAGTCTCCTGGGAAAGTCAGATTCAGGCTGGACGCAGGCCAAGACCCAACGAGCGGACGTCTTTACTGTAAGAAGACCTTCGGGTGGTTCCTGTGCGCTGGTGGTTTAAGAAGCGGTGTGTACACCCCACCCCACCTGCCTTTCTGTTGACTGAGATTCCGACAGGAACGGGGAGGAATGCCTCGCTGCTGGAAATGCAGAACCAGAGCCCCAAGGCAAGACTGAGGCAGGAGGTGGAGGCTGTGCCTTGAACTCAGCGTGAGCAAAGGTGATGAGAGCTGGACACACACCTAGGAGGGCCTGGACAGAATGGCTCGTTCACGACCCACCTATAACCAAGACATGCCACGGTTTACTGCAGGCCTCTACCCTTCAACCCCTGAGACCCACACTCCCGCTCACGCCTCACACCCCCACTCACCTGGAGCACAGGATGGATTTGCGTCAACCTCAACTCCTGCACCAACAAACCCAGCGCATGAGCCACTCAGATTCCTGTCGCTGCCAGTGCGGGGCCTTCAACACGGCTCGATAATGCTTTGGATGGAACTTGGTTCCCAATTTAAAACCCTATTAAATTTCCCACCCAGCCTCCGAGGGCTCGGTCATGGTCACCATTTGTCAAGAGCAGCTTGGAGAAAGGAGTGAGGGAAGGAGGCCGCTGCGGAACGCTGCGAAGAGATCCCGGGAGTCAGTCAGGCTGAGGCGCAGGTGGCCAGTTGACCCCTGCACAGCTGCTCAGAGCTGACAAGTACCAGGGCCTAAGAATTCTTTTTTTAAATATATTTTTATTAATGTCAGAGAGGAAGGAAGAGGGAAAGAGAGAGGGAGAGATAGAAACATCAGTGATGAGAGGGAATCATTGATTGGCTGCCTCCTGCACGCCCCCTGCTGGGGACCGAGCCCACAACCCCGGCATGGGCCTTTGACTGGAATCGAACCTGGGACCCTTCAGTCCGCAGGCCGATGCTGTACCCAGTGGGCAACACCAGCCAGGGCAAGCCTATGATTCTGAAATGGCATGTGAGGGAGGCGTCCCAGGAACAGCCCTTGGAGCCGACCTCAGGGAGGAGCCATTTCTCCTTGAGCAGGAAAGGCTGGGTTGCGAGGAGGACTGCGCCCGGCCAGTGCGGGTGGAAGTGGGCCCCTCTTCGCCGCCCCTGCCAAGCCCCCCATCAACGCCAGTTTCCGCGCTGGCTTCCCTCTGTGTGCGTCCAGCTGCACTGTCTGTGCTGAGGCTAAGGTCAGCTTTCACCTGCGGGGTCTGGGGGAGCCCACCGTCCGCACAGAGGCTGGCAGCGCCTGGTGCTGCGGCGGGGTCTGCACGTGCAGCTTCTGCCCGGCGCCTGGAGCGGGGTGGGGCCGGCCCCGGTGTGGACGCCGCCCAGGAAAGCCAAGGCTGCGGGGCTAGGGGCCTGGAGCCCCGACCGGCGGGAGATCGAAGAGGGGGTTCAGGGAGACCCCCAAACAGACCAGCCAGGCCGCCCGGGGAGCCGGCTGGGCTTGCACTCCTGGCGCGCACGCGGGGGATGGTTTCAAACCACCCGCCTCCTGGCGGCAGTGCGCACGCGCAGAGAACTGGTGCGGCCACGCCCTTCACGGCTCGTCCCGCGCCCGCGGGAGAAAAGACAGCGCGCTGCTCGTTCGGGTGAGGACCGGCCCAGTGTTTGATGTCAGCGCTGGGAACCGGACCAGAATCGGGTTAGAAGTCCAGTTGCCAGGAACGGGGTGCGGGCCGGCTCACCGGGCTCTGCTTCCAGATGCGCGATGTCATCGGAGCCGCCACGGCCGCGCAGAACAACTTCCGGGCCAGCCTGGATCGCACCGTCACCTACATGCACTCCTACGCCATCCCCAGGCGAGTGCAGGCCCGCGTCCGGGCCTGGTATGAGTACACGTGGGACGCGCAGAGGATGCTGGGTGAGCGGGCACTCTTGGAGGATGCTGGGTGAGCGGGGCAAGTTCCTACATCCCCCACCGTGTCCTGTGACGGGCGTTCAGGGGGCCGCGGGGAAGCCACCAGCTTGGAGCGGGAGGTTGGGAAATAGCTCAGTGACCTCTAAGTGTCACTGACGGGCTAGGGCCTTTGTGTGTTTTTTCTTAACTACCCAGCCCCTGCTTACTGGTTCTGCAGACCCCGGGAGAGAAACACTGATTTTATTCCGCAGCAGCCGGGGACAGGTGCCCCCCGCATTGCCCCATAGCATTTGGGAAATTGGGTGCCTTCAACCCCGCTTAGGACACAGGGAATGGGGGCCCCCAACTGAAAACGTTGCCCAAGGGCTCAAGAGCCAGCAGATCCCTGCGTGGCCCCTGAGGACCCTGGGCCACCACTGCCTCCTCCGAGCGCAGCACTCAAACCAGCTCCGGGCAGCTGCGCAGGGCACCGCCTCGCAGAGACCCGCGAGGTCCTGGGCGACTGTTAGCCGGATGCTGCGTCACAGTCATGATGAGACAACATAAAGCAGAAGGTGATCTGCTCTTTGACAATAACCAGATTCAACTCTTAGTTTGTTCTCTCCCCTATAAAAGGGGGGAGTTAGTGCCACTGAGAAGCAAAAAAAAGTGTTTAAGTGCAAATCACACTGCGATTCTCCATCAGAGGTTCTTGGGAGCAGGTAAAGGTAAGAGCCACTGGTTAGAGTAGGACACTGCTCTCCCTCCCCCTCTCTTCCCCCAGAGCCTCTCCCTGAACCTGAAGACTGAGGCCACCCCCTCCCTCTGGGGGAAGTGCGGTTGCCGGCAGCTCCCCTCTCTTCTCAGGGCACCGCTCCCGCCTGGGGAACGGGACACAACCCTCCCGAGACAAGGGCTATGCTCTATAGAAGGGGTCTTCACGTTTAGAACCAACACTGGAAGCAATATAAGGATATAACACAGCGATTGTTATAAATGGTTATAAGAAAACGTCAAAAATGATAACTCTCAGAAACTGGTAGCATAATACACGCGAGAATAGGTGGTTTTGTTTATGGAACGTTCTACCAGCCCATCATTTCATGCACAGGTAGGAACCTGTCCGTATATCCACATTCTTCACCGAGTGGATAAGCAAGGAAACAGCAGTAACTGGGATTTCATCGGCACATTTCTCCTTTAGGTCCCGTTCCCCCGGAGCCACGCCCAGCGATGCCTCTGAGCAGCCTCTGAGCATTGTTCTGTTCTGTTCCCTCTCCGCAGAGCAGGGATGAGAGCGTACCCTTAGGGTTGCCACAGGGTCACATAAGGAGGTCGGAGTCCTGAGCCTTCAGGCGCCCGTAGAGGCTGCCATCACCCGCCCACCCCTGCGCTGCCTGATCCTCAGGTTCAGACTATCCCACCCCCGGCTGTCTGTTCACTAGCTGTTGCCCCGTGGCCACTAAACTGTATTTAAAGTTTCAGCAAACACAGGTTCTGGTTTATTCAGAACTGTTCTATCGTCCACAGTAAGGTCATGGTCACAGCCGCTGAGCTGGGCAGTGTGGCCAGTAGGCGTCATGAGCATAGATTTGATGCCACTCTCTACTTAGAGAAAGAGTTGGCATTTCGTTCAGTTTTGTTTTCCCTCATACTTGGCTGATGTTTTCCATTAACTATTCTACCCTGTGGGTGGATGTGTTCACCTTTACCAAGACGAGTCGGACCTGCTTGAGGCCCTGCCCGCCGCCATGCAGTCAGCCCTCGCCGTGGACATGAACTTCAGTGTCCTCAGCAACATCGACCTGTTCAAGGCAAGTGCTTCACGACAGGTAGAAAGACACCATCACTGTTTCTCTGTAAAGTCTAAGCTCTTGCTGTACGCAATATTTATGGTTTTCTCCCTACGTGTTAACAAAATCAAAATGATCTGGAGGACTTATGTGGAACTAGAGTCAAATAAACACTGGGTCTCCCCTCGGCAGATGCCTTATTCTTTGGAAGCCTCTCTCTCCTGAAGGGCCAAAAAGAAAGACTTCCTCGGGCTCTTCCTGCGCCATTTAAATACCGTCAGCCCCTGCGTCTGTCTGCTGTTCCATCTCCGTCCTCCCCTTGTATTGTTGGATGTGTGTGGGCCTCGACAGGTGGCCCAGACTTCCTCTGCAGGGCCTGGCGATCAGAGAGCCCTGCCTACCCTGTCTCCTGTTATAGGTGCTCCTGAGCGAAACTTTCTGATGCCCAATTCTAATTTAGAGGCTATAAAAATGTATAGCAAAGTTTTAACTTTTTGAATGTTTTTCATTTTGGCGCTCTCTTTTTTACCTCGATATATTTCATTTTTTAATTTATTTTACTGTTGAGAGATTTACAGATGTCTCCCATTTTCTCCCCTTTGTCCCCCTCCACCCGCTCCCACCCCATCCCAGGCCTCCACCTGTCTATTGTCTGTGTCCATGGGCTATGATTAAGTTGTACTTCTAAATCCCTTCACCTTTTTCACCCATCCCCCACACCCCTCCCATTTGGCAACTGTCAAAAATGTTGTGTTTCTGTTCTGCTTGTTCATTTATTTTGAATTTTAGATTCGATTGTTGATAGATATGTATATACTTCCATTTTATTATTCCTATTCTTGATTTTATTTTTCTCTTCTTATTCTTAAAGAAGATCCTTTCATATTTTATGTAATACTGATTTGGTGGTGATGAACTCCTTTAGCTTTTTCTTATCTGTGAAGCTCTTTATCTGACCCTCAATTTTAAAGGATAGCTTTGCTGAATAGAGTAATCTTGGTTGTAGGTCCTTGCTTTTCATCACTTTGACTATTTCTTGCCACTCCCTTCTGGCCTGCATAGTTTCTATTGAGAAATCAGATGACAATCATATGGGTACTCCCTTGTAGGTAACTAACTGCTTTTCCCTTGCTGCTTTTAAAATTCTCTCTTTGTCTTTAACCTTTGTCATTTTAGTTATCATGTGTCTTGGTGTAGGCCTCTTTGGATTTATCTTGTTTGGGACTCTCTTTGACATGTTTCTTTGTCTCCACATTTTGCTGCTTTTCTGTGTTTGTTTCTATGTATTAGGTAGATCTGCTATGTCTCCCAAACTAGGTACAGTGGCCTTGTGTAGTAGGTGTCCTGGAGGGCCAAGTGGCTCAGCCTCCCCTGTCACCTGATCTGGACACTCCAGGTGCACCCCAGTGTGAGCTGTGTGCACTGTCATATTGTAGTTGAGCCTTGATTTATGTTGGTGTCACTGGGAGGAATTGACCCCCAGGCCAATCAGTAGCAAGGATCAGCTGCGACTACAGTGGAAGAGCTGCTATGTAGGAGCCAACCCTATGGAGCAGGCCTTGCTACAGTGGGGGCTTTGGTGCTCACCGAGTCCACCCCTTGTTTGTTATAAATATTTCTCTCTTTTCCACATCCATCGTGGCTAGAGAGAGGTCCGGTTCCTGAGTAGGGGCAGCTGGGGATTGAGAAAAATGAAAGAAGAGACAGACACAGAGATAGAAGGAAAAAGCTGGGGCCGGGTGGGACAGCTGTCCTCTGATGGAGAGACAGTGACCCAGAGCCGATACAGCGCATTTATTTTATACAGAAAAATACCAGGAAGTTTTACTAAAGCCCAAGACAAAGGAGATTATGTGCATTCTTGTGGCTTCTTTGTAATCATCACTTCTGGGTAGGCCCAGATAATCATTGTGTTTGTTCCTGGTGCTTGGCTGGATTTAGATAATGAAACCCACCCCGGCACCTGAGCTGAAGGTCAGGCTGACAACACACCTGCTTCTGGCAAGTTGTGTTTCCAGGACGTGGCTCTGCCAATGCCACTGGATTCAGCTGACAATAATTAAAGAAATGCTCATGTGCCTTTTCCTCATGCTCAGGCACTCTCTACAGTTAGGAGGTGGTATAGTTGTAATCTGATATGTTTGAAGTGACCACCTGGTACACTAAGAAGTACAAAATCAACCACTGACTGTACCCTGCCTGAGCTAGAAAGCAGTCTTCAGATGGCTGCTACTTATATTGGGCTTGGAGGTGCCCAGGAGAGGCCAAGCCATGAACCAGGGCAGGCTCCACCAGAGCTGGGCCTGGGGCCACTTACTGAGAGGTACAGGGCATGCTGAGGCCAGCTGCTGCTTGTTTGAGAGATTTTAGGAAAGTCTGAAGCATGAGGCAAGAGAGGCCAGTTGTATGGAAACGCCACTGGATATGGCTTGGATGAGCCTGCAATCAGGGAGGGGCAGGGCCTCAGAGAATCACCAGGCAGGGTTAAAAGTGTGAGCCAGATTGATAGAGATTCAGATATGGAGCCTTAACTGTCAGCTCTTTGGCAGGGAGGACTCAGCAAAGGAACAGTGGCCTCTGCTAGGCCTCTGTCTTGGAGAAAGCTGCCCCTCCAGCTCTTGCCCTGCTTCCAGGCAAGTTAGTTCCTCCCTGAATGTCCCAGGGTCCTTGCAAGCTGGAGCTCTGAGGGAGTGATTCCAGGCCCTTTCAGGGGAACTGCCTGGGACTCCAGCAGCCTCCATGTCACTAAGTCACACTCCCCGCTGGTTTTTACAGCCAGAAGTTGTGGGGACTTCTCTTCGAGGTACTGGAATCCTGAGCTTGGGGGAGGGGGCGGTTGTTTGGAGCAGGGACCCCCTCATTCCTCAGGGAAACTTCCACAGCAAAAATTTCCTTCCTGATTTTAAATCTTCCACACGTGGGTGTCAGACCCATGGTTCAGCAGTTCCCCCCACATCTCTACCCCTCCCACCAGTCTCAGTGCTGCTTCTTTAATTCCCCAGTTGCAGAACTTCCGTTCAGTTAGGTTGCAGGTTCTGAATGATGACTGTTCTGTATTTTAGTTGTAATTTTTGTGTGGTGTGGGAAGATGCGAGTACTGAGTTTACCTATGCCGCCATCTTGACCGGAACCTAGCACCCTCTTCTTAAAAGCACACTGGATTTGAGTTTTTTCTCCTAACAATTCGTTCTGTGTGGGATCCACCTACTTAATTCATTCACAGTTATTTATTAAGTTCCTGCTGTGTTTTGTACCTCCTGGGACTGTTTCAGCCACTGAGAATACAGTATTTTACAGCAAATACCAGCACATACAGAGCTTAAACTCCAAAGGAGGAAAATGAAAAATAAACATGCAACGTGTGAAGGGCATAGTGCCATGAACAAAGGAAGCAGGTTCAGAAGAAGGAAGATGGAGCTGGTCCTGATGCAGTGCTGACTGGAGAGTTGGGGTAGGGGGCCCTGCAGACTGGAGAGGGGGAGGAAGGAATGGGAGTAAGCCCTGCAGACTGGATGGGGGAGGGGGAAGTGAGCTCTGCAGATTGGAGAGTGGGGGAGGAAGAGTGGGAGTGACCCCTGCAGACTGGAAGCGGGAGGAAGAGGGAGAGGTGGCAGGAGGGCCGGAAGCCTGGAAGCCCCGTGCTGGGAGGCGGGAGCCAGGCAGAGCGATGGGGAAGAGGGGATGCTGGCGTGGAGACTCATGCAGACGGGGTGGTGCTGTGAAGTGAGGCCACTGCAGGCCTTGGGCAGAAGGCGACCGATTTGAGAGCAGTTTGGGAAATGCCATCCTTCCTGCTGCCTGGGAAACAGGCCCGAGGAAGGCCCAGTAAGCGTGGCCATGACCACCTATGCAAGAGGTGACAGAGACCCGACCCAGAGCATGGGAGCCGAACTGCTCAGAAATGGCCAAGTGGTTCTCGCTTCGGCAGCACATACACTAAAACTGGAATGATACAGAGAAAGTTAGCATGGCCCCCTGCGCAAGGATGGCACGCAAATTCATGAAGCGTTCCATATTTTAAAAAGAAAAGAAATAAATGGCCAAATATTGGCTGGATCTGGAGGGAGAGCCCGGCATTGGCTGGTGGGCTGTGTGCCCGGCGGGGAGAGTCAGGATGCCACCACGCCTGAGCCTGGGGAGCAGGAAGAGCAGCGATGGCATTTGCAAACCAGGAAGGTGCAGGGCGCGCAGGTGGAGAGAGACTCTGCATGGGATGAGGTCGTGTGAGGTGACAGACTTTGGACAGGATGGCGTGGAGGTGGGGTGATAACAAACCTGAGTACAGGGGAGAGGGCCACCTGAGCAGGGGAGGGGGCCACCTGAGTGCGGGGGAGAGGGTCACCTGAGCGGGGGAGAGGGTCACCTAGGTGCAGGGGAGAGGGCCACCTGAGCGGGGGAGAGGGCACATCCACATGTTGATGTGTGTTTCCGCTCTGGGACGGGTGTCATCCCCTCTGGTGGAGGCGTGGACAGAGAGAAGAGGTGATCCAGACAGAAAGACGCGGGACAAGGGGACAGCAGTGGGCGGTAGGCAGGCCAGCAGAGCCCCTCCTCAGAGCAGCCGAGACGAGACCCCACAGGTCGCAGGCGTGGGGTCAGCTCCCAGGACTCTCTTCTCTCGTTCCCAACAAGATTTTGATGAAGATATAAACTATGTGATTTAAAATTGGTAAATGACACAAAGCAAGGAGGAATGGTTTAAAATATGTTAGATTACAAAACTTAAAATTAACTGAATATTTTGAACATCAAGCAAAGCCAAGATTAATTTCAGCAAGCACAAAAATGAAATTCTGGCCTGTGCTAAAATTAGAATGGTGCAACTGTAGGAAAGCAAGAGTCAGTTTTACAATGTTTTTAGGCCTGGGAGTTTGGTTGATAATGCCCTAAGTTTTAACACAATATTGATTTTTCTTGATTGTTTCAACTACATCTGGATTAACATATCACATTGCAAATAACAATTTTTAAGAAGGACTTCGACAAATTGGAGAATCTTCCAGCAAGGGGATCAGAAGCAGGATTGGGACCAAGGTCGGAGAAGGTCAGATGATGGTTCTATGATGACTGAGATCAGATAAATAAATGATTCCTTCTTGTGGGGGTCAGAGGGAGACCAACTAGGAAGAGGCAAGAGGACCTCTGTGGGTGATGGAATTTTTTGGCTTGCTAGGAAAGTTATACAGTGTCTGCATTTATCAAAACTGAGCCAACTGTTCCTTAAAATTTATATATTTCACTGCATATAAATTATTATTCAATTTCTTAAAAAGAATGGCCTGAAGAAAATGTGGAAATGCTGAGGATCTCCACGGAGCTCCAGTGATAGCACAGAGCTCTCTCTGTTAGGGGCAGCCTTGCAGGCTCTGGGGGCATGGCTTCCAGTAACAGGGTCCCAACCAGCATATCAAGCAAGAGAAAATGCGAGGGCGCCTCTCACACAAGTGAGGTAGGCATCATATTATAAAATGTTTGCTTATTTATTTTTAAATACACACATAAATATGGGACAATATGTCTGTTGCTATAGGTTATATATATAAAAGCCTAAGTGACCGAATGATCAGTCACTATGACACACACTGACCACCAGGGGACAGGCGCTCAATGTAGGAGCTGCCCCCTGATGGTCAGTGCACTCCACAGCCAACCTCCAGATCCAGCCAGCCTCCCACGGTTCCTCCCCGCAGCCAGCCAACCTCCCGCAGCCCCTATCAGCCCTGATCGCTGGCCAGGCCGAGGGACCCCACCTGTGCACCAATTCGTGCACCAGGCCTCTAGTGGTAAAATAAAATGGTATGAAAGCAACAAGGTTAAATTATTTTAACAGTATTTTTATTTTTATTTTTTTTTAATTTAAATCTTTATTGTTCAGATTATTACATTTGTTCCTCTTTTTTCCCCCCATAACTCCCCTCCTCCCAGTTCCCGCCCCACCCCCGCCCTCACTCCCCACCCACTGTCCTCATCCATAGGTGCACGATTTTTGTCCAATCTCTTCCCGCATCTCCCACACCCCTTCCCCCCCCCCAAGAATAGTCAGTCCATTCCCTTTCTATGTCCCTGATTCTATTATAATCACCAGTTCATTCTGTTCATCAGATTATTTATTCACTTGATTCTTAGATTCACTTGTTGATAGATGCATATTTGTTGTTCATAATTTGTATCTTTACCTTTTTCTTCCTCTTCCTCTTCTTAAAGGATACCTTTCAGCATTTCATATAATCCTGGTTTGGTGGTGATGAACTCCTTTAGCTTTTCCTTATCTGTGAAGCTCTTTATCTGACCTTCACTTCTGAATGATAGCTTTGCTGGATAAAGTAATCTTGGTTGTAGGTTCTTGGTATTCATCACTTTGAATATTTCTTGCCATTCCCTTCTGGCCTGCAAAGTTTCTGTTGAGAAATCAGCTGACAGTCGTATGGGTATTCCCTTGTAGGTAACTGAGTTTCTTTCTCTTGCTGCTTTTAAGATTCTCTCTTTGTCTTTTGCTCTTGGCATTTTAATTATGATGTGTCTTGGTGTGGTCCTCTTTGGATTCTTTTGTTTGGGGTTCTCCACGCTTCTTGGACCCGTAAGTCCATTTCTTTCACCAGGTGGGGGAAGTTTTCTGTCATTATTTCTTCTAATAGGTTTTCAATATCTTGCTCTCTCTCATCTTCTGGCACCCCTATAATTCTGATGTTGGTACGCTTGAAGCTGTCCCAGAGGCTCCTTACACTATCCTCACATTTTTGGATTCTTTTTTCATTCCGCCCCTCCGGTTGGGTGTTTTTTGCTTCCTCGGATTTCATATCATTGACTTGATTCTTGCGCTCCTCTGGTCTGCTGTCGGGAGTCTGTATAATATTCTTTATTTCAGTCAGTGTATGCTTAATTTCTAGTTGGTTCCCCATCATAGCATCGAGGGTCTCATTAGATTTCTCGAGGATCTCAATAGCTTTATCGGTGGCTTCTAGACAGTTCTTGAGAGACCTTAAAAGTGTGGTTCTGAACTCTATATCTTCCATTGACAATTTTGTCCTGTTTCTTTGTCTCCGCATTTTGTTATGCTTTCTTGGTGCACCCCCTAGTGGTCTTTGTGCGCAGTCTTTTAGTTAAGCCTTGATTGTTGTAGCTAATACCAGGGGGGATTTGACCTCCAGGCCAAGTGGCTGTGAGAATCAGCTGTGTCTGCAGTGAGAGTAGTATTTTTATTTTATTGAACTTATTGGGGTGACATGTATAACAATAAAAGTGTAATATGCTAATTAGACTGGACGTCCTTCTGGATGACCTTCCGGACAAAGTCAGGGCTGCGAGGGTAGCCCGGGCCCCAGGTGCCAGAGGGAGTCCGGTGCTGGCAGCCGGGGAAAGGAAGGCCTGCTCTTGCACAAATTTTGTGAATCGGGCCTCTAGTTGGTTAATAAAATTATATAGGTTTCAGATGTGCAATTGTATGGTACATCATCTGTATATTGTATTGTATTCACCACCCCAAGTCAAATCTCCTTCCATCACCATTTATCTCCCTTTACCTCCTCCACCTCCCCCCACCCTCTTCCCTCTAGTAATCACCATACTTTAACAGTATTTTTAAATTATATAAATGACTTTATACCTTAATTAGCTTAATTGAAAATAAATGACTACAATGGGCCCTTTTTTATTTTTTTATGTATATTTTTATTGCTTTTAGAGAGGAAGGAAGAGGGAGAGAGATAGAAACATCAATGATGAGAGAGAATCATTGATTGGCTGCCTCCTGCACGCCCCACACTGTGGATTGAGCCTGTAACCCAGGCACGTGTCCTGACCGGAAAGCAAACCGTGACCTCCTGGTTCATAGGTTAACGCCCAACCACTGAGCCACGCCAGCAGGCTTGGCTGTTTTTTAAAGAAAAAAACACCTTTAAATGTTATACCAATGACTTATGGGATTGTCTCTGGTTTGGAAAGTTACCAATTTTCAGCCTCAGAGCTTTCCTTTGTTTTCATATATATTTTTGGAACTCCATAAAGTCAGCAACATCTGATTGGGAGAAAAGGTTAAATAGTCACATCTTACGGACACTGCACATGCAGTTAAATCCGTTGTTTCCTGACATTCCCATTGGAGATGCAGTTCACCCAGAAGGCCCATTCCATTTCCACTTCTGTTCAATGAAAGGTGTGTTTTTTTCTAAAGCCAAAGGAGGTAGCAGTACAGGTGCCGCATCTTTCTATTTTTGTGCAGACCACCGTAGTAGTTTATACAACTGTGTGACTTCCTAGGGAGGAATAGGCGGGTAGTGATCCTGCGGCTTCTGTTATAGAACTTACACCCCGTTGTGCCGCCTCCGAGTGAGTCACTGAGGCCCGTGCCCAGTGCGCGCCGTGGGCAGGGGACGCTCCGCAGAGGCTCGGGTGGGGTTTAACCTGTTCGCAGGCGGAGTTCTCTGAGCCAGAGGGGGGTCAGCAGCCATGAGTGGGGACAGCGGTGGGCAGGCTGCGGTGTGGCAATGCGGCCGCTGGGGGTGGGGAGGGGGACGGGGCAGCGCGGATCCTGCCCACAGAGGCCGGAAGGGGTGGGGGGCGGTCGCCGGGAGAACCTCCACGCCTTGCATTCTCCCAGGGAAGGAACCTTCCATCTTGAAAGGGCTGGAGGAGAGAGACCGGGGGGAGGCCGGCTCCCGGCGGGTGTCGCCCTCTTCCGGTTTAGGGCGAGTCAAGGTGCCTGGCCACCGCGTGACCCACACAGGCCTGAGGGGGTGACCCGAGGGACTGTGCGTTTCGCTCCTGGGCTCCGTCTGAATCTCGGCAGGCTTCCCGCTTTGCGAACGGCGGCGGGAGGGGAGGCAGGTGCGGGGACCTGGGCGGCCACCACACCAGAGGCCGAGCCTGCGCCAACCCGCCTCGTTCCTCCCGAAGGCGCACTTTGCTCCGAGGTGCGTTCCCGTTGAAAAGCCGGGCCCTGCGCGCGTGCCTCTCCTGCCGCGAGTGGGCGATGCTCCGGCGGAGGCCACGCAAGCCCAGCCGCAGCCGTGGACCGGGCGGGACCCGCGGGGGGTGTCGGCCCCCAGCCTCACTGTCCCGCTCGCCGGGTGCTCCGGGGCCTAGGTGCGGGGGGCGGGGGGTGCCCGGGAAACAGCCAGCGCTCCGCAGGGACAGGGGACGCGCCTCCGTCGGGGATGGCGGTGCGCCCGGCTGCATGGCGCGGCGGCGGGAGCGGGTCCCTCCTCCCGGGGTCAGCCTTCTCCCGCCCGGCCTCCCACTGACGGGACGAGGCCCCACCACGGAGGGACTTGGCTTTATCATCGGAGGCCAGGGGTCTGTGTCGTCCCGCCGAGGCTGCCTGCACCGTGACAGGGGCTGGGGTCCCGGGCAGCCAGGCGGCCGCGAGCTCGCTCCGGGCCTCGGCGCGGCCGGAGCTGCAGGGACAGGCCGGCTGCAGGCGGAGGGAGCAGCCCCGCTGACCGAGTGTCAACCGGGGACGCGGCCGCTGGCCCCGGGCTGCGGGCTGACCGCTGCGCCGCCGGAGCCACCCCAGGGCCGGACTCCGACCGACTGCGGCCTCTACCGAGCGCGCCGCTGGCCGCGCGTGGGCTCCGAGCAGCGGGCGGGGGCTCCGCCCGCCGTGGCCTCAGGCTCGGCTCGGTCAGTTACCTTCACACCCGCACCCCTAACGCACTCACCCGACTGTCCCTCCACGATAAAGCCCTGGGCTCACGGGGTTTCTCCTCTTAATCAAAGAAGGTAGAATTAGAGTCATTTTTTTACTAAAATTTTGCTTCAATCAGCTGTGGCTAATTAGTAAGATTTGCCGCTTGCACATGGGTGACCAGAGTTTCTAAAGCGCAGAAATGAATAGTCAAAGCAAAATATTTTCCTTTTTTTTCTTCTTAAAAATGACTCTTCCTTGCAGACTGCGTGCAGCTCCAGCAAGCCCAAGTATGAAGCTAGCAAGGTGCGGTTCCGTCCTCGGAGGCTGGGCAACTCCCCTCCCCTCTGATAATTTATCATTTGCATTTTGATTTGTAAATGTTTTATGAAATTAAATGCTGGAGAAGCACATTTTGCCTCTAGCCTAGAGGAAGTTGCCAGAGGGAGGAAAGGGCATGAACGGTCTGTTGCGCCGCCTCGTGGCTGGGATTGAAACCGCGTCCTGGAGGAAAGCCGCCCAACAGACCCGAGGCGGGTGCCCACCGCACCCCCGGGGCACAGCGCCTCCGCCGGGGTCTGCGCTGGGACCCGGGGCACGAAGCCGGAAAGACCTCGTCGTGGGGGGAATGAGTCCGGCCTCCCAGGCAGACGCGCCCACACGCCGGAGGCCTGAGCCGGAGGGGGGCCCCTGCGTCCAGTCCTACCAGCTTCGCTTTGGCAGCGATGAGTGTTGCTGCTGGGCTTTGGGGTGCCCTGAGCAATGGCTGTGACAGTGCGCTCCATTCCCCTGCCCGTCCGAGCGCTGGAGGGCGCCCCACACCCACCCACGGCCGGAGGACTCAGATAAATAGGACAGCACCTCGGTGGGTGGGCGGCGAGGCAGTGACTGAATCACGTGATGTGCTCAGGCAGCCCTGCACTTAGTCGGTCGTTGTCATTCCTGTTCTTACTGAGACGCAGCCATCCCCCGGTGTCCGCTCAGCTAAGGGCGGGCTGCCCTGGAGCGTGGGTCCCGTCCTCCACGTTGGCTAACGGCGACCTCCGCTCTGCGCCGAGGTGCACCGGGGTCCCCAGTCGCTCAGGACTCGGAAGCCTGCCATTATCTACTTTGCAAATTCCTTCTCCCCGTCGGCGCTGCTCCCACACAGCCTGGCCTGGGCAACGGCCAGCTGGGGCGGGTGCCTGCCTGGACCCGCCCACCAGGGCTCCATGGGCCTGGAGCTCCCGGTGGAGTCCCTGTTTGTCCCTGGGAGTGACTTACATCCCGCGAATTATAAATGACTGGTAACGCCCCTTTCAAAGAAGCAGGGATGAGCCTGGAAACCGAGAAGTCCTACAGGTCCGTTTTACCAACTCTGCAGTCGTGCTCGGAGCTTGCCGTTATGAAAAGAACTTCCTGATATAGCAACTACCATCTAACCTATAGCTTATGTTTTGAATAAAAATAGAATTTCTCCCAACTCCATTCAAGTCTCCAGAACTCTAGTTCCCATCTGCACCATCGCAGTGTTTACACGGCAGCGGGTCCCCTGCTGAGAGCGGATGGCAGCTGACAGTTTCATTCCTTACATCAGACCAGTCACTTGGTGCCTACGGGCCCCCAGCCCTGCGAGACCTGGGGATACAGGAGTGACTAACACAAATCTGCCCTCAGGGGCTCCCCGCCCCGCTCTCTCCCCCTCTCTCCCCCTTTCTCCCTCTCTCTCCCCATCTCTCCCTCCCTCTCCCCCTTCCTCTCCCCTTCCTCTCCCCTCTCCCCCTCCCTCTCCCCCTCCCTCTCCTCCTCTCTCCCCCTCTCTCTCCCCCTCTCCATGCTCTTCCTCTGGCACCCCTTGCACCTGTGATCCTAGGGAAACAGTCCGGCTTCCTGTCCGAGGTTCCCTCGGCTAAAAAGCAGCGATTCGTGCACAGCCCATGGGCACAGACAATAGTGCGGTGAAGGCCTGGGTGGGGCAGGAACAGTGGAGGGCCATGGGGGAGAAGGGGTATGGGGGTACGTTCTCTCTTCCCACCACCAGCGCCGGAGAGAATGCGGGGGTTCAAGAATCTTGATTAGAACGTGACGAGGACTAAGGAAGAATGAAAAACGAGACAGACAGAAATAGAGGGAAAAGCTGGGCCTGGGTGTGGGTCTGCCCTCTGATAGAGGAACAGAGCGCCAGCACCAGAACCGTGTTTAATTATACCCAAATACCAGGAAGTTACGTCAGTTCTGGGTGGGCCTGACGGGTGGGCGGGAGGAGCAGTCAGGGACCCGAGGGCGTGGCTCCGCCTCAGGGCCCCTCCCACAGGGCGGGGCCAGTCAGAGGGAGGCGGGTCCTATTCATTCCCAGTGCTTGGCTGGATTTACAATAATAAAACCCACTCCCCAACACCTGGGCAGCAAAGAGAAGCGTCAATGCCGAGGACACATCCATCTTGGTTAGATGTGTATCCACGGCTCGGCTCTGCCAGCCACCTTAGGTTCAGCTGACAATATTTTAGGAAGCATGCCCATGTGTCTTCCCTGGGGGGCCCTCTACAAAGGGTGACATCTTTAATGCTCTCAACAATAAAAACAAATTTAAAAATAAATAAAAAGCAGAGGGGATGACCACGTTAACTAATTCGAGGCATCACAGGGAGTTCGGAAGAAGCAAGAAACTAGTGAATGTGATGCAAATGTTATGTGTTACTACAGCTTCACCGTTAACTCTCACGCAGCCCCTCTCCCTCTGTAGAAAAGGGGACACTGAGGCAACAGTGGCTGTGCCCTGACTTCTGTCCTTGGAATGTCCCCGCTGACACCTGCACAGCAAACGAAGGGGCATCCGCGGAGGAAGCGAACCAGATGGGACGGTTTAGTCACACAGCAATGGAGCAACATGTGTTCCAAGAAAATCATCATTTCCTGGGAGGGGAAATGCAATTGTTTCCAAACCACTCAACACATAACGACTCACAACACAAACTCCGTTCCACCGGCCTGAGCGCTGGTGAGAAGGGGAGGGGTCCGCCCGGCTCCGGCCCACCGCGGCCAAAGGCCTGGCCTCTGCCACAGTCACTTAACCGATGAAATTTAAACTGTAAGTCTTTATTATAGTTCGGAAGAAGCAAGAAACTAGGGAATGCAATGCAAATGTTATGTGCCGTTTACAAAAATTCCTATTTAGAGTGGTTCCAATGTTTCCCCTGAGGACAGCTGCTGTGAGCGGAAAGCTGGCGGGTCTGCTATGAGGAAGGCTCCTCTGAGGCAGGCGTGGCCCCTGGTGGCTAACGCTTCCTGGGACCTCGCCAGCGCTTCCTGCCAGTGGCCCCTGAAGGAGAGAAGAAAAGACGCAATCCTCCGAAAAGGGGGTTGGTGCCTGCAGACAATCCCCGGATGTATGTTTTACTTTATTCCTGAAAAGGTTGACAGAAATTCAGTTGGAGTCTCATCAGTGCTTCTCCCAGACCCATCCTCCTCCCTGCACCCCACCACGATGATTTTTAGGGCGCCCTTCCAATCCCCGTTTTGTCATTTTACTTTGAGTCCATGTCAACGTCAGTGACCGCCGTAGTGTTTTGCGTGGTTTTCAGAGTTGCAGTCGTATGGACGGTGAGCTGCAGCTTGCTTCTGTGCAGAGCACATTGTTGAGTTCAGTCATATCTATGTCTACAGAGAGAGGAGGGACCTGGCTTATTACTCTTAGCCACTCTAGGGTATTCGAACCTACAGATCTTCAATATCTGTATCTGTCCTACTTGCCCTCGAATGACGCCCATGTGTGCCCAGATGCTCCCAGCGCTCCCACTGCGGCCCAGGAGGCAGCGAATGCCCCTCTCCCACCCCAGGCGCCTTATGACACGACTCGCTTCCACCACCAGTCACAGCGGCTCTGCTTCCTGACAGCACCCCCCCAGGCATGCCTCTTCCATCTCCCACTGCTCTCGGCAGCCCCACCGTCTCCTCGCCATGCTGGTTGGGCGGATTGAGACGGCTGCCTGGTGGCCCTGGCATTTTTCTATCCGGATCACCAGAAGCTACAGTCAGTTCGTCTGAATGCTTCTCACCAATGGCTACTTGAAGTTACTTCAATCACAAATTATTAACTTTCCTTATCCATCAAGCAACCCCGAGGTCGGAACTTCATATGGATCTAGGCCAGCTGGTTGCCACTGACATTGTTAGAGAACGTGACTGCGAAGGGAATCAGAACCGTCACAGACAAGCACAGCAGGCTTCTCCTTCCCCTACTTCTCAGCTCCCTGCAAAAGAACACCCCCCCACGGGTGGGCAGGACCCCCCACAGGTGCCCCCCACAGGTGGGCAGGACCCCTCACGGGTGGGCAGGACCCCCCACGAGTGGCAGGACCCCCACGGGGGGCAGGACCCGCCGCAGCAGGAAGCTGCTGTGCAGGCGGCTCCTGGGGTGGGGGGGAGTAAAAGGTCTGGGAAAGCAAGAGATTCAAAGCACCACAGAGGGGAGGCTGTGGAGGCACCGACAGGCTTTCCTTTAGCCTGTCATTTGGTAAGTTACAATTCTGTGGGCAGAGATCACATCCAGCAGTTATTCCAGCAAATAGCCTGTGTCTTACACTGACAAAGTCCATCTGCACAGTCATCACCCCCAGGTCAGTGACTTTGTGTCCATTATCCTACCTTTGAGGTGATGATAATTGAGTTAGGAAAGGAAGACATCAGACTTGCAATAATATCTGACAATAGTATGAAATGTTACAAGAAAAAAAATTCAGCCAAGATTTTGATATATGAAAGTCTTAATTGCTACTAATAATTATTATCACAATCATGAGTAGCTATCATCAATGAAGCATCAGGTTTTGCAGGAGTAAAATTTTGCCATTATGAGATAAGTATTATTTCCACCTCATTTAACAGATTAGGAAACTGAGGGCACGGGCAGGTAGGCAGTAATAGAGGCTGGAGACAGGATCGAAGCCCAAATCTATTGACCAGCACCCAAACTCTTGCTGTACCATAGCTTTAGGTTTGTGTCCTAAATTCTGGGTCAAGAAAAGCCCACATCCACTGGCAACTAATGTTTTAGTGTCAACACAGAGTTATCTGTTGCTCCTCATGCCCATTGCATTTTCGCATCCTGTGGAATCCTGGCCTTGGAGCTCCGGCGACAAGAACTGCTTTTCTCTCTCGCTTTCCTCTGCAGGGCTGTGACACCCAGATGCTTCATGACCTGCTGCTCAGGTTGAGGTCCACCGTCTGCTTACCTGGGGACTTTGTCTGCAGAAAGGTGAGTATGCTACTCGTCACGCACACGGCAGGTGACGAGGTACATGGAGGAGCTCAGACATAAGTCAGGAGCCGGGTGTGAATTTGCCCGGGTGGCCGTGGCCCAGCAATAATGATGGCAGACAGCTCTGTGACAACAGCAGTGCTCTCCGAGCTCAACGTGGGACATGACTCGGATGTCAGTACCTGCAGGACATAGATGGGTCGTCCGAAAAGTTGCCTTTTACGAACGTAAGCCATCAAGCATCACACCCATTGATTCCAAATCCTTAAAGTGGAGGGAAAGCTGGAGATGAAGGGTGGGCCTGCCCTCTCCTGTCATCCACAAGCTGTCATCAACTCCCCTTTAGCTCCTCCAGTGAGTGATAATTAACTTAAAAATAAACGTTTTAAAAATGTTACTGTGCATTTCATGAAAAATGCTCCATGTCCATTATTTTTTAAAAGGAAAACATATAAAAGCACCAAGACAGAAATTCCACCACCAGAAACAACCGCTGTCCTGGGGGTCGGCCTGTCTTGTTATACTGTGTGAGGGGTAGTTTCAGAGACCGGCGTCACACTGTACTTACGTTTGAAGCTTGTCCTGTCATGTAGCATACTACACGAACATTTTACAGATTTTCATCTTCTACAGTCTCGTTTTTAGAGCTGCATCCTATTTCAGTCTATGACCGTCATGATCAATTTCCAAATGTGTGCCGGTGTTTAACTCTACAGGGAGCTTTTCCTACATCTCTGAAGACTAACGTGAAGGGGAGGGAAGGAATGATGACCTTGGGTTTTATGTTTCGAGAGACTAAATCCATAGTCAAGACAATAACCAACATGAAAAGTAGAGGAAATGAGGAGTTCAGAGACATGAGAGCGATCCCTGATCCCCGACCCCGGAGCTCCCGGCGAGTGTGGCAAGGAGCACTGCGTCCCCAGTCACCTGTGAGCGCTGTGTGGGAGGAAGCTCAGGCGCTGAGGACACAGTCCCACGGGCAGGACTTCCTGGAGAACATGACGCACGAACCAGGAGGAAACGGCCCTCCAGAGAGAGGAGAGCTTGTGCGCTGGGGCAGGGAGCAGGGCTGGTCTGCAGAGCAGAGCGTGCAGAAAAGACAGAGTCACCAGCTCGAAAGCCTCAGCATTGTTAGTCAGTGCAACTCGTTAAGTGTTTGGAATACGATGAGCCAGGCACTGTGCTGGGTTCTGGGGACAAACAGCAGTGAAAAAATCAAGTAAAAGGGTTGTTCTTGTCCAGTGCCAGGTTGTTCGCCCAGTGACTCACCAGCCCCAGCACTCGGCTGGTCTGGTGGGACCCACATATCAAGCTTTTACAAGCTCCCAGGTGAGTCTTGCCCAGTTGGTGCGGCTCAGTGGTGGAGCATCCACTCAGGAACCAAGAGGTCCCCGGCTCGATCCCCAGCAGGGGGTGTGCAGGAGGCAGCCGATCCAGGAAGTTCTCATTGATCTTCCTCTCTCTCTCCCTCCCCCTCTCTCTAAAAATCAATGTAAAAAGAATATTTTAAAAGCTCCCAGGCAATTCTAAAATACAGCCAAAGTTGAAAATCTCTGACTGATGGAAGAGACAAGCAATAAACAAATGAAATAAGCACCAAGTGAAATGACGTAAACACGTTCCTGCAACACCTGCTGCTCTCCAAGGGGAACGAAGGCGAGGCGGTGGGCAATAGAGGGCGGCTGGGCAGGCGGGCAGCATGACCTCCAAAAACCTAACGAGACGTGAAGACTTGGAGCTGAGGCAGGACGGAGCGTGGCATGTCCAAGTGGCCTGCAGGGCAAAGGGTGAAGGCAACGTCCCGCCCAGTGCTGGGCACGCCAGGGCGGCGGGGGAGACCATGGACATCAGTCTCGTACAGGAGAGAGGGAGGAACTGGAGGCCAGTCTTTGGGAATCACGCGTCACAGAAGCTGACTTCCTGGAAGCTCAAGTAAAGGTCCGGGAAGAGGACCAAGGCCACACCTGAACGCCCAGTGTTTATGGAGGTCAGGGGGGAACCGGAGAGGGCAACGCGAAGGAGCTTTCAGAGACTGTGATTGATGGAAACCGAGAACATACAGTCCCACACAATCCAGTCCCCAAAAGTAGGCAGCTCGGTGACATGAAACCACATGCATTACAATGGGAGTGCAAACAGCCCAGCTTAAGGACCCTTTCGGGGCAATGGCGCCTGGAATGACCCGTCCACGGTGCCCTGGCAGCAGCACTGACGGCCGAGAGGAGGCAGCGGCTCTCCTGCCACTTTGGCTGATTCCTCACTCATGTCACACCCGTCACTCACTGAGCACAGATGCGGGGAGGAAGGGACTAGGCAGGGGAGCAGAGACGAGAAGGCAGAGGCCACAGCGTGTTTCTGTTTGGCTTTGAAGAGGGGATTTGAGTCATAGTTGATAATGAGAGATGAAAGCTTGTCACTTGACCAGATTTTAGAAACCTGAATTACGCTTAGTTTTTGCTTATCATTTCCACAAACCACTGTAGCAAACGGAAAGGAAAAGAGACTCTGATCTTTGGAGGTTGCCTGAGTAACTGAAGAAACGCCAGGGATCGGAGTTTGCTGGCCTGCCTAATCCTCAGGGTCGAGGGGGCGAGGGGGGCCTCCCCGACCGCGTGGCAGCGGGGCCTGCTTCACAGCACATCTGGGAGTTTTCCAGGCACGAGTGGCAGAATTATTTGAGTGTCGCAGTGCTCCCAGCAGCCCTGCAAACAGCTTCCCCCGGGGACCTGAAACCGTGAGGGTTGCCACCCTCCCCACGCAGCTCTCGCCCTCTGCCTTCCTCCCCATCAGCACACAGCCAGCCTGGGGCGGGGTTTGATCTTGCTTGGCACACGTTCCCAGACCTTGTGCTCTGAGGACTGTCTACTTCACTCGCAAGCTAATTAAACTCGCAGGAAAGACTTAAATTAGCCTAGAAATATGCAAGCAACCGTGGAAGTTTTGGTTCGTTGATTATGCCAAATCTCCTTGGAAAATTATTGAAATGATCGTTAAAAAATAATTAAAAGTGCTGAACTATATTTAAGCGCCCATTATGTACTTCTGCCTCCTGCCTTTGGAAAATCACTCCAGCAACTGGAGCCTCACTCCATGCGGAGAATAAGGAACCTGGCCCTGTTCTAATCATTGCTTTTCTGAGTGTCTCTTGGAAAACTAATTTTCAGGTACTTCTAAAAATAATGCCGAGCGGCTTTGTTGGTTTCTAAGAGGCTGGTTTTGGTGCTGGAGGCATTGCTGGGTGTGGGCGAGCTGCATGTGTCAGAGCCCAGTGACACGGCGCTGCTTCTGCTAAAGCCGCAGCTGCCAGCCCTGTGCGGTTGCTCAACACACCAGTGTTCAAGCCTCTACCACCAGTTTTTAAATAACAATAGTGATCTCTCTCCTATTTGGCCTCACTGGGGTTACTGCAAGAATGAATGAGTTGCAGGAGGGTCGAAGGGGAATAAATGGCACTGGGCTTGGACCTTTGTGGGGTGGTACAGTGCACAGGTGATGTGCTGTGGAAATGTGCACCTGAACATGTATGATCTTGTTAATCAGTGTCACCCCGATAAATCAAATGAAAAGGGGGCTGAAAGAAATGAGTTAGTATCTATGAAAGAACTTTGTAATTATAAAGTAGGATGTTCTGATAGAAGGAATATAGGAATTAAAATAAGGAGCAACATAACTACCAGATATTATGATTTTTAAAAGTACTATGCAAATGCAAGATATTGTTATTAGCATTGATATGGAAATAACCCCAATAAGATCCATCTGTATTGGAAACTTGTTTGATATGTACATGAGAATAAAGGCATGCTTAACATCCTGCACAGGGAAAACCTAAGCACACTGCCTGCCTCGCTCAGTCAGAAGATGTGTTTTCTGGGCTCTTTCTGCTTCTAATGTCTGTCAAGGGGCTTTTGTCAGTCAGCTAAGCCAATCTGCGCCTTCCCTTTCTGTGAAATGGAAATAATACTTACCCTCCCTTCCTCATAAAGCTAATGGACAGAGGAAATGAGGACTTCAACTGTACAGAGGTTACCTAAGAAGTAGGGTGCACCAATAATTATAACACAACAACAATTTGTGTTCAGGACGACAGCCCCTGGTGTTGAAAGACTTCAGAACTTCCCAGAGAGTGGTTGAGTTGTATCTCCCTCGTTCATGAATGAGTGGCTGTCTCACAAGCCTCTCTGCCCTGGCACACAGCGCACATCGCTGCCATGGCAGAGCATAAACTCAAGTCCCCATTGTTTCATCCTGAGTCAAGGTTAGTGCTTCTGACCTTTTGACAATATTGAGGGGCTCACTTCAAAAATACAACTAAAAGACAAAACGGACATCATCCAGAACCACAGGAAGGCTGGCTGAGTGGAAATTCTACAACTAGAAGGAAAGAGAAAAGCACACTGAGACTCAGAGGAGGTGCGGAAGTTAAGTGCAGAGGTACGGAGGGCTGGTAACTGAGGACACAGTTGTCTTTTTCAATCGGGAGGGAGTCTCAAACTCCCGACTACTCTGAACTCCAGTTCTGGGTGAGTCTTTGGGGACCCAGACTCATACGGGGAGAAACTGGACTGTCTGGCATCGGTCAGAACTCGAGGGCGGCTTTCTCTCAGAGGTGCTTGCAGTGATTACTGGGACACTGAGACACGGGGCCTCTTAGGGTAGGACTGAGGAGCAGCCATAGCTGTTTGCTCCGCCCTGTTGATCCCTAAGACCCCAAGCTGTGCGAAGGGCCTGGCCCCTTGCAAGCTGTGCGCAGAGGTTTTTGCATATGAAAGGCCTGGCCCCTTGCAATCTGAAAATTACCTAACAAACTGCAGCTGGGTCAGAGAGACCCAGAACTTCCAAAAGAAGGCCCAACGCCCCACAGCAGCTTGCATTGCTTCACAGCTGGGCCTCATCTGGGCACCTCCGAACCCCAAACAAAGAAGAGGAATCTGCACATCTCTCCATAGCTCCTGCTGGGTAGCCTCAGGCAAAGGCTAAATTAGCACCTCCTTAGAGATCCAAGAGCCAGTGTACCCAGTGGTCAGAGTGGGACCATCCAGATTACAACTCCTCAGATCCATAAGGGACACACTCAGGGGGCAGACTCAGTGAACACCAAAGCCCCACTGAAGCAAGTCTTGCCCCAAAAGGGTGTCTCCAGCACAGAAGTTCTCCCACTGCAGACACAGCTGATTCTCACAGCCAATTGGCCTGGAGGTCAATTCCTCCCAGGGTTACCTACAAAAATCAAGGCTTAACTATAAGAAGACTGTGCACAAAGTCCACAAAGGGGTGCACCAAGAGTGTCCATGTCAGGTAATTGGGGAGGTTGAACCACTGGGCCCTATAGGACACCTAGCACAGAAAGCCACTCTATCAACACAGGGAAGCATAAAAAATGCGGAGACAAAGAAACAGGTCACAAATGGCAGAAATGGAGGAAAGCAAACTACTGGATATAGAGTTCAAAACCACACTTATAAGGTTTTTCAAGAATTTTCTAGAAACTGCCGATAAACTTAATGAGACCCTCAAGAAATCTAGTGAGACCCTCGAGGTTATGAAAAAGGACCAACTAGAAATTAAGCATACACTGACTGAAATAAAGAATATGATACAGAGTTCCAACAGCAGACTAGAGGATTGCAAGAATCAAGTCAAAGATTTGAAATACGAAGAAGCAAAAAACATCCAGCTGGAAAAACAAAAGAAAAAAGAATACAAAAATATGAAGATAGTGTAAGGAGCCTCTGGGACAACTTCAAGTGTATCAACATCCAAATTATGGAGGTCCCAGAAGAAGAGAGAGAGCAAGATATTGAAAACCTATTTGAAGAAATAATGACAGAAAACTTCCCCTACCTGGTTAAAGAAATAGACTTACAAGTCCAGGAAGCGCAAAGAACCCCAAACAAAAGGAATCCAAAGAGGACCACACCAAGACACATCATCATTAAAATGCCAAGAGCAAAAGACAAACAGAGACTCTTAAAAGCAGCAAGAGAAAGAAACTCAGTTATCTACAAGGGAATACCCATACGACTGTCAGCTGATTTCTCAACAGAAACTTTGCAGGCCAGAAGGGAGTGGCAAGAAATATTCAAAGTGATGAATACCAAGAACCTACAACCAAGATTACTTTATCCAGCAAAGCTATCATTCAGAATTGAAGGTCAGATAAAGAGCTTCACAGATAAGAAAAAGCTCAAGGAGTTCATCACCACCAAACCAGTATTATATGAAATGCTGAAAAGTGTCCTTTAAGAAGAGGAAGAAGAAGAAGAAAAAGGTAAAGATACAAATTATGAACAACAAATCCACATTTATCAACAAGTGAATCTAAAAATCAAGTGAATAAATAATCTGATGAACAGAATAAACTAGTGAATATAATAGAATCAGGGGCATAGCAAGGGAATGGACTGACTATTCTTGGGGGGGAAAGGGGTGTGGGGGTGAGGGAAGAGACTGGACAAAAATCGTACACCTATGGATGAGGACAGTGGGCGGGGGGGAGTAAGGGCAGATGGTGGGGTGGGAACCGGGTGGAGAGGAGCTATGGGGGGGGGGGAGAAAAACAACTGTAATAATCTGAACAATAAAGATTTAATTTTTTTTTAAAAAAAGAAAGCTAATATCGAGGGGCTACTACCCAAATAGTTTGCCTAGGGTTGTGCAAACTGGCTTATTCCACGTCGAACAGCCTTTCGTGGCCCAGATGCCACTTAGGTCTCTTGTAAGACATTAATTCTTCCTACCTGTTAGAGTGAGAAGGAACATTTCGAGGATCCACCCCACCCACTGGCTTGGTGATTCGTCTGAGTCAATGTAAAGTTATCATTATGGCTGAAGAGTTATTGCAGCAACGCACATGGCGCAGGGACGGTAGGAAAAAGACATGCGCAGGCAAAGGCTAGAGCAATCAGGAGCAGGCCTCCTGGGTCTCCTTCCGAGAGGGTCACCTGGGTGGGTTTTCTCCAGCTTGAGCAGTAGTCACAGAGCAAAATATCTCCACAGAGAAAGGCCCATCTGAGTGTTGGGATACATTGTGGGGTTTTTAATCAGTTTTTTTTTTTAAAATTTTATTTTTTATTACAAAGGGTATTACATATGTGTCCATTTTTCCCCCCCGCCCAAGACAGACCCCTAGACTCCCCTATCCCCCAGTGTCTTATTTTTCAATTATAGTTGAAATATTGTATGAGTTTTAGGTGTACAACATAGTGGTTAGACATGTATAACTTACATAGCGATCGCCCTCGGTGAGTCTAGTACCCACTTGGCCCCATACATGGTTTTTGTTCTGCTGGTTCATTTGTTTTTTAGATTCAATTGTTGATAGCTATGTATTTATTGCCGTTTTATTGTTCTTAAATGAGGCTGGTCACATAGCTACAGGACCAACCATGGTTTCGACTCCAAAGTGGATGCCAAGGACGCCTCACACATCTCCCCTTCCATTAAGCAGCGCTGACAGCGGTGTGTCCCGCCCCTGTGCCTCGGGCACCAGAGTGATGCCTTCCCCGCCGTGGGAGCAGGCAGGGTCCTGCCCGCCGCCAAGAGCCCGGGATGAGCAGGAACCCGCCGCACTCACACTTTCCTCTCGGCGGCGTGGAGCAAGGATGGCAGCATAAACAGCCCCGTTTCTAAAGCCAGCCCGGTGCTGTAGGCAGAGTCAGGCTGAGGAGTCACGGTTGTAGCGCAGGTGCTTCGGGGAGACTAGGCGCCTTCTCCAAAGCAAAGCAGTGCTCAGGGCACCGGCGAGGCCACGCTGACAGCCAGGTCTCCCTCTGCCGCCGCTCCCGGAGCCAGTGCTGGCTGAGCTGCGCCCACGCGCCCGGGCGTCACTGCTCACAGGTCCTAGTAACTTCCTTCCACGCGCTGTGTCACCCAGTGGCTGCACTGCCTCAGGCCTCCAGGCGACTGCTTTTCCATTAGTGTTTCTTCCTCCTTCTTCTCCATGTTTTCCTCTAGAAGAGTTTGTTTCCTCGTTTGGGGAGTAACTGTCAGGAATAAAGTTCCTCTTTATGTCTGGCACACAGGGAGAAATCGGCAAGGAAATGTACATCGTGAAGCAGGGGGAAGTCCAGGTTCTTGGAGGCGCCCATGAAGCTCAAGTTCTGGTCACTCTGAAAGCTGGGACAGTGTTCGGGGAAATCAGGTACCTGAAAGACACCTCCAACCACAGTCTGCCACTTGTCATAAAGGAAAGATCTTAGGTCACAAAATTTGTAAGGTTCCTGCTTCCACGTTCCCAGGTGCCCCCTGCCTCCCAGAGACTTGGCCCCGGCAGCTTTGCAGTCCCGAGGCCTGGGTCGTGCTAGTCAGATGGAGGCTGCACAGGTGCTGGAAGAAGGAATGAGTGAGTAGTGAGAGGAAGTGAGAGCTCACTGTCGTTGGACTTATTTTTCTTATTATTTAAGTAAGCAAGCATTTACAGAAGCCAAAATAGCAGGGTAAACATTTCAAACAGCAGTTTTATATAAGATGGTGCTTCAAGATGGCCCCCTTCTCTTGCCCTTGGACGTCAGACATAAGCACTGCTGGTTCTTGGGGTTTTGACCCAGACCTGACTTAGCCCATCAGCTCCCCGTTCTCCCGTCCTCGGGCCTCTGGCTCAGGCTGTTGCACATCAGCTTTCCTGGGTCCCCAGCTTGCTTATGGCAGAGTATGAGGCTCCCGGCTTCTGGGAGCTGGTTTGCATTACATGTACATATACCCCCTCCTACACAAAGGTAGTATAGTTGTTGCTTGTTAGTTACATAACACAAATTCAGGTTCAAAAGTTCTCAGCCAGAAATTTACCCAATAGCACCATTGTCATAATTGAATATCAGGTGTCTATAAACACTATGTCTGTCTAAAGATGATCAGATACCTACAGCAGGCGTTCACAGGTGGCCCTGCTTCCTGTAAGAGAGAGTAAGTAACTGTTCAGAGCTGCACTCAATAAATGGTGGCACCTCATCCCAAAGCCTGTGTCCTTTCCAGAAAACCGCACACACTCTAACTCTCCTCTTGCCCAGACACCCTGTGCTGAAACACGCAGGCGCTCAGTGGATGCATGATGGGCGTGAAAACCAAAAAGGTCCTTAGGCTTGTATCTGAGGTCCCGGCACTCAGAGGAGGAACTAGAATTGGAGCCAGTCCTTGTTCCCTGGACACTAATCACTAGTCCCGTGTGTCCCCAGCAGTGCTCCTTCCGAAACTGTGTGGGTGGCACGCATTTAGGGATCCCCTTTCTAAGCTACTTAATGAGTGAGGCTTTCTATGGTGGAATGCTGGATGAGTGTTTGTGAAGGGGGTACTATTTTAAACAGTGCTGAGAGAGTTTGGGCAAAATGCATTTGGCAACTTCTTTGTTCAAAAACTCATTACGCACTGCAAATGTGTAACCTGTAGGCAAGGTTAATTAAAGCTGGAGAAATCTAAAAATAACCTGGCATTTAGACATGTGACTTCCGTTCTGCTGTCATAGTCTGACAGCACAGACACACTCACAGCTCCAAACTAAGCTCCCCATGGCCACTAGCTCTGCCTGACCACTGTACCCCTGTCCAAGGTGACTGGTGGGAAGAAATAGGCTCATCCAAGCATCAAGTCTTCAAATATTAGCATCCGTTCCATAGAGAAAAAGGCAGGAAGATAGATAGGAAGGTGGGTAGATGCATGACTGAAGAGATGCTTGTGGTGATAGATGGTAAACAGGTAAGTAGATAATAAAAAGATTGATTAATGGATGATATGTAGATAAGTAAATAGATAGAAAGGTAGGTAAATAACTAATAGATTGATTGGTGTATGATATATATTAGTAGAGATTGATTAATGGATAATAAATAGGTAAGTAATTAGAAAAATAGATAAATAGCTAATATACTGATTGATGGATGATATATAGATAAATAGATAATAGATATAGATAGATAGATAGATAGATAGATAGATAGATAGATAGATAAACATTTATTTTGCTTCCTTAAAGAAAAGGTGAAGGCAGAGCCTGTCTTGGGGAGAACCTCAGGAAAGGACTAAAATGTCCATGTTTTGCCATGGAGCAATACGTTTAAAATGTGAAACAACTGAGCAAAAGAAGTAGGTGTTAACATGGCCAACATGTACACTTTCTGTGTTGGAGGAGTAAACTCCATTCTGGAGCGGCCTGGCTAGTCCTGCACCAAGTTCAATGTGCGGTGCAGGTAGAGGCCCTGTTTGTGCCTCAGGTGGCCTTGCATTAGGTTTCCCCTCTTCTGCCTCCTCGGGCTTTAATGGAGCATTTTATATGATTCCATCTTCTCTCCTCCCTTAGCATAGCAATCACACTCCCTTCAAAAGAGTTTGGTGGTGGCCCTAGAGCTGCAGTACACATTCTAAATGGAGTTAAGTCTCCCTTCACATAACGCTGGATGGCTTATGGGTGTGCAGCCTCAGAACCATGCCCCAGCTCTCCCTCTGGCCTCGGGGCACTGGGCGGCCTTTTCCCTTACCCATGTGCTGGAGTTGCCTTTTAGATCAATCAGGATTAAGAGAAATAAAATGTTTTAGATTATTTTACCGCCATTTGCTCCTTCTCCGTGTCCTTCCATTCTCTCCGAAGACCTGTGTTTCTAACCTGTCACCCTTTTCCTTCCTTGAGAAGGACTTCTTTCGACATTCCTTGCAGAGTAGTTCTGCTAACGTTGACATTCCTCGTTTTTGTTTTCCTGACAAAATCTTTGTGTCTCCTTCACTTTCAAAGGACGATTTCACTGCACAAAGAATTCTGGGGGGTGGACATCCCACTCTTGTCTCACTTGCACAGTTTGGGATAAAAGTCTGCTGCTGTCATTTCTATCTTTGTTCCTCCTGCTCTTTTCAAGGTTTTCTTTGTTTTTGGTGTCTTGCCGTTTTACTATGATATGTCGAGGGATAGAGTTTCTGGGGTAGTTTTTATGCTCAGTAATCCCTGAGCTTTCTGGATCTGTGGTCCGGTGTCTGTCATTAACTTGGAAACTTCTTTGCCATCGCTACTTCAAGTCTTTCTTTAGTATTAGAGAACGGTGTTTGCTTATGTACAGACCACGGGAATTCTGAAGGTCCCACATGCCTGGTTAGTTTGTTCACAGTTAGCAGCCAGGCGTCCGGGATGCTCCCTTTCTGCAGCGGCAGCTGGAGGAGGGCACGTTGTCTACAGTCAACCCTCAGGCTAAGAGTCATGCAGCTCCCACCCTCCCCCCACCACCCCCCATAGGCTGTTTACTTGTGTGGCCTTCTTTCCCCGCGTCTGACTGGTTGGCTCTGCGACATTCAGTCTGTGTTTTCGCCTCACTGCATAGCCAGCAGTGTTGTTTCTTTTAAAACATTTGAGATATGTTTTTTCTTGCCTTGGTTTCAAAGACCAAGCCTTATTTTCCAAGTTGCTGGTGAATGATAGTATTTTTGTTCACCTGGTGTGTTTTGTGTGTGTGTGTGTTGTTGGCTATTTTTTTATGGGGGGGGGGGCGGGAATTGGCTGTTCACCTGTTTTATTCATTTATTCACTCTATGTTGGTTACTTCCTGCATGCAATACACTCAGCTATGTCTCTGAGGAATATAAATACCAGAATTCAGTGACATTCAAGTGGGACGTTGTATGCGAGTGACTTGGCTACAGAGCAGTTGGGATACTGAGAAATGAGGTGATCTGGGAGGTGAGGGTGGGAAGGGATGGGACTAACCTGATGTAACCAGGCATCACTGAGGTGGTTGGGGGTGAGGGTGGGAAGACATGGGATTCGCCTGATGTAACCAGGCATCACTGAGATTTGATGTCTGACTGTGCAGTCAGAGCCTGGAGGAAACCAGAAGGTGCACTCCAGCCAGGTAACTAGGAAGCCTTTAGTAAAGGGAAGATAGGAGGGTGGGAGAATCTAAGAGTGTTTCCATGCTGGGGTAGGGGCAAGGGGGGCCAGTCACGGGAACCCTGAGGGCCTGTTAGGCCAGGAGGCCTCAGGAGCTGGGATCTGGTGGGGAACAGCCTTCTAAGCTGGTCCTAAGGGGAGGGCAGGGAGGAATGCTGCAGCCCCACTTATCCTGATCGTCCTCCTTGGCGGAGCCCACAGAGCAAGGTACGCCCGCAGGGTCAGCCTCCCAGTGCAAAAGGGGAGCAGAGGGTGGAAAGTGGGTCCAGAAAAACCAAGGGGGACACAGTCCAGACTGCACTCCTGGGACCTGGTGGAGTCCCACAGGCACTGAGGGGCCAGTCCCTGATGGGGGGCTGAGCCAAGCGGGGCAACCTTTGGAGGCTCGGGGCTCATTGGGCTGAGCTCTCGCCAACAGGGAGCCATCTCTGCACCAGAGGATGGTTAGGGTTTGATTTATTTTTAAGATTTTGGTGAGGAAAGAGGAAGACTGCCCTCTCCCTCTCTCTCTCTCTCTCTCTCTCAGCCTCCTGGCAGCGACAGGAAGCCGCCGGACCGCCAGCGTGGTAGCCCACGGCTTCGTGCACCTTCTCGCCCTGGACAGGAAGGCCCTTCGGGAAGCCCTGGTGCATTACCCGGACTCAGAAAAGCTCCTCGTGGAGAAAGCCAGGTGTGCCCCACTCCCCCCTAGAGGCGTCACTCTCCATCCCCGAGGAGACCATGCGGGGAGGGAGGGCAGCCTGGTCCACAATACCACACGCACATGGAGCAGTGCTGTGGGCTGTGCGTGGGGCCACAGGCTGAGCAAGGCCACGCCGGTGCCCCAAGCCAACCCCCATCACACGCCTCCCCACAGGGCGCTGCTCGGCTGCGACCTCTCCCACACAAGGACTTGCCTTCCTCTTCCCACGAGACCAGAGACACCCGAGCCCTGTGGACTCTCGGAGAGCGAACCACACAGGTGAGAAGGGACTGCGGCCTAGGGAGACCTGGCCCAATGCACCCCCATCCCAGCGCACCCCCACCTACCCACTCCCACCTATCCGGCTCCCACTTACTGGTTCAGAGGAGCCTGTTGGAGAATAGAGACTGGAGTTTCTCCCTGAGACTTCCCCACTGGGGGAAAACCACACTTTCTATAGTATTTTTATGGCGTTCGGTTAATACTTTTTATTTAAAAACTAGAGACCTGGTGCACAAAATTTGTGCACTGGGGGGGGGAGGGGGGAAGCTCCTTTGGTGAGTGGGATTGGGCTGAAACCGGCTCTCCGACATCCCCCAAGGGGTCCCAGATTGCAAGAGGGCACAGGCCAGGCTGAGGGACCCCCCTGGGCTGGGGTGGGAGGCAGGAGGTTGGCCAGCTGGGGAGGGACCACAGGAGGGCTCCAGGGTGTGCCCGACCCGTCTCGCTCAGTCCTGATTGGTGGGACCCCAGCAGCAAGCTCACCTACTGGTTGGAGCATCTTCCCCCTGGTGGTCAGTGCACGTCATAGCAACTGGTCGACTGGTGGACTGTCTGCCCCCTGGTGGTCAGTGCACATCATAGCAAGTGGTTGAGCAGCCTTAGCTTATCATTAGCATATTACGCTTTGATTGGTTGAACGGATGACCAGATGACCGGACACTTAGCATATGTTAGGCTTTTATTATATAGGATATTTAAAATGCTATCTTTATAAAGTAACTAAGTAAATATTTTAAAAGTGAAGCAAGGAGGCTTGAGCACCTAGATGAGAGAGTGAGGACACGGGAAAAAGGATGCTGGGGGACAGAAACCTGGCCCAGCCTGCACTGCCCGCTCCCTGCACCCGCAGCTCAGCCACCGCACTCTGGGCCAGCTCGGCGCCCCATCAGCCACATTCGGATCAGCCCTGCCCGGTGGCCATCCTTAGCTTCCACTGCAGTGTCCTTGGTTATGATTTCAATACCAACTCTTTACAACTGCTTCTTCCAGGAAAACAGCGAGTCCTCTGCAGGAGGAGAGGGCAGAGGACGAGGCTGTGAAGATGCAGGAAGAGCTGCGGAGGGACCACCGGGCAGGTCCAGATGCAGAGCAGGAGCTGTCCCCGCAGAGGACAGGCTCCCGTTGGTCAGAAGGGCAGCGTCACCCAGCTGAGCCTCCCGCCTCTCCCACACCATCCCTGCAGCTCCTGCCAGGGCAAGGAGGAGGTGCTGACCATGGCAGTCGGGGAAAGGGCTCTGAATGAGTGTCGGAGAACCTTACATGCACCCTCGCTGGTCCCCAAAGACACTGTCCCCAGGATTGTGGCTTCCACTCATGAGGAGGGAAACCTCACCAGGCCCTGAGAAGCCACAGGCCAATCAGATCTTCATTCTCTATTATTATTATTATTTATTACTATTATTATTATTAAATTTGGGGGCTTTGTTGCTAGGACTCCCCGAGCGTGTGACTTTACACAGTGGCCACAGGATTAGTTGCTGTCAGGAGCTGCGTGCGGCTGGTGTTTCTCCTAATTGTATGTGGCAGGTTTGTCTCCTCCCACTTTTCTTGCTGTTTCTTCTCTTCATTTGATTGGCTTGGTCTTGGCTCTGACTCACCAACCTTTTCCCTTAACAACATGTTTTGTGTTAAGGCCTTGTGTGGCGCTGCTCACCTCTTACACATCGTGCAACAGCACATTGCAGGGAGTCCTGTTTGCAGGGGCTGTGATGCTCTCACTCAGAGGGGTGAAGGGTCACCAGATGTCAGCTCCACCAGCAGCTGGGCCTGAGGGGAAGCAGTGGGGGAGCGGGGATGTGAGCTGCCCTGAGAGCAGGGGGTCAGCAGGACTCACAGCCCCAGAACATCACCGAAGCAACATGCTAAGTGCCCATGCCCTTTGCTGAAGAAGCAGATGATAGTGTTTTCCCTCAAACCTTCTGATCGACTGACCTGGCTCCACAGGCTCACAAGAGGAGCAATCAGATCACCCCAACTTCACAGAGGCGGAATTACAACTCTCAGGATGTGCCTCAAGCATCTGCTTCAGAAGGTGCCTGATGTGAGCTTGTCTTTGCAGCATTAGTGTGAAGTGATGAGGGTAGGAAGGCAGACAGCACACATGTCAGATGGACAAAGCCTACAGTTCGTGGAACCTACATGCACAGCTGTTTACAAAGTCTCCCAGCGAATCCAGTGCACTATAGGAAGCTGTCCCTGTGAATCGGCTCACACTGGCATCACAACCAGCCTCGTGCTGTGAGGAGGCTAGAGCGCGGGCTGATGTCAGAGTTAGAAACACATACAGACTTCCATTCTAATGAATGCCATAGTGCAGTGATGGCAAACCTATGACACGAGTATCAGAGGTGACACACGAACTCATTTTTTGATTGATTTTTCTTTGTTAAATGGCATTTAAATATATAAAATAAATATCAAAAATATACATCTGTGTTTTACCATGGTTGCAAATATAAAAAATTTCTATATGTGACACGGCACCAGAGTTAAGTTAGGGTTTTTCAAAATGCTGGCACGCCGAGCTCAAAAGGTTCGCCATCACTGCCCAAGTGTCTAAGGTTAGGTTCTGCATAATAGGCCCAGAGGAGGGTCATTGCAGCAGCACTGTGCTGAGAGGCTTTGACAATGCTCTCAGCCAAAACGCCCACCACCCAGATGCACCCAGCCAACCACGGGTAAATCAATCACTGGGATACAGTGTAGAATTTGGTAGTCACTGGTTTTTAATCCAGTGTTACAGTATCCTAACACTGTGGTGACTATTACAAAAGGTTGGTTGGTGTTTTAGCTTTCAAGGGAGTGCAGAGAAATTGTTAAGTAATACTTACCCGATAAAAGGGAATTGCATGTAGAAAAGATGAAAATAGGAGAACCAAGATGGCAGTGTAGGTAAACATTGGTACTTGCAGCCTCCCTTAACCACAAAAAAAATAACAACTAAATTACAGAACAACCGTCATTCAGAACCACCTGAAATCTAGCTGAATGGAAGTCCTACAACTAGAGGAGTAAAGAAGAAAGTACATCGAAACTGGTAGGAGGGCAGAGGTGCAGAATAGGCTGGTCCGACACCCACGTGTGGCACTTTTTAACCGGGAGGGATATCTTGGCTGCGGAGACCTCCCATTAGAAGCAAGGGGTCCCAGCCCCACACCAGACCCCAAGCTCAGGATTCCAGAGCTGGGAAGAGAAGTCCCCATAACTTTGGGCTGTAAAAACCAGCAGAGATTGTGGCTGAGTGACACGGAGTCAGCCAGAGACCTGGAAGTTCCTCTTAAAGGGCCAGGACACAAACTTACACAGTCTACCTTCCTCTGAACTCCAGTACCAGGTGGCAGCTTTGGGGGATCCAGGGACATACAGGGAACATTGGGAAGCTTTCTCACAGACAGGGGTGCTCCAAGGGGTTATTGTTCCTGTGCTGGGACCTCCCCCTGTCACAGAGCTGACTAGCAGCCATATCTGAGTTTCCATCAGCCTGGTCCACACTGTTTACTCCACTCTAGTGATTCCCTCTGACCCTGCCCTATCCAATTTGCAGACCCACCCAAGCTGTTTGCAGCTGCTTTTCCATATGAATGGTCTCTCCTGGCTCAGGCTTCAGACTTTCCTAAATTCCCTCAAACAGCAGCTGACATCAGCATGCCCCAAACCTAAGAGGCCCAAGACCCGGCACAAGCACCAGCCTGCCTTGCTTCACAGTTGGGCCTCGCCTGGCCAATTCCAAGACCAATACAAGTAGCAGCCATCTGCAGATCTCTCTGTAGCTCCTGCTTGGTAACCCCGGAAGGCCCCAGAACCAGTGCACCCAGTGGACGGCTTCAGACCATACCAGACTACAACTCTACACATCCTCAAGCGACTCACTCAAGGGGCAGACTCAGCCTCAAAGCCCCACTCAGTTCTTCCACTGTAGTCTGTGGCTGGTCCTCACAGCCAATTGGCCTGGAGGTCAATTCCTCCCAGTAATGACAACAGCAATCAAGACTCAACTACAAAAGACAGTGTACACAGCACACACAGGGGTGCTCCTAGCTCAGGTGACTGGGGCTGGAGGGGCCGAACCACTGGGTCCTACAGGACACCTACTACACAAGGCCACTCTACCAATTCCAGGAGACATAACAGCTCTACCTAATTCATAGAAACAAACACAGGGAAGTAGTCAAAATGTCACAAAAGAAAGAAATGGAAGCAAACAAACTGCTGGATACAAAGTTCAAAACAATGGTTACAAGATTGCTCAAGGATCTTAATGAGAATTTCAAAGACATGAAAAGGACTAGTCAGAAAGTGAGCATACACTAACTGAAATAAAGAATAATTTACAGGGAGCCCTAACCAGTTTGGCTCAGTGGACAGAGCATCGGCCTGCAGACTGAAGGGTCCCAGGTTCGATTCCGGTCAAGGGCATGTACCGTGGTTGCAGGCACATCCCCAGGAGGGGGTGTGCAAGAGACAGCTGATGGATGTTTCTCTCTCATTGATGTTTCTGACTCCCTATCCCTCTCCCTTCCTCTCTGTAAAAAATCAATAAAGTATATATTTTTTAAAAAAATAATAATTTACAGGGAATCAACAGTAGAGGATTCTGAGAATCAAATCAAGAATTTGAAATATGAGGAAGCAAAAAACACCCAATCATAAGAGCAAAAAGAAAAAATCCAAAAATATGAAGCTAGTGTAAGAAGCCTCTGGGACAACTTCAAGTGTACCAACATTTGCATTATGGGGGTGTCAGAAGGAGAAGAGAGAGCAAGATATTGAAAACCTATTTGAAGAAATAATGACAGAAAACTTCCCCTACCTGGTGAAAGAAATAGACTTACAAGTCCAGGAAGCACAAAGAGTCCTAAACAATAGGAACTCAAAGAGGCCCACACCAAGACATAATTAAACATCATAATTAAAATGTCAAGTGTTAAAGAGAGAATCTTAAAAGCAGCAGGAGAAAAGCAGTTAGTTACCTACAAGGGAGTACCCATATGACTGTCAGCTGATTTCTCAACAGACTTGGCAGGCCATAAGGAAATGGCAAGAAACATTCAAAATAATGAATAGCAAGGACCTACAACCATGATTACTCTACCCAGCAAAACTATCATGTAGAATTGAAGGTTAGATAAAGAGCTTCATAGACAAGAAAAAGCTAAAGGAGTTCATCACTACCAAATCAGTATTACATGAAATGTTGAAGGGTACTCTTGAAGAAGAAGAAGAACGAAGAGGAGGAGGAGGAGGAGGAGGAGGAGGAGGGGGGGAGGAGGAGGAGGAGAAATCCTATATAATAAAAGGGTAATATGCAAACTGACCCTAACAGCAAAATGACTGGGAATGACTGGTCACTATGACACACACTGACCACCAGGGGGCAGACGCTCAATGCAGGAGCTGCCCTCTGGTGGTCAGTGTGCTCCCACATGGGGGAGCTCTGCTCAGCCACAAGCCAGGCTGATGGCTGCCAGTACAGCAGTGGTGGTGGGAGCCTCTCCCACCTCCTCAGCAGCACTAAGAATGTCTGACTTCAGCTTAGGCCTGGTCCCCGCTGGCAAGTGGACATCCCCTGAGGGCTGCCGGGCTGCCAGAGGGATGTCTGACTGCCAGCTTGGGCCCAATCCCCCAGGGTGCGGGCCTAAGCCAGCAGGTGGACATCCTCTGAGGGGTACCAGACTGCAAGAGGGCATAGGCCAGGCTGAGGGACAACCCCACCCCCCACCCCCATGCACAAAATTTTGTGCACCAGGCCTCTAGTATGAACAATAAAATGGCAATAAATATATATCAACAATTGAATCTAAAAATCAAAATGAACAAGAAATCTAATGAACAAAATAAACTGATGAACAAAATAGAACCAGAAGTATGGAAACATGGAACAGATTGATGAATCTCAGAAGGAAGGGGGGAGGGGTGGTGGGAAGAGATTAACCAAAGAATTTATATGCATATTGCATTACCTATGGTCACAGACAATAGGGAGGTGAAGGCCTGGGGCAGGGCAGGAACCAGATGGCGGGGGGCAATGGGTGGGGAGTGGGACATCTGTAATACTCTCAACAGTAAAGATTCTTTTAAAAAAGAAAATGTGAAAAGAGGGCCTGAAAAGAGTCTGATAAAGGGAAAAAACAAAGGAAAGAATCCTTCACCTTGTAAAGAAATTAAAATAGAATTACTTGTGCAATTTTATGCTCTTCTGTTGCTTAATTCTCCTCTAAATACCCTATTTCAGGTATTATCATCTCCATTTCCAATCTCTCAGACTCAGACCTAAGAGTAATCAGTACCTCTTCCTTTGTTTACAGTGTCCCCAAATCCTTTTTCTTTCTTATATTTTTCTATTTATCCATTATTTCCCAGTTCTAATGCTAACACCTCACTATGTATTTTCTGTTCAAGTATACATTTGCTTTCACCTGCAGTGTTCTAGCATCTCAACCGCGTTGCCATGGGAAAATCTGAACTTCCTAACACACCACTGTCCATACATTTGGGCAGCAGGAATCAGTACCACCAGCAGGTGGCTTAGAACCACAGAGACTGACTTCTCAAAGCTCTGGGGCTGCCATCTGGGTGGTGGGCCCATGAGGAAGGAGGGCCCTCTCCCTGGTTCCCAGCAGCTCCTGCTCGCTGAGCCTCAGGTGCTGGAAGCAGCTTCCATGAGGGCACTGGCCCCCCAGCAGGGCAGAGCACTGCCCAAGACTGTCCTCTATGGGGGTTAGAATTTCAATACATGAATTGGGGAGGAGGGCACCAGCATTCTAATCATAGCCATCCCTTGGACCATGCGACTTCTCTGCTCAGGGACTTGAGCATCCCTCCTACTGATTAAATCTTATTAAATTAATTACCACACCCCCCAACCAGACCCCCCCACGGAAGCTGGTCTTCTTTACTTTTTCCAGAGCTACCACCTACCTTTTATCCCCTGGCACTCGTCCCAGTGGCCTGGTGCAGTTGGGGCATCATCTCTCCTCCATCACTTGCCTCCTCCCTGTTTTCCACCAACATCCACGTGTTATATTGTAAATCAGCGAGCAGAACATAGGACGCCTTAATGAGCCAATTAATTAGGAGTCTTTATTACGCTAGCGGGCCCAGAGGGAGATGTCTCCCAAATTTCTGAGCAAAAACATGGAGGAAGCTCCTATTTATATCTTTCTAGCTCTTTGCAGACTTTACAAAGAGCTCTAAGTTATTTTTGCAGACAGCTTGTAACCTTGAGTACATAATTAACAAACACCTGGCATGAGAGTATGGGAGTAGTACCAGCTCCTTACCTCAGATAGCCAGTCTGCAAGGTCAGACAGCTAAGTTTTTATCTTCTCCATTATTCAAACAAAAAGTTATTTTACAGAATAATGGTCCATCTAAAAATAACAGAGTGACCTACAGAATAAGGGTCCATCTAAAAATAACAGAGAATTTCAAACGGCAGTTTTAAACAGCAGTTTTCCAAAGGAGTGATCATTATGCTTCACACGCATGATGGGTCCCATCTCAGGGGCTGTCTTTGCAGTTCAGGAGGTGCTGCCCTGCACAGCTCCACTGTCCTCTGACTTCTGCTTAATTGTAAATTATAGCAAGGCAAAGGTGAGCTCTTACACTTTTTTTTGCATCAAAACAGCCCAGATATTTTTAAAGGGAGAGAGAATATTGATAGGAATTTATGGATGCAAAATAAACAGGTAATCCACATAGAAGAGATGCTGACTTCCTTGCTCGACAAACACATCTCAGGACACAAGTGGAATAGAAGTGCCTCTATCTACCACATGGGAGGGTGTTTGAAAGCAGATAATACCAGCAGGTGTGTGCTGGGGCACCCGTCCTCTTAGGGTTGACATCTTCGGGTTCAGGGCTGCCTCAGACACAGCCCTAGAAAAGTCCCCACCGCGGGAGAGAAAGGGCAAGGGGGAGGCCGGCCTGTGAGGCCCTCTGCCTCTGCACCGGGAGGGACTCAGGCTGTGCGCACAGAGAAGAGGCCTGTGAGAACAGAGAGGACCGCCTGCCAGCCCGGGAGGGGTCGGAGGCCAGCCCTTCAGCGCCTGATCTGCCCCGACAGCCTAAGAAAATCAATTGCTGCTGCTGCACCCTAATAGGCCGCGCTGCTGCACCCCGATAGGCCATGCTGCTGTTGACACCCCGTTAGGGCCGCGCTAGCAGGCCAAGGTGCTCAGCTTCGTGAATATGCTGGGAACCCGCTGGTGGGAGAGAAAGGACAGAGGGACAGGAAGGGGACGAGGGGAGGTGGGGATCCAAGTGGCAGCAGTGGGACTGTGGGAGCAGCTGTGAGGGACACAGTGAGTCGAGCCCAAGTGTCCAGGGCGCATCCTAGGTGCGCCACGGCGGCGGACTTCCCGGGGGACAGCAGTTTGTCACATTGGTAAGCTCCAGGGTCGTTGACCACGCTTCTCCCACCAGATCTTAGTAAATGCATTCTTCTCAAAGGCCCCAGGTCTTACCTCTAGTCCCAGACCCAAGGCAAATGCTACCTGGAAGAGAAGGGGCACTTACCTCCTCCATGCCCAGTGGAGGTAGTAAGTGCATTCAGTGGCATCCATGACCCTTAGCCCAAGTCTGGGCTCCCTTTTGAGTCCCAGAGGGCCCAAGATGTGACCCCACCACCCTAATAAGATGTGAGCAGGGCCTAGCTGATGTGGCTCAGTGGTTGAGCATTGACATATGAACCAGAAAGTCACTGGTTCAATTTGGGTCAGGGCACATGCACAGGTTGCAGGCTTGACCCCCAGTAGGGGCGTGTAGGAGGCAGCCAATCGACTCTCTCTCATCGATATTTCTTTCTCTCCTTCTCCCTTCCTCTCTGAAATCAATAAAAATATATTTTAAAAAAAGAAAAGAAAAAAGACATGAGCAGTAAACTGATAACCCTTCCCTTACTGCACCAATTTGAATGCAGTAAATTTCTTTTAAATTAACAAACCCCACAAAATAACAAAATCCCCCAAACTCTTTTATTCAACAAAATATGGAGCACAGCCATCTAATATACTACATTCACTTTATTTCAAACTTTTCTACTAGTTTTGATAACATTTAGAGAATAAGAATGAAAACAAGGCACTATTGCAGCACATTGAGAAATAACTTTATCCAAAGGGAATTCATGTGAAAGATATACTCAACATCAGTTCATATATTCCTAACTTACACATTTATTGTAAGGTTGACACCAAAAAGGCACAAAAGAGTTCTCGCAGTCACAGCCAGACTTCTTGCTAGGCATCGTGACTGTCAGCTGCATGCAGGGGAGACGGATGAAGACGGGTCTCCAGGAAACACAGCGGGTGAAGGGGTGTAACCATGGACTCAGTTACTGTGTCTCTAAATGAACTTTGAGAACTAGTGGCACTGGAATAAATGGTGGCACAATGGGCAAAGGGAGCACCCTATATAATAAAAGCCTAATATGAAAATCAACCAAATGGCAGAACAACCGGTCACTATGACGCCCACTGACCACCACGGGGCAGACGCTCAACGCAGGAGCTGCCCCCAGCCTGCAAGCCCCAGGCCAGCCAAGGCAGGTGCCAACAGGGTCCCCCAAATCACCCCACTGGTTGCCCCACAGATAGGCCCTGATCGCCAGCCAGGGACTCTACCAGTACATAAATTTCGTGCACCAGGCCTCTAGTTTAATATAAAACAATATTAAGTCACATGCCATGAGGTGACATGTAGGAATTGTAAGGACTTTGTAATTTAGAAATTGTAACTGCTTTTATTCAAAACTGCATAAAGGTATCCATTACCCTAATTTGCTGGAATTACAGCTCTTATGAGAAACAGCATCTAGTGATGAACCTGGTCAAGAATGAATAATAAAAATCTAATTTTAAAAGGAAATATTCTGTTTAAAACCAGAATATGAAATTGTGAGCCCCAGGCAGCTGGCCATGGTGTGAGGACTGTGATCAGCGTGGGACCAATGAGCCCGCATGCTGGTGGCCCCAGCGCCCCCTGCAGGTGGTGCTGTCGCTGCAGGAGCAACTTAGGGTCTGGGAGTTAAGAGGGGCCACGTGGGTTCAAAAGGAAACGAAACCAGGAACATCTCTGCCGCTTCCAAGCAGACAGAGCTGCAACCAGAACACGGACAGGGCTGCTCCCTGCTGAGGGCCGCGTCCTCCTACATGTCTGAGAGCCGGGGACATGCGCTGACCTGTCAGCACAGCCCATTCTCCTGAGGACTGTGACCCACACACAGTTTTAACATTGAAGTTAAAGATGATTGCGATCTACGGGCACGTGCAGTCCTGGGCTTCTGATGGGACCATGTTTGCTCAGCAACATGTTCTAAAGGGTAAACATCAGGGGAAAATTCTATTCTTAAAAAAGCATGTGAAGTCCACTATATCCGAACGCAGAAGCTAGATGTTTTTTAAGTTACACCAGGTTTTATGCTTAATACAGTACTTGCTGGGCTTAAAACACAGCACATTATATGAGAAGTGTGATTTGATTATCATGAGTTTAAAAATCAAACTAAAAATGTTACTCAAAAAAAAGGAAAAATGTCTAAGTGAATATGTACAAATCAGCATAAGGGGCCTCAGCAAGCAAGGTCTGACACCGTCCCTCCCGATGCGCAGCGGCCCATCCGCGAGAGGAAGGAGTGCTGGTTTGGTCCCACAGCTCCCAGCAGAGCAGCTCAGCACTTCGCCTCCCGGAAAACGCTCCGACAACGGGGACCCCAGGACAAGCCGCGGCGCACACATGCAGACCCTGGACTCGCGGACAGCGTCCGTAGGCAGAGCGGTCTGGGCGGTGACACGCACAGCTGCTGGCGTGAGCACAGGCTGTGCCACAGGGACGGTGTGCGGCCGGCCCCTCAGCGCCTGCAGCAGGCCGGCGGGAACGCGCCGAGATCAGCCCTGGAGAAGCACTGAACCGTTACAGGAACTTGTCACCGAGGTGGGGCTTGTTGCACAGAAATCTGGAATCACACAGCCCAACAGGCTCCATTCTTCCTACTGGGAACCATTGGAAACGGCAGCTCATCCTATGAAAGTACAGTTACAACAACAAACCACGTTCCTCAGGGAGTGTCTCCTCCAGACAGCCTCACTGCAGCCCCCGGTCAGAAGCAACCACTGAACTGATTGGGTAAAGATCAGCTTAGCACTTTTCCTCCAGAAAGTATAAAAAACGCTTGAAGTAGAAAGAACCGAAGAGAACTAGGTTTACAGCATAAATGCCGGGGGACAGGAAGCGCCGTGGCTGGTCATGGTCGGGGGGCAGACCTTCACTTGGTGGTCGCAGGGTTCTTGGGGGGAAGCAGCTTGTACGTGTTGAAGTAGCCCACCACCTGCTGGGGGATCTCGGCCAGGACACACTGGGCCAGCGCCTCCTTGGGAGCCTGGAGAACACAACCAGTGACTTCATGAGCAAACACATTTTCACTGCTCCCCACACCCCCACTCCCACCTTTATTTGTTAATCCTCATCCAAGGATATCTTCCCCATTGATTTTTAGAGAGTGGAAAGGAGAGAAAGAGGGGGAGAGAGAGAGACATATCGATAAGAGAGATACATCAATTGGTTGCCTCCTGCATGCACCCCAACCAGGGCCAGGGATCAAACCTGCAACCCAAGTATGTGCCCTTGACAGAGAATTGAACCCAAGACTCTGGTGCGTGGGCGACACTCTAACCACTGAGCCACTCTGACCAGGGCTTCACTGTCCTTTGATGAAGACAGGGATTCCGCACAGTCCCACCCCTGCGCCAGCACCCAGTCTCAGGGTCAGTCTGAGAGCAGGGGATGAGCTGAGGGTGTGACCCCACCCACCTCGGCCCGGCTCTTTTCTGGCACCAGCGTTATGACATGCAATGACTCTTGTCCTCACCTTCAAATGCTGGTGTTTCATTCACTAACTATTCATTTGTTTGGCTTTTTATTTAGAAGTAATTATAGATTCATAGGAAGTTGCAAAAATAATAGACGTCCCATGTACACTTCACCCAGTTCCCTCCACAGGTAATGGCTCTGTAACAACAGGACTATCAAACCCAGGACAGTGACACCATCCAGTGCACAGCCTTTTCTGAGTCTCCCGTGTCATGTGCGCTTGTGTGCGCGTGCACGTGCATGTGTGTAGGTGTGCATGCAGCTCTGTGTGCTGCCATCATCAGGCAGGTCTGTGTGACCACAATCAAGATACACAGCTGCCTCCACCACAAAGACCCCCACGGGCTGCTCCTTAACCGCACACCAGCCAGGTCCTGCCCACACCGCTGGGCGGGGGATGGCACAGCCACTCGGGGAAGTTCCACAGGCTTTTGCCAACTGAACACGCAGCTGCACTTCTGGGTACTTGCCCCGAGACGCATTCACACGAGCCTGTGCATGATAACAGCGGCCGGTGTGCACCAGGCACAACTGGAAGCAGCTGAAGGTGCCCTCAAACCACGTGCCCGCAGCACAGAGCCCCGCTCAGCGGGAGGGAGCCCCGCTCAGCAGGAGGGAGCCCCGCTCAGCAGCACGGAGCCCTGCTCAGTGGAAGGGAGCCCCGCTCAGCAGGAGGGAGCCCCGCTCAGCAGCACGGAGCCCTGCTCAGTGGAAGGGAGCCCTGCTCAGCAGGAGGGAGCCCCGCTCAGCAGCACGGAGCCCCGCTCAGCGGGAGGGAGCCCCACTCAGCAGGAGGGAGCCCCGCTCCGCAGCACGGAGCCCCGCTCAGCGGGAGGGAGCCCCACTCAGCAGGAGGGAGCCCCGCTCAGCGGGAGGGAGCCCCGCTCAGCGGGAGGGAGCCCCGCTCAGCAGCACAGAGCCCTGCAGCCGCTTGTAGCCTGTGAGAGAATCATTGAGAGAAAAGGCCAGGCCCAAGGGCCACTGCTGTGTGATTCTATTTATGTAAGTTTCAAAATGATAAAATCTAAGAAGTGGAGACAAACTAGGGGCTGCCGGGGGTGAGGAGGGCTGAAGGTGGTGGGGGGGGGGGGGGGTGGCTGGGAAGGGTGCCACTGGGCGGGCCCTGTGGGAGGGACCTTGCTGGTAGCAATGCGCCACTTTATGAGATGTTACCATTGGAGGAAACTGGTAAAGTCTCCTGAGAGGCTGGCAAATCAGCCTCTAGCTGGTCAATTCATCGCATAGGTGTGCAGAGACTGGGCCGTCAGGCAGGAAAGGAGGAGCCGTCCTTGAAGACAGTCACACACGGGTTGGACTAGCCACCCACTGCAGGGGGCACGCAGGTCCACAGCCTGAAGCAAACCTGCCCACTGGCCAGCACCCACCCAGCTACCTGGTCGGACGGGCGAGGCGCAGCGGTACTCACGTTCTGGAACTGTCGGAAAGGCACAAACTGCACGATGTCTCTATTGGCCACCTCTCCCGACGGGGAGCGCAGGGCCCCGCTGTCGCTGTCCAGGAACTCCATGGCGCTGAAGTCGGCGCCGCCCACTCCGACTATGATGATGGACATGGGCAGCTTGGCGGCATTGACGATGGCCTGCCTGGTCTCGTCCAGGTCTGTGATCACGCCGTCGGTGATGATCAGGAGCACAAAATATTGCTGCCAAAGAGAAAGCACGGCCCGTGAGCAGATCGAGCTCCCATGACACGGCAGCGCTGATACTTGCAGCTCAAGGACCCCCTGCTACGAGAGCCTGGCATCTGTGATGACAAGGAATCCACACGGAAACGCTGCACATTCATTACAGGGTGGCAGGGCACGGAACACGCTGGCCTCAGTCCGTGGGAACAAGACGTGGAAATGCCTCCGGGTAAACGCCCAGCAGGCGCAGGCATGAACACTTCATTTAACTGAAGTGGTAAAGTCGTCCCCGTCAAAGTATCGCCAAGGGAGCGAGTGTCAACTCCGACAGAGGAGGGAGGACTGTTCATCAACTAAAGAACACGTTACAATGGACATGGTGGGGGTTCTCTCCGTACTGTTATCTGACAAATCAACAAGTGGAAATGTCACACAAAGCTGTAACTCCATCGTTCAGGTCCTTCAAGTCTAGACTGGGCGTTGGATTTGTAACAGCAGCCCAGGTGCTGAGTGTCCACGTGGCCCAGGCCCTGGGCACATGACACGAATCCCCCTGTTCACTCTTCCCACACTGTGTGCGTCCTTGTCCCACCTCACCCCGAGAATGCTGCGGGGGGGCTGCCCCAGCACCCAGCTGCAGGTCTTGGAGACAAGAGTTGTGGGTGGCTGCTCTGTTCTTGCCTGTTTAAGGATCACTAGTTCAGCAGCAGATGCTGCCCCCACAAGGGCGACGGTGCCCGCACTTAGAGCTCTGCGTTGGCACCTCGAGGTCACGGCACAGACAGTGGCCCGGAACAGGGCGGGCCCGCACCTCAGTCCCGGCGACCGACACTTACGGAAGCCGTCTGCTGCTGTGTGGCTGCAGCAGCAAACCTGGCCACGTGGTTGATGATCGGGGAGAAGTTCGTCGGTCCATAGAGCTTGATCTGAGGCAAGCAGGCCCGATACGCCTCCACGATGCCCTGGATCCCTGGACAGAAAGAGCAGCGCTGGGAGTTCTCAGGCGCAACACCACGCCCAGCACTCCCCCAGTCGATGTGATCACACACGAGACAGTACTTCAGACAGCCAGGTCCACACCCAGGACTCCTCTGAGCTACAAGGGCGAGCAAGTGCCACAGCCGTACGCACATGAAATGGAGTTTATTCTTGTGTTAGTACTTACCAATGTGTCATTTTCCGTACCAAAAACCATAAACCCATTTCGCCCACCCTGTGCAGCACGCACCTCCACACCGAGTCCTGTAAGCCTCCCAGCCCAGGAGAACTGTTTCCCCCGAGCGAATCACTCGCTGTCCACAGGCCTGTGGGGGCACTTAGCTTTGCTGCTCGGGACGGGACTCTGATGGGAAAGGCTGTGGAAGAGGCTGCGCCATCACTCGACATTTAGAGGTGAGGAGGCAGCGTTGGGAATTCTCAGGTGGGTCAGATGGAAAGTGCCTGCACCTGTGCCCGCGGCTCGGTGCCACTGGTGCTTCCTGTCTAGGATCTCCTTGCTGACTCAGCAGCAGTTTTCAACCGTGCGCTGCAGGAATTGTTAAGACATGCGGAACCTGACTATTTAGTCAGGGGCGCCAACCCCTTTTGCCTTAGATCAGCGGTTCTCAACCTGTAGGTTGCGACCCCCTTGGGGGTCGAACGACCCTTTCACAGGGGTCGCCTAAGACCATCAGAAAACACATATATAATTACATATTGTTTTTGTGATTAGTCACTGTGCTTTAATTATGTTTAATTTGTAACAATGAAATTGGGGGTCACCACAACATGAGGAACTGTACTAAAGGGTCGCGGCATTAGGAAGGTTGAGAACCACTGCCTTAGATTGTCAAATAAAAATATGAGAAGAGGTGTCCGGTGTAAATAAATCAAAATCTTCATCTTTTTTTTTTTTGTCAGATCCACAAAAAGTATATTTTTTAGTACGCTGCAGAACTTTCAGAATAGTTTCCATGTGCCATGAGGAAGGCTGAATGCACGCAGGCGGCTGCAGAGCCACAGCCACACCCGAGCCAGGGTCGCGCTGCGCGCAGGTCCTGGGCGTTCCTGGGCGCTGGGACTAGCAGGCCTGCTCCCCTCTGCCTCGGGGCAGCACACCTGGCAGCTGTGCACCCCCGAGGCCCCAGGTGGAGAAACGGCAGGGCTGAGCCTGGGGACGAGGGCGAGTCACTGAGACCTGAGACCTGATGGCGGCGGCAGCCTGGGACGGCCATGTGGCCCCGGCCACAGCACGCTGATGCACGCCAGGGCTCTGCTCCACCTGCCCGGCATTGAGTCAGACGCTCGGAAGAGACGGGAATTCTCTAGAAACTCCCACACTTGCTGTGATCATCAAAGAATCAGCCTCAGAAGGTGGTCAGTGTAAAACCCAAACCGGTTTCTGGCTTTAAAATGCCCAGAAGACCGGGCCGCGGGAAGAGAAGCGGGGCGTGGTTTAAGGCTTCAGAGGCCTGGCCGCCCTAACGGCAGGTCCCCACGCATCCCCGAGACCCTGGGCACTCGGGAAGGAACGGCCTCGTCAGCACAAGAACAAAACGTTCATACGCAGAGTGTTTTACATGCAAAGGTGAGCTGTCACCAGCGGTCAGTCCGTCCGCTAGTAACGGCAATCATACTGACACAGGCAGCCGCAGGGTCTGCAGGAAATGAGTCCGTAGCCACCGCAATGATACCTTCTTCCATTTCTCCCTCTCCGCTGGCTCTCAGTCTAAGGTGTACAAACCACCCATTACATTTCCTCACCAATACTGCCCGCAGTCCCTGCACGAACACGGAACGGCCGAAAGCCTCCTGTGCCTTCTGGGAACAGCGAGACGTGCGATTTCCGGGCAAATGCACCCAGTGACTGGGTAGGATCACTGGGAACAGGCTGTCTTTCCCCCACGGCGTCTGCTTTGTCTGAAACCCATGGACCGTCTGTTCCGGACGGAAACCTGGCGCAGAGCAGCCGCACCGCCGGCAGCCCAGAGGGGCTCCTGGTGCTCAGAATGAACGGACTGGAACGAATGCCCACGTGAGCCATCGCCCTCAGCTCCCACAACCCTTCCGTCCCATTTCCTCACAAGCATGAGACACATGGCGACGGTGAGAAGGCCAGCCTAGCCCCGACGCGCACACAGGCCCCGGGTCGGTGGGAGACGTGTTGGGAGAAGGAGGCGCCCTGGCAGCCCTCCCAACACCGCCTCCAGGGCTCCTCCCGTGGGGACGAGAGGACGGCTCTGCTGTCGGAACCCACATGCCTGTCGCTGCAGGAAGTCAGCTCACGGTCCACAGTCTATGCCTCTGCCCACCTCCTTTTCCCTCCACACTGACACCGTTTTGTGGGGACTCAGCACGTGAGGGGGGGTTCCCAGGGGGCGGGGGAAGCACCTGGATACGGGATGTCCCAGGGAAGAGTGACCCACACGGTGGCCTCCCACGGAGGGAAGCTGCCAGAGCCACCGCACCGCGGAGACCACCCGCGTCCACACTCCGGTGCGGGCCACTTCCCCGCACAGTGCCCGCTCCTCCCAGGGCTTCAGAGACCCGTGACTGACTGCTCATTTCACAGAGGGTTTATTTTAAAATCAACTTACGCATACATGAACATGACCCTACTTACTGCCGAGTCTCAAGACAGAGAATTCTTTTGTTCTGTTAAACCCTTTAAGGCAGGAGAGCATGGCTGGGCTCTTCCCCAGCAGTGATGCCGCTCCTGCCTGAGACAGGGCGAGCGGGTCACAGAGGCCGAGGGGGTGGGGAGTCCCCCCCACAGGAGAGAAGCGGCCCGGGGCGGCCTGGCAGCGGTGCGCAGGGCGTCCACTCACCTTTGCAGTAGGGGTTGGACGGACTGAAGTTCATGGGGAACTCATGCGACACCTGAGAGGAAAGAGGGCTGGTGAGCGGGTGTCGCTTCCCCGGGAAGCGCAGCGTCAGGACGGGTCCCTCTCACCTGCCACTGAGGGGGAATCTGAGCTCCAAACCCAAACGCCGGGAACATCTTATCCCTGAAAGGAAAAGAGATCGTCTTTTTCAACAGAGTTTTATCTTTACTCATAAAAAAACCAATGTAAGCTTAGTTTTTAAAATGTTTACATCTTTAAAGAAAGAAAAAGATACAAGATTACTCATAATTACCGGAGGAAAAATGTTAATACGGAAGTTCTCCTAAATATTTTTATGTGCTTTGAGGAGAAAAATGTCTCTCCACGTATATTTATAAAAATGGAGTTTATATTCGTACTTTTAACATTCTACTTACATACTGTATGTTCCATTGAGTAAATATGACAGCTAGATCCATAAAGCCCTAAAAACCACAACTCTTTTCACTGTTTATGGCAAACTCATTGGGCAGTCAAACTTGAGCTCAACCGACATGAGGTTACTTACAGTCACATGATATGAATATTCATACACTGGCCACAGAAACGGGGTACAAATGCGATGTAAAAACGCTCATTTCCCATCAGGACATCCTCCTCTGTGGGAACTCATATCGGCTCTGGCACTGAGGACAGAACCTCTGTCACACATGCCAAACCCTTCTCCCTGCTTACAATCTGTCTTTAACTTTGTTTACCGTATTTTTTATAGTTTTTAATATTAATTAATGTGAATAAAAATTCTTTCACGATTTCTGCTTCCTCACTGTCAGACTGTCAACAATCTGCACATATTTCTGCGGAACATTCAGGGGTGTGTGACCGAAACGTCTAGTCCATCCGGAAATGTTCTGGAGCCGACGGAAGGAGCCGCTGGTCCCACAGGGGTGCCCTCAGCCCGAGCCCCACAGCTCCACCTGCTCCTCAGCCAGGCGGTGGGAACAGAAGCCACCTGCCCTGGGAGGGCCACACACACCCCGGTGCCCTCCGCGTCCGCTGTCAACGCTGCCCGGCCCAGGGGGACGCTGCCCGGCCCGGGGGCGCTGCCCGGATCAGGGGGACGCTGCCCGGCCCAGGAGGATGCTGCCCGGCCCAGGGGCGCTGCCCGGATCAGGGGGTGCTGCCTGGCCCAGGGGCGCTGCCCAGATCAGGGGGTGATGCCCGGCCCGGGGGCCCTGCCCAGATCAGGGGGACGCTGCCCGGATCAGGGGGACGCTGCCCGGCCCAGGGGGGCTGCCCGGATCAGGGGGTGCTGCCCGGCCCAGGGGCGCTGCCCGGATCAGGGGGTGCTGCCCGGCCCAGGGGCGCTGCCCGGATCAGGGGGTGCTGCCTGGCCCAGGGGCGCTGCCCAGTCCAGGGGGACGCTGACCGGATCAGGGGGGCGCTGTCCAGCCCAGGGGGACGCTGCCCGGCCCAGGGGCACTGCCTGGCCCAGGAGCACTGCCCGGATCAGGGGGGCACTGCCCAGATCAAGGGGCGCTGCCCGGCCCAGGGGGGCGCTGCCCGGCCCAGGGGGATGCTGCCCGGATCAGGGGGGCGCTGCCCGGCCCAGGGGGGCGCTGCCCGGCCCAGGGGGACGCTGTCCGGAACAGGGGGGTGCTGGCCGGCCTAGGGGGTCGCTGCCCGGCCCAGGGGGACGCTGCCCGGCCCAGGGGGACGCTGCCAGGCCCAGGGGGACGCTGCCCGGATCAGGGGGGCGCTGCCCGGCCCAGGGGGGCGCTGCCCGGCCCAGGGGGGGCGCTGCCCGGCCCAGGGGGGCGCTGCCCGGATCAGGGGGGCGCTGCCCGGCCCAGGGGGATGCTGCCCGGCCCAGGGGTACGCTGCCCGGCCCAGGGGAGCGCTGCCCGGCCCAGGGGGGCGCTGCCCGGCCCAGGGGGGATGCTGCCCAGATCAGGGGGATGCTGCCCGGCCCAGGGGTACGCTGCCCGGCCCAGGGGGGCGCTGCCCGGATCAGGGGGGCGCTGCCCGGCCCAGAGGGGCGCTGCCCGGCCCAGGGGGTGCTGCCCGGATCAGGGGGGTGCTGCCCGGCCCAGGGGGACGCTGCCCAGCCCAGGGGGGCGCTGCCCGGATCAGGGGGGTGCTGCCTGGCCCAGGGGGGCGCTGCCCGGCCCAGGGGGACGCTGTCCGGAACAGGGGGGTGCTGGCCGGCCCAGGGGGTCGCTGCCCGGCCCAGGGGGGTGCTGCCCGGCCCAGGGGGACGCTGCCAGGCCCAGGGGGACGCTGCCCGGCCCAGGGGGACGCTGCCAGGCCCAGGGGGACACTGCCCGGATCAGGGGGGCGCTGCCCGGCCCAGGGGGGCGCTGCCCGGCCCAGGGGGGCGCTGCCCGGATCAGGGGGGCGCTGCCCGGCCCAGGGGGATGCTGCCAGGATCAGGGGGGGCTGCCCAGCTCGGGGGCACTGTGGGTTGAGGCAGGCAGAGCTGCCTGTCTGTCTGAGACACGTGCCCCCCACAAGCACCACAGGGAACAGACCTCCACTTGGCCCACATGCCTGTGTTGGGGGGTCCGTTTCTCAGTTCTGTCTGGAATGAATACAGACGGGCCTCACTGAGCCCAGTCCTGCCTGTGAGCACCTCTGCCCCAGGCTGAGCTCACACACCGGCTGTTTAAGGCTCCTGCTCTGCTCCGGTCACGCTCTCATCCGGTCATAGCGCCCGGGCCTGTGGACACCCCACTACCGCTTGGACCCACTCCCTGGGGAGTGCCTTCCTCTGGAAAACTCCTCGGCTATTCCGAGTCACTTTTCCTTCTGGAAAACTTTAAGATTATTTTGTCAGGATTCTGTTGAATTTTTTATTAAAATCAATTAATTTGGGAAGATATTTTTATATCTTACATCATTATGACATCTGTCTATCTAGAATCCTGGCATATTTTTCCATTTAAATAAATTTCCCTCTTTATCCCTCAGTACAATTTTGTAGTTTTCCCTCAGGACCGATCCTAGACCTTAAGTTCATTCTCACTCTTTATTGCATTCTGAATGCGGTCTTTTATCCACAACTTCTTGAGTCAGCTATTGCTGGTCAGTGAGAAATCGCTGATCTTTATTTTATGTTGTATCTAACCACTTCCTGAGGTCTCCCTCGCTCCTGTGGACACGCAGGTGTGAACACGTCCTCCAAGCCTGCCGGGGGGGCAGGGGCTGGAGGGACAGAGGGGACAGGGGACAGAGGGACCTGGGGACGGAGGGACCAGGGGACAGAGGGACCAGGGGATGGAGGGACCAGGGGACAGAGGGACCTGGGGATGGAGCGAGCAGGGGACGGAGGGACCTGGGGACGGAGGGACCAGGGGACAAAGGGACCTGGGGACGGAGGGACCAGGGGCTAGAGGGACCAGGGGACGGAGGGACCAGGGGACAGAGGGACCTGGGGATGGAGCGAGCAGGGGACGGAGGGACCTGGGGACGGAGGGACCAGGGGACAAAGGGACCTGGGGACGGAGGGACCAGGGGCTAGAGGGACCAGGGGATGGAGGGACCTGGGGACGGAGGGACCAGAGGACAGAGGGACCTGGGGACGGAGCGAGCAGGGGACGGAGGGACCTGGGGACGGAGGGACCAGGGGACAAAGGGACCTGGGGACGGAGGGACCAGGGGCTAGAGGGACCAGGGGATGGAGGGACCTGGGGACGGAGGAACCAGGGGACAGAGGAACCAGGGGCTGGAGGGACCTGAGGACGGAGCGAGCAGGGGACGGAGGGACCTGGGGACAGAGGGACCTGGGGACGGAGCGAGCAGGGGACGGAGGGACCTGGGGACAGAGGGGACAGGGGCTGGAGGTACCGAGAGTGGCCTCTGTGAGGCACGCTGCCCGTTCCGCCCTGTGCTCTGAGCCAACCCTGGGGAGTTAACGCTCCCTAAAAAGGCACCTTCAGTGCAGACTTTCCACTGTAACACCAGTGTCAGAGAGTCACCATATAACTTTTAATGTTTTTTTCTGAATTTGTGCCTATAATCTTGGTCGCGTTACTAATATCCTAACGGTGTTTCTCCTCCATGGGGGGCAGTGCTGCCCAAGCTCCGCCTGGGTTTGCTGAACTCACAGAGAACCACCCCTTCCTTCAGCTCAGGACCCGCGCGGCTTTGCCAGGACTTCCCGAGCGCCTGTGTCAGGGGAAGGGGCCCGCTCAGTGCAGAGCTCCCCTGAGGGCCCGGCCCAGGGCAGCCAGGGGCAGCCCCTCCGTCCCTCCCGAGGCCCCATCAGATGAACATCCTGTAGAAAGTGCCTTCACGAATCCACGCGGCACAGCTGGACCCACTATCACTGCGGTGTCTACTTCCCCTTCCTGATCTTCAGTTTCATTCCATTGCAAAGCCAGCTCATTTACATGCAACACTTGTTGGAAAATAAAGGTGGGTGAAGCCCTGCCCAGGCTCAGCCCCTCTACCTGGATGGGCCGCAGTCTCTGCTCCGACCCCAGAACTGCCTAAGACGCCTCCTCCCCACAGGTGAGTCCTCCCTTACTGCCCTCGGCCGTGCCTGAGGCCGCCCTGCTAAGCTCTCACTCTGTGCCGGGCCCATTAGGACTTGTGACTGACGTCAGTTTACATCCAGCTATTCTCAGTGGAGATGCTCTGATACTCTGTCAGTCACAGGTCCCGGTTACATTTCCCCTGGGACTGTGTAAAAAGTGTTCTACACGCACTCTCTTACGGTTGCTACGGGGTCTGCCGTAGCCACCTTTGCTTCCGGTTTGCTTGCATTTGCCTGAAAGAGCCACCTCCATAAACGCCATGACAGGTTAATAAAAGCTCCATCAACAAGTGAGAGCTTTACTGTCACGGAGCAGGTGACATTTTATACCGGCCCTAACAGGCCAGTGCACGTTTTCCCCTGTTGCTTAGCAAGCCTCCAGAAGGACCTATTTAAATCCACCCATTGAGAATTTGTTCAAAATCTTTTACAGCAATTGGGTCACGTTATCCGTGGACACTTGTTCAAAGTCACGTTAAGACGACTTTACAGCTGCCCAGGGACAGCCATGTTAGAACCAGTGTCTGCGTGTGGGAGGCTGTGCCGCCTGGACTTCAGCCCCTCCGACGCCTTTCCCTGAGTAACCCCCGGATCCCGGGGCCGCCACAGCCGGTGGCTCTCAACAAGCACCTGCAGAGCGGGGTCAGAGGTCAAAGTCAACACTGACACTGCCCCAAGGAGAAAGACAAGGTCAGACGAGACACTTCAGCAGCCTGTCCTGCACGATCAGAGGACACGCAGGAGACACACGCCTCCGGGGTGAGGACACGGGCGATACTCACGCGTCGTAGTCTTGAACGACCACCCCCACGGACCAGATGGCGGTCAGGTACTCGTTCACACCGTTGGGGCTGATGTAATGAAGGGAGTCGGGGGACCGTGGGTCCCCATTGGAGCCGGTGAAGTCCACCCCCACCTGCAGGTGACAATCAAGAAGCAGGGCGTCTGCACTGGTGCGGGGAGGGTGGCAGAAGACGGGTCCTCGCCCGCAGCCCGCCCCGTCCTCCCAAACACCCAGGAACACAGGAGTGTCCCGCCAGTCACCCAGGCCCAGCCCAGACAGCCTGCGCTCTGTCTGCCAGACACTTAAACGTGAATCATTGCCAAACATTCAAACAAGGCATGTGGCCCGCCGGCCGCGAGTCTGACATGCTGGCACTATACTAGGATTGCCCGGGGGCTGCACCGGGACTGTAGATACAGGCCTTGCTTTCTACGTTGGCCTGACTGGCGCTTTCTACTGCTGGACTTGCTATGGGGTAACCAGCTTTGGATCGTCTGTTCTCTGGGAGAAGGGGCAGATCTCCTGACAGGACAGCTTTGGATCGTCTGCTCTCTGGAGAAGGGGCAGACCTACTGACAGGACAGCTTTGGATCGTCTGTTCTCTGGGAGAAGGGGCAGACCTACTGACAGGACAGCTTTGCATACCCAGAGCGCTAGGTCAGACCACACAGGCATGCACTTTGCCACGTCAGCTCTGCAGAGGAGCAAGGCACTGCCACGGGGAAGTGGAGCTCCCAGTTACTCACGGTGAAGTTCAGCTGGCATCCGCCCATGATGTAGTCCAGGAAGGTGCACTCCACCGTGACCTGAAAGCAGAGGCACGCGTGTGATCCCCACACCAACAGGGAGAGAGGAATTCCACAGCCCCCGTGCACGTGTGTGACCCCCACACCGACAGGGAGTGGGGTGTGAACACTGCCCCCGTGCACGCGTGTGTGACCCCCACACCAACAGGGAGCGGGGTGTGAGCATTGCCCCGTGCACGCATGTGTGACCCCCACACCAACAGGGAGCGGGGTGTGAGCACTGCCCCGTGCACGCGTGTGTGACTCCCACACCTACAGGGAGCGGGGTGTGAGCACTGCCCCTGTGCACTCGTGTGTGACCCCATCAACAGGGAATGGGGAATTCCAGCTGCCCCCATGCACATGTGTGGCCCCACACCAACAGGGAGCAGGGGATTCCACTGCCCTGTGCACGCGTGTGTGACCCCCACAACAACAGGGAGCAGGATGTGAGCACTGCCCCGTGCACGCATGTGTGATCCCCACACCGACAGGGAGCGGGGTGTGAGCACTGCCCCCGTGCACGCATGTGTGATCCCCACACCGACAGGGAGCGGGGTGTGAGCACTGCCCCGTGCACGCGTGTGTGACCCCCACACTGACAGGGAGCGAGGTGTGAGCACTGCCCCCGTGAGTGATCCCCACACCGACAGGGAACGGGGTGTGAGCACTTCCCCCGTGAGTGATCCCCACACCGACAGGGAGCGGGGTGTGAGCACTTCCCCTGTGAGTGATCCCCACACCGACAAGGAGCGGGGTGTGAGCACTGCCCCCGTGAGTGATCCCCACACCGACAGGGAGTGGGGTGTGAGCACTGCCCTGTGCACGCGTGTGTGACCCCCACACCGACAGGGAGCGGGGTGTGAGCACTGCCCCCGTGCACGCGTGTGTGACCCCCACACCGACAGGGAGCGGGGTGTAAGCACTGCCCCGTGCACGCGTGTGTGACTCCCACACTGACAGGGAGCAGGGTGTGAGCACTGCCCCCGTGTGTGATCCCCACACCGACAGGGAGCGGGGTGTGAGCACTGCCCTGTGCACGCGTGTGTGACCCCCACACCGACAGGGAGTGCGGTGTGAGCACTGCCCTGTGCACACGTGTGTGACCCCCACACTGACAGGGAGCGGGGTGTGAGCACTGCCCGAGAGGCAGTCAGGTCACGGACCTCACACTGCTTCACGCTGACGACGCCGGAGTTCTTGTAGCCTTTCTTCTTCTGTCTCTTCTTCTCGTTGATGCACTCAAACTCCACCTGTGGGGGACAGTGCGTGTCACCAGTGCATCAGAAAGCCCAGTGGACTGTAAATGACGACTTCCTCCTGGAATCAAACCCCCGCTGACGGCGGTCTACTGCCAGCACCACTCCGAGGCGATGACATAATAACTAGGTAACTCAAACAGTCATCACTGACGTTCCTAAAAGTGTACCTTTCTGCCGAACCAGTTTGGCTCAGTGGATAGAGCATCGGCCTGCGGACTGAAAGGTCCCAGGTTCGATTCCAGTCAAGGGCATGTACCTTGGTTGAGGACATATCCCCAGTAGGCAGCTGATCGATGTTTCTCTCTCATCGACGTTTCTAACTCTCTATCCCTTTCCTTTCCTCTCTGTAAAAATCAATAAAATATATTTACAAAATAAAAAAATAAAAGTGTACCTTTTAAAATAGCTCATAAGTATAAATTTCTTGGCAAATTCTCTAAGCAATAATCTTTCTTCTTTGCAACAAAGGAAGTAAATATAACTCCCAGTCTTTACCCTCGGAGAGAACAAAAATATGCTGCTTACAAAAGAAAAAACCTACCATCAGAACAGAGAGGTGAAGCCCCACCCTGTGTGAAATACAGCACCCCTCCTACACCTCCTCTACTGGGACCGCGTTGGAAACGGAAACGGGCCGCCCAACGTGCCTCAGGGCACTGCCTCCCCCTCCCGGCCGGTCCCCCTCCCACCCCGCCCTCCTCTCCGTGGTGTCAGTCGCCGCCTGGTCCTCTCTGATTTGCACCCACACAAAACTGCACTACATACTTCGTAGTGCTCTCACTTGCTTCATTCATTCTTTTTTTCACAGCAAAGGAGTAATGACCTCTGAGTGACACCTTCGCTTCTCACTGCTGCTCCTAACGCTACAGCACAGGGACTCGGTGCATGGCGAGCCAGCTCTCTAGTTCTTACAAAGCGACTCTGTGCCCACCAGTCGTTACGGATTTTTTAAGAACCAAGCATGAAGAGATACAGTTGACAAATGAAGTAAAAGAAAACCCTGCTAACCTTCTGAGCGCTCCGGGTCCTGCCCGAGTCTCCATCACCATCGTGAACACTCACCCCTGAGCGTTTCAGATGCAGAAGGCTCTACACCAACTCTCACGGCAAAGGCCACACCCCTGGCGTCCTCATGCCGCCGGCACCAAGAGCTGCCGACAAGACGGTCCTGCCTCTGATGAGCAGGACTGAGCAAGCCGAGCCCGGGAATGGGAAGCCTGGTCCATCACCAGTCAGGGCTCAGGGAAACTGCAGGAGGCGTACAGGGCGCCCAGGGCACCGTCACCCACCGTCTTCTACAAGCAGGCATGCACTGCTCTGGACACAGAGCGGAAACCACGAACCACCACCAGCCCTCCCACTGAGCCAGCGGCTGCATTTCCAGTGGTCAGGTTCCTATTGTCTTCCGTAAGCTCTGCCTCAGAAAACAATCTTAACGTAGAATATCTACCTTTGCCACTGAATTCTGCTGCTGCTTTAATCCAAAGCCTGTCAGCTCAACACCAAGTCAGCATTTGCATTTAAACCGCAGAGGGTTGGAGAGCCTCCTCCATCCCACAGCGCCTCCGTCGGCTGCGAGGAGGGGCTGTGACCAGGAGTGGGGCACACAGGGCCCACCGGGCCCCCGGAAACTCCAGCCCCTCTTGCTTGTTTAAAACCCAATTAGTTAAACCAAACGGCCCCTTGGTTTCATGTATTCATTAGCTACGATTCCCTAATTGAAGTCCCATCCCCACACTTCGTCCCTCCCCTGGGTGAGGCCACCAGGAAGGACGGAGGGAGCAGTAAGAGCACGCAGTTCAACCAGGCGTCGGCCCTGCTGCGGGCACTGATTACCGTGACCAAGGACATGCCACACGCTCAGAACAAAGGGTTTCCATCAAACCACAGATGCTGCCTGTAGCCAAGAAGACCACGCCTCTGAGTGTCCATGTACACTCACACCGCAAGCCTGGATCCCGGGCCATCATTACTCACCACCCGGTCACCAAGCGCCCTGTAGCCCAGAGCGAACCCTGGTCTGTGTGCTGTGCCAAGGGCGAACCCAGACAAGACAACGACTCACGGGGGAGCTCCGGGAGGCCTCCTTCAGCTGCGTCATGGTGGCCTGGAACGTCCCGATGAGGTCGTGGGAGCCGTCGCTGTCATAGTCATAGCACTCCACCTAGAATCAGCAGACAGAGGTCAGCCGGCGGACTGTGACCCAGGGCTGCTGCAATGCGGGCTGACCCGGAGTGCCCTTGTATTCCAGTAAGTGCACTGTTCAGGCGCAGCTCCCCGACAGGCAGCTCCCCGACAGGCAGCTCCCCGATAGGCAGGAACTGCTTCCTGGCGGGAGTCGCTGGCCCCTCCGAACCCTCGCCACCGCAGACGGCTCCCGGCCAGAGCCCGGGCAGACAGGTGAACACAGACGGCTCAGCCTCCACCGAGCCGTTTCCATTCCCCACCGGGCCCTGGCCAGCGCCTCGGCCACTTCAGCTGTAACCACAGCGGTGGCTGAAGGCTGTCGGGAGGAAGGAGGGGCCGGTGTCTGTGCAATGATTAGATGATGTAGTTACGGACACGGCGAGTGCCCTGCCACCGGGGCGAGGCCTGCGCCAGCGTCAGACATGAGGCCGGAGCGCGATGCTCTAAGGACCACAGCTCAGATGAGGAGGAGCCTCCTGGGGGGAAGCGCTGGGCCCCGTGAGGTCCCTGTGCCATGCAGGCAGGTCGGCTCGCTCCGTGCTTGCTGTCTCCTGGCCGAGGGCAGAACTGAGCTGGTCCGCGCAGCTCGGTGCCAGGACGGAGGAGCGGAGGACAGAGTGACCAGAGCGCCTGGCCACACGCTGCAGCGAGACTGAGGGGTGAGCCCCGACGAAGCACCGTCTTCTCCAGCTCTGTCCCTGCAAAGCAGCCTCTCGCTCTGCAAACGCGTGTGTTGCACCCAGTGGCTCCCAGGCTGGTGAGCAGGTGGAGGGTTAAACGGCTCTGGACGGACAACAATGTCATGTGTGGCGCTGAAGTTAAAGGAGCCGTGACTGAGGCCCAGCCGCCGTGCCACCTGCTGCCACCCCCGCAGCCCATCACAGGTGCAAGGTGCCCGCGGTGCTGCCCGCTCCCTTCTCTTCAGGAGCTAGAGTCTCCCCCGCAGAGGCACTGTTCCTCTCGGCTCCAGGAGTGAGTCAGGTGCGAGGAGAACAGGAAGTCTTCGTCCCTTACTTTATTCCCATTTTACCCAGGAACACGAAGCGCTGATCAACTAATAAACACAAACAAGGTCCAGAACCGCAGTTCCCAGGGTCGTCAGGGTGTCCACTGGTGGGAGCTCTTTGCTCGCAGATGAGCCAGACAGCTCGACTCCTGCCCTATACATGTGACGCGCAGTTTAAACCCCAAACCCTCTGTGGGACTCTCAAGTGTCAGGGGGAAGAAAATGAATGATCTTAATAATTGTTTTCTAGTTGGACTAAAATTAACATGAAGTTAAAAACAATCCTAACAATTTAGTAATTTCATTTAAATAGTTTTGTTTTTCTATTACGGACAACAGAACTTTACATTTTAGATTTGCATTCAGGAAACTACAATTTATACCCAAGGCAAAATCAAGCTTTGATAATGCCAAGATTTTATTTAAACAGAGCTTATGAAGAGCGAATGTTTCGTCTGCCTGAAACTTCAGGGAATGTAAGAACAGTTTCCAACTGTAATTTCTGGTAACTCACTACATTGCCCCATTGCAGGCAAACGTTTGGTGCTAAAGAAAAACATGACATTTAAAATGCTGCCATGGGTTCAGATACAGTTTGGGGGAACATGATATAATGACTGTGTCATTTAATGTCTCAAGAATTCAAAAACTAGGACTATGGTCCACTTTAAACAACTGTATCAGTGGTGCTTGTGGAAATGAAACATGCATACATACACCTGTGCACATGTATATGTGTGAGTGCACATGCCACACACACATATGCATGTGAACGCCCAAACCTGTGCACATGTATGCATGTGAGAGCACACTCGTATGTGAGAGCACACATGTGCACATGTATGCCTGTGAGCACACACGTATGTGAGAACACACACATGCACGTGTGTGCATGTGAGAATACACACCACACCACAGCACATCCACTAGGCATTCCCGAGTGAGGCAGGGCAGCATGCATGGTCATTTTCCATTCGCTGGATGTTATGGAAAAGATAATCCATGCTGGAGGGACCACACCGCACACCCACACTGCGGCAGAGAAGCTGCTGCCGCCAGCTCCACCCTCTGCTGACTCCTCCCACACCTCTAAGCAATGCCAAACCCCAGGAGAAGCACAGATGCACGGCTTTCTGATGTCACAGAGAAACACAGACAGTGACGATGTGGCAGAGCACGTCTGTGCCATTAAAACAAACTTTTAAGAATGGAAGGCATTCATCAGGGTGAGCTCAGAAAATCAGTTTACTTACAATGATAAAAGTGCCCTGTGCGCAAGCCACTGTGTGCAGGAAGTTTAAAAACATGGTTTTATTGTTAACATATTGCTACACACAAACAGCCAAGCACAAGCCACTGTGTGCAGGAAAAGTTTAAAAACATTGTTTCATTGTTAACTACTATTACACACAATTAAGTAGTTTTGATTTAGCCATGATTTTTTATAGCCTCTCTTGCTTCTCAGATTGAATGAAGCTTCAACTTACTACTTTTAGTGTGAAAAGCAAAAGCTCTAGATTTAGTATAACACTGAAAAGTTACAGGCGTTGGTATGTGCTTTCCGGAGGGTCTATGCCAGGGAGCAAGGTCTTATATGCTCTGAAAAGTTATTTTTAAAGCTTCTTTTCTACTATTTATTTTGTTCTGTACTTGCCTCAGTGGTATGTGGATTATTGTGAGCTAAAGATGACTGAGACCTAGGGCTCAAGAGAGACTTCCGCTCCCCCTTAGCTGTCTAGACCAGCCGTGGGCAAACTACGGCCTGCGGATCCGGCCCGTTTGAAATGAATAAAACTAAAAAAAAAAAAAAAAAAAAAAAAAAAAGACCGTACCCTTTTATGTAATGATGTTTACTTTGAATTTATATTAGTTCACACAAACACTCCATCCATGCTTTTGTTCTGGCCCTCCGGTCCAGTTTAAGAACCCATTTTGGCCCTCGAGTCAGAAAGTTTGCCCACCCCTGGTCTAGACTCTAGAAGAATTTAAATTAGGAGCCTGACCCACAATGAGAGTCACCACCGGAAGTCAGAGTCCCTGTCCGTTTTGCAGGGCAGACTAACCTCTCCCCACGTGCTCCGTGCAATGCCTCTGAAGCCCCCAGGGGCCTCAGGCTTGCTGTCCTGCTCAGAGTGTCTTCTAGACCTGGGTCCCCTCTGCGGCTCTGACTCTGATGCAGGGGGCACACCCCCAGTTAGTACGTAATTAAGTCTGGCCAGTTCCTCTTGCTAATTTGTCTTGTGTCTATTTGAGTGTTAGACCAGGAGGAAGACCCTGAGGGGAGAGGAAAGCTGGTCCGTGCCCCCCCGCCCCCCAACCTGCATTTCACTGCCGCTGGGACAGCACACACTCATAGTGGAATTCATCAGAAAATTCTCCTCTGAGGACAAACAGATGGACCCAGGAAATGAAGCGGCTTTCAACCCTAACAGCATAGCATCTGTGCCGCCTTCAACAGTGTAAGACTTCCATGTTCACTAGTTTAACCCTTTTTTGTGGTGTAGACCTTATTTTCTCTATCATACACCTGAAGACCACAGATGACCTGCCCAAGATCCCTTCACTGCTTAAAGAGCGGAATCAAGACTTGGACTGTGGTCTGATTCTAAGTCCCACGCTAGATCCAGGCCACCAGCCCTCCTGCTTTCACCACATTCCTTACAAAAACCAGCAAGAACCCATCTCAGTTTGCTGACATCAGGACACAAGAAAAGGCTTCTCTCTGGAATCTTTTGTCAGCAAGTGACTCTAGTATAAAAACGTCTTTAAAATAATACGTAGTTGATAAGCCGTTATAAATAAGAACGTTTAAGAACTCTGAGACACGGGCTATGGCTCCCTGCTGCCGCTCTGCTCTCGGACCCTCGACAGCTAAGCCCCCCACAAGTCTTCAGTGACTGCGCTTGGCTCCGGAAACAAGAGGGAAAGCCACACTCGCCACTCTCCGAGGGCTGAGGGCGGAGACGGCGCAGGCTCTAGTTAAAGGAACGGCTGCTTTTATTCCAAGGACACGCCCAAGGGCACAGAGGGAGCTAAAGGCTCCTATTCGCAGAGCAAAGGGATCCTTTTAAAAGGAAGAAACATTTAAATTGGACATTTTATTTTAAAAAATAAAGTGTACAATAAAAATCACAATGTTGGATTCAGCACTGGATGAACCATCAGTCAAACATGTTGATTCTTCAAACCCTTTACCTACCAGACACCCGTTTCAGAGTTCCCAGAGCCAGCAAAACGGATCCTGCAGGCCTGTCCCGTGGCTTTCTTGCTTTAAAATTACCCAATCAATGAAGTTTATAAAAGAGGCGCGTTTGTCTGTGTATACAATTTCAAATTACCTTAATAGTCTTATCCATATCTCCGTAGCACAGGGAGTTAAGAGAGATTTTAAAAGGCCTCCAAACAGGATTCAGGTTGTTTTTAATAACCTACAAAGATGGAGATGCAGAGATGAGTTAGGAAGCACCGAGTTCATTGCATTTTGCTCCCGCCTTTCTGAGGTTCGGGTGGTGCTACAACCTCCCCAGCCGGTCACCTGTCCACTGACAACCAGCGAGGACTGTATTACCCAGCTGGTCCGTGAGACGTGCTGCGGGGAGAAGCACACTGGGAGGGCTCCCCCAACTACAAGGCGCCCTTAGAAACTAGACTGCTGTTTCAAAGCCAGAGTTCCCAGCGCAGGGCACACAGGACTCCGACATGGAACCAGGAAGTCCGAGAAAGCCGTGCTGGCTGGATCTGAATTAGAGAAGCAGTCTTACGTTCATAACGTGCACAGACAGCGTAGGCAGATGTAAGCAAACTTACCGTCTCCAGCTGTGTCCCCTGAGGGGGCCCAGCAGCAAGAGCACGTGGGCCCTCAGACCTTGATGTCTGAACACCTCCACCCTCTGGGGACGAGGGTCGCCTCAGAGACATGGGTCACCCCGACCTGGCTCCGACGAGCACAGGGTGAGCTGAGATGCACGATAAAATGCGAGGCCCTGGGCTCATGTCAGAGGCCAGGAGCCGTTTGAAGTCATGCCTCTCAAATCCAGATACCCTGGAACCTTGTTTCGCGAACTTAATCCATTCCGGAAAGCTGTTTGCAAACTGCGTCATCTTTTCCCATTAGAAACAGCGTAAATGGAATTAATCCGTTCCAGACCCCAAACAACCCCGTTTTAACCTTTCTTATACACAGTACATGTCTATTGTACTGTTTAATCTATAAATAAACACTTTAAAAACAAAAAGGATATAAAATGAAAATTTAACAAAAAGGAAATGTACAGTAAAAAATGAAAATTTAACAATAATTATAAGCAGCAACAAAAGAAAATAAAAAAAAAATATTCACAGCACAAGATCCTGCGATGTTAACAGTGGGGAACTGACTCATAGGTGCGCGTTCTCTCCTTTGTCACCCGAGGGACGCATGACTGACCCCACAGGTGTCAGCAGGAAAGGGTTGTCAGGCTGAGAAGCGAATTGTTCAAGATGGGAGATGTTCGAGGAACGAGGTTCCACTGTAATCTGAACAGTAATGAATTATAAAAATGAACACACTGTGCTACAACCACCCATGAGTCCACAATGCCACTGAAAATAAGAAAGGAGGAAGTGAGAGGGAGCACCTGCTAATACGTGTGAAGGGATGAAAGATGTAGATAATAACCACTATGTATGACCCCAATACAATGGTAATAAGTGTGACTCCGGCACAGGTGGTCAGTAGGAGCTAGAACAGCCTCCAGGGGCCGCACCACAGGCCACCTATTCCTCACAACGGGAACCGAGCTGGCCCTGGCTGTGCGGGAAGACTCCCGAGTGAGGGCATCCTGGGCTGGATTAGAGAGATTGGATGGCAGGAAGGTTAGGGAGGCAGGGGGAAGAGTCTTACATGGACAGGGAACAGAACAGCCAAATGTGAGCCTCGATTGAAAACAACACAAAACAACATGCTTACAGCATGCGGGACGCTGGGGAGACCTGAAGACGATGCTATAAACCACGCCAACACTTAAGGTGCGGCTGGGTAGGAGAACGCCCTTGTTCTCGAGAAATCCCTGCTCTGCTATTCAAAGGTGAAGTCACACCTGCAGCCCTCACCAGGATGGCTCTGCGAGAGGGCACTGCCTGCGTGCAGGTGTGTGAGTCCCTGTGTGTGTGCAGGTATGCGAGTATCTGTGTGTGCATGCAGGTGTGTAAGTCCCTGTGTGTGAGTATCTGTGTGTGGGTATGTGCAGGTGTGTGAGTCTGTGTGTGTGTAAACAGGTGTGTGAGTCCACGTGTATGCAGGTATGTATCTGTGTGTGTCTGTGTGTGCATGCAGGTGTGCAAGTCCCTGTGTGTGTGTGGTGTGTATCTGTGTGGGTATGTGCAGGTGTGTGAGTCTGTGTGTGTGTGTGTACACAGGTGTGTGAGTCCACAGGTGTGCAGGTGTGTGAGTCCATGTGTGTGTACAAGTGTGTGAGTCCACGTGTGTATGCAGGTATGTATCTGTGTCTGTGTGCAGGTGTGCAAGTCCGTGTGTGTGTGTGTGCAGGTGTGCAAGTCTCTGTGTGTAGGTGTGTATCTCTGTGTGTGTATGTGCAGGTGTGCGAGTCCGTGTGTGTGTTTAGGTGTGCAAGTCCATGTGTGTTTAGGTGTGCAGTCTGTGTAGGTGTGCACGCTTGTGTGTGTGTGTGTGCGCGCGCGCATGCGCAAGTGTGCGGGTCCGTGTGTGTATAGGTGTGTGAGTCCATGTGTGTGTGCAGATGTGTAAGTCCCACGTATGTGTACAGATGTGCAAGTCTGTGTCTGTGTCTGTGTCTGGGTGTGTGAGGGAAAGAGAGGTGAGAGTGACGGAACTCACACGTGTAGGCCAAATGTACAAAAGTGTACAGGGCACACATTACAGTGTTCTTTACAGAGGTTTACATTTCTCAAAATACAAACTTTACTAAGAAAAGAAAAAAAGCATGTTGACCTTTGTCTCTAGTTATATGTCCAAACGCAGATTGCTATTTTTATAGAAATGTAACTTTTTAAAATGCAGATTACCATAATCCCCCAGGAAACCGTAGCCCTGCCGCTCATGCTCAGACGCTCACCTCTGTTCGGTGCACCAGGAGCCAGGTTCCGTCCGACGTCTGCTTGTGGAACTCCAGGTAAGGGTCCGACTTGCCAAACAGGTCCTGCGTCAAGAGGAGAAAGCCGTCCTTCGCCTCGCCATCTGCCTGTGACACGCTAACACCCAGGCCTGCCCTCCAGGTCCGGGTCTGCGCGCAGCTCCGCAGGAACACGAGCCCTCTCCCTCCGCACGAACCCGCCCCGTCTCCCAGGAGAACCGAGCGTTTCTGATGAACGCCCTAACGCTGCGGAGCACACCCTTACTTCTCAAAACACACGATGCTTTAAAACAGTGGTCAATATGACCATCATCAATAAACATGCTCGGTGCTGGTCTCATGACTAACACTGCTCACTCACACAGCACTGCCGAGTTCTGTGGAAGCAGCATCCCAACACTAGGCACGGCAACCGTGAGGGACAGCAACAAGATGGACAGAGGGTTCCCGTGTGCTAAGATCACATCTAATTGCTGATGGCTCTGAGTCTTGACCCCACACCTTATCCTTCAGTGTCCAATCCCACAAGCCAGGGAGCAGGGCAAGTATGTGGAGAAGCCACAGTTACCTCAAGGTCAGAGTATATCTTTTCCTTAGTTCCCCACAGCATCTATGCAGTGCGCAGCACCCTGCATGCTCAGAGCTGCCCTTCCCACACCCTCAACACACACACACAATACACACAATCACACACACACAGACACACACACAGAGACACTCACAGACACATACAAATACATACTCACAAACACAGACACATACACAAACACATAAATGCACAGAGACCCTCACAGACACACAGAGACACACACAAACATATACTCACAGATACACACACACACACACAGACCTCACAGACACTCACATACACATAGATACACATACAGACAGACACAGAGACACAGACATTCACAGATAGACACACAGATTCGTATACACACTGATCTCACAGAGACACACACAGAGACTCTCACTGTGCCTGTGTCCTGGCACTCACACACCCAGGACAGCGGGACTGGAAGGAACTAGCGCTCGGGCTGCGCGAGGAGACGCCCGCCTTAGCTGCGTCCCTCCTTCCTCAAACAGGATCAACGGGAGGCGAACAGGAGGCCCCTGTTGAAATCTGTATCCCTACCCACCTTATTGTCCAGTTTTCTTGCTTCCATTTCGAACAGGACCACTCTGTTATCCTTGATTTCTTCAGCTGAGATCTACGAGATCAGGTGCGTGAAAGAAGCGTGACACACTCAGGAAGTACCGATGTTCTGTTACCTAACAGTGTACAAACTCTGTACCATACAAATATTCACTAAAACGGTGCAATTGAGAGAGTTTTCATTTTAGCTTCCATACATGTGCAATAAGCTTTCATACATGTGCCCAGACCTGCTAAGCCTGCGTGCGGCACCTTCCCTTTCAGACGCCGTTGCCCCAGCGGCATCTCCCCAGTCCCATGACAAGCCGCGGCCCTGGGAGCACACCGGCTGAAGCTCCGCGGACCCTGAGCCTCGGGAGCAAATCACCGAGGAAACACTCCGGTGAAATCAGTTGTTCATACAATTTCTCTGATCGCTCTGCTCACAAACCCCAGGCTGCCGAGGCCCAGGAGCAATAACGGAAACTACAGACCGTGCTCTCTGTGCCGAGCCAGCTCCCGCAGACGAGCATTCTTGTGCTTTAGGCAGTTTAACTGGAGCAAAGCAGCTGCGCAGGGTGTCACAGCAGCAGCCCTCCAAGGCCGGGAGCCGCCTTCCGTCCCAGCTCAAGTCAGAACCACGGCTCCGGGAGGCGCTGCTGGGACGCAAGCTCCAGGGGGAGAGCCCGAGCAGCCAGCGGGGCGCCGTGTGCTGTGGGCTCTGACACGGGTGCACGGAGTCGCTGGCCCGGGGCCAGCGGGAGGGCGGGCAGCAGGGGCGGGCACTAAAGGTGAGGCCGTGCCACGTGAGACCCATCGGGAAGGAGCCGTCCGGGACTGGGCCTGTCCCGAGAGGACGACTCTGCCTCCCGGAGCCCGGGATCCGTCGATGACGTCATGTCTCAGTGGGGAAGGAAGCACTACGAGGGGCCCTGACCCCGTGGACAACGTAGAAACGCAAAGGGATGTGTGTGTGAGTTTTCTTTCTTTTTTGACACGTCACACACGGGTCCCGTGATGGCTCCCCGGCAGGGAAGGAGGGGTGCCCCCGGCTGGCATGACCAGGCGCTGTGGGCACCTGCCTGCAGCCCCACGTGCCCCCACGTCACCTCTGAGGCAAAGCCAAGCGTCTCATTACCGTGATGCTGCCCTTCCCCGCGGGCCTGCCATTCCTCAGCGCCAGTGGGCGCGTCAGCTTCTTACTGGACACGATCTGTTAAAAGCAGAAGGAGACACAGAGCGCTTTCAACCTCCTCTGGCCAACTTTAAACCGAATGGTTTTGAAAAAGACGTTGAGTATAAACTTCATTTCAAAGGTCATTAGGCCCGGCCGGTGTTGCTCAGTGGTTGAGCACCGACCTATGAAGCAGAAGTCATGGTTCGATTCCCGGTCACGTGCCTGGGTTGCGGGCTCAATCCCCAGTGGGGGGTGTGCAGGAGGCAGCCAATCGATGATTCTCTCTCATCATTGATGTTTCTATCTCTCTCTCCCTCTCCCTTCCTCTCTGAAATCAATAAAAATATCTTTTTAAAAAATGAATAAAAAGGATCATTAGAAATGGAAACCTTAAGCCACATCCTATAAGGATGTAGTGATTCTGAAACACACATTTGAAACCTACAGAAACCATTTCCAAGGAGATGTGACCTCCCCCTGCACCCACCCACTAGTTCCCTTTTCAACTCCTTCAAACTTGAATTTCTCACACGTGATGGAGACGGAGGCCAGACCTCATCTCTCACAAGTCACTGAGCTGAAACCCCCGAAAGGCAGGCCCAGCCTCAGGACTCTCAGCAAACAGGACCCAATGTGTCCACTGACATGCAACCCTAACATACAACCCCACCAAACAGCACTGATTAAAGTAGTACAGTAGACCTAGGTCCTCTCCCTCAGCTATAATTTCTCAAATTCATTTTAATGTTAGCTACATTGGCTTTTTTAAAAAAAACTTTAACTTTCCTTTGATGCTATTTATCAACGTTTTAGAAAACCGATCAGCTCCATGTTGCCCAAGACACCAGCAAAGCCGCGATCCCCCAACACTGACCGTGAGTCCTTCCTGGAGGCATCCCCGATCCAGACACACAGGTGGGACCTCTCCTGGGAAGTCTGCTCGGAGCCCAGACACACCCTCCCCTGACCAAGTTTGCCCTGCACCGGGAAGGTGTAACTAGGCAACGAGGATAAACCGGGGAAGGCTCAGGGAGAGGCAGGAGAGAGCACCCCAGCCAGTGGGCACAGGAGGCCCCAGACTCTGGGTTTACAGGGATGAGCCCGGCCGAGGAGCAGCATGCCGGGTGGCATGGTGTGGGCATCAGGGCCAGTCCTGCCAGCAGGACCCGCAGGAGCTGCGGTTGCTGCGATAGACTGAGCCGGGGCCCCGCATGCCGGGAGGCTGCAGCCGGGTTCATCCCCTGAAATGTTGGACGAGCACCCCGACTCTGAGGACTGATGGGCCTTGCAAACACACGCTCCCTGCCCTGGGAAAGCAAGGGGATTCTGCCTCGCTCACCAACCACACCGGCCTGTGAGCTCTGTCCGCAAGGAGGGCACGTGGTTTCAACTTTCAGAGTTAAACTAATGAGCACAAGTGAAAAGCAGCACTGTGACTCTGCCTGGGGCGGGCGGGCGGGGCGGGGCGTCCGGGAGCACATGCCTGTCTAACTCTGCTGTGCGCCGAACCAGGACAACTATGTCAACTCTAATTGAAAATGTAAAAAGCTCTGTAAAGGCCCAACTCTCTGGCCGCCATCCGCCCAGGCCAGCGACACACCCACCTGTCCCAGGGTGCATTCACATTCTCCCAGGAAGTCGTCGTCACTCAGCTCGATGGTTTTGTTGTCGATGTCATAAATCCCGAACCTCAATTTCTGAACCACTTCAAAGTAGTAGTCAATAATGAACGTCTTGGAGAAGGTGGGATTCAGGCAGTTCTTAATCCTCTCTGTGCGATCCGCCTGTGCCCACCCCAGAACAAAAGTGGCTTCAGATCAAAGGCGACTCACATCTCAATCTCTCTATGGGCCACACTGAACCCAGGGTGGGCCTGACAGCTAGGGAAGGTCTGTCCGTGTGTAAAAGATTCCAGTCAAGGACAGACCTGCCCCCAAACTGCACTACCAGAGATGATGGTTTTATGATTCGTGACATGTTTACACTCCTCATGTCCTCAATAATCCAGCTTGCTTTTCAGGTACAGTGTTAACATTACCTCATACCACTGCTGTCCGCTCGAGTTCAAAAATAACACGCACAAAGGGTCCGACTTGGACCCGATGTCTTTGTCCAGAAGATTATCACAGGACACGTTCAGCTCCACCTTCGTCACACACTGGGCGGCCATCTCCAGAGCTGTGAGAAGCCACAGTGAGAAAGGGGCCTTGAGAAGCCATGTTCCCAGGAAGCACGGAGCCTCCAGGACCACTGTCGGACCAGAGGCAGGGGGCCCAGGGGGACCAGGAGGGACTGAGGGGGACAGGGGGTGCCGGGGGGAGTCAGGGGGACCAGAAGGGACAGAGGGGGACAGGGGGGAATCAGGGGGACCAGGAGGGACCAAAGGGGATGGGGGGCAGGGTGATCAGGGGGACCGGGAGGGCCCAGGAGGTAGGGGGGATCAGGGAGGCCCAGAGCGACCAGGGGGATCAGGCGGGAACAGGGGGCCCAGCAGGAACCAGTGGGGATCAGGGGGGGCAGGGGGACCAGGAGGGACCGGGAGGGACTGTCTGTTTAGACTCTCGCTGGGACAGGCTCACTTACTAGGACAGAAATGGAGTTTCTAAGGCTTATTAATCACTCAGCCGGCGTGGGTCAGGGTTGAGCATCGACCTATGAACCAGAAGGTCACGGTTAGATTCCCAGTCAGGGCACATGCCCAGGTTGCAGGCTCAGTCCCTAGTGTGGGCCTTGCAGGAGGCAGTGATCAACGATTCTCTCTCACCATTAATGTTTCTATCTCTCTCTCCCTTCCTCTCTGAAATCAATAAAAATATATATTTTTTAAAAAGTTGTATTGTCTTTTCACTATAAATTTTACCACTCAGAAAAACTCCAAGAAGCATTTAGCTATGAAATAAAACACATTAAACTACAACCTTAATTTTAAATTGTTTATTTAACAAGATGCTAAAGGAGATATTTTCTATTTTCAAAGAATTTCAGCTAAAAATCAAACTTGGGGAGTAAAAGGCCCCACATACGCACCCCCTCCCGCCCATAGTACAGGGCGGCTCTCCATCCGGCCGCTGCCTGGAAGCACGGGATTCCCACACCTGACGTGGGGTCCCCCACACAGAGGCAACAGGTTTAGGGCATGCCTGGCCTCCGCGGCTTGGCTGCCCCGGGGCCAGGACAGCGGAGGCCTCAGGGCAGGGACAGCGGAGGCCTCAGGGCAGGGACAGCGGAGGCCTCAGGGCAGGGACAGCAGAGGCCTCAGGGCAGCGGAGGCCTCAGAGCAGGGACAGCAGAGGCCTCAGGGCCTCCGCTGTCCTGAGGCCTCCGCTGTCCCTGCCCTGAGGCCTCTTTGTTCCTTCCGTCTCCCAGAATTTAGGGGCCCTCCATGCCAGCACTGACTTCTGACACACACGCACCCCATTTCTTGCTGGAGGCCGGCTGAGTGGGAGGAGGGAGTGCAATCTGTCTCTCTTCCCCTCAGCACGGTCACCTCTCAAGCCGAACCTGAGGCCTCCGCTGCCCCTTTGTGGTTGTAATTCCAGAGGTGCCTGTGAAGAGCAGCGTAGTGCACCCATCTGCCAGGAGAGTGACTCCTGATGGGGGACAACACGCACAGACCCCCAGTGCCTCCTGGGAGATCACTCCTGATGGGGGACAAGGCGCACAGACCCCCAGTGCCTCCTGGGAGATCACTCCTGATGGGGGACAAGGCGCACAGGCCCCCAGTGCCTCCCGGGAGAGTGACTCCTGATGGGGGACAACGTGCACAGACCCCCAGTGCCTCCTGGGAGAGTCACTCCTGATGGGAGACAATGCGCACCGGCCCTCCATTTGCCTCCCAAGCCTCCACCCGAAGCCACAGTGAACCAGAAATTGCGAGGCCTTCACTGGAGTCAGGCTTTCCCACTCATGTGCACCGTGAGGTGTGCAGCAAGGCCCCGAGGAGGCGTGCCCGTACCCCAAGGTCAGAGGACTGTGCCGGGGCCCAGGACAGCAGGGAGACCCGAGGGAGGCTGGCAGCACTGGCCTGGAAGATCGTGAGCAGGTGAGAGGGGACCACAAGGTACAGAAGAGCGGATGCCAGGGGGCACAGTGCCCACTCAGGGCACATCCAGGTGGGGAAGCCACCCTGGGCAGGACAGGCAAGAGGCCGGGGCCTGAGAGCAAGGCTGAGGGGCTCGGTGGGTGGGCAACGGGTGCCACTCCAAGGCCTCAAACGGGAGAAGGGGAAGACACGCTCATCTCAGACGTCTCTGTGCCAAATCTGCTCTAGAGCGCCTGGGAGTCAGGTCAGTGACAAGCGCCAGCAAGGTCTCTGGTTCCAGCAACAGGATGCAGGGTTAGCACCAAAGTTAGCCCGTCTTCGCGTCGCCCCGGCCAGGAGGTGAGCTGTTCCGATAGCAGCGGGCACCCGGTCCCAGTGTGACCACCATCACCACCCTTTCCTGCTGGGGTTTATGAGAAAGGGAAGTGTGACGAAGATGGTCAGAGGCGCGAGGAAGCGGGCAGGACGGAGACAGGGAACAGAGGTGGAGACCTGCTTCTGAAATGCAGGTCACACAGAAATCCCTAACATGTCAGCGCTCCCAGTCACCCCAACTTTCCCGCGTCAACATTATAGGATAGAGACGACGCAAAGGAACTGAAAATGAAGAGCTGACATCTGGAGGGCCTGGCGTGTGAATCAGGCCCAGGGTGGCCCTCACCGAAACCCTGACGCCGGGAATCCTCACCCTCCTGCCCCCCACCTCATGGGCCTGGTGCTCTGATCTGCTCAGTTAAGCTGTCCGGGAGACTCTGCCACCCCGCTCCCCGCCCCCCCATGTCTCTCAAATGTGGAGGCACAGAGCCTGTCCCCACAGCCCAGCCCACTTCAGGTCTCTGCAGGGCTCCCCATGGTACTCCCACCGCCACCCTCCCCCACTCACATCATTACATACTTGATCACCTGTGATGCAAACAACATCCCTGGCTGCCGGGGCTTCTGGCTCTGCCCACCTGCCCAGCTGACCTTGGCCAGCAGCTCCCTCTGCCCACCCCAGGTCCCCCAGGTCCACTTTGAGTGACAGCTCCTCCCTAGCCGCAGCCACGCCGTAGCCCGTCACCTCCTGGGGGGAGAGTGAGCACCGGCCAGGCTGCTCAGCCCCTCACCAAGGGCGCGGGCTGTGTGGCAGAAAGAGGAGCCACTGGGGAGTCCCTATGCTTCGTGCGTATCTCTCCCACTGTGTATCGGAGTGCGTCCGCTTTGCCAGGTTCTGTACCTGAACTTCGATTTCCATAAAAGGAGATTACAACAATTACCCGACAATGCAGGTGTGCAGCATGCTCAGCGTGTATCACACACGCGCTATGAACTGTAGCCATTACTACTTCATTAACTCCTCCATGTTGAATGGATCGCCTTGGTGTGGATGGCTTATTAAATAGTTAAGACACAAGCACCTTCTCCCCTTGTTTAAGAAGAGCTTGAAAGATTAATAAAAGAACCTCTGGGATTTACACAAAATTCATTTGCCCAGATGGGCAGCCTTGAGCACAACCTGGTGCTAATTCTAACCCCTCAGAAGAGCATGCTTATCTGAGCTGCCGCATAGCGGGGAGGGGGGGGTAGGGGGGGGGCGGGAGCAGTGACAGTGCCTCGTTATCTGTCCCAAAACAGGCGGGAGGGAAGTCAGTGCCCACCGCCAATGCCAGGGGCTGAAGGTTGGTGTCGACCTCGCAGCAGGTCAAGACAGCCCATCAGACTGTGGTCACTTAGGGCACAGAAAGCATTTCCTCCTGCCGGGCTCACATCCCATCTGCAGGGCCCCAGCTCCTCGCCTCCCTGGGGGCGCTGCTGGGCAGCCGAGCGGAAAGCTTACGGTACAGAATTTACCCTGGGCTTGTCCTGTACGAGTAAGAAAGCGATGCCCGCCCTGGCCGGTTTGGGTCAGTGTTAGTGTCGGCCGGCGGACTGAAGGTTCCCGGGTTCGAGTCCAGTCAAGGGCACGTAACTTGGTTGCAGGCTCGATTCCTGGCCCTGGTCAGGGTGCCTGCAGGAAGCAACCAATTGATGTGTCTCTCTCACATCGATGTTTCTCTCTCTGTCTCTCCCCCTCCCTTCCACTCTCTCTAAAAATCAAAGGAAAAAATATCCTCGAGTGAGGATTAACAAAACAAAAAAAGAAAGCTACCCATGTGTTTTTGATCCCTGCCATGGACAGGGCTGCACAGCTTTTCTGATCCCTGGGCTATGGAGGCACATACATCGTGGAAATGGCATGGTTGTTTTCCAGCCTGTGGAATAAAGAGTTCACCGTAGGGGCACCGAGTGAGGTACAGATGATGACATCAGTATTACTTCCCTTTATCACCATGCTTCTGGCAAAGTCAGCTACAAGGGCCCATCTCCCCAGCGAACCATCTTTTGCCAGAGCCTGCCTTAATAAAAAACAGAGCTGCATTTCTCAGCTGACCAATTTTAAAATCACAGGCCTCCTGTAGTTCCTCCCAGCTGAGCCGCAGGCAGGCTGGATGTCACAGAGAGGCCTGTCCACCTCAGAGACGAAAGTCCCTTGGGTTCCTCATTCCCGACCCAGATGTGGGACCAGAAAGCAGAACTTCTCACCTGCCTGTTATCCAGCTTTGCCCACTCTAACGCCTGCCTCCCTCCTCTTCGCGGCAGGCGCATGTATTTAACTGGCAGGACGGGCATTTTGCATTTGTCACTATGTGCTTCTCTCTAGTCCTGATGAGCAAGGATATGAAAATTCTCACTTCAAAGTTGCAGCAACTATGACGGCTTTGTTCTCAATGCAGGAAAGTGTGTGTGTTGAGCAAGATGTTTATAAATGCACTAGTGGCCCGGTGCACGGATTCGTGCACACTGCAAGAAATTAATTAGAAGAAATATTTTAATATCACTATTTGCCCTTCTCCATAATAGAAGTGTCAGAGATGAAAGAAAATGAGTAAAATATATTTGAAAAAATATATAAATTGATTAGTAAATAACATTATATAAGAACAAAGACATGATATAAAAAACAAAAATATGATATAAAAACAACAAAAACAGGATATAAAAGCACTGATACAAACAATGACTGATAAATTGATTAAACTTATTCTAATATTTCCCTGAATACCACATTAAGAGTAAAAACACTTTGAGAGTGCTTATTTCCCTTGTGGTGAAGTATTTACAACTTTAACGTGACACGTTATTCAAACTCAAGAGAAAGCATCATATAACTGACCATGTCTGACAGACTAGGAATATTCAGGAATATTCCTAGCCTGTCTAGAGTTTGTCCTTGTGATTTATTAATAGTCATCGCAAATGCTGGCATCACGGGAAACTGTCTTCGAATTAATTTAAATGGGAGGCCAGTGTCAGACGGGGACAAAACAATTCTTGGAATCAGAACAACCTCTCCTTCTGCAGATCCTGTTAATACTTCAGCTTCAATTATGTTAGGTTGCAATCTTTTAATAATAAATCTAGTACCATTACAAAGACCCCATTTACTATTAAGATTTCACAGTAGCATGATGATTGTACCTACTTTCAATTTTAATTTATGACATGGCATTCCCAAAGGAGTAAAATTATTAAGGGAAAATTTCCCTTTTTGGCATCATCCGCTGAATCGATGGAATCATCACTCAAATGGTACATTGTGCCAATAGTTGGTCTTCAGATACATTCTGTGCACGATGCTGGCTTCTTTTGGCTTCAGAAGTAAATTGTGCCAATAGTTGGTCTTTAGACATATTCTGACACCAATGCAGCTTTCTTTCAGCTTCAGAATGTCAACAAAAGCAAACAAATTCACCATCGACAATGACAGATCAGAACACACGTGCAACTGGCGCCAGCAAGAGCTTTATATGCATCGCACATGCACGAGTCAACGTTTATTTTTAAGTTGCCAGTGCGCGTCCTATGTACCGGCCAGTTGGTTGGACGGACGTATGGTTGGTCACTTAGCCTTTTATATATAGAGATAAGAACAGGCCATGTCTGGTTGCTTAGCTCTCCATTTCAGCGTTTGCAGCTCTCGGCAAGCCCCTCATACTTCCTGGTCAGGAGCTGTTGAGGGGTTCTGTCTGTGCACCCAGCCCCTCCCAGATGGCCTACTGTGCCAGGCACAGGCTACGTTTCAGGGGGACAAGGCACCAGACAGAGGAGACAGTGAGTGCGTAGTGTATGCAGGTGGTAGGAAGTGCTTAAGAGAAAAATACAGCAGAGAAAGGAAGCGAGAAGTCCTGAAGGCGGGTGGGCAATTTTAGACACTTTATAAATTATTGTGACAACACCATCAGAAAATACTTGTTTTGATTCATGCTTCCTGGCCCTTAAATAGAAGAAAAGTGGACGGACAAGTTCAGGGATCTATTTAACATGCTGTCACCAGAGTCTAGAGCAGGGTCCACGAACCTCAGAAACCGAAGGAGCCTGATGACACCTATTACCACAGTTGCTTTGGTAATTTTCAAAGGAACCAGACATAATACATCCGCTTGGTAAGAGGACATTTCAAAATGATTTGCAAAATGAATATGCAGTGTTTCCTTTTATTTCCATGGGGAAACTACTCATATGCTATCCAGCTAAATTATATTGGTGATCTTGACCATTATGCTAATTTTAATGTCTTTTTTTTTTTTTTAATCCTCACCCGACGATATTTTTCCATTGATTTTCAGAGACAGGGAAAGACAGAGAAAAACATCTGTGTGTGAGAAACACACTGATTGGTTGCCTCCTGCACGCACCAAGACCAGGGAGAAGCCTGCAACTGAGGTACGTGCCTTTGACTGGAATTGAACCAGGGACCCTTCAGTCCACAGGCTGATGCTCTACCCACTGAGCCAAACCAGCTAGGGCTAATTTTAATGTCTTTAAAGTTATGAGTTCAAACTGGTAAGCTGCTGTGTTAACCCTTTGCGGTCGTATTAAATTTGGACATGGGTGTCATACTGGTCGGAATTAATTTCCACTGAAAGAGCAGTGATACATAACATGCAAGATTATGAAGGATAAACAAGATTTATTAATTCTTTTTTGGAACTACGTCACTACTAGTAGAATCACTACAAACGTTATCACTTTCTACGTCAGAGTCAGTATTCAAGGTGCCAAAATAAAACTCTTCATCGTTACTTTCAGATTCGCAGTACACTTCTTTCGGTAACTTTCTTTTTGCCATTTTGGAGTATTATTTTGAAATATCTTAACAAGCGAGAATGCCTAATTACAGTTAAACGTAATTTGTAAAGCTTTATTTGAAATTCTGTAAAGTATCTCCGAAGCTTGTCGATTTCTTCACTCTCAAAAGGTGACTGACTCGCCACGGTGTTTTGCATGGCGAGTGTGGAACGACCACATTTGTTTATATTGAGTTTCGATATCTCCCATTTGTCAGGGCAATGTTTTGGTTTGTGACAAGGTCGCTTAGACACTTAAGAGCTTTCAGAGAAATTATGAACTGATACATGAATGAATAGTTAAGGTTCGTACGGTTCCTTGCTGTGGTGGCTGAGAGCAGACATACAACCACAAAGGGTTAAAAGAATAAACAGCCTCTCCTTCTCCCAGAGAATCCAACACTACACTCCACCTTCCCAGCTTCTTCAAATAGTGAAGGCAGCACAGTCATTATCAGAATGTTATCAAAATGTATGCAGAATGTCTGCTTTTGATTTTCATATCAGAAACTTAAACAGTGTGGTTAAATAGAATGTATGATGCTTTACTTGTAGCTGCTAATTTAAACCTCCTCAGTCAATCTTGCAAGGAATCTTCCAGCAAGTATCTTACAGATTTGGACTTTAATCTGATTAGCAATCTGATTAGCAATCCTTTCAAGACAGCAAAGAGTTGAACGGAAAACAGTGGTAGGCTGGAAGCTAGCCTGCAGGTGGGGTAACAGTGGGCACATTAACGGAATGCCTACGTTTGGAATCCTCAGACTTGAGAGTGGCACTGATCCTCCCTCAGGGATCCACCTGAAAGTTCACGCTTCCATGAGCATTACAACTCCGTGACGGTCAAAATGTTAGTTACTCATGTTTTACATCCAGTGCTAACCTTCTTAGTTTGCTCACTTTCTAGCATAAGAAATCAGTGATTGCCTGGCCAGGGTTGCTCAGTGGTGGAGCACCGACCCATGAACCAAGAGGTCACGAGTTCGATTCCTGGTCAGGGCACATGCTCAGGGTTGTAGGCTTGGGGATTGCAGGAGACAGTCAATTGATATTTGTTTTTCATTGATGTTTCTATCTCTCTATACCTCTCTGTTCCCCACTCAAATCAATAAAAAACATTTTTTTAAAAAGAAATCAATGACTGAAGAAAGTTTTGCAACAGAAAACTCTAACAGTAGTAGAAAAAAGCACAGTTTTTATTTTCTAAAGCTACAGGGCCAAGAACTGATAGGCTGGGCTCGGCAGGAACTGGGTTTGGGGACAGACACCATGGAGGAAACGTTCTGAACAGCTGTGCCAGCACTGCAGAGAGCCTATGTGCAATCCTCAGGTGAACCTCGCTTCAAGTTATGTGGGGGTGAAGGTCATTGTCGACAAGAAGCATGTCAAACTCAAAGGCTAACATGGGCCAAATAAACGAGGCAGCGGCCCATGAGTTGGACCTGCTTGGTCTACAGCGTTCACAGTTACAGGTGAAATTAGGAGACGTGTCCAGTCACTAAGCAGCCCTTAAAAGGCGAAGACCCCGCTTGTCCCTGTCCTGATGGCTCCGTCCGGTCTGCCCCGTTCCTTCGGGCTGGATCTGAACCAGCAGGCCCCTCTTCCCGGCGCCTCAGCATGTCCAGTCCCAGAGACTGGCCGCGCGGCACTGTTTCGGCGCGGAGTGAAAAGCATTTACCCAATGCCTTTTAAAAATGCTCACCGTGTGAAAAAGCGGGCCTGGGCACCCAGGTGACTGCACCGGTGTGGCGGTAGCTGCTCTTCATTTTCTCATCCTGGCCGTGTCCCTGACCTGAGCCTGGGCCCTGGCTGTGGCTCAGGGCTGCAGGGTGCTGACCCCAGGTGGTGGCCGCAGCAGGATACATGTCGTCTGACCAGCAGTCAGAATCATCTCACTTAATCTTCCTGACAGTGATCCCGGAGGTCGCTGAGCTCCCCGTTACGCCCAAGGTCACGCAGCGAACACCTCCAGACACAGACCTGAGACGCACCTGTCCTAGCCCACGGAGTAACGCAGGCCCGGCCGTCAGCCCCAGGCCTGCGCTCCGAAACCCGAGACCCGCGCTCCAACCGACGGGAACCTGAGTCCGCGCTTCCTGCAGCGCGAACCCGGGAACGACAGCACGGGCGTCGGTGCGGTGGGCATCGGTGGGCGAACGCGCTCACCCCGTCCCCGGCGCTGGGGCCGCTGAGGTCGCCACCGCAGGTCCCACCGCCCGCCCCGGTCGGCGGGTCAGTGCGGAGGCCGCCGCGCGGGGAAGGGCCCACGCGGCGGATCGAGGTCCAGCGCGCGGGCGCGGTGCGGGCTCGGGGGCCGGTGCCCCGCGCTTCCTCCCCGCCCTGCAGGCCCCACCGCACGGCCCGCGCCCCCACCCCCACCCCCGCCCCGGCGTCGCCCCCGCCGCGCGGCCCGGGCTCTCCCGGCGCGGACCCGACCGCCCTCCCCCGCCCCCGGGCCGCTGCGCCGCCGCGCTCACCTGCGGTCCGGCAGGGACACCAGGAAGCGAGTCCGTCGGCGGGCCGCGGCGACACCGGAACCAGGCGGGTCGGGCCGGGCCGGGCCGGGCTGGGCGGGGCAGGGCGGAGCCGATTGGGCAAAGGGAGGGGCGGGGCCGAGCCGGTAGAGGGGCGGGACAGACCGTCAGGGGGCGTGGCTGCGCGCGGAGGTGGGCGGGGCCGAGGCGCAGGCCCGCCCCCCGCGGGCTCGGCCCGCCCAGCCCTCTCCCAGGCGGACCTGCTCCTGCCCCTGTGCGCGTGTGCACTTGTGCCTGATGCTCCCCGCGCTGAGAGCAGAGCTTGCTCAGCGAAACCCCCAGTCCAGTTTGGGCGTTGAATGAGTGGTGTGGTGCACCAACATTAATCCCTGGAGGATAAAAGAACCGAGCCGCGAGAAAATCCCACCCCTCCTGCGCCAGGAAGAGTCTGCATGGCCATCTTACTCAGCACTTCCAGTGGCACCTTCCTGAGCCATTGTACATCCTTCGTTTCATTTAACCTCACAATTTTGTGACGTATTCACTATCCCCATTTCATAAAAGAAAAAAATATGATTGTGAAACTTGAGTTTTGCTCGCTGAGTCATTGGCCTCCTTGCCCAAAGTCGCGTTTCTAGGTAAACTAACCCCAAAGGCCCTGCCAAGGAAACAAACCTCGTGGAAAACACCGCGCCGCTTGGATTAGCCCTGCTGTCCAAGAAAAACAGGGCAGAATCAACAGGCAAACACACGGGGAAACATATTCGCCATACAACGCTGACAGTCAAGGAAAGGGTTGGTATCTTAAGTATAAATGGATTTTTAAAAAATAGAAAACTGGGCAAAGGATAATTTTTTAAATTACAGAAGAAATGGAAAATGATACATGAAGAGGTGTAGACTTTTCTAACTTTTCTAACTTTACTATTACTCCAGAAAATGAAAACTTAATCAGGTCAGTACAAGCGAGGATTCCGCACGTCCTGGGGGTGCCATGCATGGTTCTAGATTTGTGAAAAATTAGCGACAGGCAGAAGCTTCTATCCTAGAGGCAGACAAATAATAGCTGGGTTATTACAAACAAATGAGGTGATCACAGGTAGCCATAACGACCCTGGGAAAAGTAAAAGGGTGATTTGGGGGTCATGGAAGCTTATTTAGACCAGGGGTAAGGTAAGTTCTAAGGTTGTGATATTTGAATTAAGATCTAAAAAATAAGATAAAGCCAGTTATGCGAAGATCTGAGGGCCATGGCATGATGCAGGGCAAAGGCAGCAGCAGATCCAGCAGGTTGCAGGGGCGGACACAGGCCTTTGTGATTGCAGCATAGTGGAGAGGAAGAAGTGTTTCGTTTTGCAATTACTAAGGTTTGGGAAAAACAACCTTTTGTGTCATTCTTGATTATGCTTTTACATTTAAATGGAGGTCCCCAGGCACCACTAATTTAACTGTAATTTTCACAATTCCCAAAATACATAATTTTCATACCTAACCTTCATGACCTGTCTCCACTAAAATAGGAGGAAGCACGGAAAAGGAAATGGTTGTGTATTTTTAGTGCCCAATAAGCAATCTCGTTTAAGTATATTTATCCCTGCTGCTCAAGCTATAGTCTAAATTCTCTTGTGTAGGGAGCGGCTCTAGAGTTAAAGCCTTGGCTTGACCTGTGGCAGAGCCACAAACAAGTCCCAGCTTAGAGGGCAGAGCCCTCTTAGCATAATTAAGCTTAACCTTATAGCCCTCCCTAGATCCTTCCTAGGTAGCTAATGGGCTGTGGGAGATGCAGCAAGTGCTGCCAAAACAAGTGAAACTCACAAGAACAGTGTAACTATGTTGACCACTCCCTTGTTTTTCTCTGACTATAAAATAAAGCCTCAGCTTGCCTGCTGGATCCTTCTCTGTGGCCTCATCCAGGCACAGGAGACCCACCGAGCCCCAGCTATATTTTCTTTGTCTGTCTTTTCTTTAATCCTTCGTTGCACCCCCCTCAGGCTCACCGAACCCTTGGCTGTGCTGTCATGGCACACTCTTGTACTTGAATTCTTGTTTACTCGTCCATTTATTCAAACGTATTGAATGCAGACTATGTCAGGCATAACAAGGTGCAAGAAGCAAAGAACAAATATGTATGGACTCAACACCTGGTGGAGAATTTCATGGATGTTAAAATGAATGACATGTTCATGAAATCAATTAATTATAACAAATTTTGTGGCTTAAAACTAGCAGTCATATTACCTCTCATAACGTCTGTGTTCAGGAGTTTAGGAGTGGCTAGCGTGGTTCAGGTGCATCACTAGGATGGCATTGCAGTCAGGTATCCCACAGGGCACAGGGTGGAGGACTCACCCCCAAGGTGGCCTGCTTGCAAGTCACAGGGGTGCTGTGTGTTGGCGGGAGACCTCAGTTTCTCTCCATGTGGTCCTCTCAATAGGGCTTGAGTGTCCTAAGGGCATGGCTGCTGGCTTCCTCCAGGGTAAAAACTCAAAAATCAAGGCAGAAGGTCTATGACTTCTATGACTTAGCCTCAGAAGTCAGAGGCCATCACCTTTGCCATCTTCTATTGGTCAAACAGACCACCCTTGATTAAATGTAGGTAGGATTCCACAAAGAGGTAAACTTAAGAGGAAAGGATCACCGCTGGCCATCTGGGAGGCTGCCTACCACAGATGTCTAATAAGGGCTTCGAATCTAAATGTACAAATAAAACCTAATCTTTCCAGAGCTGTTCCTCCACAGTCTTCTCTATCTCAAGTAATGGCAAAGCATTCTCCCAGTTGTTTGGGTCAAAACATGTGGAGTCACCTTGGACGCGATTTCTCTCCTCTCATACCCCATCCCCATCTGGTCTGGTCTGCCAGCTAATTCTGTCAACCCTACCGTCAAATATAGCCAGTCTCTGATCACTCATATCTTCCAGTCTAGTCCAAGCCACCACTATTTCTTTCTAGATGATTCTAATACCCTAGTAACTGCATTGCTACTTGTTCCCCTTCAGTCAATTTTTCAAAGCAGTCAGAAGGATCTAATTAATATTTTAATTAGGTTATGTCACACACAATCATAAAAAAAAAAATCCAACTTCTTAACAATTGCCCACCAGGTGCTCCAGTACTTGGTCCCCAACACCTCTCTGACCTTCTCTCTCCGACCTTTGATCAATTGACCTTTGCTCAATGAACCCTATCTGGAGTGGACTTACTGTTCAGGGAAAATGCCACTTGTCTTCCCAGTTCAGGCCTTTGCACTTTCCCCCTACATGGAATGCTCTGCCCCAGATTTCTTCAGGGCTCACTCCCTCTTCTTTGGGTCTTTATTCAAATGTCTCCCCAGTGAGGCCTTCTGCGGCCGCCACCCGGGTTAACACTGCAATGCCGAAACAGGAATGCATTTTACCCCTTTCTGTTTGTCTTCCACTTTAATATTTATCATCATCTATTATATCTTTTATTATTTATCTTGCTTACTATCTTTCCCAACTAGAATATATACTCCATTTGGAATTGTTCATTCACAACTAGAAGAGTTGCAGGGGTGCTGTGTATTGAATTAATGAAGAAATGATGCCAGACTTGTTATAAGACAAACATCACACATGTCATTGAATTTACAGTACAGCAAAGGCACACATTACCAGCTCTTATGAACTGCAGCTCCAAAATATACCCGATTAATAGATAATCACAGTATAAAAATGAAATCACAAAACATGATCAGCACCATAAAGGAAAGGAAACTATATTTGGGGAATCAAGAAAAGCTTCTCTGAGAAAGTGACATTTGGGCTGAGAGCTGAAACATGAACAGGAATTAACTAGGTAAGGAATAATAGAGCAGGGTGGAGGATGGGAAGGAATTCTGACGTAATATTATATGGACAGGTCCAAGATTCCTTGGAGGAAAGCAAAGATAGTGTGCCTGGAGCCAAGTAAAAATACTGCAGACTTAAAGAGACTAAAGACACACGGCAATTAAATGCAATATGTAATCAGGATGTGATCCTGAATTGAGAAAAAATAGTTGCTATAAAGGGCAGCTTTGAGATGTATATTAAATAACTAGAGGCCTAGTGCACAACATTCGTACTGGGTGGGGGAGAGTTCTTCAGCCCGGCCTGTGCCCTTTTGTAGTCCAGGAGCCCTTGGGGGATGTCCTACTGATGGCTTAATCCAACTGTTGGACATCCTTAGCACTACTGCGGAGGTGGAGGTGGGAGGGGCTCCTGCCACCACCACTACGCTCAGCAGTTGTGAGCCTGGCTTCTGGCTGAGCAGCACTCCCCTGTGGGAGTGCACTGAGCATCAGGGGGCACCTCCTGCATTGAGCGTCTGCCCCCTGGTGGTGAGTGCGTGTCATAGCAACCCGTCGTTCTGCCATTCTGCTGATTTGCATATTAGCCTTTTATTATATAGGACTAGAGGTCCAGTGCACAAAAATTTGTGCACTGGCGGGGGGGGGGTTGGTGTCCCTCAGCCCCACCTGTGCCCTCTCACAGTCTGGGATCCCTCAGGAGATAACAACCTGCTGGCTTAGGCCTGCTCCCGGGTGGCAGAGGGCAGGCCCAATCCCTAGGTGCAGCCCCTGGTCGGGCTCAAAGCAGGGCCGATTGGGGGGTTGGGGCGCCACCCCGTCACACTCAAGGCAGGGTCGATGGGGAGGTTGCTGCGCCACCCCTGTCACACACAGAGCAGGGCCGATCAGGGCGTTGGGGCGCTGCCCCCTATCACGCACAGAGCAGGGCCCACCAGGGGTGTTGGGGCTCCGTACCATGTCACACACAGAGCAGGGCCAATCAGGGGGTTGGGGCGCCACACCCTGTCACACACAGAGCAGGGCCAATCAGGGGTTTGGGGAGCTCCCCCCTATCAGGCACAGAGCAGGGCTGATTCGGGGGTTTGGGCTCTGCCCCCTGTCACACAGCTCCAGGGGCCAGGAGGCCTCGTGGCTCTGCTTGACTCAGGGGCAGTGAGGCCTCGCTGCTTCACTGATCCCAGTGCTAGGAGGCCTCGCTGCTCTGCTGATCACAGTGCTGGGAGGCTCTGCTGATCCCGGTGCCAGGAGGCCTCATGGGTCCACTGATCCCAGGTTCGGGAGGCCTCACGGCTCCGCTGATCCCAGGGCGTGAGGCCTCGTGGCTTCACTGATCCCGGGTTCGGGAGGCCTTGTGGCTCCACTGATCCCAGATTCAGGAGGCCTCATGGCTCCGCTGATCCCAGGGCGTGAGGCCTCATGGCTCCACTGATCCCGGGTTCGGGAGGCCTCCCGGCTTCGCTGATCCTGGGTTCGGGAGGCCTCGTGGCTCCGCTGATCCCGGTGCCGGGAGGCCTCACGGCTCCACTAATCTCGGTGCTGGGAGGAATATTACCCTTTTACTATATAGGATAGAGGTCTGGTGCATGGGTGGGGGGCCGGCTGGTTTGCCCTGAAGGGTGTTCTGGATCAGGGTGGGGGTCCCACTTGGGTGCCTGGCCAGCCTGGATGAGGGTATGATGGCTGTTTGCAGCTGGTCACACCCCCTTCAGGGTGGAGGTCCCCAATGGGGTGCCTGGCCAGTCTGGGTGAGGGGCTGAGGGCCGTTTTCAGGCTGGCTGAAAGCTCCAAACCTGTCCTTTTTTTTTAATTCTTGGATTTATTTACCTTCTACGGCTGTCACTGGAACTGAGAGCCCACTTTCTCTCTGAGGCTCGGCTTCAGTTCTGAGGCCTCAGCTGCTGAAAGCAGGTATCTGGTTTGTTTGGGTTCTATAATCGAAACACTGTTTCAACTCCAGTTCTGAGGTCCGGCTGGCTGAAAGCAGGTTTCTGGGGGGTTTTTTTAGCTTCTATGTTTGCAACAATGTTTCTTAAACTGAAAGCTCAGAGACCAGCAATGGCAGGCGGGGAACGTTGGCTTCCTCCGTCACTGGAGCAAGCAAGCCTCCTGTTTGCTTCAAGCTGCCTGGCTGCCGGCCGCCATCTTGGTTGGCAGTTAATTTGCATATTGCCCTGATTAGCCAATGGGAAGGGTAGCAGAGGTACAGCTAATTATCATGTTTCTCTATTATTAGATAGGACTAGAGGCACAGTGCATGAAATTTGTGCACAGATAGGGTCCCTAGCGACTGCCTGCTGCCAGCCGCTGGCTTGGCCTGGGCCTCCCTTCCCCCGCTGCAGGCTACTGGCTGCTGGCTGGGGCCTTCCTTCATTCTGCACCTCCCCCTGGTGGTCAGCACATGTCATAGCGAGCAATTGAACTCCTGGTCATTTAAACTCCTGAGCGGACACCTTGCATATTAGGCTTTTATATATATAGATAATATTCTGTCAATTTCCTAAAATTGATCATTGTATGGGGACTAAATGAGAATGTCTTTGTTTCTAGGCATAGTCATATGTGTAATCTACTCTCAAAAGATTGAACAACAGAAAATAGTAGGAATATTATGTGATATCATGTAATACATGTAAAGAAAGATAAAACAAGTGTGACAAAACATTAACAATGGCTGAATCTAGAGTTCCTGCAACTTTTCAAAGAATCTATTTCTTTTTCAAAATAAAAAGTTTAATTAAAATTTAATTCTGGCTGAAATATCAGAAACTCGATTTCAGGATTTTGGTGGCATCCAGTGGCATAAACAACACGGAGGTAGCTACCAGTAGAAATATGTAAAAGTGGTTCCCTCTGGGAAAAAAGGCTAGGGTTCAGTAAATGTTGGGAAGACAGTCTTTATATATTTTTAAAACACAAGTTAAAGACAAATTAAATAGTAAATCACTGATGAAATCCTAAAGAAATGAGGCTGATTTAGAGGGACATGGGGGAGGCAGCCATCATAGGGATGCAAATTTAGACACATGGATCTAGTCTTTCTTTTTTTTTTTAATTAAATCTTTATTGTTCAGATTATTACAGTTGTTCCTCTTTTTCTCCCCCATAGCTCCCCTCCACCTGGTTCCCAACCCACCCTCTGCCCTTTACACCCCCCCCCACAACTGTCCTCATCCATAGGTGTACAATTTTTTTAAAAAATATATTTCTTTATTGATTTCAGAGAGGAAGAGATAAGAAGATAGAAACATCAATGAGAGAGAATCACTGATTGGCTACCTCCTGCACACCCCACACTGGGGATGGAGCCCGCAACCCAGGCATGTGCCCTTGACCGGAATCGAACCTGGGACCCTTCAGTCCACAGGGCGATGCTCTATCCACTGAGCCAAGCTGGCTAGGGCAGGTGTACGATTTTCGTCCAGTCTCTTCCCACACCCCCACAACCCTTTCCCCCACAAGAATAGTCAGTCCACTCCCTTTCTATGCCCCTGATTCTATTATATCTTCTTAAAGGATACCTTTCAGCATTTCATATAATACTGGTTTGGTGGTGATGAACTCCTTGAGCTTTTTCTTATCTGTGAAGCTCTTTATCTGACCTTCAATTCTGAATGATAGCTTTGCTGGGTAAAGTAATCTTGGTTGTAGGTTCTTGGTCTTCATCACTTTGACTATTTCTTGCCACTCCCTTCCGGCCTACATAGTTTCTGTTGAGAAATCAGCTGACAGTCGTATGGGTACGCCCTTGTAGGTAACTGACTGTTTTTCTCTTGCTGCTTTTAAGATTCTCTCTTTGTCATTTGCTCTTGGCATTTTAATTATGACGTGTCTTGGTGTGATCCTCTTTAGATTCCTCTTGTTTGGGGTTCTCTGTGCTTCCTGGACTTGTAAGTCTAGTTCTTTCACCAGGCAGGGGAAGTTTTCTGTCATTATTTCTTCAAATAGGTTTTCAATATCTTGCTCTCTCTCTTCTTCTGGCATCCCCATAATTCTGATGTTGGTATGTTTGAAGTTGTCCCAGAGGCTCCTTGTACTATCTTCATATTTTTGAATTCTTTTTGCTTTTCCGGCTGGGTGTTTTTTGCTTCTTCATATTTCAAATCTTTGGCTTGATTCTTGTGATTCACTAGTCTGCTGTTGGAACTCTGTATAATATTCTTTATTTCAGTCAGTGTATGCTTAATTTCTAGTTGGTCCTTTTTCATAACCTCGAGGGTCTCACTAGATTTCTTGAGGGTCTCATTAAGTTTATCGGCAGTTTCTAGAAAATTCTTGAAAAACCTTATAAGTGTGGTTTTGAACTCTATATCCAGTAGTTTGCTTTCCTCCATTTCTGCCATTTGTGACCTGTTTCTTTGTCTCTACATTTTTTATGCTTCCCTGTGTTGATAGAGTGGCTTTCTGTGTTAGGTGTCCTATAGGGCCCAGTGGCTCAGCCTCCCCAATTACCTGAGGTGGACACTCCTGCTGCACCCTTTTGTGGGCTTGGTGCACAATCTTGTTGTAGTTAAGCCTTGATTGTTGTAGGTATCACTGGGAGGAATTGACCTCCAGGCCAATTGGCTGTGAGAATCAGCTGTTACTATAGTGGGAGAACTTCTGTGCTGGGGACACCCTTCTGGGGCAAGACTTGCTTCAGTGGGGCTTTGGTGTTCACTGAGTCTGCCCCCTGAGTGTGTCCCTTATGGATCTGAGGAGTTGTAATCTGGATGGTCCCACTCTGACCACTGGGTACACTGGCTCTTGGATCTCTAAGGACGTGCTAATTTAGCCTCTGCCTGAGGCTACCCAGCAGGAGCTATGGAGAGATATGGAGATGCCCAGATGAGGCCCAGCTGTGAAGTAATGCAAGCTGCTGTGGGGCCTTGGGCCTTCTTTTAGAAGTTCTGGGTCTCTCTGACCCAGCTGCAGTTTGCTGGGTAATTTTCAGATTGCAAAGGGCCAGGCCTTTCATATGCAAAAGCCTCTGCGCACAGCTTGGGTGGGGCGGGGTCTCAGGGGATCAACAGGGCGGAGCAAGCAGCTATGGCTGCTCCTCAGTCCTACCCTAAGAGGACCCAGGTATCACTGTTCTGCGGTAATCACTGCAAGTACCTCTGAGAGAACGCCGCCCTCGAGTTCCGACCGATGCCAGACAGTTCAGTTTCTCCCTGTATAAGTCTGGGTCCCCAGAGACTGGCCCAGAACAGGAGTTCAGAGCAGTCGGGAGCTTGAGACTCTCTCCCAATTGAAAAAGACAGCCGTGTCCTCAGTTGCCAGCCCTTTCCGCGTGTGCCTCCGTACAGCTGCACTTTACTTCCACACCTCCTCTGAGTCTCAGTGTGCTTTTCTCTTTCCTTCTAGTTGTAGAATTTCCATCAGCCAGCCTTCCTGTCATTCTGGATGATGTCCGTTTTGTCTTTTAGTTGTATTTTTGAAGTGGTTGTGCGAGGCAGCAATTTCAGGTGTTTACCTATGCCGCCATCTTGGTTTCTCCATGGATCCAGTCTTTCCAGGACAGGTGGGGGTTGAATGAAGTGAAATAAGAGTACGAGTTCATTCACTATGATCAGAGCAGTAAAAGGACTATATAAATGCAACTTAATTTCTAAAGCCTCGTCTTGAAAGGCCCGCCTCTCCGGGGGGTGCGGGAGGAGGAGTCTGGCCGCTGGGCTCTGGAATCCCTCCGCGCCCGCTGTAGGGCCTGGCCTCCCCGGAGCGGGTCCGAGTGTCCGGACCGGCTGCATGGCTGGCAGCGGGCCAAGGGGTGGGGCCAGGCAGCGACCAACCACGGGGGAGGTGGTGGGAGCGGAAGGCCTCACCGCCTGGCTCTTTCCTCCCTTCCCCCCTGGTCGGCTCCCCGCTTGCCCGCGCTGGGGCCGGGGGTCCATGCGGCCCTCGGGGCCCGGTCAGGGGGGCCGGGGCCTGCATGGGCCAGCCGCCAGGCCCCATGAGGCATGGCCTGGCCATGCTGCTGGCGGCCTCGGGCATCGGCTCCCCGGCCCACAGCGGGAGCCCAGCGCAGGCTGCCACCCGCCTGCTGCCCCCCGGGCCGGGCCCAGTGCAGCAGCGGTGGCAGCGGAGTGGGGCGCGTGCCGTAGCCTGGGGAGGCCGTCGTGCTGCAGTGCGCCGGCCTCGTGAACCAGGCCTGCTCCGAGTGGATGCTGCTTTTCCAGAGCTGGGCCGCTCCGCCGGCCGCACCCCATGTGCTGGGCCTGTGCCACCCAGATGCGACGCTGCGGGAGTCCCGGTCCGCCCGCAGGCCGGCTGCAGGTGCCATGCGGAAGGGCCATCCTGCCTTGTGGCGTGTTCGAGCGGAGGCAGCGGGAGCCGGACGAGGACTGTGCCCTCCATCTTGCCTTGGGTTCTCCATTTTGGGACAGAGCCATGTGTTTCTTCCCAGAAGAAGCCACTGCTAGCCACACCCAGGATTTCTCTGGACTAACCAATAATAATCAAGGGAAGTGCACGCCATCACTATGACCACATCCTGTACCGACTTGCGCCTGGCCAATCGGCGGGGCCCACAGTCCCCTCTCTTGCCCTCACTCCACCCCCCTATAAAACCCCCGGTCACATCAGGCCTCGCTCTCTCTCGGCCACCGGGGCTTACCGTTGTATCGGTGAGTGTGGCAGGGGAGCCAAACCTAGGTTTGAAATAAATGACTCTTTGCTTTTGCATGGGACTCGCTGGCTTCCTGGTGGGCTCTTGGGAATCTTGAAATCTGGGCACAACAGTCTTGCCTCCTCGCCCATAAAGTTTCCCTGCGCCCCAGGTAACAGGCTCTGCGTTTGCAGGCGTGGGCTCTGAACTAGGCTCAGGACCAGAGGTCCTACGGTGAAGGGTCTGCAGGGAAGGAGTCACCCAGCACCCCAGCTCCAGGGAGAGCTTGCGGGCCTGGCTCTTCCTCACTCCCTCAGCACTGCCGGCCCAGGACCCCCGCACCGTGGGCCTCCGTGGGGGGCAGCAGAGCTGGGAATGACAAGCCCTGTCTCTCATCTTCCGACCTTCCAGTTCTGTTCTGATGACCCCGCTTCGTGTCCAGCCCCCGACAGACCCCCGGACCACGGGCACAGTCCAGTCAGAGGCAGGAGGGAGTCTCACAGCCCCGTGCCACCGCGCAGGCGCGGAAGGCGCTAAGTCCCACCCACTCGGGCCCGCCCCGCCCACAAGCCCGGAACCGGCCCCTGGCCGGAACTTGTGCGCGGGAAGAAGAGCCGCCGGAAGTGGGCGGAGGGTCAGGTCCCCAGGAGGTCATGGCGCTGGCCGCGCGCCTCTGCCGCTTTCTCCCCGCGAGACGGGGCGCAGCCCCGGGACCGCGGCCTCCGACGGGCGGGCCGGGGCGGGCCCGCGGCTCCGAGGTAGGCGCCGCCCGGCTGCAGGGCCCCGCTCTGCAAGCCCGCTCTCCGCCCGCGTCCCAGTGGCTGCAGCGGCGCGTTTTCCCCGCCTGAGGCTGCGGACGGTGCGGGCGGGTGTTGGCGTGGCCGGTTCTGGCGTTTCTCGGGGTATTTCTGGAGGCGGCCTGGGGGCGGGGCAGCCGCGGTGAAGGAGACACCTGGCGTTGGAACTAGGGGTGCTGTTGTCTTACGCTCCCGGATCCCCTTCGCGGAGGTCGCTTAGCCCCGTGCCCTCAGGTTTACCAGCTGCTGTGGTCACCACTGGGGGGGGCCGGGGGGGAAGGGGTGGTGCGAGGACAAGGCTGGACCCCGGCCTCCACGGGCTCGCAGCAGGCGGGCCGGTGCGCGAGCCGGGCGGCGGGGCGGGTGGCACTGAGCGTGGCACTGCCAGCCGCAGGTGATGGAGGCAGCGCGTTGACGTTAGAATCCTGGAGGACTGAGAGCTGACCTCGAGTGAAGCATGCACTGTGTTCACGGTTTCCTCCCCTAATCATCCCCATCCTACGGAGCGAGTAAGAACTATTACCTAACCATTTTTTAAGAAAAGAGGAAACTGAGTCAGCCAGCGTGCTCAGTGGTTGAGCCTCCACCTATGGACCAGGAGGTCACGGTCAGGGCACCTGCCGGGTTGCGGCTCCATCCCCAGAAGGGGGCGTGCAGGAGGCGGTCCATGATGATGTTTCTCACTGATGTTTCTATCTCTCCATCCCTCTCCCTTCCTCTCTCTCTAAAAAACTAAATAAAAACATTTTTTTAAAAGGAAACCAAAGTGCGGTTGAGTAAGGTGTCCCCGTCTCACAGCTGGAAAGATGTTGGGTTTGGAGGCAGGTGGGCCTCCAGAGCCCAGGAGCTGCTTGGAGCCACCGTGCTGAAAAACCGGAAGCTAGAGAAGCAGCCCCGAGAGGGCAGGGAATCAGGATCAGGATGGACAGCACAGAACTTAACGTGGGGGACAGGGCAGAGCGCCGCCCCGGGCCACCGCCCTAAGCAACTCCTGGTCTTTTTGCTGGTGGAGGATCTCACCTTCAGTTTGTTAACATCAAAGCACCGGTGAAGCCTGCTGACCAGAGGCCCACCTGTGTAAGAAACCTGTTCCCTGCAAGCTCACGGACAGAACAAGGTTAAGTTCCTGCTGCCTCTCCTCAGCCTTGTGACGACAGCATTATTCCAGGACCTGCTAGTAGTAAAATCCACTCTTAGCCAAAGGCAGTAATGAAAGTTCTTCCTTCCCTCCTGGTCTGTTGGGTTTTTAGGGAGTTGGAACTTTGTATGATGACCAATTTTCCAGTATTCATGTGTTTTCAAGCCTTTATAATTTCAGTTTTTAACAGTGTTTTTCTCTGAGCATAATGCCAGTAAGTTGAGTGGAGCTGTTTATTTCCCAGGAGTTTGCAGAGAGTGGAGGCTACTTCTGAGGGGCTGAGAAGACATTTTATTTGTCTTTTCTAGAAGTAATTTCTATTTTTAAATATATTTTTTATTGATTTCAGAGAGGAAGGGAGAGTGGAGAGAAACATCAATGATGAGAGAGAATCATTGATTAGCTGTTTCTTGCACGCCCTCTACTGGGGATCGAACCCACAAGGCGGGCCTGTGCCCTTGACCAGAATCGAACCCGGGACCCTTCAGTCCTCAGGCCGACACTCTATCCACTGAGCCAAATCAGTGAGGGCTTCTATTTCTATCTATAGTACAAAACACCCATTTTGGAACATTTAATTTTCAACAAATTTGTACTGTTTAAGCACGGCTCAGTTCTAAGCTGAGGGTATAGGGAACATGAGACAAACCTCGTTTATCTTACAGGTTAGCGGGATTGGTGGCCGTTGAGTAAATGTAATGGGTGTTGGGCATTGGGAAAAGGACAGCAAAGTTAATCGTGAAGGGAGGAAGGGGAAGGTGTGAGCAGTGAGAGATGGGAGCTGCAGAGGATTAGGGGTTAGCCAGGCGAAGGGAAGGTGAGGACCACAGTATTTCAGGAGAGAGAGCATGAGTTAGGCCTTGAGGTAAGAGGAAAGAGTCTTGTTAAGGACCTGAAAGGGACCGAAGTCTGGAGTGGGACAGTGAACTGAAAGAAATCAAGGCCGAAAAGTCAGCACGTGCAGTGTTATCTGTTACTGTACAGAAACCACAGACGGCAGCAGGCGGGCTCTGCGGGGAGGAGTCCGGGCGCGGCGCGGCTGGGCTTGGAGCTGAGGGTCTCGTGAGGTTAAGTCCAGCTGCTCGGCCGCAGTCTCATTTGAAGGCTCGTCTTGTGCTTCCTGTGTTGAGCCCTCCTGGGCGGGATGGTAGGGGTTGACTGATGAAGGACTGTTCCATTGGTCCTTGGGAACCATGAACGTAGGTCTTGTTGGTCACCAGAACCAGATCAAGGGGTGTCCCCTGGGCAGCAGCTGCAAAAACTGTGGCACCAGACGTGATACTAGTGACATGGAGCCCGGCACAGGGAGGAGAGCCCGTGATCGTGCCTGGAGAGGGTCAGTGTTGGCCCCTTGTCGTGTGCTAAATTAGATGCCTGCCCTTCAGGCTGAGTTCTAAGCGAAGCGAATAAGCCTCTTTCAGGCCCTTTTCAGTCGCTGCCTCTGCACTGGGCTCCGGGGTAGATGAGCCTTCGAAAGTCTTTTTTTTTTTTTTTTTTACCTTGAAAGAGAGAGAGAGAGAAGCATCGGTTTGTTGTTCCACTTATTTATGCATTCATTGATTGATTCTTGTTTAGTGCCTCGACCAGGGATCAAACCCACAACCCTGGTGTATAGGGACAACGCCCTAACTGAGGTAGCCGGCCAGGCTGGGAAGATCTAAGAACGGTTTCTCAGTTTGCTATGGCCTTGTGGGCCTCGTGGCTGCAAGCCTCATTGGCTTTCTAAGCAAGATGTTTTGGGGGCTTGTCTCTCAGTTGTGGGTCTAAAAGTTGTGGTGCCCGGTGTGGGGTTCAAACCCTTTGCTGCTCGGGGAGAAGGCTGGGTGTCAAGGCTGGGGTTATGGGAAGACTATCTCAGCCTCCCCCATCTGTCTCAATATGGGTTTTTTTCCACACTTTCTTGATGTATAGGAGTCACTTGCCTAGATTTTGGTTTCTTTCAGAGGAAATTTTGTCTATAGTGTAGACTTGGTGTGTCTGTGGGAGGAGGTATGTTCAGGATCCTCCTCCCTCTTGTATGGGAACCTGTTGGGGCCACTGTGGCGGTCGCCGACCACAGCCAGGTTCTGAAAACCTTGTACACCTGATTTTATTCTGAGGCTTTAGGAAACCATGGGAGAGTTTTGAACATTTTTAAAAATCAAATGGGCTAGTGGGTGCTGGAGACCAGGTAGGAGATCGTTGCTGTGGGACAGGCGAGCGGTGCGGTGGGACAGGTGAGCGGTGGGTCAGGCGAGCGGTGGGACAGGTGAGCGGTGCAGTGGGACAGGTGAGCGGTGGGACAGGTGAGCGGTGGGACAGGTGAGCGGTGGGACAGGCGAGCGGTGGGACAGGTGAGTGGTGCAGTGGGACAGGCGAGCAGTGCGGTGGGACAGGCGAGCGGTGCGGTGGGACAGGCGAGCGGTGCGGTGGGACAGGTGAGCAGTGGGACAGGTGAGCGGTGCGGTGGGACAGGCGAGCGGTGGGACAGGCGAGCGGTGGGACAGGTGAGCAGTGGGACAGGTGAGCGGTGGGACAGGTGAGCGGTGGGACAGGTGAGCGGTGCGGTCCTTTGAGCTGTGGTGATGGGACAGGTGAGCGGTGGGACAGGTGAGCAGTGAGGTCCTTTGAGCTGTGGTGATGGGACAGGTGAGCGGTGTGGTGGGACAGGTGAGCGGTGTGGTGGGACAGGTGAGCGGTGGGACAGGCGAGCGGTGGGACAGGCGAGCGGTGGGACAGGCGAGCGGTGGGACAGGTGAGCGGTGCGGTGGGACAGGTGAGCGGTGGGACAGGTGAGTGGTGGGACAGGTGAGCGGTGGGACAGGTGAGCGGTGCGGTGGGACAGGTGAGCGGTGGGACAGGTGAGCGGTGGGACAGGTGAGCGGTGCGGTGGGACAGGCGAGCCGTGGGACAGGCGAGCGGTGGGACAGGTGAGCGGTGCGGTGGGACAGGCGAGCGGTGGGACAGGCGAGCCGTGGGACAGGCGAGCGGTGGGACAGGCGAGCGGTGGGACAGGCAAGCGGTGGGACAGGCGAGCGGTGGGACAGGCGAGCGGTGGGACAGGTGAGCGGTGCGGTGGGACAGGCGAGCGGTGGGACAGGCGAGCGGTGGGACAGGCGAGCGGTGGGACAGGCGAGCGGTGCGGTGGGACAGGTGAGCGGTGGGACAGGTGAGCGGTGGGACAGGCGAGCGGTGCGGTGGGACAGGCGAGCGGTGGGACAGGCGAGCGGTGGGACAGGCGAGCGGTGGGACAGGCGAGCGGTGCGGTGGGACAGGCGAGCGGTGCGGTGGGACAGGCGAGCGGTGCGGTGGCACAGGTGAGCGGTGCGGTGGCACAGGTGAACGGTGGCACAGGTGAGCGGTGTGGTGGGACAGGTGAGCGGTGCGGTGGCACAGGTGAGCGGTGTGGTGGGACAGGTGAGCGGTGTGGTGGCACAGGTGAGCGGTGTGGTGGGACAGGTGAGCAGTGCGGTGGTGGCAGTGGCCTGGGAAATCAATGGGTGCACTGGGAGGCGGTTGCGGAGGTAAACGTATGAACTCCAAAGATAGGTTTGGTGTGTGGGGGTGGAGAGAAGGGGCCAAGGAAGAGTCTTAGGTTTCTGGCTTGAGCACGGGGTGATGGTGCCGATTCTTGGGATCAGACTGCAGAGGGCGCTCTGGCCCAGGGAGGAGAGGAGTTGTTTGGGCTGTTAAGGTGAGTGTGATGAGGTGGCCAGGGTGACATGGAGTAGACAGTGGTTGGACAGGTCTGGGCTGCAGATAAGATTCGGGAGACTTTAGTAGTAATGCCGTGGAATGTAAGACCGAAAAAGGCCTGGCACCAGCCACATTGACGGGGAGGAGATGCCGGGAGGTTAGGAGATGATGTGCCGCCTTCCTGCTTTGTAATCTAGTGATGAGTTTGCATTTTTGAAGTCTTTATAGCTAGAAGTTAGTATAAGTAATGTTGGAGGAAACACTTGTCTAAGAGATAGCTTCTTGCTTCTATTCAGAAAATGTTTCTTGAGAATTCATTTGTGCAAGGCATTGTGCTGGGGGTACGAGGGGAAAGCCGCACTCTGCTGTCTTAGACTCATACGTTTTTAGCTCTTGGAATGTCACTGAGTCCTGATTCTCTTAATTGATTTTAGTTCCAGAAATAAGATTGTATCTACTTTCCCAGAGATAAGCAGAAAGGTGCTTTGCATTAAACACACAGGGAAGAGTCTAACAGCATTCATTACAATAAGACGTGTAAATATCAGCTGCCCATCCATGCATTTCTCCCTATGAGAAAGCCAGAGGATGGCCTATTGGGCATGATGTCAGCAGGGAGCCCAGCACCCTAAGGAATAGTTTTCTCAAGTCTGTGCAGCCTTTTCTGCTATGTGATCTACCTGCCAGAGCTTGGGAACTAGGAGACACTGATAAAATCTTAGTCTTTTTCCTCTTCTTTTTCTAGGTACCACCATCCACACACACACACACACACACACACACACACACACACACACCCTCTGCCCCACCCCATCTTGCTTCCCTTTGTTAAATACAAATAAACCCAGAAAATTCAGTGTTAAAAATTTGCTTACATCAAATTTACTTTTCCTGCTTTGCTGCTGATGTGTGTATTTGTTTTGTTAATCCTCACCTGAGGATATTTTTTCCATTGCTTTTTAGAGAGAGTGGAAGGGAGGGCTAGCAACAGAAACATCGATGTTAGAGAGAGACATCCATTGGTTGCCTCCGGCATGTGCCTGGATTGAGCCTGCAACCGAGGTACGTGCCCTTGACTGGAATCGAACCCTTGACCCTGCAGTCTGTGGGCTGATACTGTAACCACTGAGCCAAACCGGCTAGAGTGCTGTTGATGTGTTTTGAATCTAGTTGTGTGATGTCCCAAATACTCATGTGCAAGCAAGTAAATAAAGCGCTCTGCAGCTGCAGTGTGCTGGTTCCTCATTCCCACGCAGACACTCATGAGAAGTTATGTGGATCAGGTGCGTCAGGGGGAGAGCGAGGCGGAACCACTGCAGGGTGTGTGTGTGTGTTTTGTTAAGCTGCACAACCAGGAGAATCGGCTGTCATTTACCATGAGAGGGAAAACGGAGGAGTGGTTTTAGGGACGGAGCTGCCGTGGCTGATGGACTCGAGGCTCCTGTCGTCCTTCATGTGGAGAGCGGTGTGGATGAGGCAGCTGCATTAGGGTTCTGAGATTTACTGGAGACATCCTGGCTCGGTCACAGGCGGGTTTTTGGCGTGTTGGTGGTGGTTAAAGTCGTGAAACGAAGTGTGATACCAGTGATACAAACGGAAAAGGAGGCCTGAGGCTGAGCTGGGCAGGTGGGTATTGGAGATGAGGAACCAACTACACACTGGGCAGGTGGGTATTGGAGATGAGGAACCAACAAAAGAGAAGGAGCCATTGTTGCAACAAGAGGGAATTCAAGAGGGTATTTCCAAAGCCATGGAGGGTGTCAGGAACCAGGCTGGATGGTTCCAGAGAGGCAGTTCATTGTCGTGACTGATGTGACGGTTTTACAGGCTTGTAAAGTGTCTTCAATGGTACACGTATGTTTGTGCTGTTTATTGTATGTCACATGTCTTTTAAAAATCTAGCATCCGTTCATGATTTAAGAAAAAAACGGGAGGGAGGGAGCTGCTGTGAAATGCTGTTGTTGGGTCAAGTCAGAGGAGGGGAGAATGGCCACAGGCAGCGGCACGCCCTTGCTTATAGCCAGGCACCTGCAGTGGAGTGTGGGGTACAGGTGGGTGCGTGTGAGCTCGAGAGAATGGGAGGAGGAGGTGGAGGGGTAAGAGTGCAGACGGCATTTTGGAGTTTTGAAAAGAGAAGTTGGAAAGCGAGACCAGGAAGAGGTGAAGTCAGGAGGGAGCAGTGTGCGCTTTGCCCTAAGGCGAGGGAGCTCCCAGCTCACACAGGGGGCAGGGCTTGTTGCATAGAATGGACTGAGCCAGCAGGAAGGGAGGTGGTGATGAGGTGGTGGTGTGCACTTCCCTGGGGGCGGGGAGACCCACACATGCCTCCTTTCTTGGGGGTCCTGGGGGTTCTGGCCAGAGTTATGAAAAGTCGTTTCTATATCTTGGATATACTCTTCATTTTATTCATTGTTTACTGAAAACTGTGGGTTTGTGGATCACTTTTTTTTAATGACATGCCACTGTTTTATTTTTTAAAATATGTTTTTTTGATTTTAGAGAGAGAGAGGAAGGGCGAGAGAGAGAGAGAGAGAGAGAGAGAGAGAGAGAGAGAGAGAGAGAGAAAGCAATCAGCTGGGCACACCCCAACCAGGGATTGTACCCTGACCAGGAACTGAACCGGATCCTTTGTGCACAGGAGGTGCTGTGTTGCACTGGCCAGGGCCGTGGGTCACTTTTGAAGAATCTTTACTTAAAGCCATTCACACCTTTATGCAAAGTAATTATCATCCTATCTAATAAGGAGGGACTATGCTAATTGACCCTCACACTGTCGCAAAAGATGGCGGCACCCACAGCCAATAAGGAGGGAATATGCTAATTGACTGCCCCGCCCTCAAAGATGGCGGCGCCCAGTCCCCTCAGCCTGGCCAGGGCGCCTGCCTCCAGAGTCCCCCAGTCCCCTCAGCCCCCCAGCCTCCCAGGGCCGCCCGAGGCTTGCGCTGCTGACAGTGGCAGCAGCAGAGGTGTGATGGGGCGTCGCCTTCCCCTGATCACCGGGTTGCTTCCCGCCCCTGAGGGCTCCCGGACTGTGAGGGGGGCAGGCCGGGCTGAGGGACCCCCCTCCAGTGCGTGAATTTCCATGCACCGGGCTGTAGTAGATAATATTTTTCATCTTGTGTGGTCTTAAGACTGCTATGATTGCCCTGGCCGAGTCGCTTAGCTGGTTAGAGCAGTTCTGATATACCAAGGTTGTGGGTTCAGTCCCCGGTCAGGGCACATGCAAAAATCAACCAATGAATGTATAAATAAGTGGAACAACAAACTGACGTTTCTTTCTCTCTCTCTCATTTCCTCTCTCTGAAATCAGTAAAAAAGAAGAATTAGTTTTAAAAAAGGACTGGCAGTTATATGTTGGTGTTTCGTGTATTGAGCCATAGCAGTAGACTATCCTCCTCAGTCTAGCACTTGTCAGTGAACATGACTGAGTTTTAGATAAGCTGCCACCCTTAGCAGTTGTTACAGATTTTCCTTTTCTTAACGGTGTATGCTCTCCCTGTAAAGCAGGAATGTGCAGTCGTTTCACTGAGGAATTTGATGAGGTGAATTTGAAGCTTCCACCATCTTAGGATTGGTCGCGGTGGGTTTGACGACGAGGGATGGAATCTTTGCTTGCTGAAGCAGTTGCTTCTGATGTTCTGTGTGATGTTCCCACAGGTGCGGGGAAACCCAGGAGCTTTCAGAAGAAGCCTTATGTTCTCAGCCTGGTCTTACTTGGGATTTGAAACTTACCAGCTCCTTTCTTCAGCTGCTGTGGTTCATGCCGCAGCCAAAGGTAAGCCAGCTAGTCATCAGAAACACGTAGTGATTTATGTGTGTCGTTTTTGGGTTAATAACTTAGTTATTTTTTAGTAGATATTAAAACTAATATTATTATAGGCTAGATTATTTTCTGCTTTCCTCTACATGTAGGTCTGACATATATTCTTCTAATAGCTCTAGCTCCTTCCGTGAGAAATATCCTATTAATATGTTATAATTCTGTAGGATCCTTGGGGTAAGAGTGTTTGATACATTTTTAAAGGGCTGAGGTGCTGTGGAGGGAAAAGAGAATATCCCACAGAGACCATATCTGAGCCACACTCTGACCACGCTGACTCGGCCGGGAGAGAAGGTTGTGGCAGTCCCTGCTCATAGCAGCACAGTGATTCGTTCGTTCCCTTATGCCGACGTGGCGCACTCCTCCTGGCACAGTTACCAAGGGCCCAGTTACTTTGAGATGGAAGTATTTAGTTTATAAACAGAATGCAATTTGATATTAAATATCAAATAACTGGTTGAAAAGTAGAAAAATTACATCAAATTACTTATTTGGCATACTGTACCTAAATAAACATATATTTAGAGTTGCCATATTTTAAAAATTTAGTTAAGTTGTGTATGTATGTAGACAGAGCCAAAATTTCAGCATATTAGAAAAATTCTTAATTGATGGGTTAAGCCTTTTTTCACAGCCCCACTTTTTAATCATTACGAAGGAGGAGGGGAAAGAAGTAGAGATTTGATTTGAATAGACATTCTTACTAAAGTTCTGATATGTAAAGAATTTCAGAATATTAGCTAAAAATTACTAGTTACTGGTTTTATTTACCTGTGACTATTTAAAAAGCAGGTAATTGAGAACTTCTATGTGTGTTTTTATCTTTTTTGTCCTCCATTTTCATGAAGGACAAAATAGAGGACTTGGTTTTGTCTCTGGCTCAATGACATATTTTGGCAAATAGAACAAATCAGCTTTTATTTATTTATTTTTTTGTTATTCCTCATTCGAGGATATTTCCATTGATTTCTAGAGAAAGTGGAAGGGAGAGGGAGGGAGAGAGAGATAGAAACATCAATGATGAGAGAGGACCATTGATCAGCTGCCTCCTACATGCCCCCTACTGGGGATCGAACCTGAACCCAAGCATATGCCCTTGACCGAAATCAAACCCTGGACCCTTCAGTCTGCAGGCTGATGCTCTATCCACTGAGCCAAACTGGCTAGGGCTACCCCACTTCTTGAGTGAGTTTGGGGAGTGGGACCCCAGGACTCCTGTGGACCAGCTGGGGGTGCCCACCCTTGGTGGCTCCCTGTCCCTGTAGGCAACACCCAACCTAATGGCAGGTGGCAGATGTGAGCTGAGGAGGCATTCCCTTCAGAGGAGACCATTCACCACCGTGAGCTCTCCATTGCAGGAACCGGGTCGTGCGGCCTGGCCTGGTCCTCAGCACCTAATGAAGTGCTTGAGCGGTGCACTTGGCTTCGTGATATTGATGACGCCAGCGGTCGCCAGCCGGTGGTCCGGACCACTGGGGTCCGTGAGGTCCGAAAGGTTGGCGACCGCTGGGTTACGGTGCTACGGCAGGTGTTCAGACAGACAGCCTTTGCCTGTTTCCAGCAGAGGTGACCTTGTCCCTGCAGACTCCAGCCTGGAGACGTTGGCAGCAGACACATGCCCCGGAGGAGGGGAAACATGCCTGACGCTGTCAGGCACACGTGTCCATCCGTAAATAATGACGCTCAGTGCCATCCCTGCTGCAGACGGAGCGTGGTTTCCATCCCGGGATATTTCTGTGCGTGTTGCCTGGGGGTGTTCCCAAAGTGTGTGTCACTGGAAGTGGTGAATCTGGACACTTCCCATGTCCGTTTCTTATTGGCAGTGGTTTGGCATCCACTTGACATCTGTTGTGGACAGATCCATGGAGGGCACGATCCAGTGGAGGGGGTTGTGGGACGCAGAGCACGGTGTGCAAAGGCGCAAACATTGCTGGCGTCCCTCTGAAGGATCTGAACTCGGTACAGGAAAGGAGAGAGCTCCTGAGAGTGGGCATGCGTACCAGAAGTGGCTCCCTGTGGCTGGGGGGTGGAAACGAAAGGCACCCTAACTGGGCTGCCGGCCCCTCTCCAGCTCAGTGGCGGAGAGTGCATGGGGCTTCCACCGGGAGTAAGTGTCCTGGGAGAGAATGGTACTTCGGCCCCACCTCAGAAAGGTGATGCTGACCCCTGGCCAGGAGGTGCCTCTGAAAAAGTGCAGAGAGACCTGGGGAAATCCTGAAGGAGCTCAGATTAAACGTTATTTAAACGTACCGTTCTGAGCGTACTGAGGAGACAGTACTACAGGGTTATACACCAAGCATTTGACAGAACTTGAATTCATGCGAGTTGGAAATGGAAATGGGGTAACACGCCTGAGCTCTCCAGTGTGTCTACTCTGCACCAGGGCGGACCTACTTTCCACAGCTCCTGAGCGACTGCGCCAAGATGCGCTGGGACTTGTGACGTGCAGTGCTGGCCTGCTGTGCGTGTAGCTGTCATTTGGCCCCCAGTGTGTGTGATGGATGTGTGTTAAGTTACAGGAATCCTGACCCTTTTACCCAGCACATGCTGGTTCTTTCATTTTGGCTGGCTTCCACCTCTGCATGGATGAGCTGGTCAGGAGTCCCACTTGCTCGGCCGTGTGAAAGTAGAAGTGCACATATGCGAAATAACTCTAGACGTAGTGCCAGTCCTAGCAACAGGTCAAACCTGGAAAAAGCAGCATTTTAATATTCCGAGGTGTAACTTGTTCTGAAAACGGAATTCATTGTTTTTATTGCAGATCGTAATGAAACCTGCCTGTGTTTTAGAACCTTACTCTATTTTCAGGCGTATTTAGAGCACTTGACAGTTAGTGTGGAGAACAGAATGTGGATGTGTATTTAGCCTCCCTTCATTTTCTCTAGCTTTGTTTTCTTAAACAAAACCTCCCTTTATAATCAGTTGATTGGCATGTTCATGTAATTTGTTTCTGAAACTAGGATGTAGCCCCTGAGAAGACATCAGTTGTTGATAAAATGAGCCATGTTTTTGTAACTTGGAAAACCGTCCATGTTCATGTGAAAACGTGGCTTCCTTGGTCCTCTCCTTTCGCTTTGCTGTGGTTCTTATTTTTCATATTTTTTGAAATTAGTCTTCAAATAATTCCACTCATGAAAGCTTTTGTTTAATTCTCTTTAGATCTGCTTCATGCTCATTGAAGCCAGTTAAATTTTTCTTCATTTACTGGAATTGAATTGCGTTCTGCAGGGAGACTTTTTTGCAGTGTGACATTTTTAGAAGTTAATCTAAGGGCGTGTATGCTCTGGCATTCCAGTGGAGAGGGTTATGGGACTCATTGTTTAATGGCAATGTCTCTATTGACGACACAATTGTGCCAGATACCTACTGGCGAAGCACTCCAGGAGAAAGTTTTTTATTGCCGTCAAGTGGACAAACCCTAAAGCCCCTCCCAGTGTGTAGCGCATGCGCAGTGCTCATAATTCTTGAATATGCGCAGAATCATAATTCTTGAATATTTGAATTTTTTAAGTCAATGATGTGACTGCATGTGTGTGTGTGTGTGTGCGTGCGTGTGCGTGTGCGTGCTTGAAAGGGCCTCCCCTCAACGGCCTGCTGAGCACTTCAGCCTCTCTCCACTTATCTTGCTTCTCTACTTCCTAAGCCCTCTATAGAGAAACTTCAGAAATAGAGCTGTTCCCAGCTTAGAGGGGGCTCCATCCCTGTCCAGGGGCCTCTGACATGCTCCAGGGTGCACTCAGCGCGAGAACCAGCACACCAGAGTTGACCACCACACACATGCAATCATATCATTGACTTAAAAAATTCAAATATTCAAGAATTATGATTCTGCGAATATTCATTTTAGGCTAAATGTAAAATTTCACTGTACAGCTGTAGGTAAATGAATACCTCAGTTCATCTTGGAATATGTATTGCTTACTGAAGTTGAAAAGTAACTTACTTTAAAAGTTGAGTCCCTTTTATAGAGGATGGTCTCTTTATGTCAGTAACTTAGCTTATTTTTTAACTGTTTTCAGGGGAAGTGCAGAGCACGAAATGAGTAACTTACAGCCGATTTCCAGAGGTGTGCGTGTCTGCATGCCCCCACCCAGTGCTGGGGTCTGCAGTGTCAGAGGAAGTGCCCCTTTCCTTACAAACCACACCCTGGCGGCTTCAGAGCTGCTGTTAGCGTCAGGGAAAGCGTATTTGAGCCTGGACATGTAGTGCATGTGCTGTGCTGTAGAGTAAAGGAACTGGAGGCAAGTGACTTAAGAAGTTATAGAAGAATAACAAGCACAAAGAAACTAAATATTTTACATTGTTCACTAGATTTCTGCATGCTTCTTCTAATCGCCTGGGTGGTGACCATGGAGTCTGGGTCATGTTAGGGACAGTGGTCTCTGCCAAGGTCCTTGGGGAGTGGGAGGGTTCCATGAGTGTGAGTAGGATTGAGGGTAACTGCTGCTCACACATGCTATGTGCACACTCAGACCTGCCAGACCAGTGTACTTGATATCATGTGGTTTCTGTTACCACTGCACCACGTTTCCACACACTCAGTGACTCCAAACAACACAGATGTACTACCTTCCAGTTCATAGGTCAGAGGTCCAAAGTGGGCCCAGCTGGGTTCACGGCAGGGCTGGGCAGGGCTGCGTTCTCTGGAGGCTCGAGGGAAGTGTTCCTGGCTCTCCGCTCAGAGGCTTCCTCCACACTCCTGTCTGAGAGCCCATCCTGGCTCCAGCCCAGCCCTGTCCCGGGCCTGTCTCCATGGTCAGACCTCCTGACTCTTCTGCCCCCCTCAGCGCCGTCTAACGGCCTGTGATGATCTTGGGCCCACCGAGATCCAAGATGGTTTCCTATTTTGAAGTTAGCTGATTAGCAGCCTTAATCCATCTGTACACTTAACTCCCCTTTACCTGTGAGCGCCACCTTTTCACAGGTTCCAGGGATCGGGATGTGGACCTGATGGGGGCCTGTTCTGCCACCAGTACCAACTAAGGGTGCCGAGACTGCTGCTTACTCCTTTTTAAAGAATTTTGGGTTCTAATCCAAATTGGAAGAATCAGCCATTGATAAAAATATAGAATACAATGGAAGCAAACTTAAGAAAATTAATCAGCTGTTAACCAGATGAATATTATTAAACTCTAGCATAGATTTAAGGATTAAAGAAGAAATTTTAAAAACACTATAATTTTAGGTTTTTTTGCTGTTATTTTATTTTTCTTACACTAGTATGATTAGATCATGATGTTAACTTAAAAAATACTTTATGGTTGTGTCATAAATTTATGAGTTTTTTCCCTTTTTTGATGATCTAGGTCCGTGGTTGGCAAACTGCGGCTCGCGAGCCACATGTGGCTCTTTGGCCCCTTGAGTGTGGCTCTTCCACAAAATAGCACATGCGGGCGCGCACATACAGTGCGATTGAAACTTCGTGGCCCGTGCGCAGAAGTCGATATTTTGTGGAAGAGCCACATTCAAGGGGCCAAAGAGCCGCATGTGCCTCGTGAGCTGCAGTTTGCCGAGCCGCAGTTTGCCGACCACTGATCTAGGTTTTAGTATTTCAAAAACTCTAACCTGCGATGCACTGTGATTAGTCAGAGCATTCCAAAATGAATAATAAAGTGAACTGGACACATTAGAATGTGGGGCTCATAGGACTGAGCAGTAAGCACCCTGACAGAAGACAAGATTCAGGGTCTGTTCCTAGTAACACTGGGGATCCTGAGTTCATCACTAGTCACCTTCAGAGCGTTGCACTGTGGGTAAGGGTTAGGGGCTGGCAAGGGTGTCTAGACCAGCCGATGAGTGGTTGGAGCACGGATCAGTGAAGTATGGTTCAGGTTCTCTGTTGTCAATTTCACCTCAGTTTTTGATGACACATTTGCCTTTTTCCCCTGTAACGTGTCTGTGTGAGTCAGGTCGTAAAGAGGATCTAGGGGTCAGCCTGCAGGTGGTTAATGTGGCTGGGTGTTCTGTCTTGGTCCACAGCTGGCACTTAGCAGCAGAATAGTGAAGACTGGAGGGTGAGGAGGCACCTTAACACCTCACAGGAGGTCCCTTTCTCCTTTTTAAAAATGCATCATATTTAGTAGCAGAACAAGCTTTCTAATATTTTTTCCATGGTTTAAGTAAATCCCTACGATAGCTTCATGCTTACACATTGAGATACATCAGAGTCTTTCTAGTTTTTCTTTGCTTGTATATGAAAGTGCCGCTTAGAATCGTTGCCATGTGGCTTGGAAGACCTACTTCCTGTTTTTTCATAGGCTTCCGAGTTGAGGAAATCCTCCAACAAGCAGACTACCTCTACGAAAGCGGGGAGACGGAGAGACTCTACCAGTTGCTGACCCAGCACAAGGACAGGTGAGCAGCGGGGCCTGGGCTGCGGCTTCCTCTCCATTGTCGTGTACATTCACACTCGTGTACTTTTTGGGGGGGTGGATAGAGGTGGAGTGAATGTCGTGTACATTCACATTCAGCACTTCTTAGAGTTTCACTTATAGCTCTTTCTTTCTTACATTAAATGATTCCAAAATGCTACATTTTGATTTAGAAAAGGTTGTCCAACTTATTCTAGTACAAGTTTGAAATACTTTGTTCATTTTGTGATTTTGTTTTGGATCATAAAGGTAAGTTGCTAAATATGTTTGTCATCTCTATTGTATATTTATCATTTCTTGAAATTAGTGTCTGGTATAAGATTTAAGTGAATTGGGATAGTTGCATGCCTCCACTGGATGGTATCTGTGTGTCATTTTGGAAGCATGGTTTTTTAGAGAAACTAAAAATACCTCCTTTTTAAAAAATAGAGTGCCTGTCCTGGCCCGTGTGGCGCAGTTGGTTGTCCCAGGCACCAGATGTCGCCTGTTGGATTTTCTGGTCAGGGCACATACCCAGACTGCTGGTTCAGTTCCCGGTGGAGGAGTGTACAGGGGCAACGATCGATGTTTCTCTCTCTCTCAAATCAATTTTTAAAAATAAAATAAAAAATACAGTACATGTTTAGTCCAGAGTTTCAGTGTATACTTTTTGGGGGGGTGGATAGAGGTGGAGTGGATCCAGACTATAAAGTAAGTCAGGGTATTTCCAGGTCATTGATCAACCTCACATCCTTAACTAAAGATAGAGTCATTTTCTACTGCTTGTCTTGGATTCCCAAGACCCCGATCCTTCTACTTCCTAAGTATCTACAGGACCTGTCTCCTTCCACGGTCCCCTCAGTAACTTAAGGTGACTGGTTTGCATTGTACACTGACTTCAGTAATTACTTGAAAAGTTAGCTGTTAGGTGTTACTCCATAGTCATTGAGTTATAAATATGCTATTGCTTCCTGTAGTCTAAAATTCTATTAGTACCATTTTTGTTAACAAATACAGGGTGGGCCCTGGCTGGTGTGGCTCGGTTGGCTGTCGTCCTTTGCACCAAAAAGTTGTGGGTTTGATTCAGAGTCAGGGCACATGCCTGGGTTTTGGGCTTGATCCCTGGTAGGAGGCAGCTGCTCCATGTTCTGCTCTCACATCAGTGTTTCTCTGTCTCCCTCTCTCTCTAAAAATAAAAAATTATGTATTTTGTATACACACACACACGCACACACACACACATCTATACTAATAAAAGGGTAATATGCTAATTAGACTGGGAGACCTTCCAGGAGACCTTCTGGACGTTCTTCTGGACAAAGCCATGGTGGTGGGGCCGAGGTAGAGGTGGTTAGAGGCCAAGAGGGGAGGGCAGTTGTGGGTGATCAGGCTGGTGGGGGGCGGGGCTGTTGGGGGTAAGCAGACCAGCAGGTGGGCCAGTTGGGGGCAAGCAGGCCATCAGTGGGGGTCAGTTGGAGGTGATCAGGACAGTGGGGGAGACAGTTTGGAGCAATCAGGCCAGCAGGGGGGGAAGTTGGGGGTGATAAGGCTGGTGGGGGGGGCATTTGGGGGCAAGCAGGCTGGTGGCGGGGAGCAGTTGGGGGTGAGCAGGCCGGCAGGCAGAGTGGTTAGGGGCAATTAGGCAGGCAGGCAGTCAGGTGAGCAGTTAGGAGCCAGCAGTCCTGGATTGCGAGAGGGATGTCCGACTGCTGGTTTAGGCCCAATCCCTGTAAACCGTCAGTAGGACATCCTTTGAGGGGTCCCAGATTGGAGAGGGTGCAGACTGGGCTGAGGAACACCCCCTCCCCCGTGCACGAATTTTGTGCACCGGTCCACTAGTGTGTATATATATATATAGAGAGAGAGAGAGAGAGAGAGAGAGAGAGAGAGAGGGAAGAAATAACACTAGCCAGTTTGGCACAGCGTTTAGCAGTGGTTCTCAACCTTCTGGCCCTTTAAATACAGTTCCTCATGTGACCCAACCATAAAATTATTTTCGTTGCTATTTCATAACTGTAATGTCGCTACTGTTATGAATCGCAATGTAAATATCTGATATGCAGGATGGTCTTTGGCATTCGACTGCCAAAGGGTTCACAGCCCACAGGTTGAGAACCACTGGTTTAGAGGGTCGGCTCGCAGACTGAAGGGTCCTGGGTTCGATTCTTGTTGGGGCCATGTACCTCGGTTTTAGGCTCAATCTTCGGCCCTGGTTGGGGCGTGTGTGGGAGGCAGCCAGTCGATGTGTCTCTCTCACAGTGATGTTTTCGCTCTCTCTTTGTTTCTCCCCCTCCCTTCTATTCTGTCTAAATCAATGGAAAAAATATTGGGTGAGGATTAACCAAAAAACCCCACAGAGGTGGGGCAAAAGTAGGTAACAAAGTTTATTCTTATATTATCTCATAATTATTATATTATTTGCCAAATAAACAACTGTAAACTTACTTTTGCCCCATGCTATATATAACAGTAGACTTAAAGGTAGACATTTAATAAAAAGGAATTTAAGGTTACTTTTAAAACTATTTCTGCCTCTTAATTGTGGTTACTCTTTTGTTTATTAACCATTTCTTAATTTACATCATTCTGTGTAAGTGGCTGTTCTTCAAGGAGTTGAGTGCCCTTACTTGAGAAATGCCACTCCCCATGGTTCAGACACGGTGTGTTTGGAGGTTACGTCGTCCTCAGTCATTCGTTGACATGCACGTTTCGGTGCCTGTTGTGGAGGGACCGTGGGGCGGGCTCAGCAGGCTGTGCCGTAACCAGACGCTGTGTGTCAGGCCGCTGTGCCTGCTGTGCTGTGTGAGCACTGGCTCGCAGTCCAGCCCTGGTTACAGGCTGCGCTTCGTGGGCAGGTGTTCGAAGGAAGGTGTGTAATTAGATATTAAGGTAAGTAAATATCTATGTGTGATACTGGGTATTTTGTAGGAAATTGTAGCAAATAAAGTCATGTGAGAGAATAACAAAAGGAATGTTATGAATAGCGGCATTTGATATTGTGTTGCTGGCTGTACCCTCACTGAACTGAAAGACCAATGTATTCCTTAGTGATGTGACCTTTGACGGTTTTCAAAATGCGAGCTGAAATGGTGGTTTTATCCAGGCCGAGTGGCTCGGTTTGTTGGAGCATCGTCCCAAACTCCAAAAGGTCATGGGTTCGAGTCCCAAATCAGGGCACATAGCTAGGTTGTGGTTTGGTCCCCAATTGGGGTGCATACAGGAGGTCATCGATGTTTCTCTCTAAAATCAATAAAATGGTGGTTTTCTATTTACATCAAATTAGTGAAGATGCCGAGTTGCTGTGGCGTCTGGCGCGGGCGTCCCGGGACCTGGCCCAGCTTAGCGGAACCTCAGCGGAGGAGAAAAAGGCCCTGGTGTACGAGGCGCTGGAGTACGCGAAGCGGGCTCTGGAGAAGAACGAAGCGAGCTTTGCGGCCCACAAGGTGAGGCGCCTGAGGTCGCAGCGTCCGCCTCGTCCGGGCCGCTGTCTGCTGACCGTTGTCCCGGGTTCACACGGTAGGAGAGGGGCTAACGACGAGCCTTCCTTCCGTTCTCGAGCTCCTCTTCCGTGAGTGCCTGGCGAGCCACTCCCGGCGCGCACTGTGGACGCCGTGGGAGCAGTTTCACGGGTTCCCTGGATCTCAGCTCCCAGGAGTGCAGCACCTGACAGACGTTTTCTCATTTCCTCATGCTCTGTTGTCTGGGTCGCTTTCACACGTGACTCTGTAAGCTCTGCATTTCCTGCCTGGCCCAGCACAGCCTCCCAGTGGACCCTGGGAGAAAAGGCGTTTGGGCGTTGTGGATGAGGACGATGCTTGATCACGTCGGGCTGCCCCAGTGGAGCCGCAGGTCCCTCCTGTCTCCCCATCCCCCCAACACACACACACACACACACACACACACACACACACACACACACTGGTTTACTAGTATATTCAGGATAAAACAGATAGAAATACTTTAAATTTGTTGAGACTTCTTTTGTGGCCCAGAACCAGTCCATCCATGTTACAAATAAGATTTCATTCTTGTTATGGCTGAGTCATATTCCGTACAACCTCTTCTTTATCCATTTCTGTCTATTGATGGACACCTAGGTTGCTTCCATATCTCTTTTTTTTTAATATACATATTTTTTTTATTGATTTCCTAGAGAGGAAGGGAGAGGGAGAGATAGAAACATCAATGATAAGAGAGAATCATTGATTGACTGCCTCCTGACACTCCCCACTGGGGACTGAGCCTGCAACCTGGGCATGTGCTCTGACCAGGAATCAAACCGTGACCTCCTGGTTCATAGGTCAACACTCAACCACTGAGCCACACCGGTCGGGCTTCCTATCTTTTTGATGCTACTGTAATTGGAATTCTTTTCTGAATTTCATTTTCGTATTGTTCATTGCTAGTGTATAGGAATGCAGTTGGTTTTTGTGTATTGATTTTATATCCTGTAGCTTTGCTAAATTTATTTATTGTAGATTCTTTAGGGGCTTAGTATAGGATCATGTCATCTATAAAGAGAGAGAGTTGTGCTCTTTCTTTTCATTTCTCAATCTTGCCCGGTTTCCTAGCTAGAGCTCCCAGCACAGTGTGTGTGTGTGTGTGTTGGGGGGGAGGGAGCAATTCTTGTCTTGTTTCTGACTGTGGGAAGCTAGGAGGCTCACCTTGTCTCTCAGGTGTCTCTGTTGCCTACTGCATGGTATCTTGAGAGTCATTATTTCTTATATTTTGTCTGTTTTTGTGTTTTTTACTGTTTCAGGCAAGAAGTAAGTGTATTACCCCTTCTTGGCCAGAATATCCATTTGAAAGTTTTCTTCCTTTTTTAAATAATGTAAATTCAGTATCAACAATAGACATTTTGGAAATTTAGAAAAGAATACAGCCCGGCTGGTGTTGCTCAGTGGTTAAGTGTCGACCTATGAACCAGGAGGTCATGGTTTGATTCTCAGGGCACATGCCCAGGTTGCAGGCTCAATCCCCAGTAGGAGGCATGCAGGGGCAGCTGCTCAATGACTCTCTCCTCATCATTGATGTTCTAGCTCTCCCTTCCTCTCTGAAACCAATAAAAAATTTTTAAGAAAAAAGTACAAATACAGAAATAAAATCGCCATGATCACACCTCCTGCCATCAGCTCTTGCTAATTGATAATTCACTGTGAGTCACAAGATGCAGCCTCACCGGGGAGGAGGTTTACTGTGCTTGTAGGTGACAGTGGGTGCCTGAGAGAAGGGGGTTGTATTCCGAGCCCTGAGACCTGGGAGCAGGTCAGAACAGCGGGTGAGAGCCCGTGTGATCCTCCAGTCACTTGATTCGAGTCTGTCTATTGTGTGTAGAGGGGGTTGTGTGTGTGTTTTAACTCTTTGCGGTCGTTTGTCTACTCTCAGCCACCAAAGCTTTTTTACCGTTCCGGTCGTATGTCTGCTCTCAGCCACCACAGCAAGGAACCATACGAATCGTAACTCTATTCATTCATGTATCAGTTCATAATTTCTCTGAAAGCTCTTAAGTGTCTAAGCAACCTTGTCATGAACCAAAACATTGCCCTGAAAAATCGGAGATATCGAAACTCAATATTAACAAACGCAGTCGTTCCACATTCGCCATGCAAAACACCGTGGCGAGTCAGTCGCCTTTTGAGAGTGAAGAAATCGACAAGCTTTGGAGATACTTTACAGAATTTCAAATAAAGCTTTACAAATTATGTTTAACTGTAATTAGGCATTCTCGCTTGTTAAGATATTTCAAAATAATACTCCAAAATGGCAAAAAGAAAGTTACCGAAAGAAGTGTACTGCGAATCTGAAAGTAACGATGAAGAGTTTTATTTTGGCACCTTGAATACTGACTCTGACGTAGAAAGTGATAACGTTTGTAGTGATTCTAGTAGTGACGTAGTTCCAAAAAAGAATTAATAAATCTTGTTTATCCTTCATAATCTTGCATGTTATGTATCACTGCTCTTTCGATGGAAATTAATTCCGATCAGTATGACACCCATGTCCAAATTTAATACGACCACAAAGGGTTAAACAACACTTTTTTATTCTTATAAGCATTGAAAAATACAAAATTGCCGGGGTTCTTGTTCCAGCATTAAGAAGGATTCAGGAAATCTGGAGAAGGCTGATTAAATAGGAGTCCAGAGACAAAGCATAATTTTGAAAGGCATTTGGGGGTCAGAGGAACCTAGTTTAAAGGAAACTTAAGATCTCCTCATCTCAGGAACCCATGCTTTTTATTAACACAAATTGTCCTGAGGCGAGGCAGAAATATACACTTCAAAGGGTCAGGGTTTCATACAGAGGCATTGTCAGGATGGGGAGAATTAGCCTATGGCTATTCAGGTGTTTGGCCAGTAGGAGGCAATAACATGTAGATTAAAATGCCCTGAGCTGTGTGGCAGCAAACTATTTAATGCATCCTATTCAGGTTTGGGGAAATGCCATCAGCCATTCCCAGATTCAGCCCTGCTGTCATTCTAGAATTGGTCTCCGGCATCTCGCCCTTTTTGATTATTTAAAATTTAACAAGAATGTATGTTTTAAGATTTTTAAATTCAGTGGGAAGGACGGAGTTCTATCATGTCCCTTTAAATTGCTGCCAGGCATTAAAGGAATCAGTTTGCAGTGAGTTTCTTTTTGGGCCAACAGTTCTTAGAGTCCCAATTTCAATGTCCAACAGTTCTTATGTGTACATGTCAGCAATGATATTTCAGTTCTGGATGGTGGACAGAAGGTGGCAATGCAGGTCCAACCCTCTCTAGTTTGGTCCTGGGCAACCTGCAGCTACACACAGCTGCTGACTGCTAGCATGGCAAGGTGTCTTCATCTTCATTTCTGGACTGTTTCTCTTCTGTTCTGGGGCCACTGCTATTCTGTGGCTGGAGCAGTCCGGTCAGTTCCTCTCTGGGATCCATTGTTGCAGGAATCCACATGGGCTTGGCTCGACCAAAGGTTAATAAAGGAATCATTTTATAAATTAGAGTTGGGATCCTTTTAATTTTTGCCCAGTTTTCCTTTGGCTTATTTTGACACCATGAGTGTTTTTATGGGTGTCTTGCTATTAGCATTACAAGTGAAAAATAATTTTCAAAGTAAAAATTTAAAGCAATTAAGGCTTTTACTTACAGGGCATTATTCCACTATCCCCCCCTTTTTTTATTTAAATATTAGGAGACTTTTTGGAAATTTTGCAATGCAGTTTTGGTAACTTTTAACTTCAATTTCTTGTATAGAAATATGATCCATTGTATGTTAAGCAATTTTACTAGGAGATGAACCATCAATAAAAATTAGTTAATGCTTCAGGAACAGTTTCCTGTACAGTACAATTAAGTTTTCTTAAAAGTTTACTTCTAGCAATTAGCTAATTTAAGTTAATTTGAAATAAGGTTTATTTTTTTATTATTGTTAACTTTACTTGTCCTAGGTTATGGACAATACATGATAATAACTAAACTTCTATAATTACCCTTTGAGTAATTTTACATAAACTTTGTCAGGAACAACAAATGATTTACTTTTATTTTTCATGGCCGAATGTATTGACTTTCCATTGCAGTTTTCCAGATATTTGAAGGAAATGTTTTTTAATTTTCTTCCAGAATAATCTCTAGGCTATACTTAGAGGACTTAAAACAAGCTTTGGTCTTTCTTTTTTACAACAAGCAACCAGACATTGGTTGCTTTTTGTATGTTGATTGATAGTGCCAGGCCATGTCACATTAAACCACTTTCCTTACAATCATGCTGACTACTACTATAGTTATATTTGGTATTTTAACAACAATCTTTAGATTATCCTATAAATATTAGTGGAAGAGATTTCAAAATTTTAAAAATTTTGCCTTTTTATTATATTTATAATTATATTTTTAAGAGTATCCCTTTTGGGCTCATTTGCATATACAGAGGGATTATGGGAAGCCTCAGTAATTTAGAAAACTTTACTAGGATTAAATTGTTTATAAAAATACTGGCTTCTCATATAACTTAATTTATATGAGACCTTTATTATATTTTAAAAGCTAATTTATTAAGTAATTTAGGTATTTTTATTAAAAAAGCAAAGCAAATAAATTTAGTAAACTTATACGTCTGATTCACAAGGCACAAACACTGCCCCACCTCCAGCCTAATTTAAAATGCAGGCAGCTAGGAGCTTTTGTTTGCTTTATTCTGTCTTAAAATCCTGCTGTTGGATTTTAAGAAATATTTAAGCTACTTTATTTTGTCCTCCTTAGAGGCCAAAACCTTCATAACATTTAAGATGTATGTATATAAGTAAAATATATTCATTAATTTTTATTTGATAAAGCTTTCCATGTGATTTCAAGTATATTAGATTGGCTTAATTAAAAAATATTTCCTTTAAGAAGAGAGAACAAACTTTTTGAATCACCCTGGGCCCTTGGAGTTTTCCAAAAAATCATCCCTTGGTTATAGCCTTGAAATTTAACTGGAAAGACCATCAAATATATATGTATATATGATTTAAAGATTATATATATTTTTTATAATTATTAAAAGGTATCAATTAAATTTTAACTGGTTTTTATATTAAAAATTTGGTTGAGATCACAGAATTAATCCTCTTTTTTAATTAGACCAATGTTGAAATTTTACCACAACTATATGATTTTTGCCAATTTAATTTAACTTGAACTTTAAACTCTTAGCTGGCAAGTCAAATATTTAACATTTCTTTAAATTAAAAACACCTTATATATTTATATTTTTAAATATGTTTTATTGATTTTTTTACAGAGAGGAAAGGAGAGGGATAGTCAGAAACATCGATGAGAGAGAAACATTGATCAGCCGCATCCTGCACACCCCCGACTGGTAATGTGCCCGCAACCAAGGCACATGCCCCTGACCAGAATCGAACCCGGGACCCTTCAGTCTGCAGGCCAACGCTATCCACTGAATCAAACCGGCCAGGGCAACAGCTTATATTTTTAAGAATAAACTTTAAAAATACAAGACACAATCAATTAATAGATTTAATTTTGTCTTCTAGATTTTTCATGAGGCAAATTTAGATTAATATTTCAGTATTTTGTCATTTCAAAAATATCTAGATATATTATTTTATTTTTTAATTCAGCAAGCTTCCAAAGTTTCAAATTGCCAGTGACTGGAAGCAGGACCGTGCAGATGTGGGAGGAGGCAACGCCCAGAACAAAGGACAAGGAAGTAAGATGATAGTTGATCTCGGATTTTTCGAAATTCATACTCAGCCCCTCACCATGAATCACTACAGTGTTGTGTTGACGACCATCCTAGAGACTCGCTGTTCTCTGCCTTGTCTAGGACAGTGGTCGGCAAACTGCGGCTCGCGAGCCACATGCGGCTCTTTGGCCCTTTGAGTGTGGCCACAAAGTTTCAATCGCACTGTATTTGCGTGCCCGCATGTGGTATTTTGTGGAAGAGCCACACTCGAGGGGTCGCAGTTTGCCGACCACTGGTCTAGGAGCACACAGGGCCAGCTTCTCCTTGAGCTCCTGAGGCCGTCCACTTCTCCGTCTGTCCCAGTGTATTGGGTACGGTGTTTATGTGCAGTAACTTGTTGAATGAGGAATAAATACTCCGTTTTACCTGTGTTGAATGGACCAGTATTAAGCGTTGTTATTCTCACATCTGTTTTCTGTTTTTAGTGGTGTGCCATCTGCATTAGTGACGTCGGCGATTACGAAGGCATCAAGGCTAAAATCGCAAATGCCTACGTTATCAAGGAGCATTTTGAGGTACCAGTGAACTGGGCAGGTGTGGGCTTTCTGGGTGGTTGGTTCACTGTTCCGGCAGCTGATCAGACTGCCTCAGACTTTGTGGCCTTGGAGAGGCGGTGGGCTCAGGTCTGTGGGCAGCACCCGTGCTCTGTTCTGGGGTGCAGCTGAGCTCCCGCGGGCTGTGCTCACCTGCTCCACGCAGGGATGGGTGCACAGGGGGCCTCTCGTCTCCACTGGTTTCTGTTCCTTTATTGTATGATTGCTGGCTTCCAAGAGTGGGCGGCCCAGGGAGAAAGTCCGGTGTGCAAACCTGCCACACACCTGGTAATACCCCGTCAGCCCACATAAGTCATGTGGCGAAGCCAGAGTCTGTGGGGCTCACAGGCTAACAGTCTAGCGTCGCAGCCCCTGCCTGGGGACAGCACTGTGTACGCTGTGGCCTCTGGGTGTGCTCACATCTCCCTGAAGTTAGTGCTCGCATCACCATAAGTGCTTCCTTGGCTGCCCCGGGCTCTCCACGAATCTGTTCCACCTGACACTGGCCCTGTTGCAGCATGTTCGTCTCTTGCGTGGTATTCTAGACCATCTCGGAGCTACAAAGGAGGCACAGGCGGGGAAAGCACGGGCAGGGATAATGTTAGGTCGGCTGGGCAACAGATGTCTGAATTTTATGGTTATAGACTCAGCTTCTAGATTTTTTTAATGACTAGTTGACCAGAACATTGGATGGCAAGTCAAGAGACCTAGTTGCTTCTTCAGGCTCAGTAATATGTGTGTGCACACGTGTATATACACACGTGTCTATCCATTTCAATTTAATAGGTCTTTTTCACATTTTAAGTCTTAGAAATCAGACAGCATTGTGTAGTCAGTGGTATCTTATACTTCCTTTGTAGTCTTAGTGGTACGTAAGATAATGTTGTGGTGTCTTAGATTCAGTGACTATGGCATCTTGCCTAATGCCGCATCTCAGTTACTCTGTGCCTTGGTGTGTAGAAATACATGACAGGTAACTGCCAACGTGAATAGTGAAAAATCGCAGAAAATATATTAATGTATATTACTCTAAACTTCGAACATGAAGGCTATAATATTTTAAAATTCAATGTTTTTTATAAGCTTTCAAATGTATATGTGTTCAGTGTGTTTTAAAATGACAGTGTTTACCATTTATACTATAGTTTCAGATCCCATATTTACCTAAGTCAGAGGAGTGCCTGTCTTTATTTGACTGGACTTAGATTAAGCTGGAGGGTTTGCTGGGAGAAGCCCGTCCGCCACCTGTGAGAGGTTGAGCTCTAGTGCCCAGGAATCGGGAGGCTAACCTCTCTCTACACCTGCCCTGCCCTTGGCGGGTGAGAAAACAGTGATTTACGTGGCGTTGGCAGGGCTGGCTTTCCAGCGGGACTCCGGCAGGGAAGGAGTGTAGAGTAGAGGCTGTAAATACTTCCAGTTGTGCTTTGCTATAACTCATGCAACCATGTTTATGGAAAAGCACATTTTCAATCCGCGCTGCGTCTTCCCCGTGCTATTGAGCCGGAGTTCCGCCAGGTCACACTTGTTAGCCTCCTTCTGTGACTGCTGCTGCCACCGGCCGCGCTGTGAGGGATGATGCCAGGACCCAAGAAAAGGAAACAGTGGTGACGGGAGACACTGCTGTGCCAAGCACCTTCTGTGACTTGCTCATTTCATTGTCACAACTCTATTGGGAGGTGTATTATTGTCTCAATTCTCTGAAAGAGCAAACCCAGGCAGAAATAGAGACACCTCCCAAGGCCAAGACGTTAGGAGGCATGAGCTGTGATTGCGACCCAATAGTCTGGCTCAGAGCCCACACTGGTAACAGTGCAAAGATTTGAAAATGTGTGTCGCACGAACTCCTGACGGAAGCGATAGTGTGGGTGCACAGAAAAGCATACGCTAGGGAGTCCCAGTTTTTAAAAAGGGTCTTTTATTTTTAATGGCACTACATTAACCTCTGAAATTTCCTTAGCAGTTTTCAACAAAATAACGTATCAAAGGAGTACTTTCGTTAAAGTTATTGTCATTTATACTTTACATTAATTCACACAGGGCTGTCACGTGGTAAATAGAAATGAGGGACACTTTCCTGACATGTTTTACCTTGTGCTTCCTCAGTAAACAAGTAAAATTCTTCTTGTTTATAAAACAAATGCTTTTCTCATTTCTTGTTAGAAAGCAATTGAATTGAACCCTAAAGATGCGACTTCGATTCACCTAATGGGTATTTGGTAAGAAAATTTCTTTGAATAAATATTTCAGTGGTACGTAGTGTGATCTTATTTTGTAGTGTTTAAAAAAGCAAGATGTCAGCTATTTTAAAATGCTGCTTGGCAGTCAGGAGTGCTTGCTTAACCATTAAATCACCCAGCAGCTGTGCCTGTAGTTAGGAAATACAAATGTGATTGTGATCTCGTCTGACGTCGTTATTCAGATCATTTAGCAACAGGTGCAGTGGTCCCCTCATCCGCGGGCGCACGCCCAGGGCCCCAGCGGCTGCTGACGCCGCAGGTGGTGCCCAGCCCTGAGTGTGCGCCCTTCTTTACTGCACACGCCCTCTCACCCGTGGCGGCTCCACGGCCTCTCAGGCTGTTACCAGTAGTCACCCCTGTTTACATGTGATCACAAGCCCCCCCCACTCGATGGAGCAGTGTCAGTCAGTCCCTGCATAACTTGGGGTGGAAGTGAGCCTCTGAGGTGATGTCCAGTACACGCTGCTTAAACAGGCAGCACCAGCGTCCTGTGTGTCTGATAAGAAGCTTGATTGTCTTGAAGAGAAAGTCAGTCAGTTCGATGCATGAACGTTTCTTTACTTCCCCAGGTGCTACACGTTTGCTGAAATGCCTTGGTATCAGAGAAGAATTGCCAACATGCTGTTTGCAGCCCCTCCCAGCTCCACCTACGAGGAGGTGAGTGCTGACCTCCCGGGGTGGCACTCGCAGGGCTCCCTCGGGACTTGTCCAGGCAGTCACTCGGCCTTCACTGTGTCCGTGACTCTGGGTCGATTTCTCTAGTGGAGGCTTGTGATGCCCGCGGCAAACAGCTGCCTCCATTTTCTGTTTGAAACTTGTGCCAGGTGAATCCCAAGTAGGGCAGGAAGCACAGCGCCTGCTCCTAGCAAGCTGTCGGGACATGTTCTCTGTACGTCATTTCCCTGCCATGCCAAAGAAAGCGCAGCTTGGCATCGATCACTTTTTTTAAGAACATTTTTTTTATTGATTTCAGAGAGGAAGGGATAGGGAGAGAGAGAGAAACATCAGTGCTTGATCAGCTGCCTCCTGCCTGCCCCCAACTGGGGATTGAGCCCACAACCCGGGCATGTGCCCTGACCGGGAACCAAACCGTGACCTCCTGGCTCATAGGTGGATGCTTAACCCACTGAGCCACACTACCTGGGCTCCATAACTTTTTTAAGTGCTGTTGAAAGAATGTTGAGGGGGATTTATGGGCAAACGTTTTGGGTTTGCTTGTCAAAACATGTGCAGAGTGAGGAAACAGGCCACTGAAATGGCTTTCTGAATACTAGTGTCATAGTGAGCCTGTTTCTTTCTGGAAAGCGGTAGTGGGATCCGAGGTAAGGCACACTGAGGTGTAAATTACACAGCTGGGAAATACCTCTGCTATTAAGAACAGTGCATTCTAAGAGAAAAGGTAGCTCTGCTCTAACAAATCGGCTTTTAAGAAATCAGTTTAAGTGAGTCATAAAGAATTAACCCTTTTAGACTCACAGTAGCATTTTAGATAGGAATTTCAGTAATAAAGAACTTTAAAAACTCCCTGGTACAACCAGTGTGTCACTGAGGAAACGCAGCTTTCCACTTTGTCTAGTTTTCAGGGTGTTCCCTGCTGGGACTGAAGAAGAGAGAGGAGAGCGAGCTGCACGCGGCCTCCTTTCTCTGCGTGAGGCTGTGCTGGGACCTTGGGGCTCGAGGGCCCATGTGCTCTGTGCTCAGGGCCTTGAGTGCTATGTTACGCTTACTGTTGGTGATTGGGCCGTTATTTTAAGGGGTTTTCATCTACTTCCTCGCTTGTATGTAAAATAGGAATAGAGTTTGAGAAGATTTTTAAATATTGAATCTATTTTAATCCTTTTCATTATGTTTGCATTCTTTGTGTTTTTACAGGCCTTAGGCTACTTCCAAAAGGCAGAGCAAGGTAAAATATTTTTTATTTCAGATACTAATATAGTTAAAATTATGTGAATACTTTATATGTAACTAGAGGCCCAGTACATGAAATTTGTGCACAGAGGGGGAGGCGTCTCTCAGCCCGGCCTGCATCCTCTTGCAGTCTGGGACCCCTCAGGGGATGTCCGCCCTCCGGCTTAGGCTCTCCACGAGGATTAGGCCTAAGCCAGCAGTTGGACATCCCTCTCGCAGTCCAGGAATCCTTGCTCCTTACCGCCTGCCTGCTCGCTGCTCCTTAGCACTGCTGCGGAGGTGGGAGAGGCTCCTGCCACTGCCACCACCGCTGTGCTTGCCAGCTGTGAGCCCAGCTTCTGGCTGAGTGGCGCTCCCCCTGTGGGAACAGCTCCTGCGTTGAATGTCTGCCCCCTGGTGGTCAGTGTGCATCATAGCAACCGGTCGTTCTGGTTGTTCTGCTGTAATGTTCGCTTAGGCTTTTATTATATAGTTAGGAATTTTAAAACAAAGATCCTTTATCCTGACACACCTTTGTACTGGGCTTTATCAGACAGTCTTTAAAGGTTTTATTCACTTGAGTAAGGTGTAGGCCCCGCTGCCCTGGCGTGTGCTCAGCTGGTTGGAACATGCGCCATGCACCAAAAGGTGGCAGCTTGGATTCCCAGTCAGGGCTCATGCCCAGGTTGCTGGTTTAATTTCCTGATCGGGGCATGTAAGGGAGATAACCGATCGATATCCCCCTCCCCCCCTCCCCTTTCTCTAAAGTCAGTAAGAAACAAATCCTTGAGTGAGGATTTAAAAATGAAATAAGGAGTGGGCCTGCTGCTGGTCCTGAGGCTCTGGCTGCACGCCCGACTTGGCACCTGGTTCACCGGAGTTTCATCCCGGCCGCCTGGCCTTCCGTGCCTCTCGCTCTGAGGAAATGGCAGCCTCCACACACACACTGCCCCACTGTCCTATGTTTATCCTTTTTGTTAATGTATCTTTTTGTTGAAAGTATTACAGATGTCCCCCTTTCTGTGCCCCCATTGGCCCCCTCCACCTCACACTCTTCCCCTCCCAGGCCTTCTAAGTTAAAACCACAGAGGTCAGGGACACATAGCATGTTACCAGATACACCAAAAAAATGCAAGTGTATTTCTACAAAACTTACTCAGAAAATTAGGTTTGCGGGGCCTGCTCGGAGGACTTGTTGAAGGCTCTCAGGACAGCAGAGCAGAGAAGCAGCTTTCGGAACAGTTGTCGGCATGTCTCCGTCTGTCACACAGCTGCTCTGGCCGCTACAGCCTCTGCCCACCTCCTCATGGGTTTTTCCGTCTCTGAACAGGGCCTAGGAGTGAAGTTTCCTGGAGGGCGTTAGTGGGGAGGTTTGCTGGGACTGAGGAAACCGTGGGCTTACTCTCCTGAGCTAAAATAATCCCCGGAGCGGCCGTCTCCGCGTTTTACCCTGAAGACCCGTGAGGCGGCCTTTCCTGCTGGCCATGTCTGGGCTGGAAGTCTCCTCTCTCCTCGTACTTTACCTTCCCCGCCAGGGCCCTGCCGCCGCGGAGTGCGCTCGGTGCCTCAGGCGACCTGCAGGGAAGGTGGGGCTGGCCGGCCTATTCTGGGCCGCTTTGCTGAGCGAGAGAGGAAGGAAGGAGTGTGGGTCACGGGAGGAAGTGAGCACAGTCGCGGGCAGATGCCCCTAAGTCTGTGCGAAGGAAGTAGGACAACGGGGTCAGGAGCAGGAAGAAGTGGGATGTGAGCACCGAGGGCCTAGGTGAGGGAACCTGTAAGGAATCCCAGCTTTCATTGGTAGACGTGGTGCTGGGGGTTCCCTCAGCAGGACGGGTCTCCTTTTCCTGCCCACCCTGCTCCACCGCAGCCCGTGCAGCCCCGCGAGGGAGCGGCTCTTCCTGTGTCTCCTCGCACTTTACAGCTCTCACCTGTTGGCGCCGTCTTCCCTGCTCAGCACATTCATCGTGCTCCTGTTTCTCTTGCCTTTTCATTATAAATTCCCAAAGAGCAGAGCTTGTGTTTGATCTGTGCTTAGGGGTAGCCCCACCCAGCACAAGCTGGTCTGGCGTGTACTGTGTGTGTTGTCATGACTTCACGCGTGCTGAGTGCATGTTAGGTTCTAGCTTGTGAGGTGAGCAGGGAGCAGGCGCTGGGAGAAGGCCCTGTGCTGGGAGCCTGGACCGGCGCCTGCAGAGAAGAGGCCGTGAGAGAGCCACACCCCGAGGTGCTCCGGATTGGCTGTGGCACTGTCTGGCGGTAGGAACAGGTGAACAGGAGGTTCCCGGTTGGATAGTCATTTATTCACCACAGGTAACTGGAATTCAGACCCCCAACAGGAAGCCTGTCGGGGGCGTGTGGTAAAAATAAGAGCAATACAATTGTGCCTGAGATAAATTTTTCTTTCTTGTGAACAGTGGATCCAAACTTCTACAGCAAAAACTTGCTTCTCTTAGGAAAGACATACTTGAAGCTACAGAACAAAAAGCTCGCTGCGTTCTGGCTGCTGAAGGCCAAGGACTATCCGGCCCGCACCGAGGAGGACAAGCAGGTGCGCCCGCAGCGGCGGGAGGCGGGAGGCGGGAGGCGGGAGGCGGGAGGCGGGAGGCGGGAGGCGGGAGGCGGGAGGCCCAGCCACGCTGTGATGCAGCTTGTTGGAAGCACTGACATTTGTGCCAAGTTCTGCACAGCAAATGCTTAGTTCCTATAGGCATGTTACGAATTCCTTGCTGCAGTCCTGAGTCACTCCTGTGTGACAAACAGGCGGGGGGAGGGGGGTGTTCTGTGGAAGTCTGAACGCCTCCCCAGGCACTGCCCGACATTCTGTCCCGACGACCTGCCGTCCTGGGTGTGGACACAGAAACTGCAGTCCACGGTGACCCCGAATTCCACAAGCTGATCTCTGCTGTGCCATCTGTCTTTTCGTTTTAGATACAGAGAGAAGCCGCACAGTTGCTCGCAGAGTTCAGTGGCAAGAACTGAGCGTTTCAGAGACGCAGCGCACGACACCTAGGGTGTTGCCCTCCAACCAACTGTACACGTGTGAACATGACTGGTCTTGGCTCTCAGTGCCAATGACGTGACCATGTGACAACTGAAATACACAGATTCTTCACCAATAACAAGGCAGAAGCAGTAACTGCTGTGAGGTGGTGGCGGTGTCGCGTGGTGGGGGGCTGGTTACTGTGCGTCGGGTACCAGCGTTCCAGGCATGGCATTTGAGAACCAATCACATGGGATGGAGGGGCACGTTTCCAGTTGGTGGCTCCAGCTGAGACCCTGCAGAGAAGGGGCAGTGGGGTGAGGAGGTTGGGAGTTGGGGTGCTAGGCATCAGTCTCTGTGCATGCTGGGACTTGGTCTCACAGGGGTGGTCTGTGACAGGACAGAGCCCAGGTCTGTTTCCTGATGGAGTAAAAAGAACACAACTCAAGGGAGGAATGGGACATGTTTAACCAGAGGCAGACGATGCTGTGCCCTCGGGCTGGTGCCCGGCACTGTCGCTGTTTGTGAGAAGGTGCAGCTTGAATGAGGGTCCATGGGTGACTCCCCGAGGTTAGGGGTGGTGCCCCTGTGACTGGGGCCTGCGGTGCTCATGTGTGCTCTCAAACACGAAGGGAAACAGTGGACTGCATCTCTCCGTGTGCGGTCACATGTAGATTATGCCTCTGTGTGTCTATGTGATCACATGTAGATTCTGCCTCCGTGTGTGTGTGTGTGTGTGTGTGTGTGTGTGTGGTCATATATATTCCTCAACCTTGAATTAAGTGCACACGACGTAGTTCATCCCGAACACTTCATCATACAGACCCCTTCACAGTCCATTACCACAGCTAGAACCTTAACCCAATCCCCCCTCATCTGATACCCAGACCTTTAAGTTTCCTCAAATGTCACAATGTCTTACAGTTTTTAAAGCCAGGATGCAAATGTCACACCTTGCATTTGATTTCCCACCTACATTTTGTGAAATCGGAAACACTCCCATCTTTTTTCTTAGCAGTGACTGTGTGAAGTGGCCAGGCCAGCAGTCTTAGATTGTCCTTGTTCAATGGACCTTACGGAACCTACTTTGAGAACCAGTGGTCCTGTGCCCTTCACGCCCGGTTGGTTGTGTATGTTGGATCTTCTCCGTCCAACGTTATTTACACTTTCGTTGCAGTGGCTCTGAGGCTGCTTTCTGAAGACGAGCCCTTGTGTGGGATTAGCAGGTGAGCCGTGGGAGGCGAGGCCTGGGCAGACTGCCCTCTGCGAGTGGTCTCTGGGAAGTGAGGTACTGCTCAGTAATAAAGCCTTTTGCTGCGGAGAAGTCTGTCTGCTGATGTTCTGTAGAGCTTTCAACTATTGTTTTCTTTGTGCAAACTAGTGCAGAGGCTGTGTCTGCCTCGCGTGCCCAGTGTAACAGCGAGTCTGCCCGCCCGCTGGGCACTGAGGGAGACCGCCTGCCTGCACTCACAGAGCTCCCTGCTCTGTGCGTCTGCCTCGCGTGCCCAGTGTAACAGCGAGTCTGCCCGCCCGCTGGGCACTGCGGGAGACCGCCTGCCTGCACTCACAGAGTCCCACTCGGCGCCCTCCCCGACTTGTGCTCTAGCTTTGTCATTTCAGGAGATGGGCTTTGTTCACTCACAGAATTTCTTTGAGATCTGTCCAAATCCAGTCAGTGCTTCCTTTCCTTTCATTGACTATATTTCATTGTCTGGTTGTTCCCGTTCATGTAACCTAACCCCTTGAAGGCATCAGGCCATGGGGGTCTTTGGTGCTGTAACCTTAGGGACCCACATGGCTCTGGGGTAGAGCTCAGCTGTGTGGTTGCTGGGCCCCGGCTGGAGCCAGAGCTGTCTCCTCCCTCGGGACTAAGGGGGCTCCCTCCCCCAGGACGAGGCACTTCCCGGCTCGGTCCTGTACACCTTCTGCCTCTTCCTTTTGACTCTGAGGAGACTGATGCCCACCCTTCCCTCAGGTCAGACCTCTACCTGCTTCCGGACCCAGATGTCCTCCCTGGTGGCCCTGCCTGGGGCTCCTTCCTTCCCCTCGTGGGCGGAGGAGTGCGCATTCTGTCGGGGCGGGTGGTTAGCGACCTCCCTGCAGACACATTCCCTTTTGAGGCTGACAAGAATCTGAACTTGCAAAGGGCCTGCTGTTCTGTGAGAACCTGAATGCCTCAACCTCTTGTTGGCAGTTTCCCTCCTGTTGACGTGGGTGGAATTCTGTGGGAATCTGTCCGACTCCCTCCTCTCTCGAAAGCAAGTGCGTCATCACAGCAAGGGAAACAAGAAAGCCCACCGTGGAGCCGAGGAGGGAGCTGGGCCCAGTGAGCACTGCAGCGCCCGTGTCGCCTGTCGGCCTGTGCCCCTGGCTAACATCGGGCGAGGAGCGTTGCCATGTAGGAGATGCCACGTTTGGACAGTTTTTCGGTGGCATTTTTTGCTTTCGTGTGGTGCTCACTTTAGCCCTGTGTTGGCTGTGTGCCTGGACATCACTGGCCTTTGGTGAGGGCCATGGGTTCATGTGACAGATGTCCTTCGCTTGGCAGGAACTGTCTGACAAGAGGGGGCAGCTTGTCCAGAGGAGCCTTGGGAGGGGGCTCTGCTGGGTCTGGACAGGCCACCTCCCCAGAGGCCTCAGGGTTGGCTGTGAGTTGGGTGCAGTGAGAGCAGTGAGCACAGTGGGCGGCGTAAGGAGCAGCGCTTGAGGACGGGGGTGGGGGGGGGGGAGCCTCTGTTGTGTACACGGTCATGGTGAGGGCGGGGAAAGGAGTCTAAGCAGCCACGTGGATCACTGCCTTTATTGCATCTTTACTGTGAGTTTTGAAAAAATGCAGAACACAATCTAATATATAGAAAAATAAAATTTTGGCAACACAAACTGTTTAGGGAAATTAAATTGTATACTAATATTTTTCATATGTACTCAGCAGTGAAATATATTAACATTCTAAGGTGTCACTTCCGTGGTTATAAAAAATTTTAAGTTAATTTACAGTGCATATTGAAATAATACAAATTTAAATTTTTGTATTAATAAGGAAGCCCCCGTTTGCTAAAGTAGCATTAATGTCATTCACATCAGATTTTAATTTGTTATACATGTTTGTAGTTCAGCAAATGCCCTTGATAATGAAAAATAATTAAAAAGTATTTACTTAGGACAAAAATAATGATCTATATAGAAAGGGGGGAAGGACAAAAGACTTTTTTATCTGCTTATGTAATTCAGATACATAGAATTTTTCATCAATTTTCAAGGAATGGAGATATTAAGACACTAATAGGAAATCATTAGACTCATTAGTTTCAAGTCAGATGCTCACAAACTCTTCCATCCGTATGGTTTTAGGAACCAAAACTATGAGCACAAATAAAAGTGGGAAAGTTCACATTACCCTTTGTATGTCCCTTAGGATCAAATTGCATCAATTTTTTATGAATTAAACTTAAAGCCCATCACATTTTTAAAAATAGTGCAGGCGTGCCAGCTCCTTTAGTCCCACAGATCCCAGCACCTGGAGGAGTACGCACACACCTCCAGGCCGTCACTGGGTCTGGTCAGGGGACTCAGTTAAGTGGTGTCACTCACACTGCGATGCGGCGCGGTGAGCACTCCACTCGCATGTAATTGGAACGGACGGACGGGCTCCAGCACCGTCTTCAGAACAGCCAGCAGCACAGTTCACATCCTCAGATCTGGCCTCGGCCTCGGCACCTTCCTGAACCCCACACCATGCGGAGATGTCACGGGGGGCAGAGCTGAGGAGGAGCGTCCAGACATGGGCAGGAGCTGGCGTGTCGCCGAGCAGCTCTATAAAACTAGAGCCGCTGCAGCCCGCTGACGTAGATACTCATTTCTAGTAAAGTCTCTCACTTCCAAATTTAAGGGAGATCGTCTTCCTGGTCTGTCAGTTCAAGGGAACAATAAATAAAGTAGAAAAGGAAGAGTTCTTTTGCATATTCTGTGCGAGAACGGAACCATTATATTTGCAGAGGTGCGGACCCAGAGCCTCCGGCCACAGCTCCTCTATTCTTGTCCAAACCCCTCGGTCTCTTCTATGGCAAAAAGCAGCTTTTCCTTCAGTTGCTCGTAACTCTTATACGGTGGCAGGTCCAAGCGATTGAAACTGGACAGACAGAACCAGATTATTCAGTCAAGTGAGCTGAGGGTCTAGCACAGTGTCCCTGAAGCACATTAGAAAAGGACAGGGTGGCCAAGTGTACGACACGGACCTCATGTATTAACACAGACACCGTCTGACAGCGGTCTGTTCCCTTCCAGTCCACATAGGCTGGCCCTGCAGTGGCCCTGCCTGCGTTTCCGCCCCCTTCCCCCTCTGCCCTGCTCCGCTCCCAAGTCACCTCATGTTTGCAGTTGCTTACGTCAGGGTTTGCAAACAGCCCTTGTACAAAACATGTGCTTCCTGCGTCTCCACAGCCCACTGTCCATCAAACTCTGGCAAGGCCCTGCGAGGGTCCTGCCCCGGCCGCTGTCACCGCCTCCCTAGCACTGCTGCCTGGCTGTTGTCTGTGCACCTTTCCCAGGAGCGGACAGGAGCAGGAGGAGGAGCCCGTCGGCCTGTGTGTGCGCAGTAGCTGCTCGCCCGCGGGCTCAGGCAGGGCCATGCTTCCCAGGCGCTTAGCCAGAGGCCGAGCTGTGCTCTCTGCAGGGCGCTGCATCCTGGTCTGTTCTCAAAACTGAACTCCGCCTACGCTAATGAGTCAGCAATGCTAATGGGTCTTACATGTAAAAAAGCAAAACACTGGCTTCCACCTTCCATTTAGGATTCAACTTACCACGTATGGCTTCTTGGTAACCAAGTGTCTTTCCCAACTTTTTCAATGCAAAATTTTTGAGGCCCGTTACTTCCTAAACCAGAAAAATAAGACAAAATTTATCTGGTCCTTTAAACCTTTCGGTGTTGCAACTAGTTATCTAACAGAACATGTCACGTGGTCACGCGGGTGATGGAGCAAACTTCACATCTGCACAAAGACCAGGATCTAGAGGCCTGCTCCCTCCCCCGCCCGCGCACGCCCTGTGACAGGCCCTGTGACAGCGCCCGCAGGCAGCACTCACCCATGAGCTCGGCGAAGCCTCCCAGGGGCAGGCGGCAGGTCCCCGTGACGAACTGCAGCAGGCGCATCCTCACCTCATTGTCCGTCTCCTTCACAAACTAACAGGTCAAAGTTAATGTAAAGTAAATTCCAGATTACCTTCAGTAATGAACGTAGTAGATCCTTAAAAATTATTCCCGAATTTCTTCCAGAAAATTAAGAGTGAACTTCAAGCCCAGCCCAGCACTCAGTGGCTGAGTGTGGACCTAGAACTAGGAGGTTATGGTTTGGTTCCTGGTCAGGGCACATCCCTGATTGCAGGCCCAGTGTGGGGTGTGCAGGAGGCAGCCCATCAGGGATTCTCTCATGGATGTTTCTCTCTCTCCCTCTCCCTTCCTCTCTGAAATCAATAAAAATACATTTCAAAGTATTTTTAAAAAATGAACTCTAAGAATAAGAAAATTTAACTCAAGTTGGTTCAAAAGATAAGTGATAAAAGTGGTTGCAGCATTTACCGCTTATTAGGGCTGGCGCTGTGCTAGCAATACTACAGAGACATGGAAGCTTAGAAACGCCCTCACGGGACCCAGGTTTTTCCCCCTCCGAGGGGAGGTCCTGCCGCACAGCGCCATGTGCTTCTGGGGAGTGCAGCCCTCAATACTGGGAGCGGGTCCTCCCGTTAGCATCTCCACCGCACTCGCCAGACAAGGCCCAGAGGCAAAATGATGTGTCCTCCTCCAACACCAGGAAGGGACAGGAGTAACCTCTGAACCACGGCCCTGCCGGTTCGCAACCACTTCCTCCCAACACCGATCCCCCTTTGTCCTTCAGAATGGGAAACCCAGAATGATCTAGTTCACCAACCACAGAGCAGCAAGGTGCGGCCACCCCTCTGAGCTGGTCTCACCAGAGGTGGGAGCAGACACGTGTCAATCCAGCCACTGTGTGGCCGTGCACAGCTGTGTGGCCGACATACTCATCAGACAAGGAACCGCTGTGAGCAGCTCTGGCGTAAACCTCGCACTGTCCCCGACACCAGCCCCATCCAGGAAGCAGTCACGGGGCCTTAGGAAGCCTGGGCTCAGTCCTCAGGCCTAGACGACAGGCGCAAACCAACGGCTGGAATGAGCCTGAGGGATGACCAGGGCCACCTGGCGCTCAGGGCAAGGGTCACAGGGGCAAGGGCAGTCGCCTCCTCAGCCTCAGCTGCCTGCTCTCATCCCCCAGGCTCCTCTGCAGGAGGGTCCTTTGAGCCAAACACTACCACCCTCCCCCCAGCCTCTGCACACTGTCTCCAGTGTCCCTGTCCCCCTGCACTGAGGAGCCGCTCCAGGGCAGAGCGCTGAGAACAGGCAAGTTAATTTGCTCAGCCCCCTCCCCACACCCTCAGGGTCACCTCTGCGGAGTGTGCCAATCACGCTGCAACAAATGCTCTGGGAGGTGCCATTGTGCACGTCAAAATGTATCTTTAAGATCAATTTCTACAAGTGTCCACGTCTGCAAGTATTGAGCAGTAAACACGTGACCCAATCCCTTAGGACAGTCTTTCTCTAGTAACACAAGCACCAGGGCCGGAGCAGGACAGCAGCCCAGTCTGGGGCTCGGTGAAGTCTGTCCCGGTGCCGACACTTTGTATTTTGAAATGCACACAAAACAAAAGTCTATTCAAGATCAGGACGTGGGACGTGGATGCCCGAGCCGAGGGGAGAGCCCCCTGCCCTGTGGGCGCTCTACTCCGAGCACACGGTCACCTAAGTGTCCCCAGACTGTCTCATAACCACCTCCTGCGCTCACAGAACCTGGAGGAGACTGAAGTCTGACGGGCTCCAGCACCGTCACAGAGACTCGGGGCCTGTGACTCACTCATTCTCACCCAGGACACTGCCGGCCAGCTTGACCGCATGGTTGCACTGGCCACGTCTGAAGCCAGCTGCAGTTAAACCAGTTTCACCAGAACACACCCCGAAGACCGTTTTAGAAAGGTAAGCAGTCACCTGCCAAAACCAGACGATCTGCTTGCTGTTGCGGGTGTAGTGCCGGTACACGGTGTTCCTCTGCCAGTCGGACAGGTCCACCTCCTGCATGCCACACAGCATCACCTGGGGGCGAGGCTCCGTCAGGCCACGGACATGCCGCAGCCTCGCGGCATTTTACCCGGCAGCGTCTGCACGAGCTTAGCCGTGCTGACTGAGCCAGAGCAACTTCAAGAAAACAGTCAGCTATGCTTGCAAGGGCACCTCCACTATTGTCAACACCCTAAATGAGGGGCCCAAGTTATTGATGAGTTTCAAACAAATTTCTGCTTTCTTAAAATTTATGCTCTTATTTCCTTAAAAACACACTGTTATTCATTTCTGCAGGCAAGAGCCGGCAGACAGGAAGCAGAGGGTGCTAGGGCTGGGGAGCGTGAGTATGGAGGTGTTTAATGGCTGTTGGTTTTTCAGGATGGAAGTTCTGGCTTTCTGCTGTGTATATTGTGAGCATGTGAACACTGACCAGTGGCCGAGATGGCAGGTCTGAGTTGTGCTGGCAGGCTTCGAACAAGTCTAAGTGCAGCTGAGGCCGCTAGGGACTCATGACTTTAAATCGGAGCCGTGGGCCCTCCCGCAGGCCTTTCTTCCCCAGCTCCAGGCCCGTCAGTGGGCAGGAAGGAGAGCCGAGGCTCCGTCCGTCAGTCACTTCTGGCGAGGGGGGCTGAAAGGGTCCGCGGGTCGAAGGTGAGGGCTGGGTGCGAGTCTCAGCTGTGTCCCTAACCCTTGCTGGGTCTTGGCCGAGACATCACCACTTCCTTCCTGTGCAAAGCATTGGCCGAGATGAACTCGACACGTCTCCGCTGGTAGAGATTCAATAGTTCTTTTTTGGGGCAAGTGGGACTGTTTCCTCCTTGCTCTCGGTGCGGCCATTTAGGGGGGATCTAGAGGGGACCTCGCTCGGAGACTGGCTTTGGGTCGGAGGCCCGTGACTACAGGAATGAAATCACCCTCTTCAGGCACCAGGCTCCGAGATGTGGTGTCGTCCCTGAACGTACGCGGCCGTCCAAGCAGGCTGTGCTGCCTGTTCTTTACGGCTGGGCTCATCTCGCCCAGAACTCCTCCTTACACGGAGACAGTGAACGAACAGCTGGCCTCTGGGTGCGCCACGCAGAGAGCAGAAGGGGCGCCTCTTTCAAACAGGGTGTGTCAGGACCAGCTCACCAAAAGGGACTTTGGGACAGTGACTGAAGGAGGCCTCAGTATCTGAGGGCAGCAGTCTAGCAACAAAGAGAATACACATGGGCCTCTGCCTCTTTAAGGAAGAGCAAAGAACCGTGGGAACATACTTAATTGGAAAAGTTACTCTGACAGAAGTCTGGTATGCAGCTGATAGAAGAATGCCTACAGCCCTCGCCACTTTGGCTCAGTGGAGAGAGCGCTAGTCTGCGCACTGAAGGGTCTCGGGTTCGATTCCAGTCAAGGGCACATGCCTGGGTTGCAGGCTCCAGGCAGCCAATTAATGATTCTCTCTCATCATTGATGTTTCTAGGTATCTCTCCCTCTCCCTCTTCGTCTCCCTCTCCCTCTCTGAAACCAATAAAAATAAAATAAAATCTGATCACTCGCTGCTACACCAGGCCTTCAGGAGGCCCCTTGCGCCTGGCTGACTGCCCAGCCCTCTCGGCTTGGAGAGCGGGAGACCCTGGCAGGGCCGCCTGCAGGGGAGACGGGTCCGGCTGTGCCGCAGCATCCAGAACCTGTGGACCTGCTTCTGTGGAAGCCAAGACCCTTCCCGTTCCCAGGACACAATCCCGGAGCCTCACCTCCAGCTCCTTCTCATCAAAGTACTGCAGCCACTGCAGGGGCACCACCTCGTTGAAGCCGTCCAGGAAGGCCTGCGTCTGCTCCTGCACGCCACGCGAGAAGCGCCACTCGGTCATCAGCCTGCGGAGAGACGGGTCAGACGGGCTGCAGTGTGGGGAGCGGCTTAGAACACCAGCACTTCTACAGCCTCCACACACGTGTACATGTGCAGTTTTTGAGTTAACACGTCCACTCCTTGAGGACATCAGGACCAGCACATGTGCAGCTGTAAAGGGTGCTTTTCAGGCGGCATGAGCGTGGAGGGCAGGGGTGGGATGGGGGCAATACACGGTGTGGCCACCAGAGGGCCCCTCCTCCTGACTCAGCTCTCCACAGACAGCAGGGCACGTGCTGGGACAGACCCTGTGTCCCTGTTAGAGCCCCACGCCGATTTCCTGGAGAGCCTGGAGGTTTCCTAACATCCAGAGGAGAAAGCATGGAGGAGGAACAGAGCGCTGGAGGAGACAGCGGCTGTGGAGGGCGGCAAGAGGAGGCACACTGGCCAGGGTGGGAAGCAGCACCGGGGCCCCGCTTCTCACCTCCCCTGCTGCTGGAGGAGGGCTGACTCGTTTCCAAGGCAACCTTTCAGCTGCCTCCAAACTTCCCTTCCTCTGTTACTAGGCCCTCAACTCTGCCCAGCTGCACCCACGGGGCTCCGACTGCTCTTCTCGGAGTGACAATGCTCCACGGCCCAGCACAGGGACAGCAGTCGCCTCAAGGGACACCCGCTCAGAGGAAGTGAGGCTGTGAGTGACCTGGGACAGGCACTGAGATAGGAGGAGGGGGCACAGGACCCTAATGACTGCAGGGAAGAAGAGAGCCCACGGCATGTCTGTTCCAGGACTGGACCAGGAACTCCCTGGGGAACGCCCCCCTGGGGGACAGAGCGGCAGGGCTGGGCTTGCGCCTATGCGCTGGTCTGCAGGGGCCTGAGCTAGACCTGATTGGAGTGACGCCGAGGAATGCAGCGTGGACAACTGTGATTTCCCTCGCGGTCAGAAAGCGACGCAGCCTGGCCAGGGGCTCAGTTAGTTGAGCATCGTCCCATGCACCACAGGCTGCGGGTCTGGTCCTGGTCCGGGCACATGTGCAGGTCGTGGTTTTGATCCCATCGGGGCACATACAGGAGGCAGTCAGTCAATGTTTCTCTCTCCCTCCCCCTTTCTCTCTCAAATTAATAAAAACATTCCTCGGGTGAGGATTAAAAAAAAAAGTGAGTGAATCCAGCTCTCCTGAGATGGAAAAAGCAAGCTACAGAATAATGTATACTCTAGGATCCCATTTTGGAAACAATTATAAAAAGCAAAAATGGCCTGGCAGGCATGGCTCAGTGGTCAACCTATGAACCAGGAGGTCAGGGTTTGATTCCTGGTCAGGGCACATGCCCGGGTTGTGGACTCCATCCCCAGGGGGGTGTGCAGAAGGCAGCTGATCCATGATTCTCTCTCATCACTGAAGTGCCTCTCTCCCTTTCTCTCTGAAATCAATACAAATAAAAATATATAAGAAGAAAAAGCAAACACGAAAGATCTCAAAGGAGGAGCAAGGAGGACACCGAGAACCCAAGTCCGGAAGGAGGGCCCGGGCCAGGACTAGAAACAGGGCCAGGCGGCGGTGGGAGGCGGTGAGAAAAGCGCTGGTCGTGGGCCAGGAGCGGTGCTGGGGCCGGGCCATCGGCCTGTGCGCTGCTTTTGTACAGCGTGTGAGCTCAACAGTCTTTACATTTTTAATTTAAAAAATGGTGAAAATTTGAAAAGAGTAATAGTCCACGATCCGAAACCCGACGAAAGCCAGCTGCTGAGCGCACTTGGCGCCTCCTGCCCCCTGTCTCCTGTCCGGCTGCCTGGGCTCCCGCGGGGGCCTGTGGCGGGCGGGCTGTGTGGGCTGAGCCTGAAGAGTCGGGCCGGTTGTTCCCTGTGAGAGTCTGCGTTCACCTGGCTGCAAACGGAACCGTTTCTGGGGCTCAGCGAGGACTCGCACAGAACAAGGGGGGCGGGAGCTGATGCCCCGAGAGCAGCTGGAAGGAAGACGCTGGGACAGAAGCTGTGGTGGACGCGGCACAGGGGAGGGAGGGCAGCACCACTGAGAGTAAGTGGCGCAGGGGGAGCTGTGGGGTCAGAGTTCACGAGGACAGCCTGAAACAGCGCGGGAGCACCTGACAGAGCATGAGGGCAGGTGAGATGCCCGGGAGATGAGCCCTGCTGGTCAGTCAGGGCGGATATGTCACCCCCACAAAGCCTCGCCCTCCTGTGGGGAAGGCGGAGGCCATGGGCTGAGCACTGACTGGCAGGGGCACAGCCAGGGGCCATGGGGAGGGACACAGGAGGCGGGAGTGACTACAGGGTGGGAATCGATTGCTGCTGGGCGCCTACCGGTGCCACGGAGAGAGGGAAGGGAAGGAAAACGCGGGTGACTGGGTGCTCCCCGGGGAGCCGGGGGGAGCGGCGCAGACAGGTTAGTGCCAGTGCGGTCGGGTGCTGTGGGAGCCTCACCCGATGTACTCGTCCTTGTTGTCCTCGGTCACCAGGATGCTGGCCCCTCCCAGCTTCAGGTCGTGCGAGGTCACTTTTCCCAAGATCTCCATGTCCACGGAAAAGTACATTTCCAAGCCACATTCTTCGATGTTGTTGTCTCTGGTGGTAGAAACACACACACTCTGACTAACAAGACAGACAAACTGGTTTCCAGACAAGGCCTCGAGGAGATAACCCTTCCAACCTTATCCAGATGAGGGAGTTGTAGAACTCGGGGTCAATGGACTCCAAATCCTTGATCGTCAGCTTCTTACTGAGCATGCGCTTGTAGAAGGGCAAGGAGAAGCCAGTGTCGATAAACTTTCCATGGAAAAGTGCCTGCCGAGAACACAAAGCATTGATTTGAAGGTTTACAAACGGCTTTCTCACTGAGAAGCACCCAGGAACCTGATCCCGAGGCTGCACCTGCTCAGCTGCCTCCCGTCCTGCGAGAGTCAGAGGGGGCCAGGGCCCCCGCCCCCACTAACGCACTTTCTAAGCCGGGGTGCCCGCACGTCCTGCCTTCCCTGCTCGGCGCCCCTGCACCTGGCTGTGGCCCAGCTGTCTGGGCCCAGAGCTGGGTCTGTACCCGACCCAGGCCCTGCGGGTCCCAGCATCACGCGGGGAGCTTTCCAAGCCTGGCTCTCCGCCCTTCCAGGGACTTGAACTCAGTGACGCGATCAGCACCTGCCAGGGCTGCTGTGGTCGTGGCTCCCGCGGTTCCTGAGTCATCCTGGTGCACCCTGCCCGCACAGGGCTCAGAACCTATGGCAGTCACAGCAGGACCTCTGCCCGGAGCCGTAAGCCCCAGAACTGCAGCCTTCTCTCACCTGAGTTAGACACCACACCTCCAAACCCCACGCCTGGGAAACCCAGCTCTCAGCCTCCAGCCTGTGGCCGGCGAGGAACAGGCCAGAATGGTGCTGGGCCTGGGCCTGGCTCCTGCCCACATCCTGTGGGCCATGCAGAGCGCCTGCCTGGAGCTGCCTCGCGCGGGGCCGGCGGTGGCTCTGCTGCCCGGGATCAGCCTCAGAGGGTGCCAGGTCCCCACAGCTCACGCCCAGCTCCGCAAGGCTCCTCTGCGCCCACGAGCCCCCTAGGTCTCTCCTCTCTCTGCACCATCAGCAGCAGCAGAGGGATGCTGGCACCCTCATTCTCGACCCCACATCAGCTCTGTCACTGCCCGCCTCTCTGACCCTCGCAGCAAACTTCCTCGCCCCTGTCTGCTCTCACGGCCCTGCTCAGACCTGCTGCACAGCCGGGGGACAGTCCTCCCACTCCCTGTTCCCTGGGCACCAGTCCTACTGGTCTTGGCCCCTCCTCCTCGGCGCTTTCCTGGCTCCTTCTCAGCTCGTCTCCCTGACACAGGTCCTCGGGCTTCCCATTGGCCACACCTGCTCCCTGGATGTGCACGCAGCCTCCCCTCCTGCCCCTCCCTGCCATCGGCCTGCCGCTACCCATTCACCCCTGGAGGTCCACCGGTGTCTGACACCCAGCAAACCAACCCGCATCTGATGCCCCTCCTCCCAGGCTTGCTCTTGCCAGGACCCTGTCCCCTTAGGAAGCCGACTGCAAGGGGACACATGGGCCTCACTCGACGCCCTCTCTCCCACCCACAGGCCACTCGGCCTCCCTGCCCCACACTGCCCACTTCGCCTGGTGCGCCACCTCCCCAACCATAGGCTCCCACCACACCCACAGCGCTGGGTGCCAGCCAGGCCACCAGCCAGGCCACGGGGGTCAGAACTGCACTCCGCAGCCCTGCCCTGCGGCTCCCTCTGCCCCGAAGTTTGTGCTACAAGTTGTGCTCGGATGAGCAGACACAACCAAAGACAGCACATGCCATTTGCTGCCTCTGAAGCAGCGTTTCAGCGACGGAGTCAGCGCAGGCTCACCATGGCGATGAAGCGGCCGATGAAGCAGAAGTAGGAGAGATGGTCCGGGTTGATGGTGGACGCGGGGTTGATCTGCAGGCAGTAGTTGTTCTTGCCCGCATACTCGAACAAGCAGTACATGGGGTTCAGGACTTCGTGGGAGAGCAAGAAAAACCATTCCCTAGGGGAGACAAGGGGAGTCCCTGCTAGTGTCCACACGCACAGGGGCTCGAAACACACCACACACGTACAGCGCTGCCGCCACCTGCACGCTCCGTGTCTGCAGGCCGTCCAGCTCCGCCTCCGCAGAGCCCGCGTTCCCTCGGTCCCGCTCGGCAGCCTGCAGTTCTTTTCAGCAGGTGGCCTGCCCCTACCAGACTGTAAGTTCCTCGCCAGGAAGGCCGCCTCCGTGACCCTCACTCACAGATAACGGAGGGCGGGACATACTGCTGTGGCACTGAGACGCAGCCTGGCTGCCGTGGGACACTTAGTTTACCGCCAATGCATTAAAAATGGAACTAAAATTAAAAGGCAAAATCTTTAAATGTGATAAACATTCTCTAACTTATTACCTTCTGTTTTGCCTCATTTATAAAAGTCTAATAGGTGAAATGCAGCTACATAAAAGATTAATAACTTATATGACAAAGCAAGTTCAATTTCTTCTACTGCAGCTCCAACCGCAGTGGCTGGTGAGTGGGCACAGGGGGCCACAACCCCCCCTCCCCACTGTATCCCTCATAGAAGTTTTATCAGTTTAAAGAACAATAATTGCTGGGCATATAATCAGTCCTATGACAGGCAGAGCGGGCACGGGAGTGAGTGCCCACTATAATTCCTGCAGCGCCTCTGATTCAGCCAATCGATACGTGATGACGTCAAATTGTGAGTCTAGTGCTTTTAAAAAAGAAACCAGAAATCTTGATTCTGAAGCATAATCTAGTAATTTTCTTTAATGCTGTCAAATAATTTTAAAAATTTAAAATAAAAATGGGGCTACCCCGATGCAGGCTAGACCCAGCCTGGCAGCCCGTTTACAAATGGTTTTAGGACAGAGAAGGAGCCCTAGACGAAATCAGCTCAGAAGTGATAGGAGCCCATTCCTGAAGCTAAATCCAGTCCCTCACCAACTGCGCCCAGCGACTTCCCGCTGCACCAGGAGGGGCCAAGCTGAGAAGGGCTCGGCCCCAGAACCGAGCAGCCAGGTCCCGGCTGCTGTGCGTCACTGTCGGCAAACACAGCTCGGAGAACAGGGCCTCCACCAGGAGGGCTGGCCCCTGGCAGCTGGCCTGGCTGGACAGCAGGGAAGAGGGAGACTAGCGAGAGCGGACCCCTCCTCCCGCCCAACAACTGAGGACACACAGAGGCTGAAAGCCACGAACAGCAGACCAGCCAGCGGAGCCCAGAGAAGGAAATCACAGCAGAGGCGGCAGCAGGCAGCACTGCGCACGGCGCGGGCACAGGTGGGAACACCAAGCACATGGAAAAGCACAGGAGAAAGCCCGAGACCAGAGGAGATGCCACACGCCCAGGACACAGGGACAGAAAGAAGGTTCAAGCACGTAATGGAGAAAACGTCCCTGACAGGAAGGAAGACCTGCCTGTGCTCCTGAGCCGTCTTTCTCTATAAAACCGAGACAGCGACATCACTGAACCCCAAGGACAAGGACGAACGTTTCCGCGGAGGGCCCGTGCTGGCAGCCCTCACCTCCACGCCAGAGGACAGGAGGCACGTGCACACGACTTTCGTGCGAGAAAGCCACCTCTGGCCAGGCTGCCATTTGTGTACCAGAGCAACAGAAGACACATCCTGAAAACCGCAGGCCTCAACCACCCTGTGAATTCTGAATAAGCCAAAGCAACACACCAGTCAAAACAAGGAATCAGGGAATAAGAAAAGCATGTACAGAGGGACGGACTACACGCAGTAACGCTGTCAAATGTAAAACTAAACCAACCGAGTTGCGGTGAAGAAGGCTCAGACACTGCCATGCAGTCGGGCCCTGTAAAAACCACCCCCCATTTCATTTCTGAGCCGCGCCTTCCTTTTCCGTGTCTGAGCATTTCTGACATTGGGAAACACAACAGACGTAACACAGACACTTATTGTGATAGGCAGTGTTTCTTTTCCGAAAAACCTTAATGAGAAAATAGGCTAATTCAACCAAAGCTGATGCCCCCCTCTCTAACTACCCGCCCCCCCGCCCCGGGCACCCAGGCCCATCTCCTGCTGTGGCTGGTGGTCCTGGCCCCGTGGACTTGCGGTCAGAAAGAGAGCTGTTTTTATGAGAGCAAGTTTAATTCTTTGGAAAGACTTAATGGAAGTATTTGCTAAAAACTAAATCACTGTCAAATTAGGTGCACAAAGCAATCGAGGGAAAAACACTGACAGGATGGCTCAGTCACAGCTTCCCAAGTGTCTACTGTTCACAGCATGTTGAGTGAATGTGGACAGCTGAATTCTCAGCAGGACTCAGACTGGATTAGCAACACAAACCAACCGACTGCTACAACAGTGAACGCTATGGAACAGCCTTGCACGCTGACCCGTGAGTCATGGCACATGTGCAGGAGAGAGCGTGGGCAGGGCAGTGCCACAGGAGAGGATCGGCTCCACCGGGACGAGGAGAGATGTCCACTAGGTAAGCACAGCAGACACAGGCACACATGCAGACACACGTACACGTGTGCGGAGAAACCAGGAGGCAACGGGAGCAACAGTAGTGGTTACCGCTAGAACTGTGCACACATTTTATTTTGATTTCTAAAAATACTGGATTGCTATTAAAAACACATCTTTTCAAGAACACACCCCTTGCATAAGTGCAGACACACTATCTAAAAGCAGACGCCTTAGCTTACCTTGCTAAACCGCCATAATCAAGTCCTTCCTCTCCTCTAAATATTACGTAGAGTCGCCTCCTCAGGTCATAGGGTTTTAATGCCATAATCTAAAAAGAAGCAGGGACATTTAAACACAAACATGTAGCACAAGTTTCTTCTATAAACAATTCAATGTAAATTTCATCTGTATTTTCAAAATCACACCCTTCCTTATGTCACCCAGCAATGCCCTGTGCTCTGTAGACCAAGCGGCCAGCTGAGTGCAGCTCAGCTCTCCTCTCGGCGTCCCCTCCCCCACGCGCTGAGGTGCTCTACCCGGGGTCAGCGCCAGGAGTGGAACAGCCTGACCCAGAGCGCCTGGAGGCTGGAGACCATTCCTCCCTCACATCCCGCCAGCCCCACCCAGGCCTGGAGGAGGGGCGGAGCCACGGAGGGAGAAGCTGAGCCCTGCTCCTTCCAGCGCCTACTCCATTCCCAGGAGGAGGGCTCCGCTGGAGCAGGAGGGTGTGGAAGACGTGTATTCACCACGGTGGGTCTTAATCACCACCGCCAACCACCTGCGTAACAATCTCTGGCTTACGATACAGTCCCCAGGGAACAGGCTTGCCTTCTGGGGAGCAGTGAGTTCCATCCCACGTCAGAATCTGAGCCGTGGCTGCACACGTGGTCAGGCCCAGCACAGGCGGGCACCGAGCCACGGCTGCACGTCACACAGGCCATGACTGCCTCAGGCGAACCCAGAGCAAGGCAGCCTGAGTGTGGAGGCACACTCCCCGAAATAAAGCTCAGACAGAGCTTGGACGGGGCCCTCTACCACTCGTTTACCACCTGTGGCAGCTGCAGGGAGAGCCCTGCCCCAAGCACAGCGGTCAGAGAGCCGGGACTAGGGCATCTGGCGCACAGGCCCCTGGGTCCTGGTGGGAGTGCTCTGCGGGGACGGGGCAGACGTACGTGAGGAGCTCTCCACCTCATCACAGACAGACAGCTGACAAGGCTCTGACTTTGTCCTTACATATTCTGTGGGGGACTCGGGCAAGAAGACACGTTCCCCTCGCTTACCCGCCCACCACGTACTTCTGCACACCTGCTATGCGCCGGCCGCTCCAGGCACCGGCCGAGCAGCTGTGCTCCCACCCAGTGGCAGTCCCATCCACCGGGCAGAAGCCAGCGCTTCAGGGTTGGGGGGCCCCTGGGAGCATGTTATTTACACCGGACTGGCCGCAGCGTTAGGAAAGGCGTATGCAAATAGCTGTGTAGCTTTACCTAGTCAATTTTAACTTGGTAGGATTACCAAGACTTTTGTTGAGTTAGGAGGTCTTAGCTAAGTGTCAAAATGTCCCAGAAGCCGTTGAGGCTTCCCTCCGCCACCTCGCCCGCGGTCGAATGAATGGTTGTCAGCCCGCGCCTCGCCCGTCAGGTAGAGGGTCCGTGGGGCGAGTGAAATGCCAGCACCTGGCCCAGGGCAATGGTCACGGCCAGCTGCCTTCTGCGTGGCGATGGTGTCTACAGCCCGCCGTCCCTCACAAGGGTCAGGCCTGCTGGGGCTTCTGATGGAGCCTTACCTGCTGGAAGGAATCTTCGAACAGCGTCTGCCGGGACACGTTGATCTTTACGTGACTGGGGAGTGCGTTGGACTAAAAACAAAACAACACCGTGGCATCACGTAAGCTCGGAAGCAGCACTGTGTAGGGATGGGACTACATGCGAGGACGGGAGCCCCAGTCAGCACCTCGTACCTGGCACAGGTATCGGAAGTGAGCAAGCTTCCACCGAAAGCTGCGCTCGTAGGCGATCTGTGGGCCACCTTTAGCTCTAGAGAGAGAACAGCAGGGGTCAGCTTGCAGGCCAGGGTGGGCTCTGTGCGCTCAGCGAGGCGAGGAGGGACAGGACAGCACCGGCCGGGAGAGCAAGGGGGAGCTTGCTGGGCCGGCAGGGGCTCGAGCAGCGAGGACCCCGACCCTGCACACGGACCGAGGCTGCACTAGGGACGCGGTAAGCGACACACCCACGCCCACTGCCGACTGTTCCAAAGGAGCCTCAGGTCACCTTAACCCCGAGGGACAGAGGCCTGGGCAGAGGGACACGGAGGCAATGCTGCATCTGAGCCCAGAGCCGAAATGAAAACAGATGGAAGCACAGCCAGACGGGAGCCTGGACGGGTGGCTCAGGGACCAGGGAGGGGGGCCGAGTGGGCAGCAGGCGGGGGCCATGCCTGGCTCTCCAGTTGCTGAGTGAGCCTGAGACCAGCACAGAGAGCTTCCCGCCTGCTGGAGGGGACACCTGGGACAAAGGTTTTCTCGCGTAGCTGGGTCCAAGGGTGTTCACTCGGCCCGCAGGATGAGAAGCAGGCATGCCGGCCCCTCCTGGGCAGGGAGAGCGCCATGTGCTGAGCACACAGATGGGGCTGCTCTTGAGCTGACAGGTGACCCGGAGACTACGTGTGTGTCTCCAGAGGGGGCAGGGCTCCCTGCGGGTGTGGGAAGGGCAGGAGGCAGCGGAGTATCTCCTGCTGAGAAACCTCTGACCAGAGACACGAGGCACAGCCGTGGGGACAGGGGAACGGGTGCCTGAGCAGAGGGCTTGGTCGCAGGGACAGCTGCATGCGGTGTCCTGAGGCGGGGTCTGGGAGCAGCGAGGGCAGGAGCTGCAGGTGCAATGGGCTGAGGGCCGGGGAAGGACAGAGGACTCAGGACCCCGAGGTGCCAGCCCACACACCCCGACATGGCGCCACCGGCAGCACCCCTGGAGGAGCAGGCGCTGCAGGAATGTCAGGAAGGGGCGACAGCAGAGATAACAGGCAGCCGCTGAACAGAGGCAGCAAACGTGGAGAGGAAGGTGTGTAAGGCACAGGCACTTTTGAAAAGCAGGGCAGTGGGAGAGGCCACAGGAAGAGGAGTGCGGGCAGTGGAGGTCGGAGCATGGGGCCTTGGCCGTTAGGAGGCCGGGGAGAGGAGGCCAGGGTGGCACAGGCACCCAGGATGTCCAGTCCCACCTGCTCCTGCCCAACACGTGCTGGGTCAAGTGCTCTGGGAGCCCTGAGACAGGACACAGCCCGCCCACATGGGCAGCAGGGTGCCCTCAGCAAGTACAGGAGCGGGGCGTCCCAGAGCTGGTCTAGACCGAAACGAGAAACAACAACATAAAGACAACTCCCGGTACTCTTCCTTGAAAGAGCAGCAATAAGAACAGATGTTTACAGAATGGAGTTGTAAGGTGAAGAGTGGATCTGGTTTGTTTTTCATCCAGGAGAAGGCCTAGCTGACGAGAACAACATGGAGGAGATGGAAAGCTGGTGCTGGGGCCCAGGAGGAGGGCACTGCGGGGCACCTGAGCGGGAGGAGGGGCATGACACCCCCCCACCCCCCGCAAAGGAGCAGGGACAGGTCACTGGCAGGGTCGGGGTGGGGGTGGGGGTGAGACAATTCCTGTGATGGTAGGGTAGGAATTTGCTAAAGGCCTTTCATGGCAGCTTCTGTTCTGAGCCCTCGCCCTCAGGAGGAGGAAGGAGCGCCTGGCGCAGGCCTGTCAGATGCCTCATCTGCAGGACTCAGTCCTGCTGAGCATCTCCCCCGAGGCCGCAGCCCCGACGAGCAAGGACATGGGGACAGACTGCCTGGTTCTGAAACCAGCCGGCCTGCCTGACGGCACGAGCCAGGGCTCCTGGGCCGTCTGCTCCGGAAGAGGGAGGCGGCAGCAAACAGAGCTGCTGTCTGCCGTGCGGAGGGGAGCTGTGGCCGCCGTGCGGGAAGAAGGCCGCACGAGCACAGCTGCACTGGGGCGCTCCTCAGTAGGTTTTCTTGATCCAAAGGTACAATTTGAGGCTAAGCTGGCGGCTAACCTACGTCCCGAGGAAACAGCATTCAGAACCTGAGGCCGTCACTCACACAGACGACTTCCCGTTGCGTGGGTCTTTGAATGTCGTGGTTCGGGTGTTATGGTCCACGAAGTACCGCACGCCTTCCCGCGTGTACCTGATCTCCCAGCCCTCTGGCAGGGGCTCCTCGTTCTGTAAGCTGAAAGACAGGGACCATCAGGCAACCCCTCCAGGCACTGAGGACATGGGCCAAGGGTCCCCCGACTCTAGCTATACAGGGTGCAGATGACGGAGGCCAGGCTGGGATACGACGTACCCTTGAGTTCTTGGGTCTTCCCATTGCGTGGTTTTTGTGTTGTGATTCACGAAGTAAACTCTGTCTGTTGAATCTACTCTTTTTTCTAAAAACAGAGTGAATACAGCATTTAATAACCATTTCTATACACACCTTGCAGATATTTTTACCGACAGCACGTTAGCTTACCCCAGCCTGGCGGCAAAGGCCCATACGGGTCGCTTTCTGCAGCTAACACTGAAGCCTGACGGGAGAGAAATGAGACAGCAGGTCTTAACACAGAAGCAGAGATGACCAGGCACGGGCAGAACCACGTTTCTAACCCTTTTCTGCGGCCACCATGACGGAGTGTGAATGGAGTCAGGCAGGATTCTGCGCGCTGAAAGGCCATGGCTTAGGGGTCGCTTGGCTGGGACTTTCCTCCAGGTCTCGGCACTGTCACCACACCCCCCCCCATTGGCCAGAGGCACAGAGGAGACGGCGCACCAGAGCTGTGATGTTAGGCGGGGCGGCAGGATTTGTTAAAAAACAGAACGATTACCAGTTATCTTTAAAACAAGGTCCAGTAGACCCCAGTATCATCATTATGCAAATAAACTATGTGAACATTCGATCTTTCATACACTCATACACATATAACGCACTGTGCTGACCCCTCATTACAGCCCAGAAATGTATCTAGAGCAAACGTAAGTAAACATTCCACCCTCAGTTTGCAAAGAAGGACAAACATGAAACCGTGATGGGAGAAGCTGTTTCCCAGTGACGGCATGCGCGCGTCCTGGTGAACACGTGGGCGCTCCAAGCAGGCGCCACCACGTGTACTCGGCGCCCCCCTCTCAGCAAGCTGCTGCTCCGTGGGGCAGCGCTGAGTGGCCACGAGCTCTCCATCCCGACCCCGAGCAGCAGGGCTGGTGGGATGGCCCTTGGCCAAGGAGGGGTGGGCAGAGGCCTGTCAAGGGCCTCCCTTCCCATGTAAAAGAGCGAGCGCTCGCTAGAAAGAGCCATCGCCCTTCCACGTCACGTCCCTCTGTCCTTCTGTCCTCCTTCCTCGGCTGGGGAGTGAGGCCCCGGGCAGCAGTGGCACAGGATGAAGGTGAGGAGCAGGAACTCGATGGGGGTGGGGTGGGGGGAGAAGCCAGGGGTGCAGAGCAGGACTTGATGGGGGTGGGGAGCCAGGGGTGAGGAGCAGGACTTGATGGGGGGAGCCAGGGGTGAGGAGCAGGGACTAGATGGGGTGGCGGGGAGAAGCCAGGGGTGCAGAGCAGGACTTGATGGGGGGGGAGCCAGGGGTGAGGAGCAGGACTTGATATGGGGGAGCCAGGGGTGAGGAGGACTTGATGGGGGGGGGGAGCCAGGGGTGAGGAGCAGGACTTGATGGGGCGGGGGGAGCCAGGGGTGAGGAGCAGGACTTGATGGGGGGAGCCAGGGGTGAGGAGGACTTGATGGGGGGGAGCCAGGGGTGAGGAGCAGGACTTGATGGGGGGGAGACCCAGGGGTGAGGAGCAGGACTTGATGGCGGGGAGACATAGGGGTGAGGAGCAGGACTTGATGGGGGGGAGCCAGGGGTGAGGAGGACTTGATGGGGGGGAGGGAGCCAGGGGTGAGGAGGACTTGATGGGGGGGAGCCAGGGGTGAGGAGCAGGACTTGATATGGGGGGAGCCAGGGGTGAGGAGCAGGGACTCCATAAGTAATAAATAAATCACCAAATTTTCAGGTGCATTAGAGTTTGGGGACAAAAGTGTCCTCAACCCCAGGAAAATCTATCTCTGAGGCACCAAAGAGAGCCACGGGCTATTGCAGAACCGGGCAAGGGGCCAGAGGACTCGTGTGGGCGAGGCTGGCCTTCAGTGAAACCAGGGGCTCCGGGCTTTTACTTAAAGCCAAACGATCATAGGAAAGGCCGAAGGCTGGGAACGTGTAAAGACAGTATTTTAGGAAGAAACTGCATTCATGAAGCTACCATTTAACAAGGACAAACGCTGAGCCTGTAAGTTATGTTAGTAAGCTAGAATTTTTTTTAAATGGCTCAAAGTGGTTATATGTAGTAGAAACACTAGGTCAAAGGTCGAATCCTAAGTGCCCTCTAACTGGGCAGAACAGAACATGGTGGGAGGGAAGGCGGTAGAATGGAAGGAGGGCGGGCGGCGGCCGGGGCTGCTCACCGAGTAGAGGTAGCGCTGGTTGAACTGCTGCAGGGCGCCTTGCAGCTGGCTGCGCTGAGACTGCCACTGCTCAAAGTCCCGCACGGACTCCAGGGTCGGCCGCTGCCACGTGGTGGTCCTGGTGTTGTGGTCCACGTAGTAGACCCGGCCCCGGTCGTCCACTCTTCTCTCCCAGCTACCGCCAGGACAGCAACAATAAAACAGACAGCCTCTCAGCAGAAGGCACCGGGAAGCAGTCATTTTACTTCAAGCAAATGACTGAAAGGTCAAGTCCAAGCCATGATAAAATAACTCTAGCACTGTGAGTTATATTCCTCAGAAAAACGGTTCACGTGGAATTGCTGTTTATTTTGGATAAATACCTCCGGGATTTCTAAGCACGGCCTCGAAAAGGGGCCACGGACGGACTTCCCAGGATCCAGGCCCTTTTCTGGGAAGCGCTCACCTCCCGAGTGCTGACTGCGCACCTGGCAACCGCCCACAGCCACTGCCACATCAGGGCGTGGACGCCAGGCTTTTGAGGGCGCTCTGCCCGCCAACCTGCGCTGCAGGCAGTCACGCCACCCACCTGCCAAGTTCTCAGGTGCAGCTCAGCGCGAACCCGTCCCGATTCCAGCCTCAGTGCCCGACACCCCGATGCTCCTTCCGGGGACCCACATGGAGCCACGTGCACTCCCTCCTGGCCCCTCAGAAGAGAATGCCCTTCCCCATCTCACACCTGGACACACCCGTCCCCAAGTCACCTGCAACCCGCTGTAGGCATTAATTACAGGACAATCTCGAATGCTCGCAGCAACCAGTCTCACACAAAGAGCATGCCTGGCCGTGAGCTTTTGGGACCTGGGATGCGCTTTGTACTGGTGGCCAGAGCTCCCAGTGGCAAGGACAAGGAGAAGTGTAGGTTGCAGGCCGAGTGTGGACACTGAATAGTACCCGAGCTGGCTAGTGGACAGCATGCTCACGAGATGAAGACACAAAACCAAGGACGGGGGCGTGAGTGTGAATGGCCTTTGGGGATGGGGCGACCGAAACATCTATGATGCCCACCCCACGTGATGCAGGCCACTGTGACCACCTCTGGGCCATCACTGGGAGCCACGCCTCTACCTGCCAGTAAACCCCATGAGTATCGGAGTTCAGATCACTATCTATGAGAACATTCCTTAAACAGCTAGACAGGGACTGACATCGGACCCTCAGTAACTCAAGACAGTGTTTGACAATCTCGTAGGAAGCCCTTTAAGCCAACGAAAGGAAACCATTTGCAGAATGAGAGTCAAGTTCTGTCGCAGGAAGAAAACGTGAAGGCAGGTGTGTGAGAAGCAGCTGGAGACGGTAAGCTGCATCTTACCCTGGGGGTAAAGGCTGTGGCCTCTCCCACGTGGTCGTTCGAGTGTTATGATCCACGTAATAGGTTCTCCCGTGAGGGTCTTTCCTCTGTTCCCACCTTTAAAAAACACAAAAGTATAAGTAAAAGACAACAAATGAGAATCTGAAACACGACTCCCTGTTATAACCAAGAAATTACAGGTTTCCCTTTAAAAGTCTAAATATATATCATATTGTTATTTCTTTTCTCAGTTACTAGTGCCTTTCTTAAGTTTTTCCTTTCTCATAAACCTGTAAGTATAGTCAGCAGAAGACAGAATATGTAATGTTTTTATTTTTATTATTTTTTAAGTGTATATTTTTAATTGATTTCAGAGAGGAAGGGAGAGGGGGAGAGAGAGAGAAACATCAATGATGAGAGAGAATAATTGATTGGCTGACTCCTGCACAGTCCCTACTGGGGATCGAGCCTGCAACCCAGGCATGTGCCCTCGACCAGAATCGAACCTGGGACCCTTCAGTCCGCAGGCCGATGCTCTATCCACTGAGCCAAACCAGCTAGGGCAGAATATGTAATGTTTTTAAAAAGACACTGATTGACAGAGTTCCAAATCATCAGAGGAGACATTTAATCAAGGGCAGAGGAACTTTCAGTCTAGCAAGCCCGAGGCACAAATGTCAGGGAAGTGACAGCCAGTTTTGCCTGCGATTTCAAAACCACGCATCTGAAAGCTGCCAGCAGGTGCCGCCTGCAGAAGCCAGGACCCCTACTCCCTGCAGGCCTCCCTCCCTGGGTACCAGGGTCGCCTCTGTGCACAGCTGTCCCGCTCTGGCCTGCAGACACCCCACTGTGTCTTCCCTGTTCCACTCGAGACTCTACTCCCCATCGCACGCTCTCCTCTGTGCTCCCTGCTTCTTCCTCTTGTCTTTCCGTAATGGTAGATAAGACACATTTTAAACATACAAAATAAAGACCTGGCATTCCCGAGTTTAACATGCTTGTTTTCAATCTGAAAGAACAGAAAGTAGTTTTGTCTAAAACACAGGATCCAGTTAAATTTGGTTTCTTTTTGAGTAGGGAGGCCTTGCTGATTTCCCCATGCAAGGCCCACACTTACTGAAGCTGCTCCCTGATGAGTGCACAGACACACACACGTGCACACGCACACACTCTAACACTCACCCTCCTCCCAGCTGCTGCACACACAGGCGGGTAGGGCCCTTCCTTACATGACTCTGGAGATCGTCCTGGCAGCTGAGCCAGGAGCAGGCCTGCCTCCCGCCCCTCCTCCTTGTCCTCAGTAACTGTGGGGACTCGTCCACCTGGTTTTGGAGAACATGGTCCTGGGGTTGCCAAGGAAGGACATGGCAGAAGCTTGGTGAGCCCAGGGGTGCCTCCGCGGGGCGCTGGACAGAACTCAGGGGCCGCCTCCGCGGGGCGCTGGACAGACTTCGGGGGCCGCCTCCGCGGGGCGCTGGAGAGAACTCAGGGGCCGCCTCCGCGGGGCGCTGGACAGAGCTCAGGGTCGCCTCCGCGGGGCGCTGGACAGAACTCGAGGTGCAGCCCAGGCCCCGCAGCAGTGGGGGCACGGGCCGCCGCCTCCAGCTTTGTGTGTGGCCTCTGAGCAGCCGATGCCACTCAGAGCCACTGACACCTGCTTGCCCCTTTCTAATCTAACCCCTGGAAACGCTTGGGGTTTTTTCTTCAGCCCCAAATGCACTCAAATTCTCACAAAAGCAAAGGCAGGACCTGTTCGTGTTAGTGTCTCAGAGCCAGCAGCCCTGTGAGCAGCTGTAGGACACGGGAGGGAGACACAGGTGGAGGCGGACTCTTCCCTGCACAGTTGTGACTGTGTGAAAAGCAGGGATCAAAACCACGGAGCAGCCGTGAGAACCAGGTCTGGAGCTGACCACCGTCAGTGCTGGGGGACCCCCCAACTCAGGATTCAGAGGAAAGGCTGCTTGTTCTCGAGCTGGGGTGCAGGGGCGGACCTCAGAGGGTGCGGAGACGAGGCCACGCTCGGTAGCCATGGTCAAGCTCAGGAAAAGGGAACTCCATGCAGAGGGGTCAGGAGGGCCTGCCAGGCGATGCAGCTGCCTCTCTGCCCTCTGTCCGCGCTTCTGGGAGGGGACTGTGTGCTCTGACCCGCCAGGCACCACTGGCTTTGCACAAATGAACAGCCTGAATCACACCTGCAGAGCCATCAATGGGAAGTCTGACACTCGGTCAGCATCAGAGGCCATCACATGGGGGAAGAGGAGGGGACGGCCGGGGAGGGGAGGGGACGGGACGTACCCTGAGGGCAGGCTTTCTGGGCTGGCGGTCCTCCCAGGCTCCACACTCCCACCTGGCTGCCGCAACTTGGCTGCTTCCAAGGCCGAGCTGCTTCCAGAGGCAGAGGCTGCAGCGTCCAGGTCGCAGGTCCCGGCCCCGAGTGCCGCGCCATCAGGGGGGACGCAGCCATTGCGCTCTGAGGGTGCCGGTGCTTCTGGGCCCGGGGCCTGCTCACCAGTGGATCCAGGGCAAGTTGAGGCCCAGGCACCATCCTCAGGGACCCGCGCCTGCTCCGGGGCCGGAGCATCCTCCTGCGGTGCCCTTGCCGGTGAGGACGACTCTCCATTAGCTGCAAAGGCAACGAACAGGACATGTGACTCGGATGACAAGGCGGAGCCCAGCACACACAGTGGGGCCTCAGGGACGGACAAAAATAAAACAGGACAGACTCCATCTTCTGTTGCTCACATTTTAGAGATAAACGTGAACAATAAAAATTTAAGAAAAAAAGTACTTATATACAAAAAACCTTAAGGAAAGAGAAACCAACGTTAGGATAATGAATATTTTTCCTCCAAATGATTAATTCTGAAAGTCTGCCTGGGCATCAACTTTAGGGTGACCCTCTGCTGCAGGTGCCGGGGAGGGTGCACAGGGCCCGGACTCAGCCAGTGCTGCAGGGACTGCCCAGTGCCCGGGCCCCCCACCAGCTCCGGAGACCCAGCCCAGCACTGGGTCCATTTCAACCACAGGCACTGGAAAAGGGAGTCTAAGGAAAACTGCAGAGAACAGACTGCTGAACAAAACGATAAGAAGATCACACACCACAGCTCTGGCGGGTGCCAAGCCGGCCTGCAGACAGGAGTAGTCGGGTGAGCGGGCTCCCCAGCGGTCAGACCTAAGTGCACATCGCAGGTCAGTGCGTCCTGCGCCAGGTGTGGGAGAGAATGGCTTTGGGGAAGATACAGGCAGCATAGGACAAGGAACAACCCTCACGGTCAGTGTTTCGACAGTGTCCGAGAGGATGGAGACAGGACATGCCCAGAGACACCCCTGCTCCCCCCCCCCCCCGGGCTCTCAGGAGCCTCCTCCTCAATGTGTGCTCCTCAGCAGTGAGCCCTCCTTCACACGAGAAAACGCGGCAGCACCTTCCCAGCAGAACAAGATGAAATGGGAACTAGAACAAGAACCGCCCGGGCCTGGGCCCCGTGGAGCAGACAGCGGCCCTGCAAGAGCCACAGCGAGTGTGCTCAGCGTGCCACCTCCCCCGGCCGCCCCGGCCGCCACTCCTGCTTAGGTTACAGCAATAGCTCCTGCCTTATCCCACCACGGCCCACTCTCCAGACGCAGACTAACCCACCTTCACTCCCTCCAGCCAGGGTCCCTTCCACACCTGTCCCATGGCCACACCTGACTGCACAGTGGTCTTTCTGCCCTCCCACCCAGGGCTGTGCCTGCACTGTGGGTCTCCAAGTCTCAGAGGACCCTGCTTCCCCTCAAGGAGAGGCCTGCTCAGTGGCGCCGTCAGGACGGCGTCTGGAGCATCTAATCCAGTGCTGTCCCTGCTGCCCCACCAGCTCCCTGTTATATGTGGGTTTCTCGGTTGTGAATATTCTATTTCTTAGTGTTTATTTATTTTTCATTAAAGTGCAAAAAATTGGTCAGATTTTCTCACTTATGTATTCCCAACAGCTACAAAGTGCATGGCACATGAAAACAAAAAATACTTGTTGAACCAATAAATTAAAGACAAATCAAAAAAGAACTGACCATACCGCTTTCAAAACTATGCAGATAACAGCATTAATAGAAATATAATTAATATTTAAAATGTAATTAGAAATAATAATTTTGAAATACTAATATAATTCATATATGAAGGATTTAATAACACAATCAATACCCCTGACCTAAATTGCAGAGGTAGAGAGGTAGTTTTGAGTTTCTACAATATATATATTCCATCTAAACACACTAAGAATTTTGGGAAAATCTGACATTTGTAAAGGCCAAAACAAAGTCCCCAATTCTACAATCAGGAGGCGACATTCTGACCATGATTCAATAAGAATAGAATGAAAAGAACAAAAGGCCCCGCCACGTTTCCTGGAAGCCTGGCATCGGACTTCTCGTCATGCCCTCGTGCCCAGCGCTGTGCTAGTCCTGCGAGAAGCTCCATGGAGAGGTGGGGGAAGGAGTGGGAGATCTTCCTGGGCATCACTGCGACTTCCCGTGAATCGATAATTATTGCAAAACAAATAAAATGCTAAAAACAGAAGTCCAATAAACTTGTGAAACCAGTTAGTCATGCCTAAAACTTACCATGCTGAACTATGGTCTGTTTTAGTAATAAAACAATCTCTCTATATAAAAGCCCAATATGCAAAGTGTCCTCTCAGGAGTTCAACTGACTGGGATATCGATCACTCACTATGACATGCACTGACCACCAGGGGGCAGTGTGGAACAAAGGAAGGCCCCAGCCGGCAGCCAGCAGCCAGCAGCCACGAGGGACCCTACCCATGCACGAATTTCGTGCAGTGGGCCTCTAGTCTATTTATATAAAAGCCTAAGCGACCGGCTGACCAGCTAACTGTCCGGTAGCTATAATGCACACTGACCACCAGGGGGCAGATGCTCAATGCAGGAGCTGCCGAGTGACAGCAACTTTGCAGAGTGCCCTCTCGCACTCCAGGACCCCTCAGGGGATGTCGGACTGCCGGTTTCGGCCTGATCCCCGCAGGCCAGGCCGAGGGATTCCACCGGGTCTCTAGTAATTCTATATTAGAAAAAGTGATCTGCCACTACAGGCTAGGGACAGAGGGAAGAAGTAGAAAACAGTATTTCTCTTTAAGTCTCCCACTGTCCAAGGACTATGGGAGAGGTTTTAGACTGCGTTTGAAGGAATCCTGTAAGCAGTGACTTGAGTGTTCCCTCTTTCAGAAATGGAGGCGCTGAATTTTGGGAAGTTAATTTGTCCATGGTCACACACACTGGTCACTGGGTTAAGCGGCAGAGCTGGGATCTGACCCTCGTCCTGTGAGAAGCCAGGTCTAATCTTCATCACATCATGACTCCTACCATTTAGCTTAAAACAACGACCAATGTTCACAGCAGCTAAACGTATCGAACGATCGCTCACTCAAGGCACAGAGCCAAGGCGGGAGCCGGCATGCACCTTCTGTCTGGGAAACCCTTTGTCTCGAGCTCCTTCTTAGCACAGGCCAGTCCCTTGGTGTCCACGCCTCACACCTCTGTGGACTCCGGACGGTGACATGACCCACGCACACCACACTCACACCAAGCACACCTGGGGCCCACACTGCCACAAAACACAGGGTCCTCATCCTACGCACGGCAAACTCAGAACACGCTCCAACCAGTGCTAGCCATTCTGCCAGCAAATGAGCTTGTGAAAACACACACCTTTGGGCTTTAAAGGTTTAAGGACTGTGTTTGTTGCAGGTAAGGGGTTAAAACCTGCCATGTGATGGACACAGAACATGCACACTCCTGCCCCCACTCCAGTAGTGAAACTGATTTTCCAAGTCCTTCATTCAAGAGAAATACAAGTTTTGCTCTAATACCTTAAAAGAGATGACCATTCCCTGAAAAAATACCTGAATCCATCCTCCCACGAAGGGATAACAGACAGTAGGAAAGACATGGGCAGTGGCGGCCACCACAGAGCAGGTTCCGGAAGCTTTGCAGACTGGCCAATGGAACAACGCAGTGCACTGTTCCATCAGATGTCACCAATAATCAGAGGTGAGACCGCCATTGTGCCGGTTGGAGGAAAGTTGTTTGAGGCCATCAAGGCACAGAAGACAAACCGCACAACTCTGTAGTGAGGGGACCTGAGGACAGGTGGAGGCAGAGCTGGGAGCTACCCTGCACCCCTCCCTAGCCGTGTGCTCTTCCAGCACTGGTATCCCCTGAAGCTACAGTGCCGGTTCTGTGGGGAAACAGGGCACACGTCCAGAACAGGCACCTCGGATGGCCTTGGGCTCCTCTCTTTACTGAATGTCCCGGGAATGGGTCACTGAAGTTGGAGCCTTCATTCCAGTTCTCACATGTGTGTCTGAGTTTCACCTTGGGATTTCCCACAAGGACAATCAAGGGGAATTATTCCCAATGGGAAGATCTCTAAAGTAGCCGACGAGCTGTGGGTGTAAAGAAGAGACTCCCCCTTTGGCACCCACACCTGAATGCACCCACACAACACGTGCCAGTTCCGAGGCCAGTGGTCCCTGCAGCGCTGTGCTCAGGCCAAGTGCAGCGGCAGGAAGCTCGGTGCTGCCACACTCAGCACCAGGTGAGGGCAAGGCAGGCCTTCCCAGCGAGTGCTCACATCCTCCTCCCTTCAGGACGCAGGCTCCAATTACTCCCGGAAATAATGGGTGGACCTACACAGGCATTATTGTCATTTTTTACAGCCTCTTTGGTGAGTCTGCAAGGGAGTTACATTGTTTAAGATATAATTTTTAAAGGGTGGGTAGCTAGGTGTTTTTCATCATGGTTTTTAGTATGGATACCTAACTCAAAAACCCCTCTAGCCACAAAGCCCTGGATTCATGCTTTACTGTGAAGGACTCTGGTACTCAGATAAACCATTTTTCCATGTGCTGATAATTTTCAAAAACAAAATTTTGGTCTTCCTATAGCTATGTCCTCAGGCAATTTTAAAAACAGTAATATTTGCCCTAGCTGGTGTGTGTCGGCCTGCACACCAGGGTTGTAGGTTTGATTCCGGGTCAAGGGCTTGTAGTTGAGTTGTAGGTCTGATCTCCATGTTCCTCTCTCTCTCTCTCTCTCTCTCTCTCTCTCTCTCTCTCTCTCTCCCCCCTCCCCCCCTCTCTCTGTCTCTCTCTCTCTCCCTCTCTCCCTCTCTCCTTCCCACTCTCTCTAAAAAATAATGGAAAAAATATCCTCGGGTTAGAATTAACAAAATAAAACAAAACAGAACCTGCAATATTTGAATCAGGGTAGATAACACAGGGCGGAGTCTAGGAGGCTTCCTGCTGCACTTGCTCTTGGAATTAGCGAGGGTGCCGCTCACCCTGGTGTCTTCACTCAGGTCCACAGCTGGAATCACAGGAACAGCTGTTTAACTGAGCTGTTCTTCACTTACAGACAATTCTGGATAATCTAAGATGACGTTTCCTTTCCTCCTCTGCTAGCAGAAACCCGAGACAAATGTTTTTATTACGTAGTTTGCCAGAATCAGAAAATGAATGCGTCTGCTCACTGCCTTTACCCTGGGTCTATATATTTTCTCTTCATTTTCCAGCCACCTGAAATTAATGACTAAAAAGTTCTACCTATTTTGGTACCTAGGATCTTTAAGTCCATTCATTGATACAGATATTTTAAATGCTCACCTGAGGATGTTTTTATTGATTTTAGAGAGAGAGGAAGGGGGGGGGGAGAGAGAGAAACATCGGTGTGGGAGAGAAACATCGATCCGTTGCCTCCTGTACTGAGCCCGACCAGATTGAACCTGAAACCTTTTGGTGCACGGGAGGACGCTCCAACAGACTGAGCCACTGACAGAACAAGTTTATATATTTTTAAGGGAGAAGCATTCATAGGCCAATTAAGTTTTTAAAAATTCGTGTTTACAAAAACTTTCAGGATAACACATGGTGAGTACCCCCGAACCTTGAGTGTAAATGCAGACTGTCTCATCTATCAAGCTACCTGTTTTCATTTAATCACTGAGTGGCTTCTCTACGTGCTTCTACTTTTGAATAACTTGCCATAAACAGAAATCACAGGGGAGAACACAGGCTCTGGGACCAAGAGACTAGACTCCAGCCCAGCACACAATAGCCATCTAAGCAAGTCCTAAAATGTTCGTGTTTTAAGAGATTTGTCTGAAAGAATTAATGTATATAGATAATAAAAAAAAAAGAATTCATAGAATTTACAGCTGATTCCACTGAAAAACAGGATCAGAGAAATCTTCCTTCTATAACATAACACTTACTCTTGAAAAATATAAAACTCTCTGACAGCACATTTTCCTACTAGTTTACATGCCAAGAAATAAATATTTGTAGACTATAGTTACAGGAAACATTCATTACTGACAGGTCCATAAAGTCACTTAGGTTCTTTTGAAATATATTTCATATTATGAATTACATCGTATTTTTATAAAGTCTAAAAATCTAGCTATCACATAGTACCTGCTTAGTGAAATGTGCTGTGACTGCTAAATTAATATACTTTTGGCGTATTTCCCTAAGTAATCTAGAAAATTCAAAATTATTATCAAAAAGCTCAGGCCTTGTAATCTGAATTGCTACTGTGGAGCTGAGGACAGGAAAGACTGCAACAAGGGAGAGCGGGCACAGGCAGTGTCCCAGAGTCTCCACGCACACGCGCCCATTCACAAGCTTACCAGTGTCACTGGCGGGCTCAGCTGTGTGCGGTCTGGGAGATGGTGTGTTTCCTGGTCTGGCAGCAGCTGGAGCTGGAGCTGGAGCCGGAGCTGGAGAGGAAGGTGCGCTGTCTCCGTTCGCCACACGGGAATAGCAGTTCTGCACCACAGAGTGGGTGGGCGCTCGGCTGTCTGCTCCACCTGCACCTTCAGCAGCCAACCTTTAGAAGCAAGATGCCTGACTTCAATGAGCTCAGTACAATTCAACAACTTCTCCTCAAAATGTTCATAAGAAACAGCTACCGAGTTCTTCACATTCAAAGAAAATGACAGAGAGAGCAATGAACAAATACAGGGCATGCTTTCTTACGTAAAGATTTAAATTACTTTTGGTTCTAAGCCTATCCCATACTACCAGACAAATCTATACTGAAAAATACTATACTAAATCAAAATAAGTTCTGTCCCTCAAAATAATGTTCAAATTGTACATTTTAAATACTTAAGCCTAAGAATACAAATCTTTATTTTAAACTAGTGGCCCGGTGCATGAATTTGTGCACATTGAAAGGAAATTAATTAAAAGAAATATTTTAATATCACTATTTGCCCTTTCTCTATAATAGAAGTGTCAACCAAATTCATGATCGACAATGACAGATGGAAACACATGCGTGCTATTGGCACCAGCGAGAGGTTTACATATATAGATGAACTCGCTTAATTAGACCTGCTTTCTGATGTAGCTAAACTTTTTGCAGCCCAGTGAAGCACCCCAACTTCTCTTTCAGGTAATTGTCAGCAACACAGCAGTAAATATCAACATGAAGCAGATTATTATTGTAGATCACACAGGGAGAACAAAGGGTGAAATATTTAACAGCAGCAGTGTTTGATTATATTCTGTGCAGTAAGAAAACCTGAAGTCATTTTCAAGGTCCACCATTTCTTACTTCTTTTCAGTCGGGTCAAGTTTCCAAGCTTTCTAAATCTCCGTTTTCCAGCTAATGAAAATAGGATTCTACTGAGTCTCCTATCTACCTACTCCAGGACTTCTGTGAGGATCACATGAGATGAGGCACGGGAAAACACTTCACAGACACTTGGTTACAGTGTGAAATGTTTCCATCTGGCTATAAAGCAAGTCATGTTCCTGGGCTGAAGAAACTGCAAGGAGGCTAGTTGCTAGGGAGAGGAAGCTGGGTGTTGCTACGTGACATCATTACCCAGATGGACACTTAGCATATTAGCCATATATATATATATATATATATATATATATATATATATAGAGAGAGAGAGAGAGAGAGAGAGAGAGAGAGAGAGAGAGGAAGAGATGCTCTGAAATATCTTCAAAATGCTTGTGGAAAAAAGTCAATTTCAAACTATTGTAATTCTATTGATCAGAAGAAGCTCATAATTGTAGTGCTTAGTAATAATAATTTACAATCCACATTTGAAAACTGCAAATAAACAGAAACTAGAAACAAACAGAAACCACACCCATGAAAGCAGATACTGAGACCCTCCCTGGTAGTGGCCAGTGGTCGGCCTGGGTGACACTGTGAGTCCTGGAGGAGGAGCAGTCCCACCACACCTCCCCTCCGTCCGTTCCCACAGAGCAGCCTGGCTGCTATCCCAGGGCAGGAGGACAGGGACACTGAGGCAGGAAAGTTAAAACGGGGCTAGACAGGGGAGGCAATGGGCAGCCAGCTTATAACTAACAAGCCATTATCTCCCCCAGCCAGGAACACAGCAAGTGGTTAAAAACCTCCCTGAGGGGAGGCTGCAGAGGGAGGGGAGGGGAAAGGAAAAGGGGCCATTTTACCCCTAGGCAGAGAAGCCTGCAGCCTCAGGCTTGACAAGATAAGGCTGCCAGGGGCTTCTCATGAATTCTGGGAAGGCCACACAAAGTAAAAGTAAAAGGGTCCTTGAGAATTCATCTGCACCCAAAGAGTCAGCAGGAGTTTTATAGACAGGAGGGTGTTTAACGCCTCGAACCCGCACCCCACCTGCTCTTCAGAGGAGCTGAGAGCCCATCTGTGCTTCCTAAGCCAGACACATAGGTTTGCTGGCTTTGCGTTTTCAATAAAGGCACACGTCTAACTGCTTTAACAACAGGCTTTCACAGTGCAGTCAAGGTCTCTGTATAAATCCATTTACATGAGAAGACAAGGATGAGGTTGGGGCAGCTCTCCCGCTGGCTCAGGGGGCGCTCCTGTCTGGTATCACCTCTGAGAGGTGCCTCTAACAGCCTCGGCTAGGTTTTCTTTTTAAATGTAAGTCAGATCCCACCCCTCCCCTTACAAGCCATTGTACCAGGAGTGAGATCTAGACTTCTCACCATATCCACACAAATACATTTTAATGAACCTAACTGTGGTGCTCTTTCAGTCCTTAATTTTGTCCAAGTAAATTATAACATGGAGACTAAATACATTTACTTAAACCAACTCTCTCTGCTCAGGGCCCTGCAGGAGCAGGGAGAGCTGTGACTGCGACTAGTGAAGTGATCCTGTGCTGGAACGTGCCTCTCACCCAGCAGGCCCATTCACAGCAATCAGTCTACCTTCAGGTGTTCTGGTTGTTCCATTATATTTCACTTATTACATGCTTTTATTCCTATTTGATGACTGCACACCGAAAGCCTCTCTTAATTACCATCTAACGTAAATGCAGGCGCGGATGAGAAATGGCAGGCTGGTTTCTGGGGAAAGACCCCGTGTTTTCTTCCATGGTCCACAGGGAGCTGCGGTTCCCACAGCAGGAAGGTCCCCAGTCCCCGCCCAGCCAGCCTGCTTCCTGATGACTCGGTCTACAGGCAGGCGGTAAAAGCCCACTTGCAGTAAGAAAGAGTGAAGCTCTGACATGCTACAACATGGGCGAACCAGACACCGAGGGTCCCATGCTGTACGTCCACACAGGACAACCCCGGGGATGCGAAGCAGACCAGAGGCTGCGGGGCCGGGTGGAGACGCGCGCTCCCTGTGGGTGATGTGCGCTGTGAAATCAGACGGACGGATGGACGGCCGGCCAGCCGGCCCCAGCTCTGCGGCCCACTGCTGGTGTCCCCGAGGGCTACTGGGGGATGTGCGTTATACCTCAATACAGCGGGTTCTCAAACTGCTTTCTCAGGAAGACAATCAACATGACGTGCTACATTCTAAGCAAACACTAAGCTGAGCTCCAGGAAGCCTTCAGGCCGGGGGACGGCCCGGTACTTTCCCGCGAGCGTCAAGGCGCTTCCTACCTGCTCGTCCTGGCGGAAGGCTCTCCGTTCTCCCGTACAGCGTCACCATTCTGCTGTATTTCTACTGAACAATGAGAAAGAGAGAAATTGGATTTGATACCTCCTGCTGATGTCTCCCTGAATTCTGCAGACACACAGGAGCTTACTGGTTGGGGCCGAGCTGCAGCTCGTCAGGTTTTCTGGCTCAATCGCCAATCCGTCCAGCACCACCGTTAACTCGCCAGTTTGCACTACGCCGTTCTTGTTCTCCAAGGAAAGTTTTAATTGTTCTTTCACTCTTTCCACTAGAAAAAGAAAATCCTAATTTGAAAGCTTTTGCTGTATACAAAACGTTTCAGAAACCAGAACTGCACGTGCAGCATGACTGACGGCCCCTGGCTGCTCGGGGAGGGTCCTTTGCGTCAGGCCCTCCACCCAGGCCGCTCCCTCCCGCCCGCTCGCCCCACCACAGGCTTCCACAGCACGTCAGCGCCCTTTGCTCGGCATGAACCTCAGAGACATGTGGACGACAGGCCCAGCCTCGCCCGGACAGGCTCCTGGCCCAGGCCCCTCAGACCTGTGCCCGAAGCACATCCCTGCCAAGTCGGACAGTGTGGCCTGATTCAGCTGTGCACCCAGCTGGGTGGTGAGTGAGCAATTAGGCTGCTTCGAGCCTCAGTCTCCTCCAGGCAAAATGGAGATAGTAAGAGCATCACACCAAAGGGACTGTCACAGGTCCAAATGCAAGGGCACACAACACACGTGGCCCATGCCTGACACAGACGCGCTCAGTGAGTGGTCCCTCTGTGACAACACTTCTCCTCTAAACAAGGCCGACTGTGTCCTTCCTGCATGAGGGTTCCTAGTTCTTCCTGAACCCAAGGTCATTTCGCTGCACCTTCTTCTATCCCACAGAATATGTAAACCTCATGATCAAAGAAAATCTTGCAGAAAACCCACCCCAAACATCTGTACCAACATAGATCTCATTTCCACTCCACATCACAAACAACAACAAACATGACTCGAGAAACTTGAGAAAATACAAAAGCTAAAACACACACACACAAGAACCCTACAAAGCAGGCATCTGGCTTTATATAGGCTAACAGTGCAGACCTGAAGAACCCAGGCTGGCTCCATTCTACTTCACTCACCCTCTCTCCACTCAAAGTACCTGCAATTTGGTGATTTAGCTTCTTGTCCTAACACACTTAGCCGTTTGCACCGCCGCTCGAGGCATAGCCTCGGAGTCCCTGCAGGCAGCACTCAGTGCAGGCCTCTGTGCGGGTCTGCACGTGTGTTTGCTGGCCCATCCCCAGACTCGCCGGCCTGCAGTTCACACTGCCACCGCACCTCCCAGCGTGAAGGTGTTCCCCAGTCTGCTCCTGGCACAGCCAATTCCGAATTCTAGCTGATACGCCTCTGCAGACGCCTTTTCCTCTGGAGCTGCCTCTGCCTTTGGTGTCATGCTTGTCCCTGCACGTGGCCAGGCACCTCTCTCGACCACACTGCCTGGGACAGTCAGGGCCCGCAGAGTCACATTTCCACCAGTGCTCCCTCCCTGGCCGCCATCTCTTCAGTTGTCTCCTCGGCTCCACCCTCCACTCCATGGCTCACCACTGCCTCTGAGGGGCCAGCCACACTCACTCCTCTCCACCCGCCCTGGCAGAGCCACATGGGAGCAGCAGACTCTTGGCTTCCCAAGAAGGCTGCCACCCTGCTGGCTGGGCTGGTGCCTGTACCAACATCCCTGGTGGCGAGTGCATGCTGGCCATCACCTAGGCGTGCTCGTCTGGCTGTGTGAGGGCAGCCCGGACCCAGCTCAGTGCCCTGAAGCTGCCACCAGCATCGTCCACAGTTCTCCCTCGGTGTGTAAGCTTTGCTTTGCCCTTTGCTTTTTAACATGTGTATTTTATTATTGACAGTATTACAGATGTCCTCCCCCAATTTTCTCCCCTTTACCCTCCCCCTCCAAGCCTTCACCGCACTACTGTCTGTGGCCATGGTCTATGCATATAAGCAGGTAAGTCCTTTGGTTAATCTCTTCTCACCCCCCTCCGAGATCTGTCCATCTGTTCCATGCCTGGGGTCTTATTTTGTTGGTTGATTCATTTTGTTCATTAGTTTCCACATATATGTGATACTTGTCCCTATCTGACTGGCTTATTTCACTTAGCATGATGCTCTCCAGGTCCCTCCGTGCTGTCTCACAGGGTAAGAGATCCTTCTTTTTCACAGCTGCTTAGCATTCCATTGTCTTTGGCCCCCTTTTTAAAGAAAGGGGGCCTTGGAAATCACCTGGCCTCCGCAAATATCACCACTGCTATAAACACCTGTCGGTCCAGGACCTGACTGCTCTGCCGGGTTGGTGTGGTGTGGTGTGGTGTATGTGTGTAAGTGTGTATGCATGTGTGTTACATGATCTGCTCTCTCACAACTCTGAACATGGAACACTGGGCTCTACCATTTTTGAATCATACAATTGGGGCAATCACATGACAATTCTCATCTACACTGTATGTGTGGGGGGAATCTATTACAGTGCAATCCGCCAGCTCAGATCTCTCTCCATCCATGGACAGCAAGCTCCTGCTGTGTGCAGGGGCTGTGGGAGCAGATGCGCTGGCCGCCTGGCGTGGTCTCCGCCTTTCACTCCCACTCATCCCTCCCTCCCTGCATTGACACAAGCCCTGGGGGGGATGTGGGCTCCCCCTTTCACTCCCACTCATCCCTCCCTCCCTGCACTGAACACCAGCCCTAGGGGCCACGGGCAGGGGCTCTGCCTGGGGGTGCAGGTCCTACCCTCTCAACTACATAGCAGCCCCCAGGACAGCACAGAGACCCTGTCTTCGCCGTCAATGGCGCATTGCAGACTCTGCCACAGATAGGTGCTTGATGAAGAAGGCAGTGCTGTCCTCAGGGAACTGGGAGCTACTCTCCCAGAAACCCCTCCTCAGTGTTCACAGGACGGAACAGTCGAGGTCTCTGAGAGCCAGGCACAGACCAGGGCAGTATCCCGGAATCCTGGAGTTGTCGAAAACGCACACTCTGTCCCCACAGAAGACAAAAGGTCTTCAAAAATCGTTTTTAAGGCATTTCACCCTTCAAATTTAGCTCAGAGTCACATCTGAACCTATTTTTAAAAATGCTTGCACACTGTATTACTTATTGCTAAGTATTACATTATCCTAAAATACAGTCACTTAAAATAACACCGGCCACCTCTTATTGCTCAGTTTCTGTGCTCAGGGGCTGGGGAGGGCGGTGGGTGCTGCAGGGACAGCCTCTCCGGCTTCACAGCGCCTGTGAGGAGCCTGAGACCCAGGCAGAAGCTGCACTGTCATCCAGGCCAGCCCCAGGGGGCTCTGTGCCTCGCGGTGGCCACATTCCACTCATCACCCAGACCACGTGCAGGAGGGACACCAAAGCAGGAGGCTGGCCGACACACGTAAATGTGAGGGCAACCGAGGCACACCCAGAATGAGCGAGGCGGTCGGCAGGGCCCAAGAACAAAGCGGCTGTGACTCCAGGCCCTGCCAGCACAGACCTAGCCAGTGCGCCCCAACGCAGAGCCCGTCGGGCTCCCTGCCATCAGGTACCAAGATAAATCTCAGACTCTATAAAAGAACTTACAGAAAAAACAAAGTAATAAGTGTGCAAAAGGAAAACAGAGAACTATCAAATACAGGATTAGAAGGGTTCTCTGAGCATAAACACAATGGAAGATGAATTAACTTTTATGATCAAAATATTAAACTTCTATAAATTAAAACAGGATAAAAAAAGAGGCAAATGATTAACTGGGAGCTAAAAAGTAAGAGTTCTTCTAAGTTAGTGAATGAAAAGCAGCAAACCAACAGAAAAATGTGCAAAGAGTAAGACAGTCATGCACGATGAAAGAGAAATGACCAACAAGGACCTGGATTCATTGATGCGGAGCAGTGCTGAGAAGAAAGCTCTTCCTCGTTGTCGGTCAGGGTGCACACACTCGTGGGGGCCTCCCGCCCGTGCAAGGTGAGGACGGCCTGGCAGGAAGGACAAGCCACAGCCCGAGCCTGACAACCGCCCGTTCCCCCTGACCTAATCATTTCAATCCTATGAATCTAACACAGAAATGCACTCATATCACCAGATATAAAACACTGTCTGTTCTATACCTCAGCTTTAAAGTATCTTCGTTTGTGTTGACACTAAGTAAATTTCTAAAAAGAGAACTTAAGACTTAGTAACCTAAACAAATAACTAGTATCAGCTGGTAAATAAGGCTAAAAGCAAAATCTTTTAAAAATATATTTTTATTGATTTCAGAGAGGAAGGTAGAGAGAGAGAGGAACATCAATGATGAGAGAGAATCATTGACCAGCTGCCTCCTGCCCCGCCCCCCCCACCTCACTGAGCCACTCTCCTCCCTCGCTCCCTCGTTCCCTCTGAAGGCAGCACATCTGTGTGCACGGCAGGCAGGCAGGCTGGCCCTGCCTGTGCAGTGCAGTGCTGATGGGAACCTCCTTCTGGCTCTGGTCATCGCTGACAACAGAGGCATTTTCCTTCGCAATTTAAGAACCGGTGGGGCTGAGGGAGAAATCACCTCAGACATAGGTGTCTAATCCTGATGACACAGAGAAAAGAAAGCTACAACACCACGTGTATCCGCAGAGCCAGTGAAAGAACGTCCATCATTCAGCCTGGTGTTCACGTGATCTGCACATGCAACTGAAGGTTAATTGGGGCAAAAACGAGGCTTAGACCATAAGCGTTCCGTGTCTGAGAGGGCTGTCTGGGCCACGGCCTTGGACACGCCGCCCAGGCTCCTCCTGAAGCCGGCGAGGCCTGGGCCTGGAGCCCCTGGGGTTGAGGTGAAGCTGCAGGGACCCTCGTGGGACACACAGATCCTGACGCTGGCTTGGCTGTGGGCTTTAGGAAGGCTGTGGGTGGCTGTGTTCACACTACACCATGAAGGCTGAAGAGGTGAACGTCCTCAAAAGCAGGAGATGACCTACTAAGATCAATCCATCCTCCCTCCCCCCAATACGTCAGGAGAAAGGCTATGTGGAAATAGAAATGTTTGAGAACAAGATGTCAGGGCCTTGAAGACAGGAAGGAACTCGCCTCATAAACCTAAAGTGGATCGATGACCTTGACAAGGACAAACACATCCTGATGTGGAGACTGCTGGGTTCGCATCACAGCGGAGGAGGGGCGGGGGTCAGAAACTGTACTCCGTTTGTTCTATGTTTCTCCCTTACATTCAATAAATGCTTATTTAACAAAGGAAAGTCCTAGATCTAAGAAAGTAAGAATATAATTAATTTATGGGTTTCTAACTTTCCTCAAGTTATCAGAGCCCACAGGTAGAATACGCCACTTCTGGGAAGATGGAAAGCTTTGCACCAAGCATATCAAGAACATCAAAACAACATAGGCAGTTTTATTTATTATTTTTTTTATATATATATTTTATTTTATTGATTTTTTACAGAGAGGAAGGGAGAGAGATAGAGAGTTAGAAACATCGATGAGAGAGAAACATCGACCAGCTGCCTCCTGCACATCTCCTACTGGGGATGTGCCCGCAACCCAGGTACATGCCCTTGACCGGAATCGAACCTGGGACCTTTCAGTCCGCAGGCCGACGCTCCATCCACTGAGCCAAACCGGTTTCGGCGGCAGTTTTATTTTTAAAAATCACAAATAACTAGGGATAGGAGGATAAGCTGCTAGTGAATGGAAAAATAAAGAGCAACTAAGGTCTGATTTAAAAGATTGCAGAAGTCAAAAGAATAAATCCTTAAGTTGTATGGAATATTTCTAAGATCTTAAGTAAAGGCAATAAGACGTATTGATTCGCATATGCTATGAGGAAAGCTAGAAACATAATGGTAAACATCAAATGTAAAAAACAACATTGGAGGCAGCAAAGCAGGAGTTACCAACAGAAGGGAGGCCACGCGAGCAGAATCGAGATGACGCCCACAAACAAGGACGCTCATAGGAATACGGCACAGCGAATGGCAGGGATCCCAATGTGGGAGGAACTTAGAAACAGCTACATTTGGGAATTTTCCTAAAGCAAAACACAGATTTCAGACGAGCACTTAAGAAAATGAATTAAGAAGCTTCCAGAATCGACCCTTACAAGAAAGCCAATCTGATACCGACTCTGAAAAATTAAAACTCTACAAAAGAAACACGCAAAGTAAACAAACAAAAATAAAGGAAAGCTATTTTTAAAAACCAAACAGGAATGGACTCTGGTTTTGAAACACAACATAATAAAAACAGTGCGGGCTGCAGGCCCACAGGGCAGGCAGGAGCGGCCCATGGGCTGCAGACATTGACATGAATTAAATGAGGTGAAATGCAGAGCCGGCTCCTCAGCTGCACCAGCCTCGCTCAGTGCTCACTGCGGCCTGTGCCTAGTGCCGCCCCCTGCGCAGCACAGACATGGCACAGCCACGACCATGGGCCACAACAGCTTCCGGAGAGCTGTGTGAGTGAGCAAGGCGGACTCTGCTCTCTGAAGCCAGGAGAGAACGACATACTCCCCCCAGCAGACCAGCGTGGCCGTAACCCGGCCCTGGGAGCGGAGACGAGAAGTGTGGGTTCTGCTCAGGACAGGCGGCAACAGGAAGTGCAACCTGTTATCACTCGGTCCCTCTGCTCCTCCTCTGCCTTCTCTGAGAGAGTCTTTGTAGTTCATCCTTTTTTAGGTGATTCTACTATAAATATCTGTCCAAGGAAAGACAAAGAGCTAATAGAGAGCATCATTACTAATGAAAGAATGAGATAAGGAGAGTCGTTTCAGCTCCATACAACACACATAAAAATAGTTCAGGATGAGAGAGGTGGACCATGATCTACAGAAAACGGGTCATCCCTACAGCAGAATGACAGTCGGAGTCTCTTCAGTTATAGGGGTTACTACACTTTATGTTTTTATTTGGGAATTGTGTATTACGCCCTGTACCAAAAAGGCTTTAGGGCATGTTTAAATAAATTTATGTTGAAAGATAAGGGTAGTTTAGAAAAAGTTACATTCCAATAGCATTTAGACAAAAATACTGAGTCCACTCCACAGCCTGCTTCATTGTCAAGACTAGGGGGCGCTGCTGAGTAAGTGGAACAGCCACACTCATCCATGATCAGAAATTCAGTGCCATGAAACACTGGGGAGCACAGGGGATATGAACTCAGATGTGTAAGAAACAGGTTCCCCAGCGGTTAAGTCGGGAGCTGCTGGGGACAAGGGCATGAGTGAGCCTGTGTGTGCTCACATGTCCAGTGCTGCTCCATGCTTTACGTATAGCCAGGCTGCATGTGAGGCTCTACTGAACTCTGACCTTTGGCTGTGGACAGTGGAAAGCAGTGAAAACCCAGATGAACAGAGAGGCCTTTCAAGCTGCTTACAAATCCTATTAAGTTTGTGATTTACAGTTTTATAAATGTCATCTCCAATCGCTCTCACAATATTCCCCACGAGGACATACCGTGTCCCTCTGTCCCTAAAATTACGCTAGAACAGTGGTTCTCAACCTTCCTAATGCCACGACCCTTTAATACAGTTCCTCATGTTGTGGTGACCCCCAACCATAAAATTATTTTTGTTGCTACTTCATAACTGCAATTTTGCTACTGTTATGAATCGTAATGTAAATATCTGATATGCAGGATGTATTTTCATTGTTACAAATTGAACATAATTAAAGCATAGTGATTAATCACAAAAACAATATGTAATTATATATGTGTTTTCTGATGGTCTTAGGCGACCCTGTGAAAGGGTCATTCGACCCCCAAAGGGGTCGCGACCCACAGGTTGAGAACCGCTGCTCTAGAACATCTCGACCCACAGTGCTACCTCTGGTTCCAGTGACCACCTCCCCATGGCAGCCTGCCTCCGAGGAGCGTATCCCGGCTGCCCCTCGCTCACACCAGTTTCCAGGGTCCTGCCGGAAGCCCCGGGGCTCTGCAGACACATGGGCCCAGGGATCCTCTGTGGGTGGCCTGCGCCAGTCTGTTCTCTGCTCCTTCTCTCAGCTCCCTCCCCTCCGACCGCGCCCTGAACACCTGTTCTCTGTGGCAAGTGAGAGCAGCGCCGCACAACCCTGCACCTGAGCCTTGGGACATGCAGACTCCACTCACACAGGTGCCGATCATCAAACACTTTCTGGATATAACACACCTCCAAAACATAATACCCTTTTATTTATAACCTGTTCCCCTAGGCCAGTGAGTGAATTCTCGTTTGACTGTGGTGACAGGAATATTTTTGTTGGATTATTTGGTTCATAAGCAGTTTTTGTTAGTTTTCTTTTTAAAAATAAGTCTGTCTGGCCAGCATGGCTCAGTGGTTGAGCGTCAACCTACGCACCAGGAAGTCATGGTTCAATTCCCTGTCAGGGCACATGCCCAGGTTGTGGGCTCGACACCCAGTATGGGGCATGTAGGAGGCAGCCAAACAATGATTCATTCTCATTGTTTCTCTCTCTCCCTTTCCCTTCCTCTCTGAAATCAATAAAAATATGTCTAAAAATGATAATAAAAATTAATCCCACAATACCCCCCAAATTGAACTAGAGCTCACTCAACTGATGCCTATCAAAAACCCAAGCCACGTGCTAAGCCAAGAGGCTGAATGAAAGGCAGCCAAGAATGTAATCAATCATAAGTGTATTTTTAAAATTCGTCAGGTTGTCTAGGGTCCTATTAATTTCCTATGACTTCTAATCAAAATCAAGCCCCTTGGACTCAGAGGCCGTGCTGCAGTCACAGCTCCGCAGGCCCCCGTGCCCGAGCAGGCCGGCACCCACACACCTGTGTCCTGGGGGCTGCATTTCCCGGGTCAGCGACACCACTCCCAGGCATGACGACTTCTCCCGCAGAAACACAAGCTACCTGTTAGCCTTTGGGTTCCAAGATACGTTCAAAGTGTCTAAGAGAGACTTTACGGAAGCAAATGTTGGAACAAACTTACACTTTCGGTTGTGTGTTAACAGAGCCTGCCTCAGGTCCACAGCTGCTCTTCCTAACAGAGCATCCGTCCGCAGGGTGTGATGGCTCCACACCCGGAACTCCAGCGTGCTCTGTGCGCTCACACTCCTGCGGGATGAGCAAAGCAAGGACATGCGTTACTCCAGTGCCCGTGGCTATTACATCACTTACCTCAATTACTTTTTAAAGCCAGGATCAGTTTGAGGGGAAAATACTGTATGAAACAGTAAACTACTTGAATTACAAAAACAATACTTACTTTCAAGTACATCAGCACTTTAAAAGCTAAATAAGAATTTTTATACTTAGCGAACCAAAATACCACCTATACATCAAGAGTCTGAGGCTTGCCCTAGCTGGTTTGGCTCAGTGGATAGAGCATCGGCCTGCAGATTGAGGATTCCCAGGTTCAATTCTAGTCAAGGGCACATGCCTGGGTTGCGGGCTCGATCCCCAATAGGGGACGTGCAGAAGGCAGCCAATCAATAATTCTCTCTCATCATTGATGTTTATGTCTCTCTTTCTGTCTCCCTTCCTCTTTGAAATCAATATAAATATACTTTTTAAAAAAAAGAGTCTGAGGCTTCACAATAACTATTTCTATTTGAACAAATTTCTCAACATTTAAGACAATTGATGGCACTGATTCTAATACACAAATTTATAACATTGTACTTCAGAAATGCCAAAATTAAGAATAATTGATTTCTGCTCTATTTCTTTTTGCAAGACAGGAAGAGAAAATATGGCTACATGAAAATACTTTACTTTATGAAGCTAAAGCAAGGATTACTTTGTCTCTTCTGTAAAGGAAAGGAAATTAACCCACAATTTTTTCACTTTGAATTGACTATTCATACTGGAACACAGCAGTCATTACCATGAAGCTTTCCTATGAGATACTAATTTTTAAGATTCCAAGCAGCACACTTCCCTCTGAAGGCCGCGTCCCCTCTGCGGTACTCACATGGTCAGCTGCTCGTCCCACTTGGGATTAGAAGAACTGTTGGATTTTGCTGTTTTCTTAATTTCTCCATCTACAACTACTTCTGTATAGATTGCTGTTCCAAACCAGTTCTTTTTTCTTTTTAGTTTGGCACTAGAAACTAACAGAAACATGACAATCACTGTGAATATATGTAGCGAGAAAGCAGTATTTATACTAATAAGTCAATAAAAATGAAATGGTGCTACTTGTGCAACTCAAACTCTTTTCATTGACAGAATGAAAAAAACCCCACTACAACAAGAATATGATGGCCCTAGCCGGTTTGGCTCAGTGAATAGAGCGCCGGCCTGTGGACTGAAAGGTCCCAGGTTCGATTCCGGTCAAGGGCATGTACCTTGGTTGTGGGTACATCCCCAGTAGGAGGTGTGCGAAAGACAGCTGATCGATGTTTCTCTCTTACCGATGTTTCTAACTCTCTCTCCCTCTCCCTTACTCTCTGAAAAAAATCAATAAAATATATTTTAAAAAAGAAAAAAACACAAAAAAACCCCAAAACATGAATATGATAATGCCTGAGAACCATTTGAATTTTGACAGTATTATTGAAATATATTGCACATACCCATATAGTTTACTCACTTCAAGTATATAATTCATGGTGGTTGTGCAACCACCACCATAATCAATTTTTAAAAATAGTCACCACCCCAAAAAACACCCCTTTCTTCCCAACTCCCCTTTCCCCAGCCCTGAGCAACTATAGTTGCCCCTTCACCAATACAGGTTTAAACCGTGTGGTTCACTTAGTTTGTTTTCAATAAACATATACAGTATTGTATATGTACTTTTTCTTCCTTATGGTTTTCTTAATTGTCTTTAGCTTACTTTATTGTGAGAATACAGTATACATACAAATAACATACAAAATATGTGTTAACCTTCAGGTCTACAGTTGGCTATTAGTAGTTAAGTTTTGGGGGAGTCAACAGTTATACATTGGCCCAGCTGATGTGGCTCAGTGACTGAGCATCGACCCATGAACAAAGAGGTCACTAGTTTGATTCCCAGTCAGGACACATGCCTGGGTTGTGGGCTCAATCCCCAGTGGGGGGCGTGCAGGAGGCAGCCGATCAATGTCTCTCCATCATCCATGTTTCTATGTCGCTCTTCCCCTTTCTCTAAAATCAATAAAGACATATTTTTAAAAAATCATTTGATATGGCCCTGCCAAGGCATTAGGGGTGAGTTAATTACTAGTAAATGTTTGACCAAATATAGCAAGCTAATTTTTTAAGTTGATGCTTTTGTATGGCCCTCGAATTATGCTATAAATATCCAAATAGTCCTTGGCAGAAAAAAGGTTCCTCAACTCTGACTTAGAGCATTGTCCCAATTCAGCAAGGTTGTGGGTTTGAGCCCTCGACAAGGCACATACAAGAATCAACCAAAGGTCCTAGCCAGTTTGGCTCAGTGGATAGAGTGTCGGCCTGAGGACTGAAGGGTCCCGGGTTTGATTCCGGTCAAAGACAACATGCCTGGGTGGCGGGCTCAGTCCCCAGTAGGTGGTGTGCAGGAGGCAGCCAATCAATGATTCACTCTCATCATTGATGTTTCTCTCTCTCTCTCCCTCTCCCTTCCTCTCTGAGATCAATACAAATATATTAAAAAAGATTCAACCAATTATACAAAAATAAGTAAAACAATAAAAACTGATGTCTCTGTCTCTCTCTATCTCTTAAAAACAAACAAACAACAACTCAGTTATACTTGGATTTTTAGCTACTTAGGAGATTGGCGCCCCTAACCCTCAAATTGTTCAAGAGTCAACTGTAGTAACCTACTTTCTTTTTAAAAAATAATTTATTTTCAGTTACAGTTTACACACAATATATTAGTTTCAGGTGTACAACATAGTGATTACACTATGTGATCACCCGATCTGACACCAGACATAGTTATTACAATGTTATTGACATATTTCCTATATTTTACATCCCCATGACTTTTTATAACTGGCAATTTGCACATCTTAATTCCTTCCCCCTTTTCATCCAGCCCCCAATGAGCCTGAATTCCGGCAACCATCAAAATACTACCTGTGTCTGAGTTTGTTTGTTCATTTTGTTTTTTAGATTCCATACATAAGTGAAATTACATGGCTTTTACCTTTCTGTGTCTGACCCATTTCACTCAGCATAATATCCTCTAGATCAGTGGTTCTCAACCTTTCTAATGCCGCGACCCTTTAATACAGTTCCTCATGTTGTGGTGACCCCCAATTTCATTGTTACAAATTAAACATAATTAAAGCATAGTGATTAATCACAAAAACAATATGTAATTATATATGTGTTTTCCGATGGTCTTAGGCGACCCCTGAGAAAGGGTCCTTCGACCCCAAAAGGGGTCTGCTCTAGATCCATCCATGTTGTTACAGATGCAAAATTTCATTCTTTATAGCTGAGTCACATTCCATTGTATACATGTGGCACGTCTTCCTTATCCATTCATCTATTGATGGGCACTTACGTGGCTGCCATATCTTGGCTATTGTCAATGCTGCAATGAACACAGGGGTGCATAGGTCTTTTGAATTCGTGTTTTGGGTTTCCTCGGATAAATACCCAGAAGTGGAATTGCTGGGTCCTTCTTGCCCCATAGCCTTTGTTTTCCAGTTTATTTTGTCTGACAGAAGTACTGCTACCTCGTTTGTTTTTTTTTTCTCGTTCCATTTACATGAAATACCTTTTTCCATCTCTTTACTTTCAGTCTGTGTGTGTCTGGATCTGGAGTGGGTCTCTTGCAGGCAGCATAGATAAGGGTCTTATTCTCTTATCCCTTCAGCCACGGTATGTTTTTTTGACTGGGGCATTCATTCTATTTACATTTAAGTAATTGTTGATAGGTGTGTAGCTTCACCATTTTATTATTCACATTTTTTATCTTTCTTCTTCTTCCCCTTCCTCCTTTCACCCCTCCTTTATTCAAGACTTTAACACTTCTTATAATACTTGTTTGGTGGTGGTGAACTCCTTTAGCTTTTCTTGTCTGGGAAGCTATGTATCTGTCCTTTGATTCTAAATGACAGCCTTGCTGGGTAGAGTAGTCTTGGTTGTAAGCCCTGGCTAGCTATTCATCAGTTTGAATATGTCTTGCCACTCGCTTCTGGCCTGCAAGGTTCTGCTGAGAAATCAGGTGAGTCTTATGGGAGCTCCTTCGTAGGTAACTAACTGCTTTTTTTCTTGCTGCTTTTAAGATTCTTTCTTTGTCTTTAATCTTTGGAATTTTATCATTATGTATCTAGGTCTCTTTGGGTTCATCCTGTTTAGAAGTCTCTGCACTTCCTTTTTCCTTTACCAGGTGGTAGAATTTTTTAGTCATTATTTCTTCAAATAAGTTCTCAAGTCCTTGCTCTCTCTCTTCTCCTTCTGTTGCAGATGTAGTTATGCCTGAGGTTGTCCCAGAGGCTCCTTGAACTATCCTCATTTTCTTAGATTCTTATTTTTCCCCCTGTTCTGATTGGGTGTTTTCTGCTACCTTGATATCAGCACAAACTCAGGATTTGTTCTTTGCTTTCTAAGACAAGAAGCATTCCTTACCTGTTCATTTTAAACTAGAAACGACTGACCTCACAGTAATGAGTGCCATGGGAACCACAGGGCAACTCCTTCTTACCCTGCCTGACTCCCACCCTCCTGAGGCAAATCTTCTAGTGGTCGAGGCATAGAGCTGCATACACACCCCCTCCTGTTTTACATCCATGTGGTAGCTCATTACACACTATTCCATGCCCTGCTCTTTCAATTAACAATATTCTCTTAGAACATGGCTCCTACTGGTACACATACTCATTTCTTTTATTTCATTGTCTACCTAGAATTCCACTGAGTGTGTACGTGTGTGTGTGTGTGTATATATATATATATATATATATATATATATACACACATACACATTTATAATAATTTATATATATATATAACACATACTAAAAATTCTATACATATTTATATATAACACATATATTACAAACCATATATACATTACTCATAGGAAATTACCTTGCAGAAATTTATATTATTTATATAAACAAATATAAATATACTTAATTACATAAATTATACATTATTTATAATTATGAAAATTATATAATACTTTCTAAATCACAAACTAATGTTTATAATTATGTAAGCAACAGCAATTCTCCAAAATAAATTTCTAGAAGTAAAACTGTTGGCTTAAGGACCATTCTTCCTTGGATCATGTATTCCAACTAACAAGAATGAATTATCTAAAGTCCCCTAACCAAGGCTCTTCCATGCTCTTGCAAATGCTGTTCCCTCTAATGCTCTCTCCTGCCAACCTAATTGGAGATGAACTCCGATTACTCCTGCGCAAATTCAAGTGTTACCCTCTGTGAGTCCTTCTCTTATACATTCTGTATGTCCATAGGCCCCTGCAATCCCAAGCGGACCTAAGACACCTTCTTCTAGGTCCTCACTGCATGCAGTTAACGACCACTCTGCATGGTAACTGTCCCACCACAAATCCCTGGAGAACTAGGGCTTATGTTTCCACATGTGTAACTCTACTTAACAAATATTTGCCCAATGACTGAACGGATGGCTAAATGGATGAAAAAGGCCTTCAGCTTCCTTCTCTATCCAAATAATCATTTAAGGGCCAACTCGATGATGCTAGTTGCAGTACCCAAATTCTCCTACCAAAGAGGACCTTTCTTCTCCACACCCAGCACAGGTCCCATAAATACTTACTGGACAAATAAAACACCTTTAGAGGGTGTCTACCATGGAGGCCTGTTGCAACAAATACACGATAGCATGAATCTAAAGGAAGAGATCCTTATGGAATAAATCTGCTGAATTCAGATGGAAAGAAAGATTTACCTGGGAACCACTATTTTACACTATTATGGAAGTAACTTACCAGTTACCTGTAACTGCAACCTTCCACTGTGGTTATTACTAGTGTCAGACCTTGGGGAAGCAGTGGCCATGTCCCAAAATTCAGCTTAAACCTATAAAAAATTCAATTTATTCATGTGTTAAACAAGAGATTGTAATTTTCCATATGGTTAAAACTAGTCAATCAATTAAGAAAACACACTGATACAATACTGTCAACCCATCACATGCTGATACAGTCAGCTGTCCACCATTTAGAACTGAGACTTAGTACTATAAGGATTACAGGTGAGTATGACCATGAGCCATGTCTGAATCACTGTGAGAGAGGATCCAGGGTCACGTGTTCATTTGCCCATTTATGACATATTCTACTATTTATGCATGTATGTATTCCTGAACCACCTCAGTAGTTTGCTCGATACCCTTTAATATTTAGTGTGCATTTCCTAAGAATAAAAATATTCTCTCAAATAACGATAGGACAATGATCAAATTCAGGAATGTAACTAGTATGTTATTATTACCTAATATATATTGTATTGCATCAACCGTCCCAACAATGCCGTGTTGTTTTTTTGTTTGTTTTAATATATTTTATTGATTTTTTACAGAGAGGAAGGGAAAGGGATAGAGAGTTAGAAACATAGATGAGAGAGAAACATCGATCAGCTGCCTCCTGCACACCCACCACCGGGAATGTGCCCGCAACCAAGATACATGCCCTTGACCGGAATCGAACCTGGGACCCTTCAGTCCGCAGGCCAACGCTCTATCCACTGAGCCAAACTGGTTAGGGCAATGCTGTTTATTGCCGTTAATTTTCAAACATAGGGTTGAGTTCAAGTCTATATGCTGCATTAATTGTCATGTCCCCAGTCAATCTTGCATCTTTCTTTTTTTTAAAATATGTTTTTATTGATTTTAGAGATGAAGGGAGAGGGAGAGAGAGAAACATCATTTGCCTCCTACATACACCCTGCCCGGGGATGGAACCTGAAACCTAAGCATGTGCTCTGACTGGAATTGAACTGGTGACCTTGGGTGTACAGGACAATGCTCAGCCGCTGAGCCACGCTAGCCAGGGCTTGCATGTTTCTTTTTGTAGATACTCTTCTGCAAGTTCTACTTCACTCCTCCAACCCAATTTTTATTTTTTAAATAAATACAAAGCAAAGCTACCTCATCTTTCTTCCGCGTGACAAATGTTTTTTAACACATTTATTTTATTATTTTTGGTCATTAGTATATTTTCTTACAGTTGATAGTATTACAGATGTCTCCCATTCCCCCCCCCTTTACCCCCCTCCTCCAAGCCCCTTGGTGCCTCCACCCCCACATCTTCACTAACATGGATGGACCTGGAAAAACATGCTAAGTGAAATAAGACAATCTGAGAAAGACAAATATCACAGCTCTCACTTATTTGTGGAATCTAATAAACAAAATGAAGTGACAAGCAAAATAAGACTTGAAGCATGGAGGCATGGAACAGACTGACATACCTTGATATGGGGTTGGCAGGACAAGAAGAGATAAACCAAAGAACTTATATACTTACTAGTGACCCAGCGTGAGAAATCATGTGGCCCCGCCCACCCGCCTTGACACCCTAACCTCTCCATCCAGAGCTCTAGCGCACCTGGCCCTGCCCCCATCCCTCTGGCCTTCTCTGGGTGCTTCAAACCCCGCCCTCGGTCCCGTGAGTCGCCTTGGGCTGGTCCCGCCTCCTTCGGGCGCCTCCCTGCTTCCACCCTGTCTCCAGAGCAACACGGTGGCTCTGCTTCTGCCCTGTCTCCAGAGCAACGTGGCGGCTCCGCCCAGCTGCGCACACAGCCTCCTGCTGAATGGTCGTTACAGTGTGAGGGTGTCACAACCATTAGCATATTAGCTCTTTATTATGTAGGATATGCACAGTGCATGACAAATATTTTAAGGCTAACCTTTTATCTACTCTTAACTACTGAAGATAAAGTGGAAGGTACTGGGCAAGATTGAGAAATATTAATGTCTATCTTGTTTTTCTGTTTGTAGCTTTTTCCATGCTCCATTTATAGCCTTCTCTAAATTCAAGGAGACAACACTCTAAAATCATTATACTCTCTTCACTCATTCAAAGTAGCACATGTTATGTGATCTGCGTATGTGCACATGCATGCTTGTGTGTGTAAAAGGACAAGAGAAACAGCTGCTCACTATTTGAGAAACTGATTTAATTAAGAGTTGCAGTTCTGGAGCCACATCAGGCCCACTCCTCCTGCAGCTGAGCCAATGGGCTCCATGATGACACCTCCTGCAGGTGCACCAGCTGCACGTTCACAGGAGAACGGAACCTCAAGGGGAGGCCATGAACATGAGGAAAGAATGGACAGTGGGAGAAACCAAGATGGCGGCGTAGGTAAACACCGGAGTTTGCTGCCTTGAACAACCACTTCAAAAATACAACTAAAAGACGAAACGGACATCATCCAGAACCACAGGAAAGCTGGCTGAGTGGAAATTCTACAACTAGGAGGAAAGAGAAAAACAGAGACTCAGAGGAGGTGCAGTGCGGAAGTGAAATACTAAGGTTCGGAGTGCATGCGGAGCGGGCTGGCGGGCTGGCGGTTGTCGTTTTCAATCGGGAGGGAGTCTCAGGCTCTGAGCTCCAGTTCCGGGCAAGTCTCTAGGGACCCAGACTCAAACGGGAGAAGCGGGACTGTCTGGCATCGCTCAGAACCCTAGGGCAGCTTTCTCTCCGTGGGGCTTGCAGCGATTACTGGGACACTGAGAAGCAGAGCCTCTGAGGGCAAGACTGAGAGCAGCCATCATTGCTAACCCCGCCCTGTTGATCCCGTGGGACCCGCCCTGCCCAAGCCTCTGCAGGGAGGCTTTTGCTGGATAGCCTCAGGCAAAGGCTAGATTAGCACCGCCCTAAAGATCCAGGAGCCAGGAAGCCCAGAGGTCAGAGTGGGACCATCCAGTTTGCAGCTCCGTGGAATCATAAAACACACAGTCAGGGGGCAGACTCAGTGAGCACCAAAGCCCCAAGTCTAGCCGCAGAGGGGTGTCTCCAGCACAGAAGTTCTCCCACTGCAGACACAGCTGATTCTCACAGCCAATTGGCCTGGAGGTCAATTCCTCACAGTGATAACTACAACAATCAAGGCTTAACTACAACAAGACTGTGCACAAAGCCCACAAGGGGGTGCACCAAGAGTGTCTACCTCAGGTAATTGGGACACTTAGCACAGAAAGGCACTCTATCGACACAGCGAAGCATAAAAAATGCCGAGATAAAGAAACAGGACACAAACGACAGAATTGGAGGAAAACAGACTGTTGGATATAGAGTTCAAAACCACACTTTTAAGGTCTTTAAAGAACTGTCTAGCAGCCGCCGATAAACTTAATAAGGCCCTCGAAAAGACTGGTGAGACCCCTGATAAATGTAGTGAGATCCTCAAGAAATCTAATGAGACCCTTGATGTTGTGAAAAAGAACCAACTAGAAATTAAGCATACACTGACTGAAATAAAGAATGTTATACAGACTCCCACCAGCAGACCAGAGGGTCGTAAGAATCAAGTCAAAGGTTTGAAATACGAAGAAGCAAAAGACACCCAACCGGAAAAGCAAAATGAAAAAAGAATCCAAAAATATGAAGATAGTGTAAGGAGCCTCTGGGACACCTTCAAGCGTACCAACATCCGAATTATAGGGGTGCCAGAAGATGAGAGAGAGCAAGATATTGAAAACCTATTTGAAGAAATAATGACAGAAAACTTCCCCCACCTGGTGAAAGAAATAGACTTCCAAGTCCAGGAAGCGCAGAGAACCCCAAACAAAAGGAATCCAAAGAGGACCACACCAAGACACATCATAATTAAAATGCCAAGAGCAAAAGACAAAGAGAGAATCTTAAAAGCAGCAAGAGAAAGAAAATCAATTACCTACAAGGGAATACCCATACGACTGTCAGCTGATTTCTCAACAGAAACTTTGCAGGCCAGAAGGGAGTGGCAAGAGATATTCAAAGTGATGAATACCAAGAACCTATAACCAAGACTACTTTATCCAGCAAAGCTGTCATTCAGAAGTGAAGGTCAGATAAAGAGCTTCACAGATAAGGAAAAGCTAAAGGAGTTCATCACCACCAAACCAGTATTATATGAAATGCTGAAAGGTATCCTTTAAGAAGAGGAAGAAGAAGAAAAAGGTAAAGATACAAATTATGAACAACAAAATCCATCTATCAACAAGTGAATCTAAGAATCAAGTGAATAAATAATCTGGTGATCATAATAGAATCAGGGACATAGAAAGGAAATGGACTGACTATTCTTGGGGGGGAAAGGGGTGTGGGAGATTCGGGAAGAGACTGGACAAAAATCATGCACCTATGGATGAGGACAGTGGGTGGGGAGTGAGGGCGGAGGGTGGGGTGGGAACTGGGTGGAGGGGAGTTATGTTGGGAAAAAAGAGTAGTTAATGTAATAATCTGAACAATAAAGATTTAATTTAAAAAAAAGAAAAAAGAATGGACAGTGAAGGTTTCCATTTCCAGCAGTCTGGTAGATAGATATTTTGAAAGGTCTTTCTGTTTTAATGCAATCGATCCTGGATAAATTAAAACCAATGCACTTTTCTAACACTATTATGTTCTCAAGAAATTATCAAGCCTGCTCTCACCCATATTATAGTAGCCAATAAAAAAAACAAAAAAACCCAAAACTTCTTAAAAGTGAGTTCAAGTAACAGAGGAAATGGTGAGTATTGAGCAAAAAATGTTTAAATCAGAGCGTTGGCCTGCATGTGTACGCTGACAGGAGCACTGGGTTGGGAGACAGAGCCCTGGGCATGCCATGGGGTGAGGGCTGAGCCCCAGGAAGCCAGCCAGGTCCACTGGAACTCCACATACAGCAGCGGCTCAGGCACATGCTTGCAGGAAGGCACCCCAGTAAACCACTGGTATCGCCCACAATGAAGAAAACCAATTATGATACTACTAGAGGCCCCGTGCAAGGGTTTGTGCACTGGTGGGGTCCCTCACCCTGGCCTGTGCCCTCTTGCAATATGGGACCCCCCAGGGGATGTTGGACTGCCAATTTTGGCCCAATCCCCACAGGCCTGCAGGAATCGGGTTGAATCCGGCTGTCGGACATCTCCTGAGGGATGTAGTAGTGCGCGAAGCAGCAGGCAGCCGGGGAGGAGCCCCAGCCTGGGCCGAGTGTCGCGCCGCTCCCACACATCATGGCCCCACTGTGCCTGCTGCTGTTGCAGCTCAGTAGCATGCTGCCACGGAGGTGGGAGAGGCTCGTGCCTCCGCAGCTGCACTCACTAGCCATGAGCCTGGTGTCTGGCACCCGTCAGTCAGCTGAGCAGCGCTCCCACTGTGGGAGCACACTGACCACCAGGGGGCAGCTCCTGGGTTGAGCATCTGCCCCCTGGTGATCACTGCACATCATAGCAACCAAACAGTTGTTCGGTTGCTTAGGCTTTTATATGTATAGACTACAGGCCTGGAGCACAAAATTCGTGTGCAGGGGGAGTGTCCCTCAGCCTGGCCTGCACCCTCTCCAATCCGGGACCCCTCTCGTAATCCAGGACCACTGGCCCCTAACCACTCACCTGCCTGCCTGTCTATTGCCCCCAACTTCCCTCCCCTGCTGGCCTGGTCGCCCCCAACTGTCCTCCCCTGCCAGTCTGGTCACCCCCAACTGCCCTCCCTTGCTGGCTTGGTCGCCCCCAACTGTCCTCCCCTGCCAGCCTGGTCACCTCCAACTGCCCTCCCCTGCCGGCCTGGTTGCTCCCAACTGCCCTCCCCTGCCGGCCTGATTGCCCCTAACTGCCATGGCTTTGTCCAGAAGGAAGTTGGATGTCCAGAAGATGGCCAGTCAACCCAGTCTAATTAGCATGTTACCCTTTTATTAGTATAGATAGGTTATATAGGATAGGATTGCTTAAATGGGGGGGGGGACTTTTTTTCAGCAGGAGGAGATGCTCTTGGCAGACAAAACTACATAACCCTTATATCTAGACCAGCCGTGGGCAAACTACGGCCCGCGGGCCGGATCTGGCCCATTTGAAATGAATAAAACTAAAAAAAAAAAAAAAAAAAAGACCGTACCCTTTTACGTAATGATGTTTACTTTGAATTTATATTAGTTCACACAAACACTCCATCCATGCTTTTGTTCCGGCCCTCCGGTCCAGTTTAAGAACCCATTGTGGCCCTCGAGTCAAAAAGTTTGCCCACCCCTGATCTAGACTGATAGCCAGCCATATGCACTATACTGCCAAACTGGTTATTAAAAAATTGAACTGCTTTCTTACACCTTACACCAAACAGCTGTTGCCCTTAAAACCCCTCCTCAGCCCACCCCCCACCTTAGGTTCTGCCTTTGCAGTTCATCCAGATTTGGTTCTGATTGGTCGGTTTCTATGCCAGTCAGCATCAAAGGCTCCACCTCCTAGGCTGCCATTGGCTCCTCTGGGAAATCCAGAATGGCCCGCCTTCACATCAGCGCCAGCCCTTCAGTCATGCCCCCAGTCCACTACTGGGTGTATCTCTGGCCGCTCTGAGAAGCAGTACCTTAGGTCTGTGCTGGTGGTAATTTTGAATTCTCATCCCTGACCTAACCTTCTTACAGTGCAAGCTCCATGAAGGCAAGCATTTGTCTTGTTCATTCTTAGTTCACTCATAGACTTTACCTGTGTCTATGCATCTATGCTAGCACCACATGGTGACCAGTTGAACAGCTGTCACGGTCGTCATGGTCACTGCCTTTTTATATATATAGACTAGTAGCCTGGTGCATGAAATTCGTGCACTGGGGTTGGGGGAGGGCCCTCAGTCTGGCCTTCACCCTCTCCAATCTGAGACCCCTCAGGGAATGTCCAACTACCTGTTTGTGCCCACACTTTTAACAGATAACAGCTCCATTGTTGTTTCTTTCTTATGCTTAAAACCATTGGAATTAGTAGGTATTCAAAGTGTGTATACATTTTGGGGGGACACCCTGTATATCTCTAGTGAGCGGTGAAAGAAACCAACAGCAGATTTGGAACCCCCAGACAGGGAACCTCGCTAACTCCCCACATGTCTCCCCATTTCACTTTCCACCTTCGTGGGCAGCAGCAGAATCGTTTTCTCTCATTAATTCGGAAAAGCACGTCCTGTCACCCGCTGCCCGGCAGGAGTGCGCTAGGCCCCAAGCAAGTGAGGCTCAGTAAGGGCAGCCTTTGCTCATGGGTGCTGGCACCCAAAGTGCACATTCCTCCTCTAGTCGCCCCGACTATCCCACTGTTTCACTGAGAGGATGAAATTCCTCTCCACCTCTGGGTTCTTGATCTTGAAGGCTAACCGAAGGCACCTCAGCGAGGGCCACCCGCGCCCACCAGGTGTGTCTGTCTGCACCTGCTCCTGCCTCAGCACCTGCATTAACTCCCTAGAGTTGATCTCGTAGCTGCACTGGCCTCCGTGGGAACAGGGCATCACCACTCTGCCCTCTCACTGTCATCTCACAGGCGCCCACCCTCAGCACCCAGAACACCCAGACACTCTCCAAAGGACATGAGTGCATCAGAGGGGATGTGTGCACATCCTGTGGGGGTGTTAGGCATGCTGGGTTGATGGAAGTGCGGTGGAGAGGTGGGGGGAACTTGTGCACGCCTTGGTTTGCAACTGTTGCAGGCGTGGGAGGGTGACAGTGTGCTGGGGGATGTTCGCACGCCAGGGGGGGATGTGCACACCGAGGCCTCTGGCTTTGCAGATCCGCAAACCCCCATGGTGCGGCCAGGAGGACGTCAGTCTGGCCCGCCACGGTGGCTGTCCCTGCAATCCTGCACCTTCTAGGCCAGGAGACGGATCTTGTGCAGCCACTCCTGGGCGCTGATGGCCTGCAGGTGCTACTTCAGCTCAGCCTGCAGGCTCCGCTTGGCGCGCTCACAGCTGTCACCACTGCCATGTGGGGAGTACAGGCCGCCCTCCGCCGGCCTGCCTCCCCTGTCCAGAGGCTCTCTGCGCTGCTCACCTGCCCAGAGTGACTGGGGCTGGGTGGAAGTCAAGCGTCCTACCCTGCCCAACCCCGGCCAATCCGCCCCTGTGCGAGCTGCCGCCCCGCCGGGAAGGGTCACGGATCTGGGTCCGGGGACCGCAGACAGCCTCAAGCACTGCCCCCTGCCAGGCAGGGTCACAGATCCGTGTCTTGGTCCCGCGGACAGCCTCAAGCACTGCCCCCCGCCCAACAGGGTCACAGATCCAGGTCCTGGGACCGTGGATAGCCTCAAGCACTGCCCCCACCCTCCAGGGTCACAGATCTGTGTCTTGGTCCTGCGGACAGCCTCAAGCACTGCCCCCCACCCAGCAGGGTCACAGATCCGGGTCCTAGACTGCCGACAGCCTCAAGTGCTGCCCCCCGCCCATCAGGTCATGGATCCGGGTCCCGGGACCGCGGACAGCCTCAAGCACTGCTCCCCGCCCGCCAGGCCATGGATCTGGGTCCCGGACCGCGGACAGCCTTGCCCGCTGCCGCTCACCTTCAGTATGCAAATTAGCCGCCATCTTGTTGCTTCAGGGTGGGTGTCCCCACTGGGGTGCCTGGCCAGCCTGGATGAGGGGATGATGGCTGTTTGCATCAGGTCACATCCCCTTCAGGGTGGGTCCCCACTGGAGTGCCTGGCCAGTCTAGGTGAGGGGCTGAGGGCCGTTTTCAGGCTGGTGGGCGACTGAAGCTCCCAACTTCTCCTTTTTTTCTTTCTTTCTTTTTTTTTTATTCTGGGATTCATTTACCTTCTATGGCTGTCACTGGAGCTGAGAGCCGGCTTTAGCTCTGAGACCTCGGCTGCTGAAAGCAGGGATCTGGGTTTGTTTAGGTTCTATAATTGTAACACTGTCGCAGTCCTGCTGGCTGAAAGCAGGTTTCTGGGGATGGTTTAGCTTCTATAATTGCAACATAGTTGCTTAGAGTGCAAGCTGAGAGGCCAGCAGCAGCAAGCGGGGAACCTTGGCTTCCTCCTTCATTGGAGCAAGCAAGCCTCCTGTTCGCTTCTGCTGCCTGGCTGCCAGCCGCCATCTTGGTTGGCAGTTAATTTGCATATTTCCCTGATTAGCCAATGGGAAGCATGTTGGAGCTACGGTTAATTACCATGTTTGTCTATTATTAGATAGGATGATTTAGAAAATCAAGCTCGAAGGAAAGAAGCCACCATGAGTGAGTCAACAGAAACAAAAAAAATAAGTTTCCAACCCTGCAAGGACTTTAAGTATTATGATTACCAAACATAAATTTTTAAAATTAGTTTTAGCAATAAGAGAGCAACTAAAACATGGTTAAGCATAAAGAGATTATGAATAATGGCTCTGCATTATTTGAAAAAGAACCAGATAGAATTTACTTGTTATTTATTTATTACTATTATTTTTGTTAATCCTCACCAGAGAATATTTTTTTCCATTGATTTTTAGAGAGAGTGGTAGGGAGGGGGAGAGAAACATGGGTGTGAGAGAGACACATTGATTGATTGCCTTCTGCAGGTGCCCCAACTAGGGTCGAGGATCAAACCTGTAACCAGGTACGTGAACCTTGGCCAGGAATTGAACTTTGGTGTGAGGGCTAACGCTCTAACCCAGGGGTGGGCAAACTTTTTGACTCGAGGGCCACAATGGGTTCTTAAACTGGACCGGAGTGCCGGAACAAAAGCATGGATGGAGTGTTTGTGTGAACTAATATAAATTCAAAGTAAACATCGTTACATAAAAGGGTACGGTCTTTTTTTTTTTTTTTTTTTTTTAGTTTTATTCATTTCAAATGGGCCAGATCCGGCCCGCGGGCCGTAGTTTGCCCACGGCTGCTCTAACCATTGGGCACACCATCCAGAGCTATTAGATTTTAGAATAGTTCCAGATTTACAGAAAAATTGTGAAGATAGTAGACTCCTCATAGGGCCAATTCCTACTTCCCCATATTATCACATCTTTCAATAGTATGCAACATTTGTTTTCATTAATGAGTCAATATCAACATATCATTAATAACTAAAATCCATAGTTTATTCAGATTATAAAAACATAAGATAATCAATTAACTTGAATATAAATATGAAAAAAATCATTTAGAAGGAGTGCTAAAATAAACAAATGGAAAGTACCAAAGATTGTAAAAGATAGGTAGAAAAAAATGAGATCTGACATATATTGTCTACTCATAGTCCCAGAAAATGAAGAAAAAGGAGGTCATACTAAGAGAGAAAAATAACTTAGTTTTCCAGAACTAATGATGGACATTTATGCACAATTCTAAGAAGCACAACATATAAAAGAGGCTGGAGCCCAGCTAGTGTGACTCAGTGGATTGAGTGTCAATCCATGAACCAAGAGGTTTCTGGTTCGATTCCTGGATGCTCAGGTTGTGGGCTTGATCCACCAGTAGGGAGCATTCAGGAGGCAACCGATTAATGTTTCTATCTCTTCCCCTTTCCCTTCCTCTCTCTTTAAAAAAATCAATAATAATGTATTTTTTTAAAAAAGAAGAGGCTAGAGAAACAAATCCACACCTGGGACACAGTGCTGAAACTGCAGGACAGCAGAACAGAGACCCTGCAAAAGCAGTGAGGAGGAGTGATGTGACAGCAGTCTCGCAGGGACAGCAGGAGGAGCACGGGCAGCAGGACATGCACTTACAGGGGACCGAGGCAAAACTGCATCACCAAACTCCTTGGACTTTGCCAGGGGAGCCAAAAGCCAAGGCCTTTACTCAAGACGATCTAAGACGGACCATCCCAGAGTAAAACTTCCACAGGAGATGATCTGAGATACAGGAGGGACAGACAGTGAAGAAACTCGTAGCACAAAAGAAAATCTAAATAAACATTGTGGGAATCAAGCAACTGCAACATCTTATTACAATGTTTAAACAAAGAGTTTACACCATCAAAACGTGGAACAGGAACAGAAGCACACAGAGGAAGCCAGGGCAAGGGCGGAAGCTGGGTGTGGACCCAGCCCTGCTCACGGGTGGACAGGGTCTAACTTGACACTGTGCAAGCACAAAAGACGGCAATAAGAGGGGAACACCTTCAAACAAGTAGCAAAGGAGAGAGTACAAGAAACCAACTCGATCCATCAAAATAGGGTGGGGAAAAACAGGAATAAATACATAGCCAGGACCATCAGAAAGCACAAGGTAAGGGTCCAAATATAGAACCACCAGAACCAGGCACAGGGACTAATTCAGGAGATAGGAGACGCCTACAGAATAAAGATACTGATAGAATGAAAGCAAAAATATGAAAGGGACAAACCAGGCAGATATAAACAGAAAAAGAACTGGGATTAGTTACAACAGCAAATAGCATTACTAAGGAGAACAAGGGAAATGATACAAGGTTCAATTCAGGAAGCAGACAACACTCCCCATTTGCAGGCTTAAAAACAGCCTCCTTTTGTGCTCCACCCTGCCCCCCTGCTCCAACAGACTCCAGACGCCTGTCTTCCCCACAGACTGGCTGATGGTCGCACTTGTGAGGAAAAGAAGCGTCTACGTCCCGACCAGTCACAGGAAGGTGTATCAACTGCCTGGCACCGAACGATGACACCCAGCATAAGGCAGCTCCCTGCCCACTGCCCGCCGCTCCCCAGGCTGCTTGGGAACCCAGTATCCACCAGGGAGGGCCGTCTTCCCAAACTGCCACCCTGCATGACTCTTCTAGGAACCCTGCCGGCAGCATGACACAGTCTGCCCGGGGGGGCTCTTTGGAGGACGAGCTATCAGTGTGGCCTGATCACCAGTGAAGAGTAGCGGTCGCCAACCTTTTGGCCCTCGCAGACCACCAGTTGGCGACTGCTGCTTCAGAGAACCTGAAAGGTTCCAATGACGCTGAGTTTGAGAACCTGGACCCCCGCTCAGCACCGTGAGCAGCGCCCTGAGCCTCATGCGGAGTCTCCAGGTAACAGAACCGTGTGGATATGGCTGAGTAAAGACAGCAAGAAAGAAACCAGGATTCCGAAAAAAACATAGCAAGAAAGAAACCAGGATTCCGACCAAACACAGGCGGAGGCAGCGCCCTGCCGCAGACAGCTCTAACGAGTATGCACCTGGGAGAGGGGACGGCACCTTTGACGCAAGCAGGGAGATGGTTATGGAGGCCAAGACTATTTTTTTAAATTATCTTTTTATTGGTTTTTAGAAAGAGAGGAAGGGAGAGGGATAGAGAGAGAGAAATATCAATGATGAGAGAGGAACATCATCTATCGGCTGTTTCTTGCACGCCCCTAGGGATGGAGCCCGCAACCCAGGCATGTGCCCTGGCCGGGAAATGAACTGGCAACCTCCTGGTTCCAGGGTCCTTGCTCAACCACTGAGCCACACAACAGGGTGCCAAGACTACTCTGACCAGTGAGGCTGCAGAGGCTGTGGCAGACGCGATGACTTAGGACACACAGTTCAGAACAGCAGTCACTTCGGGGCTGAGGAGAGACAGGCTCTCGGGGTCACAGCAGCACTCACGGCAACTCTAGCTGTGCGGGGACTTGCCTCGCTCTTAAGGGGAGTGGTTAGTTCCCAAATGTTCGCTTTCATTACTAGCTTCCATATATTACATATAAACCGGAATGCTCAAATTACGAACTTTAAAAATCTGAAGAATGACAGAAGGCGAGGATAGTGCAGGCGAGGGCGGGTCAGTACCCTTGGGGGATGGGAGGTCAGCAAGGAGAGAAAGGCACAGCTTTTGTGGAGGCGTGCACTCAGTCTGCCAAGGAAAAGACACGCCTCCCTGCGCCGGACTGAGGACCCACGGCCGGGTGAAGACATTCATCTGCGTGGAAGGAGATCAGAAGAAAACCGAGGGACATGATCAGTGAATTAGACAGAAGGGTACTTGTAGAGAATAGAGACAAACATGCACAGGGTCAGTTCTTCGAGAAGAACTGTGATGTCTAAAACACTGCAGGCCCTAGCCTGTTTGGCTCAGTGGATAGAGCATCGGCCTACGGACTGAAGGGTCTGGGTTTGATTCCAGTCAAGAGCAAACCTTGGTTGCAGGCTTGATCCCCAGCAACCAATCGTTGTGTCTCTCACATCACTGCTTCTCTCTCTGTGTCTTTCCCCCTCCCTTCCACTCTCTCTAAAAACCAATGGAAAAATATCCTCGGGTGAGGATTAACAAAAAATAAGAAAACACTGTGCAGACTGGGAATCTGGGCCAGCGAGTGAAGGACCGTTCCCTCTACTACCGGGTCCCCAGCTCCCGCCCAGGCTGCTGCTGCCTTCACTTGGCCCCTAAAACCCCCCACTCCGAGTGCATGCCTGATGACCAGGAGCTGTCGTCTTAAACTGCGAGACACGACAGACATGGTTCAGAAACGGCACTGTCTTCCTTGAAAGGGGATAGACACCGCAAATAAAATGGTTAATGTCAACACAGTTCCCACACCTCATTCACAACACGAAGGGGTGTGGCCCTTCGACAGCGGCTGCTGTAGACATTCTGGGATCTGAGCGCGAGGACAGCGCCCTGTGAGAGGGGCGCGGCTCTGTCTCACCCAGGGCGACCCCAAGCACAGAAGCAGTGCAAGTCTACAGCCGTTTTCCATGATGACATCATTGCTGGGCCCACACAAGCATAGTCAGTCATCAATACGTATGGAGTCTGACGGTTAAACATGGTCTCAGTTTAAAGAGCTGCCACTCACTCACTCTGCACCAGGAACTGCACGGGACGCTGGAGACCTAGAGATGAGTACGACCCGACTCCTCCTGCCAAGGGGCTCATAGTCTAGTGCAGAGATGAACCTGCAAACAAAGAAAGAGCTTTCAGGTGACCGTTAGTGAAACAGAGAGAACATGAAGGGGCACATGGGGGTGCCCGGGGAAGTGGGTAATCCAACCTTCAGGAACGAGAAGAGAGAACGCAGTCCAGGGACACGGACATGCAGGGAGCTCGGGAGCCTGAAAGCTCTAGGGAACTTGAAAAAGACTGAAATCAAGCCCACACCAGTATGTCTATTAAAAATAAGTATAGCCCAGCTGGTGTGGTTCAGTGGTTGAGCATCGACCTATGAACTAGTCAGGGCACATGCCCAGGTTGTGGGCTCGATACCCAGTGTGGGGCGTGCAGGAAGCAGCCGATTAATGATTCTCTCTAATCACTGATGTTTCTCTCTCCCTTCCTCTCTGAAATCAATAAAAAGATATTTAATATCCTATCTAAGAGGGAATATGCTAATTGACCCTCAAGCTGTCCCAAAGATGGCGGCACCCACAGCCAATAAGGAGGGAATATGCTAACTGACTGCCCCGCCCTCAAAGATGGCGGCGCCCACAGCCAATAAGGAGGGAATATGCTAACTGGCTGCCCCGCCCTCAAAGATGGCGGCACCCAGTCCCCTCAGCCCCCAAGCTGCCCAGGGCCGCCCGAGGCTCAGGTAACCAGGGCTGCCCGAGGCTTGTGCTGCCGACAGTGTCAGCAGCAGAGGTGTGATGGGGCGTCGCCTTCCCCTGATCACCGGGTCGCCTCCTGCCCCTCAGGGCTCCCGGACTGTGAGAGGGGGCAGGCCGGGCTGAGGGACCCCCCTCCAGTGCATGAATTTCCATGCACCGGGCCTCTAGTGTATGTATAAAATAAGCCCCCAATAATGAGCTCTTTAATTATAGGCAACCCATCTATTATTTATACCAAATAATTTACATCTTCTGTTGGACTTCACGGCTGGTATGCTTGTAGTAAAACATTCATACGTGTGCAAGCCCTCCTATCGCCCCAGCCTTAAAGGACAGCATGTGGGCTGAGGTCCTGTTTGCAGAGAAAGGCGCTGCAGGCAGCTGCCACGTGTGGGCGCACTCCCGCCGCTCACCTGAAGCTCCAGAATCAGCTGTCCCCCTCCACATCCCAGGTCCCCAAACCCGCTGCCTGATGGACCCTTGGGCACTCATCAGCACCCCCTCCTCAAATTCTTCTTCAGTAATTTTGCCTTTTTTACACTTCTTCAGTAGCCGTGTGTTATTCAGAAGTTCCTCCACGTCCTCATTCTCAAATTCAGAACCCACCTCCTTTTTCCTTTTTTTATTAATTTTCTTTTCCCTTTTGGCCTTCTGCTTCGACCAAGCTTTATTTTTTACGAATTTTCTCCTCCCTTCATTTTCTGTTTTCTCTTTTCTCTGCTGCCAGCTGTTTCAGCCTTTGCTTTTCTCTGGTTTTATCTTTAAATGGAATGCCGTCTGTGTTGACGTCCACAGGCACGAAGTCTGGAAACTGCTTTCCTCTCAGTTCTGGCATCTTTGGCATCTTCAGCAGGGCACCAGCAGCAACTCCCAGAACCCCTCTGCCACATGCTCCATAGTGCACCCCACTGCCGCTGCCCTTAAAATTCTAATACTCCTGTTCTTTTGACAGTTCTAAATCTTGGTCCATTTCTAGATTCCTTTTTTACTGCCAATTTTCAACCATTTCCAAACTATGTGAATTCCTTGCTCTCAAGATTACTCTATAGCCCAAGATTACTCTACTCTATCAGTGATATAATGAATACAAATTCCTTGCCCTTATGAGATCAACAAACATCTGATTATTGTGTGCTCTTCACTGCAGTAATTAAAAGACTTGCTGAATTCAACCTTATGCCACCTTAAATAACCCATGGCTTGTACCACCTTCGTCACTGCTGCCCACTAACTTCCTAAAGCTAACTTCCTCACTGCTCCTCAGCGCAACTTCTCATCATCCTTTGACATTCAGCTCAAGTGTCATCTCTCCCTTTCCAGTTTTTCTCTCCTTAGTGACTCTGTTTCACAGCACAGAAACCCTGCTTATTTCTCTATCTCCCTATTACACTGTACATTTTTTATTGCAACTCATCTTTTAATAATTTTGTAACTTTTAGATTACAGTTGACATACAATATTATATTAGTTGCAGGTGTATGACATCATGATTATACATTTATATAACTTATAAAGTGATCACCGATAAGTTTAGTACTCATCTGACACCATACATACTTATTACAATATTGTTGACTAAATTCCCTATGCTATATTTTACAAACCCATGACTATTTTGTAAGCACCAATTTGTACTCCTTAACCCTTCACCTTTTTCACCCAGTTCCCCTAACCCTCTCCCATCTGGCAATCATCCAAACATTCTCTGTATCTGTAAGTTTGTTGTTTTGTTTGTTCGTTTGTTTTGTTCTTTAGATTCCATATATAAGAAATATATAAGAAGAATTGCATGGCTTTTCTTTCTTTGACCCACTTCACCCAGCATAATACTCTCTAGGTCCATCCATGTTATTGCAGATGGCAAGATTTCACTCCTTTTTATGGCTGAGTCATATTCCATATCTTCTTTATCGATGAATGCCTGGATTGCTTCCATATCTTGGCTAGTGTAAATGTTGCAATGAACATAGGGGTACACAGGCCTTTATGAGTTAGTGTTTTGGGTTTCTTTTTTTTTTAATATATTTTATTGATTTTTTTACAGAGAGGAAGGGAAAGGGATAGAGAGTGAGAAACATCGATGAGAAACATCGATCAGCTGCCTCCTGCACACCCCCTACTGGGGATATGCCCGCAACCAAGGTACATACCCTTGACCGGACTCGAACCTGGGACCCTTGAGTTTGCAGTCCGATGCTCTATCCACTGAGCCAAACCGGTTAGGGCTGTTTTGGGTTTCTATAAATGCCCAAAAGTGAACTTGCTGGGTCCTTCTTTGTCTCATGTCATAGCCTTTGTTTTAAAGTCTATTTTGTCTGATATAAGTATTGCTACTCCTCCTTTTTTTTTCATTTCCATTTGCATAAAATGTCTTTTTCCATCTATTTACTTTCAGTCTGTATATGTCTTTTGATATGAAGTGGGTCTTATAGGCAGCATACGTAAGGGTTTTGTTTTCTTATTCATTCAGCCATGTCTTTTGATTGCAACATTTAATACATTTACATTTAAAATAATTGATCTTTTTTTCTGCTTAAAAGAACACCTTTTAACATTTCTTGTAATACTAGTTTGGTGGTGGTGAACTTCTTAACCTTTTCTTGTCTGGGAAGCTCTTTATCTCACCTTCAATTCTAAATGCTGGATAGAATAATCTTGGTAGTAAGTTTCTGTTTTTCATCACTTTGAATATTTCTTGCCACTCTCTTCTGCCTGCAAAGTTTCTGTTGAGAAATCAATGGACAGTCTCAGGTAACTAACTGGTTTTCTCTTGTTTTTAAGGTTCTTTGTTTATAACCTTTGCCATTTTCATTATGTACCCTGGTGTGGGCTCTTTAGGTTCACCTTGTTTGGGGCTCTCTGAACTTCCTATTCTTGTATATCTTTTCCCTTCGTCAGTTTAGGGAAGTTTTCAGTCATTATTTCTTCAAATAGGTTCTCAATCCCTTGTGCTCTCTCTTCTCCTTCTGACACCCCCATGATGTAAATGTTGTTAGGCTTCATGTTGTCTTAGAGGCCCCTTAAACTATCTTCTTCTTTTTTCTTTTTTTAAATATATTTTATTCATTTTTTACAGAGAGGAAGGGAGAGGGATAGAGAGTTAGAAACATCGATGAGAGAGAAACATCGATCAACTGCCTCCTGCACACTCCCCACTTGGTATGTGCCGCAATTAAGGTACATGCCCTGGACCGGAATCGAACCTGAGACCTTTCAGTCCGCAGGCCGACGCTCTATCCACTGAGCCAAACCAGCCAGGGCCTCTTTTTTTTTTTAATTCTTTTTTCTTTTTGCTGTTCTGACTGGGTGTTTTCTCTACCTCATCTTCCGAATTGCAGATATGATCCTCTCCTTCATGTAATATACTGTTGATTTCCTCTTCATGTATTCTTCACTTCAATAATTATTGTCTTCATTTCTGACTGGTTCATTTTTATGTTTTCTATCTCCATTTGTATATTTCCTATCTCTCTGTTGAAGTTCTCACTGAGATCATTGAGCATCCTTATAGCCAGTGTTTTGAACTCTGCATCTGGTAGATTGCTTGTCTCCATTTTGTTTAGTTCTTTTTCTGGAATTTTGTTTTGTTCTTTCATTTGGGACATGTTTGTCTCCTCATTTTGGGGGACTCTTGGGTTTGTTTCTATGTATTAGGAAGATGTGCTACATCTCCCAGTCTTGGCAGTGTGTCCTTATGTAGTAAGTGTCCTGGGGGGGGGGTCAGTGGTAGTCTGCCTGTCAACTGAGTTAGTGCTCCAGGTCTGTGCCCTGTGTGGGTTGTGTGTGCCCTCCTGTTGTAGCTGAGCCATGATTACTGCTGGCACCTCAATGAAAGGGATGGCCCCTCAGGCTGACTGGCTGTGTGGGATGGCTGTGACTATAGCAGAAGAGCTGCTGTGCAGAGGCTGCTGCCAGGGAGCAGGATTCTCTGTGTTGGGGCTCTGGTGCCTGCTGAATCCACCTTTGGGTGTAGAAGTCATCTTTATAATTCCAGCCCCTAGCTTAGTTTTCAGTTTTTACTAACTATTCAATAAAGGTATTAAAAGAAGATTCACAATTAATAAAACAATTAACCCAGTAAAATTAGGGTGATTTTAAAAAAAATGTATGTATAAAGCATAGAACTAAAACTTTAATAAAATTAAAATAGTATAAACAAAATCCTGCACAAGTGAGACTATAAACCACCTATACCCTTTCCCATCTTTGCCCTCCTGATCCTGAGCTCCAAGTCCATAGTCACCTCACCAATGCGATCTCATATCCACAACCCAAAATAAACGCTCAATAAAAATATGTCCAGTAGCCGAAACCGGTTTGGCTCAGTGGATAGAGCGTCGGCCTGCGGACTGAAAGGTCCCAGGTTCGATTCCGGTCGGGGGCATGTACCTGGGTTGCGGGCACATCCCCGGTGGGAGATGTGCAGGAGGCAGCTGATCGATGTTTCTCTCTCATTGATGTTTCTAACTCTCTATCTCTCTCCCTTCCTCTCTGTAAAAAATCAATAAAATATATTTAAAAAATATATATATGTCCAGTAGATGGATTGATGGATTCTAGGAAGAGAACCAAGATGGTAGCATAGGTAAACACTGGTACTCGCCACCTCCAAAACCACAGCAAAATTACAACTAAAATACAGAACAGCCATCATGCAGAACCACCTGAAAGCTGGCTGAATGGATGTCCTACAACTAGAGAAGTAAAGAAGAAAGCACACTGAGACTCGTAGGAGGGGCAGAAGCATGGAAGGGGCTGGTCTGGCACCCACGTATGGGAGATAGTCTCTGCAGAGGCTGCCCGTGAGGAGCAAGGGGTATAGCCCCTCACCAGACACTCCCCAGGGTTCCAGAGCTGGGAAGAGAAGTTCCCACAACTACAGGCTGTAAAACCACTGTGGATTGTGGAGGCTGCTGGAATCTCAAGTGTTCCTCTTAAAGGGCCCGCGCACAAACTTACACAGTCCTGCTTCTTTCAAGCTCCAGCTTTGGGGGGGACCCAGATACATTCAGGGAGGAACTGGATTGTCTGGCATCAGGGCAGGAACACGGAGGCGGCTTTCTCCCAAACTGGGGTGCTCCCAGGGATCATTGATCCTGTGCTTTGACCTCCCCTGTTGCAGGGCTGACTGATAGCCATATCTGAGACTTCATCAGCCTGGAATATACTGTTTGCTCAACCCTGGGGACTCCCTGAGACCCTACCCCATCCAATCTGCAGCCCCACCCAAGCTGTTTCCAGATGCTTTTCCATATGAATGGCCTGTCCTGGCTCAGGTTTCAGACTTTGCTAAAATCTCTCAAACAAGCTGCAGCTGGTGACAGCATGACCCAAACCTATCAATAAAAGTCCCATGACCCAACACTAGCAGCAGCCTGCCTTGCTTCATAGCTGGGCCTCACCTGGGCACTTCCAAGCCCAAAACGAATAGCAAATAGCAGCCGTCTACAGATCCCTCTGTAGCTCCTGCTGGGTGGCCCCAGGCAGTGGCTGACTTTGCACTTCCCTGGAGGCCCTAGACAGTGATGGCGAACCTTTTGAGCTTGGCGTGTCAGCATTTTGAAAAATCCTAACTTAACTCTGGTGCCGTGTCACATATAGAAATTTTTTGATATTTGCAACCATAGTAAAACAAAGACTTATATTTTTGATATTTATTTTATATATTTAAATGCCATTTAACAAAGAAAAATCAACCAAAATGATGAGTTCGCGTGTTACCTCTGACACATGTGTCATGCGTTCGCCATCACTGCCCTAGAGCCAGTGGACCCAGTGGATAGCTTCAGACCATAGCAGATTACAACTCTACACATCCATAAGTGACACACTCAGTGAGCACCAAAGCCCCACTAAAGCAAGTCCTACTCTACAGGGGTGTTTCCTGCACAGCAGCTGTAGTCACAGCTGGTCCTCACAGCAATTGGCTTGGAGGTCAATCAACTCCTCCCAGTGATGCCAACAGCAATCAAGGCTCAACTACAAGACTGTGCATATAGCCCACACAGGGGCGCACCTAGAGTGCCCAGCTCAGGTGACTTACAAAAATATGAAGATAGCGTAAGGAGCCTCTGGGACAACTTCAAGTGTATCAACCTTCCCATTATGGAGGTACGAGACACCTACAGGACACCTACTACACAAGGCCACTCTACCAATTCCAGGAGATATAGCAGTTCTGCCTAATACATAGAAACAAACACAGAAAAGCAGCCAACCTGTGGAGATAAAGAAACATGTCACAAATGAGAGAAATGGAAGCAAGCAAACTCTGGATACAGAGTTCAAAACCATAGTTATAAGGTTACCCAAGGATCTTCATGAGACTTTCAAGGATCTTAGTAAGAATACCAAAGACATGAAAAAGGCCAGTCAGAAATTAAGCATACACTAAATAAAGAATAGTTTACAGGGACCAACAGTAGAGTAGATGATTCCGAGAATCAAATCAATGGTTTGTAATATGAGGAAGCAAAAAACACCCATTCAGAAGAGCAAAAAGAAAAAAGAATACAAAAATATGAAGATAGTATAAGGAGCCTCTGGGACAACGTCAAGTATACCAACATTCACATTATGGAGGTACCAGAAGGAGAAGAGAGAGAGCAAGATATTGGAAATCTATATGAAGAAATAATGACAGAAAACTTCTTCTACCTGGTGAAAGAAACAGACTTACAAGTCCAGGAGATACAGAGTCCCAAACAAGAGGAACCTAAAGAGACCCACACCACAATATATCATAATTAAAAGGCCAAGGGCTAAAGACAAAGAATCTTAAAAGCAGCAAGAGGAAAGCAATTAGTTACTTACAAGGAAGTGCCATATGACTGTCAGCTGATTTGTCAACAGAAACTTTGCAGGTCAGAAGGGAGTGGCAAGAAATATTCAAAGTGATGAATAGCAAAGACCTACAACCAAGATTACTCTACCCAGCAAAGCTATCATTTAGAATTGAAGGTCAGATAAAGAGCTTCACAGACAAGAAAAAGCTAAAGGAATTCATTACCACTAAACCAGTACTACATGAAATGTTGAAGGATATTCTTTAAAAAGAGGAAGACAAGGAAGAGGAAGAAAAAGAGGAAAAAGAAGAGATAAAAAATATGAACAAAAAAATGGCAACAAATACATATCTATCAACAATTGAATCTAAATATCAAAATAAATGAACAAGAAATCTAATGAACAAAATAAACTGGTGAATAAAGGCATGGAAGCATGGAAAAGACTGACAAATCTCAGAGGGAAGGTGGTGGGGGGAGGTGGGAAGAGATTAACCAAAGATCTCACCTATGGACACAGAGAGTAGGGTGGTAAAGGCCTGGGGTGGGGCAGTAATTAGGTGGAGGGTGCAGTGGTGGGAAAAACAGGGGACATCTGTAATACTCTAAACAAGTAAGATTTAAAAATTTAAAACAAATAAACAAACAAAAATGTCCAGTAAAAAAGTAAAAGATAAATGTTATATAAAATGCTTGACTTATTAAATACTCAAATGGCCAAAAGTATATAAACAAGAGAAAAGTTCATTAGACATGAGACATTCTCTAGCACTAATTATTCAAAATAATTCAGAAGTCATATACTAATCCCCAAATTTTATATCAACTGGACTTTTCTAAAAGTCTTGGGGAACTATGGCTGCTTAGAACACAGTACAAATGATCCCATAGAAACACTGTAAACGCTGGTGAGCTAGCAAAGCCTACCAGACCCATACCAGCTGAACCACTTGTATGGTACAAGGAAACCTACTGTTCCACAGAGATGTTTCAGGGCTGCCACAAATACTATTTATGTGCATATGCACTGCTCCCGCAAAAATCAAGCAAAATTCCAAAAGAAATTTATGACAAAGAAAAAGCACTTGGCACGGTGCCTGACACATACCTATTCTTATCTAGAATCCCCGATCCCACTTTCGTGTTCATCACTGCATACTACTTGTAAATTCCGAAAGTACAGCACAAATCCTCACCACTGCATCCACATACCTGGTGCCCACCCACTGCATCCACATGCCTGGTGCCCACCCACTGCATCCACATGCCTGGTGCCCACGAGGGTCTGCTAATGAAGGACCCCTAGTACCAACCGATACATGTCTGCTAATGAAGGACCCCTAGTGCCAATCGAATCTCAAAACAACAAGCAGGCTTTAAGCCAAAGAGCCTCATTTAGTTTCAGGTGGTTTGTTCAATGAACTACCATACTTCTCAAATTGACTTTTTTCTTTAAAATTGTCATTAAGATGGGAAAAAGGTACAGATACCCACATAGAAAATACTCCTCCAAGAGCCAGCAGCTTAGATAACACTGCCAGGCAAAAGCAGCCTTGTTAACTGGCTGGTGAGATAAGGCATCTGAATTCTCGGGCCTGGATAACCTTATTAAGGAATGAATGGAGCCCTAGCCGGTTTGGCTCAGTGGATAGAGCATCAGCCTGAGGACTGAAGGGTCCCAGGTTCAATTCTGGTCAAGGGCACATACCCAGGTTGCAAACTCGATCCCCAGTAGGGGGCATGCAGGAGGTAGCTGATCAATGATTCTCATCATTGATGTTTCTATCTCTCTCTCCCTCTCCCTTCCTCTCTGAAATCAATAAGAAATATATATTTTTTAAAATGAATAAATGGAGCACAAAGTACATGGTACTTTCTACTTTAGGATTAGCTGACTAAAATCACTGCATGTTTCATGAAAACATGAAATAGTGGCAATCATCCATAATCACACAACCTAACTCACAACTGTTTTCATTTTATACTATGATTTTCCTCAATACACATTTTTTCTTACAAAGTTGCAACCCTAGTGTACAATAATTTTATTTTCTACTCCCTACTCTCCATTTACAGTAAGAACTGCCCATTATGAACTTGATTGATCCCTTGGCCAACATCAGAGCAATTTAGGCTTGCAGTTGTAAAACACAGGTTTGGCAACAATATTCTAGAAAGCCACAAGATGGTGATGTTGCTCAGAAAATGCAGCTAAAAAAATACAATTAAATACATCGTACCAACTTTCCAAAAAACAAGTTTTCCTTCACTCTAAGTAAGGGTTGTCAAAAATGTCTGTACTTTACTAGAAAGCATTAGTGAGGAGGGAAATATGTTAATCAAATTTAGCAGCAACTACTCTAATTTTAAAGGTAAAGAGTAATGGTCCCTAAATACAAAACAAAAACGCAGGACTTGACACTCTTATTGTCTTTTATCATACTAATTTCTCCTTCATTCCCTGCTCCATCACCTTCCTCCTCAGATCATAATAAAAAAAATGAAATATGTTTTTACTTGTCATGCATTGGACTTTATTTTTCATAATTATTGTTAATTTAGGGAGATGATTTCTATTTGTTTCAAAAGGATACTAAATTTTTTTTACATCAACAAAGGAGAATACCAAAATGATATCAGCAATGAGAATCAGATCATTTCATTCTAATTTGCTATTATTTCCTCAATTTCTTATAATATGCAGCATTATGTTTACAATGGCAAAATACCAAAACTTTCCAAGCAAATACTGTAATTTTCGCCAAGCCTTAGTGATGATCAGTAGACAACAGGTTTCCCACTCTTGTGCTGCATGACAATTAAGAAGTTTCAAGTAACACTGAGCATCTTAAAACTTGGGTTTCAAACATACGGAATCCACTGGAGTTAATATGTAGGAGAGCTGTGTGATTCCTCCCAGACGTCGGAGCCCACCTATCTGAGACCACCTACACTCACAGGGTGTCTGAGTGACGCAGAAACACAGCCAGTCTTAAACCTGGAATCCGAGTCAGGTCTCTGACTCCAAAAACAGCAAGAACAACAGAGAGCACTTACTGGGTGCCTACTGTACAAAAGAAACAACCTCTAATGTCAACTGCTACCCTCAGAGTCTTAGTGTTCTTCCTGACAGAGGAAAACTGGGTTTCAGAAACTGGATGAGCCCAGGGCCACAAAGCTAGTGACACAGGATTCTGAACCCAGAATTCTTGGGCTCAAAGCCAACACCCTTTTCACTGCATTGCACTGCAAAACAGACTATAAAACAAGAAATGCTGAGCTAAACCCATGCCTTAAACTGAACTGTTGGCTACATCAGTCACATGTTACTATTCTCTTATTTTTTCCACTTAAGGATTCACAGTAGGGTGGTATTGTGGGGCTTTTTGACCTAGTTATTAGAAACGCTTTTTCTTATGGTTGAGAGAGAAAGAACAAGTAGTCTTAAAAAGATAATGTGTCCAAGTGTGGAGCATGAGCAGGGAGAGGTCAGCGGCAGGGACTGTTTAAGACCATGTCCATGTGTTCTGGGAAAAACATGGGGGCAACATAACATTCTTACTTTGCAAAGATCAAACTTCACATAATTACATCAGTACAATCTCATATTTCAAAATGACACAAACATTTCCATAAGTAATTGGCCATTTGTTTCAAAGTTTGGTATTTTAAGAACATAATACTTGATTACCAGACTTTTTCCCTTCAAACTCCAAGTTTTTAGTGTTTTGATATTCTTCAGACACTGCCCCGGATGGCAGCCAGCAGCCGCACAGCCGGGCTGACGCTGCCAGGGGGCCACCTGCGCAGGGACAGGAGCGCTCACGTCAGGCCTGCGGCCAGTCGCTGTCCTCTGCACGGCACTGGCCACCCCAACACTTCCTAGCGTTTGCAAATACATTAAGAATTCTAATCTGCCAGCATTAAGTAGCCATGGAGACCTGCTAACCCTCCAATTCCTCGCCCTGGAAGAGCAGAGCGTGCCGCGTGAGGTGCCGCGGAGACAGCTGTCAGAGGCCTCGCCCCTGGGTCCAGGCTCCGCCTCCAGCAGCTGAGTGCACACCACGCTGTGTGCAGCACGAGGATGTGACACGCGGGGAAACCAGCACTGCTTCCAGCACCGGGACCAGCGAATCCCCTGGCTCAGGCACCGCTCTGGCCCGAGCTCCACCACAGCCCTTCCACGCTCACACACGCCACGCGCACAGAGGCGGCAGTCCCCGCCAGCTGCCAGCCTCACCTCTGCAGCAGAGTCAGGTCCAAGCTACACTAGCGCCTGAGAGGAATACACTACTGCTGAAGTTTTTGTTATAAATACATAATTTCAAGGTATTTTAAAGCTTTTCAAGTAGCAGACATACAGTGTTAATTTATTATTTACAAATACTCTTCCTAAGAACTTTAAAGCATGCTGCTAAGTATAACCTTTCATCTTAGAGGCAAATTTATAATTCAAAAAACAAACTTTCCAAAATGAGAAAATCAATTAAACGGCTAAAATTTTACTCCTAGAATACAACATTTCTTCTCAAGTTTAAAATACAGTAGAGCCCAGCCAGCACGGCTCAATGGTTGAGCGTCGACCTATGAACCAAGAGGTCACCGTTCGTCTCCCGGTCAGGGTACATGCCAGTCTTGCAGGCTCAATCCCCAGTGTGGGGCGTGCAGGAGGCAGCCGATCAAAGATTTTCTCTCATCACTGATGTTTCTCTCTCTCTCTCCCTCTCCCTTCCTCTCTGAAATCAATAAAAATATATATTAAAAAAATAAAGTAGAAATACAAGAACACAATCCTTTATCCATAAATCCAACAAAATCCCCAAACCTATAAAAACTCAAGTTCCTTCATAACTTACTTGGCGGCAAACTCTGAGCAGACAGGTGGTTATTCTGTGTCCTTATTTGCAACACTTGAACATTTGCCAAGGAAAGCGCAGGATGCTGCCGCGACTTCCCTGGGGTGCTGAGTAACATAGCACATAGTGTGTTACCTTTCTGACACTAGGAAATAATGATCCTGAAACATGCCTGCCATCAACGACAAGCTATTCTGAACCCATCCAAGTGAATATTTACTGACTACTGAGCACCAGATTTAAGGCACACAGCAGATGAATATTACTACCACTTTACACGTGAATACTGTCTACAAACGCTAAAACGAGGGCTTTTCCTAAAGTGCACTTGACTGAGCTCGCTAAGCTGAGGGCCAGAATTCACAGCTGGGTTTGTCTACTTTAAAGCCTAAGCGCTTTTATTTATTTTTTAATATGATTTTGTTGATTTTTTTAGAGAGAGAGGCAGAAAGAGAGAAACCTAGGTATGTGCCCTGATCAGGAATGGAACCGGCAACCTTTCGGTGCACCGGATGATGTAAAACCTAAGCTCTTTTGATAGCCAACACTTTAAAGGAAAACTGATCACAAAGAAAGTTTTTAAAAAGTTATAGTTACCAAAACTTTTACCCTAGGAAAATGAAATTCCTGAGCACCACGTACACTTTCCATTCTGGGTATTCACATTTAAATATCAAACGTTTCACCACTCATAGGGCAAAGAGAGAGGAGTTTATTATATAGTTTTCCCCTCAAAGTACTGACCACAAAGTCAGTGTACACACACAAAACAATAGGCTCCTCAAACAAATGCCAACTAATCCTTTCCACTCACGTTGAGACAGAGTCAGGGGTTGGCATGTTTTTGGTTGCTGTTTTTTACCACAAAATGTACTAACACCATAAAAATATGGTTGCTATAAACGTAGGTTAAGTTTTTCCACTAACAGCCCCAGCTGAAAGATCTGCCATTGCAATGACAGCTGTGATCACGGGACTGGAAAGGGTTTAAGTGACACCAACACAGACTGTCCTAAGCAAGACTTAGAGAAAACAGTTTCAAGTTGTGGGGTTCCTTCATTAATGGGTATAGAATTGAGACTTTCTCATGACTTTCTTCCCAGGCCGAGGCCCTCCGCTATGCAGTGGTGTTTCCCGCAGCAGACGGAGCAGGGCATCCCACCTCTACCACCTGAAGACCACATTCTAATCAGACACACTTCACTCAGAGTCTCCATTTTTGAGGAGCTTATCTTAGCAAAGATAAAAGCAGATGATTTGATATCTAATCCCAATATCTAACTTAGCTGTTTCCATAGGCATTTTTAAAAGTGAATGTCAGCATTCCAAGGAGTGTCTTCTCCTGCAGGGGCACTGTCGGGAGCAGGGCCGCCTGCCAGCTTCTTACTGAAACCGCCCGGCATCGGTCTGGAGTCTCTTCGGATAGGTCCTGGCACTTACCTTAAGCCCCTTTAAACATCTGGAAGGTTTAGGTGTTAAGATCTCTTTCTATTTACATGTCACACGTGTGCTTCATGGGCTATAGCTTAGAAAGTGTCTCAGGGAGCAGCAGAATCCCCGCTAACGCTCAGTTTCTAACAGCACTTCTCAAACAAACGTGCACCTGAGCTACTTGTTAAACGTGAAATTCTTGAGCCCTGCTGTCAAGGACCAGCCGCAGACCTTGCAGGGAAATCAGCCATCTCCGTGCTTGCACACACCCAGAGGACTGTGATGATGGTCCACAGTGCCTCCTTCCCAGGCTGCACAGCCCCCCACCCCACCCCTCTTCTGCCACGTGGGGTTTCTTTCTCAGATTCACTTCAGCAACTTCCTTCTTAGGAGGTGAGATTTAATATGCAGCTCTGCTCATGCCAAAACAACGGCATGAGAAATGAGTGAATCCCAGAAAAGTGGACTTACTTTAATTTCACCTTATCCTATCTAATAATAGACAAACATGGTAATTGGCCATACCTTTGCTACACCTCCCATAGGCTAGTCAGGGAGATATGCAAATTAGCCACCAACAAAGATGGTGATTAATTTGCATACGTAGGCACGAAGCGGCAGAGCGAAGACTAAAGGCGGCTCTAGCCAGAGCGAAGGCCTGGGTCCTGGGTGCCGGAGGAAAACCGGTGCCGGCAGCCAGGGGAAGGGAAGGCCGATTGCACGAATCTTTTCGTGCAACAGGCCTCTAGTTTATAATAAGGAGTTATAAGTAATAGAAATGGTCTATGGGCTGCTTATGTCCCAGGGACCATACTTTCTGCTTTCCAACATTATTTCAATTAACCCTTAGAAAGACCCAGCAGGAAAGATGTTCTTGACATATTCCAGAAGATGAAAGTGAGGCCACCGTCCAGGAGGCAGTGCTGAGGGCTCAGCACCACCTTACGATCAAGCCACCACTCTTACCCCACAAGACAGCCGGCTCTCATTCTTCAACTGTAAGAGTAGGGTCAATTAGTTTATCTACTTTTAGGGAAAGTATGTTCTAATGTATAAAGTAAGTTCACTGAACTACCCCTTCCTCCCCACACTAACCAAATGCAGAGAGAGAGAGCAGGGCTTGCTGGCACGTGGGGCTGCTACACAGCCAGCACACGTCCTCAGCCAGGACTCACCAGTGTGCTCCCGCCAGCCTCTTTACTCATGACCATGGGAGACCAAACAGCTCTCAGAAGACTTGTATTCCTTAGAGAAGTAAAAGCTTCACGCCTGGGACTGTCAGTGCGAGGACGTTTTTAAACTGCAGAGTAACTTAAAGCAGAGGAGAGCCCTCCAGAACTGCGTCCGGTAACTCTATCTGCCCCTCCTCTGCACCCAGCCCTTCCTATTTACAAGGTCATGTTTCTCAGTCCTTCAGGCAGCAGACTCCTCCCACAGCAGCCCGTGTGCTCGTTTCAGAATGTGCAGATCTGCAGAGTGGGCATGACGTGCTTCCAAAGGGCCCTAAAGCTGCACCTGTGTTCTGTACATGAGGCATGTAGCTTCATTACTGCACTCAGGAGTGATGATGTGACAACAACAAAACACTCATTCCCTTCATGCCAGTTAGCCCTAACATTACTTAGAAAACCTGAACTAAAATAAAGCTGCTGAGACTAAAATAAAGGGATAGTCACATAAAGACAAGTGATGGAGATGAGGGAGAAAACCCAGCAGGCAGAACGGGACGGGCATCACCTATTCCTTGGGTTCCCTAAGGAGGGCCAGGTGCAAAGCACTAGAAGTACCAGGCAGCTCAGGTCTTGCTCCCGGAGTTTCCCAGCAGCCCCATTATGTAATACAGAATACAGCTGTCTGGTGCAATCCTGGATGCACACTCTTATCTGGTCCTGTCCCCTGGACCTGGGCTGACCTGTGACTTGCTGTAGCCAACAGAATGTGGCAGAAATAATGCTGTGCTGGTCCCAGCCTATGGCGTAAGGAGTTCTGGTTACTTTTGCTTCTGCACTCTTGTGAGCCCTAAGCAACCAAGTAAGGCCAGCAATCCTTCTGCAAAGGCAGGGGCCCTGAGACAACAAGACCATATGGGACAAGCCTCGTCCCGTGCACTGAAAGGTCACTGTTTATATCCCGGTCAGGGCACATGCCTGGGCTGTAGGCTCAATCCCTCGTAGGGACGTGCAGGAGGTAGCTGATGGATGTTCCACTCTCACATCCATATAGTGTCTCTCTCTCTCTCCCCCTTCCAATGTCTAAAAATCAATAAAAAATCTTTTTTAAAAAGACTATATGGTACAAGAGGAAGAGAAACAGACAGACAGAGAGACTGGCACCCGGCTGAGCTGCCAGCTGAATGTGTCCATCAGAGCGACCACAGCAGAACTGTTTAAATGAGCCCAGCCTGGCAGCCCGGACAGCAGAGCTGTGAGCAAAATGCAAAACAAACAACACAAACAAACGCCGTCTAAAGTCACTGAGTTTTTGCTAGACAGCAATAAAGAGCCAAAACAGTGCTCGCTGGGTTCCCTGTGTTTTTGCATAATTTTCTCAAAACCCAGAGAAAAGGAGTGTAGTTACAGACACACTTCGCTTCATTGCGCTTCACAGGTGTTGTTTCTGCTGAAAACAAGACCCTCGACCAGCAAAAAGATTATAACTCACTTTACTGTGGTGTCTGGGACCAAACCCACAGCATCTCCGAGCTATACTGTCTCTGTAATTCCAAACAGTCACACAATCCCAGAAGATCAAGTCTGTCCCTCTGTCCTTCCTGACAGTGGCTCCACTAGCCCGAGCCCCAGGACAGGCCTCGCGTGCCTGCTGCTGGGCCCGCACCGGACAGTGCTGAGAACTAACAGGTCTCAGGAGTGTTGAAGCAAAGGCTAGTCTTCCTTACACACGACGAACTAACATATGGTTTTACACAATTTATTCCCCAAAAAGTTGTTTAAACACGAATTTGGAGTGTATACTAACAGGTTTTTTTTAAATTTTATTTTTAATATTTTTTTTATTGTTGATAATATTACAGATGTATCCCATCCCCCCCGCTTAACCCCTGCTAACAGTGTTTTAATGGTAAATCATTTTTTTTAATGATTAAGCTTTTTATGTAATGGTAAAAATCATGAAATACCATGATATAGACTTCTGGAAATCAGATCCTGATTTATTTGCTCCAAAACTACAAATTTTCAGGCCTTTATAAAAGAACAAACTTCACCTGTAGCAACTGCATTAAAATCCATAAGTTTTCAAAAGGAAACTAAAACCTACTTTTCACCAGTATATATTTTCAGATGAGAGGTCAACTTTTGCTTTTTCCTTGACAGGATGATAACTATTTTGTGATAAATTCTTACAAATTTCAAAATTACCTACCAAAAGCCACTGCAATGAGATTACCATTTTAACACGAAGGAGGAAACAGACAAGTTCAGATCCACACAGTACAAAAGTGTAACAGATTCCAAACAGGTCACTTTACACTCCTGGCCCACAGCCTTCAGTTACCGCTGCACTGAGTCAGTGGGAAAAGAATACTGACCTGGGAACAGAAGCAGAGGTTATAATGCCAGTTCTAGTTTAGCACTGACTAGCCAATACCCTGGAATTTAACCTTTTTAACTTATTTGAGCCTCGGTGTCTTCTAAAAAGCAATGACTACCTCCTGCCACACCTACTGCTCCATGGTCATGAGAACCAAACAATAGTGTGTGTATCACTCTGATGCCAGCAGAGCAGGGAATCATGTAGGTAGTGCTTTCTCAGATACTCTTCCTCCTTTGAGTTTTATACCAGTTACTTCAGAATACAAACCACTATCAACACCAATTTATTGTTTTTTCTAATGCTTGTTATAATTACATATTTTTACAGAAAGAGTAAAAAAGACCCCTGTCTTTCTAATAATAATGGAATCAAAATTTCTAGAGCTAAAAAAGATACTAATAACTTTTTCTGATTCTACCAAGAAGACATTCCTATAGATGCAGAAAAGTCAACTGTTTACTAATCAAATTATGCTGTAACCATACTGGGAAGCGTTAACGACATCATCCGGTAAGAAAACGCACTATGTCCCAGCCCTCCGTTTATTTTGTCAAGTTTACATTTTTAGTTGGTAAAGGCTTTCTCCTGAATGGAGGAAGGAGTGATGTAGGGCATACCTGAACAGAGAAAATAAAGGTTCTAAAAGTTTCTAATTTCACTTATGTCCTTCTCCAACCCCACCCCCACCCCGAGTCCAGACAGAGATACAAAGGAAGTAAGGAAATGACTGGCCTGATACCTGCTCTCCACGCACCCAATTCATCCCTCAGCCTCACCAGCGCTGCGTCACCTGGAACCGAGACGGGTCCGCAGACAGTCCCAGGAAAACCTAAGAGCCAAGAGTCACAAACTGTTAGCAACCGGAAGGAACTCCCAGGCCTGTCTAGTTCTCACTGAGGAGGTCACTTAAAGGCAGTAACTACACCCAGTGATGGTGAATCAGTTGCAAACATCTTTATACGAGAAGGAAATCAACCCCTCATTCCATTTTACCCACTTGCTAATTGAAATACTTAGGACAAATCATTTAACCTCTTGGGCTAGTTTGTTCTATAATATAGTAGCAACTAATATAAGTTAGTCAAAATTCACTGTAAACCACACAGACGTGTCCCTGAGTGGATACAGAGCATGTGTCGACAGCAGGGCTTACTAGCAGTGAATGGAAGAACCTGAAGGTTCTATTGTAAAGCCCCCAGTGATTCTGAGAGCTGCTTCCAGGCCAACCCCCTGGCCCATGGGTTCCATGGATAAGCTTCAGGTAGCCCACAGATTCTCCAAAATTACAACCAGAAAACACAGGTGCATATGGAAATTTTCCAGGCAGACTTCTTTAAATTCACCAAGGTTTACTCAGCCCTAAAAGATTGAGAACTTCGCTGCAAAGTAACATGCATGCCGAAGATAAAGCTTCTATGGACGTGCTCCAACCGGTACCACTAGTCTCCCAAACAGCCTGGATCGGAACCTCAGTTATTTTTACTCTCTTCATTTTCTCTCATCATCAATTCTGTCTAATCCACTTCCTTCCTCCTTTCCTTTCCTATAATTATGGCCACAGCTCAGCCCCTCACTACCTATTACCACAGCAACCAGAAAGTCTTTCTGCCTCCAAGTTCTCTCTACTTCAATCCACACGGCACAGCTGCCAGATTAACCCCTGAAAACAGCTTTAATCATTACATTCCCAACTCAAAGTCACCATCTACCGAAGCCAAAGGGACTGGCCTGCATTCAAAACAATCACAAACTGGTCCATTTTTACTTAGAGCTTTATCATCCTCGCTACGGATACAAATACTTGATGTTCCATCCAATTACTTGTGTCTCCCCCAATGTATGAACTCTGTGCTCCTCGTCCCCTTTCTCTGCTTGGATGACCTTTCTCAGCCTGTCAAGATTCTTAGTCATCCTCAAAACAAAGATTCCAGAAGCCAGGAAACCCACCTCCCAAGTGAGATGTGAGCTCTACCGCCTGTGAATTTGAATTCTGCAGTCCCGTAACTGTCTGGTAGGTCCAACGAGGCATGGGTGTAGTCTTACCCACCCACCTAGTCCATGAAGGCCGTGCCCACCCTCATCCTTATCTTTACCAAACACCCCACACAGTCATGCAGTAGGTGCTCAATAACTGCACAGCAAGCAGTAAAAGAAATGTCAGACTTCCCGGGAGTGAACAGCAGAGACTGTGCCTGGGACTTGATCCTCTATCGCGCCAGGCTTACGACACAGAGCCCTTACTCTCCGCTAAACCCGGGAAGAACTCCGTGACAATGTCAGTGAGCTCCACCTGAAAGAACGGCCGCACTCCACTCTGGCAGCTCCAACACGCGGGCACTGCGGTACCAATCGGAAGAAACATTACCTGCTCATGAAAAGTGGTCATTTCCGGTGACAGCTAATTTACTGCTCGATGGCTAAAAACAAGTCACACACATAACAGAATGCCTTTTTTTTTTTTTTTAAAAAGTGCATTTTGCTTGTGTAACACACACAGAGACTCAGTGCCACAGACAAGGTGGATTTACACACGAGTGTGAACTCTTGCGAAAACCTGCATGCAAACTGCTCCCTGGGTGTTTCAGGCAAAAACACCAAGGGGGAGAGACAACTTTAGACCTCTCTCCCCCACCACTCCCACCACTCCCACCAAGAGCAGGTTACAGCACACACTCAAGTCCTCTGCACATCAGGCTGCACGAGGACACAGCACTCACCCAACAGAGCAAGCCGGCCCGTCAAGCCCCGAAGAGTAAAATGTCCACAGGACAGACCGCGGGCTCGTCTGGTCCCCACGGGACGAAGGCAGGTCCACTTCCGGCCCACGGGGTAAAGACTGGACCGAACCGACCGGCACACGCGGATCCCTCCACGGTGGCAAAACGATGGGCCAACCACAAAATTAACGTCTAGGAAAGGGCGGCAGACGGTCCGGGGCGGGGATGAGGATCAGCGAAAACTGCAAGGTCACTGGGACCTGGCGGGTCACGGGTGGAGTGGGGTGCGCGGGGGCGGCAGAGCCAGTGGGACGGGTGACACCCGCGGCGCCCGGCACCCCCTCCCCGGGACGCGCTGTGGGGGGGTCGGGCGCGGGCAGGAAGTGCACCCGGCTTCTCCGGGGGCAGGGGGCAAGGTGAGCAGCCGGATGGCCGCGCAGCGGAGTCACCGGGACACTCCGCTCGGCCTGTGCCAAGGCCACCCAGCGGCCCCGCGCCCCCGCCCGCAGAGGTCCGCCCGGGCCGAGCGCGCGGCCTCGGAGTCCCGCCCGCGCCCCGCCGTCCTCACCGGCTCCCGGCCTCGCAGCGGCGCGTCCCCGCGGCGCTCAGCCCTCGGCGCCCAGGACCGCCATCTCGCCGCAGGCGCCGTCCCGCAGCCAGGCCGCCCGCAGCCGCTCGGAAGCGCTGCGGCCGCCGGTTCCTCCCCGTCCCGCCCCGCCGGCCGCACCCCCTCCGGGAGCGCGCCGCCCGCCCGCCCACCCGCCGCTCGCTAGCGGACCCGCTGCCCGAGCATGCGCACCAGGGCTCGCGACGCAGCCGGGGAGTCCGCTCCTCGGGTCTTCGGGTCTTCGGGGAGTTCGGTGGACGCGGACCGCCAGCCAATGGGACGTGGGGGCGTGGCCGGGCCCGTGGAGGGGCGGGGCCTGGGCGTGGTGGGTGTGGTCTTGGTCGTGGGCGGGGCCAGAGCCGCGGAGGGCGGAAACTGGGAGAGGTTCCGCAGGCCGGAGGTGCGCGCCGCTGACGTGACTTTCCGGCAGGGGCGGGACAGTGCGTCACCTCCAGGGAGGACCTGGCCTGGCGCTCCCCTGGACGCTCCACAGCACAGGTAGAGGCTCGCAGTAAACACCCCGTGACCCGCGGGGCGTGAGGACACATCGCCAGAGTAAATGACGGCATCAGCAGAGCATCACCCGCCAGCTGTCCCTACTCACCAAGCCTCGCACCGCCCCCATGAGTAGGATGACAAACACAAGCAAGTGCGCGGGCCAGCCCTGTGCCGTAGGGCCTGGCATCCCCACCTGCACACAACACAGGTGCTGTAGGTTCCGTGTTGCTTTTAGACATAGGCCACCCTGCAGTGAAGTCTGTGGAGACCACGTTACTCACCAGTTGACCTTGTCAACAGAAGGTCTCTCCACCCAGCAAGTGCCAACAAAAGTCCCCAGTCTGGGGTGCAGTACAAGGGGAGACTTTATTCAGGTGAACAGTTTGCCAACTCAGGAGACACAGCCGCTGAAGGAAACCAAAGGTGTGCTCCTCCAGACCAAGGCGACACCCCTTATCTAAAGTTCCTGCCCGGCCTATGAATGGTCCACTCTTATGCAAATGAAGAATCCAAATTTGCTCAATTTGATTGGTTCAAATATCAGAATCATGTGTTCTCATTGGTTGTTATGGATATACTCTGATTGGTTGGTAAAAATGCAAACGAGGATGTAGCTGTGCAGCTCCCATTGGACTGGAATACAGTAAGAGGCGTTCTTTATTAGGGTGGGCTCAGATGGCAGGAGTCCAGTGCAGGAGTCTGGTGGGCCCAGCTTGACGGGTTCCCTCATATGGAGCATGTGTGAGAGGCCTCTGTTAGCAATGGTTGCAAGACTCCGAAATATCTACAAGGAGTCCTTCTGCAGGTCCACACCCTGGTCTTCTACTTTAGAGACCTAATAAAGGCCATCAGCATGGATTTCTACAATTTTTGCCCAATCATGTCACCCAAACCCCACAAATTACCTACATCCACACCCAAGCTCACTAGTTCCTTCTTTCTCCAGCCTGCGCAGCCCTGCTCTTCCCCAAAGTGACACTCTTCACTGTCTGCTCTCTCCTGTGGCCCCTCCTTGGCATATCGTTAACCCCACCTTTTCTATTGGCTACAATTCCTTGGCACAATGGCTGTTTCAATATTTTCTATCTTAAATTTTCCCTTGACTTTAAAATCTCTTTCTAGTTCTCTCTCTTCTTCCATCATAACTAAACTTGTGAAAGAATCATGAACCAAGAATGGCATTGACACTCCCTGAGTTTCTGTAGGATTCAGTAGACATCTCTTGATTGAATGAACACACATTCTCTTCCTAATCATTGCAGCCTCGTCATTGCTGAATGTGAGGCACACTGAACCTAAGATGATTATTCTGAAATATTCATCTGAACGTGTCACTCCACTGCTTAAAATCTTTCATTGGCTCTTCAGAGCTTTCAAGACAAAGAGTAACATGATATTCAGGCCTCTATGCTTGAATGTCCAGTCACTCCTTTATAAAAATGCTTCAGAGCCCCCTGATGGTGCTCACTGATCTCTGCTTTTCCAGTACTGTTTCCTTTAATCTTTCCCTCACCTTTTCCTCACCTGTCCAGTCCCTTTAAAAATAAGTTGAACATGCTTACAGGTGCCCGCCCAGACATTGCATGCACATGCCCAATAGAGGGCTGCAGTCCATCTCCTGGGTGCATACAGGTTTCTTGCCACTCCCTGCTCTACTCAGCCTCGCTCAGCTCTCCCAAGGCCACAGTTTTCCCCTTTACTCAGCTCCATTCAGAAGCTCCTAGTACTCAACGTAGACCCCTAAGTCGGCAATTAAAATGGAACCAGCCTTTTGTTATTACATATTTCTTTGGTTTCAAAAGAACATTACTATAAATAAATGTATTTTCATAAATCACTGTCCATAGTTATTGTCATAAAAAATAATCAAAGATGTGAACAATTTTTGTCAAGTTGCCTTCTAGAAAGGACATAGGCTTAGATATCCCATTGCCTGGGATCCAAACGCAAATAGCCACAAAGGGCCACATTCAGGTTTTCATGGACCCTGAATGCTATTACCTTTGTGGGCCTCTTCCTCATAAAATAATGTTAAAAATTATATTTATAACTGCATTGAGATGAAGATGAACATTTTAGTATTACATATGAAACAAGGTTTTCTTCAACCTAAACTTTAACTTCCCATTTTAAAAGAAACAAAAACAGCTTTTATGGGCTCCTAAAAGTACGGTAACAATGATTTGAAGTAACTCCTGATGAAAGTGAAAGAAGGAAGTACCAAAGCAGAACTGCATTTGAACATCAAAAAGACAAAACATCATGACTACAGAAGAAATACCCAACTTTTATATAAACAGTGAAGACACCAAATTGTTAAGATTTTGCTGACCTTGGCTGATTCATCAATTCCAGTGGAGACTCAGCCAAGAAATCCAGAGAAGGCTGAGACTCAAGAGGGCAGCAACGGAAGAATCAGGAAAGATCACTGAGAGCATGGATGTGTCATTAGAGACCAAGCTAAGATCATCCACATCCTCGTCTTCCCAACTACTAAGTATGAATATGAAAGTTGAATAGTGAAGAAGGCTGAAAGGGGAAAATGGATTCCTTTTCATATGGTGTTGGAGAGAGCTTTATGAATACCTTGGATCACCAGGAAGATGAACAAACTGGTCCTAGAACAAATCAACTCTGAAATATCACTGGAGGCAAAAATGATAAAACTGAAGCTGTTCTTCTTTGGACACATCTTGAGAAGGTAGGGTTGTCTGGAAAAGACAACAATGCTGGGAAAAATAGAAGGCAGCAAGATAAGAGGAAGACCAAATATGAGATGGATTGACTCCATGGAAGAAACCATAGGCATGAGTCCACAGGAGCTGAGTAGGGCTGTTGAGAACAGGACATTGTGGGCATTATTCATAGGGTTGCCAGGAGTCGGAGACAAATCAACAGCACATAACACACAAAAGTATATGCGCCCAAGGCACTGTGCCTACTGTGACAGTTGGATAAGTCAACCCTGCTGCTTCCTACAAGCTATGAGATTTGGCCAAATTCTTTACCTTGACTGTGCCTTCCCAGAAAACTAGTATGATGACACCATATGATGTGGTAGTAAAAAGCAAATACTTAGAATCATATGGCACATAATAAATTAGTGTTGCTTTATTGTTGTTATGAATTCCCCTAGCACTCTATGAGAGTATATGATTGTCCTTCACTGTGCCAAGGTTGTCGAACAAACTCAGAAGGAATCTGGAGGCTGTGCTAGAAATAAGTGATGGAGATTTATTTGAGGGTCTTGGAGTTTGCAACCTGGAAACACAGCGAGGCAAAAACCCAGAAGTGTTCCAAAGATGAAAAAGTAGTGAAAGTTCTTACAGCAAAAAGCACTTTGTTGAGAACTGTCAGTCCTGCGTGCGTAGCCCTAGGGATGGTCCAGGACAGTGATCAGTCAGATGGCAGGAGGCAGGGTGATGGGTGCCAGGAGCTCTGGTCAGTCTCCATGGTCTGAATAATGGCTTTGGGGTGGATGTGAATGTGAGTCTTTCAGGGGATCAGGTGGCCTGGAGAGGTGAGCCCTTCAGGGGTAGTTAGAGGGCTACCTGGAGGTCCAGGTATGTCCAGTCATTGACATAGGACTGGAAAGTTCAAAAATGTTTGTTTCCAGGTCAGTTAGAACAAGAATGGTCTCTCCTTATGCCTCAACCTTCCTCCTGTTAGTTGTAGCAGCTTGGTTAAAGTGACTCCATTGTATATACTCCCTGTCTTCATTCCTAACTCAAAGTCATGGTATATTTCTTATGGGCAAGTATGGAATCCTGTTGTTGGTTCATTGTCCATTTTCTTACTGGGATATTCACATAAGGCAATTTATATATAATGTAGATATTGATCCTAGATATAACTATTGGTCTTTTCCATTTTGTTTTCTTCTATTATATTTTACTTTGCAAGTCCTTTCCTATCTGAGATCAAATCCTTTATCTGCCTTATTTTTTTCTACTTGTTTGACAACTTTACTTTTTTTATTAAATAATTTAATCCTTTTGGGGCAGTCTCCATTTTGTGGGTCCCAAAATATGAATTAATTGTATCATGACCAACATTTATAGAAAGGATTGACATGTTAGGACTTAACATGATGTCACAAGGAAGGAAGCCAGGGCGTTGAGATTACAAGAGGATACCACCTCCCATTCCTTCCTTGTGAGGCTTTGCAGGTTACTGGGGCTGCCTTGAGTTTTAACTAAGCTAACCTTCATGAAATGGATGACTTAAAAAAATCCCCACAAAGAAATAGCAGATGAAATTAACACAAGCACGATTGGACAAAAAAGATTAAGTCTGAGCTGTGACACTTGTCTTTGTGAGCAAGCATTTCAGCAGCCACATTGTTAAACAAGGTCTAATCAGAGCTAATAAGAAGTCCCATCCTCCCAGGTTTAACGCTATATGAGCGCTGGCCACGTGGCTCAGTTGGTGGGAGCATTGCCTAGTACACCTTAAGGTTGCGGGTTCGATACAGGTACCCGAGGCAACCAATTGATGTTTGTCTCTTTCGCTCCTCCTTCCTCTCTCTTTAAAATCAATAAGCATGTCCTTAGTGAGGAATAAAAAAATTATGATGAAACTATTTGAAATGTGAGTTTTGTGTTATTGTTAACGGAGAACCTCAGCTGCACCTACTAGTAATCATGACCAAGAAGACATTAACAGCTACCCATCCAAACAGAAGGACAGTTGTTTACAGTTTTTTCAGAAGTTTTTGAAGTCAAGAATTACTCAACCTGGCATCTAATGAAATTTCGCTAAAGTTAATAACATGTTTAGAAGTTTACTTACTAATAAAAGTCCCCTTAAAGGAAAAGTGTTTTTCCTTCCAGCATGACTAGGACTGAATGAATACATGAGGCTGTTGGGGGCAGCGGGAACAGCACCAGGTGTCTAACCTGTAGGGTCAGGCTGGACTGGGTTCAGCAACCTCGGTACTTGGGTTCTGCCTAGGAAAGAATTCAGAGCCAAGACTCAAACTATAAGAGAACATTTATTGGGTAAACCACTGAGGTAGAAGAAGTAATTCATAAAAGAAATGGGCTTAGTAAACAAGTTATAGAGGCAAAGGAAGGGCCCTTGCAGCTTAGAAATGAGGAAGGTAAAGGTAACCCACGTGGGGGGTGAGAGCCGAGGGAATTGGGAGGAAAGGCGTGGGCATGCTCCCAGGAGGGAGCTCACTGGGTCCTCCATCCTATGGGCTTTAAGGGTGGAAACTTTAGGGAAGGTCCCAGGGAAGATCTCAATAGAATATTCAGCAGCTTTCCCGGTGTGTTCTTTCCTGGGTCTTGGTCTCCATGGATTGATTGGTGGGGGTCGTTATCCAGTGCTGCCGGTCCTGAGGTCAGCTGTAGGGTCACTGGTCTGGTTTTGCTGCTTTTCTGAGCTTGGAGCTGAAACACAACTGAGGCCTAGATGTTATCCCTAGAGAGAAAAGGTGTGTGTGTGTGTGTGGGGGGGGGGGGGTGTCCAAACCAAGTCACCAGCCATATGCTAAGGGAGGTGAGGTCCCACCCTACAATTGTCCTTTGGAAGGTACCTGGGGCTTTCCACCCTAGTGACCTTCTGTACCTGGCCCATTGTCCTGGCTTTGCTCACGTCTGACTGCCCACCACAAAGCCATAAGTCCAAAACTCATTTGTATCCCTTTGTCACCAGTGTGGGAAGGTGCATAGAAAACATTGCTGAAGCCTGAGAAACAAGGATTGGAGCATTAGGTCGTGTTAAAAGTTATGTAGGGTCAGAAGTGGGTGGGTAAGCCAGCACTTCTGTCATAGGTGGCAAGAATGGCCCCAGGTGTCTGACCGGTAGAGTCAGACCAGACTAGTTTCAGCAACCTTGGTACTGGGTTCTGGCTGGGAAAGAATTCAGATCAAGACCCAAACTGTAAGAAAACATTTATTGGGTAAATCACAGAGGTAGAAAAAGTAATTTCTGGAAGACATGGGCTTAGGAAGCAAGTTATGAAGGTAAAAGGAGGCTCTGGAGCTTGGGAGTGAGGAAGCTGATGGTAATGTGCCTGGGGGCGGGGGGAGGGGGAGGGGGCGGGAAAGGCGTGGGCGTGCTCCTGGGAGGGCATGCTCACTGGGTGCTCCATCCTATGGGCTTTAAGGGTGGAGACCTTAGGGGACATCTCAGGGAAGATCTCAGTAGAATATTCAGCAGCTTTCCTGGGGTGTCCTTTCAGGGCTGTGGTCTCCATGATGGATTGGCCGGCACCTGGGCAGGGGGTCACTGTCCAATGCAGCTGGTCCTGACGTCAGCCGTGGCTAGTTTTGCTGCTTCTCTGGGCCTGGAGCTGAGATACAACTGAGGCCTAGATGCTGTCTCTAGAGAGGGAAGGTCAGGGATCCAAACTGCATGATCTGCCATATGCTAGGGGAGGAAAGGTCACCCTGGGGGTGAGATCCCCCCTATAATTGATTGTCCATTGGTAGTAACCGGGGGCTTACAACCCTGGTGACCTTCTTACCTGGCCCATCGTCCTTGCTCTGCTCATGTCTGTCTAATTACCTACAACACTTCTACCATCTTAGATTATTTTTGCTAGATTGTGTTTCTTCTTTTTTTTTTTCAATAGCATGTTGTTTATTGAATCTTTACTGTGTAAAACAAATAACAGTGGTAAAAATCAGTATTTTCCATGGACTTTGAAGAATGGTAGAAAAGAAGTCGAGCACTCGTAAATAGCATGCCATACTTGGATTATTATTACTGATATCCCTTTAATTTTCACATGAACTTCAGGTGGTTATGACACAAATATTCAGGCCATTCATCATCTTTCTCATTCGTGGCATGCACTCTCACTGGTCTGGGCATAGATTGTGTTTCAAAATGTAAATTCTTAGCAGTAAGAAAATCCTACCTGAATTTCTTTTTAAAGCTGTTTTATGGGGAAATATATGTGGTGATGGCTCTATCAATTTGCCTGGAATTAAAAATCAGAGGTGAGGAAAAACCAAGATGGCGGCATAGGTAAACACCGGAGTTTGCTGCCTCGAACAACCACTTCAAAAATACAACTAAAAGACAGAACGGACATCGCCCAGAACCACAGAAAGGCTGGCTGAGGGGAAATTCTTCAACTAGAAGGAAAGAGAACAGCATACCGAGACTCAGAGGAGGCGCAGTGCTGAAAATACAAAGGTGCGGAGGTGCACATGGAGCAGGCTGGTGGCTGAGGGAGCAGTTGCCGTTTCCAATCGGGAGGGCGTCTCAGATTCTGAGCTCCAGTTCTGGGCGATTCTCTGGGGACCCAGACTCAAACGGGAGAAGCAGGACTGTCTGGCATCGGTCAGAACGTGAGGGCAGCTTTCTCTCCAAGATTTGCAGCGGTTGCTGGGACTCTGAGAGGCAGAACCTCTGGGGACGGGACTGAGAGCAGCCATAACTGCTCCCTCCACCTGCCCTGTTGATCCCGTGCGACCCGCCCCACCCAAGCCCTGCGCAGAGCCATTTGCCAGATAGCCTCAGGCAAAGGCTAGATTAGCACCTCCCCAGAGGACAGAAGTTTTCCCACTGCAGACACAGCTGATTCTCACAGCCAGTTGGCCTGGAGGTCAAATCCCCCTAGTATTAACTACAACAATCAAGGCTTAACTACAACAAGACTGTGCACAAAGACCACTAGGGGGTGCACCAAGAAAGCATAACAAATGCAGAGACAAAGAAACAGGACAAAACAGTCAGTGGAGGATATTGAGTTCAGAACCACACTTTTAAGGTCTCTCAAGAACTGTCTAGAAGCCGCCGATAAACTTATTGAGATCTACAAGAAATCTAATGAGACCCTCGATGTTGTGATAAAGAACCAACTAGAAATTAAGCATACATGGACTGAAATAAAGAATATTATACAGACACCCAACAGCAGACCAGAGGAGCGCAAGAATCAAGTCAAAGATTCGAAATGCGAAGAAGCAAAAAACACCCAACCGGAAAAGCAAAATGAAAAAAGAATCCGAAAATACGAAGATAGTGTAAGGAGCCTCTGGACAGCTTCAAGTGTACCAACATCAGAATTATAGGGGTGCCAGAAGATGAGAGAGATCAAGATATTGAAAACCTATTTGAAGAAATAATGACAGAAAACTTCCCCTACCTGGTGAAAGAAATAGACTTACAACTCCAGGAAGCACAGAGAACCCCAAACAAAAGGAATCCAAAGAGGACCACACCAAGACACATCATAATTAAAATGCCAAGAGCAAAAGACAAAAAGAGAATCTTAAAAGCAGCAAGAGAAAGAAACTCAGTTACCTACAAGAGAATACCCATATGAATGTCAGCTGATTTCTCAACAGAAACTTTGCAGGCCAGAAGAGAGGGGCAAGAAATATTCAAAGTGATGAATGCCAGGAACCTACAACCAAGATTACTTTATCCAGCAAAGCTATCATTCAGAATTGAAGGTCAGGTAAAGAGCTTCACAGATAAGGAAAAGCTAAAGGAGTTCATCACCACCAAACCAGGATTATATGAAATGCTGAAAGGTATCCTTTAAGAAGAGGAGGAAGAAGAAAAAGGTAAAGATACAAATTATGAACAACAAATATGCATCTATCAACAAGTGAATTTAAGAATCAAGTGAATAAATAATCTGATGAACAGAATGAACTGGTGATTATAATAGAATCAGGGACATAGAAAGGGAATGGACTGACTATTCTTGGGGAGGAAAGGGGTGTGGGAGATGCAGGAAGAGACTGGACAAAAATTGTGCACCTATGGATGAGGACAGTGGTGGGGTAAGGGCAGAGGGTGGGGTGGGAACTGGGTGGAGGGGAGCTATGGGGGGGAAAAATAGGAACAAATGTAATAATCTGAACAATAAAGATTTAATAAAATAAAATAAAATAAAATAAATAATAATAAAAAATCAGAGGTACTAGGTAATGTTTTTTTATGTGAACTTTCTTACCTGCATCATTGATGGGCAGGTTTTGCTTTGAGAAATTGAAGACAAGACTTGCATCAAAATTGATATTTTTCATTTCCTAAAAACAACCCTTTCAAATATTGTCAAATATTCACTTGACTTTGTAATGAGATAGGAAATAACAATGATAATAACCACCACAGAGTTCACAGGTTACTTCATTGAAAAGTACTTAAAAGAGTTATTGGGTTTAAAGACAAAGCAAGAATTTCATTTACAAAAAGTTAAGCACTTAAAATTTGCTGACCTTGTCACTGATAAAAAAGGCTCTTAAGAGTGTTACTTAGCCCTGCCAGCATGGCTCAGTGGTTGAGTGGCAACCATGAACCAGGAGGTCACAGTTTGATTCGTGATCAGGCACATGCCCGGGCTGTGGTCTCAATCCCCAGTGTGGGGCATGCAGGAGGCAGCTGATCAGTGAGTCTCTCTCTTCATTGATGTTTCTATCTCTCCCTCTCTCCCTCTCCCTTCCTCTCTGAAATCAATAATATATATATATATATATATATATATATATATATATATATACACACACACACATATATATATACACACACACACACATATATATATATTTAAAGGAGTGGTACTTAGCAGATATTTTAAAACAAGTACAATTATCCTTTAGTTATTATTAAATTAAAGGGAATTTTAAACAGTGAATATGAAAGTAAATGATTTGGGAGAAATTAGTATTATGGAGAACGTATTTGGCAAACAGATATTTGGAAATATTTCCATTAATATGTGATACTGTGGCTGAAAAATTATACAAGTGTGTCAACATAAGAATGCTTATACATGCAAACTTTAAAACGTTTGAAATAGAATTTTCTATCCCATATAAACACCTTCCAAATGAAGAGTTTTGAATCCTTTGTTAATCTTTTTTGTTTGTTTGTTTTTGTTTTTTTTTGTTTGCTACATCAAAGTGAATTGAATTTCAACAAAAACTTTGGCATAATTGGTGTCTGGGAAAGAAAATGAGGATTATATTTTAATATCAAAAGACAAAGATATACCTTGTCCACTTGTATAGACATATTTTTGACGTGTCTTTTTCATCTATGATAGCCATTAAAATTAAGTACTGAATCAATTCAACTTAGAACTCAAGCACTCAAAATATTATGCTGCTATTATACCAAGATTAAAATAAGATGATTTCACAAAGAGGAAAATAATTTATATTATTAATAAGCATAATAAAATAGCACTTTAGTTTAAAATATTTATTTGTGTATAAAATATCAGTACAGTAATACATCTATGTAATCTACACTAATAAAAGAGAAAAATGGTAATTGGCGTATGACGATACCCTTTTCATTGGCTAATCAGGGCTATATGCAAATTAACTGCCAACTAAGATTGGCAGTTAACTGACAACTAAGATTGGCAGTTAACTGACAACTAAGATTGGCAGTTAACTGACAACTAAGATTGGCAGTTAACTGACAACAAAGATGGCGGTTAATTTGCATATGTATGCACAATGCAGGGAGGCGAAAGGGAAAGCAGGAAGAAGCCCCCTGCCACTGACAGTGATCAGAAACCCAGCGGGGAGCTAAGAGCTGGGGGGCAGGGCAAAGGCGGCCCTGGGACCGCCTTTGCCCTGCCCCCCAGCCATGATCAGAGAATCAGGCGCCTTTGCTGCCCTGGCCAGTGATAGCAGGAAGTAGGGGTGGAGCCAGCGATGGGAGCTGGGCACGGTCGAAGCTGGCAGTCCCAGAAGCTAGGGGTTCCTTGCCTGGGCCTAAAGCAAAGCCCAAGATCGCGGGGCCGCTGCAGCTGCGTGTCCCCGCTGCCCGGGCCAGACGCCTAGGCCAGAGGCATTAGGCCTGGGCAGGGGCAGAGCCTGCAACTGCGGGGAGCTGGGGGTCCCCTGTGCAGGCCTGACACCTCTGCCGGAGGCCTAAGGCCTGGTCAAGGGGCCAATCCGGTGATTGGTGATCGGAGGGTGATGAGGGTCAACTCCTCTGGCTGAGGCATCAGGCCTGGGTGGGGGGCGGAGCCGGGGATTGGGGGGATATGATGGTCCCCTTGCCCAGGCCTGAAGCCTGGGTCAGAGGCGTCAGGCTTGGGCGGGGGGTGGAGCAAGCGATCAGCGGGAGATGGGGGTCCCCTGCCCAGGCATGATTCCTGGGCCAGAGGCCTCAGGCCTGGGCGGGGGTCAGAGCCAGCGATCGAGGGGAGATGGCGGTCCCCTGTCCAAGCCTGACACCTCTGGCGGAGGTGTCAGGCCTGGGCAAAGGGCCGATCAGGCGATCGGAGGGTGATGGGGGTCTACGCCTCTGGCTGAGGCATCAGGCCTGGGCAAGGGGCAGAGCCAGCAATAGGAGGGGTCTGGGGGTCCCCTGCCCAGGCCTGATGCCTGGGCCAGAGGCATCAGGCCTGGGCTAGGGGCAGAACCAGTGATGGGGGGAAATGAGGGTCCCCTGCCTCTAACAGAGGCATCAGGCCTGGGCAAGGGGCCGATCCTGCGATTGGAGGGTGATGGGGGTCAACGCCTGAGGGCTCCCAGTATGTGAGAGGGGGCAGGCTGGGCTGAGGGACACTCCCCCCCCGACACACACCCAGTGCACGAATTTTGTGCACCGGGCCCCTAGTCTATATAATAAAAGCCTAAGTGACCATTATGGGGGAATGACCAGAATGACCAGTCACTATGATGAGCACTGACCACCAGGAGCCAGATGCTCAACACAAGAGCTGCCCCCTAGTGGTCAGTGTGCTCCCACAGGGGGAGTGCTGCTCAGCCAGGAGCCAGGCTCATGGTTGGCGAGTGCAGCAGCAGTGGCGGGAGCCTCTCCCGCCTCCACGGCAGTGCTAAGGAGCAGCGAGCAGGCGGGTGGTAAGGAGAGAGGGCTCCTGGACTGCAAGAGGGCATAGGCTGGGCTGAGGGACATCCCTCCCAGTGCATGAATTTTGTACACCAGGCCTCTAGTTTATAAATAATTGTGTATAAATGTGTACACAAATTTATTCTCCCTCATGCAGTGGAGGTGGGGGTTCAAGTATTTTCTACTGATCAAGATATGGGACCAAAACATTTGAAAATATTTGGGTTGTAAAGGAGATGGAGAGGGCTTTCTAGAGATAGTAACATGATACAATTGGAGGAGGACAAAAAGAAGCAATATAAACAATGTTAATATTATAAAATAGAAAAATGCAAATAACTTAGTGTAGAGACCAACAGTTCTACGTATTTCAAAACCTTCTCACAGCATTATATGTGCATTTCATTCAATCGTTGCTGGGCACCTGCTGTGCTCTGTTGGCCCTGCCAGTGAAAAGCTGATTAAGACGTGGCCTCCTGTCCAGAGGCCCCCCTGGGGGAACCAGAGCATGTGTGACCAGGTGAATAAGCAGACCATTTCTGTAACATATTGTAAGCTCTATACAAGGGGATTCTGTGAATAATATAAGAGGGTGTCTGATGGGATAGGCTGAGGTAGGGAAGGCTTCCTGGTGGAGGTGGTCCCCAAACTAAGCTTTCTTGAGAACAGTGTCATTGTTACAAAATGCGAATTTGAATACATTAGGAAGTGCTCATTACAGTCGTTTCATTTTGTTCAATGAGGCAGAGAAAAATCCGTAAGATGATTTGTAAAGGTTTCTGTCTTCATAATCTTCATAAAGCACCTTAAAAAGTTTTGATTGCTGAAGGGGTAAACTTCAATTGCCTGGAACATTCCTCAGTCTACACTATAGTGCCAAATCAACAATATACTTTCTTTTCCTCTCCCTCATTCTGTCAGCACTTCTTGAGCTCCAACTCCTCAGAGGGACTTTCTAGAAGTTCATGCAGGTCTTGACCAACAAATAAGACTTTGCCAAGAAGAGGGTCAATGGGAAACAAACAAACAAACAAACGGGACATCTGTAACACTTGCCAGAATCTATAATAATAAAAGCATAATATGCTAATTAGACCGGATGTCCTTCCAGACAAAGTTGGGGCTGTGAGGGAAGCCTGGGTCCCAGGTGCCAGAGGGAAGCCAGTGCTGGCAGTCGGGGGAAGGAAGGCCTACTCTTGCATGAATTTTGTGCATCAGGCCTCTAGTAAAGAAATAAAATAACAAAAACAGACTTCCAAGAAGGTGGTGGAGAGAGAAGGAATAGCAAATGCAAGTACAGGAAGCCTGTGCACCATTTTTAGCCTCTTGTAAACCATTTTTTCTTCACATTCCTGTTTTATCACTCCACACATTTTACTAATTCCGTTAAATCAAGGTTTACCAAGCGTCTGTTTGAAGCACGTGCACTGTCTGACTTGCCTTTGGAGAGAGGACAGATTTAGAACTTGACCCCCGGTGGTCAGGCCCAGTTCTCACACAGGTCCCAGGCTTCAGGCCCTTCTTGGTGATTGACTTGGACCGAGTTATTGGTATATGGGTGGTCATGGGTGGTGACTGGACTTCATGGCTTCCCTGGGCCAGATGCCAATCATCACCTCCCTCCCGCTGTCCTCACCTAAGGAACCTCCCCCCTGACCACACCCAGGGCCACTGTGTCTATAGCACAGGATCCCGAGATCCTCACCCCAGGCGCTTGCCACCGCTGACTGCAGAGATAACCCAGAGAACAACCAAAGCCCAGTTGGGCCCATCAGATTCTTTCTGAGGATCTGAGGTGAAGATGCTCTGAACCCTTGGTGGTAAAGCGCCCGCTAGTTGGCAGAGAGGAAGTCCACCCGTCAGTGCCCAAAGTGGCAGTTGTCTAAGAGGCATACCTATGGGCTCAGGTGGGGGACATACAGGCACCACAGGATCACCTGCCAGAGACCTAACAGGCCAGGGGGCTGGTCTCTCCAGCAGAGTTTGAGGAACCCCGGAATAGCTATGTAGCTTTCGCACCAAAGTCACTTACTTGTGAATCAGAGAAGGACTTTCCAATAGACCATGTGTAAAGGGGAAAAGGGAGTCTCACAGGGTCCCCTGGAGACGCAACCGGGGGCCCCGGAAACACTGACTCATCTGCAGATAAGAAGCTTGCCCTTCTTTTCCTCTGGCAGCAGCACCTCCCTTCCCCGCACCTCTCCATCAGCCCTCATCCCTCCTCCTCCTCCTGCAGCACCTCCCTTCCCTGCGCCTCTCCATCTCACCTCCATTCCCTCCTCCTCCTGCAGCACCTCCCTTCCCTGCACCTCTCCATCAGCCCTCATCCCTCCTCCTCCTCCTGCAGCACCTCCCTTCCCTGCGCCTCTCCATCTCACCTCCACCCCTCCTCCTCCTGCAGCACCTCCCTTCCCTGCACCTCTCCATCAGCCCTCATCCCTCCTCCTCCTCCTGCAGCACCTCCCTTCCCTGCGCCTCTCCATCTCACCTCCACCCCTCCTCCTCCTGCAGCACCTCCCTCCCTGTGCCTCTCCATCTCATCTCCATTCCCTCCTCCTCCTGCAGCACCTCCCTTCCCTGCACCTCTCCATCAGCCCTCATCCCTCCTCCTCCTCCTGCAGCACCCCCCTTCCCTGCGCCTCTCCATCTCACCTCCACCCCTCCTCCTCCTGCAGCACCTCCCTCCCCTGTGCCTCTCCATCTCACCTCCACCCCTCCTCCTCCTGCAGCACCTCCCTTCCCTGCGCCTCTCCATCTCACCTCCACCCCTCCTCCTCCTGCAGCACCTCCCTTCCCTGCACCTCTCCATCAGCCCTCATCCCTCCTCCTCCTCCTGCAGCACCTCCCTTCCCTGCGCCTCTCCATCTCACCTCCACCCCTCCTCCTCCTGCAGCACCTCCCTCCCCTGTGCCTCTCCATCTCATCTCCATTCCCTCCTCCTCCTGCAGCACCTCCCTTCCCTGCACCTCTCCATCAGCCCTCATCCCTCCTCCTCCTCCTTCAGCACCTCCCTTCCCTGCGCCTCTCCATCTCACCTCCACCCCTCCTCCTCCTGCAGCACCTCCCTTCCCTGCGCCTCTCCATCTCACCTCCACCCCTCCTCCTCCTGCAGCACCTCCCTTCCCTGCGCCTCTCCATCTCACCTCCATTCCCTCCTCCTCCTCCTCCTCCTCCTCCTCCTCCTGCAGCACCTCCCTTCCCTGCACCTCTCCATCTCACCTCCACCCCTCCTCCTCCTTCAGCACCTCCCTTCCCTGTGCCTCTCCATCTCACCTCCACCCCTCCTCCTCCTGCAGCACCTCCCTTCCCTGCGCCCCTCCATCTCACCTCCATTCCCTCCTCCTCCTCCTCCTCCTCCTTCTGCTTCACCTTCCTTTCCTGCGCCTCTCCATCTCACCTCCATTCCCTCCTCCTCCTCCTCCTCCTCCTCCTCCTCCTCCTCCTCCTCCTCCTCTTCCTCTTCCTGCAGCATCTCCCTTCCCTGCACTTCCGCATCTCACCTACACCCCTCCTTCTCCTGCAGCACCTCCCTTCCCTGCGCCTCTCCATCTATCCTCCATTCCCTCCTCCTCCTGCAGCACCTCCCTTCCCCGCGCCTCTCCATCTCACCTCCCCTCCTCCTCCTCCTTCTCCTCCTCCTCCTCCTGTAGCACCTCCCTTCCCTGCGCCTCTCCATCTCACCTCCCTTCCCTCCTCCTCCTCCTCCTCTTCCTCCTGCAGCACCTCCCTTCCCTGCGCCTCTCCATCTCACCTCCATTCCCTCCTCCTCCTCCTCCTCCTGCAGCATGTCCCTTCCCCTGCACTTCCGCATCTCACCCACACCCTCCTCCTCCTCCTCCTCCTGCAACACCTCCCTTCCCTGCGCCTCTCCATCTCACCTCCATTCCCTCCTCCTCCTCCTCCTCCTCCTCCTCCTCCTCTTCTTCCTCTTCCTGCAGCATCTCCCTTCCCTGCGCTTCCGCATCTCACCCTACACCCCTCCTCCTCCTCCTCCTCCTCCTCCTGCAGCATCTCCCTTCCCTGCGCCTCTCCATCTCACCTCCATTCCCTCCTCCTCCTCCTCCTCCCCCTCCTCCTCCTCCTCCTCCTGCAGCACCTCCCTTCCCTGCGCCTCTCCATCTCACCTCCATTGGCTTCTCCTCCTCCTCCTTCAGCACCTCCCTTCCCTGCGCCTCTCCATCTCACCTCCATTCCCTCCTCCTCCTCCTCCTCCTCCTCCTCCTCTTCTTCCTCTTCCTGCAGCATCTCCCTTCCCTGCACTTCCGCATCTCACCTACACCCCTCCTCCTCCTCCTCCTCCTCCTCCTGCAACACCTCCCTTCCCTGCGCCTCTCCATCTCACCTCCATTCCCTCCTCCTCCTCCTCCTCCTCCTCCTCCTCCTCCTCCTCCTCCTCTTCCTCTTCCTGCAGCATCTCCCTTCCCTGGGCTTCCGCATCTCACCTACACCCCTCCTCCTCCTCCTCCTGCAACACCTCCCTTCCTTGTGCCTCTCCATCTCACCTCCATTCCCTCCCCTCTGCAGCCAGTCTTCTTTCATAAGAGCCTCTGCAGGCTCAGATTAGTTCTAGCTCAGTGACCATCCTGCTGTAAGTCAGCTCTTCTGTCCTGAGTTCCAGTCTTGTTCCCCCCGGGGTGCCTATTAAAAGGCGACATTCTGGGTTCCGAGGGACAGAGCTCCTTTCTGCCCTCAGCATGCCAGGAGCTGAGATATCTAATTTAGGATGCAACAAGAGTCCAAAGCATGACGTCTTAACCTCAGTTGGTAAAATGTTCCAGACAGTGCAGTTTCTGGAGCGTCTGCAAGAGCAGGCACATGCTAGTGCGGGTGAGGGAAGAGGGACTCTGCCAGGACATGGTCACTCCCAGGCATGGCCACAGCGAGTGGCAGCCTCGTTACAACTGGCCAGAGGCAGGCAAAGTGGGACCGAGCAGCTCACCTTGGTGCAGAAGTGAGGGGCATCACGCAGGTGGGATGGCAGAGAAAGGAGGTGAGTGAGGCTCAGGTTCAATGGTATTGAATCAGCACATTAAGGCAATCAAGCAAATAAGCCGGCCATAAATCAGGGCATCGGGCCGGGCCGTTATTTTAGTCCAGGACCGTCTGCTAGAAGTGTCTCAAACTTCAGAGCAGCTGAAGTGCTTGGGTGCCAGCCCTGCTCTGGATCAGGAAGAGCCTCCTGGAGCCAACGTGGTCTGGGTCAGCAGGGTGCCGTCAGGGCTGCTGCCAGGTGGGGACAATGGTGCCTCCATCTCCTGCAGCACCTCAGACTGGGATTTGAATGGCCCATGATTCATTGGGGCTTTGATGGGTCAGACCCCACTGGAGCCAGTCTGGGACCTGGGAGGGGATTTCATGCTCACGCTCTATCGCCCAAGTTTAGTTTCACCGCCTGAAGATCTTATTTATTTGCTTACTGTCTGTCTCCCCAGTGAAATGTAAATTCCCTCAGAGCAGAGACTTTAATCTGATTTCCCCCCATTGCTGTGTTTTATTAACACCTTGAATAATGCTTGGTTCTTAGTATGTTTTCAGTAAATATGTGTTGAATATATAAGCAGAGTCCATGAACTCGGGGACATGGTCATGGGCCACGGCCTGGACAAGTCCAAGTCCTGGAGACCCGGCAGCCCTTGATTCACAGGCCCAAGCTTTGCCGGAGACAGTGGCAGCCATGGCACCACTGTGAGGGCCTGCACCCCTGGCCAAAGTTCCGGGACTTGGAGGAGGGCAGCCCCGCAGCAGGGTCACCTACACCCAGCTGGCTACACCTTTCCTTTCTCCCTTTAAAAAAAAGTATATATAATTGATTTCAGAGGGGAAGGGAAAGGAAGAGAGAGGTAGAAACGTCGATGAGAATCCTCAATTGGCTGCCTCCTGCATGCCCTCTACTGGGGATTGAACCTGCCACCCGGCATGTTCCCTGACCTGGAATTGAACCATGACCTCTTGATTCATAGGTTGAGGCTCAACCACAAGGATGGGGCAAGGCTACAACTTTTTGTCATTTGCTGGCTGCATGATGAAGAGCAGTGAGAAGGTCGGTGAGGGAAACGTCCCATTTACCATCAGATGCCAGAGCTGCTGTTACCTGTGAGGTCTCAGCATCAATCCACGCTCTACCACAGTATGCATCCTGTGTGTGGGGCCTGAATCCCGCGTGTGGGATCTGTTTCACTTAAGAACTCACCCAGGAGCTATCCAGAAGGAAGATGTGCCAACTACTGAAAAAGACAAGTTCAAATGTATCCAGGTGTCACTGTCTTGGCCACAGTGGTCTCCCTAGGTATGAGCAGTCCACCTACTGCCTGACCACTGCCAAAATGAAGTAGGAGTGGTGGTGGCCCACAGCAGGTCAGGTGTCCCTAAGACCCACACTGAAGAATTCCGGAGAATTGGCCGAGGACAGCCCGAATTCTTGCCCACCTAGGAAGGCACCCGCTACCCCATGGAGGGGTGAGCTGTTCCCAAGAGCATAGGATGAAAGTAACAGTGAGAGGCAGTGGTCACATTCACACCCCGGGCCAGCTAGCAGCTGCACTGGAAAGCCTGCTAGGACCAGCTCTGTGGCAGAGCGTGTTTCTTGTGAACCTTCAGGGATTTCGTTCTCTTGAGTGATACGAGGCTCCACAAACTGTATCCTGTTGGAAAGAGCCTATTTCTTCTGGAGTCTTATAAATTTACTAAAGGCCTGGTGCACAAAATTTGTGCACTGGGGTGGGGGTGGGGTGTCCCTCAGCCCAGCTTGCACCCTCTCTAATCTGGGACCCCTCAGGGGATGTCCCACAGGGATTGGGCCTAAACTGGCAGTTAGACATCCCTCTCACAATCCGGGACTGCTGGCTCCCAACCACTCACCTGCCTGATTGCCCCTAACCGCTTCTGCCTGTAGCCTGATCACCCCCCTAACCACTCCCTTGCCAGCCTAATGACACTTAACTGATTCCCTGCTGGCCTGATTGCCCCCAATTGCCCTCCCCTCCTGGCCCAATCACCCCCCAACTGCCCTCCCCTTCCGGCTCGATCGCCCCCAACTGCCTTCCCCTGCTGGCCTGGTCACCCACAACTGCCGTCCCCTGCTGGCCATCTTGTGGCTGTGGGCACCGCCATCTTTGAGGGCATGGCAGTCAATTAGCATATTCCCTCCTTATTGGCTGTGGGTACCACCATCTTTGCAACAGCGTAAGGGTCAATTAGCATATTCCCTCTTTATTAGATAGGCTTTTTGCTGTGACAAAACATATTTATTAAAAAGAACATTAAAATAAAATAAAATAAAATGTTTGTTTGAACATACCTTGAAAAGTTACCTGGGTATCATCAGCTGTCACTGGCCTTCTCCCATCCAAACCAAAATTCTGTCAGCTCTGATTCTGCAAATGCAGACTTAAAGTGGGACTGTGCCCCCTGGACAGAGGACAATGCATTTACTTGCTTCTGTGGAACAAGCCCTCAGCCATGACTGTTTCCTCTTTGCCGCCCAGCACCTGCCTCTGTGATGCCGCCCAGTGCCTGCCGGCTGCCCAGTGCTCACGGGGACTAACATCCCTCAGGGAAGGGGAAGTGAGCACAGTTCAGGAAATGGCTGAATTTTCTCCAGCAGGGAAGCAGTTAGGCATCGATCAGGCTGGCAGGCAGAAGCAGTTAGGGGCAATCAGGCAGGCGAGTGGTTGGGAGCCAGCAGTCCCGGATTGTGAGAGGGATGTCTAACTGCCGGTTTAGGCCTGATCCCTGTGGGAATGTGCTTTGCTGTTTTGAAAAGCAGCCATGTGGCTCAGTATGTGGAGAGCACAAGTTTACTAATTAACACACAGCCCACACTGAGTCAGCCTCCGGCCCCCTTTCTCTTCCATCCTTAGAAACCAGTTTGAATGAGTGCAGACTTGGCACAACACTCCTGGGCATGCTGTGTGGTGCCATTTCTTAGCGTGAGCACCATCATGCTCGTCACGTGTGTTTCTTGGACGGGTCGTCAGAGTGGAAACAGCATCCTTTGAACAACAGTGAGCTGGGGAGACACTAAGGGGATGCGTCCACTTTCGTGATGACTTTGCACACAGTGTCCTTCAAAAGCAAGAAGTCGGAGTGAATTTTATTAAGATGCAGATGACACCATCAGCTTTACAATCCAGCAGTGATCTTTGCTTAAGGCAGTGGTTCCCAACCTTGGCTGCACATTAGAATCACCTGGGAATCTTTTTAAAATTCTGATTTCTGGGCCTCATCCTCCGGAAATTCTGTTTCTTTGTTATGGGGTGGGGCCACAACATTAGTAACAAAGAAATAGAATTTCTGGAGGATGAGGCCCAGAAATCAGGATTTTAAAAAGGTTCCCAGGTGATTCTAATGTGCAGCCAAGGTTGAAAGCCACTGGCTTAAGGTTAAGTCCATCACCAGGCACTTACTAAGCACCTGTGATAGAAAATGATCTGAGAGGTAATCGACGTGCTACAAGGCAACGTAAGTTCTAGGTGTGCAAGATCTGTTTGTTAAGATCGGCTGTTTGTTCATTTTTTAAAAAGCAGGCAAACTATTAAAAAGGGCTCAGAGGAAGGAAAGATGACTTTTCAGAAGTGCTTGCTCAGGGGTTGGGAGGGCAGACAGGGTTTAGGGACAGGCTTTGGAGGTGAGGTAACAGGAAATTGTAGCAGGGCTTTTAGGCGATTCTGGGAAACGTGTTATCAATGACTGAAACTCGGAAGATTGTAGTGTGAGTTGGGAAGGTTATTTTGTGATTGAAGACCCTTTAAAAATTGTCATGTCATGAACGTTTCTCATCTTTTCTCTCTGGATATGTAATTCTTTGCTGTGATGTTTCAGTGCTGTTTACCACATTGCGCCTGCATTCGGTAGCTTGGAACTACCGCTTCACTCGGCCTCAGCCTCTGACGCTGTGGGCCAGACACTGGAGCAGCACTGAGCGGTCACATGGGTCGGGCACACCTGGAGCTTCAGATGCAGGGACGCCCAGGCCCAGACTGCCCTGGAGGCTGGGAGCAGAATCAACAGAGGCTCGCTCCTACTGTGGCTGGCTGGCTGGCGGCTGAGGCTGGCTTGGCTGGAACTTGAGCTGGAATTGTTGGTTAGGACACTTGTCAAGGCTTCTCCCTATGGCAAGCATGTCAAACTCACGGCTTGTGGTCCGCATGTGGCCCACAACAAATATTTTTGCGGCCCAGCTAATATAATGGTATGTAAGAAACGTTTTCATAAAAAGTTCATAACTTAATTTTTATGATATCCTGTTATACATAATCTTTATATATAAAAGCCTAATATGCAAAGTGTCCCCTCAGGAGTTTGACCGACCGGGAGTTCAACTGCTCACTATGATGTGTGCTGATCACCAGGGGGTGGGGAGGAACAAAGGAAGGCCCTGGCCAGCAGCCGCTAGGGACCCTACCCATGCACGAATTTTGTGCACTGGGCCTCTAGTTATTAATAACGAACTACCACGTTCGCTCATGACTGATTACTATAATTGTGTTGCACTCATTTCCCTTATGTGCCTTACGTGCAGGTGCACCATTTCTCTCCACTAATACTAGCAGCGAATATATTAGCGGCCGATGGCCACGTCATTAGTCTTGGGCTGACTTGTTTGGTGTGAGCAACAGGAAATATTTTGCTTTCAGAGAACAAGAAAAATAGGCTTAATAATTTGTGCAGTTATTCAGTTTTTGGTAAATTAATGTTCCAGAAAAAATATTTTTATTAAAATGTTCTATTATTTTATGTGAACTGCCGGGAGCTGGTCCATCCTTGCTGTTTCAAGGGACCTGGCATATATGGAATACTGTTCTTAATATGTTTGCTCACCTTCTTGGCACTGTGTTTTAACCAAGGTCACCTCTCTGAGAAAGGTTGTTTCCCCAGGTAGGGATTTTCCCCTGAAGTTAGGGAGGGAATAAAACCTCTTAACTAAGTGCCAGGCGGGTAGTTAATCACTTTAACTATGAACAATCATGCTTAAGCTACATAATCTTTACTCCCTGGAATGGAGAGAAACGCCCTAACCTTTGGAATAGAGATTGATAGGATTGGAATCGGCTGGTATAAATACAGATGTAACAAGACAACAGGAGTCAGAACCTAGAGAGGCAGACCGAGAGACGGACCCGAGACACGGAACTCAGAACCTACAGATGGAACTTAAGAGACAGAACTTAAGAGACAGAACTTAGGAGACAGAAGTTACACGGAACTTAGAAGACAGAACCTGGCTGGAGATCCTAACCAGAACTTCACTGGAGATCCTGACCAGAACTTGGCTAGAGGAACCTGGCTATGATGATCACCCGATGGCTGCCTCCGTGTCAAGAGAACCTGACTAGAACTTGGACAGAACCTGGCTGGAGAACCTAGCGAGGGAACATGGCTACAGAACCTGGCTGGAGATCCTGACAAGAGAACCCAACTATGCTGATGAACTGAGCACTGCCTCTGTGCCATTCATTCCTTCTTCGCCGACTCCGGCCACACCTTTGGGGACCCCTGGACCCGCTGGGGTTGGACCCCGGCAGTGAACGATGACTCATTTATTTCAGCTCTTTGTATTCAGCATGTCTCCATCGAAATAAACCTACATTTCTATGAAAATCGAAGTTTTTGTCTTTTTGTGGCCACAGACACTTACACCTTGTTCATACGGCCCATGTTAGCCTTGAGTTTGACATGCTTGCCCCGTGGCCTGGGTTTCCTCACATCCCAACAGCCTCCTTGTTTCCCGGTGGCTCAGGGCTCCAGAGATGAGCATCCAGGCCCCAGGGTGGAAGCGATACTCTGCCTTTTCCGGCCTGTTCTCTCGGTTGTGAAGAATCACAAGCCCTGCTTCCAGGCTCTTCTCACAACACCCTGCCATCGCCCTGATGCCCTTGAGCTCTGACCATCACTCTGACGAATCTTTCCGCACTAGTTAGTGTGCACACTCCGTGAGCCTGTCCTGCACGCGTGGCCAGCCCCCCGGCCTCCTCCTCGTCCCTGGCTTTTCTTCACGGCATGCACTATTTTCTCCTTCCATCTCCTTTACCTGAGCCCCTCTTTTTCAGCCACTTGGGTGTTGATGACCTCAGGGCTTTCCTTCTTTTTCCCCTGTAAGCCTTTTAAAACTTCAGCTCTCTTCTTCCTAGACCCCTTTCCTGACATGTTGGTTTCCTGTATTTGCCACCATTACAGATTAGTCTTAACTTAAACCTGTATGTGAAACCCAGGTTCGTATTCCCAACTGCCAAGATAACGTTCGCCTAGTCCTGCAGGCACCTCTAACTCCACGTGTCAAAAGCGGAACCCACCAGCCTCTGCCTGCACCCCAAACCTGTGCATTGTCTCCAATCCCGTCTCAGGGACCCATCCGGACACCTTGTGAAACCCAGAGTTCACTGCCAGCCCCTCTCCTGTCTGCATGCTCCCGTAGAGCAATAAACCCGTGTTTCCTCTACTCCTGCACAGCTCTGGAATCTGTTGGTTTCTTCCTATGCCGACTGTCAAAGGCCAGGCTTGTGGTATTTACCTACAGCTTCCTAACTGCTCTCTTCACTTTAACTTCTCCAACTATCCTGGCTGCAGAGTAAGCTTTCTGTACACAGCTCTGACCGCAGCCCTCGCCCTCCGCAGGGTCAAACACTTAAATGCCTCCTCTTTGTGGAGTGGGATCAATGCTGTCGTCAAGTCTAGCTAGCAAGGGTCTCCATGCTGAGGAGTGCTCTTGGATGTGATGTGCTTATGAGTGGATTCATCGAGGCCGGAAGAGGCTGTGGTAAGCTATGCAATAAGGCGATTACATCCTGATCTTGTTGCCATAGACTGATTGCACAGTGGCCTCAGTTCCCCCACTCTTCCCCGTATCCACACCCTTTACAGTTTGAGGCATGAGAGTCGATATCTCTACTTCTTGAGTCGGGGCTGGCCTGTGGTGCGCTTTGGCCAGTAGGATGACAGAAGTGACCATGTGTACATTCTGAGTCCGGGTCCCAAGAGGACACACAGGGGTCTCTGAGACTCTGTCTCTTGGACCTTTGCCGCCTCCTGAGAACAAATGTAGGCTAGCTTGCTGGGGGACCAAAGATGTCTTTTCAGCTGGGGTCATCCTGAGCCCGCCAGCCCCACGCCTGCCTGCAGTTGACCGCAGACAGTGTGAGCAAGCCCAGCCCTGATCAGCCAGGCCTGCCCAGGACAGCAGAGCCGTGGGACTCACCCATGGTTCTGAGACATAAACACTAGGGTTGTTTTGGCCACTAAGGTGTGGGCTGGTTTGTTAGGCAGAATTATGTGGTAATAGCAACTTTTCGTCCTTGCAATGCTTGGCATCACCATGCACTTGACCTTTACCAACATTTGATCTCAAACACGTGACTTTTCAACCTCCCACCTGCCATGTGTTAATAAAGCCCCACTATATGGGTCTCTGATCCAAGACCTCTAAACCACAGTTACACTACTTCGTTCTTACTCATCTGTCCCCTCACATATCCTCTCAGGGACATGCTTAGATTTTATGACCCACCATTAAAACATCCCCCGAGCCCAAACTTATCCGTCCCCTTCTCTCCCTATGGTAACTGCCTGGCAAAACCGCAGCCCAAGCCCAGCCCGGCTATTCCTGTTCTCTTTGTCTGTGACTGAATGGCAGAAGATGGCAGAAGGAAGTCACACAACTGCCTGACTTCACCTCAGTTCAGGACACACGTGGCCCGAGGGACCCGGCGTCAGCATCCCCCTGCACTGCTGTGGGTGGCTGCTCCCTCTCCTCTCGGGGTGACTATCATATGCCTGCTCTGCTGCCCCTCAACTAGTGACCTTCCTCAGGCTTCACTGAGGAAACAGAGGGCACCGTGCTAACGCATCCTCACTTCTGCCCTATGGATTCTAAGTCCCTTTTGCATTTTCTTCTTTCCTGGGTCACTATGGAGAAACGGTGCTCTCCCACCGAAGGCCACCAGTGAACAGAGCCTCACATGTCCTTTCTGACTCAAAGGCTTTGCCCTTCAGTATGTCCTCTCTCTCCTGCGTTATCATTCCCTCTGTCTATGCTGCTGGCCCTAGCAGGGTACTAATACAGGCATGCCTCCAGTAACAACATCTCAGTCAAGGACAGACCGCATGGACAACGGAGGTCCCTTAGGTTACAATGCTGCTAATGACATCATAGGTTTGTATGAGTGCACCATGACCTTTGCTGGCTCCTTTTTCTCTATCTTATCTCTAAAGGCTGGAATTTTCTACAATCCAATCTGGAAATGTAACCTCTTAGCTACCTACATGCTCTCCCCTAGGTGACCTCAACTCCTTACACTGACCATGATTCATTTCTCTATATTTCCCCTCTAATATCCAGTTTTATGCATCCCAGTCCCTTTTTAACATCTTTATTTGAGTACCTCATGTTCATCCCAAACACCAGTGCAGGGCTGAACTGCTCTCATCCTTATTAGGGTTTTTCTTAGTTTCCTTGTTTCAACACCTGCTTCAAAGTCTAGTGGGAAAAGTAGAGGGAAACTGCTTTTGTGCAACACTGTTAGTGTGTTAACAGAGCTAGGCACACGCTATTCTGTATATTTAAAGGGATGTATCTATGGAACTAAATGCAAAGGGACCTAGGATTCAATAAATGTGAGCAGCAGTGACTTATGTCAGCTCTGAACAGAACCACGAAGAGTCATTCTATGAGTCCACTCTTATACTTTTCCCTTTACCACTGCTGCCCTGTCCCAGACAAGGGCAACGTGTGAGTGCGTGTCCTGGCGTGGAGATGACCTGGTGCAGAATCAATGCTGAACTGCAGAGAGCGTGTGTCATGAGCAAGAAGTGAGCCTGTTGTGTAAAGCCAGTGCTGGCGTGTGAAATGATTGTACTTCTCCCAATTCTGCATGAGGCGATACCACCCTAGTAGCTTAGAACTGGCCGAGGCGGGGTGTTTACAGCCGGTGGTAGATAGGAATGGGCCCAAACAGAAAGACATTGCAGTAAGCGCTCCATTAAGGCAAGAGCAGGACTTTGTGGGGGTTAGGAACTGTGAAGGGTCTGAGATTTTGACCCTTCTCGCAAGCTCACAGATGAGCCGGCCAGTTTCAAGGGTGCTGGCAGGAGACAGGAGGTCCCTGGAGCAGAGACAACTGACTTTATTACACACAGACAGAAGGCAGCACAGGCTTCATGCTCGTCCCCAAGGCCACAGGGGGAGTGGAGTGGCCCAGGTAAAGGCTGCACATCCATGAGTTTGTGCTGCTGCTAGAACTTCAAGCTTAGAGCCCCCGAGTCTTTCTTAATGCACCGCGAGCAGAATTCCACAACGTCTGCCCTGGAGAAAGTCGTTATCTTCATTATACAGTGAGCAAACCTGCCTTCTCAGAGGCCCCCTCTCTACCTTCCAAAGCTGTTTCCATACAAACACCCTTGGAGAGCAGTGCAGAGCATCAGTGCTCTGCTCACAGTGAAGAAATTCGAGCAACCCCTATAGGGTCATCTCCCCAAATGGACATGGCCCTGGAGCAGCCCCAACCGTGACAGGAAAGCTCCCTGGCTCCCGCTTCACCATCTGCCCAGAGACTCTCCTGAACACCCGGTATAGGCTTTTCCTCCCCCCTTCTCTTAGGTTTCTGTGTCCTGGATCTTTGCACTTAACCCACTATGGAACTTGGTGAAATAAGAACGGAGGAGTGAACAGTGACGGTGTAAATGGAGTGGGAGCTGAGGGTCTGCAGTCCGTCCTCCCCGAGGGCCGTCCCAGGCCTTGACCCCAGCCCTTAGCCTTGGACGAGTCGCAGAAGATGACGCGTGCGCAGGGGAAGCAGACACATTCTTCATTCCTGGGATTTCGGGACTTGCCCTGGGCTTCCACCCTCAGAATCGATGTGGAGGTGGAAGACTCCGCCTAGAATGAGAGATATCGCTTATCTTTAAGTTCCCAAAGGAAAGTTAACGTCTCTAAGAGATTCCCTGACCGCATGCCTGACGACCAGCTAGAACCGTGCTTGAGCAGTGGGGCAGGTATTGGAGGACCATCCTTCTCTCACCTCCACTCCACATCCCCCCACCCCCCCTCTCACCTGAAGACAAGATGAGATCAAGGGGGGAGGTTGAAAGTTTGTACCAACTGAGATTAAATTCTGAATTGACTTCTCTTAAAGTGCCAGAAACCTCTTTGGGTAAGTTTATATGTCCCCTCAGTCAGTGGACAGAAGTATCATGAACTTATTTGTGTTCAGCTCTAGAGAAATGAGGGCGGCTTTGGAGCCGGCGCAGAGCCTTCTGCGAGTTTAGCACACTGACACAGGATGCTTTCAACTGGCGTTACCGTGGTTACCAACAGTGTCATGTGCAAACCTTTACGAAGGCTCCTGTAAGGCTTGAAACCTGCCTGGGGGGTACCTGCTTAGTTCTTTCCTCCTTTTATGTTGTTTCAGATCTCTCACTCCCGTATTTAGTAACTAATTCTTTCTAAAGTGTTAATTGATAGATTTGCTCTTCCCAGGAATATTTTCAGTTGCATAAGACAACCAAGCACAGAAGCCCTTCAAGACCCAGATAAAATACACTCTAATTACGGGGTGCAAAATCCGAGACCAGCTGTGAAGATATTTGGGGTGGAGGTGAGGGCTTGTCTCTCTCAAATTATAAGTCCGAAGCATCTGCTGACTTAATTTTTTCCAAGCTGCACAGTTTAGTGCCAGATTCTCAGAGCGTGAAATCAAGAGAGTATAATAGCGGATATGCATGCATCTCCTGGCAGACTTTAAGGAGGATTATTTTGGCCAAGTTTTCAAATTCTCTCTCTTTTTTGGTGTTGATCTTTTCCCATTGTGACTAACAATAGACACAAAGATCTCACTTGTATGTTTTACTAGTATGATTGGTGTGTTTCTGTCCTGAGATTCATTTGATAAGACACACGCCAATGCTAATGTTGGCTGCACAGGGAACCCTCTACATGAGTCATTCTACTATGCTGGTCAGCAGAATGCTCAGCCTACACCACCACCCCTAGGCACACTGCTCAATCCAAAGTTAAATGTCAACTTTTAGCCATAACTCTAAAAATATAACCTGTAATATCTCTGAAAATCATTTTTAGCTAAGAATTAATATTAGCTCAGTTTTCCCCATTAACTCATCTGTTGGTTCCTATATCTTTTTTAAAAATATATTTTATTGATTTTTTACAGAGAGGAAGTGAGAGATATAGAAAGTTAGAAACATCGATGAGAGAGAAACATCGATCAGCTGCCTCCTGCACACCCCTTACTGGGGTTGTGCCTGCAACCAAGGTACATGCCCTTGACCGGAATCGAACCTGGGACCTTTCAGTCCGCAGGCCAATGCTCTATCCACTGAGCCAAACCAGTTAGGGCATGGTTCCTATATCTTTACAGGAAGATATATAAACACATAGCTGAATATTTAGGGGTAGCATTTAAAAATGTTTTTATTGTATTGGCCAGAAAGATTTAATTTCTGCTAAACTTTGATCTCAATGATCAAGCCTCCACAGATACATTTAATAAATGTTTTTCTCCTTTCTCTAGAGCAGTGGTTCTCAACCTTCCTAATGCCACGACCCTTTAATACAGTTCCTCAACCCACAACCATGAAATTATTTTCGTTGCTACTTCATAACTGTAATTTTGCTACTGTTATGAGTCATAATGTAAATATCTGATATGCAGGATGTATTTTCATTGTTACAAATTGAACATAATTAAAGCATAGTGATTAATCACAAAAACAATATATAATTATATATGTGTTTTCCGATGGTCTTAGGCGAACCCTGTGAAAGGGTCGTTCAACCCTCAAAGCGGTCACGACCCACAGGTTGAAAACCGCTGCTCTAGAGGAATTTTTATGATAATGAACTTGAATGTGCTTCAATTTTATTCCATTTAGTTTGAAATAATCACTGAATATTTAAAATTACCATTGTACACTTTCTGAAGTGACTATAAATAGATTTTCTAAATTCTACATAAAACAAACCTTGGTAAAACATCGGTGTAAAAGTTGTATACACCTTTTTTGTTTTTTAAAGAGATCATATATCTACATATACAGTGTCTAGAATATGGTAAGTAGCAGGTACATTTTAAAAGCTGCACAGAATTTATACTTAAAAGCACTTTCTTTTGTTACGATGAAAATCAAATGCCTTCATTCATAGGGCTGCTTCTTCAAGGTGTGCAGGTGGCGGGGCTGCTGAGCCAGTTGGTCCCCCGTGCTCTGTGCCCCCAGCCAACGCTGCTTCGCTTTAAGGGAGAGACCCTCCCTTTTCCCCATCCTGGTAAATGAGCACTTGCGCCTCCTACTCGCCCACTCTTCACTGAATCTCCACTACACTCAACCAAAGGTCATGAAAATAACATCTTCTCTTTCCTGAGACCTATATTGGGTCCTGATTTCAAGTTAAGAGAACTTCGCTTGCTATGGTGGCTTTTTCAATGTCTTGTACCACCATCTGAAACTTTGTCGGTTTTGTTTTGTGTACATTTTCTGGTATTTTCGATGCCAGAGGAAAACCTACCTATGATTTTATACATTACCAATAAGATACATACTTAGAGCTCTTTTATCCTTACAGATTATTGACTGGAAACCCCAAATTCTCTTGTTGGTGTAGGTTGCATACTTACTTCCATTAACTCAGCATTCGCTTCTGGTTCAGGTGAGGAAGCTATTTAAAAAAATGTTTTAAAATATATTTTTATTGATTTCAGAGAGAAAGGGAGAGATAGAAACATCAATGAGGAGAGAGAATCATGGATCAGCTGCCTCCTGCACGCCCCCTACTGGGGATCGAGCCTGCAACCCGGGCATGTGTCCTTGACTGGAATTGAACTGAGGTCCCTTCAGTCCACAGGCTGACACTCTATCTACTGAGCACACGGGCTAGGGCCAAGGAAACTGTTTAAATAACAAATAAGAAGAGCTGCAGAATTAGGAGGGTCTCACGTGTCTGTACCACGTCCAGCTTGTGTGGCTCAGGACAGGGAACTCTCTACCTTCAGAAAGTCGTGAAAGCCTGTAACTTTCACAAAGTGGTGGCTCTAGTAACCCTGTCATTTAAGCACTTGATGGCCACCATTGCCCTCCCCTTAGTGCACATTTCTCTAGGCTAGTCATTGCAAATTTCTCTGCAAAATGCCTGGTTTTGCTCTGATTTATCAGTGTGGCCAGTTTTCTTTACTCTGTACACTACCTGAGGCTGTCATGCCCGCGAAGGAATGACGCCCGGCAAAGGCAGGAGTGTGCGGAACTGCATCTTTCCAAGTCTAGATATTAATTGTTTTGACGCAACTCATGCATTTGTCCATGGATTTCACAAATCTTTTATAAAAACTAGAGCATGATCATTACACAGATTGTAAATAAGGACTCCCAGGGAATGTATTCTTCCAGAAAAGTAAAAAAAAATTAGAGCCCAGCTGGAGTAGCTCAGTGGTTGAGCATTGACCTATGAACCAAGAGGTCATTGGTTCAGTTCCCAGTCAAGGCACATGCCAGGGTTGCAGGTGCAATCCCCAGTAGGGGGCATGCAGAAGGCAGCCAATCCGTGATGTTTCTCTCTCATCGATGTTTCTATCTCTCTATCCCTCTTCCTTTTCCCTCTCTCTCTATCAAAATCAATAAAAACCTTTAAAAAAAAGGAATGGTGTTAGCAGAAATAGAAAATCTGTCTTGGAGGGAAGTAAAATGTCTTTGAACCATGAATTGTGTTTTAAAATATGACCTGATAGAAAATGTGTTCAGTGAGTTTGAAGTCTTCAGCTTCCGTGTGTACGGACACTGAGCGCTCCTGCTTGTCCTGGGGGCCATGGTGATGTTGAGTGGTGTGAGGTTTGGAGCCAGCGTTTTGAAATGTGGGTCCCCTTGAGGACCAACGGGAAGAGATTTAACTGCTGTACTGTCCGAAATGGGGCTAGCAGCATTTCCAGCGAGGCCCATATTTGTTGTGTACATTATTGCGTTCATGTGTGCACCCCACTTAGGAGATAAAATGTAACAGACACCCTGACTCTGGGGTGAAGCCCTGAGCGGCACTTTAATGACGGTGATCAACAGCAGAGGTGTGTCTCCCCAGCTTACTGCCCAGGACCCGTTCCAAACAGCCCCAGGAGTAGATCTGGGTTTTCCACGTTTTTCTTTTTTTAAATAGTTTTCAGTAATTTATTTCCAGTATATATTGTACTTAAAAATTTTTTTCACATCATATTGGAACACATAGCATAAATCCAAAGACTGTACCTGGAAGGACGATAGACCTTTTTTATCATAAACTGAATAATTCCAGTCTTTGTGTCATCTGTATCTAATTGATGCCCGTGCTATATGACTAATATTCGCATTTTTATGTATGCTCATTTCCATTGGTGTCTATGAAATAATGAAACAAAGACAAGAAAACAGCGGTATTCAAACTTAAAAAACACAACTTTTTCTTTAACACAATCTTATCTGGACTCTCCAAATGGAACTGTTACGAAAAGCCCTGGGGTGAGGCCAAGAGAGCTGACAGGTCTGCGGATCAGCCACATCTTTATCTCCGTGGGGGTGGCACCACTCGTCAGCCAGCAGTTTGGTCTTTCCTGACTGAACTGTGGTGTTGGTGCGCTTATTTGAGCATTTTATTACAGTCGTTTCTAGTCTGTGTTCCCAGATACCCTGGCCTAGAGCGATGGTTCCCAAAGCCCAGCAGGGCCAGCCCATTTGGAAGGCTTATGTAAACAGATTGTTGGCTCCACTTCTCCCCCATCCCCCATATTTCTGATTCAGTGAGGACAGAGAATTTTCATTTCCACATTTTTCAATTAAATTTGTGGCCCTAGCTGGTTTGGCTCAGTGAATAGAGCATCGGCCTGTGGACTGAGGGTCCCAGGTTCGATTCCGGTCAAGGGCACATGCCCGGGTTGTGGGCTCCATCCCCAATAGGTGGTGTGTGGGAGGCGTCCAATTAATGATTCTCATCATTGATGTTTCTATCTCTCCCTCTCCTTTCCAATCTGAAATCAATAAAAAAATATTTTTAAAAAATGGTGGTGAGGGGTCCCAGGTGTGGCTGATGCTGGCGCCCGCAGGCAGGAACTCACAGACAAAGACTCAGACCCTAAAGGAGTGTGATTAGACACTGAACTTGTTAGTTAGCATGCTCTGCTCACACTCAGCAGGAGTTAACCCAGCTAACACAGCAGTCAGCCTCCTGGGAAGGGTGGGACATCATTCTAAGGGCCTGGGCTGGAGGACGGGTGAGAACTGAAGGAGCTGGGACACACCACAGCGGGCTTGTGGCAGGCCTTGTCTGGCCAGGGTGCGAGGGGCCCAGCGGGACGCAGGCTATTCATCTTCAGGGTCTCTGATCCTCTGGTCAAGGTGGTCTGGTTCCACTTGTTCATGGGAGGGTAGGGCCCTGGCTACCGTCCTCTGCATCCCTGGTTCTCGGGCTTTTGATCCCAAGGACTCTACACTCTGATGATTTCTGAGGACCCCCAAGGGCTTGCACTAATGTCCCTTATGCATTATGTGCTAAAAGTGAGACATTAAACATCCATTTATTTTAAAATATCAATAATAGACTTATCATATGTTAACATAGATGGCATACTGTTATGAAAAGTAACTATTTCTCAAAAACAAAAAAATAGTGCGAAGAGAGCAAGAGGCGTTGTCGCACATCCACGCTGGCTTGGCAGCAGAGAGATGAACTCTCACGTGCGTCTGCGTTTGGTCCTTTGCAGACTGTTTCAGGGGAAGCCCCGGAAGGACATTTGGTTTCCGACATCGACAGAGAACAGAGGAGTAGCTGAGAGCTTTTGTCACAGTTGTGCTAGGCTGTGTCTTAGAGGCAACAATCTGAACGTGTGAAGACTGGGCTAGTGACGGGTGCCCAGTGGAGGCCTCCGGTGCCAGGGCGGTGGTGGCAGGGACCTTGCTCCTCACCCAGGAAGCGGTGGGAAGCCCTTCCCCGATGGCAACTTCTCACCCATTGCTGGAGATGGCGGGACAGCCAGGTGGACGGAGAGTCTTGCACGGGCTGAGGTGAAATTCTGGATTTACTTTCTTTAAAGGCAGAAGGGTCTGGATAGAACGCAGTCAGGTTTGGGTCCTCCCTGAGCAGGGCCAGTGCCCCTCTGGTCTGGTTATGATCTAATCTGACCCTAACTCTGTGCCTACAGCCAGGGAGGCGGGCGGGCCCCAGGGGAACAGGGGTCCTCTGGACCTCCCCTTGGGCTTCCTGTAGGAGGAAGTGGGCGAATTCCCTGCCCAGAGGGTGGGGGGCCTGGGGTTCCAGCATCCACCCCACTGCCCATCCTAATCTGAGTCCTGCTCCTTCCCCATCAGAACCCACTTCCCTTAAGGGCTTGTCAGCCAGGATGTAGCCTTTTCCGCAGGTCCCCAGCCAACGGAGTGTCTACAGGCAGCAGGGGTCCTCATGGGTCACAGGGTCCTCGGCCACGCTTTGCTTTACGCTGTTTGGGGAAAACCTGAAAAGGTGTTTTCTCGGCAACCCATTGGGGCGCTCAGCCGCCCCTTCCACTCTGCGTTTCTCAAATGCCCAGCGCTGGTGGCAGCTTCCGTGGGATCTTACAGGTCTTCACAGTGGCCCGGGCAACTGCACAGGCACAGCCACAGACACAGGCACAGGCACAGGCACAGCCACAGCCACAGCCACAGGCACAGGCACAGACACAGGCACAGGCACAGGCACAGGCACAGGCACAGGCACAGCCACAGCCACAGCCACAGCCACAGCCACAGGCACAGCCACAGCCACAGGCACAGCCACAGCCACAGGCACAGCCACAGCCACAGCCACAGCCACAGGCACAGGCACAGCCACAGGCACAGCCACAGCCACAGGCACAGCCACAGCCACAGGCACAGCCACAGCCACAGCCACAGACACAGCCACAGCCACAGCCACAGCCACAGCCACAGGCACAGCCACAGGCACAGCCACAGCCACAGCCACAGCCACAGGCACAGGCACAGCCACAGCCACAGCCACAGCCACAGGCACAGCCACAGCCACAGCCACAGGCACAGGCACAGGCACAGCCACAGACACAGGCACAGCCACAGGCACAGCCACAGACACAGCCATAGACACAGACACAGCCACAGCCACAGGCACAGACACAGTGATGGCCCTGCGTGTCCCAGGGGTGTCCTGCTCAGCCAGCCGAGTGCGCTCCCGGCCTAGAGGCCTCCCACACTCTAATCAGAGCCTGGGAACCCGGTGATCCCTCAGGGACATGCTAGGGCAGTGGGGGAGGGAGCGGAACCAGCGAGACTGCAGGGTGGCTGCAGGCAGCCTGGCTCCCCCGATGGACATGGACATCTGAGGAGCAGCTGTCTGGGCTGGGCTGGTGTCTGGCGGGGCGGCCGTGAGCTCCATCTGCGGGAGGAGGAGAACCGCTGTTGGTGAGGCTTGGAGGGCGCTGGGAGGCAGCAGAGGAGCCGCCTCTCTCCTGCGGAGTGGACTGTCATTGGGAAAGGCCCATCCCGGAGACCTCTCTCCCGCTGCCTGTCCCTTCCCCTGCACAAGGGATCACAGGCCCGCAGGGAGGCTCGAGGGCTGAGCGTGGACCTGTGAGCCAGGAGGGCAGGTTCGATTCCAGCCACCAGCACAGCCCCGGGTTGTGGGCTCCATCCCCAGTACAGGGCATCCAGGAGGCAGCCGATCAAGGATCCTCTCTCATCATTGATGTTTCTCCCTTCCTCTCTGAAGTCAGCAAAAATATATATAAAAACACACAAAACCTGACCACACTGAGCACCACTTTCCAAACATTCACAGCACTTTCTAAAACACATCGGCCGGTTTCTGAACACATGGCTGTCAGCCCTTGTGAACCTCCCGCTTGGGAAGGTTCATGGGCTTTTATCAGGACATCACAGGAGGAAGAAGCCTGACTGGGCAGCCTGCTGCCTTCCTCCTCCTCCTCCCTCCTGGGCTTCCTTCCCTGCTCTCTCTTCTTCCTTCTCTTCCTCCTTTCCTCCCTCTTTCCTTTCCCTCCACACCCATCCCCTTCCCTTCTCTCCCTTCTCCTCCCCTTCCCTTCCCCTCCATCCCTCCCTCCCTCCCTCCTTCCCTTCTTGTCCCTATGTGTAACTTTCAGTCTCCCTTTGGCTTGGTGCATTGTATGTTTCCTTGGGGGCTGTTTTCCATATCTATGGGTTTGGGGCGGTTCCTGGCACCTTCTGTCCCTGCACCAGATGGGATTTCTCTCCTGAACCACAGATTTCCATAACACTCGCAGGAGCACACTCCATAGCAAGGCCTGCCCCACGGCCCGCTTTCTCTGACTCTCTCCTGGAGAAGAGGAATTCTTTTTGGAGCAGGTGTTGGCTGCTACGATTGTAAATTTTTAGTCTGAATCAAAAGGAAGGTCAAAGAAAAAGTAAGACAGCTCACTTTGATGATGTAGAAATTTTTTCTGTCATTGAATAACACCAGTACCTTGTATTTTAGTGCTATGGTACTGTACCAGTTTGCTAGGGTTGCCAAAACAAAGTGCCATGGACTGGGGGTTTAAGCAACACAAATTTATTTTCTCTCAGCCTGGAGGCCGGAGGCCGAGATTGAGGTGTTGGCAGACTGGTTCCTCTGGAGGCCCCTCTCCTCAGCTTGTAGGCGGCGGTCTTCCCACTCCCTGTGCTCTCATCTGATTGAGCCTGATCAGCTCCTGTGGTCCTTGCCTGGTCTCCGCGCCCTTACTCTGATCCACTCTGGGACGGAGACATTGCTCTGCTTTGGTCGGTTTTAAATGCAGGGCATTCTGAGGTGTCTGTGGCTGCACAGAAAGGAGCATGGTATGAAGCTCTTGTCCATTGTCCTGTTAATAGAGTACATAGAGTGTCTCTGTTGATTGCTGTTTTGTGTCTTTGCTGTTTGGTTTAATTTGTTTAAAGATGGGGCACATTCCACTTTGCTAGGGGCCCCAACTGTTTGTAGCAAGCTGAACCCATGGCAGGGATTGCAGGAACTTCCCAGCAGCTGCCAAGAATTCTTAATCTTGGGGACCCTTCCTGCTCTCCCTCTCAAGGCATCAGCTGCTGGAAACTCTTAGCTAGTGAAAGTTCTTGTCTGTCTGTGATATAACTTGGTTACTGATGTTCTTTGCTTGCTTTCTTATCTTTGGGGGACTTAGTTTGCTCTTCGCCATTTTATGAACATAAGGAATCCTTTCTCAGCTGTTTGGGCTTTGTGCCCCTCAGAACCCATTTGCTGTGCTGGGTTAGAGTGAAATAAGATTCTAAGGCTAATGTCCCAGTCCACCCTTTTGAGAGTACTCATTCATTTACTGTAGGGGTTTATCTGTTTCTGTTTTTGAGATGTTCTTATATGCAAGATTTCATATTCTTAGTCTACTCAGAAAGAAAAAATATGGGAAATAAAACCTTCTAAACCCTCAAATCTTTTTCCTAGGAGGACCTACAGAAGTTCCCTTCAACAGGCTGCAGAAATAGCAGTGAGTGTTGTGCCCAGATTTCAAGATTCCCAAGAACCCACAGGGAGCCAGCGAGTCCGATGCAAAAGCAAAGAGTCCTCCATTTCGAACTAGTTCGGCTCCCCGACCACACTCACTGATGCAATGGTAAGCCCAGTGGCCGAGAGAGAGAACTCTGTGTGGAGAGAGGCTTTATAGGGGGTTGGGGCAAGGGGAGGAGAAAGGACTGTGGGCCCTGCCGATTGGCCAGGCACAAGTCGGTGTCTTGTCACACAGGATGTGGTCATATCTATGGCGACTTCTCTTGATTGTCATTGGCCAGTTCAAAGAAGTCCTGGCTGTGGCCAGCAGCAGCTTGGCTTCCAGGAAGAAGCCTTGCTGAGCACATGGCCAAGGTAAGATGGAGGGCGTAGCCCTTACCCTGGGGCAAGGTGGAGGGCGTAGTCCTCGCCCTTTCATTCCCCCCTTGTCTTGGAACTTCCGGCTCAATCATGAGATGGACTGCATTTCTATTCCACCGTTGCTAGAGGCCCATACTAGGCACACAGAACTATCAACTGAACTATCCCTATAAGCTTAACAAATGGCCCGGTGGAAGGGAAAGAAACCATTTTAGATACTACCTTTGCTGGAATTTCATGGTTGAGCCTTAATGTGCCCTGTAGGGCCAGGAAGCCAAGCCATCCAGCTGCCATCAGGCCTGCCTGCAGTATCTGCTGAGTTAGGTGAATCCCTCACCTGTAGCAACTCCACCTGAGCCCAAGCTCCAGGCTTTAAGGCCCATCTCAGTAGCTCTCCTACTTGTTGTGGCCCAGAGTGTGTGGGCATTCCACAGGGATGCAGAGGCATCTTTACTGCTCCCCTTCTACTCTTACCAGCCGCCAGTGATGGTAGGGCATGGGCCTGACGCTCCAGCACCAACCATCTTCAGGGCTCCCAAGCAGGATACCAGGCTTTCTTCGTGGCATTTTTAGTGGCTTCAAGTCTTTAGAGTTCAGACAGGGCTCTTTAAAACATGATACTCTAGTCACAGTTTTCCATTAATAAAACCACTATTAGGAACCAGTCTTATTGTATCTATGCAAAGCCTGATGTTTGCCATGACTTATTTAGCATTGCCAGATTTCGGAGGAATTACATAAGGAGAAAAACATACTGATCTGCTCTAAGATTTTCTGACTTTCCTTGCTAATTCCTTTTCATGGATTTAAAACAAAACAGTAACTGTTGGCATAAAACCTTCTTTCTATGCATAACCATGCCTCAGACCTTCTATTCTAAACAGGCTTTTTCCAGCTTTACTATCCGACATGGGCATGGTGACTCAGGCCTGCAAGACAGTATTACAGGCTGCCAACTGTTAGCTGTCTCTCAACAGAGACCGAAACCTGATGGGCACCCTTCCCTGCCCAGCTGGGCACCTGCCCTCTTGGCAGCTAGGCACCCTTTACTTTTGGGGGTCACCCCACACAGCTCCCTTCCAGGACAGCCAACATACATTCAAACCTGCAAAAGAATCAAAGGTTAATATAACATATCAATACAATGAAACATAATATTGGCATCATGGCCGCTTTAGGCAGCCAAATCTTCTGCTACCAAACACGTGATCCTATAAATTGTCCTTGTCTCTTTGGAGCCATGTCCATGAAGATGCCGGCATTATCTAAATGTATTACACAGTATTGTGGGGGCTCCTGGTGACAGGAGTGATCGCGAGTCATGTTACCGGCATCAGGCAGGTCGAGCACGCCGTAACTTGAGCTTGAGCGGGTTGTGTTGATCTCGATCGATGCTCCATTTGGTGATGAAGTCTTTCCGGATGGACCCAGGTCACGACGCCGTCTACTTTGAGAGCGGTGGGGGTCGTCAGCACCACAATGTAGGGACCCTTCCAACGTGGCTCTAGGGTCTCCCGGCGGTGCCTTCTGATGTAGATCCAATCTCCTGGTCTGTGCTGATGAGGAGTTGGGGTTGGGCTGGTCTCATAGATGGTGCGGAGGTGCGGCCAAATGTCCTCGTGCACCCTCTGGAGCCCTCTCAAGGAAAGAGATTGTTAAAGAAAAGCCACCCAGTCCTCGCCAGTCTCCGAGTCAGACAGATTCCTCCTCTCTTGGAGAACTTCAAAGTCCTGATGGCTTCTAGGTAACCCTGTTTATCAGTTACAGCAGCAACAGGTACCAAACCCTTTCAGTACATTTGACCAGCTTCATTCCCGCTCACCTTTACAGATTCTAAGGCCCATTGTCTTCCTTTAACTAGCAAGCCAAATGACACTGGCCTGTATTATTTAATTCAGCACAGGCAGGGGGAAGGGCCCATGAAATCTCTGCCCTGAGGAACTGTGAGCCCCACCCTTAAATGTCCCAATCAGACTAGAAAAGCCACAAATCCCTTTTAAATCTACCCCAGAATTCCAAAATCCCAACCTAGCACAGAATATACTTTCACACTTACATGAACAAATAATTACACCCAAGTAGACATACAAACATCAAATAAACATCCACACTTACACCCTTTCAGTGAACAAGTACTTTTACAGTCTTGGGATCTTGAGCAGACAGGAGCAGATGTGGAGGCCTCCCTTTCTCACAAAAGTCCCAGGACAGGACTTTTGACCTATGTCTCATCCAGATGGAAACGGTACTCATATTGAACAAGGAAATCAAGACTAAATAGACACGATAACTAGATACATTCCCCATTAAGAACTTTGAGGTGCATGCCACATTTATACCACAAAATACCAACAAATCAGTTTCAGTTGTGTCGAGATACAGAACAAGTCCCTGAACAGAGGCAGTAGAAAACTGCCTAGGAATGCTTCTTTTCTACCTTTTTAAAAGATAGGCCAGATTCGAGCCAGTCCGAGTTTTGACTTCCCTCCTGAAGTCCCAGAGATGGTGAATACCATCTAGAAGCCATTCCTCCAGATACAGGACAAGTCCCTTAGAGATTCTTAATAATCTACATCAGTAATCCATTCACACAATCCCCCAAAAGTTAAAGAGGAAGGAAAGAACCATTCAATGTCCTTCAAGAGGATTTCGGTGAAACAACAAAATTGACAGATTTAACACATTGGAAAACCAAGGCCAGAAGTACCCTCAGACGTTTCAGGGGTACCAAGGAAGGAGAAGTTAGGCCACGTACCAAGGCCATGCTTTCCAGGTAGCTAGAACTTTTAAACCACAGTTTCTACCTGAAATAATTATACTTTACTTTAGAAATTGGATTACTGCTATCCTGGCATAGCTGCTAAATTTCAAAATGGTCACAATTTTCCTTCTGGGGAATTCAAGAAGAAAATCCATAACTATTAAGGCCAAAACAGTCTCGGGTTTTTATTCTGTACACAGCAAAAGGTCAAGTTCAGCTCAAAACTATGCGCACTCGTTTTTAAACTGGCCTTTTCCCTTTACATGTGCACAGAAATCCCGGCAATTCTCTATCTACAAGCCCTTTAAGAAATACAAGCTCTATTGTCGGCCCTTATAAAGCCAACTGCTCAAAACATTGGTCTATCATATCACTAAAATTATGTTAAGACCGTGATTGCTAATTTATTAAGCATTAAAGATATCTTACTGTTCCAAGATGGCAGCCCCCAGGGGCACGGCATGCCATGAGGCCAACATGGCGGCTGCCAAGTCAGGCAGCTCAACGTTGTGGCTGTCTAAACTGTTCTCTGACAGAAAAGATGATTTCCTCATTCTCACAATAAACAAGGGAAGAGCAAACCAAAACCCCTAAAAATAGATGGCCAACATTATATTGCAGAACTTTTTTAAATCTTAGGTAGCAAATTAAATATTTAGCATTTTTCAAATCAATAAGGCATTTTCAATTAATAGATTAACTTCTATCATTTAGACTTCATACTAGGCATACTCAGATAGCCACACAAAGGAGGGGAGAAGGCAGGCCCCCTCCCTCCACATTCACAAACTTTCACCAGACATTCATTCAGAGTTTAAACAATCCATTCAATTCCTAACAACTTCCCAACTCCTGAGGGAGCTCTAAAGCCTCCCCCAATCTCCTTGAAATGATCAATCACAATACCCAAAGGAGCAGTCTGAGTCTATCCCATAACATCCATCCAGTACAAACACAGAACACTAAACAGGGCCCGAAAATACAGCCTTCCAACTCCATGGAAGTAACGAGACGATGGCCTTACGCCAAACCGGCAGGAGCAACCCGCCTTGTCTCAAATCCACGAGACATATCCATCCCTCGTGAGGGGCATATCCATCCCTCCTGGGGTGAGGGGCATATCCATCCCTCCTGGGGAGCGGAATGTCTTCCAACTCTCCCCCGCCTGTGGTCTTTCACAGCGCGTCCGCCTAGACCCCTCAGGCAATTACAGAGCTCACATTGAACAGAACACACAACGACACACACCTACCACGGTCAGTTAGACTCTACGGATCGGGGGTCCCTCGATGGTCTTGGGAATCCCGGACGAGCCCCCAAATGTTGTGCCCAGATTTCAAGATTCCCAAGAACCCACAGGGAGCCAGCGAGTCCAATGCAAAAGCAAAGAGTCCTCCATTTCGAACTAGTTTGGCTCCCCGACCACACTCACCAATGCAACGGTAAGCCCAGGGGCCAAGAGAGAGAACTCTGTGTGGAGAGAGGCTTTATAGGGGGTTGGGGCAAGGGGAGGAGAAAGGACTGTGGGCCCTGCCGATTGGCCAGGCACAAGTCGGTGTCTTGTCACACAGGATGTGGTCATATCTATGGCGACTTCTCTTGATTGTCATTGGCCAGTTCAAAGAAGTCCTGGCTGTGGCCAGCAGCAGCTTGGCTTCCAGGAAGAAGCCTTGCTGAGCACATGGCCAAGGTAAGATGGAGGGCATAGCCCTTACCCTGGGGCAAGGTGGAGGGCGTAGTCCTCGCCCTTTCATGAGGGGCCTCTCCCATTTTTGTAAGGAAAAATAAAATAAAATAGTACTTTCACATTAAAACCATTGGAGGCCAGTGAGTTATCCCTGTTACAAAATTTGCAAAGAAAATGCCTTGGGTAATAATAATTGGCTTTAAAATCTCAAAGTTGTAAAGGCAAAATAAATATAACTAAAATGAAGGATATATGATAGAGCTTTTTCAGTGATAATTATATATGCCTAAACATAGTTTTCCAAAGTCATTGGTAACTTAAAACTTTGGAGGAGTTTGCTAGATTAAATAGTAAAAATTATTAAATATCTAGATATTTTAAAATAGCAGGATACTGAAATATTAACCCGAGTTTGCTTCATATGGAGAATCTATAGGATAGATTTGAATCTGTTAATGAATAAGTCTTGAACTATATCTTAAAATGTGAATGTATTGCTAACCTGAGGCACGTTAATTACTTACATGTCACCTGAAAAATTAAGGTTTCTAAGGGTTAATAATTCTAACTAATTAGAAAGAAATTATGGTTTTGGTATAATAGAAGGCATGAGGCATGGAGATGCATTTTGAAGGGAAAAGAAAGTGGGTTCTAAAGCTGGTTATTTCAGAAAGTTGTAAGGTTTCTGAAGAAAGATTTGTGAAAGTTGTAGAATGCTTGTAAAGAGAAATGTTGAAAGAAGGTTGTATAAATGGCACAGGACAGTAAGCCAGGAGTAGTATAATAGGGAAATTGAAATGGTTAAACAGCAATTTGGAACCATCTAGTAAATCCTATCTTCCCTAAACCAAGGACACTTAAGAGTAAATAATTTGCATTTTGCCTCCCTAACCAGAGGGTAATAGCTTATATTAACGTAATCAGGGTGACTGACAGCAGAAATCCAATTAGTGTCATTTGTTGACCACACCCAAGGACAAATGAAGTTAGAGATTAAACCTTATTTTGGTTAGTCCTTTTCTAGTCTGGTAAAAGATTTTTCCTGTTTTTCTACCTAGAAAGCAAAAGTTCTATAAATTATTAACATGGTCATATGTTATATTAATCAGGAATGTTTTTTTAAAAAGCCATCTTTTAATCTTGGGAACTGAAGTTTGCTAGCCTATGTTTATGTCTAATATACTTTGATATAGGATCCTTTGGTAAAATAAGTTTGCTAATCCTTCCAGGGTTTGAATTTTAAGAAACTTTTTCTTGACCTAGAATTGGCTTTAGATCATTCCAATAGGCTCTGGAACACCTCAAATGTTTGTATTCTCTCTCAAAAGGAAACTTTCTGCTTAAGGTACAGGGGAAGCTTTGTCAAATAATAGTAACTATATTATGCTTTTATTTATAGCCCTAATTGCTATTCTGTAATATGTGTTTTGCAGAAAGGACAAGATTCCATGTCATTTGAATTACTCTATAAAGTATCTGGATTTATAGAAGTACTGTCAGGAAAAATCAGGAGAAAAAAAATTTATTATGGGGCTGAATGAATGGAAAATAATGATATAGTTTTTGTAACTTTTGTTAAAAGTGCTGATGGTTCTTAAATTTTTTGTTTTTCAGATATAAGGAAGTATTTTTAAAGCAATTTGGTAAAATTATATATTTTTTTCTCTACCTGTCCCTCCAGAATTTGACAATTCTTAGTAAGTGGAAATATGTTTCTTTGCATGAATTCAATAAGACCTGTTTACAATTGTGGCTATATTAACCAAGATTTTGACTGGAATGTTATGTCTGAGAGAGCATGCCCAGACTCTGGATGTCACCGGAAAGCTTTAAGGAATGAAAGTTAACTTTAAAGCCAATATGAGCACCTTGGAGAAATAGCCTGGCACCTGTGCTTGGTCACATGGTTCATGGCAGTCTTTCCAGGTAAGGAACGAAGGTTGCTTTCCTAAGACATGGCAAGGAAGGAACCTCAGTACATCATTGGGGATCTCAACTTGAGGAATTCACCCGTCTACAGGTATTTCAGGCAAACCTGATGGCAGCTAGGTGGCTCAGCTTATTTGCCTGCAGGGTTAATTAAAGCATGATCATGAGATTCCAGCAAAGCATATTTTAAAAAAATAGCCTATGTGATCAACTGTTATTCTTATTGTGTTCATGCAAACAATCAGGCCAAATTGTCCTTAATAAAAGTGGGGGTGATTTTAGGGAGAAAAATTATATTTCAATAGGAAATTACTATAACTGAAATGTCTTTTCCCTTCCACCAGACCATTTGTCATAATTCTTGCTGTTCTAACTTTTACCCCAATCATACTAAAATGTATAATACAGTTTGTCTCTGCCAAGTTACAAGCCCTATTAAGACTCAGAGAATACCACCTCTAGGCACTATTGCCACCTCCTTCTGTGCCCAGGCCTCATCGTCCTTCTGACAGAGAGCAAGGATCTCTTGGCTCTGAAAGAAAATTTCATCCCTCCTCAGCATGAAGCAATTACAGAAGAGACCCTGTGCCCTTTTTCTCTGAAATAATTCAGAGCCAAGGTCCTTGAGGGGCGATGTGGTGGGCAGTTAGACAGACCTGAGCAGAGCAAGGATGATGGGCCAACCAGAGGAGAAATGGACGGGACCCTGAGACATGCTTCTCACCACTCCAACTGCTCTGAAGCCTGCAGTAGAGGAACCTGTGTAGAACTGACCTTTACATTTTGCTGAGTAGGAGTTGGGGCACCTATTGCTGACATAGAGAATTATTCCATCCATTTTGGAAAGCAAGTCATAGATGGGAATCTTTTATATGTTTCCCACTGTTTGGGGAAAGGATGCAGGGATGTTTTCTCTAAAGGTTGCTGAAGTAGTTCCCAGTGGCAAATGTCTGACTGTTACTGAGTGTTCTAGTTATTGTTTTTCAGTGTCTAATAACTACAATATGAATTGTTCTGATAATTTCACCCCCCCCCCTTATAGTAATGGACATACTGAGCTGCTGGCTGGTTGGTTTCTGATATGTGGGGTAACTATCCCTGCTAACAGCACCAGGGGTTGCGTAGGGGTGGGGGAGAGGCTGTTCCTTAAGATGACTGACTGTTTTTATGCCTGAGAAACATCACAGGGTCTGAACTAAAAGAGACTTTCTCAAGGTCATGGCATCGGACTGCAATGATGATCTCCACCTGTGGATCCCTGCTGACTTGTAGCATGAAAGGGCATTCTGACCTGGCTGGGAGTTGTATGCCCCCCAGGACCTGGGAGTCAACCTTGGACCTGGGAATAAACCTTGGAACTGGGAGTCAACCTTGGAATGTGGTCCATTCTCATGGAAAGATTAACAAACAATGTTGCCCAAACAATGGAGTCCCACCCAGCCTCCTACTTCCCCATGCCTGTAATCCCTACTTCCCCACACCTATAATCCATATTTCCCTGTGTCATCTTTGTCTTACCCCATATGAGCAGCTGGCTTATGGGGGGCTGCAGAGCAGATTTTTGTGGATGACCTGCTGCTCTTCCATACTGCTGGCAGTATTGGAACAAATGCTCACACATGATAAAACAACAACAACGTGGTATAGACGTTCAATGTGACATATTTTAGTCTTAACAAAGAAGGAAATCCCTCCCTTTATGGCAACACAGGAAAAACTGGAGGGCATTATGCTATGTGAAATAAGCCAGTCAGAGAAAGACAAATACCACGTCGTATCACTCATGTAGAATCTTAAACAAAACAAACAAACAAACCACAACCCTCATAGGAACAACGAGTAGAATGGGGGTTGCAGGGCTGGAGGTGGGAGAAGTAGGGAGAGGTTGGTAAAGGGTACACAAGTTTAGTTGTAAGTGGAAGAAGGTCTGAGGATCTGATGTATGACGTGGTGAGCATAGCTGATAAGACTGTGTGTGTAGTTGGAATGTACTAAGATAGTGGAACTTGTGTTCTCTACGAATGGAAATGTGGAAAAGATTACTATGGGCTTGCGTGGAAAAGAATGTTCACTCCCGTTTGGAGAAAGCTTCATGGAGAAGGTGGCAATTTGAGCTGAATCTTGAAAAACAGTCTTTAAAGAGCTCATTTTAGCCACAGCAAGAGCAGAAGTAGGGCTCCAGAGGGAGCAAAGGACAGGGGTCTGAATGGGCACTTGCCCCACGGCGTCCATAATGCCATGGAAATGGCTGGAATCACTGGAAAGTGTGTGATGGAGATAAAAGGAGAGATGAAGGGGTGAGGGGACAAGTGACAGAGGAGGATCTTCTCAGGGCACCAGGAGGTCATATTTAGAGAGCGCCCATCTAGTTCCACAGAGGAAGGGCTGGCCAGCAACTCGCGTGCCACGCAGAAATTACAGGTTCACATGGGAGGAGGACATTTGTGGGCTGTTTTGAGATTACTGGTGATGAATGAGAAGGAAGCCACATGGCATGGATGAGGTGATGGGAAGAGGGAGCTATTTTTGTGACCTTTGTGATGAAAGAGGCATGGTCCGATGATAATTTGAGAGAGAGGAATGAAGAGAACTGGGCAATGACAGTGCATCTCCCTGGCCCTAATCAGAGCCAGTGTCCTCTGTTCCTCTGGGGAAGGGGTGGGGTAACCTCCCGTCTTCCCCCCACTGCTGGGACCTCAGAAGGAGTGACTCTGACCCAGCACAGCAGTTGGAAAATGCCGGTGTTCACTGGGACCTGTGTGGCATTTTTAGCTTGAACTAAAATGTTCCTGGTACAAGGATCATTTTCCAGGCCATTTGAATTGAGATCCACAAAAAGCATTCATTCTGTTGTCCCTTATGTCGAAGGGTAGATGATAAGGGTATTTTATAATCTTTACTGACACCTATGCTAAGCCTTATTTTTTCTTGCAAGCTTAAGTGCGTGAGTTCAACAAAGTTATCAGGAGGAAGCAGATAGTCCAAACAGGTGTCCTTGCAACCAGGTCCTCATACTATTATCCTATCTAATAATAGACAAAGATGGTAATTGACCGTACCTTTGCTATGCCTCCCATCGGCTAATCAGTGTGATATGCAAATTAGCCATCAACAAAGATGGTGGCTAATTTGCATGCTGCAGGCAGGGTGGGACAGCGTGAGCCGCCATCTGGGCCCCTTGTGAAGCCCCGCCCCCAGCCGGGACCCCCATGTGCCGCCTAAGCCTCGCCCCCAGCCGGGACCCCATGGCAATCTGAGAGCAGGAAAGTGCTGTCCCTGGGTGGACATGGTGATCCAGTGATCGGTGAGCAGGAAAGTGTGGCCTGTAGGCAGCACCCAGCAAGGCCTGCTCCTGGGTCACTGTGGGGATCCCAGAGCAGGAAAGTGTGGCCTGCAGGCAGCACCCAGGTGGGCCTGCTCCTGGGGCCATGGCGATCACAGAGCAGGAAAGCGCAGCCTGCAGGCAGCATCCTACCCTGGAAACAGCTCAAGGGAGATTACGACACGCAGTGGAGGCCAGGAGCCTGATAGGTCAACACAGAGGGGCGCCTGCTCCAAGCCTCCATGGTGTGGCTGGGGGCAGGCCCCCAGCAGACACACACACACACACATACACAGAGCGCCTGCTCTGAGCCTCCAATGCGGCTGGGGGCAGGCCCCCAGCAGGGACACACACACACACACACACACACACACACACACACACACACACGGGACGCCTGCTCTGAGTCTCTGCTGCCAGACTGTGGCCGTCAGTAGGACATTCACTGAGGGCTCCTGGACTGTGAGAGGGGCAGGCTAGGCTGAGGGAACCCCACCCCCCAGTGCATGAATTTCGTGCACTGGGCCTCTAGTTAATAGTAATAATAATTTATTAATACCTATTCTTCTCCAGGGACTCAGTTATACCCTATCTAATCCTCATAACAACTGTCAGGTATCACACCCATTTCATGTTAAGGACACTGAGGCTTGGAGAGTTAGATTACATCGCTGAGTTCACTTTGCTGGTAAAATAGAGACCAGAATCTCCAGTTCCCATTGTCTCTATTGACCATATATATCCTCAGGCAAGGATATGTTTTATTTATTTATTTTTTAGGGAGAGGGGGAGAGAGAGAGAGAGAAACATCAATGTGACAGAGAAACATCGAATAGTTGCCTCCCTCACGAGCCCTGACTGGATATGGAACCCACAGCCAAGCTATGTGCCCTGGCTGGGAACTGAACACAGTCGTTCTGTGTACGGGACAATGCTCCAGCCCACTGAGCCACTTGGCCAGGCTCTATTGACTGTTTTTAAAACCAAGAATTGGGACCCAGAGGGTGACTACAGGATGTAATATTTGAAAACTGGGTTTCAGTTTTCATAAAATTTGCAATATTATAAAAAAATCTGTGCTATGTCAGTCACATTATTATTTCCTTTACACTGCAAAGTATATTTTTTCCAGAAATCATAAATAACAAACAATACTTATCTTTTCATGATGTTATTCTTTTGTTATTTAGGGAAACTAGAATTCCAGATAATTCCAGAACATGTAACTAATGCAGGTCCTCCAGTGACTAAGCTTCCTTCTCTGGCTTGTTTCCCTCCCTCCAGCAAGTCCTCTCTTTATATTTGATAGCAAATAACTGAGAGAGAAATGGACTTCTCTCTCCTCCACTGAGCGCCGAAGTGCCCCCGAATTGCTGAGGAATGCTGTCTGTTGTAGACGATAGTTGAATTATACAATTTATACCATTGTAGTTCCATATAGATATGGATTTAGCTATTAGGAAGGAAAGAAAACCTTTTATTCTTAAATATGATTATGTACTTTTTGATGATATGGAAATTCATTTCAGATACTATCATTGAAATTGCACAGAAAAGATTTGACAGAAGTTTTGGGCTTTTCATAACCCATCTTCCCACGTGTCAGAAGAACAGTGCTACCTCCTGTCGAGCCTGGGAAGATCTCGTGTTCTCAGTTCTTATACAGAATAAAGAGTGCTCTCTCTTACTTGTTTAACCGTTGTTGCTACTATTTTTTAAGTTGTGGTCATGTATATATAACTCAAAGCTTTAAATCCTGACCATGTCTCAGTGCACAGCTCAGCACGTTTACCTGGCTGTGCAGCCATCACCACCACCCTCTTCAGAACTTTTCATCTTCCCAACTGACCTCTACTCATTAAGGTAACTTCCTCTGCCCTCCTGACCCCGGTGCCCCATCCTACCCCATGTCTCCATGAGCTTGCCTGCTCCAGGGCCCTCGTATAAGTGGAATCATACAATGTGTGTCCTTTAACGTAAGGGCGTCCAGACTCATCCATGTAGTAGCAGCGGTTAGAATTTTCTTCCTTTTTAAAGCTGAAAAAATCCTCCGTTGTCTCTATACACCCCATTTGTTTATCCATTTGTATTGCCAGTGGGCATGGGGTCACCACCTTTGAGCTAGTGTGGTAGTGCTGCTGTGAACCTGGGCGAGTTCGAGTCTTTGCTGCACTTCTTTTGGGTATATGCCCACAAATAAAACTGCTGCATAATATAACCATTTTTTTTTGTTTAATTTTTGAGAACGCTCCATACCGTTTTTCACAGTTTTACATTTACACCATTTTATATTTATTCAGGTTCCAATTTCTCCATATCTTCATGAACACTGATTATGAGCTGTATTTTTAAAAATAATAATCCTCCTCATAAAACACTGATTGCTTTTAAAAGAGTATGTACTGATGATGGAAGAAACATTAAAACCCCCAAGAACTCATAATATTCTTGTTTATTTTTTTTAATTTTTATTAAATCTTTATTGTTCAGATTATTACAGTTGTTCCTCTTTTTCCCCCCATAGGTTCCCTCAACCCAGTTTCCACCCCACCTTCTGCCCTTCCCCCCCCCCCCCACACACACACAACTGTGCTTATCCATAGGTGTAGAATTTTTGTCCAGTCTCTTCCCGCAGCCCCACACTCCTTTCCTCCCCTGAGAATATTCAGTCCACTCCCTTTCTATGCCCCTGATTCTATTATGTTCACCAGTTTATTCTGTTCATTCGATTATTTATTCACTTGATTTTTAGATTCACTTGTTGATAGATGTGTATTTGTTGTTCATAATTAGTATCTTTATCTTTTTCTTCTTCTTCCTCTTCTTAAAGGATACCTTTCAGCATTTCATATAATCCTGGTTTGGTGGTGATGAACTCCTTTAGCTTTTTCTTATCAGTGAAGCTCTTTACCTGACCTTCAATTCTGAATGATAGCTTTGCTGGGTAAAGTAATCTTGGTTGTAGGTTCTTGGCATTCATCACTTTGAATATTTCTTGCCACTCCCTTCTGGCCTGCATAGTTTCTGTTGAGAAATCAGCTGATAATCGTATGGGTACTCCCTTGTAGGTATCTAGCTGTTTTTCCCTTGCTGCTTTTAAGATTCTCTCTTTGTCTTTTGCCCTTGGAATTTTAATTATGATGTGTCTTGGTGTGGTCCTCTTTGGATTCCTTTTGTTTGGGGTTCTCTGTGCTTCCTGGACTTGTAAGTCTATTTCTTCCACCAGGAAGGGGAAGTTTTCTGTCATTATTTCTTCAAATAGGTTTTCAATATCTTGCTCTCTCTCTTCTTCTGGCACCCTCATAATTCGGATGTTGGTACGCTTGAAGCTGTCCCAGAGGCTCCTTACACTATCTTGATATTTTTGGATTCTTTTTTCTTTTTGCTTTTCCAGCTGGATGTTTTTTGCTTTTTCATATTTCAAATCTTTGTCTTGACTCTTGGGATCCTCTAGTCTGCTGTTGGATCTCTGTATATTATTCTTTATTTCAGTCAGTGTATGCTTAATTTCTAGTTGGTCCTTTTTCATATCCTTGAGGGTCTCACTAAATTTATCAGTGGTTTCTAGAAAATTCTTGAAAAACCTTATAAGTGTGGTTTTGAACTCTATATCCAGTTGTTTGCTTTCCTCTATTCCTGTCATTTGTGACCTGTTTCTTTGTCTCCACATTTTTTATGCTTCCCTGTGTTGATAGAGTGGCTTTGTGTGCTAGGTGTCCTATAGGGCCCAGTGGCTCAGCCTCCCCAATTACCTGGGGTGGACACTCTTGGTGCACCCCTTTGTGGGCTGTGTGCACAGTCTTGTTGTAGTTAAGCCTTGATTGTTGTTGGTATCACTGGGAGGAATTGACCTCCAGGCCAATTGGCTGTGAGAATCAGCTGTGTCCACAGTGGGATAACTTCTGTGCTGAAGACACCCTTCTGGGGCAAGACTTGCTTCAGTGGGGCTTTGGTGCTCACTGAGTCTGCCCCCTGAGTGTGTCCCTTATGGATCTGAGGAGTTGTAATCTGGATGGTCCCACTCTGACCACTAGGTACACAGGCTCTTGGATCTCTAAGGAGTGATAATTTAGCCTCTGCCTGAGGCTACCCCGCAGGAGCTATGGAGAGATCTTCAGATTTCTCTTCCTTGTTTGGGGTTTGGAGATGCTCAGATGAGGCCCAGCTGTGAAGCAATGCAAGCTAGTGTGGGGCCTTGAGCCTTCTTTTGGATGTTGTGGGTCTCTCTGACCCAGCTGCAGTTTGTTAGGTAATTTTAGATCTCAAAGGGCCATCCCATTCATATGCAAAAGCTCTGCTTGCAGCTTGGGTGGGGTGGGGCCTCACGGAATCAACAGTGTGGAGAAAACAACTATGGCTGATCCTCAGTCCTATCCTAAGAGGTCCCGGAGTCTCAGTGTCCTGCTAATCGCTGCAAGCACCTCTGAGAAAGCTGCCCTCGAGTTCCACCCACTGCCAGACATTCCAGTTTCTCCCTGTATGAGTCTGGGTCCCAAGAGACTCACCCTGAAATGGAGTCAGGGCCGTCAGGAGCTTGAGACTCCCTCCCGATTGAAAAAGACAACCACGTCCTCTGTTGCCAGCCCTTTCAGCATGCTTTTGATTCTACCTCTAGATGTGCGTTAATTAATTCATAATCTTAAAAAAAAAAGATCTTAGAAAGAGAAAGGGAGGGAGAGGGAAAGAGCAACATTGATGCGAGAGAGAAACATCAGTTGGCTGCCTCCTGCACGTGCTCTCACCAGGGATCGAACTCTCCACCTTTTGGGGTATGGTATGGGATGGTGCTCCATCCTACTGAACTACCCAGCCAGAACAATTCATAATCTTCATTGAGTGCCTGCTGTATGGAGACACTTTTCTAGACACTGGAGATCTCTAAATGAAAAAAAAGGTTAAAATTTTTTGTTTTAATAGAACTTACATTTTAGCAGAGGGGGAGAGAGAATATATAGTGAATATAACAAATAAATAAATTATTTAGGCTATTAGAGAAGGAAATTCAGGCAGAGGGAACAGCCAGGGCAAAGTCCCAAACCAAATATGGTAAAAAAACAAAAAAACAACACAACTGCTGAAGAATTGAAGAATGCAAGGACAGGAGGACAAAATGGTGGCAGAACAGACAGACGTGTCCCGAGCCTTGACCCGGAGCAGATAGAATGAGCAGCTGAAATGAATAACACTTGCGCAGAATTGGTGAAGGAGACTCAGCTGGTGAGACAATTTGCAGCCAGAAAGGGCAGAGGGCTCCTGCAGAAAGGTAAAATCAAGGAGCGGGCAACAGAGATCTGCCAGACCTCTGAGCCCAGAGAGTCAGAGGGAAACTGCACGGCACTGAGCCGCGTCCCTTGGGACAGGTACAGTGTCTGACTATGGAAAGAAGGTCCGCAGAACTGCTGGTGGCAGGGGATTCTAGATCTGGGTCCACAGTCACAAAAGACTGAGCCCAGAGAGGGTAGCCTGCAGGGCTGACCAGAACATGCAGTGCTTGTAGGAGAGGAGCTTGCAGAGGTGCAGTCTTTCCCATCTCTGTGGCTTGTGCTTTTCTTCACTGAGCCTGGTTCATAGTACCTTTCAGATACAGACACTCACCCATGGCTGGGGTGCAGGAGAAGGTGTGGACTTGTGGAGTCTGGGGAAAGGCTGGGGAGAGGAAGGGGTCCAAAAGAAGTGGCAGTGAGTCTGGCGCTGAGTCATGCCTAAGCCCAGGACCTGGGCAGCCATTTTCTCTGGAAGAGATAGCCCCTCCCTCCAGTCTCCAGGCAACCAATACAGCCACACCCAGAATACACCCTATTTGGTACAAAAGATTAAAAAAAAAATCTGAATAGTCCCCGAGAGTCCAAAGGGACTGGCCTAAAGAGAGGCTTTCAGTCCTAGCAACAGGAAACAGAAACCACAGACAGTACAGAAGACTGGGATCTTAAGCCAGCCAAAGGAACAACACTTCACTTTTTCATTTTTATTTTATTTTATTATTTTTTAATCTCTCTTTTTTTCTTTTCTTTTATTTGTTTGTTGCTTTATTTTCTGGTTCTTTTTGCATTATTTTTCCATCATTCAATTTTATTTTATTTTATTTGATATTTTTTATTTTTTATACCATTTTAAATCAATTTTTGTGTAAATTTATTATTATCATCATTTTCTTTCCTTTCTTCTTATCCACTCATCCCCTTTCTACTTCCTCTATACTGAACTGAAGTCCTCCCCATATTTATCCAATTCTTAACCTTATTTTCTGTATATAAGCTCAGCCTCTACAGATTCTGCCCCCATCCTCTTTGCTGGGTGTTTGGTGTTTGCATTTTTTTGGTTTATCTGTTTGTTTTGTGGTGTTTTCTCCATTTTTCTTCCTTTTTCTATTCTCTTTTATCTTTTTTTCTCTCTTCGATATCATTTGTGCTCTCTTTTCTCTCCTCTAATTCTCTTTTCTCAGGTGGTCATTTCTATTGGGGTTATCATTGTCATGGGTACATTCGTGTTTTGTTCCCTTTGTGTCGTGTCTTTTCGAGGAGAATTTTATCCTGTCTGGCCAATGTGCTAGAGAGTGAGCCAATTAACCAGACACCTGGAGAGGAAACTCTATCCATGAATGGGTCAATAACACCCCAGACCCAACTACAGAGGCAGAAGAAGGCAGCAGTGAGGGAGGGAGTGTGAGTGAGTGAAGGAGCAAAAGAGGAGTGTGTGGTCATGTGGGGTGTGTATGTGTGTGTGGGGGGGTGGGTGAGGCACAGTTAGATCCCGCAGGACCTTCGGGCGCAGGCTAACTGGGCTCGCCTAACTAGGAAGCCACTGCTACTGTTGCAAACAGTACTGGGAGGCCGGATCTTCCTCAGAGGCCTTGGATTTTTCAAGGGGAGAGCTGCTGTAAATGGGAGCACAGCTTCACCTCCACCCAGCATGCCCTCAGATAACACCTGGGACTCTACAGCCACCCCTGCCAGGGACCTGCTACCTCGTCTGTGGTCCCATGGTCACCGAGTCTCCAGCCACCCTGGGCACAGGCTCCTGTGAGTTCTGAAGCATGTTCCCCTCTGACCAGGCCAATGCTTTAGCCCAGGGTACTGCGACCACATGAGCAGCAGACACATGAGCAGTCCGCTCCTGTCTAAGAAAGCATTAGCCCTGTGAGCAACTGGCTCCAGGCCGAAAAGCAGTCGCCTCACATGGCCTGCCCCTGTCCAAGGAGCAACAGCTGTGTGAGCAGCCTGCTTCCCTGTTTGAGGAGCAGCAGCCACACAAGCAGCCCACCCACAACTGAGGAGTGGCAGCCCCGCACAGCCCGCCCTGTCCAAGGAGAAGCAACTGCATGCAGACAGCCCTCAGCACTCGTCTGAGGAGGAGCAGCTGCGTGAGCTTCCTGCCCCCATCCAAGGAGCAGCAGCTGCATGAGCAGCCTGTCCCCATTCGAGGAGCAGCAGCTGTGTGAGCAGCTTGCCCCTGTCCATGGAGGAGCAGCTCTATGAGCAGCCTGCCCCCATGCGAGGAGCAGCAGACAACCCAGCAGCCCGACCTGGTCTGAGCAGCAGCAGCCACATGAGCAGACCACGCATGTCCAAGGAACAGCACCCCTGCACAGCCTGCACCAGTTCAAGGAACAGCAGCCACATGTGCAGCTCACTTCCATCCAAGAAGCAGCAGCCGCGCAAGCAGCCCAAGCCCCTTCTGAGGAGCAGCATCCGTGCGAGCAACCCACCCCTGTATGAGGAGCAGCAGCCCTGCAAGCAACCTGTCCCTGTCTAAGGAGCAGCCCACCCCATCAGAGGAGCAGCTGTGCACAGCCAGCCCCGATCCAAGGAGCAGCAGCCACGTGAGCAGTCTGCCCTCATCCAAGGAGCAGCAGCCACACGAGCAGCCCACCCCCATCCGAGGAGTAGCAGCCTCATGATCAAGCCCCTCCCCCCCGTCCGAGGAGCAGCAGCTGTGCGAGCAGCCTCCCCAATGCCAGCCAGAGGCGCCACCACTACTGCGAACAGCACCTACCAGAGGAGCCACTGCCAACTAACTGAGGAGCAGCCACTGCCGCGTCCACCCGAGGAGCAACTGCAGTCGGAGGAACCACTGCCAACCAAGGAATAGCCCCTGAACGACTCAACATCTAGATTCCTCAGTGAGATAAAAAATGGGTAGACCAAAAAAAAAAAAAAAAAACCCAAAGGAAAGAAAGGATGACTAGCCAGAAAAGCGGCTAAGTGAAACAGAGGCATGCAATATGTCAGAAAAGTATTCAGAATAAGGGTCATACAGTTCATAAACTGGATGGATGAAAAAAATCAACAACTTATGTAAGAATCAAGAAGAAATGAAGAGTGATATAGCTGCAATAAAAAACACCATGGAAAGTTTCAACAGTAGATGAGGAGAAGCGGAGCACCAAATTAGCGAATTAGAAGACAGGGAAGCAAAACACACCCAAACTGAACTGAAATTGGAGAAAATAATTAAAATACAGGAGGAGAGCCTAAGGGAGATACGGGACAATGTGATATGAAGCAACATACGAATAATAGGGGTGCCAGAACAATAGGAGGAGGAACAAGGGTTAGAAAACCTATTTGAAGAAAAAATGTCAGAAAACTTCCCTGATGTGAGGAAGAAAAACGTCACACAAGCACAGAGCATCCCAAACAAGATGAACCCAAAAAGACCCACACCAAGACATATCATAATTATGATAGCAAATGTTCAAGACAAAGGGAGAATCTTAAAGGCTGCAAGAGAGGGACAGAAAGTTACATACAAGGGATCTCCCATTAGATTATCAAATGATTTCACAACAGAAACACATCAGGCCAGAAAAGAATGGATGGAAATTTACAAAGTGATGCAAAGCAAGAGACTGAATCCAAGAATACTCTATCCAGCAAGGCTATCATTCAAAACTGAAGGGGAAATAAGGAGCTTCACAGACAAAAAATGGCTAAGGCAGTTTATCACCACCAAGCCAGCAATGCAAGAAATGCTAAAGGGACTGGTGTAAAAAGAAGAAATAAAAAGGTAAGAAGGAACACAGGCACAAAAAATAAAATGGCTACAAATAAGTACCTATCAATAATAACTTTAAACATAAATGAACTAAATGCTACAATCAAAAGACATCGAGCGGCTGAATGGATAAAAAAAAAAAAATGACCCATATATATGCTGTCTACAAGAGACCCACCTCAGAAGAAGGGACTCACACAGACTGAAAGTGAAGGGATGGAAAAATATCTTTCAGGCATATGGAAATGAAAAAAAAAAGCTGGGGTAGCAATACTTATATCTGACAAAATAGACCTCAAAGTGAAGACCATACAAGAGATAAGGAAGGCCACTTCATAACACTAAAGGGATCGATACAACAAGAGGATATAACCCTGATAAACATATATGCACCCAATGCAGGGGCACCCAAATACATAAAAAAACTCCTGGAAGATATCAAAGGAGAGATCGACAACAATACAATCATAGTAGGGGACTTTAATACACCACTGACATCACTGGATAAATCCTCTAGACAAATAATCAGCAAAGAAACTGTAATCCTAAATGACTCACTAGATCAGATGGAGTTAATTGACATCTTCAGAACATTTCACCCCAAAGTCACAGAACATATGTTCTTCTCAAGTGTACATGGGACATTTTCAAAAATAGACCACATATTGGGTCACAAGCAAAGTCTCCCCAAATTCAAGAAGATTGAAATCATATCAAGCATTTTCTCAGACCATAATGACATAATATTAGAAATAAACTGCAATAAAAGCAATCTTCAAACACTTGGAAGCTGAATAGCTTGCTATTAAACAATGATTGGGTTACCAAAGAGATCAAAGAAGAAATTAAAAACATCTGGGAAACTAATGACAATTAAAAAACAACAATCCAAAATCTGACACAGTGAAAGCAGTCCTGAGAGGGAAGTTTATAGCTCTACAGGCCTACCTAAAAAACAAACAAACAAAAAAAAACCCAAAAACCAAAACAAGAAAAAATGGTAATAAATCATCTAACTCTACAACTTAAATAATTAGAAAGAGAACAACAAGAAAAGTCCAGGGTGGTCAGAAGGAAGGAGATAATAAAGATGAGAGCAGAAATAAATGACATAGAGACCAAAAAAACCAAACCAAACAAACAAACAAACAAAACACAAAAAAAACAAAAGATCAATGAAACCAAGAGCTGGTTCTTTGAAAGGATAAACAAGATTTATGAACCTCTAGCCAGGCTCACTAAGAAGCAAAGAGAGAGGACCCAAATAAACCAAATCAGAAATGAAAGAGGTGAAATAACTGCAGACCCCACAGAAATACAAATGATTGTTAAAAAATACTATGAACAACTCTATTCCAACAAACTAGACAACATGGAGGAAATGGACATATTCTTAGAAAAATACAACCATCCAAAACTCAATTAGGAAGAGTCTAAAAATTTCAATAGGTCAATGACTATGGAAGAAATTGAAGCAGTAATCAAAAAGCTTCCAGCAAACAAAAGCCCAGGTCCAGACAGCTTCACAGGGGAGTTTTACCAAACATTCAAGGAAGAACTAAAACCTATCCTCCTCTGACTACTACAAAAAATTCAAGAGGAAGGAACACTTCCAAGCTCATTCTATGAAGTCAGCATCACCTTAATACCAAAACCAGATAAAGACAAGGCAATGAAAGAGAATTACAGGCCAATATACCTCATGAACATAGATGCCAAAATCCTCAACAAAACCCTAGCAAATCGGATCCAGCAATACATCAGAAAGATTATATTCCATGACCAAGTAGGATTTATCCCAGGGATGCAAGGATGGTACAATATCCACAGATCAATAAACATGATACATTACATAAAAAAATTTCACAGACCTTGAACAAACTTTCCAAAAATTCATCTAGAATAAAAAAAGACCCCACAACAATCCTGAGAAAGAAAACAAAGTATATGGGATTTCAATTCCAGATATCCAGGTGTATTACAGATAAATATCACATAGTCACATCAATTGATGCAGAAAAAGCATTTGACAAAATTCAATTCCCATTTTTTATAAAAACTCTCAGCTAGGTGGGAATAGATGGATCATACCTCAACATATTAAAGCCATATATGAAAAACTCAGAGCCAACATCATACTCAATGGGCAAAAACTAAAACCATTTCCCCTAAGGATAGGAACAAGACAAGGATACCCACTTTCACCACTCCTGTTCAACACAGTACTGGAAGTACTAGCCATTGTGATTAGACAAGAACAAGAAATAAAATGCATCCAAATTGGAAAAGAAGAAGTAAAACTGTTCTTATTTGCAGATGACATGATACTGTACATAGAAAACCCTAAAGACTCCCATCAAAAAATTATAGACATAATAAATGAATTTGGCAATGTAGCAGGATACAAAATTAATGCCAAAAAATCTATGGCATTTCTATATACCAATAGTGAACTTACAGAAAGAGAGACTAAAAAAAGCATTCCCATTTATCATTGTACTAAAAATATTAAGATAGCTAGGAATAAACTTAACCAAGGAGGTAAAAGACCTATACATGGAAAACTACAGGACACTGAAAAAAGAGATAGAGGAAGACATAAACAGATGAAAGAACATACCGTGTTCATGGATTGGTAGAATCAACATCATTAAAATGTCCATACTACCCAAAGCAATCTATAAATTCAATGCACTCTCCATTAAAATACCAATGGAATATTTCACAGACCTTGAACGAACTTTCCAAAAATTCATCTGGAATAAAAAATGACCCCACAGCAATCCTGAGAAAGAAGAATAAAGTATATGGGATTTCAATACCAGATATCAAGGTGTATTACAAAGCCACTGTTCTCAAAACAGCCTGGTACTGGCACAAGAATAGACATATAGACCTATGGAACAGAATAGAAAACCCAGAAATTGACCCAAACTACTATGTTCAATTAATATTTGACAAAGGAGGCATGAACATAGAGTGGAGTCAAGACAGTCTCTTCAATAAATGGTGTTGGGAAAATTGGACAGATACATGCAAAAAGATGAAACTAGACCACCAACTCACACCATACACAAAAATAAACTCAAAATGGATAAAGGATTTAAACATAAGATGGGAACCCATAAAAATACTAGAGGAATCCACAGGCAGCAAAATCTCAGACATATGCTGAAGCAATTTTTCACTGATACTGCTCCTATGGCAATGGAAACTAATGAGAAAATAAACAAATGGGACTACATCAAAATAAAAAGTTTTTGCACAGCAAAATAAACTATCAACAAAACAACAAGATAGCCCACTGCATGGGAGAACATATTTCCCAATGTTATCACCTATAAGGGTTTAATCTCCAACATTTATAGGGAACTCATACAACTTAACAATAGGAAGATAAACAACCCAATCAAAAAGTGGGCAAAGGACTTAAATAGATACTTTTCAAAAGAAGACATACAGAAGGCCAAGAGGCATATGAAAACATGCTCAAAGTCACTAATTATGTGAGAGATGCAAATCAAAACGACAATGAGGAACCATCTCACACCTGTCAGAATGGCTATCATCAACAAATCAACAAATGACAAGCGCTGGCAAGGATGTGGAGAAAAAGGAACCCTCGTGCACTGCTGGTGGGAATGCAGACTGGTGCAGCCACTGTGGAGAACAGTATGGAGTTTCCTCAAAAAACTAAAAATGGAACTCCCATTTGACCCAGTCATCCCACTTCTGAGAATATATCCCAAGAAAATAGAAACACCAATCAGAAAGGATATATGCACCCCTATGTTCATAGTAGCACAATTCACAATAGCTAAGATTTGGAAACAGCCTAAGTGCCCATCAGCCGATGAGTGGATTAAAAACTGTGGTACATCTACACAATGGAATATTACGCTGTGGTAAAAAAGAAGGAATTCTTACCATTTGCAACAGCATAGATAGAACTGGAGACCATTATGCTAAGCCAGTGGTCAGCAAACTGCGGCTCACGAGCCACATGCGGCTCTTTGGCCCCTTGAATGTGTCTCTTCCAAAAATACCACATGCGGGCACGCATGTACAGTGCAATTGAAACTTTGTGGCCCATGCACAGAAGTCGGTATTTTGTGGAAGATTCACACTCAAGGGGCCAAAGAGCCGCATGTGGCTTGTGAGCCACAGTTTGCCAACCACTGTGCTAAACAAAATAAGCCAGTCAGAGAAAGATAAATATCACATGATCTCGCTCATTTATGGAATATAATGAACAACATAAACTGATGAACAAAAACAGATCCAGAGACAGAGAAGCATCGATCAGACCGTCAACCCTCAGAGGGCAGGTAGGGGAGGGTGGGGGTAAGGGGGAGAAATCAACCAAAGGACTTGTATGCATGCATATAAACCTAACCAATGGACATGGACAACAAGGGGGTGAGGGCATGATTGGGGGTGGGGTGGGGGGGCAATGGGGGGGTAAGAACACATATGTAATACCTTAACCAATAAAGAAATTAAAATATAAATAATTAATTAAATAAATAAAAAGGTTTATACTAGCATAACCCCCCCCCCACACACACACACAAAAGCAATCTAAAAACAAAACAAAACAAACAAACAAACAAAACTGCTGCAGGCTCTACTGGAGTAGAGAGCTGATCCAAATGGTCCATTGACTATAAACCAACCAGCTTTGCTGAGGGCATGCTGTTTGGTTGTGTAAAATACTTTGATATTTCAACAGTGAGTAGAGCTAACCCCAGCACCCAAAAATACACAGGCTAAGTAGTGCAAGAAAATTTTTTGTTCTAACATTATTTGTGTTTTACTAACATAGAATCATTCTAAAGAAATGAAATAATATTTAAAAAGTAAAAAAGTTTAAAAAGTTACTACTAATCCCACTATATATAAATAACTTTAGTCAGATACCTTTTTACAGATGAGAGCAAGGGTGTATAAACTGGTAGAAGTAGTGTGTTTAATTAGATCATAGTCTAAATAAAAAATGCTAAATCTAAATTTGAATTTAAGATAAATAAAATCGATGGGATATTCTATTATAAATGATTTCTCCAAGCTTAAGAGAAATAAGATGTTGGATTCATTCTTAAAAATTAGCTATTTCCATGGTAAACAGTATCTTTGGGGAATGAGGGTGTCAGGAACAGGCAGCCTGATTTGAGTGCAGAGCTGGGCCCAGAGCCCCGGCCTTCTGCCCGTTGCTTCCCTTCACACGGGCTCCTGCGTGCCCATGGGAGTGGGACATTTTGTGGGCTGTGAAATTGTGCACCACACCCTGTCTCAAATGCCTTTGTTTTGACCACACTGGCTTAGTACATATTCCACATCTCGGTGGCTTTCATCAGGCCCCGAGTTCTCATGCATGGGTTTTCCATCTCAGCCTTTTGTTTTTGTGTTGTTTCTCCTGCAGTTCTCTCAGTTTGGAGGTCTACCTGATGTTCTGACATCTTGGCCGAGCTCTATGCTTTTTCCCATTAGAAGTCTTCATCTATTTCCCCACTGGGGTTTGTCTTGGGTCGTACTGTCCCTCAATGTTTTTTTCCCTTTTCAGGGGATCTTTTTTGCCTGATGCTTTCAGAATTTCTTCTTTTCCTGACCTTGCCTTTCCTAGTCCCTGTCTTTCTCTCCCATTCTTTCTTCTGTTGGTTTTCTTATCTTGTTGTGAGCACTTGTTTTATTTATTAACATAGTAAGTGGATTGTCTTTTGATCCCTTTCTCCTAACTCTTGTTTGGGTAGTGTTGTTTAGAATTTATCTTTGCTCTAATATATTTAATTTCTGATTCTCTTTGCCTGGTGTCTACAAAAAGGAGAGGAGTTGCTTTTCTTTTCTGTGATACAACTTAGAGATGTTTTCTGTAGCACAAAGCAAGACAGGAGGAGGGGACCGCTGGGAGGACTTAGGGTCTAGTGTGTGTAATAATTCCTAGGCTCTCCTGTTGTAGCTGAAGTCCTCTTTGTTAGGTCTGATAAAATAATTGGATGAATAACCCCTCCTGAAAACTGACCTTTAGGCCACTTCACAACTGACATTCCATTTCCCTTAGACCACATTCCACTTGCTAGGACCATTATCCTTCCCCTCCAGACCTTCCCAGGATCCAGGCCAGCCCAGCCCAGAGAATTCTCTGCCCAGAAAATGCCAGCCTAGAGTGCTTTAAAACCTCTGCCTCCCGATCCCTGGGGGCTGGCACCATTTGGGGGCTCAGCCGATCTGGTAGCCAGATGACCTAATCTTATATAATAAATGTCTAATATGCTAAGTGTCCAGTCATCCGTTCAACTAATCAAAGCATAATATGCTAATGATAAAGTTCTTGCTAAGGCCGCTCAACCGCTCACTATGATTTGCACTGTCCAGCAGGGGGCAGACGCTCTGACTGATAGTTTAGCTTGCTGCTGGGGTCCGGCTGATCAGGACTGAGCGAGACGGACTGGACATGCCATGGAGCCCTCCAGCAGTCCATCCTTGGCCCCAATAGTGCACCGGTGGGGTCCCTCAGCCTGGCTTGCACTTTCTCGCAATCTGGAGCCCCTCAGGGGATACCAGAGAGCTGGTTTTGGCCTTATCTCACAGGCCAGGCCGAGGGACCCCACTGGTGCATGAATTTGTGCACCAAGCCTCTAGTAAATTCATAATTCTTTACCTCTTTTTGGCCCCTCGTGTATTCTTCCTTTGGCAACCCTAACACTCTTACTATTCCGCACTAGGTTATCTGGTAGGCCAAGCCGACTGCTGTGACAAGCAGTTCTCAAAACTTGCAGATTTAACACAATGCAAGTTTATTATAATTCACTTATGTCCTAGCCAAGGAGGATATCTGGGGGCAGGGAGAACCACAGTCACTCAGGGACAAATTCCTTTTCTCTGGTGAGGCTGTCCTCTTCAGCAGGTGCTTGGGGTCTCGATGGAAATGGCAGGGAAAACGAGGCCCTCCCATGGGTCTGGAAGTGGCACTTGGAGGTTTTTCTCACTGCCCATTGGCAGGAGCCCAGTGGCATGGCCCCAGGGGACCCGGGGTTTGGTTCACATTGTCCTTCCTGCTTTGGTTCCAAGAGACCACTTGCAGGGAGCCCAGCTGCTTGCAGCCAGCTCCCCAGGCTCTGCGACTCTCCTCTCTCATTGTTAGCTCCACCTATGCTCTCATTTCTCTGATGAAAATAAAGGTGACCCGCTTAGTTCTACTCTGAGAGCTGGGAATTGGGTTCTCAGGAGTCTGCTGGCTCCAAGTACAGAGGGTGAGGCAGAGCTGCCATGGTCGCTGAGCCCAGAGGCTACACCTGAGCGCTCCTGTCCCCCAGGTGTATGCCACCTGCAGGGGAGGCTCCCAGGAGGACAACCTGCACCCCACCAAGTGCTCTACTCTTGGCTGTTCTCTGCCTCCTAATTGCTGTAGACAGCGCCTGGGAAAGGCCCCTGAGCTGATCGTCATCTGAATCCAGCAGTGCCTGGCAGAGCCACGCCCTGGAAACATACCTTGCCAGAGGCAGGTGTTGTCAGCCTGACCTTCAGCTCAGGCATCAGGGGGTGGGTTTCATTATCTAAATACAGCCAACCACCAGGAACAAACAAGATGATTATCTGGGCCCACCCAGAAGGGACGATGACAAAGAAGCCACAAGAATGCACATAATCCCCTTTGTCTTGGGCTTTAGTAAACTTCCTGGTATTTTGCTGTATAAAATAAATGCGCTGTATTGGCTCTGGGTCACTGTCTCTCCATCAGAGGACAGCTGTCCCACCCAGCCCCAGCTTTTTCCTTCTATCTCTGTGTCTGTCTCTTTCTTTCATTTTCTCAATCCCCAGCCGCCCCTACTCAGGAACTGGACTTCTCTCTAGCTGCGCTGGACACGGAAAAGAGAGAAATATTTATAAATTGCCCCAGGAGCCCACCACATGCTGGGGAGGCACTGCCCATGGGTACTGCGCAGGGCACGCTCAGGGCTGGTCCCTGCTTCGGGGCGTCTCCCCTTCCCCCATGTGGGCTGTGGATTCCGCCCCTGGGCTGCAGGTTCTCCCTGTCCAGGGCTGCGGCTGGGTCACCATTTTGGGGTCACCACTGCTGCTGCTCAGGGTCAAGGTCTCCCTCAGGGGTACGGGAATTGGGTCAGAGGGAGGCTCCGCCCGCAGTGCCTGCTTCGTGGTGTCCTGAGCCTTTCCCTCTTCATTTTGTGAAGGATTCCCTCCCAGGTGGCACCTGCACCATCGCTCAGCTTCATCCCTTTGGGGAGTTCAGCCACCTGTGGAGAAGCAGTTTCTAAGTCACCTTGTTCGGCACCAGCATCCCTTGCAGACCGGGTGGCAGGTGGGGAGGTGACTGGAGGGTGAGGAAACCAGGTCAGTTACACGTTTTGCGTCAAAGAGAGAACAGAAACAGAAACAGCACGTAAGCTCTGGAAGTGCAAGCTCCCAGAGGCTACGGAAGGGCAGGAACCGCATGATGTCATCTCCTGTTGTCAGGGGAAGCGCTCCACTTAGGGGACTGTTGCACATGGTGCTTCTGCATCCTCTCTGGAGCCCCACTCGAGCGACAGCCCTGGGGACTGTCCTCCTGACTCTGCTTCCAGGGCATTTGGACTGGCCGCTCACACATGTGTGAAAACCATTTGGTCTTCAAAGGAAAAAGAGGCTTTTCAACAGAAAGAATGAAGGGCAACAACGTTCCTATTGTGGGGATTTACTGGGAAAAAAGTTCTTGACTGAAAGAAACTATTAAGGAAATGATGTTCTAAGTGTCCACTTGTGCCAGACACCTAATCCTATCTAATAAAAGGCTAATATGCAAATAGACCAAATGGCGGAACAATCAGAACAACTGAACAACCAAACAACTGGTCACTATGAAGTGCGCTGACCACAAGGGGGCATGTGCGGGACATGGTGGGTGTTGGCCATGGTGGGATGGTGGAGCAGGTGAGTGGGGGTGCCAGACCAAGGTGGGGTGCCAGTTGCTGTCATGGGGCGAGCCTCTGGTGGTTACTGAAAATTCATTGCTCCTGCGCACCTTGGTCCTGGCCAGCACTTGCACCTGCTGCTGGCGCTGGCCCCGCTTGCACCTGCTGCCAGTGCCTGGCACCGGTCCTGATCACTCGGCACCGTGAGTGGGTGTGAGAGGTGGCTGCCAGCCCTGATTGTCCCTGAGGGCTTCTTTACTTCTACCTGCTCCTGAGGGGAAATTGGGGCAGCAGCCACCACTCATACCTGCTGACGGCACCGGCCCTGCTCGCACCCACTGCTGGCACCAGCCCTAACTGCTCTGCACCATCAGTGCATGGGAGCGGTGGCAGTGGAAGCAGGGCTGCTGGCAGACAAGGGACCGGAGACACAGAGGATGGGCCAAGACCTGCCCCTGTGCCCACCGCAGCCTCGCGGCCCACAGCTCCTTTCAAAGTGCATGAATTTGTGCACTCGGCCCCTAGTCTATACTAATAAAAGGGTAATATGCTAATTAGGCCGGGTCAACCGGCCATGGTCTGGACGTCCGACTTCCTTCCAGACAAAGCCATGGTGTTGGGGGCCAAGGCAGAGGCAGTTAGGGGCGAGATCAGGCTGGAAGGGGATTAGGGGCAATCAGCCCAGCAGGGGAGGGCAGTTGGGGGTGATATCAGGCTGGCAGGAGAGGACAGTTGGGGGCAAACTGGCCAGCAGGGGAGGGCAGTTGGGGGTGACCAAGACAGCAGGGGAGGGCAGTTGGGGGTGACCAGAGCAGCAGGGGAGGGCTGTTGTGGGCATTAGGCAGGCAGGCAGGTGAGTGGTTAGGAGCCAGTTGTCCTGGATTGTGGGATTGGGCCTAAACCAGAAGTCAAACATCCCCCAAGGGATCCCAGATTGGAGAGGGTACAGGCCGGGTTGAGAGACACCCCCAACCCCCCCATGCACTGGGCCTCTAGTTCTATCTAATAAAAGAGAAACATGGTAATTGGTGTACGACTGCTACCCTTCCCATTGGCTAATCAGCGCGATATGCAAATTAACTGCCAGCCAAGATGGCGGCCGGCAGCCAGGCAGCTTGAAACTAACATGAGGTTTGCTTGCTTCAGTGACGGACTCCAATGTTCCCCTCCTGCCGCTGCAGGCCTCTGAGCTGCAACTCTAAGCAACTATGTAACAAATATAGAAGCTAAACAAAACCCCAGAAACCTGCTTTAGTCTGCCGGGCTTCAGCCAGTAGGATCGCAACATTGTAAGCAAAGGCCAGAAACTTACTTTCAGCAGCGGAGGCCTAAGAGCTGGAGCCAAGCCTCAAAGCTAAAGCTGGCCCAGAATAAAAAAAGAAAAAGAAAAAAAGGAGCGGTTGGGAGCTTCAGTCACCCCCAGCCTGAAAACAGTCCTCAGCCCCTCACCCAGACTGGCCAGGCACCCCAGTGGGGACCCCCACCCTGAAGGATGTGTGACCAGCTGCAAACAGCCATCATCCCCTCACCCAGGCTGGCCAGGCACCCCAGTGGGGACCCCCACCCTGATCTAGGACACCCTTCAGGGCAAACCAGCCGGCCCCCGCCTGTGCACCAGGCCTCTACCCTATATAGTAAAAGGGTAATATGCCTCCCAGCACCGGGATCAGCGGAGCCGAGAGGCCTCCCGGCACTGGGATCAGTGTGACAGGGGGCAGCACCCAAACCCCCTGATCGCCCTGCGGCTCTGTGTGTGACAGGGGGAGGGGCCACAACCTCCCTATCCACCCTGCTCTGTTCGTGACAGGGGAAGGCGCCCCAACCCCCTGATCGGCCCTGCTCTGTGCATGACAGGGGGCAGTGCCCCAACCCCCTGATTGGCCCTGCTCTGTGCATGACAGGGTACAGAGCCCCAACTACCCAATCGGCCCTGCTCTGAGCCCAACCAGGGGCTGCACCTAGGGATTGGGCCTGCCCTCTGCCACCCAGGAGCAGGCCTAAATCAGCAGGTCGTTATCTCCCGAGGGGTCCCAGACTGCGAGAGGGCACAGGCTGGGCTGAGGGACCTCTCTCCCCCACTAGTGCACAAATTTTTGTGCACCAGGCCTCTAGTCTATGTAATAAAAGGCTAATATGCAAATTGACCTAATGGCTGAATGGCCAGTCACTATGATGCACAGTGACCACCAGGGGACAGATGCTCAAAGCAGGAGCTGCCCCCTGGTGGTCACTGAGCTCCCACAGGGGAGCGCTGCTCAGCCAGAAGTCAGATTCACAGTTGGCGAGCACAGTGGAGGTGATGGGAGCCTCTCCTGCCTCCACGACAGTGCTAAGGATGTCCAACAGCCAGCTTGGGAAGTCGGCCTAAGCCATCAGTTGGCCATCCCCCGAGGGCTCCTGGACTGTGAGAGGGCACAGGCCGAGCTGAGGGACCCCCCCCCCCCCGCCCCCTGCCCCGAGTGCAAGAATGTCATGCACCTGGCCTCTAGTATAGTAATAACGATGATGGTGATTAGGATGAGGCTCATTGCTGGGAATATAACATGAACTATCATATCTGATACTCACATCAGCAGAATGTTAGGTACTTTTAGTATTTGTGTGTTGCAGATAAACTGAGGTTGAAAGAAGTTGAGGGAAGAGCATACAGCTAAGGAATGTAGGGCTCAGACCCCACCGTGGCTTTCCGGCTCTGCTGTCCGAGCCCTTGACTCCGGCTCTGTGGTGCCGGGCCGCAGAGAAGGACACCTGGAGTGAAGACCATGGGGCTGTCGTCTTCAAAACGGTCCGGTCACACTCTCACTGACGTTGCTCATTTATGTAGGTGGTCTCGGAGCTGTGCTAGGCACTGTGAGCGCAAAAATGAATGGGAGGCAGTCCCTGCCCTCAGGCATCGCATGGCCCAACGGGACAGTTAGGCAGTAAGCAAAGAATGGTAAAGCAACAGGGTCATACCGTTTACCCAATCTGCACATTGTCCCTAGCATTCTATTCCTGGGGGAGACTGACACTGGGATATTTATCTCTCTTTTCCTCTGCATGTGTTTAGAAAATATTCTCAAATGCCTTAGAGAAACAACGTTATTGTGTGTGTGTTATAAAATAAGACATATCCATTTCCTGCTCCGATACCATACTTATATGGCAAACTCTGGTTCTTGGGCTTGAAGGTTTGTTATCACCCCCGGATCTGCAGGCTCAGTTTTACAGCTTGAACTTGACAATACCTGGCAGCTGTTTAATGGTAAGTGCGGGTGGTCACGGAGCAGGACTGTTGTCTCTTTAGTCCCAGGTGCCAGGCTTCCCTTCACTGCTTCGGAAGCCACACAGCCGTTGAGTTACGTGTCGCGTTGATTTACACGTGAACCATGCTCGTCCTCCACATAAAACTGTGACTGTTAAGCCCTGCTTTCTGCTGCTGGCAGGCGGGCTGGTGTCTACCTTGGCTGACTGCAGTCCCTGGTGCACAGATGGCACTGCTCCGCTGGCGCCTGCCTCCACGGTGAAGGTGACCAGTAGCAGGCGGGTGGGTGCGTCTCTAAGGGCTCCCCGTAAACATGTAATCAGAAGACCGGGCGCTGCCGGAGGATGGAGAGCAGGTTTTAAATAGCTCGCAGAGAGCTCAGCTGGCCTCTCCAAGTCCAAGTCTCAAAAATAGTTTCCTGGTTGGTGTGTCTGACCTTTCCTGGTCACAGGCCCGGGGCTGGGAAGCTCTTCTCCTTTGCCTGCCTCCCGCAGCAGAGCAAACCTGACCTTGTGCAAATATGAACTTGATTTTAAGTCTATCTCATAGTCCAGTGAGGCCCAGGGTTCCCTGAAGTCAGTGAAACTTCCTACCAAATGCCTGGGAGGCTGGGGGCCGGTCCTGCCCCTGTCACGGCCTCAGAGAGGAGTCCCCCAGAGACGGCCGGCAGCCCTGACACGTGGCAGCCTGTTGCCCTGTCTTGTCTGGTGACGTCTGTTGGCTTTGCTCACTTCCTCCGTGAGGCTGGGAGGTGGGTCCGCTCTCCTGACCTGCTCTCTGGACCTGCCCTGAGGCAGCTGCCAGCTTGTGGGGAGCCAGGAGGAAGGAAGAGGGCTGAGCTAGGATAGTTCCTGGAATACTCACTTGGAAATATTGGGAAACATAATAAACACACTAAATTAATCTACAAGATAAACATTCAAAATACATAGGCAGCCACATTGGCACTCTTCTCTGCTTTAAAGATTTGCTGTTTTGGTGCAGAAAAAAGAGTGAGCTTTGGTGTTTTTCTATGAAGGGATTCTGAGTTCCCACCCGGTGGAACTTGTTACCTTCATACCCATCGTGGGTCCTGACCTCCTGAGGCCGCTGGCCAGCGCGAGGACTCGGTTAATTTTCCAGGGAAGTCGGTTGCAGTTTAACACTGTCTCGTTGCTGATTCATGATTGTAAGTCAAGGTTTTTTCAAAGAATGCCATGGCATTTCATCCTCCTTATTTACAAAACAGCTCCTGAAAGCTCACACTACATTTCCCTGCTGCTTTACCGTGGGCAACTCACTAGGCCTGCTGTGTTTTTGTTTACTGATTCTTGAACCGTTTAGAAAGCGCGTGCACACACACACACACACACACACACACACACACACACGCACACCCCGTGCATCCTGCGCCATCACCGCTGGCATCGTCTACTCTGTAAACGTGTGCTCTGTCCTAGCGTCTCCTGCACAGGGAGGCTGCGTTCTGGAACCTTGCACACCCTCAGCCCCAACCGTTTCTGCCTGTTTTTCGGTTCTCATTTCTGAAGGGAGGAATCCGACTGGCCCGGCCGGCGTCTTCTGATGGGTCACATAGCACCCAGGCCTCTTGGCGCGTGTGCTGTCCTGGCAGCTGCCACCTGCAGACGTGGGCTCTCTGGACAGTGGCTCCTGGGCAGAGGGTACAGTGCCCGCATGACTCGAATTCAGGTGCCGGGGGAGTAGGAACAAAGGTTACACTGGTTCTAGAACAGCTGGCTCTTCTGAAATAACTTCCCTGCGGCTGGTTAGGGAACTCTTGAACTTGAGTTATTTCATACTAAGGATCTTAGTTGGGACAAGATTAAAAGCAGGCTGGCTGACCACAGCTCTTCTACCCCTTGGGCTGGAGAATCTCCACAGGTTTCCTGGTAAAACTACCTGTGAGGCCGCAGCTCCGCCTGAGCCTGGCAGCCGCCTGTGACCATCGGCGCCGCTGCACTGAGGGCACGGCCTCCGTCTCCCTCTGGAGCAAGACAGACGATGACCATCTTTTTAAAGCCACTCAGAGTCCCTATCACTTGATCTGCAAGTGATCCTGACTGACACGAAAAGTAGGGCTGCACCCAATATCTTTGTGCCAGAGACAAGAGGACTCGTGATCCCAAAGCCACACTGGCCGCGGTCCCACTCTCCAATGCAGGGAAGTTTCAAGGCCGATTTCAGAAAAGAAAAGTGTATTTGCTAGTCTGCTGCTTCCCCTTCCGCTTCCCGTCAGCCTAATTGTGAGTCCCGCCTCAGACGCACCGGCCGTGTGCTGTTTTACAGCAGTGGTTTCATAAATGGGCCATTTCCCTCAAAACATTCCTACAAGTCACCATGAAAACTCTCCCAGAACTCCTGAATGTGAAGGGTTCAGTTTAATTAACAGCGAAGGATGGATTGGATCTCCTTTTCTTTCTCCTCCCTCCCTCCCTCCCTCCCTCCCTCCCTCCCTCCCTCCCTCCCTGCCCCTTCCCTTCAGGGTCCTCCCTCTCCGTGCCCTCCCTTCCCTATGGTGGTGCTTCACCAGTGCACTGGGTACATCTCCATCAAGTGCAGATGTTTCTCCTGGCCTCGCCACCTTGTGGCAGATGCCTTTTCCTTACTCATTTGGTGGGAGCTCTGCCAGCATGTCACATATAGAACCAGTAAAGGAAAAGCTTTCAGATCTTCAGTTTTAAATAATTTCCCCCAATTTTTTCCTCTGTGCAAACATGCTCTCTATGTGACATACATATTGAGACGTTACAGCTGTGGGTGTTGGATCCAAGACAAAATAGAAGATCACAAATGATAATTGACTTTGATTAGTTACCAATCTTTTCCCACCCTGTGTACAAGACTACTGTGTGTTTTAATTCTACATCTACCAGCTAAGTCCCTAACTCCATCAGTGTCCGAGGGTAGAATTAACGAATGTAATTTGGTGTGCTATAAATGCTAGAAACAGAACAGGATCAGGGAAAAATGCTTAAAGTTGAGCAAAACATATTGAACACCATTTCCTGTATGAGAAGGGCCCCTTAGTAAGTAAATGAGAGAAATAAAACAGAACATAATTTCTGGTTTTTACTCAATTCATTAAAATTTAATGGATTGAAATGAGGTTTCTCTGCCCATGCAGTGTGAAAATCCGAACAGGCACTATTTAACCAGAAGCCAAAGGTCAGGGGAAGCTTGTTGAATGTCCTCTAACTTTAAAATCACTGTTGGTAGAAGTGGCCTTTGTCCTCAGTCTGTAAATTATTAAAATCAGTAAGTAATGAGTTCACAGGTCTGTGCACACGCTGGGTTCCTCACCTGGCAGCTGGGCCTGGGAGTGGTGCCATAAAATTGTACATTTACAGTGACTGTTGGCCAGATCCCCAGGCAAACTACAGACCAACCTCCCTGCCTCATCCCCGGAAGTTCAAGTTTGAGATCCTCAGTGGAGGGCAGAGTTCTTGTTTTAGGAGCTTCTCAAATGCCCATCCAGTTACTTTCTGTATAATTCACTTTGATTTTTGTCTCTAAGTTCTTATTTTGCCTGAGGCCGAAATGTAGTCTAGTCATTCCTAAGTAAAAATAAATCCAGGTATTTTTCAGTCATTTGACTTTGAAATATAATTGTATTCAGGGTCCCCCACCCCCACCCTCATTTTGCTGTCCCTTTTCCTGGGTTGGATTTCTACGTTTTAGCGGCTGTGCAGCTGACACAGGTGGAGGTTGGGAAGGGCCTGACCCATCCAGGCCTTGGCTTGTTCAGTCTAACGGGTCCTTACTTTCTATATAATTTATCTATCAGATCCCCGCCAAAGGCTAAGACGGTGCATTCTAATGTCGACTTGGAAGGAATGTGGCATCAGCTTGGCGTCTGCTCTTCCTGGAAGCTCTGGTGCCCCCAAGCCCATCAGTTCTCCTTTGCGGAAGGCCCACCTGGGACCTGCTGGGACCGAGAGCAGCTGTGCCTCCAGTGAGATCCCTCAGGCGTACTCAAAGGTTGTTCCTGGCCCCACCCGCAACCCTGCAACCGCAGATCTATTCTTTGTCTGTAAATTTGCTGTTTCTAGACATTTCATATAAATGGAATCATACAAAACAAGCAAATGTTTTCAAAACATGTCATCCAATAAAGAACTCATACCCCAAATTTAGAACTTATACCCAATACAGGCAGGGCAAAGTAGGTTTACAGTTGTATGTGAAACAGAGTTTATTCTTATATTAGTATTTATTAATTATTGTATTATTTTCCATATGAACAAGTGTAACCTACTTTTGCCCCACATTGTAAGTGGTCTCTCTTGTTTGGCTTCTTTCATAAAGGTTGCTCTTTTTTGCTGAATAGAATTTCATTCATGGATATGCCATGTCTCTCCCCCCACCCACATCTGTTTATCAGTTCATGGACTCTTAGGTTATATTCAGATATATAAATATATATATATACTAGTGGCCTAGTGCATGAAATTTGTGCAGGGGGGGGCAGTTGTCCCTCAGACCGACCTGCATCCTCTCCAATTTGGGACAGCTCTCTCCCAATCTGGGACCACTGGCTCCTAACCACTCACCTGCCTGCCTGCCTGATAGCCCCTAACCACTCTGCATGCTGGCCTGCTCACCCCCAACTGCCCCCCCCACCAGCCCGCTCGCCTCCAACTGCTCCCCACCCGCCAACCTGACTGCCCTCAACTGCCAACCCCCACTGGCTTGCTTGCCCCCAACTGCCCTTCCTGCTGGCCTGATTGCCCCCAACTGCCCGCCCCCCCCGCTGGCCGGCTCAACCTCAACTGCCCCCCGCCTGCCTGATCGCCCTCAATTGCCCCCCACCAGCCTGCTTGCTCCCAACTGCCCCCCACCTGCCTGATTGCCCCCAACTGCTTCCCCCTGCTGGCCTGCTTGCCCCCAACTGCTCCCCCTGCTGGCCTGATCACCCCTAACAGCCTCTGCCTCGGCCCCACCACCATGGCTTTGTCTGGAAGGACATCCGGAAGATCTCCCAGTCTAATTAGCATATGACCCTTTTATTAGTATATATATATATATATATATATATATATATATATATTCATTTCTCTAGGGCTTTAGAAGTGGAATTGCTGGGTGATATGAAATGACCAGCTTGTTTTCCAAAATGGCTGCTCTGGCTGCTCTGTGCTACGTTCCTGCCGGCGAGGCAGGAGGGCCCCTGTTGGCCCACTTCCTTGAATCACCCGGGCTTGCCTGTCAGATTTTATAGCCCGCCTGGTGGGTGGGAAATGGCATCCCACGGATTTCAGTTTCCATTCCCTAGTGACTGACATTGTTGAGCATCTTTTCCGGGGCCATTTTTTTTTGTTAGCCATTCATATATCTTCCCTAGAAAACGTCTGTTCATGTTGGCCCATTTTTGATGGATTATCTTCTTAGTATTGAGTTGTAAGCATTGTTTCTAAATTCTGGGTATAAGTTCTTTATTGGATAACATGTTTTGAAAATATTTGCCTCCCATCTATTGTTTGTCTTTTTCTTTTTTTAAGCTTCATTTGAGGATATGTTTTTATTGATTTCAGAGAGGAAGAGAAAGAGAGAGAGAGAGAGAGATGGAGAGAGAGAGAGAGAGAGAGAGAGAGAGAGAGAGAGAGAGAGAGAGAGAGGCATCAATGTGAGAAAGAAACATAGATCATTTGCCTCTGGTTCAAGCCCCAACAAGGGATTGAACTGACAACTTAGGCGTGTGTCCAGACTGGGACTTGAACCCGATCCCATAACCTTTTGGTATCTGCTCCAACCAGCTGGGCCGCCCGGCCAGGGTATGTTTGTCTTTACATTTTCTTAACAGTGCTTTTTGAAGTGCAAAAGCTTTAAACTCTGATGAGGTCTAATTTAACAGTTTTTTCTTTTATGAACCATGCTTTCCATCCTTGCCTAACACATGGTCTTGAAGGTTTTCCTCTATATATCCTTCTATGGAGTTGTATTGTTTTACTCCCTATATTCAAGCACAGGATTCACTGAGTTAATGGCTATGTATGGTCTGAGATGAAGGTCTGAGACGATTGTGTGTGTGTGTGTGAATAGCTAATGACCCAGCACTGTTTGTTGAACAGACTATCCTTTCCTCCACCTTTGTAAAAAAAGAAAGCTTTTTTTCTTTTTTCTAAAATATAAAGCTTTATTTCTGGGCTCTCAACTTTGTTCCTTGTCTATTTGTCAATTCTTTTGCCAACATCACACAGTCTTGATTACTGTGGCTTCCTTCTGTTTTTTATTTCTAATTTAACTCCATGTTTATGACTTAAGTCTTTTAAAATGTATTAATACTTATTTCATGGCTTAACATACAATTTACCCAAGAAAATGTTCTATGTATGCTTGAAAAAAATTTATCTTCTGTTGTTGATGGGTGTTAGGTCAAGTATGTTGATGATATTTTTTAAGTTTTTAATATTCTTGATTATTTTATTTATAGTTTTTTTTCTATAAATTTTTGAGAGCAGAGTTGTTGAAGTCTACAACTATTTTTGAATTTTCGGTTTCTGCCTCCAATTCTGTCAATTTTAATTTCATGTATTTGGGACTCAGTTATTAGGTGTTTATAGTTTATAATTATTATTTATTCCTACTAAGTTGATGCTTTTATCATTATGAAATGTCTCTCTGTGTAGAAGTAATTTTTTCTAAAAGTCTAATTTGCTTAGCCTCTCCAGCTCTTTTGTGGATACTGTTTTCATTACAGTTCTAGGTCTTTCTGTACTTTTAACAATCTACCGTGTCACTTATAGGCTGTTATAATTGCATCATGTTTTCTTAAAAAAATACCTGTGTCTGCATTTTGAACCAGAGCATTTTTTACACGAAATGTAAATAACACTGATAAGGTGGCACTTATGCCTGCCATTTTGCTATTTGTTTTCTCTGTGCTTTTTAATTCCTCTCTGATCCTCCATTACTTCCTTCTATGGTGTTAAATAGGTATTTTCTAGTGTACCATTTAAATTTGCTTGTTTTTTCTTTTACTCTTTTTTAAAAGTTATTTTCTTAATGGTTGCCCTCGGGATTATAACTGGCATCTTTTAAAAAATATATATTGATTTCAAAGAAGAAGGGAGAGGGAGAGAGAGAGATGGAAACATCAAGGATGAGAGAGAATCAATGATCAGCTGCCTCCTGCATGCCCCCCGTGGGGATAGAGCCCGCAACCCGGGCATGTGCCCTTGACCCGAATCAAAGCCGGGACCCTTCAGTCCGCAGGCCAATGCTCTATCCACTGAGCCAAACCAATTAGGGCATTGCTTAACTTTAATAGTTTATAGAAACTGTGTTCCTTGCATTGCTCAGAGAAGCAGAACCACTAGGTAATCTGTATCTATGTTTTTGTCTATTTATCTACATCTATATCTATATTATTTATCTTTATATCTTTGTCTATATCTGAGCCTCTAACTACATACCTACATGAATTTGAAGGATTTGCTTGTTTAAAGATTTGACCTTATGCGATTATGGGAGCTGGTTAAGAGTGTTTATTAAGGTTGTTCCCAAGCCTGATGCTGGGAAGATAAAGATCAGGTGATTCAGAAGGGATGGCAGGTGTAAAGGTGGGGAGAACAAGAACCTGCTGGAACCACAGGCCTGAGTTTGAGCCCCAAGGGATGAACAGAGTCCTCGTCTGTCCACACGATCGTTAGTCTTGAAGGAGTAGATGTCTTGCAGAAGCTGGGGCCCTTCATCACGGAGCTAAACACACACCTGGCTCAGGAGTCAGGGGAGCGGAAGGAGGATCTTGATGACCAGGGAGCAGGGTCAGGCTCATGCCCAAGAGGTGAGCCACAGACATGTGACCATTACAGCAAGGAGGTAAGACGATGTATGTTGTGAAAGAAAAATTGCATAGAACACTTGTGAAAAACGCGAGATGGTTTTATTTGAGCTAGTGCCATGGGGAGAGAGAATTCCGTGTAGACCTGAGCCCAATTCCTAGCACAGCAGAGATAGCGGGGGTTATAGCCAGAGGGAGGCAATGAGCGAGGGTTCGCACATGGAGCATTACAGAGGAACTTGGTTCGACGTGGAGGAGGCAGGCGTTCTCACTAAATGCTGCACTGCGCAGGCCCAGGACAAGGCCAAGTTGGGAAGAGGGCTCACAGGCCTTGACTAAAGTTTGGTCAAGTTCGGGTGTTCCTGGTCAGTGTGATCTCTAAATCTCACACGAGAGTCTTTCTGATGGTCCCTTCTAACTGAGAAACTGGGAAATGTAATTCAACCTAGCCAAAGCCCACCCTCCTGCTGGTGGAGGAGGCTCTCACACACCTGCGGTGAGGCCAGGGCCTGGTCTCCCCCTCTGGGCCTCCGGACAGCAGTCAGGCAAGGGAGAGATTAATTGAAAAAAACCTCGTCGGCCAACTCTGCCCTGCATCTACTTTGTTCCTATTTTTTTTTCATGAGTTAAATATTTCACTCTTTTAACACATTTTATTGTGATAAGAGCAGTAAACATGGGCTCTGGCCTCTTAACAAATGTTCAGAGCACAGAATTGTTGGTGAGAGGCACCGGTTTACACAGCCCATTGTTAGTGCTTGTCCTTCTTGCTGAGATGAAATGTTAAGATGTTGATTACTAACTGCCATTTCCCCCTCCCTCCCTGCCGCTGGTTCCCACCATTTGCTCTTCGATGTTAGGAATTTGACTATTAGGCACCTCATGTAAGAGGAATCATGCAATACTTGTCTTTCTGTGTCTGGCTTATTTCACTTTGCTTCTAGCCATAGGTGAGCTTTCTAGCCTCCTCCCCTTGCTCCCAGGTCCTTGCTCTCTGGACGGGAGGGGAGGCATGGCTCCACTGGGGACCTGGACCTGGCCGTGTGGTTGGCATCTACACAGAATTATCAGTGGGCTTTCCAGGATGCAATTGGCTAGAAAATGGCCAGTTCACCCATTACGGAAGCAAAAGCATGGACATTTTTATTTCCTCTTAGAGGATAATTTGGAAGTAATTTACTTCCGGGGCTCGGGGTGTGCTCCAAGCTTACCAGGCTGTGGAGACCCTCAGAGCAAAGCTTTGCCTTGTCAAGTCAGCACGTGTCAGAGCCCTGGCCTTGGGGACCCTCCCTCCCTGTGCCCATGGGGCCAGGCCTCTCCTGTCCTTCGGTGCAGTCTTGCTGCCTGTGACCCAGGCCACGGGGATGAGTGGCCAAGGGACAGGGAACGTGACCAGGCTCCACTCCCTCGCCTTGTTCACTGGTCCCAGGAGGCCAATGAGAGGCAAATACTTTGCTCCTTGAAAGTTTGATGATAAAAAATGGGAGGAAGAGGGGGTCGCACAAGTGAGAGTAAGTCCATAGCCACTTTGTAAAGCTGAGATACTTGAGAATCAGAGTCCTATGTTACTTAGGTTTATGGAAGCAACCATACAGGTTAAAAAACATGTTTTCAGAAAAAAGAACTGAGAATGGGTTTGGGAAGGAGTGAAGTCCGGCCTTTGGCTATCATACCGTCTTATTGGAAATGCCTGTTTCCATCTGAATGATTATTTTAATAATCATTAAAAAACAAGGAATCTTACACTGAGTTACTTGTTTGCATCGCTTATGTTTTGTTAATGATTGAAAATAGGCTACGTTATACGAAGGGGGGACCACGAAGGACAGCACTGCATTACTTCAGAGCCCACGCAATGTAGGCAGGACAATTCAGAAACCCGCATGTCTGTAGAATTTTAAAACTCAGTTGCAATGGATAAAGGGGAGAAGACGTGGTCAAGAGCGTATTTGTGTATGGCTGGGGCTTAGGTTTTTACTCATCAACATATTCGGAGCAGGGATTTCGTGAGGCCCACCGGGGTGCTAAAGTGCACTCACACACGTGGGGCTCTGGGTGGGCCTCCAGGCGCCTCTGGCCTGCTGTCCCTGACGACCACCCTCTGCTCATGGGAGACAGACTAACCCTCCCAGCACCGAGCTCAAGATTGTTTTCCCAGGAGATGCCTCCGGCCCAGCAGCCAGGCTCAGTGGTTGAGCTTCTACCTATGAACCAGGAGCTCACGGTTCAATTCTCGGTCAGAACACACGCCTGGGTTGTGGGCTCCATTCCCTGGAGGCGGTCCTGGGCCCCATGGGCCAGAACCCTACTGGAGGCGGTCCTGGGCCCCATGGGCCAGCACCCTGCTGGAGGCGGTCCTGGGCCCCATGGGCCAGCACCCTGCTGGAGGCGGTCCTGGACCCCATTGGCCAGCGCCCTGAAGGAGGCGGTCCTGGGCCCCATTGGCCAACACCCTGCTGGAGGCAGTCCTGGGCCCCATTGGCCAGCACCCTGCTGGAGGCAGTCCTGGGCTCCATTGGCCAGCACCCTGAAGGAGGTGGCCCTGGGCCCCATTGGCCAGCGCCCTGAAGGAGGTGGTCCTGGGCCCCATTGGCCAGCGCCCTGCTGGAGGCAGTCCTGGGCCCCATTGGCCAGCGCCCTGAAGGAGGTGGTCCTGGGCCCCATTGGCCAGCGCCCTGAAGGAGGTGGTCCTGGGCCCCATTGGCCAGCGCCCTGCTGGAGGTGGCCCTGAGCCCCATTGGCCAGGGCCCTGAAGGAGTAGATCCTGGGTCCCATTGGCCAGCGTCCTGCTGGAGGCGGTCCTGGGCCCCATTGGCCAGGGCCCTGAAGGAGGTGGCCCTGGGTCCCATTGGCCAGGGCCCTGAAGGAGGTGGCCCTGGGTCCCATTGGCCAGGGCCCTGAAGGAGGAGATCCTGGGCTCCATTGGCCAGCGCCGGCTGGAGGCGGCCTGAGCCTCTGCCCTGAGTGGCTGGCTAGCGGCGGAGAGGTAGGCGGACAATGTAGGCAGGTGCTGGGTTTCCTATGCCTCCCAGTTCATACAAGCGCCGTCCAGGGGCATTTTGCATGTTCGGGCGGGGGATGCTTTACATCGATAGCAGCTAATGAACAAGGAGAAGATTATCTCCAGCCATGCCTGTGGCACTAACGGGAAATGCACATCTTTTCTTCTTAATCCTCACCTGAGGATATGTTTTTAGAGAGAGGGGGAGGGAGGAGAGAGACAGAGAAACATTGATGTGAGAGAGAAACATCGATAGGCTGCCTCCTACATGTGCCCCCACCAGGGATGGAACCCACAGCCTAGGTATGTGCCCTGCCGCAACTAGAACCTGCAACCACTTGGTGTATCAACTGAGCCACCTGGCCAGGGCAGAAAGGTACATCTTCTATTATATTTTGAGTTTTATTTTAAACCAGTGATTCAGTTTTTATTCTTTGTGGCTTTCTTAATCAGGTCAGAATGTGCCAGCCTTGAACTTACCATGTACTCTTACCCCCTCCCCCCCATCCCCCCGCCCCATTTATTCCAAAGTACGTACTTTATTGAACAGCTTTCTTTTCTGGGATCACAGCTATGGAGCCTCTGTGTTGATCTATTTTCTTTCCATTGGAATGGATGGTTCTGGGGTTGGGGCCCCAGGAATGAGCCGGTGCTAGGAGCATCTGTGCTGTGGTGGGTGTGGACACAGCCTGTGAGTACTTTTAAGGAGAAGAGAATCAGGGCTTCTGTGTTGCTCTGAGGCCGATTTAATACTCTTTCCTTCAATGTCAGGACAAAGTGTTCCCTCCATTTTCAAAAGCCGCCTCCTCCCTGCACCACCCAGCCCCTTTCCGTCCTCTCCTCAGGGACCTTCCACGGCCATTGATTCCACTTCTCTCAACTTCAACCGTGTGCCAGTTCTTTCCTTGACATTTAAACATGAAGGTGACTCTCTGAACACATTTTCCTTTACGTTTAGGGTGCCCTGTAGTCCCTGATGTGTCCACCATTCATTAAACCCTTCGATCAGCAAATACCTTTTAAAACACTGATCACCTTTAAACCCTGCTTAGTGCTTTGAGATGAGTAGTATATTCTTTATCCTAAAGAGGCTGACAGCCTGGGAGAAGAGCCCTAGCTTTGAGTCTGACCTCTGTGCTCACCCGCTGTGACACCCACCTTCACCTCTCTGCAATTATGTTTCCTTTCCTCTTCCACCTAAAAAGTGAGCATTATGGCTCAAAATCACCGTGATTCTGTGCCTTATAAGCAAATAATGTCTTGATAGTATTTAGTAAGTGACTCTAGGGGAAAACTATGACTACTATAGAAATTCAGTAAAAGGTAAGACCACCTTTTGCTGTGTCATCAAGTGGAAAAGGTGGGAATTTTAATTGAATCCAAACACGACAGCAGTAGACAGATAGGAGTGGAGCTTGGAGACCAGGGGCTGCCGGTGCACCAGACCCGGCAGGAGCCGTGGGCCATGCAGAGTGGGCACCTGAAGGCTTGGGAACAGTGTGATACCCAAGGCAAGTGCGGAGGGAAGCGGGACACAGCGGCACAACATTGGGACCGATGGCTGGAGGGTCCAGCTTTCAGGGAGGAGGTGGGAAAGATTTAATGAAGAAGCCAGAGGAGATTTAGAGAATGATGGAGGCAAATTGCCCCATCTTCCAACGGGAGGAGCAATTAACACACTGAAATGCTGGCCAGAGGCCCGGCTAATTCAGGGACCCTGGGCGCGCAGAGCAGGAGAGGAAGGCAGTGTGCACGGGGTTACACAGCGAGGTTCTGAGGAAAGAGTGAGAGAGGAGGCCGCTCTGATGGGGGAGGTGATTCAATGGGCCATGAGGTTTGAGAGCTGGCACCCGAGCAGTCTCCCTCTTGGAGGGTGGGAGAATCCTGCTGCTTCTGTCGGAGCCGCTTCCCTGCCAGACACACCATGGCTGGTCCTTTCACAGAAAATAAGTTTACAAAGTCCACTGACCATCCAAGAAGATGGGCCTCTCCACAGGCAGCTGGCAGGAAACAAGGGCGGAGGGCTCTCGCCACTGCTGGGTCCCCACTGGGCTCACTGCATTTAATATGCTTGATTTATGTGGTGTTGTATTGTATTCTTTGTCTCCCTCTATAAATCTAATACAGATGGAAACAAGGAAGGGCCATGGCCCCGTGGCTCAGTTGGTTGGAGGTTCGTCCCAAACACTGAAAGGTTGCAGGTTCAATACTCCATCAGGGCACATACTTAGGTTGTGAGTTTGCTGCCTGATTAGGGATTGGGAGGCAACCCATCAATGCTTCTCTTTTTCTCTCTCTCTCTCTCCCTTCCTCTTTCTCTAATATCAATAAACATATCCTCTGGTGAGGATTTAAAAAAAGTTAGATATTTAAAAAAAAGAAAAGAAGAGGAAAGTAGAGTTCATTCTAAAAGTTGTCCTTTTGTTTGTTCAAAAGCTTTAACTAGTAACCATAGCCATTACTAACTTATCAGATGCTTGGGATATTATCTCTACCAGAGGCCCGGTGCACAAAAATTCATGCACTGGGGGGAGGGGGGGGAGGCGGGGGGAATCCCTCAGCCTGGCCTGCGCCCTCTCCCAGTCCGGGAGCCCTCAGGGGATGTCCTCTGCGGGAGGTGACCAGTGGGCCAATCGCCACTACTAGTGGCCTCCCTCTGCGGGAGGTGACTGGTAGGTGGATTGGGGGATGGCACTGGCTGGCGAGTGGCCGGCCCCACCCCCCATCACCTAGCTGCCACTGGTCACCACCGCCCCCTGATTGCCATCCCTCCCTCTGCCTGTTGGCACCTACCTTGGCTGGCTTGGCACCGCCTGCTCACCGGCCCCGCCCCCTGCCGTTTGGTCAATTTGCATATTAGGCTTTTATTATATAGGATAGTTTCCATTTCTCCCAACATACAGTGGAGGAAATGGAAACCTTGTCAGTAAATTGTCCGGAAACCTACTAAGAAGTGGTGCAGGCAGCATTCAGTGTGAGTGTTCTGTCTCTACTGCTCACAGCCTGACCTCCTCCTCGGGGTCTAAGCCACGGATGTGACAGCCAGCCTCGGCTTGGGCAGATGGAAGAAATTTGAAGGAGGTCAAAGGACAGACATTTATTCATCCCAGTGGGATTTGGCTTTAGGTAGCAGAAACTCTCCTACATTCACTTACCCAATGAAAGGGCAACTTGCTAAAGAATGTGCTGTATATTTTTTTTAACTTTTTTTTTTGTTAATCCTCATTTAGGATATTTTTCCATTGATTTTTAGCGAGAGTGGAAGAGAGAAGGAAAGTCAGAGAGAAAGATTGACATGAGAGAAACACACCAATTGGTTGCCTCCTGCACAAACCCAGACCAGAGCCTGGGCCAGGAAGGAGCCTGCAACCAAGGTACGTGCCCTTGACGGAACCAAACCCGTTACCCTTTGGTTCACAGGCCGATGCTCTATCCACTGAGCAACACCAGCTAGAGCCAGAATGTGCCGTATTTTAAGGAAGACCTGAGCAAACAAGTCCCAGGCATTGTGGCAGCTCCATTCCCAGCTGCCTTTCTTTCTTTTTTTTGTCCCAATTATGCTGCTTTTCTCCTAAATCTCTCTGTTTTATTGACCTTTGGTTCAGTCTCGAGAGAAATGTTGTGTCCAGCAGTGACTGGCAACCAGAGAGTCAGAGGTCTGCCCTTGGTGCTGTCATGGGCCAGGGCACGGGGCACACTGCATGCCCATCACCATGATGTTAACTCCCTGTCAGGTCATTCTCACAGGCGACACATGGGACACTGAGAAGAAGACTCTCCCGAGAGTCCGTGTCCGTGACGCGAAATCCTGGCCTCCTTTCCTTTTGTGCACTTACTGCTGGCTTCAGGGTTGGTGGAGCACCCACAGGGGGCGCTTTCCCAGGGCTCTTCACACAGGCTGGAGGCCGCTAATGGGACAACCTTGCTAGCCAGGAAGTTTCCTCTCTCTTTTCCCAGAAGTGGCGATTTTGTTGAGATCAGAAGAGTAAAGGGTCACGAGGCAACTAGGAAAGAGAATGGACCCTCTGGCAGTGGCCATGAGGACCAACGAGAGCCAGGGTACAGTAGATTGTCACGTGACACATTCTCACAACTTGCGGGGTCCGTTCACAGGCACCCACACCGCAGTCACCACTTCAACTCGTATGTGGCTGTTTCATTCCTGCCGAGCGCCCCCTTCTTGCTTTGGTGAAGCTCCGTGTCTGGTTCTGCTCCCCCGGGCACACCACCCTCCAAACTCAGCCCAGAACCCAACAGAGGAGGCTGCAGACACAGGCTGCTCCAAACCTACAGGGTCATTTCCATCCTTGTGTTTTTCTTCAGTAATTTTACCATCTGTGGGGGAAGTGAGGACATGTCCCCCCTTTCTTCATTTAGCACTGAGATCAGAAAGGAGGTGGGTAGACAGCTGTTCACCAACGTGGGTGTTAGGCACCCGTGTGTACATGTGTGGTGGGGTGGCCGGAAGGTGCTGCCAACACATGCTCCATGGTTGGTTCACTTTTCAAAATACTCACCTGAGGATATGTTTTCATTGATTTATTTATTTATTTTTATTATTTTGCAAGAGGAAGGGAGAGAGAGAGAGAGAGAGGGATTGAGTTGTTGTTCCACTTACCGATGCATTCATTGGTTGAGTCTCATATGTGCCCTGACCAGGTATCAAACCCACAAACTTGATGTATTGGGATGATGTTTTAACCAACTGTGCTACCCAGCCAGGATGAGGTATTTATTTTAAAATTTCCTTTATTCTTCCTTCTCTCCCCCCCCTCCCCTTTATTTCAGTTTCAGTTGGATTCTGGAAGAAGAGGCTTAAAAAGATGTTTCTTTGGTCTGCTGTCTTAACCTAGATGTCTAACTTTCAATTCATTAAGAACTAAAGCTTGGCTGGTGTGGCTCAGTGGTTGAGCGTCAACCTATGAACCAGGAGGTCACAGTTTGATTCCCAGTCAGGGCACATGCCCAGTTTGCGGGCTCGATCCCTTGGGGGGGGGCATACAGGAAGCAGCTGATCAATGTTTTTTTTTCTTAAATCGATGTTTCTATCTATCTCTCTCCCTGCCTCTTTCTAAAATCAATAAAAATATATATGTTTTTAAAAAGAACTAAAAATACGCATTGCAAAGACTTTTATTTTTATTTTTTGGAGGGGGCACCCAGATTTGCAAAGATTTTAAAAAAATAAATATTAAGTCAGTCAAGAAATCTGAATTGATAAGACTACTCCTAATACATTTTAAAGGAAAAGTGTTGAAAGAGTTTGATATATAAATCTTTGTCTAACAATGTAAATTGTTTTGAAACAAAAGCAGAATGTCCTGGTGGATCATGGTTTAGGCCAATATTTCTCCCCTTTCAGCAGTGGGTCCCTCCCAGGTTAAATTTTGTGTCAGACATTTACATGTGGTACACAAGGTGCAAAACCTAACAAGATGTCCTATGGGCTTTTGGTTTCTGTTAATCCTCACTGGAGGATATTTTTTCCGTTGATTTTAGAGAGAGTGGAAGGTAGAGAGGAGGGGGAGAAAGGAGAGCGAGAAACATTGATGTGAAAGAGCCACATCAATTGGTTGCCCCCACATGAGCCCCAACCTGGGCAGGGAATCTGAAATCCAGGTGCGTGCCCTTGGTGGAAGTGAACCCGAGACCCTTCAGTTAGCAGGCAGTGCTCTAACCACTGAGCAGCTGGCCAGGCCAGATGTCCTGTAGTTTTCTCACCCTTCAGTCCCACGTTTTTAGGTTAAGTGCTTGTTCAGAATGTCTCTCGGGTTAACGTCTTATGGAGGGTGACATGTCTGTGGCAAGCTGGAAAGTTCTTTATTCCATGGGACTGAGGAGTTTCTCGGCCCTGGAGGGAGAGCCGACTGGTTGCCCCTTCTCCCTTTTTCCCTGGTTTTATTCAGGTAAAAAGCAAACCACTCCCAGCTTCAAGGGGTGGACCAGAGGTGACCCTAGCCAATCCCTGTAAGCTGTGCTCCTAGCCGGCGCTTGGCTCAGGGGTGTTTGCCAACGGAACGTCAGGAAGGGTCAGATGCAGAGTTTATAAGCAAGATTGTTCTCCCCGATTCAGAGACAGAAACCAGAGCAAGTTCGCCATCCCTTCCTTCCTTGGACTTTGCCCTGCGAAGACATGAAGTTTGAAGTCACACTGGCCACCTTGTCCTGAGGTGGGAGCCAGGAGGCCTGTGGAGAGCAGAGAATCCTCAAACAGTGAAGCTGAGAACTGGAACCAGCCCTGGTACTGCTCGTCTGGACTTCGTACGCCTCTCAGCCGAACGTGCTTTGACTGAAGACACTTGGACCAGTTATTCTACTTGAAGCCCAAAGCGGTTTAACTGGCAAAAGTGATCACATGCAGTGCTTCGTGGTCCCTTAGTGATGAGAGAGGCTAATTGCTTGGTTTAAACCCGTTTCATCAACTGCACACTGGGGTTAACACCTGCCGTTTTTAAAAATGAGAATTAAATGAGATATTACATTAAATGAGATAAATTGTTTTTCTCAGCTCCTCACACAAGATAAATAGTAGTTAACCTTATTTTAAATGCTCCATAAAAATCTGTGAAACAGTGAACGTAAGTGTGCAACCGTTTTTAATACATGCGTAAATGAGGACTAGACGAGTGAGTGTCAGCTTCTCTAATGACTATTGGTTTCTCTGAGTCGTTAGGAGGAGTGGTGGCATGGTATCAAACAGATTCTGTGAGAAACTTAATAGCTGTTGCTCCCCCTGGAGAACTTAGGACAGTCTGATAAGTGGCAAAATCTGCAATGTCCCCCGTGGAACATCGCGTCACACGGCTGACGGCTGCTAACAGCCCATTGCCTCATGGGAATGGTCCCTGAATTGCATTAAGAACAGACTTTGTCTCTTAGCCTATTTGGGGTTTTATTTGAGAATCTCACAGGGTAATGTAGCGTCAAAGCTCAATTTCTATAATGCACTCAGCATTGTGCCACCACAGAACTCATTAAGCAAATGGGCCACGCCAGCGCTGCTGCAGAACAGGGTGTTCCTGCGTGTTCCGTCCCCGAGCCAGGGGCGTGCTCTGGGCTCCACCTGCATTCCTCAGCGTCGGCCCTAATCTTATCACAGCAGCGTGCATTTTAAAAAGAAATACCGTGCAGAAACGCAAAAGGTAATGTTTTCTTTTGCTCACAGGAAACATGCATTGTGTTCCTCACTGAGAAGTGCTCTGGCTCACACGATTCCTGACGTCACATGGGACTCCAGGCCGGCTCTTGGTTTGGGCTTTTTGGAAGGCTGATGGCAAGCTCTGCAGAAATCACCACGGAGCCAGCAAGAGCCCAACAGCACCCAAGTTAGACAGGAAATGGCTTAAACGACTAAACTTGTGTAAAGTCCTCTAGAAAGAAATTAGTGATTTATGGCTAAATATTTTATGAGCTTAAAGGCTGGATCGGAGAGATATGGTTTTGGAAAGCGAAAGACCTCAAAGAATTCATGCCATCGTTTCTCCTCTGGATATGGGCACGTGTCTGTGGAGGGGGCAAAGCTTCCTTATCTTGTGTTTGAACGGAAATGGCCTTGCTGAGTCTCCACCCAGCCCCATCAGTGGAGGCACAGCCATGGTCTGACAGGGCCAAGTCCTGCACCAGGATGGACGGAGGGGACAGTGGGCTGATGCAGGGGAATCTGACTGCACTGAGGACGCCTTCAGCTGCAGTCACAGGAGAGCTCATACTGCAGGGTGAGAGGATGTTCAGCCAGAGAGTTCCTGAATTAGGGACACAGACAGTGTCCAGATAGAGGTGGAAACCGGCCAGCAGGGCCACACGATGGACAAGTGAGGTCACAACCATCCTCGGGGTGGCTGTGAGGCTCGCGGGAAGCTATGCACAGACACCGTGGAGCCGGTAGGAGGGGCCCCGCCACCGGGGATCTGCGCAGTGGGAAGCTCTTCCCCAGAGGCAGTTCAGATGGTCTCAGACCAGCGGTTCTCCACCTTCCTCATGCTGCGGCCCTTTAATACAGCTCCTCATGGTGTGGTGACCCCAACCATAAAATTATTTTTGTTGCTACTGTTATGAATCGTAATGTAAATATCTGATATGCAGGATGTATTTTCATTGTTACAAATTGAACATAAAGCATAGTGATTAATTACAAAAACAATATGTAATTATATATGTGTTTTCCGATGGTCTTAGGCGACCCCTGTGAAAGGGTCGTTCGACCCCCAAAGGGGTCGCAACCCACAGTTTGAGAACCGCTGTCTTAGACTCTCCTCCAAACCAGGCACCTAGACGTGAGCAAGTCAGCATCCAGCTCAGACGTTCACGCTTTCCTGCTGTTTGTTTTTATAACAAGGCAGAGTGGGTGGAGGAATTTCTGACATCTTAAGAGAGTTGCCTTGCATTTCACAAGTATTGAGGCTCCTTAAAACACAGTAGAAAATGTTCAGCGAAGTTGAAAACAATACTGCTGGTCGTTAGAATCAGAGCTCATCGCCGAACAGTGCGACGTGTCTGAGATTCTGAGATTGCGGAGGTTACCGGGGCTTGGTTGGCCTCGGTACTACCCGCCCCTCCCTGCACTACCTCTTGCCAGCTCTCTAGTGCGCCCTTCCACATTCCCAGCGAGGATGGGCTGTGTCTCCCTGAGGAAAGTGGAGGGTGTTGAAGGACATGGCCGAGCTGTGTGTTAGTTTCAGATGCTGAAGGAGTTCACGTCAGAACCCAGGAAAGCAGGACGAAAAGAAACCATGGCGGGCGGAGGGAGGTCTGAGCCATCTGGAGACTCAGCCACGGCATTAGCGGCCCGGCAGGGGGCTCAGGCTGGGCGCCAGCCCGGGCACAGGAAGGACGTGGCTTCAGGCCCCGGGCCGCGTGTACCCAAGGACTTTTAAAAAAGAAGGTAAATAGCGTAAGACACGGGCGGAGGCTTTTCTGGCCCCTAACTCAGTTGTAGAACATTTTCCTGAAACCTACTTAGAAGGGAAGTTCTTAGGGTTCATTGTAATGTATTTATTTTTCTTATTTGGGAATGACTGTTTCCCCAACTTGTTTTAGTGGTGAAAATGATTTCCAAATGCTTGCATTTTTGTTTTTTTAAAAGATTTTTTAAATTAATTTTTAGAGAGAGAGAAAAGGAGAAGGAGAGAGAAACTTCCATCTGCTGCCTCCTGCATGCCCCCTACTGGGGATGGAGCCCGAAACCCAGCCAGTGCCCTGACTGGGAGTCCAACCAGCAACCTTTTGGTGCACAGGGTGATGCTCACCCAGTGAGACACGGGTCAGGGCCGCTTGCATTTCTTTCTTTTCTTTTTTGTTTTTGTTTTGTCAATCCTCACCAAGGATATTTTCCATTGATTTTTAGAGAGTGGAAGGGAGAGGGAGAGACAGAGAGGAATAAACATCGATATGAGAGACACATTAATTGGTTGCCTCCCACATGCGCCCCAACCAGGGTGGGGGATCCAGCCTGCACCCCAGGTACATGCCCTTGACCGGAAACAAACCTGAGACCTTTCCGTCTGCAGGCTGATGCTCTGTCCACTGAGCCAAACTGGCCAGGGCGCCTGCATTTCCTTGGAAAGTTATCCCTCTGATGGCGAAGGTGAAATACCAGCATGGCCCGAGGTTTTGTGTGGGTTGGTCCAACCGCACAGAAGCCAGCCTTTCAAGCTGAGGCAGCTGACCGGAAGCTCCGGCTCCTGCACATGGTGGGCAGGACCGAGGTGGTGGCTGGCCCTCCTGCTGCCCCGGAGGCGCCTTTCTCCCGCCCTGGCGGCTCTGCAGCTTCCCTCCCTCAGGCCCTCAGGCTCCTGCTGGCTCTCCTGGCTCGGTCCCTGCACTCCTAACCTCCAGCCCACGGATGCGTCCTGCAGGCCAGCTCACTGGGCACAGAACAGTGGCGGCGAGCCCTCCTGATGCAGAGCCCGCGGCCAGGATGGAGGTCACGGGGTGGAGGACAGCAGGGCCTGGGCACGGCGGGCGGGCAGGAACGGGCTGCTGTCTGCGACGCTCACGCTCAGGGCCTGTGTTCTCTGCGGCCTCGCTCCTGGCTCCTCTCCGTAGTAACGGCACACAGTAGGCGTAGCCGGTGAAGGACAGAAACCCAGCTGGACGCGCGGAGGCGGCGGCTTCCTCAGGGCCTCGCAGCTGCTCTCCTCTTCCCCGCTCCCCCCTCGCTCCAAACCAGCCTCCATGGGTCCTGCCACTTCCCCAGAGCAGAGCCCCTTCACCCACTGAGGGCCCTCTCCCTTCGCCTGCACGTTGCATAACAGAAACTTCGGAACTAGCCTCTCTCCAGACTCACTTTGTCAACTTCTTCAGATTTCACAACTTCAGCTGTGCTGGACCCGTGAGCCGGGCAGCCCCCTCCGCCTTGCAGGGCTGCACCTGAGGAGGCCCTCACTGCCCCAGGGCGAGCTCTCTGGTACAGAATGTTCCTGCAGAGGCAGGACTTACCTCCCCTTCCCCTGGGAAGTGCCCCTGCCGACCAGGCGGGTGTGGATTGACCCTCCCTAGAGCTTCCATGCCTCCCGCACAGGCACAGGCACCAGGCGGGCCAGCCTGCTGCCATCGAAGCCACTGCCCACTCGGCTGCATCTCCGTCTGAGGGAGGACTTCCCTTTCCCTGTGGACTTTTGCCTTCCCGGCACCGCAGGCTCTCACTAAAGTGTGGAAACTATTCACTGACTTAAAAAGGGAAACACAGGGAAACCTTGATCACTGTGAGCTGCGGGAGTCTGGAGGCTGAGGACAGGCCCCCGTAAGAGCCCGTGCAGCCGGGCTGGCTGGTCGCCTGACTCCCACGCGGCCCTGACGACTGCCCTCCCTGCCCCGGCCGTCCAGGGCAGACCTGAGAACTGCACTGAGAGGAGGGAGACCGAGGCTCTCCGGAGCCAGCTGTCCGAGTCCCCAGCCGGGCAGGAGCGCCGCCAGCCCTGCGGTTCCGGCCCTGCCTGACTTCCACCCTCGTCACCTGGCACCTGCCCTCCTTGAGTTTTGAGCAGCCCTTCAGCCTCACTCTGCGTGTCTGGCGCCAGCGTCTTCCACTTGAAGACAAGAGTCTAACCGAAGTGCCACTTACCAGGAGCGGGCGGTGTGCGAGCCCCTGGCCGGTCCCGGCTGCGGCTAACGATGCTTGTAGACTCACACAGGGAAGGCCTCTGTATACAGGCTGGACAGCGCCCGAAGGCGTCGATTGAGCAGAGAAGCGGTAGACAGATACACAGTAACTTTCCTTTTATATATATTTTATTGAATTCTGAGAGGAACGGACAGGGAGAGACAGAAACATCAACGATGAGAGAGAATCATTGATTGGCTGCCTCCTGCACACCCCCTACTGGGGATGGAGCCCACAGCCTGGGCATGTGCCCTTGACTGGAATCGAACTCTGACCTTCTGGTTCATAGGTCGACGCTCAACCACTGAGCCCCACCAGCCGGGCAGTAATCTTTTCTACAAACCATATCAACACAGTTAAGTCAAGTTTTCTTTTCCTTTTCTTTTTTTTTTTATTAATTAAATCTTTATTGTTCAGATTATTACATTTGTTCCTCTTTTTTCCCTCCATAACTCCCCCCACCCGGTTCTCACCCGACCCTTCTCCCTCACTCCCCACCCACTGTCCTCATCCATAGGTGCACGATTTTTGTCCAGTCTCTTCCCACATCCCCCTCACCCCTTCCCCCCAAGAATAGTCAGTCCACTCCCTTTCTATGCCCCTGATTCTATTATAATCACCAGTTCATCCTGTTCATCAGATTATTTATTCACTTGATTCTTAGATTCACTTGTTGATAGATGTGTATTTGTTGTTCATAATTTGTATCTTTACCTTTTTCTTCTTCTTCCTCTTCTTAAAGGATACCTTTCAGCATTTCATATAATACTGATTTAGTGGTGATGAACTCCTTTAGCTTTTTCTTACCTGTGAAGCTCTTTATCTGACCTTCAATTCTAAATGATAGCTTTGCTGGATAAAGTAATCTTGGTTGTAGGTTCTTGGCATTCATCACTTTGAATATTTTTTGCCACTCCCTTCTGGCCTGCAAAGTTTCTGTTGAGAAATCAGCTGACAGTGGTATGGGTACTCCCTTGTAGGTAACTGACTTTCTTTCTCTTGCTGCTTTTAAGATTCTCTCTTTGTCTTTTGCTCTTGGCATTTTAATGATGATGTGTCTTGGTGTGGTCCTCTTTGGATTCTTCTTGTTTCGGGTTCTCTGCACTTCCTGGACTTGGAAGTCTATTTCTTCCACCAGGTAGGGGAAGTTTTCTGTCATTATTTCTTCAAATAGGTTTTCAATATCTTGCTCTCTCTCTTTTTCTGGCACCCCTATAATTCTGATGTTGGTACGCTTGAAGCTGTCCCAGAGGCTCCTTACACTATCTTTGTATTTTTGGATTCTTTTTTCATTTTGCTTTTCTGGTTAGGTGTTTTTTTGCTTCTTCATATTTCAAATCGTTGACTTGATTCTTGCGATCTTCTAGTCTGCTGTTGGGAGTCTGTATAATATTCTTTATTTCAGTCAGTGTATGCTTAATTTCTAGTTGGTCCTTTATCACAACCTCGAGGGTCTCATTAGATTTCTTGTACCTCTCATTAAGTTTATCGGCAGTTTCTAGAAAATTCTTGAAAAACCTTAAAAGTGTGGTTTTGAACTCTATATCCAGTCGTTTGCTTTCCTCCATTTCTGTCATTTGTGTCCTTTTTCTTTGTCTCCACATTTTTTATGCTTCCCTATATTGATAGAGTGGCTTTGTGTGCTAAGTGTCCTCTAGGGCCCAGTGGTTCAGCCTCCCCAATTACCTGAGGAGGACACTCTTGGTGTACCCCCTTGTGGGCTTTGTGCACAGTCTTGTTGTAGTTAAGCCTTGATTGTTGTAGGTATCACTGGGAGGAATTGACCTCCAGGCCAATTGGCTGTGAGAATCAGCTGTGTCTGCAGTGGGAGAACTTCTGTGCTGGAGACAGCCCTCCGGGGCAAGACTTGCTTCAATGGGGCTTTGGTGCTCACTGAGCCTGCCCCCTGAGTGTGTCCTTTATGGTTCCATGGAGCTGCAAACTGGATGGTCCCACTCTGACCTCTGGGTACACTGGCTCCTGGATCTCTAGGGAGTGCTAATCTAGCCTCTGCCTGAGGCTATCCAGCAAAAGCCTCCCTGTTAGGCTTGGGCGGGGCGGGTCCCACGGGATCAACAGGGCGGGGCTAGCAGTTATGGCTGCTCTCAGTCCTGCTCTCAGAGGCCCTGCTTCTCAGTGTCCCGGCAATCGCTGCAAGCACCTCCGAGAGAAAGCTGCCCTGGAGTTCCAACTGATGCCAGACAGTCCCGCTTCTCCCGCATGAGTCTGGGTCCCCAGAGACTCGCCCAGAACTGGAGCTCAGAGCCTGAGACTCCCTCCCGATTGAAAACAACAACCGCACCCTCAGCCGCCAGCCTGCTCTGTGTGCGCCTCTGTACCTTAGTATTTTACTTCCGTACTGCGCCTCCTCTGAGTCTTGGTATGCTTTTCTCTTTCCTCCTAGTTGTAGAATTTCCACTCAGCCAGCCTTCATGTGGTTCTGGATGATGCCCGGTCCCGTCTTATAGTTGTATTTTTGAAGTGGTTGTGCGAGGCAGCAAACTCCGGTGTTTACTTATGCCGCCATCGTTTTCTTTTTAGGTGCCCTATTTTCATAAAAAGGACGTATTTTTCCCTGTAAGAAAATGACTTTCACTTTAAGTTTAACGTGCCATGTCCAGCTAGCAAAGGGTTTGGCTTAAATTCTTTCCAGAGCGGAGGTCCGTGCCCTCAGTGCCAAGGAGAACGAGGCGGGTGGAGTACCTGCCGCCCGTCCCGGCAGCTCCAGAGCAGCTCTCCTCATCGGCGGACGCCGCTGTGGCCCGCCCCCCCCCCCCCGCCCAACCCTCCACCCGAGGCTGAGAGCTGTGTGGCCTTGGGTGAACATCGCCTTGTATGGAGGGAAACCCAGAGCAGCACTTATCCAGCCGGAGCAGAAGGGAGCGTGCCGCCGCCTTGCTGACTCCCAGCTGGGAGCAGGCCAGGGAAGAGACCCTGCCCGCTCGCTGGGCTCTCAGGAGTCAGAGGCGTGGTTTGTTCCCACAGCAGCGCGGCCACGGCACCTCCACCACCCCAGGCCCCCAAGGAGCGTCATTTCAAACGGATTGGAGGACTTAGCGAGGGCTGACTTGGCTCCAGCACCTCCTGTTGCCCAGAACACTAACACGGTCAACGTCTTCCATACCCAGCAACCCAACAACCTCAGCTCTGGGGAAACAGGAGATAAAGCCTTGAGGGCCCACTGAGTCCAAGCGCAGCTGCCCACACGGCGCCAACAGGCTGTGTCCTCACCACAGCCAAGTCCACCCTCAGGACCGGTCACTTTCATGGCTCCCAGGGGGTGAGCAACAAGCAGACTCAATAGAAGGAGCTGGGGAACAGTCATCAAAATAACTTCTAACTCACCGGCAGTGAGAAGAGGGGGGATGACAGAGTGCCACCAGGAAGCCACCAACACAGACCTGGCTGCAGTCTTTTCAAAGACCGGCACCTGGGCTCACTCAGCCTGGCCCCATGGCAAGGCAGTGCTACTGTTATTTCCATCTTTTTTGTGCCTTTTCTATTCTGAAATGGTAATGAAAGATACTGCCTAACTTAGTGCTTATAGAAAGGCAGCTATAAATGTAACCCCACAACTATTCACTGTGCGCTCACACACGGCACCCAAAGGAGGGCTGTGGGCGGCTGCTGGCACTTGGGTGGCTGCTGGGGGGAGGGTCAGGGCACAGAGGCCCGGTGTACCTCCCAGTGCGACTGCTCATGGTTGCCCTCACCGCCCTGTGCAGGGAGGTGCCGCGTCCCTTAGGACTAGGCAGGGTGCCCAGGTCCTGCGGACCCCCTTCCGCTCAGACGTGGCAACCCCACAGGTAACTTTCTAAAAAATAGAAATTATGAAAACAAACATAAAGCAATGGAGGGTGGGTGGAGGGAGGGATCTCCCTCGAGAAGAGTTCTGTCCAACAGAGGCTTCTATTCGGGAAGGGATCCATCTGACTTCCTGCTGGGGTTTATTGTAAGACGGAGCTGAGTGTGGTGGGAGGAGACCCAATACACAGGGATGAGGCCCAGGAAACTGAGGGGAGGCGGGGCTTCGGGCTGAGACCCGCTGCAGAGAGACAGGAGGCTGAGGGATTTGGAGAGGAAGGGGTGGGAGTCAGAGCGGTGCAGGCTTTGGTGAGGGAGGCCTTGGGGAGGGAGGCCTTGGGTTGGAAACAGAGACATGACCATACAAGACAGACCAGACTGTGGGAAACTGATATAGGGTTAAGCCTCAGACTGACCTGCTGGCAAAGTCACAAACAAGTCTTAGCTTAGAGGGCACAGTCCTCTTAGCATAATTAGGCTTGACCTTATAACACTCCCTAGATCTTATCTGAGAAGCTAAGGGGCTGAGGAAGTGCAGGAAGTATAACCATGGTGTAAACAAGTGAAACTCCCAAGAACAGTGTAAACAAGTGAAACTCACAAGAACTGTGTAACTATGGTAACCACTACCTTGTTTACGGCTCACTGTAAAAAGCTTGGTGAGGCCTGAGCACAGTGGAAGTCCTTCCTCTTGAGTTGGACTTGCCGCCTGGCCCCCCAATATTCCCAAATTATCTAGTGTCTTTTCTATTTCATTTGTGTGCGGCTCCTCTTCCAGACCCAAACCGTGAACCACGCAGGACGTGGAGGGAAACACTTACGACATCTGGCGCCCAATGTGGGGCTCTGGAAGTGAAGGCAAAGTGAGGAACAAAGAATTCACTGTAAAGGTAGGAAAGTTCACCGTAAAGGTGAGGGGTTATTTCACCACACACAAATGCCCACAGTCAGCTACAGTGGTCCGGAGCTGTAGGCGGTGTGGGAACGTTTTCTCAACCAGGCTAATGGGGCAGGATTCGGCTTTAAAAAAGTAGATTGGGCTTTTTTTAAAAAAGTAAGAAACTTTATTATAGACTTTTGAGTTGCACGTTTAAGGAGTTAAAAGTTTCAGAAGGTAATCTCTTATAGTTTTTGCATGTTGTTACAGAACATAACTTTTGGTTTCTCGAAAAAAGTTACATTAGATCTTAAAAAGTTTGCCAAAAAGTTAGAACTTGAAAAAAGGTCAGCAGCAGGGAAAAACTTGCCTCCAAAAACTGTTTTTCCTTGTGAAACACAGTATTTAATTTGCTAGAGCCTTTAAGAGAGGCCAAGGAGGATAAATCTCCTCCCCTTACACCCTCCGCTCCTAAAGAGGAGCAGAAAGAAAAGAAAAAAATGGGAGGAATGGTCTTCATGGCTCCCTCCACCTCCGTGTCCTAATCCTGAAATGTTTAATTCTCCGTTAATAGAATCACCTGTGCTAAAAGGCCAAATTATAAAGAAATTGGAATATTAAAAGGTACTTTTTTAAATCAGGCTGAAAGAAAAAAGAGTGCCATGGTCATCTTAATGTGGTTTCTTGTTCAAATTAAAATCTTAATTTGTATCTGGAATCTAAAATCTGTAATAAGAAATGAAACCCTGCTGCTGAGTCCGCCTCTGGTGTGGAGAGATTCAAAGGTGGCAGGAGAGGGCAGAGCTATAAGCTCTCCCGAAATGAGATTACTTAATGTATTGTTTAAAAATTACCGGAGAACATGTCGGGAAGTGCAAAGTTTGGCCAAGATAACCTTGGGTGCTAGCCATAACTTTGGAAAGCGAAAAAGGAAAAAATTTTAAATGTCTTTTTCTATTAAGCATGACTTTGAGAAAAATATGCCATCTGAGTCATTTGCTGAAACTTCCCCCAAAGCAGGATGTGGGGAAAGCGAAGAAGGGAGCACATGGCGATCCAATATGGATGCCTCCTCCCCAAGTATTCTAATTTAAAGTGCATCTCATAATTGAAAAGTTTTACAAAATTTAAAAATGCGCCTGGGATTTCTGTGCACGTGTAAAGAGAGAAACTGGCTTGGAACTAACGCGCGCATCATCCGATTTTGGACATTTAGATAGAGTTTTGAGCTGAAATCTCTTTCCAAATGTACAGAATAAAACCCAAGACTGATTATTTCCTAAGAAAAATGGCAAATTTTACCCAAAGGAAAAAAGATGCTGGCTAGATTCTAGCAACAAGATTGGTATATTTCCATAATAAAGAACAGTTTTTAAATGCTAATGAAGGGTGTTAAAAAGTTAACTTCAAGGCCGAAAAGGAAATTCAGTAAAATTGTCTCTGTTATAAAAATTTGCTAAAGAGTATGCCTTAAAATAATTTGGATTTGAATCTTAAGAATTATTGAACTATATTAATTATAAAAATCTAAGTAGCCTGGTAAAGGATGGCTATGCTCTTTAATTAAGGCTGGCTTCCCAAGGCAATTTCTAATGGAGGAAGGGCTAGGCTCCCTTCCCCCAACAGAACAAGCAGGTAGACCAAAAATTTCCTTCCAGTGGCAACTTCTAAAGACAGGCTTGCTTCCCAGTTTCCCATCCTTGGGAACAATGGCAGCCTAGGGCTTTGGGAGTTTGCTAAATTGCTAAATCTGCCTCATGAAAAATCTAGAGGACAGAATTAAATCTGTTGGTTGATTATATCTTGCATTTTTTGAAGTTTATTCTTAAAAATGTTATTGATTGAGAAATGCTAAGTATTTGACTTGCCAGCTAAGAGTTTAAAGTTCTGGTTAAGTAAATTGGGAGAAATCATATAATGATAGTAAAATTTCAACATTTGTCTAATCGAAAAAAGAGGGTAAATTCTGTGATCCCAATCAAAATTTTTATATACAAAGATCAGTTTTAATTTAATTGATATCTCTTAATAATTATAAAAGGTATATAATCTTTAAATCATATATACACATATATATTTGATGGTCTTTCAAGTTGGATTTCAAAACTATAACCAAGGAATGACTTTGGGACATTTCATGGGCCCTGAAATGTTTTCAAAAGTTTATTCTCTCTTCTTAAAGAATTTCTTAATAAAGCCAATCTAATATACTTGAAATCACATGGAAAGATTTATCAAATATAAATTAATAAATATATTTTAAGTTTTTGCCTCTAAGAAAGGTCAAAACAAGTTATTTTGTTTGATATTTCTTAAAATGCAGCAGCAGAATTTTAAGATGTAATTTAAAATAACAAAAGCTCCTCGCCGCTGCATTTTAAATTAGGCTGGCAAGAGGGGCAGGGTTTGCACTCGTGAATCAGACATAAAACTTTACTAAATTTACTAACTTTATTAATAAAAGTACCTACTATAAGAAGCTAGTATCTTTGTAAGCAATTGAATCCTAGTAAAGTAAAATTCTTCTAAAAAAGTTACTGAAGGCTTCCCATGATCCCTCCGTGTATGCGAATAAGCTGAAAGGGAATGCTGTTTAAAAATATTATCTTAAATTTAATAAAAAGGAGAAAATTTTAAAATTTTGAAATATCTTCCACTAATATTATAGGATAATCTAATGATCTGCTGTTAAAATGCCAAATCTGAAAGCACAGTCACCATAAATGTGTAAGGACTTTGACTTGAAATACACGGCCTTGCGGCACTATCAGGCAACAGCCAGGAAGTGACCCTGTAGGTTACTTAGTGTCAAAGAAAAAGATTTCTTTTTACATTGAAGTTTTCCAAGTCTAACCCAGCAGGAGGAGGACGAGCCAGACAACAAACAGCCTGGAGACCACCTGGGGCATGGTAAAGAAGACTGTACAGAGAACGTCATTCTTGCCATGCTAGCAGTAATCATCTGTACGGTAATATTACCTAGGGCAAATGTGGAAGTATTTCAGACTTACACTTCTTACCCATCATGGGTAAGAAACCTACATGGGCCGATCCTTCCAGGAAGGCCACAGGTGGGGCAAGGAAGCACATGGACAAGGTATTATTACACAGTTGTTGCCACCCAGCTTCCTTGTTGTATGACTCTAAATCAAGCCACTTCTCCTTGTGTGTAAAATTAAAGAGAAGTTTTTGGCCAGTGTGGACCCCAAAGAACGGGCAAGAAATGGCTCAAGTACATATATTATCTCTACTTGCTCCGGGGAAAGGTGCAGAAAATATAAGTATGCTAAGGCACCCCCCCCACCACCACCACTAAGCCTTTATGTAAATGGTCTTATGTATTGAATCCCACTGAGGAAGAAGTTAATTGGCAAGATTGTTATAGTAATTATCCTACCACCAGCAAACTTAATAATTTTTTTTTTTTTATAGACTGAAGCCCTTATGGTTCTCTGTAGAGTAACAACCGCACCCCTAAATGGAAAGGGAATGCATCCTATCTATATGTTGGAGAAAATCACTCCATCTCATGGAGGAGACTTTGTTGGGCCTCAATTTCAACATGACAACTGGCCTCTACAAAGTACACAGTGGAAATTAGTTGCTGCACTTGCACCTATAAAATGGTATAGTTTCAATTATAGCTCAAATAGTTCCATTTTTGCTTTACGAAGAACTCTCAATAAGACAGTGTTTTCTACTGCCTGTGTGTTTGATCCGTCTGTGCTCCTATCAGGCCCCATTCAGGTGCATCTTAATGTTACAAGCCATCTGTATGAGGTGTCATGCACAGCTTGTACATTATCCCATTGTGTCAATTCTACTGTTAAAAAGAACTCCCTCATGATTTTAAAACAATCAGCTTTTGCTTGGGTTCCAACTAACTTAACTGAACCATGGGAATCTCATCAAACCTACGAACTATTGCATGATCTAGTAAAATATCTTAAAAAGACAAAAATTTCTTGGAATGTTAATTGCAGGAATCTTTGCCCTCGTAACGTTACTTCTGTGGGCATTGTTGTTTCATCTATGGTACAGACTGTTCAGACCTCTCATTTCGTACAACAGGTCAAGGAAAATGTAACTAAGAGCTTCTCTATACAAAAAGAAATTAACAGTCAGTTTAAAATTGAATTGCCATGGCCTAGAAAAAAGAATATCCTTACATGATATTGCTCTACAATGTCATTATTGTACATTTATCCCAAACAAGCTTACAAATTAATTCTTTGAATGTTTGGCACTAATTTAATTAAGGACATGAAATGATTTAATCCCTTCCATGGTGTGGAAGGCCTCCTTGAGAAGGCACTTGAACATTCTGTACTGACCTCTCTTGCTTTTTTTGCCAAGAGGGTCCCTCTTCTCACAATTCAATTGCCTACAGCTGTTGCCTGAGCTCTGTTCATGCTGAGGTTGAAGCCTCGTGGTGGCTGGTGCCATGGATCTGTCTCTCGCCCAATGAAGAAACCTGGGTTCCCCAAGATCTGTGATTCAATGCCGGGGCCCCACCAGCAGGCAAGGGGATCCCAAGGCAGTTGCTGGGCATGGAGGCCACAGGGGCATAGGCTACCAAGGAGACAGAACTGAACCTCACATCACCCTGCTTGGCCCCGGAGGATGGCTGGTTAGTCAAAGACGGGTAAGATTCCTCAGGGAAGGAACAACCTAAGACAGGCACAGTCGCAGAGGGGCCATCAGGAGAGAACTTGGGGGTCAACAGAGGTGGGGCACAGATCCTCACCTCCCCAATTATGCAGGGGCTTGAACACTCGCCCCTTCTGAGGGAGGTCTCCTGCCCCCATGGCTGCTGCACTTCCCACGCCCAGCTCAGATCGGGACTCAGATAACAGAAAGAGACTTGGCCCAGCTGAGATCAGTACCCAGAAAACAGAGACTTGGCTGACAACAGCTACCCTATATCTACAACCAGCCTAACACCAGGAGTGCTCAGGGCCTTCTTAAGGATGCAAAAATAATCCTTTCCATTAATATTTACAGTGTAAACTAAGATTGTTTTTAAAGTATTAAATTTGACAGTAAAATAGCAGTCAGGTTTTCAGATTAAAATTGGCTCAAGAAGTATTAACCAAAATTTTCATTTCATGGAAAAATTGCTTAACATGCAATGAACTTAAAACAGTCATGTTTTTGTGCAAAAAATTAAAATTTAGAGTTATCTAGACTGCATTATAAATTTTCCAAACAGCCTTCTAATAATTAAATTTAAAAAAAGGGGGATAGTGGAAGAATACCATGTAAGGAAAAATATCCTGTAACTAAATTAAATCTAGAAAAAATTTTCATTTGTAATGCTAACAGGAAGACACTCAGGAAAACACACATGGTGTCAAAATAAGCCAAAGGAAAATCATTTGGGCAAATATAAAAAGGACCCCAAGTAAAAACTCCCTTCATTAACCTTCGGTCGAGAATATGTTTGTATATTTTCAGAAAACAACTTCAAGACCACATGGATTGCTGCAACAGAGAGGAATTCTCAGGAATGCTCCAGTCATGAAGACAAAAGGAGAGACAGTTCAGAGATGGAGATGCTGACGATGCTTTGCCATGCTAGCAGTCAGCAGCTGTGCATCACTGCAGGCTGCCCAGGACCAAACCAGAGAGGGTCGGACCTGCATTGCCACCATTTTTCCACCATCCAGAACTGAAATATCATTGCTGACATGTACACATAAGGAATTGTCGGACATTGAAACTTGGACTCAGAACTGTTGGACATTGAAATTGGGACTTAAAACATTTTTTGTTCTTGAAATGTTATGCTTAAATTTCAAAATGTTTTGGGTTATGGATTGGCATTGTTATTGTTTTAATAGCCAGAGTTTTGTTCTTGATGTGTAAGTTATAGTAGCTTAATAATAAAAAAAAAGGGTGAGATGTGGGAAACTGATATAGGGTTAAGCCTCAGACTGACCTGCTGGCAAAGTCACAAACAAGTCCTAGCTTAGAGGGCACAGTCCTCTTAGCATAATTAGGCCTGACCTTATAACACTCCCTAGATCTTATCTGAGAAGCTAAGGGGCTGAGGAAGTGCAGGAAGTATAACCATGGTGTAAACAAGTGAAATTCACAAGAACAGTGTAAACAAGTGAAACTCACAAGAACTGTGTAACTATGGTAACCACTACCTTGTTTACGGCTCACTGTAAAAAGCTTGGTGAGGCCTGAGCACAGTGGAAGTCCTTCCTCTTGAGTTGGACTTGCTCGCCTGGTCCCCCAGTATTCCCAAATTATCTAGTGTCTTTTCTATTTCATTTGTGTGCGGCTCCTCTTCCAGACCCAAACCCTGAACCACCCAGGACGTGGAGGGAAACACTTACGACACCAGACAGTGCCATGCAGGTTGACAGGGAAAGCGACGGGCCTCATTTATGAGAATTAGTTAATCTTCAGCCAACTGTGAGCTGGGAATGAAGCAGAATTATTTTAGTCATCTATCTTTATATGTCAGTGTCCATAGCATATGTTTCATATTTTTGGAAAGCACGTGTGACTTCTTTAAGCAAACACTGTTCTGAACGGATGGAGAAACAAAGGCAGTTAGGAGATGGTCCTTGCTTCCCAGCGTGACAGAGGCCACTGCACCAGTCTCTCAGACCAGTCCCGGAGGAGGTGTGAGCAAACATGGACGGAGCTCCTGCTTTGTGGAGGCTTTGTACTACGCATTTCAACCTATTATTTCATCTGCATCCTACAGCCATCTTAGGATAGATATAATTATCTCACTTTCACAGGAGGGGTAACGGCAAGTTCAGTGACTTGTCAATGTCCACAAAGTTCTGGAAACTGGGGACATGGATTCAAGTCCTGGCTCCCATGTCTTCCCAGAAAGGTTCTTTTGCTCTAACCGATGGCTTCCTTAGAGTCCAAGTGCGTGCATGCTGGACGACCACCACGATTTGAAGGGCTCATCTGTGAGGTCTCGGTCTGCTGAGCCCGCCCAGCACAGGGTCTGACCGGGAGATCGGGCATCAGAGGTAGGCAGGGAAGGACCCCCATGGAGGCAGGTGCCTGCCTGTCATCCAGGAGGTGGAGATGTGGAGAAAACTCACCTCTGAGGTCACTTCACACTGGCTATTTAAGCTATCAAAGCAGACCACGCCTTTGAGGAAGCCCTGAGGACCAGTGGGGCCATAAGCAGGACGTCCAGGGGCCCTGCCTCTGGGGGGCCTTCGCCCGGTCTATGTGGGCGTCTTCCTGAGGTTCATGCGAGGATTGGGACCGTTGGCCTGGCTGTGGCTGGAGCGATGCGTTTGGGAAATGTTGGCAGATGCGTTGTTTGGGAGCCCTGGAGGGAACACCCGGATTCCCCGGTGGGTGGGTTTCCAGCCTTCTTCACGGGAGGGTCTGGGAACTCGAGGTTTCATACGTCTCCATGCGCCCACTGGTGCTTAGTCTGTGCTCCTCAGCCTTCACCTGAGCCTGAGGGCGCTGGGTTGGGACGGCCTCCCTCTCTCCCTGAGTTCCGTGTTTAAGCAAAGAACCTTGTTTGTTTTGAAAAGATGCCTACGTGCTACCTAATACCTACAGCGCCCATGGCGAGTGTGTACTCAGTGTGAACCCCCAACGGTTACTTCAGCCAACCTGAGGCCCTCCTCCTGCAGCTCACGGTACTGTCCACATGTCCTTCTGTGGCTGATGGGACGTGTGGCGTGTGCGTGGGCCTGGTGGACAGACCGACACTGATTTCAGCAATGGCGGGGACTGTGGGTGTCATTTGCAGTTGTTTGAAATGATTTTTATCTCTCTCCTTTTTTCTAAAGAGCATTTATTTTTCCCCCTCTTAACACACTCATTAATTTTCATGGCCCAAATCGAATACTTGGGCTCCTGCTGTTGTCTCCACACCTTGCGCACACTTAGAAGGAGAGGGAACAGACAGCGCGCAGCAGACATCTGTGCCCCTGAGGATGTGACAGATCCCTGCCGAGTCACGTCTTGGCCTTTCCTTCTGTGAAGTAAACTGAGCGAGGAGGTGGTGGGACCGCAGCGTCTCCCACGCCTCAGCTGCCCCGTAAGGAACCCAACCCTGCCCTGCCCGATAGGTGAGCCTGTCGGTGTCTCGGGGCAGGAACCAGAACTCAAGAACAGCCACCACCCACAACCGCCTGGGCTTTTCCAAGTCAGATGGCGCTTAAGCGACAGCCGATGGGACACTTTCCTGGTTTGCTTCCGCCTTTTCTCTAGAAACTCCTCCCCAGCTCCTGTCCGGGAGACCTCTAACCACTTCCTGTTGGAGCTGTCCAACTAGAATAGACTTTTGCTCAAATAAACTCTTAAAAATGCCAAGTGTCTCTCTTAGCGGTTCTATGGTTTAATCACAGAACCCCCTGGGTGGAGGATTTGCCCTCAATCACTAGGCAGACATTTATTCAGTGCTGCTGAGTGCCAGGCCTGTGCCCAGGCTGACACAGCGGTGGTCCGGGAATACAGCTCGGATTTGCAGAGAGAGCGCTCGGTTGGATGGGAAACCAAACTCACCAAGCAAACAAACCTGCTCATGGTTATAAACTCGGTAAGAATTACGAGGCGAAGAGCAGGGTGTCCGACAGAGACCAGCACAAGGTGTCCCCTAAGCCTGGAGGACCTCTGTGAGGAGGTGAGTATGCAAGATAGCTGTGTACAATCCCAAAGGTGGGACAGGTGCCCACTGCCTGCAGAAGGCAATGTGGCGACATCAAAACCTGCAGGGAAGGAGCCAGCCACGTGAAGACCCAGTGGGAAAAGGTCCACGTAAAGCGAGGGCATGGATGGGCGTGGCTCCAAGGAAGCCTGTTCTGTGACTAGAAATCTGAAAGGGGCCAGCAATAGTGGGGTGCCTGCAGGGGACCTGATATGGCCTGGTGCCCAGGAAGTGCCCAGTACATGTTAACTCACTGGATAAAGTGGGCAGTGCTTCTACTCTAATAGTTTGTAAGAGTGAGTTGTCAGAGGCAGGGGTGGGAGACTGCAGCCAGGGGCCGCGGAGGCAGACAGAGTGATGATGTAACCGAGGAAACTGCTGAGGGCAGGTGGGCTGGGTTGTGGCTTCTGCACCCCTTCCATATTTACTAGTACAAGGCCTGTCCACTGATAGCCACACAGCAACTGAGCCCCAAACTCCTGGCCTCAGTGCTGGGAAACAGGGACAGGAGCACTCAGAGTGGTGCCCTGCGTATGGCATGTGTCCCTCTGTGCATGGTGTGCGTCCCTCACAGCTGTGCTCAGGACCAGGAAGCGGACGCTCCCATTTGATGGAGTGAAAATGGTTCAAAATGAATGAGATGAATCCAACAAGGAGAATTTTATTTCCTCCTGAAATGAACACAAAACAGAGGTGTCTGTATCCTTCCCGTGTGTCTTACCTGTGGCTTCTGATGTGACTGACAGTATCTCTTCAGTGGTAAGACGGTAAGAGCTATCTATACTAATAAGAGAGGAATATGCAAATTGTCTGGGATGCCATCACAGTAACAATAACTGCTGAACAGCAGGCTGCATAGGGTGACAAGGCTGCCAGGAGGGGTTAGTGAGGGATGACCAAATGACTGAACAGCAGGCTGTGTAGGGCAACCAGGCCTGCATGGGGGGCAGTTGGGGGTGACCAGGCCAATGGGGGAGGGCAGCTGGGGGAGAGAAGGCTGGCAGGGGGGCAGTTGGGGGCAACCAGGCATGCAGGGGGGCTAATTGGGGGTGACCAAGCTGATGGGGGGCAGTTGGGGGCGACGAGGCCAGCAGGGGGGTTGTTAGGGGCAATCAGCCAGGCAGGCAGGCAGGTAAGCAGTTAGGAGCCAGTGGTCCTGGGTTGTGAGAGGGATGTCCAATTGCTGGTTTAGACCCAAATCCCGGGGATTGGGCCTAAACCAGCAGTCGGACATCCCCCGAGGGGTCCCGGATTGGAGAGGGTACAGGCTGGGCTGAGGGGATTTCCCCCAACCCTCATGCACGAATTTTGTGCACTGGGCCTCTAGTTACTAATGAAACCTCTTGTGGGGATTCAGAGACAGACCCCACGATGTGCTCTGTGGTTTGTTTTGAGCTAAAGCAATTTTAGCTTCATGACCAAGAGAAACTTCTGCCCTCCCTTTAAGTCCCTAAAGCAGGGGTGGGGAACCTTTTTGCTGCCAAGGGCCATTTGGATATTATGGCATCATTCACAGGCCATACAAAATCATCAGCTTAAAAATTGGCCTGCTATATTCGGTCAAACATCTAATTAGCTCACCCCTAATGCCTTGGCAGAGCCAGACCAAATGATTTCGAGGGCCTTATTCAGCCCGCTGGCTGGACGTTCCTCACCCTTGACCTAGAACTGAATTAGGGGCCTTGCCTATAACAGATTCTCAGCGACAATCTCGGATGCACTCACCTATCTGGCGGGGAAGCTTTATTTACTGCACGTCCATTCTCATCGTCTTGCAATGACCCTGTGAGCTCCCCAGGACGCCTGACCTCATCCCTAGTGCAGGGCTTCTGTACCCACATTCCCCTGAGTCTGCCTCTCTCGTATGCAGGGTCCCCATACATACGGATTTAATCTCGTCATTTTCCCTGGCTCACCTGTCTCCTGTCTATGTGATTACTAGACCAGCCAGAAGGACCTGGAGGTTGAGGAAAGTTTCTCTCCGCCAACCTGCGTCCCCCCCCCACCCCCAAACAGCCGCACAGATTTCCTGTGTTGGAACCTTTTAGTTGGAAAGAAAGGACTTGAGCAGCGTGTGGACTGCTTGTCTTCCTCTGGGCGGCTCTGGGCACTGGCTTGAGTGGAGGTTTATAGAGAATCCACGGCCTGCAAATGGGCCCTATGATTTCTGCTGCTTCATGTGTAAAGTCCAGTCTAGTGAGGTTACTTCCTTCTCAGGCAAAGCATGAAGGAGCGGTAATAAAGAGAGCTGTCTTGTGTTTAGAGAAGGCTGCACAGGTGACACATCGACACTGCCCCGTGCAGGAAGTTCATGCTAAGCTGCAGTTCCCTGAGTCCACCAGGCCAAGTGCCCCTGAAAAAGGAGGCTTCCCATCACACGTGGCCATGTGGGCTACGCACAGCTCGGGGTTTGTGGGCGATGGAAGGAACCGACAGTTAAAGAGCAAAACAGGCCCCGGATGGCCGCTCAGGGGTTAGAGCATGTCCTATGCACCCAGGTCAGGCACATACCCAGGTTTCGGGTTTGATTTCCCATTTGGGATGCATGCAGGAGACAACCAATCGATGTTTTTCTTTCTTTCTTCTTCTCTCTCTAGAATCACTGAAGCACATCCTCAGGTGAGGGGGAAAACAGTAGAACAGACACCCAGTATTTGGGCCTGGGGAGAAGTATGAAGAGCAGGAGTAAAACACTTTTATTAGATTTGGTTTTAACACAACAAAGAGTAGGGGAAGTCAAGGCCGGCGAAGAGTGAGACATAAACGTGAAAACAAGATATGTCTGCAATTCACACGGGGCTGTGCGGCTTCCTTCGGTGTAGCCCCAATAATCTAACACAATTCCTTTTATTTTGCTCAATAGCATCCTCTTCACATTTGTGATCTCTGCTCCCGCGGCCCGGGCGGGTTACAGAATCGGGATGTAGCTGTTGATCTTAGTGCGATGCCTTTGTGAGATGCACTCAGCGATCCACACGATGTTCCTCATTTCTTGCTCCCTCAGCTTCGTGTACGCATAAAACACGCCGCAGTGGAACTGCCTGCTGAATGCCAGCACGTTCATCTTCACCTGAGCAAGGGCACAGAGCACCGTCAGCCCAGTGAGGGCGGGAGCACTGTCAGCCCAACAAGGGCACAGAGCACCGTCAGCCCAGTGAGGGCGGGAGCACCGTCAGCCCAGCGAGGGCACAGAGCACCGTCAGCCCAGCGAGGGCGGGAGCACCGTCAGCCCAGTGAGGGCGGGAGCACCGTCAGCCTAGCGAGGGCACAGAGCACCGTCAGCCCAGTGAGGGCGGGAGCACCGTCAGCCCAGCGAGAGCACAGAGCACCGTCAGCCCAGCGAGGGCGGGAGCACCGTCAGCCTAGCGAGAGCACAGAGCACCGTCAGCCCAGTGAGGGCGGGAGCACCGTCAGCCCAGCGAGAGCACAGCGCACCGTCAGCCCAGTGAGGGCGGGAGCACCGTCAGCCCAGCGAGGGCGGGAGCACCGTCAGGCCACACCCCGTCAGCTCGCCCGGAGCGCAGGCGTTACCCAGTAGGAAGCGGCAGACTGGCTGTGCTGGAGCAGTAAATGTGGACACCAGGAGTTTAGAGCAAGTTTGTAGGCCCACAGGGCAATCTGCCAATCTCAGCAGCACTCTGAGCAGACTCCTAGGAACTGTGTGTGTGCACGTATGTGTGTGTATGTCTGTGTCTATGTGTGTGTCTATGTGTCTGTGTGTATGTGTGCATGCCTGTGTGTGTCTGCATGTGTGTGTGCCTGTTTTTGCATGTGTGTGTGTCTGTGTATCTGTGTCTTTGTGTGTGTGTCTGTGTCTTTGTGTGTGTGTCTGTGTTTTGTGTGTGTGTGTGTGTGTCTCTGTGAGGTTTTGAATGTGTGTGTGTATGTGTGTCTGTGTGTGATTTTGGAACCACATTTACTTGGCATCTGGCTTGTGGGCTTGTCGCATTCAGGGAAAGCATTTTTCTTTGGCCACAGCCTTAAAAGCTTGGGCAGGTTTTAGCTGCTAACTCCCTCCAGGGCAGCATCCCAGCCCCTGGTGTCCAGACTCAGCTCTGTTGAGCTTTTCTAGAATGCTCTGCAGCAACCTGACTTACAGGGCGATCGTTTGTGTTTTTCTCTGTAGAAGGGAGATAAAAGAAATTTTTCAAAAAAAACATTTGAACTGGGGCAGTCGGAAATGGGACCGTTCCGAATTCTGTCCCCGTGGAGGGAAGGAGAGAGGGCCGAGCTGGAGGCAGTTTTGATGCCCCTTGGGCCCCGAGAGCGCTCAGAGCAGGGCTGACAGGAGCCGGTCCGCCATCTGTGGCCTGTGCAGCCCACAGGTTCTCAGCGTCCATCCCAGGGCTCTCTGTGGCTTCCAGTCAATGGCAGTGGAAGGGCTGGTGGCTGGGAGGAATGAATGGACCACGCTAGAAAGATGAGTTAGACTAGGGGACATTGCTGATAAAAAATATAACAAACGAAGCATGTCCTTCTGTTGAGCAGCTCAGTACCCACGGACCTTTCTGCCTTTTTAGGGAACCGTGACGCGGACCCTCTGTGGAATTCCGCAGGAATACTTCCCACGTGTTACAGCTGTGCCCGAGCTGCGCCCTAACCCTGGACAAACCCGGAGGGCAGCGCCCACCGGGCTGGCCCGTGACGACAGGCAGGCTGTGATGGCGAGAAGGCTGGGCCGTTCCCCTCGCTCCGGTTCGGGCTGCCTTCCTCCCAGCCCGCTCTGCACCTCCGTCCCACAGGCCCTTGCACAGGGCCGCCCTCTGAGACCACGGCTGTGAGGCGGAGCCCTCACTCACAGCCCCCGTGAGAAGACGTTAACCCCAGAGCGGGGGAGGAGCGGGCACAGCCATCCATGCCCAGTGGGTCCTACCTCGTGCTCGTAAAACACATCCTCCAGCGACTTCCCCCCACTGCCGTCACCCACAGCCTCGAACAAGGGCTTGTAAACCTTAGAAATAGAGGAGAGGCTATTTTGTAACAAGTTCTCATTTCTCATAAATGTATATGGCTCCTGGCATCTATTTAAAAGCCTCTCCCCAGAGGCCATGCTCTTGTAACTCTCGGGCCTCCTGAGGAAATATCCGATCTCCCCAGTGACAGCGGGCGGGATGGTAGCGCAGCCCATGGCGAGCGCAGCCCCACCAGGCCAGGGGGCCTGGGAGCTCGTTTCCACGCTCAGCTCTCACTCTGGGGCGCAGGGAATGCACCCCGTGAGACTGCAAGTGCGGGGGTGGGAGCCCAGGTTTGGAGAGTCCGCGAACAGCTCCTGGGGCACAGCAGGTGTTGCAGAGGTTTGGGCACAGCCTCCGCCTTCTGTGGTCCCGGGAGGCATCCAGGGAGCCCCGGGAAAGATGGGGGAAAGATGGGCAGGTCCTTCAGTCCGGAAGCCGCCTGCAGGGCTGAGTTAGAGGAGCGAGGAGCGGCTGGGAGGAGGAGGACCTGAGCTGCAGGCAGCAGGTGGGGCCTCTCCATCCTGCCCCGCAGAGCCGGGGCGCACAGCCAGGGGCCCCTCACCTGCTTACCCGGCCACTTGGAAGGGCCCCTGGGTCGGCTCGTCCACCTGCTCTGACGTGAGCTCACGTTCCCTGGGCGCTGTTCCCAGGGAATCGCTGTGTCAGCCCCTGAGGACCGTGCTGCCCAATGGTCACAGAGACATCCCTGTGCACCTCACAGCCCTCCGGGAGGGAGGCACCACAGGGAGGGTGCGGTGTCCAGGGCCCACGAGAGCGAGGGGCACCGGGTCATGTACGTACCCCGTAGTGGTCCGCGACCCTCTTCATCTGTTCGAAGTCCTCTGCTTGGGCCAGCAGGCGCAGGCCCTCGGGGTAGAGCCGGCCACAGGTCGGGTACAGGGCCTCCCGGGCGTCTTTGCTCAGTTCGGTGCCGAAGGAGTTGAGGGTGATGATGAAAGCTCGCCTGTCAGCCTCAAACTGAATTTGCAAGAGAGAAAGCGGTGAGACCGGCCTCTGCTCAAGGCTAGAGACAGAGCCCTAGGGAGGCAAGCGTTTCCCCCGATTTGTTTCCCGTTCGGCTCTGCATCTAGGTGTCGCTCAGTCCAGGGTTCTGAACGAGAGCTGAGCAGCTGCCCGCTGAGCAGCCAGGCCCTGGCTCCAAACCCCACGCAGCTCCCAGCAGCCTGCAGCTCTCCTCCTGGACGTGGGCGTGAGGTCTGCGCTGCTCGGTGGGAGCCCCCGGGACAGAGCACACAGGCCCGGGGAAGGCCTATAGGGCGCTTGGAAGAGAAAGTGCACGCCATGTCCTCCAGGCCCCCCTGACTGTGGGTCAGGCCTCTTCAAATGAGGAGAGTCCGTGCTACCCATGGTTTGGGTGGGGTTATTATTTTGTTTTGCTTGTTTTTTTTTTTTTTTTGTTAATCCTCACCTGAGGATATTTTCCCACTGATTTTTAGGGAGAGTGGAAAAGACAGAGAAACATCGATGTGAGAGAAACACATCGATTGGCTGCCTCCTTCATGAGCCCCCACCAGGGCCCAGGCCGGGGAGGAGCCTGAAACCAAGGTACATGCCCTTGACTGGAACCGAACCCAGGACCCTTTGGTCTACAGGCTGATGCTCTATACACTGAGCCAAACCGGCCAGGTTGGTGTTGTTGTTTTTAAGTTAAATAGCAGTAACTCTGACTCTGTAGCTACGATTTATATGACTCGGAGCAGGTGATCTTGCTCTCCGGCTCCGTTTCCTCATCTGTGGGGCGATGGGTTTGGCCACGTGAAGGTCGGTAGGTCGAGTGTGCTCACCTGTCATCTCTGCTGAGCGAAGCACCGGGCAGTTGGCCGCAGGGCCTCCAGGGCACCCGCACCTTGTCCTTCTCTCCCGTTGGTCTCCATGTCCTCCTCCTCCCGTCCTCCTCCTCCGACCCCCACCCGAGCCCAGACAGGCTGCTCCCGGTGCCGGTGCTGGGAACCCTTCTCGGTACCCGAGCCCCTGCCCGGCACGTGACCCGTCATTTAAAAATCTGCCTGGGTTTCTCTCCCCTCAAGACCAGACCCTCTGGGGCCATGCCTGTCCTGTTCACGTTCATTCTGAACGTCCAGCGCCCGACCCGTGGCCGGTGGCAGGTGTCGGGTGGGCCCGCCAGAAAGGCCTGCGATTCTGCCCCATCAGCTCTCCTGGGGCAGCCTCCGCTCACAGCCCCTCCCAAACCCAGAGGCCACAGCGAGGAGCCAGGCGGCCAGTCCTCCCATCCTCCCGGCCGGCCAGAGGCCAGGCCGCCTTATCTGGAGCCGAAGGCAGCTGCCTCGGGCCCTGGACAGCACCGGCCCGTCGTACTCTCAGGCCTCGTACTCAGGGTGAGGGAGGATGGGCCAGAGGGCGACCACGGCAAAGGAACCCCCACATGGTGCCCGGCGGAGTGGGGTGATGGGCAGGTCCTCAGTGCGCCTCCTCAGGGTCGGGGGTTGGGGGGGGGGCGGGCGGTCAGGGTGGCTTGGCTCGGGCTTCGCCGGGAGAGGGCCACGCCCCAGACAGCGCTACTGAACAGCCACGTCTGCGTTGGGAACACGTCTCCGCAGCCTGCACTGCATGGGCTCCACTCAGAACTCGACCTGTTGAGATCCTCCCTGCGTTTGAGGGCCCGCAGACCCCCTTTTCACAGAAAGCCCTGCTAGTTCCCCTCCCGGTGATGATTTCCTTGGACCCCAGTAGCTGGTGACTCCCCTTGTTCTGCCAGGCTCCCTCCCACCTTTGGGGGTGAGAAGATGCAATGGGAACTGAGAGCCGCTGACCATCGGCGTCTGACACCCTGGCTGGAGGGCACACGGGCAGCGCCTGTGGGGCAGGTATGTCAGAGTCCGGTCCTTTCCCTCACGCCTCCTTACAAACACCCGCTCATTCTGAAGCCACAGTCTTTCGCTGCTGCAGAGGTGACCGGACTCCGGGACTCCTTCCAAGTCACTGTCAGCTGCACCGGTAGAGCTGGGCTGTCCGGCCACCCATTCTCGCCCGCTCACATCTGGGGGAAGCAGGGGTAGGCCAGGGGCCGTGGAGGACAGCGGCTGGGAGCAGGGGTGGGAGACAGCGGCAGGGAGCAGGGGTGGGCTGGGGGCTGTGGAGAACAGCAGCAGGGGGCAAGGGTGGGGGACAGTGCAGGGAGCAAGGGGGGGGGACAGCGCAGGGAGCAGGGGTGGGGGACAGCGCAGGGAGCAGGGGTGGGGACAGCGGCAGGGAGCAGGGGTGGGGACAGCGCAGGGAGCAGAGGTGGGGACAGCGGCAGGGAGCAGGGGTGGGGACAGCGCAGGGAGCAGGGGTGGGGGACAGCGTCAGGGAGTAGTGGTGGTGACAGCGCAGGGAGTAGGAGTGGGGACAGCACAGGGAGTAGGGGTGGTGACAGCGGTGGGGAGCAGGGGTGGTGACAGCGGAGGGAGTAGGGGTGGTGACAGCGCAGGGAGCAGGGGTGGACGACAGCAGCAGGGAGCAGGGGGGCTGGGGGCTGTGAAGGACAGCGCAGGGAGCTGGGGTGGCCCAGGGCCATGGAGGACAGTGAGGAGAACCGGAAGCAGGCTGGGCTTGTCAGCTGTGTACTGACCAGGAGACCAGACGGCATGTTCTGGGCTCTTTGTCCTGTGGCATTAGCCACACAGACAGCAGGGGTGCTCTGGACACAAGCTAACTTTCTATATGAAGTCACAGTCTTGAAATTCAGTCAAATGTTTGCATGCAAGCCCAGGTAACACCCTCCACCTGTGAGTCTGTCCTGTCACACGAGAGAACGAGACCACATGCGTGAGAACGTCATAAACTATCCAGATAAAGGGGAGGTTACGTGATCTAATGCTGCTATAAACCTGACAAATCTGGTCACATCAAGAAACGTTATAATCAGCCCGGCTGGTGTGGTTCAGTGGATGAGTGTTGACCTAGGAACCAGGAGGTCACGGTTCAATTCCCGGTCGGGGCACGTGCCTGGGTTGGGGCTCAAGCCCCAGTGTGGGGCGTGCAGGAGGCAGCCAATCAATGATTCTCTCTCATCATTGATGTTCCTATCTCTCTCTCCCTCTCCCGTTCTCTCTGAAATCAATAAAAATGTATTTTAAAAAACATATAATCACATGCCACATGTAACCGATGTTTCTACATAAATATATGAAGACGGTTAAATGGATTTTTGTTTCTATCGCAGTTTGAGAAAAACCTAACCTAGCGTGGTAGGTTAAGGGACAGGAAATGGCTGGGAGAACCTGGGACTCAGCAGCCAGTCCCACCGGCCCAGTGACAGCCTGCGTTCAGTCCTACGCGGTCCTTGCCAAGAGACCGTTCTCGTGGGGTTCTGGGGCCCTGCAGCCCACGTGGTGTGATCCTGCTGATAGCTCAGCCTTCCTGTGGGTAAGGATTGTGCACTTACTGCAGAGGCGGATGAACATGCAGGAACAGGAGCCGGGGGCCAGGACGCCCGAGTTCCCATCCTGGCCTCCCCTAATGTGACATCAGGCCTCTGTGCCTCGGTTACCCCTCTTGAAAAATAGACGCTAAACTACTCATCTCTGTGCTATGTTGAAGTCCAGGGGATCCATGTGTGTGACGTTTAGGCCAGTATCTGGCACGCACTGAGTGTTGGCTGGTCCCAGTGCTGCTGTATACCTTTTGTCTCAACGTGACTCCGATTCCACTTTTGTTGGTGTAAAGTGTAAGAACCGTTTCTAAGCCATGGGGATCAGGAATGCGGACACTATGTTTGAGCCCTGGATAATGTGGCTGCTTCGAGCGCGGCAGTAGTTAAATTCATGAGAAGAAAGGACAGCGCTTCATCGGGTCACCAGGCTGCCGATGTGTGTGATGGGACCAGAAGTCCTAACGTGTGCACCTTAAAAAGTTCCTTACTCATTGAGCCCCACCCTCTGGGGGGAACAGACGAGGAAAAGACCTGCTGGAGTGGCCAGTGACACACCTCTCAGGCTGCTCACCTTCCGTGCCCACAGGGACGGCAGTGTCTCTAGCTGTGACCCTGGGAGGATGAGCTGCTTTAGGGGAACTAATGCCGCCAGGTGCCGTTCAGGACCATGCGTTACACCACATGCAGGTGAAGGTATTCAGGTGCCTGCCCCCGCCCCCGCCCCCCCCCCCCGCCGCCCTTTTCCCTAAAGGGTAGTTCTCCTCAGGCTTCTCTTGAATTCAGAAGTCATCGATCCATATTCAAGGATCTGCCCACCAATGAAGTCAGAGCAAGAGATAACCTAATGATGAAAGGTAGTCTTTGGATAAAAATTGTTTTCACAGGGCTTTTCTAAACCCAGAATAGACTAGTATAACTTAGAATTAAATTCTATCCTGCCCTGGCTGGTGCTCAGTTCGTTGGAGCGTTGTCTTGATACGCCAAGGTTGCGGGTTCGATCCACACTCAGGGCTCATGCAAGAGTCAACCAATGAACAAACAGATAAGTGGGATAATTAATCGATGTTACTCTCTCTCTCTCTCTCTCTCTCTCTCTCTCTCTCTCTCTCTCTCCCCCTTCCTCTATCTCTCTACAATCAATAAAAATTAAGTTACATATTTATTGTAAGTTATATATTTATTTAAATTATACATTAATTTTTAAGTCCAAGTGTCTGAGGAAGCCAGCCAGAAGCTGCGTTGAATGCCAACTCTGCCCAGATGCCCGAGGCCCTCAGTGCCTGGCTTTCCGAGCACTTGCGGTGATGTTTGAAACAAGCGGCCTCCGGCACAGGCGAGATTCCCCTTTGACGACAAAGGGAGTTAAGACGTATAATGGCTCCAGTCAGAGAGGTGGAAGCCAGCGCTGAGCCCTCCCCCGTCCCTCCCCCCTGCCTCAACCCCGCGCTGGGTGCACGCGCGGCCTTTAGGGGAGGGCTTCTACAGGGACCATGTCCCCTCGCTGGAGGGAAGCTGGGGGTCCTTCTGATTGGAATTGCCATAGCTTACTAATTTTTCACTAATTATGACCTTTCTTCATATTATACAGCAAGCACGATCACATTGTTATGTGTTATTCTTTCCTAAATCTACAACAACTCTTCAATGTAGGAAACTTGGAAAATCACTCTTTTTTTTGAATCCTCACCAAAGGATATGTTTTTACTGATTTGAGAGGGGGAGGGGGGAAGAGAGATAGAGAGAAAAAGAGAGAGAGAGAGGAGAGAGAGAGAGAGAGAGAGAGAGAGGAGAGAGATCTGTTGCCTTCCTTATATGTCCAACTAGGGGGAGAACCCTCGATCTAGGTATGTGCCCTGACCTGGAATTGAACCCACAACCAATGTCGCTACTCAGCCAGGGCCAGAAAATACCACTGTTAACGGAAGAGATCAAATGACATACAGAGAGCAAAACGCATTGCTCGCTTCACTTTAGATAAAGGAGCTTCTGCGATACGGCAGCATCAGTCCGATGACAGAAATGAAACACGTGGGAGCACACGTTTGGCACGAACGCTTCACGGACGCGTTCTCACCTCGAGAATGGGGCACATGACTTCTGCTGTGACGTCACCATGATCCTTACAGAAGTTATAGAACGCCTCCAGGTAAGACTGGAAAGGAAGAGACCATAAAGCAACAGGGTGACCATCTGCTCCTTGTGGACATGTCTAGATCTGCTTTTCATGGCGGATTCAGCGCTTTCATGGAGTCGAACCACTTCTCCCAGGGGAGAGAGAGTAGATGGGGGAAGTGTTCACACTAACGCCCATGGCACAGGCTGAAGAAGGGCCTCCACAAAAGAACACAGCTGTGCTTATCTCGCCTCAAAACCACTCACCATCACTTTTCTGCGTGGATCTCAGTGACCTCACTTGGCTGTTCTGGCTCCTCTCCCAAGAGTGCCAAGCCCTTTCACAGCTCAGTAAAGACTCCCGCTCTGGTCCCCTCTCAGGAAGCACTCGGGGGTCGGGGGGGGCGGGGGGACTCTGAGCACGGGGTGGAAGGCAGGCCTGGCTGCAGTCACCCAGTCACCGCTGCCTGGGCCCGAGCCCACACTGCACTCACTAGGGAACTGCTTCGCCACATCGCCTCACCCCACGCCCCCTGGTCTCGTTGCCTCACCCCACGCCTCCTGGTCTCGTCTGAGGAGAGGAGCCACACCGTTTAGCTGGGTAGAGTGGGTTGCTCTATGTTGCTTGGACAGGGCCTTCCACTGGCTGTGTCAGGGAGCCTTCTGTAGCCCATATTCATAACCAGGACGATGCCTGCAATGCAGTGCTTCGGGGAGGACCCTGCGCTGCAGCAGGGCGTGCTGCACAGAGGGTGGCGCCCACGTTCACTCAGCTGCTCTGAAGGCCCTGTGGTCGTCCAAGTGCAAGGACAGAGCTTACTCAGTGCCTGTTACACAGAGAGGCCTGGACGGGGCCACATTGTCCAGACAGTGGCCAGATTATGCGAGTGGCACCTAGGACGCCCCGCCAGCTGGTCATCTCGGTACACTGCCCACTGTCAGTGGATGACAATTGTGGGACAGGTAGCCGCATCCAGGGAGTTTCACAGAATGGAGGACAGAGGTGAGCTCTGCCTAACAGAAGGCGCCCTGTAAATGCCGGCTGTTTCCTGTCCACCTGCCCATCGCTACCTTTACGCTCCAGCCAGGCCTGGGGACACAGAGCATGGGCTGTGACCTCCTCTCAGCCACCTCCTGCCCGGGAGCTGACACGCATGCTCCAACAGGCCTCGCCTCGCCTCGCCATGCGTGGGGGGCGGGGGGTGGGGGGAAGGGGGCATTGCTTCTGACAAGAGCCCTGGCTAGGACGGCGTGTGCGGTAAAGACAGCAGTTACCTTGTACAGCTTATTGCGCAGAGCTTCAATGTTCAGCTCATCGAGCGTGTTCTCAGACATGCAGTCTTGGAAGAATGGCGCTGGAACAGAAGTCCCCACAGGCGAGTCAGTGAAAGGCAGGAGTGCAAGTGGAGTCTCCTGAACGCACCGCCTTGCTCACGAGGAGGACACGGGGTTTCCACCGCAGGACGGCCACGCGGCACCGCCTGGACCGCTCCTTAGGCACTCACGGCTGCGCGGCTCACTGGCTTAGCGGGTGCCCAGCGTGGGCAGCGCCCATGTCCAGGCTCATGTCCGCCATCTCCCGCCACCCAGTGGTAACACTTACCTCCCGTGCCCTTACTCTGTGCCAACACGGAGTTGTACTTATTTACGTCTTATTTTGCGTTCAGAGCTCTGCAGTGGGCGGAGGCACTGAGCTGCCCACGCGCCTGGTGGGACAGGCTGGGCCGCTCACGCTCACGGCGTCCATGCCAGACCCCTCCCTCCCGGGACCTGCACCGCAGCACCAGGCACTTGATGACACATGCATTTTTCTCTAAAACTTTTGTCCAAAATGGCAACTATTTTTGCCAAATGATCAGCAGGGCATCGCTCCTGTGCAGACCTCCTCACAACAACGCGTGGGCAGCGCCGGTGGCATCTCTGTGCCTTCAGGGCTGACGGACTCCTGGGCGCCCGACACCCGCGCCCTCCGGAAGCCAGCGCAGACCAGCGACTACAGGGAAGGGGAGGTGCTGATTCTAAACTGCACCTCAGAAGGGAGGGCTCCACCAGCGACAAGGCCTGTGGTGCTTGCCGGGTCGGGCACGGTGGGTGGTGCTGGAGCTGAGCCGCTCCCTCCCGGTGGCCCCAGCGAGGTGACCACAGGGGCGTCCTGTCTGGCTGAGGAAGGAGGGCTGGGTCGGAGGGCTCCTCAGGCCCCCCCACTCCCAGCACCCTCCCCACACAGTGCCATGGGGGCACACTTCCCAATAGCAGTGACTGCACAGGCAGCGAGCACCGCCCCACGTTCGTACCTAAGGGCGTCTCCACCAGGACCGCGTGGAAGAGATCGGACGGCGTGTCCGCGATGTTGACGGCCTCCATCTCCGAGAAGCGGCCCAGCGGGTGGCACCGCCCCAGCAGGTCCCGCACGGACTTCTTCTGCAGCGCCCCGCTCACCAGCAGAATCACGTTGTCGATCATGTAGCCGCACCTGGAGGAAGGCACGGCCGTCAGGGGAACACGCACCCGGCCACACGCACCCACGGGAGACGCCGGGTGGTGCTTCCCGGGGAAGGTGTATGACCCCGAGCTGCCCTGTGGAGGAGTCGGGCCCTGAGACAGGACGGGCACATGGGCTCCGTGCCAGCGGCCTCCTCATCTGGAGGGGCGTCTCCGCACCTGGGGGCAGGACACACACACACACACACACACACACACACACACACACACACACGGGAAAGCCCCGGGCAGTGGCTTTGGCTAAGGAGTGTCCCGCAATCCCAGAGCAAGAAGTTCCTGTAAACGGGACTGCGGAGGAAAAGGAGCAGAAAAGGACCAGCCCCACAATCTCTCGTGTAAAGGATCTGACCTGTTCATGCTCCTTGCTCAGCCTCAGATTTCTCCATCTCTGTGTTTTACAGTTAGTTCTAGTCAATAGAATCCTTGCTAAACTCACCTGTTGCTTGTAGAAGGTGAGGGCTATCGATCTGGGTGTGGCATGAAGACCGGAACGCCCACAGACCATGAACCATGTTACCTGTTGCAATGTTTGCTCAAAGTCTGACTTATGCCCATTTCATGACATTTGTCACTACCCTGTTTTGCATCTTGTAGCCCTAGAGTTACCCTTGTGTGGCCCTTGTTTTACATGCTGTTCCCTTTGAGATTGTGAACTCTAGGAGGCTTCGTGTTATCTTTTGGGGAATGTGTTCATTAAACTTGAAACGCTGCTGGTTAGCTAGTCGTCACCCATGATGCTTGCTTTGACACATGAAACGCCTGCCCCTGTGTCACATGGAGGCCTCAGGACGGGCTGGGCGTCCCATAGCGGGGACTGGACAGCAAGCAGCTGGCAAACTCCGTGGCCACAGCAGACCTAAGGCACCGTGACTCCCCCCGCGCCCCGCCCCCTCTCAGGACGGAGCTACAGGGTTCCCTCCACCTGAGAGGCTGGGTTTGCAACATGCAACTGCGTTTTTGGTGACAATTCGGTGCCAGGACCGGGACAACGTGCTGTCTGCCAGGTCACACTTGTCCATGTGGGAGATACATACAGGGACAGGGACATACATGCAGAATCAGGAGCCATCTTTCGTGGGAAGGACTGGGTGTGTGTGAAATACATTTGGTCCACATTTCTCATTAAGCTTTCCAAGTGTCTCCCGCTAGAAGTGACTACTTTTTCTCTCTGCGCTTTTCATTTCTATTTATCCCAGGGTGAAATGATTCTTCGATATATATTGGTATTAACAACGGTGAACAAGAAGACAAGTTAGCTCATCCACTCACAGATATTCACTACATATCCGAAGAGGTAAGCACTAATCCCACTGCTTTTGGGCAAGTCCCTTTACACGTTCATCTCAAATAGAGTCGTGCAGAGAGAACGCCTACCATCTGCACTGGTTCTAATATCCGTGAAGACGGGTCTTTGTTCAGTACCTATCTGTGGCCTCCAAGGGGCCTGAACATGAACGCGATGATGCTTTTCAATCAGCTACACACCTTCTCTCTGTGGGGACAGTCGGGTGAACTCTGGTGCCCGCTGGGCAAGCAGAAATGAAGGAGCTGACTGCGCCCTGGCACCTGCTCCTGACCCCCTTCTGGGGTCATCACTTGCCGGAAGCCGGTCCATCCTTGCTGCTTGACACAGTCGCTGCAGGGAAGAAACATCTGCACAGCATATGTTTCAAGGAACCTGGTGTATATAGCATACTGTTCTTAATATGTTTGCTCCCCTTAGCACTATGTGTTTTAACCAAGGTCACCTCTCCAAGAAAGGTTGTTTCCCCAGGTAGGGATTTTGCCCTGAAGTTAGGGAGGGAATAAAACCCCTTAACTAAGTGCCAGGAGGGTAGTTAATCACTTTAACTACGAACAATCATGCTTAAGCTACATAATCTTTACTCCCTGGAATGGAGATAAGAAACGCCCTAACCTTTGGAATAGAGATTGATAGGATTGGAATCAACTGGTATAAATACAGATGTAACAAGACAACAGAACACAGAACCGAGAGACAGAACCTAGAGACAGAACATGGCAAAAGATCCTGGACAGAACCTGGCAGGAGATGCTGGTTACAGAACCTAGACACAGAACCTAGAGACAGAACCTGGCTGGAGAACCTGGAAAACCTGGCTGGAGAACTTGGAAAACCTGGCTGGAGAACCTAGCAAGAGAACATGGACACAGAACCTGGCTGGAGATCCAAACCAGAACTTCGCTGGAGATCCTGACCAGAACTTGGCTAGAGATCCTGGCTAGGCTGCCAATCAACTGAACGCTGTCTCCGTGTCATTCCTTCTTTGCCAACTCTGTCCACACCTTTGGGGACCCCTGGACCTGATGGGGTTGGACCCCAGCAATCGCTGCCTCGCCCTTGCCTTTTCTACCCTTTTCCGTCGAGGAGATGGCTCCAAGGTGGCCGTTTCCTGGCCACGTTTGTGAACATTCGGTGACTCATAGGGAACACCAACAAGCAATTCTTCGTGCCCTTCAGAGGGGTACGTGCGGAGTGCTGACCGTCACCTGCTCTGCACCCCGTTAGGGACAGAATGGGCAGCTCTCACCTGCCTCACTCAAGACACCAGCGTGACAGGTTTTAGAGAATCGCATTTCTTATACCCAGGAAAGAACAAGCAGCTGAGAGGACAGGAGAGAAACAAGAACGGAGAGCATGTGCAGGTATCTATCAAAATCAAAAGTCGCATATCAATTGATAGAGCAATTTCACTGCTGGGAATCCATCCCAAAGAAGTTCTGGCTCGAGAAAGCCTGATAGATGTACAATGAAGTCTGTTGCAGCATTAAATGAAATAGCAAAGAAATGAAACCACCTAGCTGGGCAAAGGCAGAATGGTTAAATGTGTGATGACACACCCCCCACAATGGAACACAATATATGCCTTGAATAAGATAGCTCTGTATAATCTATGTAGAAAATTCTTCATAGAGTACATGAAAAAGACAAATTGAATTATGTGATACATATAATATGATCTCCTTGTTCTAAAACAAACAATGAAAGCTACTATCTCTATAATAAAAGCCTTAGTGACTATTAAGGCAGAGCAACAAGAATGACCAGTCACAAAAAAAAAAAAATTCAATAAAATATATATATTTTTTTTAAAAAAGAGTCCCTGTGGCTGCCTGAGCTCCTGGACACTTGGCCCAGGGACCTGCCCCTCGGGATTGGTCTGGCCCCATTCTGAGGGATCGTCTGACGCTGCCAGGGCACCTGTGGTCAAGCCCTTCTGTTAAAAAAAAAGAAAAAAGAAAAAAAAGATGACCAGTTGCTATGATGTGCACTGACCACCAGGGGGCAGATGCTCAACACAGGAGCTGCCCCCTGGTTGTTAGTGAGCTCCCACAGGGGGAGCACTGCTCAGCCAGAAACAGGGCTCACGGCTGGCGAGGGCAGGGGCGGCAGCGCTAAGGAGCAGCAAGCCTAGCAGTAAGGAGCAGCATGCAGGTGGGCTGTAAGGAGCAAGGGGTCCTGGACTGTGAGAGGGTGCAGGCCGGGCTGAGGGAGCCCCTGCCTCCCGCCCAGTGCATGAATTTTGTGCACCAGGCTTCTAGTCTATATATAGAACCTTGATATGCAAATAGACCGTACAGTGGAACAACCAAACAAACAGTTGCTATGATGTGCGATGACCACTAGGGGTTGCATGCGGAACATGGCAGGCGTCAGCAGCAGACATCAGAGCGCGGAACATGGCAGGCTTCGGCTGCGGAGGGATGGTGGAGCAGGGGAGCAGGGGTGCCAGACCAAGGTGGGGTGCTGGTCACTGTCATAGGGGCAAGCCTCTGGTGGTTACTGAAAATTCTTTGTCCCACATGCTGTAGTCCCAGCCTGCTTGCATCCGCTGCCAGCACCAGAGCCACCGCTTGTACCTGCTGCTGGTGCCTGGCGCCAGTCCCAATTGCTTGGCGCCATCAGTAGGTGTGAGCAGCAGCTACCGGCCCGATTGCCCCTGAGGGCTTCTCCACCTCCCCCTGCTCCTGAGGGTGATCAGGGCGGCAGCCACCACTCACACCTGCTGACGGCCCCAGTCGCTCTGCACTGTCAGCGGGTGTGGGCCTGCACTGTCAGCGTGTGGGAGCAGCGGCAGCGGGAGTGAGGCTGCTGGCAGACAGGGACCAGAGCCATGGTGGGAGGGGCCGGGCGGGGGCGTGGAAGATGGGCCGAGACCTGCCCCTGTGTCCACCGCAGCCTCGCAGCCCACAGTTCCTTTCAAGGTTCACGAATTCGTGCACTGGTCCCCTAGTACCGTGGCTGGCAAACTGCGGCTCGCAAGCCACATGCAGCTCTTTGGCCCCTTGAGTGTGGCTCTTCCTAAGCCTTAGGAGGACCCTAATTAAGTTAATAACAATGTACCCACCTATATAGTTTAAGTTTAAAAAATTTGGCTCTCAAAAGAAATTTCAATCATTGTACTGTTGATATTTGGCTCTGTTGACTAATGAGTTTGCCAACCACTGCCCTAGTGTATATATAATTGTATATATACACATATTTATATTTCTTTGTTTACACACACATATTTCTATTTTTTACAAAAAAAATTTGGAAAGAACTGCAATAAACTTATGAGTGGTTACCTCTGGTCTCTGGTCTTTGGGAACTGGGTACTGACGTACAGTCCTTATCTGTTTCATTATTTCTAAAATGTCAGTAATATTAGTGCCACCTGGTAGGGTTGTTGTGCTGTTGTGGACATCAAATAAATTTAATAGCCTGACCAGCATGGCTCAACAGTTGAGCATGGAACTATGAACTGGGAGGTCACAGTTAGATCCCTGGTCAGGGCACACGCTCAGGTTTCGGGCTTGATTCCCCATGAGGGCATGCAGGAGGCAGCCAATCAATAATTCTCTCTCATCCTTGATGTTTCTACCTCCCTTCCTCTCTGAAATCAATAAAAAAATATTAAAAAATAAAAATAAATAAAGTTAATAGCCCTGGCCAGTGTGTCTCTGTGGTTAGAGCATCTCTCTCGCACCGCAGGGTCACAGATTCAATCCCCAGCCCTGCCCAGGTGCATTCAGGGTGATTCATGATGTGTCTCTCTCACATCAATGTCTCTCTCTCCCCACTTCTCCCTCCCTTCCTTCTGCTCTCTCTAAAAATCAATGAAAAATATATTCTTGGGTGAGGATTAACAAAAAGTAATACATTTAATGATTATGAGAATGTTGGTTTGTAGAAAGCACTACTTAAGTTAAAACAAAACAAAAAACTCATAGACACAGACAACAGCCTGATGATCACCAGAGGGGAGGGCCGGGGGCAGCAGAAGAAGATAAAGAGGGATAAGTGGTGGTGGAAGGAGACCTGGCTGGGGTGGTGAGCACACAGTACAGCATACAGATGTTATATTATAGAATTGTACACCTGCAAGCCATGTAATTCTACTAAACCAGTGTCACCCCAATACATTAAAAAAACCCCCAACTCTTAAAAAGTACAGGCTCTGCCCTAACCGGTTTGGCTCAGTGGAGAGAGCATCAGCCTGTGGACTGAAGGGTCTCAGGTTCCAGTCCGGTCAAGGGCATGTGCCTTGTTTGCAGGCACATCCCCAGTAGGGAGTGTGCAGGAGGCAGCTGATCGATGTTTCTCTCTCATCGATGTTTCTAACTCTCTATCCCTCTCCCTTCCTCTCTGTAAAAACTCAATAAAATATATTAAAAAAAAATAAAAAAGTACACGTTCAGGGAAGGTCAATGGGGGAAAAAAGAGACATATGTACTACTGTCTATAATACTTTAAACAATGAAATAAAAATTTTTTCAAAAAGTACACGTTCTTCTTTTTCATTAGAAAGAGAAAGCCAACAGCCTAGCCGCGAGGCTCGGAGGCTGAGTGTTGACCTATGAACCAGGAGGTCTCAGCTCAATTCCCCGTCAGGGCACATGCCTGGGTTTAAGGCTCTATCTCGTGCGGGGTGTGCAGGAGGCAGCTATTCAATGATGCTCTCTCATCATTGATGTTTATCTTTCTGTCCCTTTCCTTTCCTCTCTGAAATCAATAAAAATATATTTAAAAAATAAATGAAAAGGATAAAGCCAATAAGATCAAATGAGGGGCCATCTGGCTCAGCAGCAGAGTCCAGGAGGCTCCCATCTCTCCGGGACAGTTGAGGGGGAGTGCAGTCCTTTGGAGAAGGGATTCCTGTGATCAGTCATGCCCCCTGGTGGTCGATTGATGCCTGACCAGAATGGTGAGGTAGAGCAAAGGAAAGATCTTGTAACCCACTCAGGGAATTGCTGTAGAGATGGCAACCCACACCTTCCCACACCCACGACATTAAACCAACACCCTAACCCTCCGACACAGATGTGGCTGATGTCACGTGGCACCGGCCACCCAATGGCAGCACTCGCTGCGGGACTGGCCTCTGGTGGTTTTTACCCCGAACATATTGGCTAAGAAATCGCCAACACACCAGGCCGCATAACATGAAATTCCGAGTTGTCTGGGAGGGGTTTTCTAGCTCTGTGACGTGCTGCTGGTTACAGGAGTGAACGTGGATTCCACAAACACCCAGTGGCTATACTGCCTACGGATTCTGGACAGGACACAAAGAGGCGTCCAGTCGGGGGCGAGGGAGAGTTTCATTTATGCCTTTCTGAGCCCGTCGAGGGCCTGGCCTCGTATTCATAGCGCTGTACAGGGCGTCTACATTGCACGCACGCAACCATGGCTCCCTGCTTGCCACTGAGGGGCGGGGGCCGCAAAGTTTTGAGTGCTGGATATAATTTAGTAACTGGACTAATGAAAGCACATTTACTATTGGGTGAAAGAGACAGAAACATAGTGATGAGAGAGAATCTTTGATCCGCTGCCTCCTGCACACCCCCCATTGGAGATTGAGCCTGCAACCCAGGCATGTGCCCTTGACTGGAATCAAACCTGGGACCCTTCAGTTTGCAGGCCAATGATTTATCCACTGAGCCAAACCGACTGGGGGATATATATATATATATATATATAATACTTGTTTTTTTAAAATATATTTTTATTGATTTCAGAGAGGAGGGGAGAGGAAGTGAGAGAAACATCAATGATGAGAGAGAATGGTTGATCAGCTGCCTCCTGCACAACCCCTACTGGGGATTGAGCCCTAAGCCTGAGCATGTGCCCTGACCGGGAATCCAACTGTGACCTCCTGGTTCATAGGTTGACGCTCAACCCCTGAGCACACCGGCTGGGCTCAGCATTTTTTAGAAGAAGGGCCTTTGCATTGAAAGGCTGTGATCACTGGTGACAGAGAAGGATAAACACAGACACTCCTAACTGCGCTGGGGCTCCTTATCCATCGCGAGGGGACCGGGAAGGACAGCTGTGGCCTGAAGAACAATCTGTGGTATTTCAGCACCACCACAAGTGACCCCAAGATGTCATGGTGTCACCGCCAGTCCCAGCAGCACACACTTTCCCCATCAGCTCCACTGGGCGTTTGAAACAAGGAAATGGAAGACAAGCTTTATCCGAGGGGCCACCACCACAGTCACACTGGTTTCTCACCGTGGAATGCGGCCCCTGAGCCCGCAGCTGCTGAGGTCGGGACGCATTCAGACATGAGAGCAACAGGAAAGGTCCAGAACCCGCCCGCCCGCGCCCGCAGGGCCCAGGGCTCCCGCCGCCACTCACGTCATGTAGGTGAAGAAGGTGCTCAGCGGCTCCAGGGAGTGGTTCCGGAAATACTCGAACTCCCCGCACAGCTTCCTCCTCATCTCCGTGTCGATTTTGGAAACAGTGAGAGGATTCGTTTGATTAGCCAAGAAGTTGCCGTAATCGGTGGTCTGCAGGTGAACTTTCAGATCTGAAACCCAACGAAACCCAGAGCGGTTAGCGGTGAACACACAGGAGCAGCCTTAGCAGTCGTCACTGAATTTATGTGAGCTTTCTGCGGACGCACGTTAATTATTATTACCTCACAGCCCACGGCCTGAGGTCTGTGCATGAGTTAGACCAGTGGGTTTCTCTAAAGCAACCCACTCAATATCGACATGGATATTCTGGTACAACACTCATGTTCAGTGACCTAAGAGTCCAGGACTCTTAGTGCGGCCGGAGAACATTGATGACCACCCGGCGAGAGATGGCCAGGAGCTTCCCCGGAGCCGGGAGCCGGTTTATGCGCTGGAAATAGCTGCTCGGCAAACTGTTGAGAAGGACCTGGGGATCCAGCCCAATGTCGTGGAAAAGAGATGTTCCTCAGTGAATGGGCCAGCGGTGCGGAGGTGGCACCTCCTTACGGATGAGGACACCGAGCCTGGGGCTACAGGGCGCGGTTAGACGGGGCAGAGCTCGAACCTGGGTCTCCTGACCCTAAAATCAACCATTTCCTCAGGCCCAGGCCAGCAGCTTTGATCAAATGTTCTTGGCTCCAGGTTATTGAATTAAATTCCACTTGCTGTTGCTTCCTCCTCAGCAAGGCGTGTTCCCCAGCCTCCTTCCTTTTGTCAATGCCGGCCCCACCCTCGCCAGGAGCCCCAGCTTCCCCCAGATCTGCCCATTATAACGGATCCTTCAACAGTGAAACAGTAGTTAGCAGTGACTCAGGGCTTAGTGTGCTAAGCATGTATTAGCTCACTTAACTGCGAGCCTAGGAGGCGGGAATGATAGAAGGCTGATGCTCAGAGAGGTTAATAATTGGCTCAAGGTCACAATGATGAACGAATTCTAAGCCAGGCTTATCTGACTCCAGAGCCACTTAAAATCTGTATTTTATTGCCAACCCGTTCAATTAGGTTATCCATTGTTCTGTGCAGCCTGAGTGCTCAGCAGAATTCCTTGCTCTCACTCGTCTGAATTTCCGAGTTCCCTGAGGACACTTCTAGCGCAGCACCTGTCACAAGGCGTTAGCCCCACTGGCCGTTACACTAGCAGCCAAGCACCCATATTTAAGTGTTAAGTATCTGAACACCAGAGACGTCTTTGGCACCACCTAGCACACAACCCGGCTTCTATTGCATCCTGTAGTGCATGGGCCTTCACTCAGCGCTGATGAAACAGCTGCTGTGCGCTGGCCACACGGACTCCTCGTCCCCAGGAAACGCAGTCTGATGGGGGACAAGGCACCACAAACAGAGGGTCCAACTGCGAGCTAAGTCCAGCGATTGACACCAGGGCCCTGACTGATGGGGACACAGCGGGCCAGGTCCACAGGGACAGGAGCCCAGGAACGTGCCCTGGAGGCTGCCATGCCCGGGGCGCCTCCGTGCCCACAGGAGCGAGAGGAAGGGCGCCCTGAGTCAGTGCAGGGGCCCACTGGGCCACCGCAGCCCCTGTTGCCAGAGCTTCAGGGGAGAGGGGGAGCGAGAGAAATGAGCCAGGGAACAAGCAGGGGGGTTCCAAGCGGGGCTGGGCAGGGCACCTCTATCCTGAGGACACAGGAAGCCACTGTGGGCACGGCTGGTGGGGGTGGCAAGAGGGAGGCAGCAGTGACTTAAATGTGCAATTCCGTTCTGTGGCCAGGGCCCCTCAGGATCTGGAGGAGGTTATGCGTCGGGAATGCTGTTTGTCCGGCTGCAGAATTTACTTGCTCAATTACCTATTTAATTAGCTTAATTTAAAAATACACTTTTTTGGGCCATGTCTCATTTGTCTTTTCTTTCAGATCTCCCTATCATTTGACAGTTTGCATGCTCAGTGTGTTGGCCAGCAGAAGGGACGCAGGGCATTTCTGTAGAGACTGTGACATTTGCTCATGTGACATGTGTGGATGAAAGGGGTCATATGCTAACCTGACTAGTTCAGGGAAGGCCTGCGTGGCGGTTGTGCAAGCTCAAAGAGCTAAAATAACCACAAAAGATGGTCTGAAAATTAAATATTTAACTACAAACAGGTTATGCTGGGTAGTCACGTCCTAGGCCAGTATTTTCCCCAACAAAGATCAACTTAGATCTTTACTGAGCCCATTTTTGCCTCTATGATAACATATCTGCAGGATGTCTGGGTAACTTGTAACTTCCTTCCCCCCTCCCCCCACCCTTCAGGGCACAACCAACGGCCCCAGGACATCCCTCATAGTTACTGGTATCAAGGTGATTGTCAGCTGTGAATTATGTTAAACTGTCCTGTGCCCATCTGTGTAAGAGAAGCACATGCCCATCATTGCACTTTTTATCCCATCCCAGAGGTCTCCCCACTTGGCTTTCTCCCACCTCCTTAATCTGTCACCAATGGGTTTCATGTAACCCACCTGCGTCCTTTCCTTTGACTGCCATGTGTAACTGCAGATGTACCCGCCATTCTCCGGAGCATGATCTCAATTCGTTGAGGTTCTGCTTCCCAGCATATGTGGACAGTTTGGCTCAAATAAACTCACAAAATTCTTTACAGGTCTGAGTGCTCTTTGCATTAACACATGTTTCTTTTAAGCAAAACAACTCGCAAGCCTTCAGGCCACCAGGGAGACCCTGAACCTAAATGCCTCGGGGAGCTCGATGGGTGCCGCGATGGCCCAGCACACGCACTCCGACTCTAAGAGCATCTTAGGACTCGATGCCTGGCCCGGCCACGATGGGCCAACAAACAGCACTGCTTCACGCAGGTTTATACTCCCACGTGGGAGCGTTCGGTCATTTCCCAGGTGCTCATCGGGTAGGGACGTGATGAATCAGACTCTGTGGAGAAACAATTTGGAATAAACAGGCTTCCTTTTAAAAAAGGTTTACTACGCATTTTAACTTTAGACGGGACGACGTGCGAAATTACAAGAAGAGGAAATCAGCACGGTTGTGCTTTCTTCCGCTCCCATGTCCCAGTTCCCGATTTTGTCAGCTCCCTTACTTTTACCTTCCAGGGTTTACAGTGTTTACATTCTATTTCACAACCACGGCTCTTGTGCCTAAGTGGATCGGTGTTTGCATTAGCGTCCTCCGACAATAGCTCCTCCCATTCTGAGGCCTGCGCTGGCTCCACCTCATGGTGAAGAAATTCTTTCAGGAAGGAGCATGAGTTCTTGAGACTAGACTATCTCATTTTCCTGACATGGTAACTACGACTTGGCCACGCCCGGGGCGGAAGGGGGACACTTTTCCCCTCGGGTCTCTGTGACACCCTTCCGGCACCTATGGCACATGCACAGGGTGGGGCAGTTTTATTCTGTCTCCTGAAATGACCGACTTTTGCTCGAATGTCTAAAGAATTCCTTTAGTCTTGAATCATAGTAACTTGATCAGGATACGTCTCAGGTCAATGTCTATTGTTCTTTCTCAGATTTTCCTGTAATTCAGTTTCCTATTTGCTGTGTGGCTTCCTCTCTTTCAGGGAACTTTTTTTTTTTTTTTGTAATAAACAGGCTTCGTAACTGCAGGCGTGAAAGCCTCTGCCAGTGAATCTGGGTGACCTCCCCTAGCGCCCCCAGTGAGGGGACAGCGTCCAGGGACGCACAAAGCACTTGGAAATTCACGGCTTCTTCACCCAGAGAAGCTGTGCAGCAAGTGGAGGGTTTTTTCTTTTTTATACAAATGAGAACATGAAAAATGTCCAAACTGTGGGATCACTTTCAATTAGATCAGATTATTACGTCCCAAACAGCCATAGAAAAAAGGCCTCTATTAGGCTCTCCTAACAAATACCAGAGCATGGGACACAGAGGAGTGTGTGTGTGTGTGCATGCGCGTGCAGGCGTGTGCAGGGCTTACAGGTGTGCAGGCATGTGCAGGGCTTACAGGTGTGCAGGCATGTGCAGGGGTGTGCAGGTGTGCACACATGTGTGCAGACGTGTGCAGGGGCATGCAGGCTAAGGGTCACAGTGGAAAATGGGTCTCCAGGCTCAATCCCTGGGTCAGTGAATTCCCCTATCACTAATGAGACAGGACAAGGGCCAGGGCTGCGTGGTCATCTATTAATTTACTGGGCCCATCCGTTTTAGAAAATGGAGTTTGTTATCTGTGTTCTGGCAGCTTCCTGTTTGGGCCTCATTAAGTGCGCAGGCCCGCTTGCCAGGTGGGCGAGGCCAAGGCAGCCCCTCCAGGGCACCTGTGCAGGGTGCCCTCTGCTCAGGCCCTGCGGCCCCCCACCCTCCGCAGTGTCCTCCTCTACAAATGGGTATAGAACCCACGCTGTGGGGTTGTGGTGAGGATTAACCAGATGGCGGTGAGGAGCCAGCGTGTAGAAGCCACCGTAATATTAATTCCTTTTTCTTCTCACTTGTAGCTTCTACACCCAAATTAATTTGATTCAGTTGTCTATGAACTGTGGTTTTTACTCTCTAAATCAGATTTTTTTCCAACCAAAATATTGGAATTGACCATCATGTCTTACAGTAACTCTGATTTTAATATTTATATCAATGTCTATAAAACCCGACTTCTTCCCCGTGTTCGCTCATTTACCACTGCTTACAGTGATGAAGCGTCGTCCTCTTTGGGGTCTTATCACCCACCCCGCATCGCCTGCATTTCCGTGATGGCCTCTGCGTCTCACCCTTCACCTCTGGTTCAGAACCCGGGTGGCCGCCGGTCACTGTGGCCACCTCCTACGGGACTCTTCGCAGACAGGATGGTTTTAACAGACGTTGTCTCTTAACCTTAACATAACCCCATCTCCGAGGGGAAAACGGAGGCCGGAGAAATAACCCGCTCCTGGTGTCAAGCAGCAAGTATCTGACTCTCATTCAGCACCTCACAGCCCCGCAATCAGACCTTCAAGGCCCTTCCACCGTTTCCAGCCCAAATTCCAGCCTTATCTCCAGGCAGTCCAGTCTCAGAGCCAGCTGAGTCCAGCCCACCCGCATGCTTTAGTTTTCCTTATCAGTAATTCATTAACCTTCCTGTGGACCCAGAATGGCTCCCCAGCTCAACTCCCCTCCCCCACCCCTGTCTCATTGGCATTTTCCAACCGACTGTCCCCCAAAATTTGGAATCACATCTCAAACACCACTAACCATAACCATGAAATGGGAAGAATTATTTCAGGAATTCAAGAGCCTAGCAGAGACTAATTCTTGTTGTAGATGCACTGCAGTTCAGGGTCCTCAGGGAGCCCCAGGAATTCTTACGATTTAATTTACAAAACATCCTCAGAAATCTGTGATCACCTGGAAACCTGACGTAGGCCAGGGAGACCGCATTTCAGGGATATTATTTTCTTCTCTAGCTTAAAGGCCCTTTTAGGGCATGGACTATACCTTCAAAAAAATTTTTTTTTAATTTATCTATTGAGAGAGAGAGAGAGAGAGAGAGAGAGAGAGAGAGAGAGAGAAATTTGTTGTTCCACTTGTTTGTGCATTCATTGGTTGATTCTTCTATGTGCCCTGACCAGGGATAGAACCCACAACCTTGGCCTATCTGAGGATGCTCTAACCCACTGAACAACCCAACCAGGGGAGGGACATACCTTTTCTACCTGCACTTCCTTGGCTGCAGGGAGAAGGAGCTTCCTAGGGGTTGTAGAACTAACTGCCACATGAAGGCACCGCTGAAAAGGAATGAAGGTCGTGTCCCTTCACGGACGTCACTGTTGTGGGATTTAACCTGCTCCTCGCCGTCCCTTCCAAACAGTTTGGACCACGTGTCCCGTGACGGCTGGTTGAGTCGTCTCACCTCACCCGTTTATTTTAGAAAAAACTATGATTACTGAATTCCAGAGCCCTGAAGTGCTCATTGTACTGCCTTGTCTTTCTGAAGGGGAAAGGATGCTTACAAGTCTTATGTATAATTTAACAGTCGGAGGAAAACAGAGTGCTGCCCTGAGAAGCCGGAGGCGCTCCTGCACAGCCGGGTCAGGGACAGCCGCCTGACAGGCCGTGGACTGCGGTCCGGCCTCTGACCTCTGGGGAGCCACGCTGCGGAGCCAGCAGAGGCCGCGCGCGGTCTGGTCTCTGGATAGACAAGGGGGTCATCTACCCTTCGCCGTTGCTATTTGGTTCAAGCCTCTTGTAAAGAACACAGCTCCTAGCAGACCCGGCCCAGCTCCCTCTCCTGGCCCTGGAGCGGCTGAGTCAGAGGCCCCTGGCGGCTCAGCTCCGTCACTCAGGGGCAGCCTGGAGCAGATGGGTGCTGTGGCCACACGCACACAGTTCTGCACAAACACGAACCAGGGCTTTGCAGGGCTTGTCTGGACTTTTCTCGCTCCTGAACCCACCGGAACACTTATGTGCTCCTTGCAAGTGGTTTAAAACAATATGCTGAGGCCTGGCCAGTGTGGCTCAGTGGTTGAGTGTGGACCTATGAACCAGGAGGTCAAGGTTTGATTCCCAGCCCGGGTTGTGGGTTCCATCCCCAATAGGGGGCGTGCAGGAGGCAGCCAATTGATGTTTCTGTCATCATTGATGTTTCTCTCTCCCTCCCATCTCCCTCCCCATCGCCCTCTCCCTTTCCCTCTCCCTCCCCCTCCCCATCTCCCTCCCCATCGCTCTCCCCTCCCCTCCCCCTCCCCTCCCCTCCCCTCCCCTCCCCCTCCCCCTCCCCTCCCCTCCCTCCCTCTCCCTCTCCCTCTCCCTCTCCCTCTCCCTCTCCCTCCCCTCCCCCTCCCTCTCCCTCTCCCTCTCCCTCTCCCTCTCCTCTCCCACTCCCTCTCCCTCTCCCTCTCCCTTCCTCTGAAATCAATAAAAAACGACGATATGCTTATATCAGGACACTTTTTTAAAGATTAGAGGACTTATTTTTGCCAAGTTAGCTTTTCTTTTCTAGAAAGTGTCTGCTTCAGCACACAGTACTCTTGTGATGCTGTTACCCCCAATCTTGTTTATCCACCATTTCATGGTGCATATAGTATACAAAAGCAAACAAATCCCAAAGTCCTTAACTTCTGTCCGATAGGGCGGCTGCAGGCGGCTGGGGTTCTCTCAGATGCAACAGGTGCACTGCCATTCACGTTACTTACAACCAACCGCCTGTGACATAACCTGGAGGGCACCGTTTCCATGTCCAACGGAGCTGTGAACAAACGGGACGTGGGCATGGACCCTAACCCAGCTCAGAGGCAGACATTGCAGTGAACTACGGACACAGACCTCCTGTCCTCCATCCGGACGGCAGGAGGGTTAGGTTAGTCCCGGCCGCTGGTCCTCGGCTCCGGGCCCAGGACGTGAGGCCCTTGTGTTTAGACTGATCTCCTCAGCACTCAGGACCCACAGTTTCCTGATCACATTGATATTCCTGGGAGCTGCAAAGAGCCGATTGGCACGGATTCAAACACAGTTGTGCAAAAATGGTCGGAAATATATTATTAGGAGGAAAGAAAGAGGGACACATGAGATGCAAAGACAAGAAGCCGCGGAGGACGTAGAGGCCCTCACGTGGGACTCTAGGGATGGCGTCGCGCCCTTCACCGACCCCAGGTGGGCGCTCTGGTGTGCACCGTGTGCATTGCACTGAGAAGGTTCATGCTTCAGGTCTCCCGTCTGCAACCTTCCCTTCTCCCCCAGCTGAGGCCGAGGGCGGCTCCTCTTGGCATTCTTTAGAGAGCTGCCTACGCCTGGTTGTGTATCCTGAAGCCATTTCTGTATGTGAGTTTAAGTTTGCATTTCTTAGCCCATTTGAAAGTTTGACTGAAAACTAAATAGAATTTATTCATATAACTTGTCTCAGAAGCTCTCATTCTGCCATGTCCATTCATTTTTTTCTTCCTCAATTTATGCAGATTTTCCATACATGAGACCCCTCAGTCCCCCCCTCCTCATATAACATGCTGACGTGACTAGGAGCTGGGGTCGTGTTTATTGTTTGTAGCCAACAGCATTAGTTGGCTTCTGGAAGCTGTTCCCGGCTGTTCCCATCGCCATGAAAGGAAATGTGCATCTCCCCTGGGCGGCTGGGCCCCACCGGCTCCGACTGGTCAAGCCATCCACAAGTGACCGACCTCAGGTCCCCACCCTCCCCTCCCCCCCAGCTGCCTGCAAAGTCACCTTCACCTTCTCCCGCTTTGCTTTTGCAGTCTGGATCCTTGCAGCTTTCCTGCTTTTTCTAGAATAATCTGGAAGCTTTAAAGCACCTTCTTATGGACACACCCAGTGCTGATTTTATAAGTGTGTTTCAAAATGAGTAGCTGTTTTTAAGAATAATAATACTGTACCATGTGATGTCTTCGATAAGGTTTTGAAAATATTGTAGCTTAGAGATAATCTCCAGAGAGGGGGCCTGGGCGGAGTCAAAGGGCAGAGACTTTCAGTTTTACAAGAGGAGCAGGTCGTGGGATCTACAGAGCAGACCGGAGCCTGTCCTTAACACCCCCAACAATAGCAGTCATGATAGTGATGAAGAAGATGAAGGGAAGCGTGTGGAGTGAGGGGCAGGTTTGTGGCAGAGGGGGTGGTGGTTTCACAGGCGGACACGAATCTCTAAACTCACCGCGTGATCTACAACACACATGTACAGCTTTTCATGTCAACCAGACCTCAACCCCCTGGTTTCAAAACACAGATAATGTCCCTTTGCAGCGTGTTCCCCATTCTGACAGCATTCTCCCACGTACAGCTCATTGATTTCTCCAAACAGCTGGGCTGAGCCGCGTGACCATCGCACGTTATGAGTGAGAGCCCAGGTCCCCACGGCACCTGCAGGGCCAACGCGCCCGCGGGCTCACCTCAGGCCTCTGCTGTTTGTAAGCAGCAGAGACAAACCCAGAAAATCCTCCTGTCAGCGAGGCTGGGGAGCTGGGAGGGAGTGCCATTCTCTGGATGAGGCTCAGAGCTTTTTTTATTTTTTCCATAGATCCCTGGGCAATTTGGGGGTGTCTTTATCCAAATAATATCTACAGATATGCAGAGTGAAAACAGGTAGGACTTCAAAGGAAACCAAAGACATTACAGCACAGTTACCAAGATATGTACGGTATTGTGCTCCTGCTGGGCAGTGGAGACCAGGGCTGAAGGGAGGGCAGTTCCCCGTGGTTTTGAAACAGGGAAAACAGTGGTATTTCAAACTCCGGCAGACCTGCCAGCATCTGAGAATACTGACTTTCTACTGGTGACAAAGCCCCTACGTGCATAATGGAAGGAAGTGCACACTTCACGCAGAGAATCCTGAACACGGAGATTAACTGTCTCCCGGTCCAAGCTCAGGACCCCTGAGGTCCCGGCCCTGGAGGCGGACCGCTCTGGGCTCCGGCTGGGACCCACCCTCCCCTGCTTCCCCCCCCCCCCCCCTGCGGCAGCCCTTCCCGCAGCCCTTCCCGCCACCGCTGGGGTCAGCTCACCCTCCAGGGTCTCGCACTGGACCAGGTTGAGGTAGTCCTGCTGGGTCAGGAGGCCGGCCTTGCAGCCTCGCACCAGCCCCTCCAGGTAGCCGTGGTCCACATTGAAGCACAGCTCGGCGCTTCCCAGCATGGGGACGGCTGGGGGTCCCGGGTTGGGTCAGCGGGTCTGGTGGGAGCAGCGTCCTGGGCCCTGGAGCCTTGCCGTCTGGAGACGCACTGGCTGAACAGGAGTCACTGTCAGCTGACAGTCCGGTCTTTGTGACCAGTTTTCTCCGCTGTCAGTGGCTTTGAGCAGAGGGCTCAGTGGTGTTGGTGGCAACAGTGAATAAGCTGGATGACCCATCAGCCCAGGAGCCCCACTGGGGGGTGTGAGGGGGCGGGGCGGGCTGCGGTGCCCAGAGCCCTGCCTGCCCCAGCTTTGCCAGGGAAGAAGAAACACCTGAATGTTTTGTAAACATCCCTCCCCCAGTGGAGCTTTGGAATGTAAACCACATTTGTCCTCATGTCTTCAGGACTAGCAGTGACTAGCAGTGTGAGAAAGAGAGGTCCTTTTTAAAATCTGATTTTAGAGAGAAAGGGAGAGACAGAAACATTAATGATGAGAGAGAATCATTGATGGGCTGCCTCCTGCATGCCCCCCACTGGGGATCCAGCCCACAACCTGGGCATGTGCCCTGACGGGGAACTGAACTGTGACCTCCTGCTTCATAGGTCGCTGCCCAACCACTGAGCACACCGGCCAGACAAGGGCCTTTTTCTAAAAAAAAAAATCCTCACCCAAGGAGTGAGGGTATTTATTTTCCCACTGATTTTTAGAGAGTGGGGCGTGGGGGAGAGAAAGGGAGAGAAACATCTATTTGAGAGAGGCACAATGATTGGTTGCCTTCCACACCTGCCCCACTGGGGGCGGGAATGGAATGGAACCTGCAACCCAGGAATGTGCCTTGACCTCTCGACAGACCAACACTCTAACCTCTGAGCCACCCCTGCCAGGGCAGAGATGGCCTTTTTTTTTTTTTTAAAAAAAAATGTTTTTTTATTGGTTTAAGATAGAGGAAGGGTGAGGTAGAAAGATCAATGATGAGAGAGAATCATTGACGGGGTGCCTCCTGCATGCGCCCTACTGGGGTTTGAGCCTGCAACCTGGGCATGTGCCCTGACTGGGAATCCAAGCAGGCAGACTGAAGAATCCTAATCCAGGTCTTCCTGTTAGTTTGTTTTTGTTTTAAGCTTCTTTGTTATGAGACATTTCAGACGTGCATGAAAGGAAACAATGCCAGGATTAACCCCACAAATCCATCACCCAGCTTCAATAGTCATCGCTCAGGCCGAGGTGGGCAGCTTTGCGAGATTAGCAGGCTTTCTCTGGAAAGGCTTTCTCTGTAGCAACCAGTCCACTCGGCCACACATAAATGAATGAGCGAGACTGTGTTCCAATAAAACTTTATTTACAAAAACAGGTGGTGGCCGCACTTGGCCTCCCTGACCTTTGACCTTGCCCTCCTCCTCCCCACCCTGAATAATTGCCAAGTAACTCCAAAATATCCTATTGTTTTATCCTTAATCATTTCCGTAGGTATCTCTAAAAGATAAAGATTCTTTTACAATGTCATCACAATTCTATTGCAATAAAGTTATTTCCAACATTAAATAATATCGTCAATGTTCAAACTGTTTCGACATAAATTTTATTTGTTTTACGCTTGGTTGGAGATGTGACGTCGGGTTTACATGTCCCTTCACGTCCTTGCAGGGGCGCCTCCCCTCCCACTTGGCTGCCTGCTGTTGAAGTGACTGGGCCATTGTTCCCCACTTTCCCACAGTTTGGAATTTGCTGATTCCATCTTGAGGTGTCATTTAACTTACTGCTCTGTCACCTCTCACTCCTATAAGGTGGTAGTGAGGCCTGGAAGCTAGGTCACTTTATGCTAGATAGTTTTCCAAGAACACTTCCCATCTGCTATGAATACTGGCCCAGGTGTGTAAGTCCCGCCTTCGTGGTTTACATGGTTAATGTCAGTGCTGTGATGACCACCACCCAGATGCAGGTTCCTTGGGAGTAACAAAATGCTGATGCTTTAGCTTGTTGTTCTTCATGTATTAGCTGAAATACTTCCATAGAGAGAAAACTTCTCAACATCAACTCTTGGTTACCCTCGTTTACAGTCAAATAAGAAAGGCAGGCCCTGGCCAGTGTGCTCAGTGGTTAGAGTGCCGACCGGCACATGGAAGGTCTCCGGTTTGACCCCCTTCAAGGGCACTACCAGGGTTGTAGGTTCAATCCCCGGCCCCTGCGGGGGCACGTGCAGGAAGCAACCAATTGATGTATCTCTCTTGCACTGATGTTTCTCTCTCTCTCTCCTCCTCCTTCCCTTTCTCCCATCCACTCTCTAAAAATCAATGGAAAAATATTCTTGGACGAGGAAAAAAAGAGAGGCGGATAAATGCTTCACCAGTTCTGTTCCTCACCACCTTCCCGATAACGAGTTGGTGCCTTTGCATCCTCTGAAAGTGACCAATAATATTCTTAAATAAAAATCATTATCATTAAATTCTGCGTTTAAATATAGCACCTTCTTCTGATGTAACTCTGGTCGTCTTGGTTGCCGGCTTGTTGTGTACAATTTTGCCCAGACCTGGGATGGGCATTTCTCTGCCCTTCTTGCGGCACGTTGGGAAAGACTTCGTAGGCGGCAGGTGTCTGACGGGTGGGATCAGACCGGACTGGATTCAGCAACCTTGGTACTTGGGTCCTGGCTGGGAAAGAATTCAGATCAAGACCCAAACTATCAGACCCAAACATTTATTGGGTAAATCACAGAGGTAGAAAAGTAATTCCTAGAAGACATGGGCTCAGGAAGCAAGTTCTAGAGGTAAAGGAAGGGGTCTTGGAGCTTGGGAGTGAGGAGCTGATGGTAATGTGCCTGGGGGCAGGGGGAGGGGGAGGGGGAGGGGGGCGAGAAAGGCATGGGAGTGCTCCTGGGTGGGAGAGCTCACTGGGCCCTCCATCCTATGGGCTTTAAGGGTAGGGACCTTAGTCGACGTCCCACAGAAGATCTCAGTAGAATATTCGGCAGCTTTCCCGAAGTGTCCTTTCAGGGCTGTGGTCTCCATGATGGATTGGCCGGCACCTGGGCAGGGGGTCACTGTCCAATCCAGCTGGTCCTGATGTCAGCCGTGGCTGGCTTTGCTGCTTCTCTGGGCCTGGAGCTGAGATACAACTGAAGCCTAGATGTTGTCTCTAGGGAGGGAAGGTCAGGGGTCCAAACCGCATGACCTGCCATATGCTAGGGGGAGAGGTCACCCCGGGGACGAGGTCCTCCCTACAATGGCTTGTCCATCCTGGTGACCTTCTTACCTGGCCCATTGTCCTTGCTCTGCTCATGTCTGAACTGCCAACCACAAGACCAGCATCTGCAGTGCGGCGGGCTGGGTGAGCCCACAGGGTGGGAAGCAGGGTGGGGCACTGCAGCGGGTGCTGGGAGCAGTCTCGCTCAGCATGGCAGGGCTTGGGTGGGCGGGCCCAAGGTCACCTTTCCTTAACTTCTCCAGCACTTAACTTTTCTAATAGAACAAAACACACCTCCGACACCTGCCCACGGGAAGCCCTCTGCCAGGGAACGGGTCAAAGCACATGAGCCGACTCCTGTGCTGTTTAAGAAATCCCAACGGATCCGGGTGGATCCAGTGAGGAACCAGAAAGCAGGGGTGGCTCAGGCTGGCGCTCCAGGCAAACCTGGGGTGCCCCCCTCCCCGATTCTCGTCACCTGGGGGAGGGGGCCTGCTTTCCGTTGCTTCTCACCGTCAGGAGCGTCTGTGGATGGTCCTGGGACTCACTGGCTTTCGGGGCCTTCGGCAGGAGGGCTCTGAGTTTGAGGTGAGGGATGGAACTGTGCACCTTGCTGAGCTGGGAGAATTCAAAATCTGATGGGTCCCTTAATAATTCCTTCTTCCTGAAGAGATGACAGAGCATCTCAGGTGTTGGCTGTGAACTTGAGCCGCCAGTGACGGGCCATGTGCTGTTTGCCCTGATGGTCCACCTTTTGTACTTTAACAAAATAACAGTTCTGCCTTCATGTGGCATTAATTACCCGGCCTGGGAGAGCATGTCTCCCTGTTCTTTAGTGACCCTGTTTCATTTCTGGAAGCAAAACCTGCTCTAATGGCAACACTTTTTAATCCCATCAGGAAAGAATCAATTGTTACTCATAATATTTACATAGGTATCACTATAAAGTGCAGGTAAAAAGTTCAAAACCCTAGGATGACTTTATTTCAAAAGCTTAAGGTCATTAATTCGTATTCCTGAGGCAGCATAGTAAGAAGGTAGAAAAATTCCTTGGCAAGTGGAATGGGGAAACTGAGGCAGCAGCTGAACAAAAGTGGTGGAGCAATTTACAGCAGATACAGGTCACCTCCTAGAGAGAACATCTAGGCCTCAGTTGCATTTCAGCTCCAGGCCCAGAAAAGCAGCAAAACCAGGTGGGCAAGCCGGGCGGGCTGCGATGATACGACCCTGCCTGGCGCTGGCCACCAGTGGAGCCCACAGCCTTGAAAGGGCACCTGGAAAGCTGATGAGTATTCTACTGAGATCTCCCTGAGAGCCTAAACTCCCAGCCTTTAAACCCCTCAACACAAAGACCCTGGGATCTCGCCCCTGCCTTTCTCCTCCTCCCTAAACTCCGAGGGACCCACAAGACTTGCAACAAGGGGAGCAGTGGGCAGTAGCAGCTTGTCTGGGCTAACCCTGACCTGTCTCCAGGGTGCCCTTTCTCTAACTTCCCAGTGACGGGCCCTGGAAGCCAGCAATTCCCATGATCCTTCTGATGGCAGCGTGCCTTGTCTCACTATCTTCCCTTAACATTTCTAAGAGCCACAGCAGCCCTGCCCCGTCTCCTGGTGTGTCTTCTGTCCTACGCCCTTCCTCGTCTCACTGTCCCAGCTTTAATAAATGTCCTCTCAACGTCGCGTGGACTCATATTGTGAAATCTTTTCTACACGAATTCCAGAACCCACACACTACCAACAGCTCGGGGTTGACCCGCTCTGTCCTGGTCCCCTTTCCGGTAACACTTTTATCCAAATTTTATATCCTGACTTGCAGAGAAGTGAATAATTGCCCGAGCCAGCAAGGTGATTACTTTTTTCTGTATTTTATATTTTGTTCTGTCTTTATTGTTTTATTTTCTGCTCAACTGAGCAAAGCATGCTTTTTGCAAAAATCCAACCATTAAAGAAAGATATGACGTAGGGTGTCCTCTAACACCAGCCTGAAGAGAGGACACTAACAGTAGTTTGGGTGAGCATTGAAAAAGGTGACTTAGGCTCCAAAATGTTTGATGCTCATGGTACCAGCATTCATTTTTCAAAAGGTCATTTTGGTTTTGAGCCACAAGAGGTCACCAGAACATCACAGCAGTTGTCGTTGGCTTCACCTTAACTGTACAGTTTTTCACTTGGAAAATGTCACATCAGAGTTTAAACGGGCTTCCAGTGGCTTGTGTCAAGAGGTTTTTTTTAAGACATCAGGAGCCCTCTGTTCCCCACCTCCAAACATGGTTGGTCTCATCACTGACGCAAGCAAGCCTCTGCCTCCTAAACATCAAATCACTTCACCTTTTCACCGGTGACTTCCCAGCCTGGTTTCATGACCACGTTTATTCACGGAGAGGTATCACATCCCGAGATGCTCTGTGAAGTGGGTTGGGGTGGGGGTGACAAGCCCTGTGAACAAACAGGTTTGGGAAATGCAAGAGTTAGCAGGTCCCCCCTTGGACATAGAGTGAGCATCACCGAGTGGAGTCTCCGAGAAGTCCTTGGCGTGACCTAGAAACTGTGTTTTCCACTCCTGATTGGACAATGGCTGCCTCTCCTCGGGCACTTCAGGCCTTTACAACCTGAAGAAGTAGTATTCTTTGGAACATTATTTGAGAAATTCTGATTTATAACATTAATTGTTATTTTTTTAAAAAGCTTTTTAAAAAGTATTTTTTTTATTGATTTCAGAGAGGAAGGAAGAGGAAGAGAGCGATAGAAACATCAACGATGAGAGGGAATCATTGATTGTCTGCCTCCTGCACGCCCCCTACTGGGGACCTAGCTGGCAACCCGGGCATGTGCCCTTGACCGGAATTCAACCGGGGACCCTTCAGCCCGCAGGCCGCTCTATGCACTGAGCCGAACCGGCCGGGGCACATCAATTATTTTTAAGGTGTTACAAAGCTCATGCATCACACTATTATATAAGCATTCAATTCATTCCTCTCTGTTCCTAAATATACTTATATTAAGTAAAATACGCATTTCAGTAAGGTATCTTCAGTGAGCGGCTGCATCCTGGGAACCCCAGCACTGAGGCAGGGCCGGCACTCGTGGGAGGGGCTAAGAGGCCGCGCATCCAATCACAGCTAGCAGCGAGCTCGGCCCGCCCACCTGGCCCGCAGGTGATTGGCGTGGCCGTGCGGGGCAGTGATGGGAGGGGCGCGGTCCCCGCTGCAGAGCTCAGTCCGGCTCCCACGCTCGTCCTCGCCGGGCGCGGGTCACAGGTGAGCGTCCGGTCAGGGCGACTCGAGCCCGGACACCTGTTCCCGCCGTGTCTGCTCGGCCTGCCCGGGCGGGAAGGACTCCTCCGGGCGGTCCCAGGGCCCCGCAGAGCCGGGGCTGCGGGCGAGAGCGCGGCGGAGGCCAGAGCCAAGGGGCCCGCGGGCACAGCCGCGCTGCTCAGCGGGCCGACCCCTCGCAGGGGCAGCCTCCCCCCGGCCCCGCAGGGGGCAGCCTCCCCCCGGCCCCGCAGGGGGAAGCCCCCCCCAGGCCCCGCAGGGGGCGGCCTCCCCCCGGCCCCGCAGGGGGCAGCCTCCCCCCAGCCCCGCAGGGGGAAGCCCCCCCCCCAGGCCCCGCAGGGGGCGGCCTCCCCCCGGCCCCGCAGGGGGCGGCCTCCCCCCAGGCCCCGCAGGGGGCGGCCCCCCCCGGCCCCGCAGGGGGCAGCCCCCCCCCCAGGCCCCGCAGGGGGCGGCCCCCCCCGGCCCCGCAGCAGGGGGCGGCCTCCCCCCCGGCCCCGCAGGGGGCGGCCTCCCCGGCCCCGCAGGGGGAAGCCCCCCCCAGGCCCCGCAGGGGGCGGCCTCCCCCCCGCCCCGCAGGGGGCAGCCTCCCCGGCCCCGCAGGGGCAGCCCCCCGGCCCCGCAGGGGCAGCCCCCCAGGCCCCGCAGGGGCAGCCCCCCCCGGCCCCGCAGGGGGCAGCCCTCCCCGGCCCCGCAGGGGCGGCCCTCCCCCCGCCCCCGCAGGGGGCGCCCCCCCCCCAGGCCCCGCAGGGGGCGGCCTCCCCCCCAGGCCCCGCAGGGGGCGGCCCCCCCCCCAGGCCCCGCAGGGGGCGGCCTCCCCCCCAGGCCCCGCAGGGGGCGGCCTCCCCCCGGCCCCGCAGGGGGCAGTCTCCCCCCCGGCCCCGCAGGGGAGGCGCTGCAGCCGCGCCCCCCCAGCGGGTCATGGAGGTCAGATCAGTCAACCAAGAGTTCGATCCCCAAACAGCTCCCTCCTGTGCGGTGGGAGCGCCGCTGTGCCGGGGCGGGCTGGCGTCTCAGTAGGCGCGGCGCCCGGCGCTCCGGGAGGCTGGGTGCCAGGCCGCGCCCCATCTGGGCGGCACCGTCTGTCCGAGGGGAACTAAGGCGCTTCTCCGCGGGCGGCGCCCTCCTGGCGGACCGGGAGCTGCAGCGAGGCTGGTCTGGCGGAGGGAGTCCCGCTTCTCGCGCGCAGGCGGGTCAGCTTCCCGGGCTGCAGCCCCCGGGACCAGCGGCGTCTCCAGGCACGCCCGGCGGGGCCGAGGCTGTGCTGAGTCCCGGACCTTGGAGACCGTCGTTTGCATCGGTTTGCTCGCCCGCGGCAGCATCCCCGCCCCGGTACCGCGCGCCCCACACCGCCCGCCCTGCGGACCCTCTCGGCCGCACCGCTCAGCGGCCTCAGTTCTTTCAACAACCGGAAGAAATTGTATCTTTTTGAATTCACATGTATTTTAAAACTCAGTAGCTTTACAATGCTTTCTTCGCCCCTCCAAATAGTTCCCATTTTTAATTTTTTTTCTTTCTTGATGGCAGAGATCCCAGGACCTGTTGCATGGTGATTACATGAACTGATGATGAAAAATTCGCCAGTAGAAATAAATGACGTATTATGCTGAGAATATTCTAGGATGCCCCCCCAAACGTGTGCACACACTTTGAATAATTATAAAGAAAGTGTTTATTAAAATGCATTTCATTTTCAATATTGAGCTATCAGTTGTTACAGTGTGTGTGTACATTTTTGGGGGACACCCTGTATTTCTATGAGAAAGTAAGAACTAAGGAAAATAAATTACTATAGATAGGAAACTTATTATTTTATGTTGTTATAAATTTCATGAAATGTCACAGAAGAAAGATTTGTAATCAGAAAAGCTTTTACACTAACAAAACTTATCCTATATAATAAAGAGTAATATGCAAATTAACCCTCACACCCTCACAAGATGGCTGCCTACCACTAGGTGGGCAGGGGGGTTAGTGAGGGACAACCAAACAACTGAATAAGCAGGCTGTGTGGGGTGACTAGGCTGGCGGGGGGCAGGGGAGGAGGGCAGTTGGGGGTGATTAGGCCAGCAGGGGGTGCAGTTAGGGGCAACCAAGTTGGCAGGGAGGGAGCAGTTGGGGGCAACCAGACTGGTGGGGGGTGTGCAGTTGGGGGCAACCAGGCCGGCAGGGGGGCAGTTAGGGGCAACCAGGTCAGCAGGGAGGGGGTAGTTGGGGGTGACCAGACTGGTGGGGGGTACAGTTGGGGGCAACCAGGCCAGCAGGGGGGGCAGTTGGGGGTGACCAGGTGGACATGCAGAGGCAGTGAGGGGCGATCAGGCCGGTAGGGGGGGCAGTTAGGGGTGACCAGGCAGGCAGGCAGGTGAGCGATTAGGAGCCAGTGGTCCAGGATTGTGAGAGGGATGTCTGACTGCCTGTTCTAAACTGGCAGTCGGACATCCCCTGAGGGGTCCTGGTTTGGAGAGGGTGCAGGCTGGACTGAGGGGGACCCCCTCCCATGCATGAATTTTGTGCACCGGGCCTCTAGTAGTCTTATAAAAGGAAGGGACCTCAGAGGCCATTTGATATAATGTCACGCCAACTGCAGAGATAGGGAAGGACTTGTGCTTTTTGAGGCTAATCATTAAATTTCCAGGTATTTCCAAATATTAGAAATACCTATTTTCTAATAAAGAAAAATGTGCCCCATACAATTCCAATCAACTAATTCTATTTCTGCAAGATATAAGGTTTAAAAAAGTTTATTTTATTTGGTTTGCAAATTTCTCTTAAAAATTGTTACAAAATAGGTTTTAAAAATATTTGAAGTGACTTTTCTTTTTTTTTCCTGGAAGTTTCTTGATGGAAGAGTTCCTCAAATGCCATATAGAATTATAATTATAAAACGTATTGGAAATAACAAAGCATTTAGGAACATCAAAGACAGTCTTATTACCTTAAAGAGAGGGAAGCCCAACTCCTGAAAGAAAGGTTAAGGAATTGTAACAGAACCATAACTCAATAATGGCAGAGCTGGGGCATAGAAGGAAGATGTTCTGACTCCTGGCTTATGATTTGCTCCACTATTTTAAAAGTGATTTCTAAAGTAGTCATAACTTTAGACAAATATGAGTTTACTATTATACAATTTACTCTAGAGCTGTATTCTCAAGTGGTGTTTTTATTTTATTTATTTACTAGTGGCCCGGTGCACGAAATTCGTGCACATTAAAAGGAAATTAATTAGAGGAAATATATTAATATTGCTATTTGCCCTTTCTCTATAATAGAAGTGTCAGAGATGAAAGAAAATTAGTAAAATGTATATGAAACTCTCCCGCCTTTCAGAGTCTGGGGCGCGCTGCAGGACCCAGAGTCAAGTCCCCGCCCACCCGCGTGCACCTCAAAATTGTGCAAGACCCAGACCCAGCCGGTCCCACCCCCGTCAAGCCCCACAGGGCAGGGGGGCACAGCCTCAGGTCCCCCAGCTCCGGCGCAAGGGCATGACAACCATTTGCATATTAGCTCTTTATTATATAGGATTTTTTTCTGGGAGGGAAACCCTTCTGCCAGAGTCCTCTCTATTTCCACCACTAGATGGCAGGCTTGAGCACAGGTAATACTGGCCTCATGTGAAGGTCTAGGCTAGGGTGATGAATAGGGTCAATTACAAAGTCACAAACTAGAGGAGGAAGAGTGGGTGCTGTAGCCTTAGAGTGAAGTGTGCAGGGCCTGCAGGTAGGCTGCAAGCCCAGGCAAGATTTGGCTGCTATTGTCTTGAGGGAGAATTCCTTCTCTGGGAAATAGCAGCTTTTGTTCTTCTACTGATTGGAGGAGGCCCACCACTTTAGCAAGGCAATCCCCTTTTTAAACACAAACAAGCAAACAAAAAACAACATTTTGGGATCTTGATGAAGTCAGAACAAAGTTGCAATTTATCCAAAGTCAAAGTTATTAATATCTCAGAAAGTGAAAGTTGGTCACTTGGCTCTGGTGAATTTTCCCAAAGATAATGTCGTGTTTTTCTTTTGTGTAAAGTTTGGGTCTACTTTTTGGATTCTCTTTTGAATCAGTTAGAAAATGCACATGGTTACCCCACTGATTGAATGGAATAAAATCTTTAATAAAATCAACATAAAAGTTACAATTTACTTGTTTACTTATATATTTTTGTTAATCCTCACCCAAGGATATTTTTTCCATTGCTTTTTTTTTAGAGAGTGGAAGGTGGGGGGGGCGGGGAGAAACATCGCTATGAGAGAGACACATCGATTGGTTGCCTCCCGAACATGCTTTGACCAGGCCAGGGATCAAGGTGAAACTGAGGTCGTGCCCTTGACCAGAATCAAATTCACAACGCTTTAGCTCGTTGGCTCTAGCCACTGAGCCAAACTGGCTAGGGCTGATTTATTTTTTGGTAATTATTTCAAACAGGTAGCCATAGTGAGAGTGCTGATTGAAAAAGAGATGGTCTGAATGAATCATTTATTTGCTGTCTTTCTCTCTCTGTTGGAATGTGGGTCCCATGTAGCAGGCATTTCAGTCTGTCCTGTGCACCGATGAACTTCCAGTGCTGGACAAGAGCTTGGCTCCTCGCAAGGGCTCATAACAATTTAGAAACATGAGTTAGTTGACTTTATAGAGTGAGCAATCTTGGAAAGCACAGGGTGGGAGTGAACGTGTTGAAGAAGCAGGGCAGAGTGTTGGTGGCCTTGGTGCTAAGCATTTGGACTTACTCGGGGGCCACCAGGAGTCCCTGCAGGAGCAAGCTGACGTCGTGCTGGCACGTAGATGCTTGTCTTGATCTGGTTTCTGAAGCCAGACGATGAATACCCCGCCCAAGGGCATAGCGACTTCTGCTCTGTGTATGTTTCCCCCACAGATGGGAGAGACCTGGGTAACATCGACCTTATAACCTGGACCACGGTAACCACAGTGGTGTATAGAATGGCTTCTGAGGAATCGGGCTCAACTTCTGGCTGCTGGTGTTTGAGACCTGGATGAAGACTCTGACAGGGACCAGATACCGACATGGCTGATCTCAGGATGTCTGTGCACATCGGGAGTTCTTCTTATAAGGCTTTCGGGAAGATTATTATTATTTACTTCAGAATAAAAGATGATATTATTGACTTTGAACTGCAAACCCTAGACACACATAAATATGAAAAAAATTTAGTGCAAGACTAAAAGGAGAAACTCAGAAACATGGTGGGAAATCATGCCTATTTTTCAATTTTCTGTGTCTTTATTACGTACATTTCTATTTAATTATGTACACACAAATTTAAATACCTTTTAAATACCCATGGTGGGAAGTCAGACATTTTCTTTCACAGCCAGATAATATGATCTCAGTCCAAAACCGTGCTGAGATGCCAAGGAGCCATGAATCTGCCAAAATCATTGTGGGAGGTTTGTTTTCACATGTTGATATATCTTCAGACAACTGCAGGTAAGGGGGATGAATGTGGATTGTTCACCACAAGGAGCTCTTGTCAGATTGCGTGTAGAGAGCGTAGAGGTTTCCCACAGGCGCTGGGCGTCGCGGTGCTGGGGCCGTTCCCCTCCCTCTGTTTCCCAGTCAATGGCTCCCTTGTCGTCAGGGCTACAGTGACGCACTCTGAGGCCACAGAGAAATACAATCCCAGCCCTGAAGTCGGTGGAAAGAATATAGGTTCGTGAACTCCAGTCAGTGTCTCGGATGTTTGTGACGCTTCAGTAGCTTATAAGTTTCTGCGATTATGAACCCAAAGCCAAGTCACCCTCCTGTTTAACGGCCAGTTCTCCCTTTGAATGGAAGCCCAGATCTGGAAACACCCCCGGGGTCTCCGCAGCTCCAGGGCCGATGCAAGGAAAGCTATGGCTTCAAGAACATGAGCAGCGACGGTGCGTGTCTACCCTGCTCGCCCTCACCGTGACCTTGTGTCTGAGATGGGCTCCGAGGGAGACGAGACAGGACGAGGAGCAGGAGCGGTTGGGGGACCTTTAAGTATGTTGTTTCTATAGACTGACAGTGAGCCGTAAGGAATATTCCCACAGGGATATCCAGTTTAAACCCGCCGGTGTTCCTTTTAAGTGGGTGGGAGATACCACCCTACATCTTTCTTAGTGATATTACTTGTCTCCACATACTAACTGGGGACTTCCTTTATTGAAAAAAAACGGTTCTGTTACTTCCATCAGAGACTGTTACATGAGTGTCCAGAGTCCTCCACTCATTGTCCTAATGGCGTACACACCAAACACACACACCCCCCCCACACCAAACACACACCACACACACCAGACACATAGGCACACCACACACCACACATACCATACACATACACACACCACACACCACACACACCACACACACACCAAACACACACCACACACACCATATACACACACCACACACACCATTCACATACACACACCACACACACAACACACACCACACCAAACACACACCACACACATCACACATACCATACACATACATACACCACACATATACACCACACACACACACACCACACACACTACACATGCATACACACAACATACACACCATACACATACACACACTATACACATGCACACACACCACACAGACACACCACACAGACACATATACACACATACATACCATACAGACATGTGCTCACACATACCACACATACACACACCACACACATGCACACCACACACACCACACACACATACACATATGTACCACACACTCATACCAAAGATACCCTACACACACACCCTACACACACCATATACACACACCACACATATACACCACACACATACACACACTACACATATATACACACCACGTGCACACCACACACACCATACACATACACACACTACACATATACACACCACGCAGCCACACATACACACATACATACCATACAGACATGCACACACATACCATACACACACACCACACACACCACACACACCACACGCACACATGCACACCACACACACCACACACACACACATACACACCAGACACATATACCACAGACACTCTACGCACACACATGCACACCACAGACACCACACACATACCCACCACAGACATACATACCAAATAGACATGCACACACACACACCATATACACACACCACACATATACACACATCACACATACACACCATCACACACACCACACAAACACACACCACACCATACCACACACCCCCTACACATCCCCCCACAACTTATACACACATCACACACACACCACACACACATGCACACCACACACACACATATATACATACCACACAAACACCCTACACACACACACATACCCCCACACACCATATACACATATCACACACACACACCAGCACATAAATATACCACATCACACATACCCTACACACACACCACCACACAACATGTACACACATCCCACACACACCACACACACCCACATGCGCACCACACACCCACTACACACACATACACATATGTACCATATGCACATACCACACACAACCTACACATACACACCCCACACACCACATACCCACATCACACACACCACCACACATGCCACACACACCCTACACACACACACATACACACCCACACACAACATATACACACATCACACACACATACCACCACACACACGCCCCTGCATCCCCTGCCCACACACCCTACACACAAAGAGCTGTAGAAAGCGGGGTGAGCGCAGGCCCAGTAGTCGGGTGTGGGACGGAAGACGCTGGGATGGGTCTGAGAGGAGCTGAGGCAGGTGCGCTGGTCACGGCGGGAGCGCAGTCCCCGGGGAAGGCCCGGCCGGAGCACTCCTGCCTCTGGGCCCCGGGCCTGAGACTCCAGAGCCGCAGCTTCTGTCATGAGCACTCGCTGTGGATGAGACTATTCTCTCCCCCTGGGTGGGCACGTGGCCTGCTCTGCACCCAGCGTTTCATGATGCAGAAGAAATATAGATCCGTCAGTGAAAAGCCGGGGGTTGGAAGGGGCTGGAGGAGGAAGGGGAGGTTGGATGGAGGTTGGGAAACGCCGAGTGTTCTCACAGGGCCTGGCTGCGGTGTGCTCGCCCTGCGTCTCCGTGTGCTGTGATGTCCGCACGGCTCACTGGAAGACGAAGATCAGGGATTATTTGAGTGACAGCACAGAAGCAAGCGATTTCCCCAAAGTCTCGAGAAAAGCAAGAGTGGAAGCCCTATGATTTCAACTAGTTTCCCAAACTCCTTCTTTAGGAACCCCTTTAATAGGACCCGGGCACCTTCGTTGGTAATTATGTCCAGAAACCTTCAGTTCTAGGACTTTTGACAAATGCAGGCCCTGTGACCACCACCAGCATACAGACCAGCCTGCACAGCAATGCGCACGAGCCCAGCATTGACTGTGAGCAAGAGGTCACAGTCAAGGCTGGGTTCCCAGTCAGGGCACGTGCCCGGGCTGCGGGCCCCATCCCTGGGGGTGGCCTGCAGGAGGCAGCCGATCAATGAATCTCTCTCCTCATTGATGCTTCAGTCTCTTTCCCGCTCCCTTCATCTTTCTCTGAAATCAATAGAAACACTTAATATACATATGAGAGGCGGCTGAGCCGGCATTCCTGGCGCCTGAGCTCCGTGGGCCTGAAGCATCAGGCAGGCTCAGGAACGGCGTGTAAAAATGAAGGGACGTCGGAGCGCATGGGGTGCGTGGCTGCGGCTGCTGAGGCAGGAAGGCAGCGCGTCCATGAGGGGAGACCCTCTCCTGTGCCTCTGCCTGAGCTGGCCCTGGACGCAGCCCTCGATGAATGAGTGACTGAACCTTCCAGACGGGCCTCGAGGGCCCATTTGTGGATGGAGGTCACTGACGTGGCTTTTGTGGTGGGTTTCCGGAGCCTGCAGGCCTTTGGCATCGTGGTGTCTGTGACACGGGGGTCTCAGGGCGGATGGGACCCTCACCAGGCAGGGGCCCTGGGGTTCACTCCCTTGAAAACCTGGAAACCAGGGGTGGAAGGTCCTGGTTGCTCTGCACGGAGGCTCTCCTGTTGGGCTGGGGCGGGGCGGCATTAGCGTGTCCGGGGCCTCGCGGCTCAGCCCTGGCTCAAAATAGCACAGGAATGCAATGCTTGGTAAGTGGTTTTGGATGATGACAATACCGATTTTTTTAAAAATTTCAGATTTTTGTCTAAAAGGCCGCAAAGTACTCTTTCAGTTTAACCGCAGCCAAGCAGGCTCCCAGGTCAGACAGCGGACCCAGTGAGTGAGCCCTCTGCCGCTCTCGGCTCAGCCTGGGGAACAGTTTACTAAATTTCATTTTACAATGGCTCTGGTCCATTAAAATTAAGGGATTGCAAGTGCATGCAAATGATTTAAATGCATGTACTCAGATAGTATCTTGAAAGGTTAATGCTGTGTTTTACTTTCCCACTTGCTTCCCCAGGACCTTGCTTCCACATTAATTCGAGAAATAAGACTGTTTTTCTGGCCACAAAAGGTCAAGAAGCAGCTTGTCCATCGTTTTTTTTCTTTTTTTTCAGTTACACAAGTCACACTCAGGAAGAACCGCCCGAGGGAAACACCCAGGCACTGGGAACTAACAATAGATTTGGAAAGAAATGGAGGGACCCTGGCCGGACCCAGGCCCTCCCCTCCCTGTAGCTCAGAAGGAGGGTGTCGGAGCAGGAGTGGGGAACGTACAGGAGGCAGCGGGGTGGGCAGGAGACTGCTGGGACCACATGCCGCGAGGCTGGCAAGCCGTCAGGGAAGCCCACTGGGTGGGACATTTGTTCCTTCATTGGAGGAGGCTTGGATGACTCCGTGGGTCTCAGCACAGGCGGTGCTCCTGCAGCAGAGGTGGGCACCTCAGTCTGCCAACGGGAAGGGGATGTGGAGGGGAAGATGCCCCTGACACTGCAGGAGCTTGGCCAGCGGGAGTTACTCAGCTCCTGAGAGCAGCCGCTTCGTTAGAGCTCCGCGAGACAGTGAGTGCGGGCTTCGCTAAGCAGCAAAGACTCAGAGTCCATCTGTGGTACCTCCTGCTGCCCAGGCAGTGCTCCTATTCTTTCCAAAAATAACTGTAATTGAACGTATTGGGTGACATTGGTTAATAGGATGATATAGGTTTCAAGCGTGTAATTACATCATCTGTATATTGCATTGTATGCCCGCCCCCTCCCCCAAGTCAATTCTTCTTCCATCACCATATAGTTGACCCCTTGACCCTTTACTACCCCAACCCCTTCCCTCCGGTAACCACCACACTGCTTCTGTGTCTATGAGTTTTGTTTGTTTGTTTGTTCATTTGTGGCTTTCAGTTTACTATTCCCCATGTGAGTGAGATCATTTGGTTCTTAGCTTTTCTGTCTGACTTATTTCACTTAGCATAATATTCTCCAGGTCCATCCACGTTGTCACAAATGGCAGTATTTCACTTTCCTTATGGCTGAGTAGTATTGCATAGTACATATGTACCACATCTTCTTTACCTAACGACCTATTGAGGGACATTTGGTTGTTTCCATGTCCTAACCGTTGTGAATAATGCTGCAATGAACATATGTCTTTGTCAATAAATGTTCTCAAATGTTTGGGGTAGGTCCCGGAAAGGGTAAACTGGAGAACACAAGGCTTGAGTCTTACAAAATCTAACCAATGTCAAAGGGAAACTCATTCGCAAGCCTAAGCTTTGCACAAACATGTCCCCTTGAGTGAATATCTCACAGGAACTTGTGAGACCGTAACCCTTTCGCAGCCCCCAGGGGAAGGACATCTGGTGCCAGCGGAAGGACAAAGGGCAAACGGCCCTAAAACTACAATGGGCAGCACGGTCCAGGTACCCGCCAGCAGAAGCCGCCGGCAGCTCTCCCACGCACATACAGAGCCCGCTCCTTCCCCATTCGCCACTAACTGTTCCCTCGGAACCAGTCCACCTGCACCCAGGTGCCTGAATACGAATCATTTTTTTACACTGAGCCTTGAGTCAGTTCTGTGCGACCGGCCCAACTCCAACCCTTCCAGTCCCCAGAAGAGGAACCTCCGTCCTCTTTCCTTGGCGTCTCCTCCGTGTGTCAGACTCACAGCAGGCGACCACCTAACCTCTAGCAGTTGTCAGTGGACACCTCTGGGGGCAGATTTGAGTTTTTAAGAGCGACAGGTGCCCCCCTATACGTTTCTTGACTCAAAGGGATGCCTCACGGCGGAGTGAAAGTTTCAGGAGGTTGGATGGGAAAACTTGAAAGAATCATAAACAGAATGAACTCTTGATACATGGAACGATATGGATGAATCAAAATAATTACACTGAGTGAGAGGAGTTAGACAAAAAAGAGTATGTACTGGATGATACGATTTATGCAAACTTTAGAGAATGCAACTGCATTGTAGTAAGGGATTGCAGATCAGTAGTTGCTCAGGGACCCCAGCGACGAGAAGGGATGGCAGGGAGGGCGGGGAGCAAAGGGCTGAGGAACTTTCGGGGGTGATGGGTGTGCCCCATCTCCTGACCTTGACTGTTTCACGGTTGTACACATCTGCCAAGCACACAACGTGCACTTGAAATATCTGTAGCTGCCCAGCCAGTGTGGCCAGGTGTTCGGGCGTGTCCCATGCACAGGAGGTAGCCAGTTCCATTCCCGGTCAGGACACATGCCCGAACCCCAGTGGGGGACATGCAAGAGGCCGCCAATCAGTGTTTCTCCCTCATCAGTGTTTCTATCTCTCCCTCTCCCTTCCTTTCTCTGAAATAAATAAAAATATACTGAAATGTACAGTGTAGTTTATATGTAAATTACTCTCTATTAAAGCTATGGGGAAAGAAACCAATGACAACACGCGTGGTGCGGAGCTGCCTTCCTTGGCCCAGAGCAGGCAGCTGCCCACCCACCACGCCCGCCGCCTGGAACAGAGTCCTTACCTTCCTTGAGTAGCCGCAGCTCCGGGCCCGGAGGTCCAGTGACCAGCGCAGGACACAGGGCTGGCGCTGCAGCCTCTCCTGTGCTGCCCGACAAGCCGCAGCGCGGAGCCCCTCCTGGGGTGTCTTAGTGAAGCTACAGCAGTGCTTTCCTGGCCACGAGCCGTCCTCCATCCACAGCACCGGGCGTGGCCCAGGGCCAGCTGCCGCGTCCGATGGCCATGCCCTGGGAAACACACAGAACCACCCAGGCCGGCACTGGACTTGGCCTGCGGCTCAGCCGGGAGCCCTGTGCTGGCCATCACGCTCCTGCTCCTGGGACTGCTCTCTGAGCCGGAGGAAGCATCGCCACTGGGCCTGGCAGAGAGAACAGCTTCCTAAGCCCCCCAAGTGTTCACAGGCTGCTCCCTGCCAGATCTGGAACTTTCCTTACAGCCTCGAGGTTCGGCGCCACTCAGCTCCACTGGCCTGGGTTTCACAGCCCCTGAACGGGGACAGCCTGTGGCTCCTCACTGCTCCTCCCGGGACGAGAGCACAGGCTGGTCAGAGACACCGGACAGGGCTTGGCTGACCACTCCTGACCAGCCTCCCCCTCCCCCAGGTGCTGGCCTACCTGGACGCGCCATCACCTCGCCTCTCCGCAGCCCTCAGGGATGGGATGCGCTGTCTGTGTCAGCATACCCTCGTTCCAACGTTCCAGTGCCTCCGCACTTCCCACGACAGCACAGTCTCTCCTCCCATGTAAGTTATGGAACCGGACTCTTAGAATACCTCTCCAGAGACGCCCCGAGCCACAGCCACTGGTTGCACCTCTGTCATCTCTAAGGGGTTCATTACTGAGCTCCTGCTGTGTCGTCACACCGTCAGCCTCTTCCTAACGGGGAGCTGAAAAGACACAGTCGGTGCCAAGGTCTTTCATGGAAACAGGACTTAAATAATTAAAACGGACCCCATAGTCTTTTCCTTCCAGAGGAGATAAGTGAGTTGTTTTTCTACTCATCTTCACAAACCTGCCAAGAAAACCAGCAACCATCAGCACCTGAGACCCTGTGGGTGGAAGCTCATGCACCTTCTCCCGCCCGCCCGAGAGCCAGCCTGTCTCCTCCCCTGTCCCCTCACTCCCTTCACCTGGGCAGCTCCCACCTCTCCCTGCCTGTGTCCTCCTGTCCTGCTCATGGCCTCACGGCCTGGGGTTATGCAGGGCACAGGCAATGCACTACCTGGGGGTCTTCACACATTTGTAATGTATTAGAGGCCTGATGCACGAAGATTCATGCAAGAATAGGCCTTCCTTCCCCTGGCTGCCAGCACTGACTTCCCTCCGGCACCCGGGACCTGGGCCTTCGCTCTGGCCCTGCTGCCTTCCTGTAGCTCCCTCCACCCCCTACATCCCCCCTCATAGCAGGCATCCCACCCCACCCTGGCCCTGTGTGCTGCCCAGAGGCCCGGAGTGGCCATGGTGACGACACAAGCATCCCAGCTGGGCTGCTGCCATCTTTGTCATGTCAATTTGCATATTCCCTCTTTATTGGCTGTGGGTGCTGCCATCTTTTTGTGGAGTGATGGTCAATTTGCATATTCTGTCTTTATTAGATAGGATAGTGAAGTGTTCCCTCACTGTGGTTCATTTTTTTCTCCTGATCCTTTCTTCTGAGAGGAGAGCAAAGCAAACCACAGAGAAGCCAGTGGATTACTGACTGCCTGGCAGCCGTGGATAGCCCAGCCGGCAGCCTCGGGGTGTGTCTGGACTCTGCCCCAGGAGCGTGCTGCTTAAGGTTGTGGTGTCCCCTGAGAGGGGCAACAGGCAATCTCGAGGTTTTGGTGGCAGGTGGCTATCAAGGCATCTTTGCTGCAGCAGCAGGTGAGAGGGGAGGAGGAGGAGCAGACAGGGGGGATGGGAGCCCATTTAGCTTGGATGGGCATTCTCTGTTGCTGAGATTATAGTCTCAATAAGACTCAAGGTTGTGGCGACTGCTACAGAGCCCTAGGTTGGCTGATCCCATTGCTGACAGCTCTCTGTCACGTGGCTCAGCAGTACCCGCCGCCCCCTGCCTTGTGCAAGGCCACTGAGTCCAAGGAGATATTAGAGGGACACAGGGCCATCCTGGGAGCTGGCTTTGGTGGATGGGCGGCTGATGGTGCTTTTGCACTCGCTCATCCCTCCGTTTATGCCAGGCACTGTGCCAGGCACCCGGAATGGAGGGGACAGTGTTTCCCCAGCACACAACCCAGCACCCTGGCAGTCAGCATCGCCCACATTTTGTTAAAGATTTTCAGTATCACCCCAAGATATGAAGATAGAGACGACACGGCTCCTGCTGTCAAGAACCTACGGTTTCATGAAGGAACAGACCCCTAAGCAAAGGCCAACAATAGATAATGAGTGATTTTCTTCTCTTGATCACTTATTTCTCAGTTTGGTCTGTTCCGGGCATCTTTCCTTTCCACTGTAAAACCCAAATACGTCCAGAAGCAGAGTGAGTGAAAGTGAATTGTGTTAACAAGGAGGCCCTGCTGCCGCTCTCAGAGCCGCCCTCCCCCCGCCCTCCCCCAGGCAGTCTCTTGCTCTAATAACTCCTTGGACATGATTGCTCTTCCAGGGCTTGGAGCTCATGCAGCATAACTAATAGACCAACACACAAGCCACGATCCCCTTTCCCTGTCCCTTCCTAGGTGGGTTTTCCTGCCGCTCTACAGACAAGTGTCTGCAGCGGTCCTGCTAGTGTCAGGCTCCACACATCACTGTTTAACAGATGTCGCTTCGCAGGAGGCTGCACATCATTTTGTGTGGCTACCTGGAGAGAGAGAGAGAGAGAGAGAGAGAGAGAGAGAGAGAGAGAGAGAGTGAGAGAGTTGGGAAATCAGGTCCCAGAGAAATTGACTAATCTGCCCAGATTTGCCGACTCTCTGCCTCTTCAATTAATCACTTAGCAATTCATCCATTGCCTATATTTGTGTTCTTATTGTAAAACTAGGGGCCCAGCATGTGAAATCTCATGAGACCCAGACCCGGTGCACTGTGGGACCCAGCTGTCAAGTCCCGCCAGTGCCGTGGGACCCATCAATGCACCTCCTGGTGACCGGACTTTGGCCATTATGGCATTATGACCACTGGGAGCAATACCTCCCACTTCCTGTGCCACAGGCGAGGGTGGTCTCTTTGTTACTCCCGCCTCTTAGGAGCTGTAATACTTGGTTAAATCAGTTTCACTGATTACATTATTGTGATGATGTCATATGATTCACATAATGTGTTGTGACTATAGTTCTACTAGAGGCCCAATGCACGAAATTCGTGCAAGAGGAGGCCTTTCTTCCCCTGGCTGCCGGCACCAGCTTCCCTCTGGCACCCGGGACCTGGGCTTCCCTCACATCCCTGGCTTTGTCAGGAAGGTCATTCGGAAGGACATCCAGTCTAATTAGCATATTAAGCTTATATTATTATAGATTTTTGTATAACTATCTGACTCCCCTTGAACTATTATTTTTTATTTGCTTAGTTTTCTATATACTTTATTCTAGACACTTACTCTTTTTAAGTTTCCCAGTGGTTCCTTAATGGAGTTTTACTCACAAACATATCAAAAAACCAATCAGTACCCTGGCTGGCTTGGCTCAGTGGATAGAGTGTTGGTCTGCGAACTGAAGGTCCTGTGTTCAATTCCGGACAAAGGCACATACCTCGGTTGCAGGCTCTTAGCCCTGATCGGGGCCGTGCGGGAGGCAATGAATCGATGCCTTTCTCTCACATTGGTGTTTCTCTCTGTCTCTCCCTCTCCCTTCCACTCTCTCTAAAAAGCAATGGAAAAAATATCCTTGGGTGAGGATTAAAATACAAACAAACCAATGCGCCCCCCGCCTCCCAAAAAACCCACCAAAAAACAAAACCACAAAAAACCAAGAAACCAAAACCACCTCTCACCTGCCTTTCTTTGCTTGTTTCCTTCTGGGCATTTCCCAGTCATTCTCTCCCCATCCAGGCCTGTGGCTGGGCTGGCGTTTCGACTTCTCTGTGAAGTCTCCGCTTGTCCTCCTAGATCCCAGGTCTTCCTCGCTCTTTGCTTATCCTCTCATTTTGGTGGGGAACATTCTCTGGGGATTCCTGGGAAAACTCCAAACTAGAGATTCACAGACCGTGGATGTCTAGAAAGGCACTTACTCGACCATTTCTCTCGGGGAGTCGCTGGCCAGGGGGTATGGAATGCACAATTGATTTTCCTTTTCACACAGAATTTGATGAGTTTCCCCTTCGCCTGAGGTTCTGGTGTTGCCTCAGGGGCCCAGAGTTAATCTTCTACCGGATCCCAGTCCATGACCGACTTTTCTCTCTGGAAACTCTTGTGTCTTCTCTGTGTTGTGAGATTTTCCCGTTACCTTTGGTTGTTGCTGTTCACTGTGCTGGGTGCTTCAGTCTCCATCCCAAGTTCAGTCTGTGAGATAGCCTCGATTTCCGCCTCCTACCGTTTCCTCTCACCTGCCTTCTTTCTCCCCTTGGCAGCTTCAGTAATTAGATATTTACTTTTAAGACCTTTTGTTGTATATTTTTTGTTATAATGTATATATTTTTTATTTTCCAGGAGCTTCTACTCACTGTGTTTCTTTTTAAAAAACTAGAAACCTGTGGTCTCTTGATTCAATATTTTCTAGCTCCCTAAGGATAACAGGGGTCCTCAAACTATGGCCTGCGGGCCACATGCAAATACAAATATTGTATTTGTTCCCGTTTTGTTTTTTTACTTCAAAATAAGATGTGCAGTGTGCATAGGAATTTGTTCATAGTTTTTTTTTAAACTATAGTCTGGCCCTCCAACGGTCTGAGGGACAGTGAACTGGCCCTCTGTTTAAAAAGTTTGAGGACCCCTGATATAGAAAGATACAGTCTACACACATATATGCTTATTCGAATGTGTATGACTTACATGGTCACTGTAGGTGACATATGCCTGGTGAATAGAGTACATGCCAAGTTATTCTCTTAACAAATGTCCAGAGATACTATCACACACTTCCGACGAGGAGAGGCAGGAGCCCTGGAGCTGACAGAATTGCTAGCTTACACAGGGAGGCTCTGCTGCCCGTCAAAGACGCTTGGTTGTTCAGCTACCTCGTGGCTCCCCAGGCCATCATAAACGTGGGGATGCCAGGAGGAGGAGGTGTGGAGGCACGGACAGGGCAGGGGCCCAGGGTAGGGCTTGAGGGTGCAGGTAGGCGAGGTCCTCGATGCATTGGCATAGACGAGCACTGCTAGGGACGGGCTTCAGTGGAGCTTGGTAGACAAGGCTCCCTCCAGCTCCAGGTAATTTACCCAGAGGCTCACATCGAAGGGAAGGGTGTGGCGAGGGCCATTTAAAAGTGTCTGCTGGTTCAAGCATATATGTGTGTAGACTGTATCTTTCTATATCACGGGTCCTCAAACTTTTTAAACAGAGGGCCAGTTCACTGTCCCTCAGACCGTTGGAGGGCCAGACTATAGTTTTAAAAAAAACTATGAACAAATTCCTATGCACACTGCACATATCTTATTTTGAAGTAAAAAAACAAAACGGGAACAAATACAATATTTGTATTTGCATGTGGCCAATACTAGACAGATACTAGAATATTCCTTGTGCCACTGTTGATTTTTTCTTTTAAGTTTTTCCTCTGTCCCCTAAGATGTCTGGATGCTCCATGTACTCACAGACCCACTCTGTGCTGTTCCAGATCCAGCAGCATTCAAAATGGCAGACTCGTTCTAAAAATTTCTACAGTGTTTAGTTAAATGACTCATTCTACACCAATAAAATAAAAGTCTGCCCTTCCAGTGGTTCCGTGGTTGAGCATTGACCTAAGAACCAGGAGGTCAAGTTTCGATTCTTGGTCAGGGCACCTGCCTGGGTTTCAGTTTCGATCCCCAGTAGGGGGCGTGCAGGAGGCAGCCGATCGATGTTTCTCTTTCATCATTGATGTTTCTCTCTCTCTTTCTCTCTCCTTCTCTCTCTGAAATCAATAAAAACATTTAAAAATAAATAAATGAAAGTATCCTTTAACGACCATCATTCAATGCCCCTGCTGATACTCAGGTTTCTCAGCTCGCTTTTTGGACATGGAAATTCTGGCTCTCAGGTAACTCCTTACCCGAGCAAAGGCAGCACCTCAGCTTCATTCCTTTCTGACCACAAACGTCCGAGGTGACAGTTATTTATTTATTTAGTATTTATTTAGTTATTTTGGTTAATCCTCACCAGAGGACACTTTTCCATTGATTTTTAGGGAGAGCGGAAGAGAAGGGGAAGGAAAGACAGAGAGAAACATCGATGTGAGAGAAACACATTGATTGGTTGCCTCCTGCACAAGCCCTGATCAGGGCCCGGGCTGGGGCGGAGCCTGCAACCAAGGTACGTGCCCTTGACCGGAATCAAACCCAGGACCCTTTGGTCTGCAGGCCAACGCTCTATCCACTGAGCCAAGTCTGCTAGGTCTTGAGATGACATTTTTAGGTGATATTGCTACTTCTAATGGATAATTTCCTTGGCCCATTGTGCACATCCTAAAGACTTTTTCTTCTTTTCAGACAGTTTTTAAACTTCTGAGTCCCCAACTTTCTCGACAAAGCCAGTGCTCCTGACTGGTAATGTCAGCGCGGGCTCATGGCCTCACTGCGAAGTTGGCATCAGCGAGGAGGGTTTGGGCAGCGGGGGCTTCAGTGTCGCATGTGTGTATATGTGCATGTGCCAGGCACGGGGCATGGTGGGGGGCCCCACTCCTGCCTTCGTCCCCTGTGTGGTACCCCGCGGTGGGAGCTTGATTCTCATGGATGGCCCTGCCCTGCTCCTGTCTTCTTCAGGGAGGCCCCGAGGAACCCGAGTGTGGGGCAGCCTTGCCCTGGAGCTGTGTGCCCAGGCTGCTTCCCTCGGGCCTGGAGAGAACCAGAGGGAGATGTGGAAGCCAGGCCCGAGGTGCCAGCACAGAACGGGAACTGAATATACCCCACAGCCAGTTACAGAAAACCTTCCTAGGCCACTTTTCTGGGAATAGAGCACTATTGGGAAGGCCCTGCTCCCACTGCTTTTAGTGGCATTTTCAGAATAGGCAGGAAGTGACTGAGTGGCAGAGGCCGCCAGCTGCCAATCCTCGATTCCAGGGAGAACCGGCAGGGAGTCGGGGGGCGCTCCTCAGTGGGGGAGGCTGTCCCGAGCACGCGCTGTTCCCTCCTCCCCGCTCTGTTCCTTCAGCTGCAAGACTGTGAGACTGATGTCTCCATGGCTGGCTCCTCTTCCCAGACCGCAGGTGAAGTTTGAGTTTCTCAGTGAGTTCCAGACCCCTCGACTCAGAGTTGCCCTATGTGTGATGCCATCGTTTGTTTTGTTTATTTTACAGGTCATTTCATCTGTCCCTCCCCAGGATGGAAGCTCTGGAGAGCTGACATTCCTCCATTCGGGTCGCTGAATCCCGAGGGGCTGTACACACATGGCCTTGGCACAGAGCGGATCCTCACAAATATCTGCTGAGTGCACGTTTGAGGGGGTAGACCATGTTTTACCACGAAGAAAGCAAAGCACAGACGTGGCTCATGGACTGATTCCTGGTAACTTACTACTCCCCACAGACAGATGTCATGGAGCGCGTGCCCAGCGAACCGAAGGGCAAGGAGCCGCTTTCGCTGGCAGCCGATGGTAGAGCCTCAGACACGGAGAACACGTTTTCAGAGCCATTTATGAATGGCCGCACCGGCCGAGGACAGGCAATGAGCAGAGGATGCCACGGTTCCGTGTCCCAGCCGCCGGACATACATCCAGCCCCATCGCGTCTGGGCCTCCCCCGAGAGGCCTGTGGCCCCGGGACGCCTGCCGTGGCCGCAGCTCTCTCAGCAGAGCCTGCAGTCAGCTTCTTATGCTTCTTATGCTCCCGTCAATCAAACCCCCTACCAGAGGGCTCATTCCCAAGCGTAGTGCTGTCTGCGCTGGAGCTCAACACTGGCCCAGCGCGCAGTGCTTCCCACACCTCACCTGCAACTGGAATCACAGGGTTCATGAGGACACACTGTAATGCCGCTCACAGGCACCAACAGCGGGCGGCTCAGGAACTACCAGCAGGAGCTGCAAAGGAGTTAAGTCCCTACTGGGGAACAGGCCAGGACACTGACAGCAGCCACCTCCAGGGAGACAGCAATCCACTTGCCAGCACTCCTCACCCCCTCCCATTGTCTGAAGGACACACTGGTGTTGGGCTCCTGGCTGGGCTCCTGTGGCCCCCTTGAGCCTCGGGAATTCCCGGGGAAGTTTGTAAATTCTGTCTCTTGCAACAGGCCAGTGGTGCTGGTAGGAAGCGCTCGCTGCTGCTGTTGGTTTGATTGAAGAACTGGGTGGACAGGAGAGTGTTGACAGGGGCAGAAATCGAATGCTGGGGAACCAGCTAGAACGGCAGGAATGTTAATCCTGCTCTGTTAACCGTGATTGTTTTGTTCTGATTAAAGAAGGCACAGTCTGACCTGGCCGGCAGCCGTACTCAGGACCTGGGAGCTCACCTGGAGATGCGGCCCGCCCTCCCCCTTTGGAGCTGCCTGCTAGCGTGGAGAGATGCACGGCTTTGCTGCAGGAACCAGAGCCAGAAACCAGAATGCCAGCCCTTTGAAGTCCCAGCCCTGCAGATCTCTAAGCCCTTTGAAGTCCCCAGCCCTTTGCATCCCTGTGAACTGCCCATGTGCCCTTTGGCCGACCTCCCCATGTGACCCACCCACTACCCAGCTGGCTGATGGGGGGCGGGGCAGGGCAGGTTTCTGTGGACTGAAGCAGTGCACTGTGCCCGTCGGCGGTGAGGACCTCGGGGTTTACTTTCCTGGGTGGATGTCCCCACCGGTTACCACTAGATGATGCATGGGTTATGCAAATAGCAGAAATCTCTTCCTGAGAGGAACCAGCCCCGAACAAAAGACACAAATTCAGCGGAGAGAGATAAATATGGAATTCCTACCTGTGGGAGCTGGTTTCTAGCTCCTTCCTGTTTCCTTTCAGAATAAACATTAATAGCTACTTAATCCAAGTTCAGGAAGAGCTGAGTAGTAGCCAAAGGCTGTCAGAATTTGCTCCCTCAGAAAACAGGGCTTGGCACCTGGAAAAAGACACTGAGGAACAAATGCCGCCCAACCAAACACCTGCTTCTTGTGATTGTAACATGGGTGCTCTGAAACCAACTGAATCCATGGATAGCTCTTTTAGCCTCATTTTTCTCTATCAGTCTGTAATAAAAACGGCCACCCATACCAGCCACCAGTTCCTGGCCACCATCTGAGCAACAAGTACCTGTTTTAAAGTGTGTTTGTATTGATTCCAGAAAGTGGAGGTGAGAGGGACAGAGCAATAGAAACATGGTGTGAGAAACATCCCCTGGCTGCCTCCTGCTCGCCTCCTCCTGGGGAACGAGCCCACAACTGGGCATGTGCCCTGACCGAGAATTGAACCAGCGACCTCCTGGTGCATGGGACAATGCTCGACCACTGAGCCGCACGGGCTGGGCCTGAGCAACGACTATTCTGGTTTTCTAAACCTCAGGGTGGTTCAGTGAACAGGACCGGAAAGTTCTTGGAAAGCCCATGAACGCACATTTTAGAACCAAAGGGAAGTCACTTATTCCTGTTGAACGTTGGTTTCTTCTTGTGCAAAATGGGAACGTGGGTCACGGGGAGCTCTGGGGCCTCAGGAGAGAGGAGAGCAGGGGGACGTTGGCCAATGTGGACACAGGGCCAGTCCACTCTGCTGTTTACTCCGTTACGTCGGTTCCCGAGGCTCAGGGCAGGCGATACGTCGTGTTCACGAGGGTAAGGGGGGTGGTCTCAGATACGCAGCGTGCTGGCTGGGTCAGGAGCTGTGCGGGGCTCATGGCCCGCGTCTGCCTTCACCACCACGCAGGTCCCGCTTGTGGGGAGGAGGGAGACGGCAGGGCAGGGACTGAGGTTCGGCCACTGTGTCCTTGTGCACCATGAGCAGTCCTCCTCCCTACTCCCCCTTAGGTCAATGTAATCATCAACTGGGGGCTGTAAACCCAGTTCTCACTTTTATTTCAGACTCGGTCCAGGTTTGGGATTAAAAAAAATTGGAATTGACTCAATAGCACACATGGAGGCCAAACGTCCACACAGTGGTCCTGTTACACGATGTTGGCCCCAAGGATGAAACTGTTGGCCTCGAGCCTCTTCCTGCGGAGGAGCTTCGGATTCCGGTTCTGAGTGGTGGCCTCTGCCCTGGGGCTGTGTTCTCGGGAGCTGGCGGGGCCAGGAGGCCCAGAGGGGGCGTGGCCTCAGGGACAGAAGGCCCAGAGGGGGTGTGGTCACGGGGGCAGAAGGCCCAGTGGGGGCGTGGCCATGGGAGCCCCTCTCCAGGGCTGTCCAGGTGTAGGGCGCTCTCTAAGGACACCCCATGCATTTGCGGGGAGGGTGCCTGTTGGCCTGCCTTAAATGCGCTTACTCTGCTGATTCTCATAGGCAATTGCCACACTTCGGATTTTGTTGTATCTTTGGATCCTCAGGCCTCTCCAGAGACCGCGGCCTCAGGGGGTCTGGGTGCCACTGAAACCAGCAGCTTTCTGAGCAGCGTGGCGGGGAGGACGGGGAAGGGGCAGGAGAGCTTTCTCGGAAGACTCTGCCTTACCCCGTTCGCATTCGGGATCTCTAAAGGTCAGGTGAGGTGACCCCCTAAGTCCAGCACCCACCTGGCCCCACACGTAATCACCACAGCATTACTGACTGTATTTCCTACGCTGTACTTTACGTCCTGTGACTATTCTGAAATTTCCAATTTGTGTTTCTTAATCCCTCACCTTTTTTGCCCAGGCCCCCACCCCCTCCCATCTGGCGACCATCAGTTTGTTCTCTGCATCTGTGAGTAAACAGACTGTATGTTGAGTTGAAACATGTTGTCAGGAGCAGCTCTGGAGGTAACTGGTGGCATCGCATTGTCATATAAAAAACACTGAAGATCATTGCTACAAACGACATCACCATACAAGTCACAGAAAACCAATGTTTCCCTTTCAGAAAGCCTTTCCCCAGGAGGTTCGCCGATTAAGAAGAAGAGGGGTGTTTTCACTGGTCAGAATCACTAATAAAAGGAGTTTTACTTCTATGAGTGTAATGCTTGGTAATACATGCATTATTAATATACTAGAGGCTCGGTGCACAAATCTATGCACCGGTGGGGTCCCTCGACTTGGCCTGCAGGGATCAGGCTGAAACCAGCTCTCTGACATCCCCTAAGCGGTCCTGGATTACAAGAGGGTGGTTCTCAGGTGATGTACCCCAGATCGGGCTCCCTCCTCTCTGGTTCCTGGTGTGTCACCCAAGAACTGAGCTGCCAAGTCACCGCAGCTCTGCCCCCTGATGGTCAGTGTGCATCATAGCTACCTGTTGGACAGTTGGACAGTTGAACAGTCAGACGGTTGCTTAGGCTTTTATATATATAGGTTTAGAGGATATTTGTTTGATAATTTGTGCAGGTTTACAGACCACTGTTTAAGCTTATTGTCTAATTTAATCCCTCAAAGATACTATTTCCTCTTTCACCAATGGGCAAACTGGAAGTGGAGAGTGAAGGGAGTTCCCTGACAGCGGGGCAGGGCAGCCGGATGGCAGGCAGGACAGCCTGGCGCACATGAGCTCGCCCCTCCCACATGTGCATTGGGGTTGGGGGTGAGCAGGTCCTGCCTTCAGAGCCTCCAGTTTCCTGGGAAGATGCCTGAGGCGGTGAAAACAGCTAGGACAGTGGTCGATGGAGATTGCCTGGGACCAGATAGATAGCCTGGCAGCTCCTAAAAACCAGGTCTCTGAATGGAAAGAATTATAGGAAAAGTATAAAACAGGACATCTTTTGAGTGATAAGAGAGGACATTGACAGCATCTGTTCTCCAACTGTCTCAGATAGTCTGAAAGTCCTTTAGCTTAATTTCCCTCCATGCAAATGTCCACTGTCCCCATTGGCACGTGTCTTCCCACAGCCACACACACACACACACACACACACACACACACACACACACAATGACACAGGGAGGCCAGGCTGTATCCTTGAGAGAGGCGTCCCTCCATTGAACCTGCCACTCATGTGACCTCACTCCCCCCCCACCCCCCCACCCCCCGCCCCATGTTGAATCACTCATGGTGGTTAATATTCAGCCGCTGTTAACTAGAGCACAAATTTGGGACAAGAGGGACAATCTGTTAATGTTTCCTCACAATCAGGTTAAATAGGAGCTAAATCCATCATTAACCGGGCGATCTGAATAGGTGCGTCACGAACGGCCACCTGTGAGCCTCCGGGAAGGTCACCCCGAGGCCTTTGTTTCGTGAACGTAACTTCGTGGCTTGGATGATCATCACCAAGGGAACGGCCAGCGTCCTCTCCTCAGCCAGCGGGCAGGAGGGTGCGCAGGCGTTGTTGGCAGGACCGCGTTGGGAGGAAAGAGGCCATTGGAAGTAACTGGCCTGAGTGTTTCAAGCAAGAGCACCGGGTCCTTCCTCCCTGGAGGTGCTGGGCGTAGAGCACCGCAGAGCTGGGTGTGGCAGGCCCGCGGCCCCTGCGGCTCTCTGACGCTGCAGTTTGTGGTGATCGGAATGTGAATCCACCATCGGGACCTGCTCTGGCTTGTCTATTCCTGAGCCTTTCATGCTGGTCCCATCGTGTGCCCTGACGCTGACCTGGTCAGTCCCGCTCCTCAGACGTGAGTCTCCTAGGACAGGACCTTGTGTCCCTCTCCCTCTCTCCCTGGAGCTGCCACATCACCTGCCCAACAGTAGGTCTGACTGGAACCCAGCTTTCCTCTGTTCACTATTTCATATCGACCATCTACTCAAACAGTGAAACTGCACCTGTTGGCCTGGCCGGTGTGGCTCAGTGGTTGAGCGTCGACCTATGAACCAGGAGGTCACGGTTTGATGCCCAGTCAGGGCACATGCCTTGGTTGTGGGCTTGATCCCCAGTGGGGGAGGAGGGGTTCAGGAGGCAGATGATCAGTGATTCTCTCATCATTGATGTTTCTCTCTCTGTCCCTCTCCCTTCCTCTCTGAAATCAATAAAATTTTTTAAAATATTAAAAAGAAGAAACTGTATCTGCTGGGCTCTGAACATCACCTCTTGCCTGCAACCTTGACAGCCCACTTCCCTGTCTACGCTGTCCTCCCTCCCCATGCCTCTCCCGATGCTGCGAGCAGATCTGATAAAACAAGCGGCTCTACCCTTCGCTCGCTCAAAATGTCGGTGCTGCCCCAACACCCTGGGATAAAAAACTTCCATGAGAGGCAAGCCTTCCCACGGCAGGCGCTCTCTCCCCGTCCAGGCTCTTGTCCATCCCGTTTTGTTTGATGTTCCAGCTGCGCTCAGCACCTCATCTCGTTCCCCAGCTGCCGGAGCCGCCCCCGTCGCCGCCCCTCACTGCTCTCACCGATTCACCGGCTTCCCCCCAATATGCATCTCTCCTGCGAACCTCGCCCCGATTCCCCAGCAGACCGGGGCTCCTTGCCTCTGCTCCCACCCCATCATACTCACACATAACTTCGTTAGATCAGATTTCTTGTTGCATGACAGCTGTGGGTTTGCATGTTTACCTTCCCTTGGGACTCTAGGCTCCTGGAGCACCAGGGTGCTGCTCGGCAAGTACCAGCGAGAACGAATGCATGAGTCAGTAGTGAGTTTAATAGGTGGGACTACAGAGTTGTCTTCACAAACTCAAAAATTCAAAAATACAAATACAAATAAAAATAAAGCCCATGTACGTGACTAACACAGCAAAGGCAGGAGTGGAGGGAGGGAAAGTTGCGTGTGCTTGGCCTCATGTCCCACAGGCACATGTGCCAGATGCCTCATGCCCGCCTCCCGCCTCCCGCCTCCCGCCTCCCGCCTCCCGCCTCCCGCCTCCTGCCTCCTTTCCTCACGTCCCCCCCGGGTAATTCTCCATGACTGTGAGGTTTGCCATGAAAGCTGCCGTGCAGCTGAGAGATGAGTGGAAGGCGGCGCTGTGATTTAATATCAACTGTCACTTGCTTCTGGGAAAGGGACACTGCACAGGCCTCCCCTGGGTGCTGTGGGGCCACACCGGCTCCGGGGCAGGATCTGCACCGAGGCAGCTTTGCTTCGGGGGCACAGGCTGCACACACAGTGGGAGCGTGCTGAGTGCGCGAGGAAAGGTGGCATCAGCAGGCAGCTCTAACCTCAGGTCACGGTACCTAAGAGACAGGGACACGCCGGGAACATACTAAATGTCAATTAGAAGGAACAGGCTCCCTGGCTAGTGTGGCTCAGTGGTTGAGCATCAGAGTCACCACTCAATTCCTGGTCAGTGCACTTTGGAGTTTGTTGGCTTGACCCCCAAAAGTGGGTGTGTGGGAGGCAGCCATGGAGGTTCCTTTGTCTCATTGATGTTTCTTGCTCTCTTTTCCTCCCACCCTCTCTCCCTCCTCTCTCTAAAATCAATGAAGTCATATTTATAAATAAACACAAGAACAGGTAATGCCGAAGGTATTGGAACGTGTGGCCTCTGCGCGGTGAGCGCCCTGTCCCCGCCACGTGTCTGCTGCCTGGGAGCCTGTGGCCTTTGGCCTGGGACGTGGCAGTCGGGGCCGAGGGTGGGAATCGCGGCTTCTTCGCGGTGCCCGCCACGAGCCATCCCTGCTTCTCTGTGCCCATCCTTGACGCGGCGCCGTGTGCGTTCTCTTCACTGATCGTTCCTCTCCGCAGGGTGGCTGTGGTCGGGCCGGGTGCTCGGGCCGCTGGGGGCAGCGGCCACACTGGACACGCCGGGCCCGCGGCTGGGCCTCCCTTCCCGCGGCCTGGCCCTGCCTGGGGCCCCTGTGGCGGCATTGCTCTTCCCCAGGGTGGATGGTCCCGCCTTTGGTGGGGCTGACAGGGCGCAGGTGGAGCCCCACACTCCTGCGTCACGAGCAGCAGGGGCCGCCAACCCGGGGCCTGTCAGCTGAGACAGAAGGCGTCACTCAGAGGCACCCTCTGCTTGTCGCTGTGGGACCAGGTGACTCGGATGCAGGCCGGCAGCCATGCCCTCGGCCCTGGGGTGGGCGCTGGCGTCTGGCATCTGTTCTGCGCCAGGTGGTTCTGAGCATGAGCGCTCACGCCTTGCTGCCCAGGAGCGCACGCTCTCCACGAACAGGAGCCGGGGCGGGGGGGGGGTGTCGCTGCTGGTGGCAGCACCAGAGCTCCCGCCAAGCTTCAAACCACATGTCCAATGGGCTTTAATCTCTCTTCCTCTCTCTCCCTCTCTGTCTCTCTCTGTCTCTCTCTCTGTCTCTGTCTCTCCCGCTCTGTCTCTCTCTCTGTCTCTGTATCTCTCCCTCTCTGTCTCTGTCTCTTTCTCTGTCTCTCTCCCTCTCTGTCTCTCCCTGTCTCTCCTTCTCTCTCTGTCTCTTTCTCTGTCTCTCTTCCTCTCTGTCTGTCTGTCTCTGTCTCTTTCTCTGTCTCTCTCTCTCTCTGTCTCTGTCTCTTTCTAATGAAGGAAAATATCTCAAGTGGGCACAAGAGGGGAGTTGCTTCCCCTTTCCCGTTCTACTTGCTGAACTTTTGGTTCCTCTGCTTTGCGTCCCTAGAGAACCATCGGGGCAGGAAAAGCCAGGGCCTCGGTGAGGGAAGCAGTGGGTCTTGGTGGCGGCGGCAGCCAGGGCTGACCACGCTGCCTCGGAGCCCGGGCTCCCGGGCGCTCCTGGCGGGAATCACCGTCGGACCAGCGCGTCTGAAAAGAGGACCACGCAGCAGAGGTCTGCCCGCAGCCTGGATGCTCCCAGTGGCCACTGTCACCCCAGCAAGGTCAATGACTAAAAACAGGACCATCCGTGCAGTCAGCAGAAGACACCCCGCTGCCCCATCGGCAAAAGCAAAAGCTCAGGCGTGCAGGTCGGCCCTGTGTGGCCGCGTGGGTTCCATGGGAGCTGGAGTTCGCACAGCTCTTCCCAGATGACTTTCTCCTGAAGCCAGTGTGGCCGGGTACTTCCTCACAAAAGTGAAAACATCATCAGCAATAACTTCTTTCTTCCGCCCTAGATGAACCCCAAAGTGTGTAGGCACAGAGGTGTTTTTTTAATATATGTTTTTATTGACTTCAGAGAGGAAGGGAGAGGGAGAGAGAGACAGAAACATCAGTGATGAGAGAGAATCATGGATCAGCTGCCTCCCTACTGGGGATCCAAACCACAACCCGGGCATGTGGCCTTGACAGAAATCAGATCCAGAACCCTTCAGTCTGCAGGTGGAGGCTCTATCCACTGAACCACACCGGCCAGGGCTGCACCGACGTTTTTGATCAGATTGTCCCCCGCTGCAGTCTGGTGAGCAGGCGGGAGCGCTTTGTCCTGTCCCAGCGCAGATCAGGCAGCTCTGGCGACTGCAGTGAGAGGGTCACCGCGTCCTGCGCTAGGCTCCCGGGCGAGGCTGGCGGGGCCACAGCCTCCCAGTGCAGCTTAGGGTGCTAGTTCATCAGCTACCCCAACCACTCGAACCCAAGATCACGGCAGGGTCACATCCTCACACATCTCCCTCCACATCCCCCCTCCACACACCTCCACATCCCCACACACACCTCCCTTCACACACTCCCCACACACCTCCATACCCCCCACACCTCCCTCCACACACCTCCCTCCACATCCCCTCCACACACCTCCACACCCCCACACACACCTCCCTCCACACACTCCCCACACACCTCCACACACACACACCTCCCTCCACACACACACACACACACACACATCTCTACGTACACACACCTTCTTCCACACACCTCCCCATACACCTCCACACTACCCCCCCCACACACCTCCCTCCACACACCTCTCCACACACCTCCACACACCTCTCCACACACCTCCACACACACCTCCGCACACACACCTCCCTCCACATACACACACCTTCCTTCACACACACACCTCCCTCCACATACCTCCACACACACACCTGCTGGACCTCCACGTGTCCAGCAAAGCAGCCGGCTTTGGGTAGCTCCTACTCAAACCTCAAATGCACAAAAACTCAGGCAGCTTAAGAATGGGGAGAATGGCATGTGTTGTCTGCTCAGCAGATGTGGGCGGCAGGGAGTGGGTGCAGAGGGTAAGGGACTGATGGGGGAGTAAGGGGAAGTGATGCGAGGGATGTTTCCAACTCCAGGAGCGTCTGTCCCACAGACATGCAGGATGCTGGGACGTTTGCACATCTCCAGGGAGAAGAAGGAGAATTTGAACAAACACTGGAGTCCAAGAGGCATCTCAAATCCGATCACTCACTGTCCCCTTCATTTAAGTACAAGCCCTGACACAAACGTGTGGCCTCAGTACCTCTAACTGTGACCCTGGGAAGACAGCAGGTTGTCACATGATGTAGCTAGACAGGTGCGTGTGACTGCACCTCCCGAAAGACCTTCCCACCTAAGAAAGGTGCTGCTGGCGGAGCTGGAGAAGAACTGTTACAAGTCCAGGCCCACGGCCCCCTGGGGTGGGGAGCACACGACACAATGCACAGATGATGTGTGCGGCACTGCATACCCGAAACCTGTAAATGTCATCATCCAGCGTCACCCCAGTGCGTTCAATTAGGGAAGTCCAGGTTCAGGAAGCCAGTGCTTGTTCAACACCGCGACCGGGTCCTTAGCGCTCGCCTGCCTTTGGGCATCATTTTGTTTGTGTTTGCCTCAGCTTCTCCCTCTGTAAAATGGGAATACTAATAGTATCCGTACTCCTTGGAAGAGAGGAGAGTAGTAGCCACTCAGTAAATGATTTTGTGGCTCTCCACTTGGGACAATAGTACCTCATTCAAATTACAATATACACAAAAGTGAACTCAGGGTGGATTACCGAGTGAAATAAAATGTAAAACTATAAAAGAATTAGGAGAAAATATGGGGGGATAGGTTTATAAATCTGGGGTGGGCAAAGTCATTTCATCAAGATTCAAAATGCAAATGCCATAAAGAAAAATAATCATACTTTAACTCTGCACAAATTACAAAGTTCCTGTTACCATAACAACGCTAATAGTCAAACAACAGACAAGGAGGAAATATTTGAGGCAAACATTTCTTAAAGGTTGGAGACAGTGTTGCTGAGAATGTGGAAAAATGACGGGCATGCAAAGTAGTTCAGTAGCTGGCAGAGAAATTAGCGCGGGGCAGGGGAAGAAGGGCGGCCACCAGCAACGTGCTGTTTGCTTTACAACATCTCGGCCTGAAGGTGAGCACAAAGGTAAACACGTGGCCTGTGTGTTCAGGGCCGGGCTGGGGCCGCTGACAGCTTAGCGGGATGATGTTATTGCCCAGCCTAGCGGGGGAGTCCGTGGGCCAGGCCACGGGCGGGCTCTGAGCTCACACTTGCTTTTGGGGAGCACAGCCTCCTTCTCTCTGTGATGCAGCGCGGTCTCCCTCCTGGGCGCCAGGCAGGAAGCTGCTGGGAAAGAGGACCATGGCACCGGGAGGGGCGGGGGCGCCTCAGCTACTCAGCCAGCGGGTATCAGGGCAGCCTCGTAAGCAGGAGGGGGGGGGGTGCGAGTTATTTTATTTCTCAGTGTTTTATGTGTTGATTTGAGAGAGAGAGAGAGAGAGAGAGAGAGAGAGAGAGAGAGATCAGCTTGCTGCTGCACTTGTTTTTGCATCATTGGTTGATATTCCATGTGCTCTGACCAGGGATGGAGCCACAGCCTTGGGGGATCAGGACGATGCTCTAACCGCAGGAGCCACCGGCCAGGGCTGGAGTGTGATGGAAAGACCCCTGTGCTTCCGCTCCCCACATGCGGGATCCGAGCCAAATCCTCCGCACGGCCTCAGACTTCGTCCACGGCAGGCCACCCGGGTGATTATAACAGTCCCAGGGCAGCTGGATGCTAAAGCGCCTGAGGGCAGACACCATTATGCACAAATCATTGTAATTTGGCTGCTGGCTTGGTAAATATTTGGGACATAAATGAAAAATATGGATGCAGAGATTTTTAAAGATACTCTGCTGACTGTAATCCCCGAGTTCTCTGAATCACCCGACTCCTGCCGTTTGGGGCGTGGAAATTCCAAATTAACACAGGACCGAGAGAGACTCCAGCAAGCCCCGATGCCTGGGGCCTTTGTAAATTTATCTCACGAAGAATTTGGATCTAGCGAAGAAATGAGTAAAGGAGAGAAAGAATGTGCAGTTTACTATGCAAAATACACAGCCTTCTGAAGATTCAATAGTTCTATGTGTGACTTTTTGGGGATAGGAATGTGTATTTCTTATGTCTCTGGCTATTGTTTACATGGGAGAATGGAATCGAATAGAAAAAAACACTGTTTGTGCCCAGCCAGTGTTGCTCAGTGGTTGAGTGTCGCCCCATGAACCCAGAGGTCACCAGTTCGATCCCCTGTCAGGGCACAGGCCCAGGTTTAGGCTTGATCCCTAGTTTGGGGCATGCAGGAGGCAGCTGATGGATTTTATTTCTGTCTCATCAATGTTTCTCTAGCCCTCTCCTTTCCCCTCTCCCGCTCTAATAATCAATAAAAACGTATTAAAAAACTGGTCTGGTTGCATGGTCTGTATGAGGTTTTTTGTTTGCAAGTGAGAAATCTCAGTGTCTGCAAATATCTCATTCAACTTCTTGTTTGGATTTTCTTTTAGTTTTCATAGTTCTGCTCATCGGAAGCACCATTTGAAGACGGTAGTCAGTTCTGGTCCTGGCAGACGCTAAGCCAGCACTGGGGAGAGTCCTGGACGAGAGATAAGCGGAGGGGCGGGAGCAGGGGGGGCGGGAGCAGGGAGGGGTGGCGGGCCCTGCAGGCAGTGTGCTTGGGCCCGGTGGGCCCGTGGGCCAGTGGGAGGAAGAGCCCAAGCGCGGTGCAGAGGCCTTGGCTGGGCCCTGGATCCGCGTCGGGGCACCGCCGGGGCGCATGACACGGCCGGTACTGACACTCAGCCACTGCAGGTGCCGGCCCCCTGCACCTTCGGCAGGTTCTCCTGACGCCACAGCCACCGGGCATCCAGGGCAAAGGGCCTCAGGCAAGACAGAAACTTGCTTCTGTCATTTTATAATAATAATAATAATAATGATGATGATGATAATAATGATAATGATAATAATAATAATAATAATACCATTGCCTGGGGCTATGGCACAGTCCTGCCCTCACTTCCCAAGCGCAGGGTAGAGAGGGGAGCAGCGCTGCCCACGGTCCTCGGTCCTCGGGTCAGAGCTGGCTTCCTCCATGAGCCAGGACTGCGCCCCTTTCCCGAAGATGCGCCTCAGGTACTTTATCTTGATTTTTCTTCCTTTTTTATGAAACCGAACATACTGACAAAAGGGAAATGTAACTTGTGTGCAAACTTTAGGGAGAAATAATGACACACACCCAGTCTCTCCCCGGAAAACTCGGCTCCACGCTGAGTCCTGTGCGCCTCTCCCCCATCACAGTCTCCCCTTTTCTGGAAAGGGAACTTTGGGCAGCAAAGAACTGGAGATACCTCCCATGTCTATCAACAGGTAAATGGTACACAAAACATGGCACGCGCACACAAACAAACGACCTGCTGACGAACCTCACAGCAGAGGTGCCTGAAACCACCTGTGGAGCCTGGCTAGTGTCGCTCAGTGGGTAGAGCATTCGCCTGTGGACTGAAGGGTCCCGGGTTCGATTCTGGTCAAGGGCATATGCCCAGGTTGTGGGCTCTATCCCCAGTAGGGGGCATGTAGGAGGCAGCTAACCAATGATTCTCTCTCATTATTGATGTTTCTGTCTCTCTCTCCCTCTCCCTTCCTCTCTGAAATCAATACAATATATTTTAAAAAATCACCTGCTGAGCCAGAGGAGCCGGACACAAGGCAATGGACCACAGGGTTTGGCTGTGTAAGTGGTAGGAAAGGCAGCCGGATCTACAAGGGCAAGAAAGTGGGTTCCTGGTTGCCCATGTCCCGTCAAGAAAAGGATGGACAGCTCAGGGCATCAGAGAACTTGTGGAGACGGAATGTCTTGCATCCATCTGTCAAAGCTCGTTGAACGGCACGCTCTGCAGGAGACAGCTCGTTGTGTTAAAATGACACCTGCGTCATAGGGGCTCTTGAACGACCAGCCAACGTCTCCTCCCTGGTCGCGGAGTTCTCTCCCTCCTTGTGTTCCTGGCAAGTTTCCATTTTTGTATTTTGAGATGGTTCTAGTAATTGCTCACCAAAGTGAACAGTGTGGCACCTTTGTGTAAAGTTAAATCAGCTGTGAGTGTGACATGGTTTCATCTTTGGTCATGCTGTTGGCTAAGAGCAAATTCTGTGTCATATTGGAGTAGCTGTGTCTGCTGTGTTGTTACCAGCACTGCTAGTCTGTGCCTCCTTTCTGGTCTTTGAATTCGTGAATGTGAAGTTGAAAGCAAAGTATTTCAAATTGGCGTTGCAATGAGGATGTCTCAGCGCATCCGTGTGTGATCAGTGGTGAAATCAGAAACACCCTGAACACGTACGAGGGCCTTTTGACTGGGAAAGCCCAGCATCTGCGCCTGGCCACGACGGACGGGGAGCCATTGTTCTTGGGGTGGAGATCGACAAACATACGAAAGGCATCCGTTCCCAAGGACCCACTGTTTAAGATCTTCCGCCACTTCCGATACTACATTTTTCTCTGCTTTTTAAAAAGTTTCTTTGCCAGAATGTGGACAGAACCTTTCCTGCAACTCAGGAGCCACGCTGGCTGGCGTTCTTAGCTCGAGGATGTCAGGGGGAACTTCTGCAGCGTGACGCCCGCGGTGGACGGGAACCTGTGACTGCGAACATCAGCCGTCTTATCATTAGCCGAGGTCAGCTGCCGGAGGCAATCTGGGAGAGCCCTGTCGTATTAAAGTTCCAGCTTCGAGCTCGCACTCACCACAGAATTAAAGTGAATGGGATGGTGGAGTCGTAGACACAGTCGGTCATGGCTGCCCAGAAAAGCGGCCACCGGGCTGGCCACCTGGGCCTTCCTGGAGGGCAGCTGTAGGTGTCGGTCAGTGACAACCAGGAACGTGTTTAGTCCTATTGGGCCCCGGTTCTCTCCCAGAAACCTCTGCTTCAGCAGCCCACGCCTCTCATCTCTCATTGGGGTCGCAGAGCATGGCGGTGCTAGCCCGGCCTAAGCAGCTGGCGGCTTTCTCCCGCTGCGCAGGACGCCCCCGGGCGGTGGAAGGGTGAGGTGTCAGGGCGGCCCTGTGCCGAGCACTGGCCGTGAGGAAGGGCTGAGGAGCACGGTCTCGAGCAACCCCGCACCGTCACGCGCAGATTTTCCTGTGGCTGTGTGTGTGTGTGTGCGTCAAAAACGGACCCAGCCCCTCCCCAGCAGCCCCCCTTCACTAGCATTTCCTCACGTTTTCTCTCCTTTCTGCCTTCATCGCCCCTCTCCTGGGGGTGAGGGGGCGGCACTCTGCAGCTGCCCGCAGCCCCTCCTGACCCGCAGGTGAGCTGGTCCCGCAGGCGCCTGCGATGCGGGGGCGCACACGCAGATGAGTCCTTTCTCAGTCTCCCCAGGAACTTCCCAGACTGCCCACTCGGTTACCCTGGTTACAGCCCACACACTCATAGATTCATCAATAAACCAAAGTTCATTATTACCCAAAGAAATACTTTTTGCTTTTCTCTGGCAAGGAACAAATTATTCTCGCGTTGAATTTGCTGCCCACTCACACCCATTGCCTCTGGTGCTCCAGTCTCCAGCCCCACTCACTTCCTGCTTACTGTCTCTCCCTCTCTCTCTCTCTCCTCCCCTCCCCCCTCTCTCCTCTTATCAGATTCCGTCTGGTCTGTGGAGCAGTAAATTGAGGAGGTGGCAGCAGCCAGCAGCAGGCCTGCCTGGGGCGCAGAGCAAGGCGGCTGGCTTCTCCCCCAGATGCTGCCGTGGCTCCTTGAAGCCCCGGGCTGCATGCTTCCCCAGCATGTGTATGGAAAAGGGTATTGACAGGACGCTAAGGCCATCTAGTCCAATTCCTCCTGGCTGAGAGGGATCTGTGAGGCTAAGAAAGAAAATAAACTATTTGTAAGTTTCACAGACACCAGAGGGACCCCGCCGGTGACGCCGGTGGGTATCAGACAACAGGGCCGGGAGGACTGCGGCCTGGGTACAGGGGTCACACCCCGAGAACGGCCAGGCAAATCCACGAGGGGTATGTTCCACCTGTGAAGCCACTGCGTGCGAAACGTTCGGATATTTCTAGATGCACCGATGACGAAGCCCCACTAGTCTGTGCTGAGCGCCTGCATCTCAGATGCTCGCGCCAGGAGCCCAGGAGAGGTGTTCCGACGCCCATCGGCAAGGCCGCGTCCAGGCGAACTCTGGGGAAAGGCGTGGGACCCAGCCAGCACCCGAAACCAGCGAGCAGGCCCACCACTGGCACCGGCTCCATTTCCAGGGGGACTGTGGCTGCCAGGCCGCCTCCAGGGCAGGGCTGCCCGGCCTGAGGGGCTCACGCTCCGGGAAGCTGCTCCAAGTGCACAGCTCAGAAACGCTGCGGAGCCCAAGGAAGAGGAGGCCCCTGCTCCATCGCTTCAGGAAGGACTGAGCATGCTCAGTCCTCAGGGTCCAGAGACCAGCTGAGATTCTGATACAATAATCAGGACAAACGCGCGGCTCCGGCCTCTCTTCTGGATTCAGATGTAAGCACCTGAGACCAGCACAGCGACCTTTCAGGGACAACCCGCGGCCCCGAGCAAGGGCGCCGGACACTCCGGCTCTGTCTTAAAAGAGGCCAAATACATGAGGGCCCAGACAAGAGGAAAAACTGAGAAACATGTAGAAAGCAAGTACCTAACCTAACGGTCCTGATCCCACTCACTCAAGGGATTCGGCCGTCCACACGGTGACATCTCACTCAGAGAGAGGCCCTGCCCAGCTGAGCCAGCGCCTCCGCTCCCCTGCCCGGGGCGGACGTGGCTGTGAGCAGACGCTCTGTCCTGCTGTGGATCGTTGTGCTTGGTTCTGTCCGCACAGTAACCGGCGTGTCGCCCACAGGGCTTTCCTTCTTCCTATTGGGTGAGTCCAGGTCTGTCCCTCCACTGCCCACGGAGACACCGCAGAGCCCCGGCTGCTCTGTGCCCTGTAGCGGGAGCCAGGCAGGTGCCGAGGGCTCAGACATTTGGGGGGTCATCGATCTATGAGGAGCAGCGTCTGAGATCCACCATCCCTCTCTGCAGAAAACCATGTGTGCACATGCACACGGCATTGGTGCACATGCACACGGCATTGGTGCACATGCACACAGCATTGGTGCACATGCACATGGCCTCTGCTCCTAACTTCACACAGTGAGTGCACTTTGGACAAAAGATCTAGCGACCTGGCTGAGGGGGGCACAGGAGAAGTAGGGCGGTCGGGGGCACCAGCACCCCCGTGGCAGCAGATGCCACCCGAGCTGCACAGGAGCGGGAGCCCAGGCTGGCGACGGAGGCTGCTGGCTCTGGGTGGCAAAGCTCAGCACAGCAGGACTCCTCTCATGGCGATTTTTAAAACTGTGTAAAAGTCTTTAAAGTGGTTTCACGTGGTGATGGCTAAACGAGAAAAAGGACCGGTTCCCTCAGCAGGACAGCGCTGCCACCTCTGCCCAGTGACTCCGCGTGGAAAGGACGGGCTGGGAGACCTCAGGCCCCGCTGCAAACCCGGCTCATCAGGCAGACACGGGATGGGAGGAGGGTCGGAGAGACGCCGGGTCCCCCAATCAGTTTTGCAAGCGTTTCTGAAGATTGAGCTAGGAAATAAGGCAAAACGGGAAATGTTTGCAGCTCATTGCTGTTACGAAGAGAAAAGACGTATCTTGTGGAAGTTCCAAACCGTTCTCTGTCAGGAGGGTGGTCGCCATGGGAGAGTTTTCGGCGGGGGAAGGGGCGCGGACAGGGACGGGGGTAGGGGGGGTGAGGGGAGTTGGTGATGGCTCACAGGTATTTGTGCTCCGGTGCTGAGGGCTCAGCCACAGAGCGAGGGAGCAGGCAGTGGTCAATGCTGCACATGCAGACGGTCTCGGTTTGCAAATGATCGCTTTCCAGGACCCTGACACAGAGTTGCAGGCCATCAGCACAGACGTGTTCACTGCCATCAGCACAGATGTGTTCATTGCCATCAGCACAGACGTGTTCATTGCCATCAGCACAGACGTGTTCATTGCCATCAGCACAGATGTGTTCATTGCCATCAGCACAGACATGTTCACCGCCATCAGCATAGACGTGTTCACCACGGAGCCAGTTTCCTGAACAGTCTCAGACACGGAGAAACCCTGGTTCACCCGGGATAGCCAATTCATCTTGGAGGAAACCATTTCTTTGTCCTATAAAACAGGGATCAATGGCAAATTTATAGTTTCTGTGATGACTAAGGTAAAAGCTATTCTGAAATGATTTTTTGAGAAATGGCTCCCGTTTTATTGTTATAGTATCATAATTCAAGATGATTTTAAGATAATTTATTTTTAAGTTTTTTATGGCTTAAGAATACAGAGAGCTCAATTACAGTTATGTTTTCTTTAATTTAAGAGAATGAGTTTTAGAGAGGGATGAAGGGGGAGAGAGGGAGAAACATCAAATGCACCCCAACTAGGGACCAAACCCACAACCTAAGTGTGTGCCCTGACTGGGAATCGAACCACAACCTTGTTGTGTGCCGACACGCCCCCCAGCTAAGCCCGCCAGGGCCTGGCTCCCTCTCTGTGAGCAGTGTAAAACGGGTGCATGCCAGCCCTGCCCGCTCCGCCTGCCGCGCTGTGCTTAGGGACGCTCATCCTGTGGTTCTGAGGTGAAATAACACTGCTTCCCCCCGCCCCACCCCCTCCGAAATGCTGATTCGCTGTGTCAGCATGAATGGAGGGCGCTCCTGAGGAAGGCAGCACTTGGGATGTGGCAGATTGTGCCACTACTCACTGGCGCCAAGGCCCTGCTCACCAGGCATTGGGGGACCCCGCTCCCCAACCCCCAGGCATCTGAGGGGGTCCTGTGACCCGTTCCAGCCAGTGGACTGGGAGGGAGGTCAACCCATAGCTAAACATTTAATGGCCAGGATCAGACCCTCCAGGGGGTCTTCTGTTACCATGGTAACCATAGAAGCAGGTGCAGGAGGCATCCACCCTGAGGTTGGCTCCCTGGACCACTGTGATGGCCTGAGCGGTGAGCAGAGTCTCGCCCACCTGAATGGTGGCAGCATCAACAAAGAAACCGCTGTGGTTTAACCACTGAAGCCCTGGGTGCGGCAGGTACACAATGTGACCTAAGCTGTTCTATCTGCTACAGAGAGCAAGTCACTAGTAATCACTACTAACAACTCTGACAGAGCCACAGTGACAATTCCAGTGCAGCCGCCCTGGGTTTCATGCTCCGTGGTTCCAGTGACCGAGGTTTCAGTGACCGTGGTCCACCTTGGTCCAAGAATATTAAATGGGAAAGTCTAGGAATAAACAATTCATAGGTTTTAGATCCTGTGCTGCCCTGAGTTGGCGTGTGATGGCCGCCCTGCTCTGTCCCGCTGCAGCCGAATCCTTCCCTTGCCCGGGGCCTCTGGCTGCATGCCTTCACCGTCATCACTTGGCTGCTGTCTGTGCTCTCAGGTGGGCTGCTGTGCTGCCCAGTGCTGTGTTCAGGCCACTTAGCAATGCCCCTGGTTTCAGAGCAGCCGACCCTGCACCGTATGTGTGTAGGAATAGGAACAGACACAGTACGCACTAGCACAGGGTGCAGCACTGTTCGAGGTTTCGGCCATCCCCTGGGGGTCTTGGAGTGAATCCCCCGAAGATAAGGGGGAAAACACTGTACTATGTGTCAGTCCCTTAAAACTACCCTCCGAGGCCCTGGCAGGTGTGGCTCAGTTGATTGGAGTGTCCTCCTGTACACCAGAGGTCACTGGTTTGATTCCCAGTCAGGGCACATACCCAAGTTTAGGGTTCAATCCCCAGTTGGGGGGCATGCAGGAGGCAACTGACTGATGTTTCTCTCTCACATCTATGTTTCTCTTTCTCTCCCTCTCTCTTCCTTTCTCTCTAAAAACATCAGTAAAAACACACACAAAACCTGCCCTATGACATAATTATCAAAATGATCCTATTTTATAGATGAGGAAACTGAGACACTGTAATAAGTAAATAACAATATCACCCAATTAAGAGGTATTAGAATAAAGATTAGAAGCTAAATAAATGTAGTCTCTGGTTTAATATTAGCCAGAGTGACCTTCTAACAGTGCCCTAGCTGTGCCTCCCACACGCTCGGCCTGACCCGGGAAACTGAGCTCCTGGCTGGAGCCCAGGCGCTGCATCTTGAGCTGGTCACTGCAGACCAGGAACATTTAACTCCAGCCAGTTTCCTCTCCTAATGAAACCTTATAGAAGCTTTCCAAGCAGAGCAAACGTTTAGGGAAACGAATGAGGCATTCCACCTTGTAAATTTTACATGTATTTCCCACTTATTTCTCCTTGAAATCCTCTCAGTGTATAACATTCTTACCCTCCGTTTATAGGAAAAAGAAGGACCAGGAAGGTGAGCAACGTGCCCAGTGAGCAGCCTGCAGGCAGCAGAGGAGCCCTGCTCTCAGGGGCCGAGACCGGCTCTCCTGTTAATGGAGGATTCACCCACATTAACACGCACGTGAGGGGGGACCGCTAAGCCAATTCTGTTAGGATGGTGACAGCTGGCTCAGGGGCTGAGGACTTCCGGGCTTCTGCCAGCTCTGGGTTCTTGGCTGTGGGTGAATGTCTCCTGTGCCGGTTGAGCGTGGGCTGAGCTCCGGCCAGCCCAGCAGCCCCGAGCTGGCAGCCACCGTGCCTGCCGGCTCAAAGGGGATGGGCAGCATGGACTCCCAAACACGCCCCAAGTGACACAGTGAGAGCCACAAACACCATCCATTAGGGCTCTGGGTTTCCTTAAAGATCCCATCTTGTCCTGGCCAGTGTGGCTCAGTGGGTTGAGCATTGTCCGGCACACCAAAAGGTTGCTGGCTCGATTCCCGGTCAGGGCATATGCCCAGGTTGTAGGCTTAATGCTGGTGGGGGGCGTGCAGGAGGCAGTCGAGGCAATGATTCTCTCTCATATGGATTTTTTTTCTCTCTCTCCCTTTCTCTCTCTCTTTTTTTTTTTTTTTTTTTTTTTATTTTTTTTAATTTTTTTTTTTATTACAAAGGGTATTACATATGTGTCCTTTTTTCCCCCCCGCCCAAGACAGACCCCTAGCCTCCACTATCCCCCAGTGTCTTATGTCCATTGGTTATGCTTATATGCATGCATACAAGTCCTTTGGTTGATCTCTTACGCCCCTACCTCCCGCCCCCGAACCCTCCCGGCCTTCCGTTGCAGTTTGACACTCTGTTTGAGGCAGCTCTGCCTCTCTGTATCTATTATTGTTCAAAAGTTTATAATGGTCTCAATTATCCATGAATAAGTGAGATCATGTGGTATTTTCCTTCATTGACTGGCTTATTTCACTTAGCATAATGCTCTCCAGTTCCACCCATGCCGTTGCAAATGGTAAGAGTTCCTTCCTTTTTAGAGCAGCATAGTATTCCATCGTGTAGATGTACCACAGTTTTCTAATCCATTCATCTACTGATGGGCACTTAGGCTGTTTCCAGATCTTAGCTATGGTGGAATGGGCTGCTATGAACATAGGGGTGCATATATCCTTTCTGATTGGTGTTTCTGGTTTCTTGGGATATATTCCTGAAAGTGGGATCACAGGGTCAAATGGGAGTTCCATTTGTTGCTTTTTGAGAAACTCCATACTGTCTTCCATAGTGGCTGCACCAGTCTGCATTCCCACCAGCAGTGCATGAGGGTTCCCTTTTCTCCACATCCTCGCCAGCACTTGTCCCTTGTTGATTTGTTGATGGTAGCCAGTCTGACAGGTGTGAGATGGTACCTCATTGTTGTTTTGATTTGCATCTCTCGGATGATTAGTGACTTTGAGCATGTTTTCATATGTCTCTTGGCTTTCTGAATGTCCTCTTTTGAAAGGTGTCTATTTAGGTCCTTTGCCCATTTTTTGATTGGATTGTTTATCTTCTTTTTGTTAAGTTGTGTGAGTTCCCTATAATTTTTGGAGATTAGGCCCTTATCAGATATGACATTGGCAAATATGTTTTCCCACACAGTGGGTTTTCTCGTTGTTTTGTTGATGGTTTCTTTTGCTGTGCAGAAGCTTTTTATTTTGATGTAGTCCCATTTGTTCATTTTCTCTTTAGTTTCAAGTGTCCTAGGAGCTGTATCAGTGAAGAAATTGCTTCGCATATGTCGGAGATTTTTGTTGCCTTTGGATTCTTCTAGAATTTTTATGGTTTCCTGTCGTACATTTAAGTCCTTTATCCATTTTGAGTTTATTTTTGTGTATGGTGTAAGTTGGTGGTCTAGTTTCATTTTCTTGCATATATCTGTCCAATTTTCCCAACACCATTTATTGAAGAGACTATCTTGGCTCCATTGTATGTTCTTGCCTCCTTTGTCAAATATCAATTGAGCATATTGGTTCGGGCCAATTTCTGGGCTCTCTATTCTATTCCATTGATCTATATGCCTATTCTTGTGCGAGTACCAGGCAGTTTTGAGAACAGTGGCTTTGTAATACGTCTTGATGTCTGGTATTGAGATCCCACCTACTTTGTTCTTTTTCAGGATTGCTGCAGCTATTCGGGGTCTTTTTTTTATTCCAGATGAATTTTTGGAGAGTTCGTTATAGATCTATGAAGTATGCCGTTGGTATTTTAATGGGAAGTGCGTTGAATTTATAGATTGCTTTGGGTAGTATGGACATTTTAATGATGTTGATTCTACCAATCCATGAACACGGTATGTTCTTCCATCTGTTTATGTCTTCCTCTATCTCTTTTTTCAACGTCCTGTAGTTTTCTGAGTAGAGGTCGTTTACTTCTTTAGTTAAGTTTATTCCTAGGTAGCTTAATTTTTTTGGTGCGATGGTAAACGGGATTGTTTTTATAATCTCTCTTTCTGAAAGTTCACTATTGGTGTATAGAAATGCCTCAGATTTCTTGGGGTTAATTTTGTATCCTGCTACATTGCCAAATTCATGTATTAAGTCTAGTAGCTTCTTGATGGACTCTCTAGGGTTTTGTATGTATAATATCATGTCATCAGCAAATAAGGACAGTTTTACTTCCTCTTTTCCAATTTGGATGCCTTTTTATTTTTTCTTCTTGCCTAATTGCAATGGCTACCACTTCCACTACTATGTTGAACAGGAGTGGTGAGAGGGGGCACCCCTGTCTTGTTCCTGTTCTTAGAGGAAATGGTGTTAGTTTTGTCCATTGAGTATGATGTTGGCTGTGGGTTTTTCATATATGGCTCTTATTATGTTGAGGTATGATCCTTCTATTCCCACCTTGCTGAGAGTTTTTATCAAAAATGGGTGTTGAATTTTGTCAAATGCTTTTTCTGCATCAATTGATATGACCATGTGGTTTTTTTCTTTCAATTTGTTTATGTGATGTATCACGTTTATTGATTTTATGCGGATATTGTACCATCCTTGCATCCCTGGGATAAATCCTACTTGGTCATGGTGTATGATCTTTCTGATGTACTGCTGGATCCGATTTGCTAAGATTTTGTTGAGGATTTTGGCATCTATGTTCATGAGGGATATTGGTCTGTAATTCTCTTTCATTGTGTTGTCTTTACCTGGTTTTGGTATTAGGGTGATGCTGGCTTCATAGAATGAGCTTGGAAGTGTTCCTTCCTCTTGAATTTTTGTAGTAGTCTGAGGAGGATAGGGTTTAGTTCTTCCTTGATTCTTTCGTAAACGTCCCCTGTGAAGCCGTCTGGTCCTGGGCTTTTGTTTGATGGAAGCTTTTTGATGACTGCTTCAATTTCTTCCATAGTTATTGGCCTGTTGAGATTTTTAGATTCTTCCTGATTGAGTTTTGGAATGTTGTATTTTTCTAGGAATTTGTCCATTTCCTCCAGGTTGTCTAGTTTGTTGGAGTAGAGCTGTCCAAAGTATTTTTTAACAATCTTTTGTATTTCTGTGGGGTCTGTTGTTATTTCGCCTCTATCGTTTCTGATTTTGTTTATTTGAGTCCTCTCTCTTTGCTTCTTGGTGAGTCTGGCTAGGGGTTTATCAATCTTGTTTATCCTTTCAAAGAACCAGCTCTTGGTTTCATTGATTTTCTGTATTGTTTTTTTTGGTCTCTATGTCATTTATTTCTGCTCTAATCTTTATTATCTCCTTCCTTCTGCTCACTGTAGGGGTTTTCTTGTTGCTCTCTTTCTAAACCTTTGAGTTGTAGAGTTAGATGATTTACTACCATTTTTTCTTGTTTTTGAGATAGGCCTGTAGAGCTATAAACTTCCCTCTCAGGACTGATTTCATTGTGTCCCATAGGTTTTGGATTGTTGTGTTTTCATTGTCATTAGTTTCAGGATGTTTTTAATTTCTTCTTGATCTCATTGGTAACCCAATCAATATTTAATAGCATGCTATTCAGCTTCCAGGTGTTTGAGTATTTTGGGTTGTTTTTATTGTAGTTTATTTCTAATATTATGCCATCGTGGTCTGTGAAGATGCTTGGTATGATTTCAATCTTCTTGAATTTCGGAAGACTTTGCATGTGACCCAATATGTGGTCTATTTTTGAATATGTCCCATGAGCACTTGAGAAGAACGTATATTCCCTGGCTTTGGGGTGAAGCGTTCTGAAGATGTCTATTAAGTCCATCTGATCAAGTGAGTCATTTAGGATTGCTGTATCTTTGCTGATTGTTTGTCTATAGGACTTATCCAGTGCTGTCAGTGGTGTATTAAAGTCCCCTACTATGATTGTATTGTTGTCGATCTCTCCTTTGATATCTTCCAGGAGTTTTTTTATAAATCTGGGTGCTCCTGTATTGGGTGCATATATGTTTACCAGGGTTATATCTTCTTGTTGTATTGATCCCTTTAGTATTATGAAGTGGCCTTCCTATCTCTTGTTATGGCCTTCACTTTGAGGTCTATTTTGTCTGATATAAGTATTGCTACCCCAGCTTTCTTTTCCTTTCCATTTGCCTGAAAGATATTTTTCCATCCTTTCACTTTCAGTCTGTGTGAGTCCCTTCTAATGAGGTGGGTTTCTTGTAGACAGCAGATGTATGGGTCATGTTTTTTATCCATTCAGCCACTTGATGTCTTTTTGGTTGGAGCATTTAGTCCGTTTACGTTTAAAGTTATTATTGAAAGGTACTTGTTTGTAGCCATCTTTTTTGTGTGGCTGTTTTCTTTCTGAGCTTTTTATTTCTTCTTTTATACCAGACCCTTTAGCATTCCTTGCATTGCTGGCTTAGTGGTGATAAACTCCCTTAGCCCTTTTTTGTCTGTGAAGCTTCTTATTTCTCCTTCAAGTTTGAATGATAGCCTTGCTGGATAGAGTATTCTTGGATTCAGTCCTTTGCTTTGCATCACTTTGTAAATTTCTGTCCATTCTTTTCTGGCCTGATGTGTTTCTGTTGAGAAATCATTTGATAATCTAATGGGAGATCCTTTGTATGTGACTTTCCGTCTCTCTCTTGCAGCCTGTAAGATTTTCTCTTTGTCCTGAACATTTGCCATGGTAATTATGATGTGTCTTGGTGTGGGTCTTTTTGGGTTCACCTTGTTTGGGACTCTCTGGGCTTGTGTGACTTTTTTCTTCCCACCTCAGGAAGTTTTCTGATATTATTTCTTCGAATAGGTTTTCTAATCCTTGTTCATCTTTCTGTTGTTCTGGTACCCCTATTATTCGTATGTTGTTTCGTTTCATGTTGTCCCAAAGCTCCCTTAGGCTCTCCTCCTGTCTTTTAATTTTTTTCTCCAATTGCAGTACATTTTGGGTGTGTTTTGCTTCCTTGTCTTCTAATTCACTAATTCGGTCCTCCGCTTTCTCCTAGTCTACTGGTGATACTTTCAATGGTGTTTTTTATTGCAGCTATATCACTCTTCATTTCTTCTTGGGTCTTACTTAAGTTGTTGAGTTTTTCATCTGTTTCTTCTTGCTTCTTGCAGAGGTTGTCGATTTTTTCCTCCATCCGGTTTATGCACTCTAGGACCCTTATTCTGAATTCTTTTTCTGTCATGTTGCATGCCTCTGTATTACTTAGCTGCTTTTCTGAGAGTCCTCCTTCTCTTTCCTTTGGGGGTTTCTTTGTCTACCCATGTTTGATCTCACTGACATATCTAGACGTTGAGTCGTTTCAGTGGCTGCTCCCTGGGTGGCAGTGAGTCCTTGGTCTGTGGTTGCTCTTCTGGCGGTTGCGGTAGCAACTGCTCTTCAGTTGGCGGCAGCTCCTCTGGTGGGTGCTGTTCACAGCTGTGGTGGCTCTTCTGGCTGGTGGGGCGGTTTCACGTACAGCTGCTGTTCCTTAGCAGAGGGTATGGTCCTCAGAAGATTGCTGTTGCTTGGATCTGCTGCGTTGATTTAAGGGCACAAAATACAACACAACAAGGCACCACGTACCAGGCACTAAACACAAATATATTCACGATATTAATAACCCCAAATAAAGGCGACCACCCGAATTAAGAGAATTAGGGGGATAAGGCAGAAGGAAAAGAAAAGATAAAAGAGAAAAAAAGAAAAGTATGGACCCAAAAAAGAGTGCAGAAATGAAATTGGGAAAAAGAAGGGGGAAAATAAAGCGAGAAAAGAAAAAAAAAAAAGAGTGAAAAGAGAGAGAATGAAGTGGAAGAGGGGAAGAGACTTTTTATATGATGAGAATACTCCTATAGAACCACCACTAATCCCAGCAAATTCCAGCAACAGCTCCCTGTAGATGGATGCGAACTAGAAACAACCAATAATATAACGATGAAAAAAATAGAATGGAGAACACTAAACCCAAAATAAAATAAAGAGAAAATAAAAATGGCAATTTAAAAAAGATGGTAAAATGGTAGGAGTAATAATACTGGTTAAAAATAAGAAGGTAGTAATTAAAAGGGAAAAATCAGGTGATGGAAAAAGAAGAAGAAAAAAAAAAAAGAAAGAAAAAAGGGAAAAAATATAAAAAAAATAAAAATAAATTGGTTTCTTAGTTAAAAGGTGAAAAAAGAAAAAAAAATTGCAGTAGTGAAGGTCCTTCGGTTCTTCTATTCTTCAGTCTGGCTCGCCTTTAGTCCTGCCAGGTATTCAGGAGAGTGTTGAGTTTCCCTGCGATACACTGTTCCTCTGTGTTTTAAACCACAGTCCTTATTTTAAAGCAGGCCGGATTTTTTACTAGCCCGCCTTATTTTGTGTTTAGCAAAGAGTCAGTTTGTGGCTCAGCCTCTGGGTGGCAGTGTTCTGGGCTTGGCCTCTGAGGCTATACAGCATTGAAAATCCCTCTATAGGTCAGACCCTGTTAACTCCCAGGGGCTGATTAGATTATTTTAATCCTTGATCTCATTCAGGGTGGAATCTGGGTGTGGCTGTGCTCCTTGCCTGGGGGCTGGGGGGAGGAGTCTCACTCTCCAGAGAGAATGGCCGCCCCAGTCCTGGGCTGAGGGGCGTCTCAGCACTCAATCTCGCTTCCACCTCTCCTGGCCCCCGCCGCCTCCTCAGTCTCTCCCCGGATTCCACTCCTCCGAACCCTCTCCTCTGTTCAGCACAGGTCAGTGTCTGTATCCGAAATGTCCCATGAACAGGGTTCGGCGAGAACAAACAAACAAATGCCGGCCGCGAAACGGAGGGCTTGGTTTCTGTAAACTCTTCTTTTACGGGCACTGCATGGTCAGGTCAGCTCTTCAGGCTGCCCCCTTTAGGCTCAGTCCTCCGTGATCACAGAACCCAGCTCTCAAATCCCCCGGCGCCAGGAATCCCGCGGATCGCCTTTCCCCGTCAGGGGCTGTGCCTGTCCCAAGGGACGCGGCTGTCTGCCACTCGGTCTCCCTCCGACCCTCTGGGCTCAGAGGTCTGGCAAACTTTCCTGCCCAAATCCCTGGGTTTTTTTTTACCTTTCCAGGGGAGTTCTGCCCTTCCTGGCTGCAAACCGTCTCACCAGCTGAGCACTCTCGCCAATTCGGGTGGGTGTTATTAGTTTCAGCTGCTCACTGCATTTGCTCCGGGACACGACCTGGGACGCGTCTGCCTATATCGCCGCCATCTTCCTTCCCCCCCTTTCTCTCTCTCTTAAAAAAAAATCTTAAAAAAAGAAAAGACTTCTATCTTGAACACCTAACTCTCCGCCTCTAGGAGAAGCCATGGGGGCACCACGTCCGTGCCCGGCCTGCTCCCCTGCCCCTGGGGTGGGGTGTCAGCACCGGCAGGCACCTGTCTCCCGGGTGCTTCCCTACCTGTGCATTCTCAGACTCCAGGACAAAAAGCATTTTCACACTCTGCCCTTGTCCATGAAGCTGGCATCATGCCCAGCTCCACAGCAATCCCGACTCACGCTCCATGTGAGCAGACGGCCACAGGCACCGGTCAGACAAGGAGGCCTGGGCCCTGCTCTCCCCGCCCCCGACACCGGGCTCGTCAGTAAAAGTCCTCCGGGCAGCGCCTGGCTCCAGCTGCGATGACCGTGCGTTTCATCTCCATACCAGTCATCCCAAGGCCTTGCCCTTCCCTTCCCCGAACTCGGCCTGTCTCTGCCGATGTCTCAGCTGCTGACACCTCTCCCCATGGAAACCTCACCGCTGCTGCACACAGCGCTGTCCAAGGGCAGGCTAATTACCACCGTGACTCTCTTCCGAAGCAGGGAGGTCTGAGATCCCGCCGGGAGTGGCCTTGCGGGCCATGTTGGGTGTGTGTAGCTGTGTCCTGGTGGGAGAGGATGGGGGTCTCTGACACGAGACGCGTGTCCAATGTCTGTGTCTTCCCTGTGTCTCCAGGGCCAGGCATGGGGCCAGCAGAGGCAGCTCTTCCTGTCAGGGGCCTGCTGGGAGGTGTGTATACTGCCGACTTCATTAAAAAATTTAAAACTTTTATTGACTTTTTTGAGAGAGAGACATGGATTTGTTGTTCCACGTAGTTATGCATCATTGGTTGGTTCTCATATGTGCCCTGACCAGGGATGGAACCCCAACCTTGGCGCATCAGGACGACGCTCTAACAGCTGAGCTACAGGCCAGGATCTGAGCACCTCCCTTTGCCATTTCTTAGGGTCACTGCCATGTCTGTATTGAGCCTCAGTAGTGGGATCTGAGTGTTTCCGTAAGCTGAGGGCTGATTACATGAGAGACGGCTGCTTTCATGCCAGACATGTTACTGATTTTTGTAGATCAATGATCATGTCACCATGAGTGATTTTAAATAAGTATAAGAGCATGTTAATTAAAAACATAAAAATGCAAAGGTGCCCTTACCAGTTTGGCTCAGTGGATAGAGCGTCAGCCTGTGGACTCAAGGGTCCCAAGTTCGAGTCCGGTCAGGGGCATGTACCTTGGTTGCGGGCACATCCCCAGTGGGGGGTGTGCAGAAGGTAGCTGATGGATGGTTCTCTCTCATCGATGTTTCTGACTCTCTATCCCTCTCCCTTCCTCTCTGTTAAAAAATCAATAAAATGTATTTTTAAAAAATGCAAAGGTGTTTTTTACAATAGCTGAGATGTGGAAGCCACCTAAGTGTCCATAGACAGAGGAGCGGAGATAGAAGCGGTGCATGTACACAATGGAGTGTGACTCAGCCGTAGAAAAGAATGCAATCCTGCACCTGCAACAACAAGGAGGGCATTGTGCTGAGTGAAATAAGTCAGACAGAGGGAGACAAGTGCCGTATGACTTCATTTACATATTGATCTAAAGAACAAAATAAATGAACAAAATAGAAACAGGCTCATTGACACAGAGAACAGACTCACAGAGGCCAGAGGGGACGGGGGTTTGCAGGGAGAGAGAAAAGGTGAAGGGATTGAGAAATACTAATTGGTGGTCACAGAATTGTCACAGGGGTGTAGAGTACAGCACAGGAAATACAGTCACTAACATTGTAATGACTGAGTATGGGGCCAGGTGGGCACTAGGCTTACAGGGACACTGTGTACAGTATATGACCCTCTAACCCCTATGCCGTACCCCTGAACTAATATAAAATAATATTGAATAGCAACAGTAATTACATTTTTAAAAAGGAAAAAATGCCGTTTCCAAGGCTCACATATCCCAGCTGTGCCCTCCCTTGAGCCCCTGTGCCTGATGTCAGCGACCTGACCAGGTGTGGGTTCCATAGCAGGCGTAGACCACCTGCTGTTCCTGAGGGCACGCGCTCTAGTGGGTTCATGGCAGCCACTGGAAAACAGACATATTCCTCTTTAAAAATTGATATATAATCGACATAGAACATTTCATGAGTTTCATGTGTACAACACAATAATCCAATATTTGTGTAGGTTGTGAAATGATCACCGTAATGTCTAGTTAACATCCGGCACCACACAGAGCTACACACATTTTTTCTTGTGATGAGAACTTTTAAGATCTATGATCATAGTGACTTTCAAAAATGCTGCACAGCGTTATCTCCTGCAGTGGCCGTGCTGCACATTACATACGCACAGCCTATGGATTTTATAAGCGGAGTGTGCTGACCCCTCACTCATTTCACCCACCCGGCTGCGTCCATCTGAGCGTGGCGGTCTGTTTGCTTGTTTTTAGGATTCCACACCTGAGTGAGACCATGTGACACTTGGCATCTCTGTCTGAGTTAGAGACGTAATATGCTCTAGGCCGGTCCAGCCGTTCAAATGGTAAGACTTCCTTCTGCTTTCTTATGGGAGAAGCATGTCCTGGCTCTGCTGAGCACGAGGCCACATGCCTTTCTGAGTTAGTGTTTCTTGTCTTCCATGAGTGCCCAGAGGTGGAATACCAGGGTCATGCGTTAGTTCTAGCTTTAGCTTTTGAGGAACCTCCATACTGTTTTCCACAGTCCCTGCACCCATTTACAGTCCCCCCAGCAGGGCCGAGGCTCCCTGGCTCCGCATCCTCGCCAGCGCTTGTCATGCCCGTCTTCCTGAGGACAGCCGTTCTCACAGGGGCTGTGACTGGCATCTCCCTGCTGGTGAGTGCTGCTGAGCACCTTTCCTACACCTGCTGGACATCTGTTTGCCTTCTTCGGAAAAAATCTATTAAAATCCTCTGTCCATCTAAAAATATCAGGTTGTTTGTTTTTTTGTTTTGAGTTGTATGCGTTCCTTATACAGTGGAGCCTCTCTTTGCAATCTTAATCTGTTCTGGAAGGCTGTTTGCAAACCGCATCATCTTTTCCCATTAGAAACAGCGTAAATGGAATTAATCCATTCCAGGCCCCCAAACAACCCCGTTTTTAACCTTTCTTATACACAGTACATGTCTATTGTACTGTTTAATCTATAAATAAACACTTTAAAAACTAAAAGGACATGGAATGTAAATGAAAATTTAACAAAAAGGAAATGTACAGTAAAAAATGAAAATTTAACAATAATTATAAGCAGCAACAAAAGCAAAAAAAACCCCAAAAACCCACACAAAAATACTCACAGCACAAGATCCTGAGACGTTAGCAGTGGGGAACTGACTCACATGTGTGCGTTCTCTCCTTTGTCAACCGAGAGACACGCGACTGACCGCCCAGGTGTCAGCAGGAAAGGTTCTCGGGCTGAGAAGCGAATTGTTCGGGAAGCGAGTGCCTTTGTCAGCTGTCTGGTTTGCAAGTATTCCCTCCCTCCTGGCGGCTGCTTTCACTGGTTGAGGATGTCTTTTGTGGCGCAGAGGCTTTCAGCGGGACAGAGTCGCACTGGCTTCTTTCTGTTTTTGCTGCCTTTGCTTTTGGTGCCAAATCCAAAAAGTCCTTACCAAGAACCGGCCGGGCGCTCGCTGCTGCGCTTCCTTCTGGGGGTTTTATGGGCTCAGGGCTTGCATTCCGCCTCTCGTTGCTGTGAGCGGAGGTTGTGTGTGGTGTGTGATAGGGGCCAGTTTCATTCTTTTGCATGTGGCAGCGTCGTTTATTGAAGGGCCTGCCCCACTGTATCTTCTTGGCTCCTTCGTGGCAACAACCTATGAATGCCAACAGCTGTGACTGGTTTGCACTCTCATTCCTAAAAGCACTGCTTTTTCCTGGCTAGGAGCTAGCCTAGGGCACGGGCTAGGCTGCCGGATGAACAGTGGGTGTGAGCATTTATTGCCTTCCCTCGCCCATGGCTGTGGGCTACACAGTGTGCGCCTAGGAGGTGGGGGAGAGAGTACACGGAACAGCAGTGTGTGCCTGCAGGGCTCAGAGGGTCTGTCCTCGGGAGCAAGGCCACATCTGCTCTGCTCCAACCCCCGACTGTACCTGCAGGGCAGCCTGCGCGAGCACCCCGGACTCACCGCTCCACCGATGCCTCCAGCCGCGGCTGCTGCCTCCGGTTTGAACTTTCTCCCCAGCCATCCGGGCTCTTTTGCTAACCTTCCCTTCATGACATCTTAGCCCACACTTCATTTCAGTGTTCCTTCTAATCAGAATCATATCTCAGCGCCAGCCAGGGGTCTGGGGACACAGCTGCCCCTCGGTCCCCATGGTGATGCCGGGGAATGATGTGCGTCCCTGGGCTCCTCGCGGCTGGGCTGCGGTGACCGCCAAGGCCTTTGCCTGTTTTCAGAACTCAGCGCTGGGCCAGGGTCAGAGCCCCGTTCCAGGTCCACAGGGTCTCCCCCAGTCCTCTCTGCTGACCGCCCTGCCCGGCTCCGCGCCAGCCCACAGTAGACCTGGGGTGGGGCTCAGAGGCCCTCTTTTGACAATCCAGGCAGCTGGTGGCTTAAAACTGCCCCTAAATGCTGGGAACTGGAAGGTGCCATCATTTCTCTAAGGACGAACCTGTATTGGGCAGGAACCAGGAGGAATGAGCAGCCCGGGGGCTAAGTCCTCAGCTCCTCTGCAGACTTCTGTGACCCCACCCAGTAGGAGTTGCAGCCCTGAGTGTGACCCAGGCCTGTGACCAGGCGTGTCACCGTGGGCTTGTTTATGTTCCTCTTTGAGCCTCAGTTCCTTCATCCAAAATGTACCTGCCTCATGGATTGGCAGGAAGAGAAATACGGTAATGTCTGTAAAGCACTAGCACCACGTGGGACTCAGTCACACACTAAGCCTGGCCCACAGTGGCGCTCACTATCTGTTATTAAAGGGCACAAGGCAGCCGTTGCTAAGTTAGCTGACGTTCAAACAAATGATTGCTCTGATCTCTACTGAAACGTGGTTGCTTTCTCTCCTAAAACAACTCAGGTTTTCATGAAGGACAAAGATTTTTGTTTATATTTTTGAATCTTCTTGAGGTGTTTAATGCAGAAGCTGGAGTAAACGCTGGGTGAGGAGAAGGACTGGATGGCTTGCAAATGTGTCTCCTAAAGTATGAGTCTTGTGGAAGAAATGGATTTCTTTTGTATGATGTCAGCAAAAGCCACCCTGTTCCCATTTTGGTTTCACCCCTGCTCAGCATGGGAAGCTCGCTAATGGTTCATAGGTGGACATTCAATTACCTTGGGTCACAGAGTGAGGAAATTCCTCCTTCCCCGTCTCTTCACTCCCGCCGGTGTGTCAAGGTGAGTGAGCCAGTTCGAAATGAATATGACTTTGTCATCTTAGTAATCTTCTTGGTTAGCAAGGAGAGAGGCCAGGGTCGGGCCACAGTTTCAGGGATTAACAAATGCTGTATTGCTTTCATTGTATGGATTTTTATGTTTAACTTCTGTTTTTGTTAAACTGGTTTGTTAAATACCATTTGTTATTTAAAAATTTTTAATGAAAAATGAGCCATTTATAGAAAAATATTTACTCAATAGTAGCATAGTTGATACCATGTACAAAAAGTGTGATGAAGAAACTGAATAGCTTTAAGTTGGTAGGAGACTGGGCTCCAGGGCCTGCCCCTGCCTCCAGGCTGGGGGCTGGGCAGCACAGTGCCTATTGGTGAGGGCCGAGGGCCTGTGGGGTGGGAACAGGGTGCAGTGAGCACGCTCCCCGCCTCGGCGGGGCCTGCCGCCTCCCTGGGCTGCAGAGAACAGGAAAGAACTAGAGAAGAAAATGAGATGAAGCAGGAATAAGGTTGTTCCTTCCAGATGGTCCTGACATGGCATATGTTTTCTCAAAAAAAGAGAAAAGATTCTGAAAGGAAAGGCAGCAGTGGGAACGTGTCTCCTACCACTTCGCTGAGCAGTCAGGCCTCTGGGTTGGCTGCTGCCTTAGTCATGGGCTGCTTTTGTTTCTGATCTGTCCTCGCGCCCGTAGAAGCAGGCTCCACTCCAGCATCTGCAGGAGAGTTTTGCTTTATGAATTATTTCTCTCTCTCTCTTCCTTTTGCTGCTTGAGACTGTTCTGAGATGTGTTTCCATTACCTCAGAAGTATTTGCCTAGAGAATATGAAAATTCCATCCCCGAGTTTAATAAAACATTTCCCGGCAGAAGCCTCAGAGGGCAGTCAGGACAACATTGCAGCCCGAGAGGACCCGCTCGCAGAACCTACACCTGCGGCGCCCAAAGGCGGCTGCAACGGGACTCTGTTCCCTTAAATGTGGAACCCCAGCAATGTCTACTGAGCAACAGGCCTATGGCTCTATTTGGCTGTTAATACTCATTTTTTATTAACTGTTTCTGAGAAGGCTGAGACTTAGCGGTGTTTCCTGGCCGGGGGCGGCGCTCAGCCCACAGGAACTAAGGAATGGGGGTGGGCAGAGGGCACCTCAGGCCCATCCAGCTGATGCACCATGTTCGGATGGGGCACGTACCTGGGGCCCAGGCGGACTGACGGACTTGCCCGAGGCGACACCACATGGTTGCCCAGAGCCAGAGCGGGACCCCCACCTGGCCTCCCGGGGGGCGCCCCACCACAGTGCTCCCCTTGGAGGCCCTCCGGGCTGGGAGCCTTTTAACGCCCGGGGCACATCAATCTTAACAATCTCTGCCGTTGCTTAAAAGAGAGCAGGCCTTGGTCGCTGTGGCTCCGTTGGTTGAGCATTGTCCTGTGCGCTGAAAGGTCGCCGGCTCGATTCCTAGTCAGAGCACATGCTCAGGTTATGGGTTCAATCCCCAACCAATCGATGTTTCTCTCTCACATAGATTTCTTTCTCTCTCTCCCCCTCTCCCTCTAAAATCAATAAAAGTATATTAAAAATAAATAAATCAAAAGAGAGACAGGCCCTGGCTAGGTAATCAGTTGGTTAGAGCATCGTCCAAATTCACCAAGATTGTGGGTTCAAACCCCAGTCAGGACACATGCAAGAAGCAACCAATGAATGCATGAATAGGTGGAACAACAAACTAATGCCTCTCTCTCTCTCTCTCTCTCTCTCTCTCTGAAATCAGTTTAACAAATATTAAAAGAAGAGAGTCCTTTCCCATTAGCAGTACAAAGCCATCCGTTGCCCTGCACTCGGCTTTTGTGAGACACTCCACAGCGCATCCTGTTTGAATCCTGAGCATAAACAGGCACTTTCCGTCAAGAACTTCTATAACTGAGATCAAAGCCGGCACTGGGGCTTTCTCAAGAGTTGAGTTTCTTTCATTTCCTTTTTCAGGAACTTGAACTTGAGGAAACTGCACATCCAGCTGCTGCGTGCCAGGCTGTCCCTGTCTTCAA